>CP125976.1:448825335-450075335 GCA_030063025.1 Avena longiglumis
AATGGTATCTCCAGCCCACCAAAGTTCAAACTCCAGATTTGACGCTTTGGTGTCTCATAAAGGCGGAATATTCTTTTAGTGGGAGACAACGTTCATGTCGATAGCGAGGCGTCTGAGGTAACTTCGTCAATCTCAGGATCCACCGGCTCAATTTCTCGGAGGTGTTCATAGAGTAGGATATGTGTACATATTCATAGGGGTGAGTGTATATACGTATTGTGATGTGAGCGTGTACGTCGTTTTTACCGTGTTTCTTAAAAAAAAACAAGGCCGCCTCTATTTTTTTTAGACAACTCAGTCTAATAAGAACACTTTTCAACAAACGGCAACCGTCAAAGACTCAAAGCCCAACAAAGGCCCCTATAGATCTCCCGGATACCCATCTTCAGAAAAAACAAATTCACAAATACCTGCGGCTTCTTCAACAGAGTTTCCTCGCCGGCCGTAGTCCTCGCCGTCGCCCTACCCATCTCGCCGGCGGCGTTGCGGGAGGAGCATGGATGTCACGGAGGAAAGTACGCCTCCACCTCCACCTCCACCGCCCACGAGGTCAGTGGGCGCCTCACCTGTCATGCCCTCCTGTCATTCACTTGCTGTATCTAGGTCACGCAGAAGCAAGCTCACACCTCCCCCTGATTGGGGCGTCGCGTGGTGTGCAGGGGTGCGAATCCGCCACCGTACAAGGATCCTGACGACGGGAGGCAGCGATTTCTTCTGGAGCTGGAGTTCATCCAGTGCCTCGCCAACCCTATCTACATCAACTGTACTGTTTCTCTCCCCCTCTCATCCCCTCTCTTCCGTTTTACCTGGCTAGTTAGTGTTTACCTTATTTGGGTCTTGCTTGGTTTCGCGGAGCCAAGTTTGTGGAGAAGGGAAAGCACATTCCCACTGAGTTTCTTCATGTCCAATTTGGGGGCTTGAGTGCTGCTGCCAGTAGCTAGTTCATGACAATAAATAGATTTTTTGTAATTTGATTGTGTTAGTCAGTGGGTGTAACGTTTTCTAAGTAACTAACCCACATGATGTAATTTTCTTCTGGTCACTGACTGCTTAGCCGGGGGAAAGGATGAATTATGTATTGCTTATGCCTTGCTCCATGTGCTCCTGATGTTTTAGGGATCAATTTGTTTACATGAGTAGCAAGCTAAGTTCTGCATGAGAGATGTCATTATCTAGTATTTATTTTGTTCAAGCAGATCTAGCACAGAATCGCTACTTTGAGGATGAGGCATTTATCGGGTATCTCAAGTACCTCAAGTATTGGCAGCGTCCGGAGTACATCAAATACATAATGTGAGTCAGCCTTTACTTTTGATTTATCTGCAAGTTGGTATGCTCGCGGACAAATAATGTGCTGATAGTCATTGATGTGCAGGTATCCACACTGCCTTTTCTTTCTTGAGCTCCTCCAAAATGCAAATTTCCGAAATGCAATGGCACATCCAGCAAACAAGGTGACCCTTTGACCCATTTCGCTAGAATTGTACTCAAACTTCATTCTCACCCTTTTATTTTACTTCTTTAACAACCTCATTTTCACTTTTCCAGCCCTTTCTTTGGAATACCTTCTTTGGAGGGTATTACTTTTGTTGTAGATTGGTAGTGGATAGAAAGGAGCAGGGAGGTGATAAAATGTTTCTATGAATGCTCTTGCAGATATATAAGGGCTATGCTTATTTGTTTAGGAATTAGTTAAAACACAGCCACATGTTATCGATGCATATGCTTTAAGCACACTTTCAGGTTTTCACGATTTATCTGCATAAATATTCTGTTTAGTATTCTAAAAAGTCTTTTTAATTGATGTATAAAACAATCTGTTTAATCAGTTAGGACTTAGAATTATCTGTATGAAATTAACTCTTATCTGCAAATTTCTTTACAGGAAGTTGCTCATCGGCAGCAATATTTCTTTTGGAAAAACTACAGGAACAATAGACTGAAGCACATCCTACCCCGTCCTCCTCCTGAACCAACTCCAGCGCCTGCACCAACACCGGCACCACTGCCGACACCTCCACCTGTTCCTGCACCACCATCATCTTTGCCAACTATGTCAGCTGTTGGTGCATCTGCAATGCCCCCCATGCAGTTTATAGGAACTCCTGGCACCAATAACCCAAAGAATGAGATGAGAAATGTTATGGGTGGTAGAAAGAGAAAGTATGTACCTCCCTTCCCTTGCAGTCATTCAATAACATCTGATACGTAGTTATTGCAAAGTTCTTTACTTATAAATGCCGTTATTTTTGTTACAAGTTTGTGTGTTGCCATAGTGGATACTTTGTTTTGATCGAGTATGATCTGACTCAAAAGGAGTCATGGCCATTCTGCCACTCTAGATTATGAAATTCCTCTTCTACTGATCCATGGAGATGGTTGACATGCTTCATAGGGGATCTGAATCAATCCTCCTTTATTGTTGGAGCAGTCCTCGATTGAAGGAGTGGATGAATCTGTTCTACTAGCTTCTCTCTTGATCGATAACATGGATCGTCCAAATGTTTTTTTGAGTAATCCAAGGTTCACAATATTATATTGCGCTTAGTAGTCAATTTAAATGTTAAAGACGGCACATGAGTTTTTTTGTTTGAGCTATGCTAGCTTATTTCTTTTTTGCTCTTGTGTTGTATGGTTTGTGCTTATGATGTGTTGTATGGTTTGGGCTTATGATGTGTTGTTTAATACTCCCTCTGTTTCAAAATATAAGATGTTTTAGGTTTGTGAAGAAAATGTATCTAGACTTGTTTTAGTGTGTAGATTCACACCAAACTTGAGTGAACCTACGTACTAAAACAAGTGTAGATACATTTGCTTCACAAAGCTAAAACATCTTATATTTTGAAACAGAGGGAGTATAATTATTTACAATGACTGATTGCTGCAGGATGGGTTAGCGTAGCATACTGGACAACCTGACGGCGGACAGCATTTCATGGCAGCGCAAAGTCCCGTTTCTGGAGCGCTGGATTGCCTTCTTCCACTTATGTTGCCATCCCTTTGGAGTTGCAGACAAGAAGCAAATGCTACTGTCTAGTAGTAGTAGTTGGAGAATGCCTATATGGCACTGCACCTTGATTGACCGAATCGTTTATGTTTTCCTGCCTATGTTGTACTGTAGTTAAATGAAATCTTAGCTAGTATATGAAACTTTGTGCAAACAATGGGATCAACCTGCCACAACATTCCATACTGAACTTCATGAATGATCCATTCCTTGTTCAATGTTTTCTTGTGAGGTCAGTTTGTGCCTTATTATTATGGAGTAACTATGCCCGCACGGCTTCCTTATCAGCTGCACTGTCAGTTCGAAGAGTAATATTCTAGCATGCGCGGGCCGCCGGAGTTGGTTCAGGAGGGTCTGTATAAGAATGTGTCATATCTGTAAAGGGAACAAACATTTGCAAATCTCAGTCACCAGTAACCTGGAAGTTCATTTTGATTTGCGCCATGTAAATAGGGAAGATAATTCCTCGAACTATCCATCATGATGATCCTACATCAACTAACACGAATCCTAAAGCAGCGGCACTCCTCCTCTGGAAAACTCGAGGCCCTTCCCGACGTCTCCAGGACCTTCTAACCCCTTCACCACCCCATTCCCCTTCCCCTTCCCCTTCCCCAAGAAAGCGCCTCCTTCAAAACCCCCTTCCATTCCGGACCTCCTCCTGTCCATCACAAGAATCCAAAACACAGAAGAGAGAGAGAGAGAGGGAGAGAGGAAGAAAAGGAGAGAGGAGAAAGAGAGAGAGATCCATGGCTTCCGTCGTTGCTCCCAGGGTTCCCGCGCTGGCCACCATCAAGAAGCTGCTCGCCGAGCCGTCGGCCACCGGTGCGCCCGTGGCCTGCTACGCGCTCCGCCCGGCCGACGCACATCGCATGTACAACACCCAGGGCAAGGAGGTCCGCCGCAACGACGACGACGACACCAGCGGCGAGAGCGGCCGCCGTGCTCGCGACTCCGACGTCTTCTCACTGGGTATGCGTCCTCGCCTTTCCTGCGTCGTTTCTGTGCGTTCGTTCCTGCCAGCATTGTGGGACAAATCAGCCAACTTTTTCCCGTTGTTGTTATAAATCTGCAGACGTGCTCGACCCGTTCGGCGCGCCGGCGAGCCTGGGCGGGCTGCTGGCTCTGATGGAGGACGCGGTCAAGGGTTCTGTGTCCAAGGCGGTGTCTGCGCGGCGCGGGGGGTGGGTGGCGAAGGAGGACGACGACGCGGTGTACCTGAAGGTGCCGATGCCAGGGCTGGGGAAGGAGCACGTCAAGGTGTGGGCGGAGCAGAACAGCCTGGTGATCAAGGGGGAGGGCGAGAAGGATGCCTGGGACGGCGAGGACGCCGACGCCGCGGTGCCCAAGTACAGCCGCCGCATCGAGGTGCCCGGCGACGCGTACAAGATGGACAAGATCAAGGCCGAGATGAAGAACGGCGTGCTCAGGGTCACCCTGCCCAAGCTCAAGAAGGAGGAGCGCAAGGACGTGTTCCAGGTGATGATCGAGTAGACGTACGGATCGAGAGTAGTCGTCGTAGCAGTAGTAGTGCTGATGGGAGTGGAGTTGAGAGGCGCCTTGCTGATGTGGTGATGTCTTTGTGCTCTGTTTTGCTTCTGTGATCGTCGTCTTGCGTAGTCTCTGATCGAGTGGTGGAGAAATTGGTCATGAACTCTGTTAGTTTCGACCCGATGAACTGCTGTAGCTGGAAATTGGTCATGAACTCTGTTGTTTTTCGGCTTGATGAACTGCTGTAGTAGGAAATTGGTCACGAACTTTGTTTTCCGCTTGATGAGCTGCTCTAGTAGGAAATTGGTCATGAACTCTGTTAATTTCGACTTGATGAACTGCTGTTAGTTGGAAATTGGTCATGAACTCTTGTTTTTCTGCTTGATGAACTGCTGTAGTTGGAAATTGGTCATGAACTCTGTTAATTTCGACTAGATGAACAGTTGTACTAGTTGGAAATTGGTCATTAACTCTGTTGTTTTTGGCTTGATGAACTGCTTTGGTGATTAATTGGTTATGAAGTTTGTTGATTTCATCATGATATATGGGTCTGGTCGATGGTTGTTGCTCTGTTATGTGAAATTCTTGGATTTATCCTGTGTTCTGATTCTTGGAAAAAGAGTAACTGTGTACCGGTTTGTAGTTCTAGCGTTTTCATGATGACAATTTACGAGCTGGTGTGAGCAGGCATATTGCGGTGTTGAAATTGGTCATCAACTCTGTCAGCAGATTTAACATATATGGGCCTGTGCTCTAAACGTAGTAGTGATCAATCAAGATGAAGCTAAACTGCTTGGAATATATATTAATGATGATACTGAGTGCTACATCAGTTTTACTTCCTGTATTATTTGCGGTTTGTAGCTGTTGCAAAAATTACTTCAGGGACAATGTGAAGAAACTAATCTCTGAGATTTTAGACGAGCTTGGATCTCTTTATTCACGAGCTATATGCATCTGCCATGTTTGCACCTGGGTAGTGGGCAGTGTTCATCTTGGAAGCAGTGCAATGCACTTTGAGTTTTATCAGGCACGGCACAGCATCGCCAGCTGATTGCCCAAGCAGAGCTTATCTTGCAGGACGGTGCTGTAAAATTGAAGGTATACACATACTCTGAAGAACATCGAATGTATGTAGCAGCCCTGTTGATTAAGTGCTTCTTTCTTGACAGTGTTATAGGAAAAGGACTCCAGTTCTAAAACATATAGGTGAATCCTTTGTTAATGTAGATGTGCAAAAACAAAAATGAAATTCTGGACCGTAGTTGAACCTTTGTTAATGTAGATGTGCATTCCATTGTATTTTTAAACTTCGCCTCATTTATTTAGATGTTTTTCTCTCTTGTGAGTGATGTGATCTGATTAATAACATGTTGTTACATGATTGATTTATGTATTGCTTGGCTTGCTCCTTGTGCTTCTGATGTTTTACTAGGATGTAGTAGGAGCAAATATGTTGCATGAGTATGAAACCAAATTCCACATAGGAGGTGTCATTATCTAGTACTATTTGTTTTTCTTGAGCAGATCTAGAGCATAATTGCTACTTTGAAGATGAGGCATTTTCTTGAGCTCCCCCAAAATGCAAAAATCCGAAATGCAATAGCACACTCAAGTTGATCCTTAGCGTCATTGTGTACTAGGGAGGTTAATTTCCAGGATAGAACAATAGTGAGGATGCGTGCATTGTAAATTGTCTATTTTGTGCCTGACTTAGTAGAATGATTCCCATCTTCATCTCAATATACTTAATGATATATATTATTTAATTTATACTTAGTATCAAGCAGATCGTGGATATGTATGTTTAAGGAGAGTCCTATCCCGCGCTCACCCGGATATGGAGTGCTTGGATGCATAGGCGTGATGTCTATATAGATGATGTCATATTTTTATTCATAATGTTTACATTTCGATAGATCCTTAGTCATATCTATGTTTTTCCGTGTCACATGTTTATGAGAGATAGGTCAAGCGAACCCATGAACCATGGTCCCTTTTTTCCTTTATGCAAAATCTTGTTAACTTTTCTCCACACACTGTTTTTTCTATTTTATTTAAATATATAAATATAAAAAATATTATCTATTATCCTAGTTAAGCGCATAGACAATTACATAAGTGACATATATATCATAGTTAAGTTTTACCTACTTGCTGCTACATTTTGATACTTTACTTTCACATTTAATTGTGATGCAACTATCCTTTTCGCCTCGGGGTTATCAACATCTACTACTCCTTGTCAAGTTTAGTTATGTATTTTCACTGTTTATATAATTTGCTTATATTTTTGGACTGGTCAACTAATAATTGTTAGGATGCATACTTTATATGCTTATTTTTGTGTGTCATATCCAAACAGATAAAAGTCCATCGAAAATAGGGGAGAAGTCTCCAAAAGCATCACACAGACATGCGAGTGCAATAGGAGGCAAGAGCCATGGGCCCCATGCGCCCTAGCGGCAGGCCTGGGCCTAGTCACGTGACACACATGGCTTCTTTATGTTGATTGGCTGCTGCAACCCTGAAGTCCCTTGCCTATTTATTTCTTAATTTATCGACTCCACACAAATTGGCAACTACGGGGAAATAAATACTAAGAGAAACAAAATAACTCAGATTGGATCGAAGAATGAAGGAGAACACAGACATATGAGCTCCATCAGCATCATGGACCCTTGTGTCCTTGCTCCATGAAGAGTAGGTCCACCTTTTGAACTACGTGTTTGTAGTAGTAGCCTATCACCATCTCTCAATGCGCTTCATTGTAATTTAGATCATATGACTTGCTCTACATAATTATGATCAAATATATGTTTTTGTAATGGTGCATCCGTTGCTTTATATGATGAGCTAGTAGATTCCCCGTGCGTTGCGATGGGAATTAGAGACGATTTTCATGTATGGATAAACATGAACAATCTATGAAAAGTATTGTTTATTTGCTAATGAAACCACCTCATGAATGTTAAACTATATAAACACTTATCTAGGTATAATGGTGCTAATATAGTAACAATTAACCTCTATAATATGGTTTTGGTTGTAGGGGTTCGTAGCATGGAAAACAAAAATTTTCTATCGCATACAAACAAACAAGCCAAGATCTATCTACTAGATTGTAGCAACGAGTCGATGGAATAACTTACCCTCGAAGATTCCAAAGTGTTTAACGAGAGCGGATTCTCGTGGGTGATGTAGTCGATTTTCCGATCTCAAGATCGTGGACGATCCTTCCTGCCAAGGCTCCCAGCGCTCAAATCGGTCACACGCTCGTACTGATGAAGACCTTCCTCTCCTTGTTCCAAAGAAAATGGAGGTTGTAGCACTCTCGCGATTCCTAGCACAACGGCGTGGTACCTAAGTAGAGGGAAAATCCCGCAGGGCTTCGCCTTAAGCCGGAGCGAGTATGGTGGATTATGAGAGAGGGCTATTAGTGGTCTAGAGATTTAGAGACACCAATTAGAAGGCTCTAAACCGCAGGCTAAAGCAATTAGAAGCTCTAAACCAAACGGCTCTAAACCTGAGATTAGAGGTGGAAACTTGTGTGTCTCAAGGAGGCCCCCCTCCTTTTATAGGTGGAGGGCTAGGCGCCAGAGGGAGGGAGTCCCTCCCCAACTCGGCCTAGGGCTTGGGCGCCGACTTGGAGGAGAGGAAATCCTCCTCCAAGTTGGTTTCAACCTCCTCTTGCTTGTTTCCCACAGTTTCCTGTTTCCCACAGTTTCCTGTTTTCCACAGTTTCCTGTTTTAGCCGTTTGACTTTCAAACTGGCAATTTGACTTTCATGTTTTTGGAACAGCAAGAACACTTAGTACATGATGCAATCATTCAATGACACATTCATGTACCCTCCCCCCCGGAGTGCCGGACAATCCGGACCCTTCTAGAACATTCCCGATGAAAACACCAGAATCATTCCCGAACTCCGAAACGGGACTTTCCTTATATGAATCTTATTCTCCGGACCATTCCGGATCACCTCGTGATATCCCGGATCCCATCCGAGACTCCGAACAACATTCGGTCTCTTTCTCATAATACCATAACTACTCAAACAACGTCGAATCCTTAAGTGTGTCTCCCTACGGTTCGTGAATTATGCGGACATGATCGAGACACTTCTCCGAACAATAACCAATAGAGGAATCTGGAAATTCATATGGCTCCCACATATTTCTACGATTACTTTGCGATCGAATGAACCACTTACATACGATACCAATTTCCCTTTGTCTCACGATAGTTTACTTATCCGAGGTTATGATCGTCAGATCTCTGCATACCTAGTTCAACCTCATTACCGATAAGTACTCTTTTCTCGTTCCTATGATATGTGATCCCTTGTGAGCCAGTCACATGCTTGCAAGCTAATTGGATGACATTCCACCGAGAGGGCCCAGAGTATATCTATCCGTCATATGGATAGACAAATCCCACTCTTGATCCATGTGTTTCAACCAATACTTTCCAACACTCAATGCCACCTTTATAGCCACCCGCCACGGTGTGGTGTTTGATGTCATCAAAGCATCCATCCGTAAAGGTGATATGCATGATCTCATGGTCGAAGGAATTAGGTTACTATGTATCGAAAGCATATAGCAATTGAACTATTGAAATGACTTGATCTTTATGCTACGCTTATCAATAGGAGTATGTCCACCATATCATTCTCCTAACGATATGATCTTGTTGTTGATAACATCTCAATGTTCATGATAGGGAAACCACAATCATTTAATCAACCAACAAGCTAGTGAAGTATAGAGGCTATACTAGGGACTTCAAATTAAGTTTACAAATCACACAAGTATCAATGTTTCCTTGTTAATACTATTATAGCATGAATGTAAACATTTATCATAAACACAAAGATATAATAATAACTACATTTATTATTGCCTCTAGGGCATATCTCCAATTCCCCACTTGCACTAGAGTCATCTAATCTAGATTACATGGTAATATGCCGAACACCCATGGCAGTTTGGTGTTGGTCATGTTTTGCCCTGGAGAGGTTTAGTCAACGGATCCGCCACATTCAGATCTGTGTGTACTTTGCAAATCTTTATATCCCCATCCCGGATATGTTCTCGAATAGCGTGAAAACGCAGCTTGATATGCTTCACTTCTTGTGTGACCTTGGTTCTTGCGCATTGGCTATGGCCCATGTTATCACAAGAGATAGACATTGGATCCAGCGACTTGGAACCACACCCACTGTAATGAACTCTTTCATCCATATCGCTTCTTGTGAAGCCTCCGGCGCAGCCATGTATTCCGATTCGCTTGAAGATCTCGCCACAACGCTTTTTGCACTCCTCCAGCTAATCTTTGCACCATTCAAAATAAATACGTATCCAGATTGTGATTTAGAATCACCCGGATCGGTGTTCCAACTAGCATCGGTGTAACCATTAACAACGAGCTGTTCATAACCTCCATAAGAAAGAACCATATCCTTAGGTCTTCTCAAGTACTTAAGGATGTTTTTAATCATTGTCCAATGATCCACTCGATCACTTTGATATCTGCTAGTTAAACTAACAGATATGCAATGTCGGGTCTAGTACATAGCATGGCATACATTAGAGATCCTATGGTCGAGGCATAGGAGTCTTACTCATCCTTTCTCTATCTTCCCGATGTCGGACTTTGAGTTTTACTCAAGGTCGATTAGCAACATGGGCAAGAACCCTTTCTTGCTTTCTTCCATTCCAAACTTCTTTAGAACTTTGTCCAAATATGTACTCTGTGACAATGATATTTGGCGTTTCGATCTATCTCTATAAATCTTTATGCCTAATATGTAAGCTGCTTCGCCAAGATCCTTCATTGAAAAACTATTATTCAAACATTCCTTGACACTATTAAGAAGGTCTACATCATTCCCAATCAATAATATGTCATCCACATATAGTATTAAGAATGCTATAGAGCTCCCACTCACTTTCTTGTAAATACAAGCTTCTCCATAAGTTTGTATAAAACCAAAACTTTTGATTACCTTATCAAAACGTTGATTCCAACTTCGGGATGCTTGCTTCAATCCATAGATGGACCTTTGAAGTTTGCATACATTGTTAGCATCTTTAGGATCGACAAAACCTTTGGGTTGCATCATATACAACTCTTCATCAATATCTCCATTGAGGAATGCTGTTTTGACATCCATCTGCCATATCTCATAATCGTAATATGCAGCGATTGCTAACATAATCCTCACAGACTTTAGCTTCGCCACCGGTGAGAAAGTCTCATCGTAGTCAACTCCTTGAATTTGTCGAACCCTTTGCGACAAGTCGAGCTTTATAGACAAGAACATTACCATCAACATCTGCTTTTCTTCTTGAAAATCCATTTGTTCTCGATAGCCTTCCGCCATCCGAAGTCCACCAAAGTCCATACTTGGTTTTCGTACATGGATCCAATCTCGGATTTCATGGCTTCTTGCCATTTATTGGAATCTGGCTCATCATCGCTTCCTCATATGTCTCGGGGTCATCGGTGTTGTCCACCAACATGACACTCATAACGGATCATACCAATGGAGTGGTACGAGTTCGTTGACCTCGAGGCTCAGAGCAACTTCAACCAAGTTTCATGATCATCATCATTAGCTTCCTCTAATTGGTGCATGCACCACAGAACTTCTTCCGTGTCGCGCTACTCGCAATTTCGAGAGAAGGTTCGACAACCTCGTCGAGTTCTACTTTCCTTCCAGTCACTTCTTTCGAGAGAAATTCCTTCTCTAGAAAGGATCCATTCTTGGCAACAAAGATTTTGCCTTCGGATCTATGATAGAAGGTATACCCAATAGTTTCCTTTGGGTATCCTATGAAGATGCATTTTTCCGCTTTGGGTTCAAGCTTGTCCGGCTGTAACTTCTTTACATAGGCTTCGCATCCCCAAACTTTAAGGAACGACAATTTAGGTTTCTTCCTAAACCATAATTCATACGGTGTCATTTCAACGTATTTAGACGGTGCCCTATTTAAAGTGAATGCGGTTGTTTCTAATGCATAACCCCAAAATGATAGCGGTAAATCTGTAAGTGACATCATAGAACGAACCATATCTAAGAGAGTTCGATTACGACGTTCGGACACACCATTACGCTGTGGTGTTCCCGGCGGTGTCAATTGTGAAAGTATTCCGCACTTCTTTAAATGCTCTCCAAACTCGTAACTTAGATATTCAACTCCACGATCAGAACGTAGAAATTTAATCTTCTTGTTACGTTGATTCTCTACCTCACTTTGAAACTCCTTAAACTTCTCGAAAGTTTCGGACTTATGTTTCATGAAATAGATATACCCATATCTACTCAAATCATCTGTGAAGGTAAGAACATAACGATAACCACTGCGCGATGCTACACTCATTGGACCACACACATCGGTATGTATGATTTCCAATAAGTCCGTAGCTCGCTCCATCATACCAGAAAATGGAGTCTTAGTCATTTTTCCCATCAGACATGCTTCGCATCTTTCAAGTGATTCAAAATCAAGTGATTCAAGAAGTCCATCGGAATGGAGTTTCTTCATACGCTTCACTCCAATGTGACCAAGACGATTAAGGTGCCACATATAGGTCAAATTATCGCTTGATTTCAAACGTTTAGCCTCAATATTGTTGATATGTGTATTTCCACTAGCGAGATTCAATAAGAATAGACCATCTATCAAAGGTGCATGTGCATAAAACATATTACTCATATAAATCGAACAACCATTATTCTCTGACTTAAACAAGTAACCGTCTCGCAATAAACAAGATCCTGATATAATGTTCATGCTCAACGCATGCACTAAATAACAATTATTTAAGTATAAAACTAATCCCGATGGTAGATGAAGAGGTAGCGTGCCGACCGCGATCACATCAACCTTTGATCTGTTTCCCACGCGCATCGTCACCTCGTTCTTCGCTAGCTTCCGTTTATTCTGCAGCACCTGTTTCGAGTTACAAATATGAGCAACCGAACCAGTATCAAATACCCAGGCACTACTACGAGTACTAGTGAGATACACATCAATAACATGTATATCAGATATACCTTTCTTCTTGATGTTGCCGTTCTTCAAATCCGCCAAGTAATTAGGGAAATTCCGCTTCTAGTGACCTTCTCCCTTGCAGTAAAAGCACTCAGTTTCAGGCTTTGGTCCAGCCTTGGTTTTCTTCGTCGGCGTGGTAACTTTCTTACCACCCTTCTTGAAGTGTCCCTTTTGCTTAGACTTGCCTTTCTTGAGTTTGGTGGTCTTATTGACCATCAACACTTGGTGCTCTTTCTTGATCTCCACTTCTGCAGACTTTAACATAGCAAACAGTTCGCAACTTTGTTCATGTTCGCATGTTGTAGTTCATCACAAAGTTCTCAGTAACTTGGTGGCGGATCGAGGACGCGGTAAATCCCCAAAGCATTAGGAATCACTATACCCAAGCTTTGAAGTTTGTTTGCGTGCCCGGACATCTTAAGCACATGCTCACCGACGAGCTGCCCTCTTCCATCTTGCGCTTAAAGAACTTTTCGAAGCCTCATAGCTTTCAATTGCCGCATGAGTCTCAAAAATCAATTTGAGATCCTCGACAATATCATATGGGTCCGACTCTTCAAACCTTTCTCAAGTCCGATTCTAAACCATACAAGATAGCACATCGAACTATGGAGTACCGATTCTTCCGAGCGAGGTAAACATTCTTTACTTCATCAAGCATCACCGCAGTGGGTCACCCAATGTGCATCCAGACATAGGTCAAATTACCAGCTGTGAGGACAATCCTCAAATTGCGGAACCAATCCGCGAAGTTGCTTCCATTGTTTTTCAACTTTTATTTCTCTAGGAACGCATTAAAATTGATGGTAGGGGCTGCCATTGATCTACAACATATTTGCAATAGTTTAGACTAAGTTTATGACAAATTGAGTTCAAATTGATTAATGAAATTAAACTAGGTGAACTCTGTGGCATCCCGCAAAAACCACTACTAGAAAATCGCGTGCTAAATGATACTTTGTGCATCATCATGACCTCATCATGCATATTATTTGCCTAAAACAATTTCCTAAAGCCTATATTGTATTCTAATTATCCCCTTCTTTAATTCAAATTGAAATCTCGGTCTTTCCGAATATTTGTTTTGTCCCAAAATCACTTTACAAAAGGTTTAAAATATAACTATACAAATATAACCTAGCCCCCTCACCCTCCTCTCCCACCCTGCACCCCCACCCCACCTGCCCGCCCACCCCACCTGTCCCCCCACCCACCCACCCAACACACCAACACCACACCACACCACACCACACACACCCTCCCTGGCCCACCTATCCTCACACCTTCCCCGCGCCCTGCCTGCCTCTCGTTCTCGCCCCGTCCTCCGGCCCTGCCCCCCCGGCCCTCCCTCTCGCTCCGCCCTGGCTCGACCTCCCCACCCCTCGGCCGCACCCGCCCCTACCTCTCCGGCCACACGCCGCGCTCCTTCCCTCCCCGCCTTGGGCCGCGCCCACTCCGCTCTTCCTCCGCGCTCACGCCTCCCCACTCCCGCCGCCCCTCTTTCGCCATCTTCTCCCCGCCCTCCGCTGCCCACGCCTGTCCCGCCGCTGGCCCCCGCCCCCAGAGGCCTCGCCTCTCCCCCCGCCTCGCCTCCACCCGCTGCTGCGGCCCCCGCTCTCTCCGCCTCGCCGCCACCCCGCGCCAGCCGCCCCGGACCCTGCCACGCCGCCACCGCCCAATCCCGCTAAACTGCACCGCCTTCACTCGCCAGGCCACGCCCGCCTCCCCAGGCGTCCCTGCTCGCCCCACAAGCCCCCCGCCACCAGGTGATGCCCCGCTTCTCGCGGTCTCCGCCTGGCTGCGCGCCTTTCCGTCTCCCGCCTCCCTTCCGGCCCACACGCTCACTGGCCATCCGCCGTCGGCGCCGCGCGCGCCTCACTCCCCGAGACCACGACGCCCGGCTCATACCAGTTCCCGCATCGCGCAAGCCTCGCACGGTTTTGTCATTGTTATATATATCTCTCTCGGTAATCTTATTTTATAACATCATAATAACTTGTTGCATATTTAATCATTCATATATTGTCCTCATCTAAACTGATATATTTTGCCTTGCTAAACAACATTTAACCATCTAACTAATTACCTAATTGCACCGCACTTTGCCATGCCATACATCATACATGCATCATGCCGATCTTTGTTTCTTCTAGTGTTTTTGAGTTGATGTCTTCGGAAAATCTTCAACAATGTTTTCGCATCTCCCCTTTCTACCTATCTTACTTTTATAGTGTTTTATTATATTTTTCCTGCAGCTCATATTGCCTTGGACACATCCTATTACATTGTTTGGTAGATAGTTATGTTGATGTTGGAGATGATCATAGTTTTACTTATCGTCACTTTAATTTCTTAACAACTAAAATTGAATGGTGATAGATAATATTTGCTCGTTTCGACATACTTGTGTTACTTGATAATCCACATCCGGAGGTATATGGGACCCCCTGCTTTAGCTTGATTCATTCTTATTTCTTGGGGCCACAAACTAGTTTGAGGTTTTATTTATTGTCGACGGGATAGCACCTTTATCTTGTTAGGATCGTTTTGATTTGGTTTTTTGGTGCACCCCGCGGGTTAAAACTTTCAAAAAGCCGTGCGGATATCTATAAATTTGACTTATAATGACTAGTAATCAGCTCCACTATAACGGAATGGCTAACTATTGTATATGACTAGTAAGTATTGCAACTACAACGAATTGGAAAGTACCAACAATTTATGGGATATCTCATGCTATTCATGATTAACTAAAAGTGCCCACCATTTACTTTATCGATGATTATCTATACCGACTAGTAATTACTGCAACGATAATAAATAAAACGCCAAACGTGTGAGTTCGAGGGGAAACGCCGATGGGTTTGTTTGGTGTTAGCCTCCGAGTCTCTATAGGTTGTTTAGTGCATCCTTCTTTTCCTTTGCCCTTTGTCGCACCTCTTTGTCTAAGGGTTTTGAGATCGGGTTATGGACGCCATTGGTTCTTCTTGGCTCTTAGCCCCATTTGCTTCCTACCATTTTCAAGGTGATTTGGATCTTGTATCTTGACTCTTTTGAGTCGTCCCATCGAGTAATGTTATTAACCTTTGAATCGGGTTTGGTGAATTTTGCCCAAACTTGCATAGGTCCGATTCTGAGGGTGTTACAAACTCCCACTCAAAACAACATCCCTCACATTGTTTTAGTGATCACACGAACCAAATCTACTACATCAACACCGATCATCACGAGAGTTGATATAGTTTCAATGGCGAACAATCGTCATGTTCATCATATCTACTATACGATTCATGCTTTACCTTTCGGTAATCCGTGTTCCGAGACCATGTCTGTACATGCTAGGCTCGTCAAGATCAAACCTTAGTTTCTGCATGAGCAAATCTGGCTTGCTCACGTTGTATACACTTGCAGAATCTAACACACCTGATCATCACGTGGTGCTTCGAAACAACAAGCTTTAGCAACGGTGCTAACTAAGGGTGAACACTTTATGATTTGAAATTCATGTGCATGAGGGATCATCTTATAATGCTACCGTCGTCTACTAAGCACTACAAGATGCATAAAGGATTAACATCACATGCAATTCATAATATGTGATATGATATGGCCTTTCTTCTTTGTGCTTCTGATCTCCATCTTCAAGCACGAACATGATCTCCATCATCACCGGCATTGAGTCAAGGTCAATGACGCTTCGCCATGGTTGTCGTCCACCGGCTTCAACTATTACAACTACTTTGAATAGACACGCGGGTCTTAACATAAATTAAAGACAACCATATGGCTCCTGCCGGTTGCCAACTTACAATAAGGAACATTGCATACATCAAATATAATCACAATCATGGCCATATCACATCACTGCACACCCCAGCAAAACAAAGTTAGACACCTCTACTTTCTTTGCATATTTTACGTGGTTTGGGGCTTTCAATAAGTGTCGTTCTAACTTACGAACAAGAACCACAACATTGATACTAGCATTGTTGATCACCCGTTGTAAATTGGATCTTAACTATGCTAGGAGAAAGCAGCATAAAGCCACTTATGCAATACAAGTTGCATGTTAAGCGTGGAGCAAGTCTCATGAACGATGTCATGTAAGCTTAGCCCGGGCCGCTTCATCCCAACATACCGCAAGATGCAAAGTACACAAAAAGCAATCGACAATAAAAGCATCAACGCCCACAATGACCATTGTGTTCTACTCGTGCAACAGATCTACATATAGACACGGCTCTGATACCACTGTAGGGGTTCATAGCATGGAAAACAAAAAATTTCTATTGCATACAAACAAACAAGCCAAGATCTATCTACTAGATTGTAGCAACGAGTCGATGGAATAACTTACCCTCGAAGATTCCAAAGTGTTTAACTTGGGTGATGTAGTCGTACTCTTTCCGATCTCAAGATCGTGTGGACGATCCTTCCGGCGCTGCGTTCCGACAGCGCTTCCGCAGTCGGTCACACGTTCGGTACTCGACGAAGACCTTCCTCTCCCTTGTTCCAGCAGGCAGCGGAGGTTGTAGCACTCTCCTCGCGATTCCGGCAGCACAACGGCGTGGTACCGGAAGTAGAGGGAAAATCCCGCAGGGCTTCGCCTTAAGCCGGAGCGAGTATGGTGGATTATGAGAGAGGGCTATTAGTGGTCTAGAGATTTAGAGACACCAATTATAAGGCTCTAAACCGCAGGCTAAAGCAATTAGAAGCTCTAAACCAAACGGCTCTAAACCTGAGATTAGAGGTGGAAACTTGTGTGTCTCAAGGAGGAGCCCTGCCCCTCCTTTTATAGGTGGAGGGGCTAGGTGCGCCAGGGAGGGAGGGAGTCCCTCCCCAACTCGGCCTAGGGCTGGGCGCCGACTTGGAGGAGAGGAACTCCTCCTCCAAGTTGGTTTCAACCTCCTCTTGCTTGTTTCCCACAGTTTCCTGTTTCCCACAGTTTCCTGTTTTCCACAGTTTCCTGTTTTAGCCGTTTGACTTTCAAACTGGCAATTTGACTTTCATGTTTTTGGAACAGTAAGAACACTTAGTACATGATGCAATCATTCAATGACACATTCATGTACCCTCCCCCCCGGAGTGCCGGACAATCCGGACCCTTCTAGAACATTCCCGATGAAAACACCGGAATCATTCCCGAACTCCGAAACAGGACTTTCCTTATATGAATCTTATTCTCCGGACCATTCCGAATCACCTCGTGATATCCCGGATCCCATCCGAAACTCCGAACAACATTCGGTCTCTTTCTCATAATACCATAACTACTCAAACAACGTCGAATCTTTAAGTGTGTCTCCCTACGGTTCGTGAATTATGCGGACATGATCGAGACACTTCTCCGAACAATAACCAATATAGGAATCTGGAAATTCATATGGCTCCCACATATTTCTACGATTACTTTGCGATCGAATGAACCACTTACATACGATACCAATTTCCCTTTTCTCACGATAGTTTAATCCAAGGTTATGATCGCCGGTATCTCTGCATACCTAGTTCAACCTCGTTACCGATAAGTACTCTTTTCTCGTTCCCGTGATATGTGATCCCTTGTGACCCAGTCACATGCTTGCAAGCTAATTGGATGACATTCCACCGAGAGGGCCCAGAGTATATCTATCCGTCATATGGATAGACAAATCCCACTCTTGATCCATGTGTTTCAACCAATACTTTCCGAACACTCAATGCCACCTTTATAGCCACCCAGTTACGGTGTGGTGTTTGATGTCATCAAAGCATCCATCCGGTAAAGGTGATATGCATGATCTCATGGTCGAAGGAATTAGGTTACTATGTATCAGAAAGCATATAGCAATTGAACTATTGAAATGACTTGATCTTTATGCTACGCTTATCAATAGGAGTATGTCCACCATATCATTCTCCTAACGATATGATCTTATTGTTGATAACATCTCAATGTTCATGATAGGTAAACCACAATCATTTAATCAACCAACAAGCTAGTGAAGTATAGAGGCTATACTAGGGACTTCAAATTAAGTTTACAAATCACACAAGTATCAATGTTTCCTTGTTAATACTATTATAGCATGAATGTAAACATTTATCATAAACACAAAGATATAATAATAACTACATTTATTATTGCCTCTAGGGCATATCTCCAACATTGGTCACATGTGCATCATCAAGGAGAAGGGACTCAAAATAGTAAAGTTAAAATAATTTTATATCTATCCGGAAAACATATCAAGATAATATGTAGAATAATAAGCATATACCATCTATAGAAGGTAACAGGGTAACAAAAGAATCTTTTTCACCTATGCTTGTCACATGCAGTCAGGCATACATGATGCATCAATCCTATTCACGGATCAATAATGAATGAAAGTAATTAGAAGAAAAAATAAATTTGATATAACAGATGAAAAATACATCTTCGGTACTGACCTGATGTATATTAATTATTTGGCATATACACAGTAGTCTGCAAAGACGAATTGAAATTGTTAACACAACATAAAGTTTTGCAATGGATCTCCAAACACTGAACACAAAAAGTACCCAAAACATTAAATACTATTTTATGGGTCAGAAGTGGGCTATGCTAACACATAAAAGAAAATTATGGAAGATGAATTTCTGCGGGAGAGATATGGAATGTGTAAGATGGTAGAGTGAAGGTTCATTTGGTTCATTCTTCAACTTTACAGTTGAAAATACAAATGCAACAGTCACAAAGTAATCTATCGGACATAATGTTTTCAATCCCGGTCCAATTCATAAGCAAACTTCTCATCAAAATCAAAATGTTAGATCCCATAATAAGCTAGATTCGAAAGCACGACATATGAAAGCCGCTCAAATCCTAGATCCTCCCCTGGTATTTGGCATGCATCTTCATACATATTGCTGTCCAATTGTGAGTTGATAATTATTCTTGTATATAAGAAGAGGTGAGCTTCAAATTTGCCCCATTCCATTTGTCATCTCAAACACACTCATGGAACCATTTGATTATACTTTTAGCTCCAACCAAACGTGATAACGGAACCGATCCATTCCTCTAAAATAGAACCATTCCATTCCATTTGGTTTCAAAGCCAAACACGCCCTAAAGTGACCTACTCTGGTAATTGGCTGTTGAAGATCCCTCGTATAACAGTGGCATTATCAGGACTAAACATCAGTCTGCAATGCAGCACAAAGAGTGTGGATTTCAGGGAGGAAATAGTAGTCAAAGACTATACATTGATACTACTACTGTTTGTTTGGTTTGCTTCAATATCTCATTGTTTTTTCTCGGATTTAGGATTCGGGGCTCGTACGTGGCCTGTTCATCGCAGTACTCTGCCTAAGACATTGGACCAGTGTTACTCTCCCTTCTCTAGTTGATAAGCTTTAGCTCTCCATCCATGTCCTACTTTTATAGGAGTATTATGTAAGCATATAGCTACAGGTTGCATCTGGTCATTGTTTCTGAATGCAACTCCTCACTCGTTTCTCGTTGGTTGTGTTATTTTCCCATGCCATTTCGTGCTTTTCTTCACGTTGGTTGTGGACTAGCAACGAGCTGATTGTTCAGAATGTGCACTCTATCTGGCATTTTCTACAGGGAGAAGCTGGACGTCGAGCAGGCCCAAGTTAGACATGTCCCACAACTTGATGCTTTTCCAGTACAGATACACTTGCACATAGCGCCCAGTTTGAGTGTAGCAACTGCAATTTGGTATTCGTCGTCAGTAAACCTCCATCTATGCTTACACAGATTCCTTAACACGAATTTCGAGTACTTGATTCGTTCCGAACTTGGACAAAACTGCCGCGCGCGCAGCTGCTCCGACTCCTTTGCCTCATCACAGTAAAAGCATCCCTAGCAGATACCATATCCCGTTCGGTACCGTAAAATAATCATCAGTTTGTGGTACGAGATAAAAAAAATAACTTTTCTAGATACAGCATAGCATACCATATCTGAATTTTTTTTACGGTTCCCCACATATCAACCTTCGTATCCTGCATATTTTCGGTTTTGCCTGGTCCTTTTGCCACTCCCCGCAAACGCTCGCGAGTGGAGGCGCGCTGAAGATTCACAACTCCCGTGTGGAAATCTTCCTCCGCCGCTTTCCCCACCGCCACCGCCGCATACAAATTCCCCGGTTCCCGGCCACTGTGCGGCGGCGCCGCCCCGTGCTGCCACCCGCTGCGCGCCGCCATCGCTCTAGAGTGCTCGCCGCGTCATCCCTCCGTCATGGCGCTACCCCACCGCGGCGCCACCGTGGATGCCATCGTTGCTCGATCTATGGCGGAATTTCTGCGTCGCCTGTTCGACCCCCTGCCAATCAACCGCATGTGCGCCGGATCTGCTACGCCGCCCGTCCGATGCCGCCGTCCGAGCCGGTAAACTCTCTTTCCTATATCGTTTTGTCTATAAATTCAGAATTTCTTAGATTTAGGATCCTTACGGAGGCAATTTTGTAGATGAGTTCGTCGTGGAGTGAATCATGGTGTTCTACAACGAGTTCTTCCGTTCCGTGTCGGATTGGAAAGACCTCGACGATGACGACACAGAGGACCTCCTTTTGTTGGCTATCGTCGACGAACTGGAGGCGGAGGAGAATACCCAAAAGAGGAGGAGGGGATCAACTGTCGGGCGATTGTGCATCCCACGCAACCGTGTTCTAGGGAACGAGATGCTCATACGAGATTATTTTACCGAGAATCCCATCTACCCTGCTCGTCTGTTTCACCGCCAATACCGGATGAGACGACCCCTGTTCGATAAGATTGTGAAAGTTTGCGAGGCCAACTGCCGGTACCTCACACAACATAGAAATTGTGTTGTGTTGCTTGGTTTCAGTTCGTACCAGAAGATCTCTGCCGCAATTAGAGTGATCCCCATAGTGTGTCAGCTGACTACATTGACGAATATCTTTGTATTGGCAAAGATACGACCATGACATGCGTGCGTAAATTCGTGAATACATTGATCAAGATTTTTGGTCCAACGTACACGCGAGCACCAAATGAGGAGGAAACGAAGAAGCTCATGGCAGAGAATGAGAAAAGAGGTTGTCCAGGGATAGTCGGAAGCCTCGATTGCATGTATTAGAGGTGGAAGAACTGCCCAAAATCATGGCGTGGGAAGTATATTGGCCATCACCGAGATGCAACAATCGTGCTCAAAGTAGTGGCCTCGCACGACTTGTGGATATGGCATTGCTTCTTTGATCTACATGGTTCTTTGAACGATATCAATGTTTTGCAGAGATCTCATTTTTTCGAAGCTAGCAAATGGAGAGCAGCCGGCCTGTGGTGACCTAGCATACCACTGCATGTGTAGTACACTATTGTCGTGGACATAAAATTCACAAAACACTATTTCGCAAATATCACATCCCTCAAAGTAGTATAACAGAAATATCGCAGGTCCATATTATAAACATACACACATTATTATTATTATTACATACTAGAAGTTCAGTACTTCAAATGATTCAAACTTACAAACCAAACTTAAGTAGTTTCAGTGGAAGATCAAAGTTTCAACTTATAACCAGAATTGAGCTCAACAACTTATTCTATAAATTCTATGTTGCTCCGCTCAATTGGTTTACTAACTAATCAAGGCAACTACACGGATTCCTTGCCCTCTAGTCCATAACGTATCTCGTAGTCTGCTCCTTCCACTCCTCCAGATAGGTTGGGTTCCTCGTAGTAGACATCCTCTTGCCCTTCAGATGCAAAGTTTATTATATGCAAGGTGGGAAGATTGATGCTATATCTACCACCTCGGACTATCAGTCATTTGCACTATGCAGTTTTCGTGAACATTTCTTCAAAGGTTGGTTTTAATATTCAAAAACTATGCCCATCAGATTTCACAGGTTGACCATAACTTTATGAAGTTTTTTTCATGTCACGTTCATAGTTTCTTAACGAAACAGGAAGTAACAAGTTATAGTTCTTACACTCTGCAGAGGTGCGTTGCTTTACCCATGAGAGATCAAATACTTGTTGCACAACCGAGCGTACTTTCTTGTTCACAATTCCGTGATATGGGGCCCAGTAGATGATCCAAGACAATCACTGCCCTTCTTCGCGACCCCGCATGTCTCCTTGGTGTATGCCATGCCCACATACTGAATTACGGCAATGGTTAGTATAGATCGTTCAGATGCCAGAACAACCGTGAGGGTTTCCACCCATATGCTGCATATCCTCTACGAATTATCAATTAATACACACTACAAGAATAATAGCCATGGCCTGCGCATCCGGCTATATGCGAAATGAAGATGATCTAGCTGACTTCTCTGTTCCATTCTAAATCACATGGTTAATGTGTAATATACAACGCTAGAATCACTGATGTCATGGGTCATTAATTCGTATGTGATAAATCTCACTGCAAATGGAAACATAAGTTTCATTACCAATCTTATATTTATCATCACTTAGGATGATAATAGCATTTCATTTATTTAAGAAAATAGTATTTTCTTTCTTCTCTTTATAACATAGATGATAACACACAATTTACAAATACTTTGATAAAACTCATCAAAGGACATGAGCAAGTGATGAACTTGCCTTGTGACTGCAAGGTAGTGAAATCGGATGCTTGCACTCGACCTTGAGCTTCTATTTCTACAAAACATCATTATCGCCCAATAAGGACAATATTGAAAAGAAGCAATAATGAATATGCATAGTAATACAATGCATCATTTATTATTTATCTTCTTTGTGTGTTTCACCCACCTTATTATGAAATTCCTTTATTAATAAAATAAAGTTGTTATTGGGTAATTCCTAAAATCTTATAAATATTATCTCTATCTCTTCTCTACTATATAATTTTGCTTACCGTGGTTTTCTTCCGCATAGAAATTTTCGTACGTCGCCCTTGAGTCCTGTCATCGTACGAGTGCAGAGTTGTGATCGGTTCATTTTTCATCCGTTCCTGTTTTATTCCGGAGGGTCACCTAAGCTACGTATAAACAAACGCGCATGTGAACAATCTTATTTCACGGTCGTCTCTCTCGATCGATCTAATAGGTCGATCGTGACTCGTGAGTAGTACAACTTCTTAAAGGTCGTGAGCGTTCTCGTGTGTGACGGTTACCCCGCTGGATCTCCGGCCAGACGTCACCATGTGCCCGACACATACGAGGAACGAGGCTGGCGTAGGGGGGTTGCAGGCATCGGGCCCCCGAGCACGGAGGGAGGGAGTTGTGCACGGCAGAGGGCGAGGTCGCGGAGCAGCAGCTCGCGCTGGAGAGGAAGGTCGGCGGTGGGACAACTGGAAGCCACCGGACCGATGGGGAGGAGGCAAGCCGAGCAGGTGCTCAGCTGGCAGCGACGCTACGGAACCGAGAGAGGGTGTCGGGGACCGGGCTTGGCGGCGGAGGTTGCCGAAAGCCATTGGACAAGCAGGGGAGACTCTCGAGGGAAGGAGATGAGCGGGTCAGCCTGTAACTGGACACGTTCACGGCTGCCCGTCAGCATGCCACCTAAGTCCGTTTGATTAAGCGGGGCTAGGATATTGCCCATATTATCCCGGCTTAGTTCCACTTTAACCCACTTTAACCCACCAAACAGCGACCAGGAGCTACCTGTGATTGAGTCAAGCGGCATCTCATAGTACGTTCATCATCTAAGCTTCATAGACAAAAAAATCTAGCTTCCCTGTACGTTCATCTAGCTTCCCTGTGATTTGAGTCAAGCGGCAGCTCACACTACACATGACAGAGCTTCCACATTTCTAAAAAAAAACACATGACAGAGCTAGCTTGATTACACAAATACACAATAGACTGAAAAATCTGAAAATCTACAAGAAACGATTGAGCAAACATCTTTCAATTACACACATTCTTTTCCTTTTGATCAAGATCTTCTAAACAAACCACCAATAATGTTTTAACATCCTAGTACATCCTGCAACTAACTTCTACTTTTTTTGAGGTAATTCAACATGAGTTGCTCTGATTTCCAATTAGGATCCTGATCGCAAACACCGCCTGTCTGTTACCTGAAACAAGGTGCATAGCATCATAATAAGATTAACTACATAACACAATCTTTTCTGTTAACTGCGGAAACTTAACACAAACTCATCTGTTATCAAATTACAAAAAGCTAAAAAGAAAAGAATAAACTTTGTAAGTCTATACAAGTCTGTACACTAACAAACTTAAACTGAAGCTCCCCATTTTTCTGCTCCCCTATAGCCACCGGGAACATGTATCTCGCTAGTCCGAGACCATGGGGAATAACAAACTAAAACCGAATAGCCACCGGGAACATGTATCTCGCTAGTCCGAGACCATGGGGAATAAATTTTAGAGGGGGAGAGAGATCCTTCACGAGGAGGTGTGAGAGACAAGTGAGGAGGGGGGCTCCTTTTATAGGAGGAGGGGGGCACCCAAGGGGGTGGCCGCCGGCCATGGGGGCTGCCCCTTCCCCTCCTTCATTCATGTGGGTGGACACTCCACTCACAAAATGCCCTTTAAATCCCTCCACTCAAAAGTCCACTCAAAAGTCCACTCAAATTCCCATTAAATTTCCACCAAATTTAATGCAAACTCTCATTAAATAAAACTCTTTTATTTTATTCAGAATTTTGTCAATTACTTTAATGAGAAACATTCACAAATAACCCCTTGCTAGAATTCCATTTCACATGCATAACCACTTTATGCAATTTCACCCGAAAACCTGTTTCGGTATCTAGTGAAATAAATTCCTGCGCTTGTTCATTCTTTCGGCATGAAACTTTTTCTCCAATTGGATGTCGGTGTCTCTTAAGCGTGTCACCCTACGGTTCGTGAATAATACGAACATGATCGAGACCCCTCTCGGATCAATAATCAGAAGCGGGATCTGGAGACCCATACTGACTCCCACACATTCAACGATGACTTTCTTGTGATCGTCGAAACCTTTTACGCTAGTATCTTAATCCCTTCGTTTCACGATATATTACATGTCCGAGATTCTATCATCGGTATCTCCATACCTAGTTTGATCTCGTTACCGACATGCACTCTTTTCTCGTTCCCGTGATATAACATTCTAGTGATCAAATCACTTGCTTGCAAGCTAATCAATGTGATATCACCGAGAGGGCCCAGAGTATATCTATCCGTCATCGGATGAACAAATTCCACTCTCGATCCATGAGCCTCAACATAACACTTTATTAGTTATGAATCCATCCTTATAATCACCCTGTTACGGTGTGACGTTTGATGTTATCAAGAAACTCTTTCGGTGTTAGTGATTGACATGATCTCATGGTCTAAGGATTAGGATCACTTCGTAAGTTGTTATAGCAATATAAACTCAATGACTTTGATCGTAATGCTATACTTCGTATTAATGTTTCCGTATTAATACAATTATAGCATGTAAAATAAACATCTATCATATACTTGGAATACACATAATAAACACTTTATTATTGCCTCTCAGGGCATATTCCCTTCAGTCTCCCACTTGCACTAGAGACAATAAGCTAGTTACATAGTGATAAATCTAACACCCATTGAGTTCTGGTGTTGATCATGTTTTGCTCTAGGGAGAGTTTTAGTCAACGGATATGCTACATTGAGATCCGTATGTACTTTACAAATCTTTATATCTCCATCCTTGACATGCTCGCGGATGGAGTGAAACCGGCGCTTAATATGCTTGGAATGCTTGTGAGACCTTGGTTCTTTGCCATTGGCAATGGCATCTTTGTTGTTACAATAGATCACCATTGGGTCCAACGCGTTTGCAACCACTCCTAGTTCGGATATGAACTCCTTCATCCAAACTGCTTCCTGAGCCGCTTCTGAAGCAGCAACATATTCGGCCTCCGTTGTTGATCCCGCTACCACAGGTTGTTTGGAGCTCCTCCAACTAACCGCTCCGCCATTCATGAGAAATACGTATCCGAATTGAGACTTAGAGTCATCTGGATCGGTGTCAAAGCTAGCGTCAACATAACACTTAGTGACGAGCTCTTCTTCACCTCCGTATACAAGAAACATATCCTTAGTTCTTCGTAAGTACTTAAGGATATTCTTGACCGCTATCCAGTGTTCCGAAACTGGATCCGATTGGTACCTACTAGTCAAACTAATAGCATGTGCCACATCCGGTCTTGTACATAGCATGGAGTACATTATAGAGCCTATGGCTGAAGCATAGGGGACTTTGTCCATTATCTCTCTTTCTTCCGCCGAAGCCAGACTTTGAGTCTTACTCAATGTCTTGCCTTGCAACATAGGTAAGAACCCCTTCTTACTTCCGTCCATTTTAAACTTCTTTAAAATCTTATCAAGGTATGTACTTTGCGATAGCCCTATTAGGAGCCTAGATCTATCTCTATAGATCTTTATGCCTAATATGTATGACGCTTCACCTAGGTCCTTCATTGAAAATTTGCTATTTAGATAACTTTTAACACCATTTAAAAGATCTATATCATTTCCTATCAATAATATGTCATCCACATATAATATCATAAATGCCACATTGCTCCCACTCACTTTCTTGTAAATACAAGCTTCTCCATAAGTTCGGACAAATCCAAACTCTTCGATCACCTCATCAAAGCGGATATTCCAACTTCGTGATGCTTGCTTCAATCCATAGATGGATCGCTGAAGCTTGCACACCTTGTTAGCATCCTTAGGATCGACAAAACCCTTTGGTTGTATCATATACAACTCTTCTTCAATATTACCATTGAGAAACGCGGTTTTGACATCCATCTGCCATATCTCATAATCGAAATATGTAGCAATTTCTAACATAATCCTCACTGACTTTAGCATCGCTACGGGAGAGAATGTCTCATCGTAGTCAACTCCTTGAATTTGTCGAAACCCCTTTGCGACAAGTCGAGCTTTATAGACGGTCACATTACCATCAGCATCAGTTTTACTTTTGAAAATCCATTTGTTCTCCACGGCCTTTCGGTCGTGAGGTAATTCCACCAAGTTCCAAACTTGATTTTCATACATGGATTCCATCTCGGATTTCATGGCTTCTAACCATTTGTTGGAATCCGGGCTCATCATCGCTTCTTCATACGTCGCAGGGTCATCATTTTCATCAACCATGAAATTCATGACAGATTTGATAGCTCGAGTCGACGCGTCTGCTTGACTGCGAGGTTTGGTAGTACTCTCTTCGAGTTTCATGATCATTATCATTAGTTCCCTCTTCAACAGGTGGAGCCAACTCCGGAACAACTTCCGGCGCTGCGCTACTCGCCATACTTTGAAGAGAAGGTTCCATAACCTCTTCGAGTTCTACCTTCCGACTACTCACACCTTTCGCGAGAAACTCTTTCTCTAGAAAGGATCCATTCTTGGCAACAAAAACCTTGCCCTCGGATCTGTGATAGAAGGAATACCCAATAGTTTCCTTAGAGTATCCTATGAAGACGCATTTTTCCACTTTGGGTTCGAGTTTATCCGGTTGAAGTTTCTTCACATAAACATCGCATCCCCAAACTTTAATAAAAGACAGCTTAGGTTTGTTTCCAAACCACAATTCATACGGCGTCTTTTCAACAGATTTAGATGGTGCCCGATTTAAAGTGAATGCAGCAGTTTATAGTGCATAACCCCAAAATGACAACGGCAAGTCCGTCAGAAACATCATAGATCGAACCATATCTAATAAAGTACGATTACGACGTTCCGACACACCATTTTGCTGTGGTGTTCCGGCAGGCGTGAGTTGTGAAACAATTCCACACTCTTTCATGTGAGTGCTAAACTCGTAACTTAGATACTCACCTCCACGGTCGGGCCGTAGAAATTTGATCTTTCTATTACGATGATTTTCCACTTCATTCTGAAATTCCTTGAACTTTTCAAAGGTTTCAGACTTGTGTTTCATCAAGTAGATATAACCGTATCTACTCAAATCATCCGTGAAAGTAACAAAATAACGATATCCACCTCGCGCCGACACACTTATTGGACCACATACATCAGAATGTATGATTTCCAATAAATCTGTCGCCCGTTCCATTGAACCGGAAAACAGCGTTCTAGTCATCTTGCCCATAAGGCATGGCTCACATGTATCAAATGATTCAAAATCAAGTGATTCCAAAAGTCCATCCGAATGGAGCTTCTTCATGCGTTTAACACCAATATGACCTAGACGGCAGTGCCACATATATGCGGATATATCATCATTAAGTTTAATCCTTTTAGCATCAACATTATGAATATGTGTAACATTATCATCGAGATCTAATAGAAATAAACCATTCATCATCGGTGCATGACCATAAAAGATTTCATTCATATAAATGGAACAACCATTGTTCTCAGATTTAAATGAATAACCACTTCGCATCAAACATGATCCAGATACAATGTTCATGCTCAGTGCAGTCACCAGAAAACAATTATTCAAGTTTATAACTAATCCCGACGGCAAGTGGAGAGGCAGCGTTCCGACGACGATCACATCAACGCTTGATCCATTGCCGACACGCATCTTGACCTCACCCCTTGCTAGCGGTCGCTTGTTCCGCAGCCCCTGATTTGAGTTACAAATATTAGCAACTGAACCGGTATCAAATACCCAGGTGCTACTGCGAGCACTAGTCAAGTACTTATCAATAACATGTATAGCATATATACCTTTGTTTGCCTTGCCGGCCTTCTTGTCTGCCAGATACTTGGGGCGCTTGCGATGGTCCCCTTACAATAGTAGCACTCGGTATCAGACTTAGGTCCAACTCGGGGTTTCTTTTCAGGCACAGCAACCGGCTTGCCGCCCTTACTTCCCTTCCATTTTCCCTTCTTGTCTTTCTTGAAACCAGTGTTCCTTTTTGATCTCCACTTCTGCAGTTTTAAGCATTGACAGAAGCTCGGGGAGAGACTTCTTCATGCCTTGCATATTATAGTTCATCACAAATCTCTTATAGCTAGGTGGCAGAGACTGCAGAACACGATGGATGCCTAAGTCAATGGGAATCGTTATTCCCAAGGACACAAGCTTATCGGCGTAACCCGACATCTTGAGTACATGCTCACTAACGGAGTTGTGCTCTTCCATCATGCAACTAAAGAACTTTTCTGAAGCATTGTAGATCTCTACAGCAACATGTGTGTCGAAAATCATTTTCAACTCACCCATTGTATCAAAAGCATTGCCATTTTCGAAACGCTTTCGAAGTTCTGGCTCTAGCCCATATAATATGCCGCAATGAACTAAGTTGTGGTCCTCCTGACGAGTCTGATAGACATTCTTCTCCTCGTCAGGGGCATCATCTAAAGGTGGGGGGCCTAACGGTGCTTCTAGCACATATTGCTTTTGTGCATCAGAGAGGAGAATCCTCAAATTCATGGCCCATTCGGTAAAGTTGCTACCGTTCGTTGCTAGTTTCTCTTTCTCCATGAACACATTGAAATTAAAAGCAGGTGGTGCCATCTACAACAGAATTTGTAAAGTTTAGACTAAGTGTATGATAGATTGAGTTCAACTAATCCATATTACGAATGAACTCGCACTCAAAAACGACATCCCTCGTGCCTTTTTGGTGATTACATTAACCAAATCCACTATACCAAGTCCGATCATCACGTGAGTCGGTATAGCTTCAAAGGCGAGCATCAAATGGGCATCATATCAACTATATGACTCATTCTTAACCTTTCGGTCCGTGTTCCGAGGCCATGTCTGTACATGCTAGGCTCGCCAAGTTAGAACCTTAGTATTCAAGTGTAATCGCTTTTACACCCGAAATATGGTCGTGGATCCAAGAACACCCGATCATCACGTGATGTCTTGGAGCGAAACATAATCGGTGCATACTAAAGGAAGAACACATTCTTATATTGATATTTAAATGAGGATCATCTTATTATGCTAACAAAGCGCTAAACAAGCAATATAAGATGCTATCAAACATCACATGTTTATTAGTGAAATGATATGGTTCCCGCAGATGATCTCTATCATGTGCATCGTGGTATGATCACTATCATACCTATATGTGTAAATCCAAGGTCTATGGAGTTTACACGCTATGTGTGTTGTAAGAGTATCATCTCATACTTCTACTTACAACACTACCATATCATAACACTAGCCCAGCAACAATCTAAACTAGACGCCTCTAATTTATCCATTGCAAGTTTTACGTGGCTTAGGGCTTTCGAGATAGAACCGTTCTTACCTACGAACATGAACCACAACGAGGATAACCAAATTGTTGACAAATCGCTTGCAAAATAGATATTGACTATAGTAGGAGAGACAAATACCCGCTAGGCACTTATTCAAACTAGTTGCATGTCAAGCGTGGAACAGGTCTCATGTGCGAGGACATGTAAAGTTTGTCCGGGCCGCTTCATCCCACTATGCCACAAATATCCAAAATTACAACAAAGGAGCAACAACATGATCATCATCGCCCACATACTCATATGTGTACTACCCGTGTAAAGTATCTACGCATAGATCCGGCTCTGATACCACTGTAGGATTCACAACATAGAAAACAAAAAATTTCCTACGATGGGAACTATGTACCAAGATCTATCTACTAGATACAAACAATGAGTGGATGTATATCCGTAGAGAACATACCCTTGAAGACCGACAAAGCTTAACGAGTTCAACTCGTGGTTGATGTAGACGATCTCTTGCCGATCTCAAGATCGAGAGGAAGTCCTAGCGCCGCAAATCAGCAGCGCATCCGTGCTCGCACACACGTTCGAGGCACCGAGCAACCTCCGCCTCCTCGCCCTAGCGATGCAGCGGAAGCACAACTCTTTCTTGTCGAATATCCACCGGGAACATGTATCTCGCTAGTCCGAGACCATGGGGAATAAATTCTAGAGGGGGAGAGAGATCCTTCACGAGGAGGTGTGAGAGACAAGTGAGGAGGGGGGCTCCTTTTATAGGAGGAGGGGGGCACCCAAGGGGGTGGCCGCCGGCCATGGGGGCTGCCCCTTCCCCTCCTTCATTCATGTGGGTGGACACTCCACTCACAAAATGCCCTTTAAATTCCCTCCACTCAAAAGTCCACTCAAATTCCCATTAAATTTCCACAAAATTTAATGCAAACTCTCATTAAATAAAACTCTTTTATTTTATTCAGAATTTTGTCAATTACTTTAATGACAAACATTCACAAATAACCCCTTGCTAGAATTCCATTTCACATGCATAACCACTTTATGCAATTTCACCCGAAAACCTGTTTCGGTATCTAGTGAAATAAATTCCTGCGCTTGTTCATTCTTTCGGCATGAAACTTTTGATCCAATTGGATGTCGGTGTCTCTTAAGTGTGTCACCCTACGGTTCGTGAATAATGCGGACATGATCGAGACCCCCCTCGGATCAATAATCAGAAGCGGGATCTGGAGACCCATACTGACTCCCACACATTCAACGATGACTTTCTTGTGATCGTCGAAAACTTTTACGCTAGTATCTTAATCCCTTTGTTTCACGATATATTACATGTCCGAGATTCGATCATCGGTATCTCCATACCTAGTTTGATCTCGTTACCGACATGCACTCTTTTCTCGTTCCCGTGATATAACATTCTAGTGATCAAATCACTTGCTTGAAAGCTAATCAATGTGATATCACCGAGAGGGCCCAGAGTATATCTATCCGTCATCGGGATGAACAAATTCCACTCTCGATCCATGAGCCTCAACATAACACTTTATTAGTTCTGAATCCATCTTTATAATCACCCTGTTACGGTGTGACGTTTGATGTTATCAAGAAACTCTTCCGATGTTAGTGATTGACATGATCTCATGGTCTAAGGATTAGGATCACTTCGTAAGTTATTATAGCAATATAAACTCAATGACTTTGATCTTAATGCTATACTTCGGATGAATGTTCATCACACCATTACACTAATGTTGTGATCCCATTATTAACAACATCCAATGTCCATGATCAGGAAACCTTGATCATCTTGTTAATCAACGAGCTAGTTTATGAGAGAGGCATAACTAGGAACTTTCTGTTTGTTTATTAAACACACATGTATTAATGTTTCCGTATTAATACAATTATAGCATGTAAAATAAACATCTATCATATACTTGGAATACACATAATAAACACTTTATTATTGCCTCTCAGGGCATATTCCCTTCATCTGGATCTCCTCGTGATATCCAGGATCCCGTCCGAGACTCCGAACAACATTTGGTCTCCCTAATTACATATCTACTAAACAACATTGAATCCTTAAGTGTGTATCCCTATGGTTCGTGAATTATGCGGACATGAACGAGACACTTCTCCGATCAATAACCAATAGAGGAATCTAAAAATTCATATGACTCCCACATATTTCTACGATTACTTTGCAATCAAATGAACCACTTACATACGATACCAATTTCCCTTTCTCTCCCAATAGTTTACTTATCCGAGGTCTGGTCGTCGGTATCTTTGCATACCTAGTTCAACCTCATTACTGATAAGTACTATTTTTTCGTTCCCGTGATATGTGATCCCTTGTGAGCCAGTCACATGTTTGCAAGGTAATTGGATGACATTCCACCGTGAGGGCCCAGAGTATATCTATCCATTATATGGATGGACAAATCCCACTCTTGATCCATGTTCCTCAACTCACACTTTCCGAATACTCAATGCCACTTTTATAGCCACCTAGTTACGGTGTGGTGTTTGATGTCATCAAAGCATCCTTCCAGTAATGGTGATTAGCATAATCTCATGGTCGAAGGAATTAGGTTACTATGTATCAGAAAGCTTATAGCAAACGAACTATTGAAATGAATTGATCATAATGCTACGCCTATCTATAGGAGTATGTCCATCACATCATTCTCCTAATGATATGATCTTGTTGTTAATAACATCTCAATGTTCATGATCGATAAAACACGATCATCTATCAACCAACAAGCTAGTATTACAAAGAGGCTTTTCCATGGACTTTTAATTTGGTTTACAAATCACACAAGTATTAATGTTTCCAGTTAATACTATTATAGCATGAATGTAAACATTTATCATAAACACAAAGATATAATAATAACTACTTTTATTATTGCCTCTAGAGCATATCTCCAACAGTCTCCCACTTGCACTAGAGTCAACTAATCTATATTACATGGTAATATACCGAATACCCATGGCGGTTTGGTGCTGGTCATGTTTTGCCCTCGGGAGAGGTTTAGTCAACCGATCTGCCACATTCTGATCTATGTGTACTTTGCAAATCTTTATTTCACCATCTTGGACATCCTCTCGAATAGCGTGAAAACGCAGCTTGATATGTTTCAGATTCTTGTGACATTGGTTCTTGCGCATTAGCTATGGCGCCCATGTTATCACAATAGATAGACATTGGGTCCAGTGCACTAGGAACCACACCGAGCTCTGTAATGAACTCCTTCCTCCATATCGCCTCTTGTGAATCCTCTGAAGCAGCTATGCATTCCAATTCAGTTGAATATCTCGCCACAATGCTTTGATTTGCACTCCTCCAGCTAATTGTTGCACCATTCAAAGTACATACGTATCCAGATTAAGATTTAGAATCATCCGGATCGGTGTTCCAACTAGAATCGGTGTAACCATTAACAACGAGCTGTTCATCACCTCCATAAGAAAGAACCATATCCTTAGTTCTTCTCAAGTACTTAAGGATGTTTTTGACCGCTGTCCAATGATCCACTCCTGGATCACTTTGATGTCTGCTTGTCAAACTAACAGCATATGCAATGTTGGGTCTTGTACATAGCATGGCATACATGAGAGATCCTATGGCTGAGGCATAGGGAGTCTTACTCATCCTTTCTCTATCTTCTGTCGTTGCAGGACTTTGAGTTTTACTCAAGGTCGTATTGGGCAACATGGGCAAGAACCCTTTCTTGCTATCTTCCATTACAAACCTCTTTAGAACTTTGTCCAAATATGTACTCTGTGACAATGATATTAGGCGTCTTGATCTATCTCTATAAATCTTTATGCCTAATATGTAAGCTGCTTCGCCAAGATCTTTCATTGAAAAACTATTATTCAAATATTGCTTGACACTATTAAGAAGGTCTACATCATTCCCAATAAACAATATGTCGTCTACATATAGTATTAGGAATGCTACAGAGCTCCCACTCACTTTCTTGTAAATACAAGCTTCTCCATAAGTTTGTATAAAAGCAAAACTTTTGATTACCTTATCAAAACATTGATTCCAACTCCGGGATGCTTGCTTCAATCCATAAATGGACCGTTGAAGTTTGCATACCTTGTTAGCATCTTTAGGATCAACAAAACCTTTGGGTTGTACCATATACAACTCTTCATCAATGTCTCCATTGAGGAACGCCGTTTTGACATCCATCTGCCATATCTCATAATCATAATATGCAACGATTGCTAATAAAATCCTCACAGACTTTAGCTCCGCTACCGTGAGAAAGTTAGTCAACTCCTTGAATTTGTCAAAACCCTTTTGCGACAAGTCGAGCTTTATAGACAGTAACATTACCATTAACATCTTTTTTCTTCTTAAAAATCCATTTGTTCTTGATAGCCTTCCGGCCATCTGGTAACTCCACCAAAGTCCATACTTGGTTTTTGTACATGGATCCAATCTCGGATTTCATGGCTTCTTGCCATTTATTGATATCTGGTCTCATCATTGCTTCCTCATATGTTGCAGGGTCATCGGTGTTGTCCACCAACATGACACTCATAACGGGATCATACCAATCATGAGTGTTATGAGTTCTTGTTAACCTGCGAGGTTCTGTAGTAACTTCAACCGAAGTTTCATGATCAACATCATTAGCTTCCTTTCTTATTGGTGCAGGCACCACAGGAACTACTTCTGGTGCTGCGCTACTCTCAAGTCCGAGAGAAGGTTCAACATCCTCGTCGAGTTATACTTTCCTTCTAGTCACTTCTTTCGAGAGAAACTCCTTCTCTTGAAAGGATCCATTCTTGGCCCTCGGATCTATGATAGAAGGTATACCCAATATTTTCCTTCGGGTATCCTATGAAGACGCATCTTTCCGCTTTGGGTTCAATCTTGTCGGGTTGTAATTTCTTTACATAAGCTTCATAACCCCAAACTTTAAGAAATGACAATTTAGGTTTCTTCCCAAACCATAATTCATACGGTGTTGTGTCGACGGATTTAGTTTATAGTGAATGCGGTTGTTTCTAATGCATAACCCCAAAATGATAGCGGTAAATCTGTAAGTGACATCATAGAATGAACCATATCTAAGAGAGTTCGATTACGATGTTCGGACACACCATTACGTTGTCGTGTTCCCAGCGGTGTCAATTGTGGAAGCATTCCGCATTTCTTCAAATGCTCGCCAAATTTGTAACTTAGATACTCACCTCCACGATCAGATCGTAGAAATTTAATCTTCTTGTTACGTTGATTCTCTACCTCACTTTGAAATTCCTTAAACTTCTCGAAAGTTTCGGACTTATGTTTCATGAAATAGATATACCCATATCTACTCAAGTCATCCGTGAAGGTAAGAGCATAACGATAACCACCGCGCGATGCTACACTCATTAGGCCACACACATCGGTATGTATGATTTCCAATAAGTCTGTAGCTCGCTCCATCATACCAGAAAATGGAGTCTTAGTCATTTTACCCATCAGACATGCTTCGCATCTTTCAAGTGATTCAAGAAGTCCATCGGAATGGAGTTTCTTCATATGCTTCACTCCAATGTGACCAAGACGACAGTGCCACATATAGGTCGAGTTATCGCTCAATCTCAAACGTTTAGCTTCAATGTTATTAATATGTGTATTACTACAATCGAGATTCAACAAAAACAGACCATCTATCAAAGGTGCATGTGCATAAAACATATTACTCATATAAATCGAACAACCATTATTCTCGGACTTAAACAAGTAACCGTCTCGCAATAAACATGATCCGGATATAATGTTCATGCTCAACGCAGGCACCAAATAACAATTATTTAAGTATAAAACTAATCCCGATGGTAGATGGAGAGATAGCGTGCCGACCGCGATCACATCAAACTTTGATCCATTTCCAACGCGCATCGTCACCTTGTTCTTCGCTAGTTTCTGACTATTCTGCAGCACCTGTTTCGAGTTACAAATATGAGCAACCGAACCAGCATCAAATACCCAGGCACTACTACGACTACTAGTGAGATACACATCAATAACATGTATATCGGATATACCATTCTTCTTGATGTTGCCGTTCTTAAAATCCGCCAAGTAATTAGGGAAATTCCGCTTCTAGTGACCTTCTCCCTTGCAGTAAAAGCACTCAGTATCAGGCTTAGGCCCAGCCCTGGTCTTCTTCACCGGCGTGGTAACTTTTTTACCGCCCTTCTTGAAGTTTCCCTTTTTCTTAGACTTTCCTTGCTTCTCGAATTTGGTGGTCTTATTGACCATCAACACTTGGTGCTCTTTCTTGATATCCAATTCTGCAGACTTTAACATGGAGAAGAGTTTGGGCAACGACTTGTCCATGTTTTGCATACTGTAGTTCATCACAAAGTTCTTGTAACTTGGTGGTAGTGATTGGAGGACACGGTGAATCCCCAAAGCATTAGGAATCACTATACCCAAGCTTTGAAGCTTGCTTACGTGCCCAGACATCTTAAGCACGTACTCACTAACGGAGCTGCCCTCTTCCATCTTGCAGTTAAAGAACTTTTTAGAAGCCTCATAACTCTCAACTGTCGCGTGAGCCTCAAATATCATTTTGAGTTCACGGACAATATCATGTGGGTCATGGTTCTCAAACCTTTTTTGAAGCACCGATTACAAACCGTACAAGATAGCACACTAAACCGTGGAGTACTGATTCTTTCGAGTGAGGAAAACATGCTTCACCTCATCGGTAGAATCAGCTACAGGTGGGTCACCCAGTGGTGCATCCAGCACATAGGTCAAATTACCAGCATTGAGGATAATCCTCAAGTTGCGGAGCCAATCCGCGAAGTTGCTTCCATTGTTTTTCAACTTTTCTTTCTCTAGGAACGCATTAAAATTGATGGTAGGGGCCGCCATTGCTCTACAACATATTTTCAATAATTTAGACTAATTTTATGACAAATTGAGTTTTAATTAATAGTTAAATTAATCTAGGTGAACTCCCACTCAAAACAACATCCCTTGAATTGTTTTAGTGATTACACGTACCAAATCCACCACATCAAAACCGATCATCACGAGAGATGATGTAGCTTCAATGGAGAACAATCAAATGTTCATCATATCTACTATGTGACTCATTCTTTACCTTTCGGTGATCCGTGTTCCGAGACCATATTTGTACATGCTAGGCTCGTCAAGATCAAACCTTAGCTTCTGCATGAGAAAATCTGGCTTGCTCCCGTTGTATACACTCGCAGAATCTAACACACCCGATCATCACGTAGTACTTCGAAATAACGAGCTTTAGCAACAGTGCTTACTAAGGATGAACACTTTATAACTTGATATTTTGAGAGAGGGATGATCTTATAATGCTACCGTCGCTAACTAAGCAATACAAGATGCATCAAAAGGATTAACATCACATGCAATTCATAATATGTGATATGATATGGACTTTCTTCTTGTGCTTCCGATCTCCATCTTCAAGCATGAACATGATCTCCATCATCACCGGTATGGCGTCAAGGTCAATGGCGCCGCTTCATGGTTGTCGTCCACCAGCATCAACTATTACAACTACTTTGAATAATAGAAACGCAGGTCTTAACGAAATTAAAAGACAACCATAAGGCTCCTGCCGGTTGACGACTTACAATAAGGAACATTGCATACATCATATATAATCACAACCATGGCCATATCACATCATAGCACACCCCTGCAAAACAAATTTAGACGCCTCTAATTTTCTTTGCATGTTTTACGTGGTTTGGGGATTTCAATAAGTGTCATTGTAACTTACGAACAAGAACCACAACGTTGATACTAGTATTGTCAATTACCCATTGTAAATTGAATCTTCACTATGTTGGGAGAAACAGGCACCCGCAAAGCTACTTATGCAATACAAGTTGCATGTCAAGCGTGGAGCAAATATCATGAACGATGTCATGTAAGGTTAGCCCGGGCCACTTCATCCCACCATCTCGCAAGATGCGAAGTACACAAAAAGCAATCGACAACAAAAGCATCAACACCCACAATGACAATTATGTTCTACTCGTGTAATAGATCTACATATAGACACGACTCTGATACCACTGTAGGGGTTCGTAGCATGGAAAACAAAAAATTTCTACCTCATGCACACAAACAAGCCAAGATCTATCTACTAGATTGTAGCAACGAGTCGATTAGAGTACTCACCCTCGAAGATTCCAAAGCGGTTAACGAGAGAAGATTCTCGTGGGTGATGTAGTCGTACACTTCTTGATCTCAAGATCGCGTAGACGATCCTTCCAGTGCTGTGTTTCGGCAGCGCTTCCACAGTCGGTCATACGTTCGGTACTCGATGAAGACCTTCCTCTCCCTTTTTCCAGTAGGCAGCGGAGGTTTTAGTTCTCTCCTCACGATTCCGGCAGCACGACAGCGTGGTGTTGGAAGTAGAGGGAAAATCCTGCAGGGCTTTGCCTAAGCCGGAGCAGGTTATGGTGGATCTAGGGTTTTCGGTGATCTAGGGTTTAGAGGGCCGGAGAGGAGGAGGCGTAGCCGGCGGCGACGACGAGCCGATGGTGGCGCGACTAGGTGGGGAGGGGTGGTTTTTTTTGGTCTTGGCGCAGCCCCTCCCCTCTATTTATGAGAGGGAGGGCAGCTTGGGAGAGGGGAGTTTGAATCCTTCCCCAACTCCCTCTCCTAGTTGGATTGTGGTGGAGGGAAAGAAGGATTCTTTCCTTCCTCCACTATGAAACCATTGTTTCAGTTTGACTTTTTAAACCTGCCTTTTGACTTTCAATTTGGAGCTTTATTTCTCTCTTGCAAATGCCCAACCAAGTGACCTAGGACATGATCCAATCATTCCACTTAACCATGACACATTCATGTACCATTCCCCTTCTGATCCGGTGAATCCTTCTAGACCCTTCTAGAACCTCTCCGATGAAAACATCGAAATCATTCCCGAACTCCGGAATCGGACTTTCCTTATATGAATCTGATTCTCTGGACCATTCTGGATCTCCTCGAGATATCATGGATCCCATCTGAGACTCCGAACAACATTCAGTCTCCCTACTTACATATCTACTAAACAACATCGAATCCTTAAGTGTGTCTCCCTACAGTTCGTGAATTATGCGGGCATGACCAATACACTTATCCGATCAATAACCAATAGAGGAATCTAGAAATTCATAAGGCTCCCGCATATTTCTACGATTACTTTGCGATCAAATGAACCACTTACATATGATACCAATTTACCTTTGTCTCGCAATAGTTTACTTATTCGAGGTTTGATCGTCGGTATCTCTGGATACCTAGATCAACCTCGTTATTGGTAAGTACTCTTTTCTCGTTCCCGTGATATGTGATCCCTTGTGAGCCAGTCACATGCTTGCAAGCTAATTGGATGACATTCCACCAAGAGGGCCCAGAGTATATCTATTCGTCATATGGATGGACAAATCCCACTCTTGATCCATGTGCCTCAACTCACAGTTTCCGAATACTCAATGCCACTCTTATATCCACCTAGTTACGGTGTGGTGTTTGATGTCATCAAAGCATCCTTCCAGTAATGGTGATTAGCATGATCTCATGGTCAAAGGAATTAGGTTACTATGTATCATAAAGCTTATAGCAAACGAACTATTGGAATGACTTGATCTTAATGCTACGCTTATCTATAGGAGTATGTCCATCACATCATTCTCCTAATGATATGATCTTGTTGTTAATGACATCTCAATGTTCATGATCGGGAAACCACGATCATCTATCAACCAACAAGCTAGTATTTCAAAGAGGCTTTACCATGGACTTTAATTTGGTTTACAAATCACACAAGTATTAATGTTTCCGGTTAATACTATTATAGCATGAATGTAAACATTTATCATAAACACAAAGATATAATAATAACTACTTTTATTATTGCCTCTAGAGCCTATCTCCAACAAGGTTCGGTGGTTGTCGGCGATTTGGTGCTCCGCCATCCTTGTGGAACTGCTTTGATGCTCCGGTGGCCCTGTGGTGCCGTCAGCGCCGCTCGTGTTGCCATGGCCGCCGTGCTTGCGGCTTGGCGTGGGTCGCAGCGCCTTCGGGTGCTCCCCGTGCCTCCATGTGTGCGTTCGTCGGCCGTTCTGCTTTCTCTACTAAATCTTAGCGAGGGCCATGGGTGAGTTCTTCCCTTTTCCCTCCGGTCTCTACGTGCTTGCAACACATGATCCCTAATTGTGATTGTCCACTATTCTAGGGTTCATACCTATGTGTTAGGGTTCATCCCTTGATATTATGTTGATTTGAGGTGGTTACCTACTGAATCTAGTTGAGTAAGCTTCACTGCTATACTATGATTTTGGTGTTGATAGTGGCTCCTGTCAATAGGCTGTTAACTGAATATGTCATGTGTTGATATGCTATGATATGAGAGAATTGGAGTTGGTTATATACTCCAATGGGTTCTCTGATCATTTTGGATGATAGAATGTATAGATGACAAAAATGATTCCTGATTGTTTAACTTAGGAAAATGTTAAGTATGAGAGGATTAGGCTATGTAGCCTGTATATATGGGTTTGCTTATTATGAAGGTGATTGTGACACCATCAATTGATTGGTACACACTTCCTGTATTTTCCTAGGCTTTTCATGAACTCTACTTTGGATTTCTTTAACTTGTAAGCTTGGAAATATTTCTATCAGCTACTGAGCTATATTTGATAGATCTTTTAGTCTATGATGCTAGTCTGAGACTTTGTTGGGTAAAACAATATTTTTACATGCTGCCTCCCTTTTCCAAACATATACTATGATGTATAATTCATAATTATGATTCCTATAGTGTTTAGGAAAATGATTGGTTAAGCTTGGTAAGAATAGTATGGGGTATTCTTACTGTTTAAGATGAAGTTATAATATGTAATAATTTCTGAGGTGCTACTATCCCTAGGATGTTCCTAGTAATGGTCATTCAAGGATTCTTTTGTATCTAGTTATAGAACTAGAGAGTTCTATCAAAGATCAGTGATGCAAAGGATGAGATCTTGATTATGGTTTGTAAATATTTATTGTTGGCTTTGTTTCACTTTCTTCTAGGATGGATATACACCTCACTTGGGTGTTTTTCTGAGAAGATATGTATAGCACAAATTCTGTTCTTATGGAATGTATAAGATCAGTAGGGTAATGATCTTATGTAAAGCTCACCAAACATATGTTGGTGATGAGGTTATTGTCTTGGTTGTTCTTGTTGGCTTGCTTATAGAACTGGGATCACTCCTTCGACCTTTCCATGCACTTCCTGGTACTTGTCCTACTCCTCCTGGTACTTGTCCTGCTCCTCTTAGCTCCTATGAACTGCTGATTGGCCTTAATATCCCCCTAGACCACCCCCTCCATTAGGTCACCATCCCGTGGATGATCTTGTTGGTTTGCTGTGTGGATTTTTTGGTGGTTATATTGGATATTGGACATGATATTTTGGTTCTTGGTTGTGTTCTTCAGAGCTTGGTGGTGATATGCAATGTCTAGCAGCTGTGCTGCAGCTATGTGATCCTTTTGAGAGTATTGGGCTGTTGCTGCTGTGTTGACAACACACATCATGCATTTAGGTGAATGTTCTACTTCACTGTTCTCCTTCCTTTGTATCAGATCAAGTGAATTATTTTCACTGTTTAACCTTTTACTATCTACTGCTATGGTGAAACTTGCCCCTTTTATTTACTCAATGATGTAAACACAAACAATGCACTTCACTCTTCCCTACTGAGAGTAATACTAACCAAACATCTTGTTTCTCTTTTTTTTTCAGGTACAGAGACTTTAAAGATCAATATTTAGTGTAGAAGTAGATAGATAGTCTAGGTTTTGATCTCAAATTATAATCTTTCATTTATTCTTTTCTAAAGAATCTTTGTAATAATATTCTGTTATTTAATAAAGTTTCATTTTATTATAACTTGTTCTAGTAATATTCTTGTTTAATATATATATATTTATTTGTATTGTTGTAATGGAATAAGGAAAATAAATAAGAAATTCTTTCTTATTTAAATTATTTTGTTGAATTAGTGCCAATTCCTAATATTGTTTAATACATATAATATATTCAAACAATAATATTAAATCATTTTGGAAAACAATTTAATACTTTACTTCTAATTCTCAAATTTTTCCAAATGATTTAAATTTCAACTTTAAATTCAAATTGTTTCCCCAAAATTCATTAAATTCCTAAAGATCGTGTCAAAATTTATAGCAATCACTACCAAAGAGCTAAACCTCCTCTAGATAGTGAAAGAAATTTTGATCTTCTTAGGTTTTTATTAGGCAAAAAAATTACCCTGATTTTACAAATGAATACATGCAAATGTTTAGATTCCTATTTCTACCCTTAGTTGGTTCCTAAATGCTGGGTGTTACACGGCCTGTAACTACAAGATCAATAGTCGTGAGTATACCATGGGGTATTATCTCGTAGATGGCATTTATCCATAATGGACAAAATTTGTGAAAAGTAAACCCCAAAACTCCCAAGAAGCTCATTTTGCCACTTGTCAAGAAGCAGCCCGCAAAGACATTGAGAGAGCTTTTGGTGTGCTTCAAGCTAGGTTTGCAATTTTCCAAGGGCCTGCTCATTACTAGCAAAAGAAACACATGAACTCCATCGTGATAGCATGTGTCATTCTTCACAACATGATTGTTGAGGATGAGAGGGACAAGAGGTTGCCCTTGGAGTATAACAATGTTGGTTGCAGTGTCAAGCCTAGAAGAAAACCTCACAAAATAAAAGCATTTCTTGAAACCTTCCGGCAGATTGAAAACAGAACTTAGCATTCTAATCTTCATGAAGATCTTATTGCCCACCACTAGTAATTGCTTGGGAGGAGTTTCCATTGAGTTTTTGTGTATCCATTTGTATTCTATACACAACTCTCATTCATTTGTGCTCTTGAATTCTTCCTTTTTGAAATGTTGTTGTAAACTATGGAATATTATTGATTTGTAATTCTATATCATTGATCAATTTTATGATTTAAATCTATATGTATTGCTTAATTTGATCTACAAATATATTTCCGAGGTGAATAAACAATTCCGTTTTTCGGCTAAAAAAGGGTTGCGGTACACTGCATCCGTATTTTGCAGTACTGATGGATGCGGTATCTGATAGAAATGTTCTAAGAGCATCTCCACTCATGTTTCCAGAACGCCGATCCCGGGGCAAAAATTAGGTCCGGACGCCAAAAACTCGCCCAGTCGCGTTCCTAGTAACCTCTTTTTGTCCGGGTTTGGGCCAACTTTGGTCCGGACTTCCCAAGCCATTCCCAGGATCCCGGGAACGATGGGAACGCCGAACGAAGCGAATTCTGCAAAGAAAAAAAGCCGGCGAGTGGACCCGCCCATTCAGCCATATTCATCCAATGTTTGCCCAAAGTTCGCCCATATTCGCCCAAAGTTCGCTCATATTCGCCCAAAGTTCGCCCATCTTCGCCCAAAGTTCGTTCATTTTGACCATATTCGCCCAAAGTTCGCGCAAAACCACTCCTATTCGCCCATATTCGCCCAAAGTTCATCCATATCGACCATATTCGCCAAAGTTCGCGCATATTTGCCCAAAGCTCGCCCTTATTCGCCCAAAGTTCGCCCAAAATCGCCTATATTCGCCCAAAGTTTGCCGAAATTTGTTGAATTTTATCCAAACACGGGAATTTTCTTGGAAACACGAGTGAAAACTCGGCATTTTCAAGCCGAAAACTAGTTTCGTTTGGATCGAAATATGTTCGGATTTCGGTCTGAAAACGACGAAACGAGTGGGGATGCTCTAATCATCATGTATGAGTGGGTGCAAAGACAATCCATGCTTTGCTACGTCTTCTCTGCACTGTTATGATCCTCCCGTATTAGTAATGGCAAATCATACAGGGAAGCAACTGTTTCTTTTGTATGGAAATCCAGGGGGAGCCGACTAATGAAGGAAAGTTGGACGGGTGGGCTTGGGACACCTGATCATGAATTGTTTCGCCATGAAATTGTCCACTATCAAATTGGAAGCCTGGCCCTCTAGCTATTTATCTGAATGCCCCATATTTGACGCATATAGATTTGTCATACAGATTCTCCACGTACCTCCATACAGGAGAAGCTCTAGCGGCGGCGTTCGAAAAAAAAGTTTGTGTTATTGAACTCGCACTTCACTAATCTCACACCACTGGTAAAATATAGTGATGGTGTTTTCCATGGACGCCACCAGTAATTTATCTAGTAATGACGTTGCCGCTAAAAGCCACCATTAGATATCATACTAGTGGCGTTCCGTTTAACTTAAGCGTCACACAAGTGATTTTTTGAAACTTAAAAAGAAATCTGGTACATCCAATTGAATATTCACATCACAACAAAATATATTCATAAAAATGACGTAATATAACATCATAAAATGCAATATCACATAACAAGCGGTTCAACACAATTTGCATCTACACTAATAAACCATCACAAAGAACTAGTTAGTCATCACAAAAGATGATGTCAATGACAAATATTATCTCAATGTTACAGCATGAAGTGGTCCTGCCAGTGAGAAGAATAGATTGAACAACTTATAGATAATCACGATGGGCTTCAACAAAGGTTTTCCACTCCGGGATGTTGAATATGATGCGGCCATCACTCATTGTATTGTACGGAATGACGCTTACGGGCACCTGTGTTAGGGGTGACCCCTTAGGGTGGCCCGATCTTTCACCAATCCCATGAAAATCGAGGGATAAGCGCATGGGAGGAGGAGAGGATCAAATCCACGAACACACACCCGAAGAACTCAATGAACGCACACACACGAAAACACGATACAAGCCGATAGCTCACGCCGGTGGCAACCGGTCCAACACAATCCCTAGGATCGGCGTTGGGCAAGACACTCTCCCACGGCCAACAACGGGGGTGAGAGGCTTGATGAGATCTTGACTACTTGGGGACGAGACACCGAAACCCCAAGGACTTGTACAACTTGAACGCACGAGGCAAAATCCAAGAGCGCGGGGGATAATTGGTGCTCCTAGTCAAGGAGCATGAGACTAGCAATTTGATAGATCCTCAAGGGGTGTCTTCAATTACCATTATCCAAGTCTGAGCATTAAAATGGAGGGTGGGGGCTATTTATAGGACAGCCACATAAACAGGGGTAGTTTAGGAACGAAACAGGAAAATATAATAAGGGGTACATGGCGCTGGGCCAAGTTGGCGCGTGCATGTTCAGACACGACCGGTAGTACCGGACTTAGGACCGGTAGTACCGGTCATCACCGGTAGTATCGCTCTGGGACCGGTAGTACCGCTTGCGGTCCTGGGGCTTCAGTTGGAGTCATCAGTAGCGAGCGGTAGTAGGGGGCGGTAGTACCGCTGACCGGTAGTACCGGTTCCAGCGCCGGTAGTACCGCTGACGTCTAGGGCTTGTATGGGTTCCTTCTGGAGCGCGCGGTAGCAGGTTCCGGTAGTGCTGCTCGCACCGGTAGTACCGGTTGCCGGGTCCGGTAGTACCGCTGGAGCCTGGATGCGGTTGGTCCATTCCGCCGTGGTTTATCCGTTCCATGGGTCCTTCTCTTCATACCCGAGGATGCAAAGAGTGGGCGTATGAAGTAGCAAGCCATCCAGGGGTGTATCGAAATCACATGAGGAAAGGAGCAAGTTAACCTTAGCTTGTACTCCCTCTGTTTAGAAATATGAGATGTTTTAGGTTTGTAAAGGAGATGTATCTAGACACCTTTTAGTGTATAGGTTCAAATGAATCTAGACACTAAAAGGTGTCTAGATACATCTTATTCACAAATCTAAAACATCTTATATTTCCAAACGGAGGGAGTAGGAGTTTGGCTCGGGCGCGAGTCATGGGTCCACTTGGGGAGCTAGTAGGAGTAGATGTAGTAGCGTTCGTAGGACGGGCTGCATCAGCTCCCCCCTTGGGAAAGAGTCATCCTCGACTCTTCAACCTTCTCAACGTCATCATATCCATGGAATGGTGAGAGGTCTTTGACATTGAATGTCGAGCTCACTAGGTATTTTGATGTGGGGATGTCGATTATGTAGGCATTGTTGTTGATCCTCTTGAGGACTTTGAAAGGGCCATCGCCCCTTGGTTTCAACTTGGAGTCGTGATCCTTGGGGAAACGGTCTTTACTCAAGTGTATCCACACAAGATCGCCTTCTTCGAAGATTATCTCCTTCTTGTTCTTGTTTAGCCTTGATGCTTAGCGAAGTACTTGTTGTTCGGTCGTAGCTCTTGTGTCTTCATGGAGTTTCTTCATTTCTTGGGCGTGATTGTCGACGTCCATGTTGGTGCGGTCATGGAGATGAAGAGGTAGGATGTCGAGCGCGGTGAGAGGCTCGAATCCATAGACGATCATGAACGGGCTCCTCATGGTGGTGGAGTGTTTGGGAATGCATTCTTCCCAATCCTTAAGGTTCTTCTTGATCAACACGCGGAGTAGTGTGTCGAGGCTCCGGTTGACAACCTCGGTTTGTCCATCAGTTTGGGGATGTGATGCAGACGAGAATAGAAGCTTGATCCCTAGCTTTGCCATGAGTGTCTTCCAAAAGTAGCTCATGAACTTGACGTCGCGGTGTGAGAAGATCGTTTGAGGTACACCATGTAGCCGAATTACTTCCCTGAAAAACAGATTTGCTACATGTGAAGCATCATCGGTCTTATGGCACGGAATAAAGTGTGCCATTTTGGAAAAACGATCCACTACAACAAATATAGAATCGTGTCCATGTTTAGATCTAGGTAGTCCTAACACAAAGTCCATGCTAAGGTCCGACCAAGGTGCATGAGGAATAGGCAATGGCATGTAAAGACCAAAAGGGTTAGACTTAGACTTAGCTTGGACACATGTAGTACATCGTTGGATGTGGCGTTCCACGTCGCGCTTCATGTTTGGCCAAAATTAGTGAGTGTTAGAGCATGTCATATGTCTTGTCACGGCCAAAGTGACCCATAAGTCCTCCACCATGGGACTCTTGAATAAGCAAAATTTGGAGAGACGACTTTGGAATGCAAAGATTGTTTTGTTTGAATAGAAAACCCTTATGCAAATAGAAATCATCAACCCCTTTGTCTGTTGAACACTTTGCAAAAATTGATCCAAAGAACGTGTCGGAAGCGTACAAAGATTTGATGTCATCAAGACCCAAAACATTTACTTCGAGTCGCATAAGAAGGCTTGTATTTTTGTGAGACAAGGCGTCAGCTACTACATTTTGTTTGCCCTTCTTGTATTTGACAATGTAAGGAAAAGACTCCATGAACTCAACCCATTTGGCATGCCTTTTACTCAAATTGGCTTGACCCTTAAGATATTCCAACGACTCATGGTCGGAATGTATGATAAATTCTTTGGGCCAAAGGTAGTGTTGCCACACTTGAAGGACACGAATTAAGGCAAAAATCTCTTTGTCATAAATTGGATAGTTAAGGTGTGCACCATCAAGTTTCTCTCTATGGTATGCAATAGGACGCCCATTTTGCATAAGGATGCCTCCAATGCCAATACCACTAGCGTCACATTCTATCTCAAAAGTTTTTGTGAAATCCGGTAAAGCAAGGAGTGGTGCTTCGGTGAGCCTCTTTTTGAGCTTATTAAATGCCTTTTGTTGTGCTTTGCCCTAAACGAATGTGAAATTTTTCTTGGTTAACTCGTTGAGAAGGCAAGCAATGGTAGAAAAGTCTTTCACAAAGCAACGGTAGAAACCGGCCAACCCATGAAAACTACGAAGTTCACTAACATTGGTAGGGACGGGCCAATCTCTTATGTCCTTAACTTTTGAGACATCAACTTCAATGCCATTAGACAACACAACAAAACCAAGGAAAATCAGTTTTTCTTTCGCAAAAGTACACTTTGGGAGATTAGCATAGAGTATTTCATCCCGAAGGATTTGGAGAACCTCCTTAACATGAGTAACATGCTCCTCGAGTGACTTGCTATAGACAAGAATATCATCAAAGTAAACAACGACGCTCTTTGCAATGAGAGATCTCAAAATATGGTTCATAAGGCGCATGAAGGTGGATGGAGCATTAGATAAGCCAAAAGGCATAACCAACCATTCATAGAGACCAAGTTTGGTCTTGAATGCGGATTTCCACTCATCACCCTCGGCCATGCGTATTTGATGGTAACCACTACGAAGATCAATTTTTGAAAATATAGTGGCTCCACACAACTCATCAAGAATGTCATCAAGACGCGGTATAGGATGTCTATAACGCACAGTGATATCATTGATTGGACGGCAGTCCATGCATAACCGCAACGTATCATCCGTTTTTGCTACAAGAATCACGGGTACCGCGCTTGGGCTAGTGCTTACTTGGATCAAACCTTTGGAGACCAGTTGGTTGATTTGTCGTTCTATCTCTTTCGTATCTTCCGGGTTTGTGTGGTATGTGACGTGGTTTGGAAGGGGTGCGCCGGGTATGAGGTCGATGCGGTGCTCGATTTCGCGAAGAGGTGGTAGTCCATGAGGAAGCTCTTTGGGGAATACATCTTGGAATTCCTGCAAAATAGTCATCAAATAAGGAGGAACATTTGTCAAGTCATTAGTTCCTTGCGCTAGTCCCTTGCATATAAGGACATAGTGCAATATGGATGGGTTGTTCCGCACATCTCTCATCTCACTTTTGGTGGCAAGAAGAACACTCTTAGTTTTTCCACTCGAGTTTGGCTTGAGGCTCTCACTCACTATAGTGTGGTTCTCTCGCTCACCGCTCTTCTCACAAGATGGTTTTGTGCTTTGCGCCCTCGCTAAAGCATTTGCATTGTCCGCAATTATTTGGCTAGGAGTCATTGGTTGCAAAACACAAGTCTTGTCAAGCCATTTGAAGGTATAAGCGTTTGTGTGACCATCATGCAAAGCACGCTTGTCATATTGCCATGGCCTACCTAGCAACATATGGCAAACCGTCATGGGAACCACATCACATTCCAACGTGTCTTTGTATGGTCCAATTGAGAAAGTTACCGAGACGGTATGCTTGATTTTGACGGACCCTTGGTCACCTAGCCATTGTATATGGTAGGGGTGCTTGTGTGGATGGAGGGTAAGGTTGAGCTTCTCACACAATTCCATGCTTGCAAGATTGTGGCAACTCCCTCCATCAATGACAACTTTGATGGATTTCCCATTAATACTGGCACGAGTTTGAAAGATGTTTGATCTTTGGTCTTCATTCTCATTGACTTGAGTAGTTAAGACCCTTGTGACAAGAAGTGATGGACTTGCATCATGCTCACACACAAGTAGTTCTTGGTCATCTTCCAAATGTTGCCTTGCCAAATCTTCCTTGACTCTTGCATCAAAATCATCTTCACTCAAGCATTCTTCATCGCCATTGTCGTGGATGAACAAAACTTTCTTGTTTCCACATGTGGACGACTTGTGTCCTTTGCCTCCACACTTGTAGCATTCACCATTGAATAGTTGATCATCCTTTGTGTATTTTCCACCATGGGGCGGTTTAACTTAAGGAAGTGTTGGCTTGAAGGGACGCTTGGTGGTACTTGGTGAGCTTCCATTTGGGGTTGTTGATGGAGTGGTTGGTGCTTTCTTGTAGGTGAAGTATGTCTTTGGCTTGTTGTACTTGATGTCCTCTTGCACTTGACGTTCGAACTTTGTTGCTATGTGTACAAGCTCAACCATGTTGTTGTACTTTTGGAACTCGGTTATGCGCTTGATCGGATGGTTCAAGCCATTAAGGAAACGTGCCATTGTTTGCTCATCACGCTCTTCAATGTTGGCACGGATCATGTTGAGCTTCATTTGCTTGAAGTACTCTTCCATGGTGTTTGTTCCTTGACTAAGCGTTTGAAGCTTGTTGAATAGGTCACGCGTGTAGTGCAAAGGAACAAAGCGGGATATCATATGAGCCTCCATATCTTGCCAAGTGGTGATTGGAGGCTCTTCTTTTGCTTCCCGAGCGAGTTGGACTTGTTCCCACCAAAGGTTGGCATAATCATCAAACTCGAGGGACGCCATGGCCATCATCTTCTCATTGCTATAGTTGTGCATGCAGAAGATCTTGTCAACCTTAAGTTCCCATGAGAGATATATTCTTCAGGTTCATTGGAACCGGTGAACTTGGGCATGGTGAATTTGAGCTTGCCGAAAGTTTCCTCTTCATTGCGGTTCCGGTATCGGTGGTTTCCATTATTTTGATGGCCATATTCATCATCCGAGCTCCCACATCTTGCTTAATGATTGTGGTGTTGCCCTTGCGGTTGTTGAGGTGCCGCATTTGGTGGTGGAGGGTGGTCCTCACGATGAGCTTGGGGAGCTTGCTCTTGTTCTTGGTGTGGTTGTTGACGAGGAGGAGGCGCTTGGTCCTCATGGGGTTGGTTTGGCCTTTGTACATCATGACGACGAGCATTGTCTTGAGCCATGTGGCGAGGAGGACGGTGTGCCGCATGAGCAATGGACCACTCCCTTTCCTCATGATGCGGAGGGGTATCTTCATGGTGATCATGTTGTCTACGTTGATGTTCATGGTGATGATGACGCCTTGGTGGATCTTCGAGTGCTTCACGTTGACGGCGATCTTGTTCGTCCAACTCGGAGGCTTCACTTGTCGTTGAAGGAACATGTCGGTGACAAGGTGCTTGGGGGTCCACTTGAGGTTGCTCTTGTTGGATAACTAGTGCTCTTGGTTGTGGACGGTGCGCTTCACGTCTTGAAGGTCTTGCAGAGAGGTCACCATCATAGATTGACGTTGCGGCATGTCACGGAGATGGTACTGCTTGCGATGAGCTCATGGAGTTAAGGACGGTTCTGTCATTGTGCCTTGAAGCACGATGGCGTGAAGAGCTTGATTCACTTGAGGAGTGTCGTGACAAGCTTGAGTTGCGAGGTCGCGACCTTGCTATCCCATTAATGAGACGTTGGAGTTTCTCATCTATTGCGGTGAGAGCATGACCAATAGCTTCATTTTGATGGCCAAGGTTGTGCTTCATGGCATGCATTTGTCCTCGGACCGCCTCAAAGCGGTTGTCGATGCTCTTGAACTCCACTCGGGTTTCGCTAAATTTTTCGTCTTGGCGCTGCTCAAGGGCATCACAACGGTAGTTGAATTCTCCTCGGATCTTCCAATGATCCAACCTTGTCATGTATTACGCTTCTCCCTCTTGAAGTGGCGTTGGTTGATATGACTCACCATTCCTGTCCATGATGCAAAGCCGACAAGGATTGTATATGGAGGAGAATATGTGGGGAGTTAGCCTTTTACCTCACCTTAGAGATTGTATCAAACCGATTGCCACACAAGAGAACTAAGATCTTGCCAAGTGAAATCGCAAAGAAACGCACACACAAGTAAACTACAACTCTCAAAAGCTTTTGGTGGAAGGTTAGAGTTGTGGAAAACCAAACAGAACGATCCAAGAAAAAGGTTATTGTTCTATGTGGTAAAGAACCAAAGATCAAAAGCACAAAGGATACTATCTACTAAAACACGAGGAAACACACACATGGAGATGAAAGGGGTTAGCACGACTATGAAAGTGAGCACCAAAATGTCCTAACGTATACTAAGCTCGGTGCCGTGCCAAAGCAAGGAGAGATTGCAACTCGTTTGCCAAAAGAGGGCTAAGCAACGGATTTTTGCACTTGCCTTGGCGCGCTTTTTCCTCTCTCTTTTGCTTACAAGCTTGATACTCTCTTTGTATTGGGAGACTATGTATCTTTCTATTTTTCTTTTGCTTTTTATCTTTTTTTGATTCTTTTCCTCCCTTTCTATACTAGTATGTTAACTTTTGTATTTGCCCTCACACTCTCACTTTTCGATGGCAAGTGCACAATACTTAGACAAACACAAAATGAGTTGCTCTCATAGGATAGATACACACCAAGGAAGATATGGGGCTATCAAGGTGGCGCAAGTTATACCTTCAGTATTGTTGACGACTTGCAACCGGTGTTGGAGACGATGTTCGAGTGTCGCGGTGTCGATGAGAGCGGGGTGAACGTTGTTGCGGAAGATTTTGTTAGTATGACGACAAACACGTGAAACCCGGACAAACAAAAGAGGACAATCATAAACGAATTTGAGGCGCAAAAGGAAAAGAAAACTGTCAGTTTAGAGCGGTAGTACCGCCACCTGGGACCGGTAGTACCGGTGATCCGTGGTAGTACCGCAAGTTGCGACCGGTAGTACCGCCGAGCGCGGATCTGGGTACGCAAATGACCTAGAAAACCTCAAATTCGTGGTAATCTGACCAAAAAGCTGGGCTAGAAACACATGAAGAAGGTAGATCGACTCCTAAAGCAATAGGTCTATGGTCCAAAACCACAAAAAACTCACCAAATCCAGAGATCGATCCGATGGCAAATTGGGGCTCTTTCTGGGGGGATTTTCGAATTTATGATGGTAGAAGAAAAATTGAGGGGAAATTCGTGATCAACCTTGCTCTTGATACCAATATGTTAGGGGTGACCTCTTAGGGTGGCCCGATCTTTCACGAATCCCGTGGAAATCGAGGGGTAAGCACGTGGGAGGAGGAGGGGGATGAAATCCATGAACACACACACGAAGAACTCGATGAATGCACACACACGAAAACACGATACAAGCCGATAGCTCACGCAGGTGGCAACCAGTCCAATACAATCCCTAGGATCGGCGTCCATGGCCAACAACGGGGGTGAGAGGTTTGATGATATCTTGACTACTTGGGGACGAGACACCGAAACCCCAAGGACTTGTACAACTTGAACGCACAAGGCAAAATCCAAGAGGCGGGGGATAATTGGTGCTCCTGGTCAAGGAGCATGAGACTAGAAATTGATAGATCCTCAAGGGGTGTCTTCAATTACCATTATCCAAGTCTGAGCATTACAATGGAGGGTGAGGGCTATTTATAGGCCAGCCACATAAACAGGGGTAGTTTAGGAACGAAATGGAAAAATATAATAAGGGGTACATGGCGCTGGGCCGAGTTGGCGCGTGCATGTTCAGACACTATCGGTAGTACCAGACTCAGGACCGGTAGTACCGGTCATCACCAGTAGTACCGCTCTGGGACCGGTAGTACTGCTTGTGGTCCTGGGGATTCAGTTGGAGTCATCAGTAGCAAGCGGTAGTAGGGGCGGTAGTATTGCTGACCGGTAGTACCGGTTCCAGTGCCGATAGTACCGCTGACGTCTGGGGCTTGGATGGGTTCCTTTTCGAGATCGCGGTAGCAGGTTCCGGTAGTGCTGCTCGCACCGGTAGTACCGGTTGCCGGGTCCGGTAGTACCGCTGGAGCCTGGATGCGGTTGGTCCCTTCCGCCGTGATTTCTTCGTTCCATGGGTCCTTCTCTTCATACCTAAGGATGCAGAGAGTGGGCGTATGAAGTAGCAAGACATCCACGGGTGTATCGAAATCACACGAGGAAATTAGCGAGTTAACCTTAGCTTGTAGGAGTTTTGGCTCGGGCGCTAGTCATGGGTCCACCTGGGGAGCTAGTAGAGTAGATGTAGTAGCGTTCGTAGGACGGGCTGCATCAACCTATTGCTTGAAGCCGTATTCCAGCCATGTCTTCTTCAAAAATTTGAAGAGAAAACACCTTTCTTGACAATAGTTTCTAATTAAGATGCAGAAGGTAGAAATATTATAACTATCATACAATAACACAAATACAATAGGAATTAAAAAAAATGATAAATGAAAACATACCATCTCATGTAGCTAAATATGCGTCCTGGTCAAACGAGTAACAAGTGCTAGGCCAATATAGGATTTTTTTTAAAGAATGTTATGGACGAGATATCACTCTTCACTCTAGGTAAGCGTGTATCTCTGAGCGACAATTGTATAATCCAATGGTCCTTCTTGTTTCTCATCTTTGTCCTCCTTATTGCTTGTTCTTTGCGCACATCCACAACATATGTTTGCCCAAGAGCTTAAAACTCCATGCTTTATTTTTTTATTTTATTGAATTCTCTTCTTAAATTACATAAGATAGTCTAAACATGAAAGAAAGTAAATAAATGATAATAGTATGAAAATAAAATTCAATAAATTTAAATAGAAAAAATTATATATAGCAATGAACGCTCAAATCGACCCCATATGAGACGGACACTGAATAGCGAGGATGACTGTGTTTCATCGCTACACTCCGTGAAATAAACTTGACACAGTATGATGTCCTACAAGAAAAATGGTCTTGCTAAGATAAAAAAGGTCCTCATATTTGCAATGGACGCAAAATAATTTTAGGGACGGACATTGCGTGCTTACTCACAAACCCATATCTCTATATCTACAATTTAAGCAAAAGCTTAATATCTAAAACACTGACTAACATGTTTATCTCTAAAATTTCTAATATCTAAAACACTCTATAACATGTTTATCTCTAGAATTTCTAATATCTATCACTATCTCTAGAATTTCTAATTTCTAAAACGCATTACAAACAGGGATCAGAGGCGTGGCGGGTGGCCCACCGAGGTCGTGGACAGGGAAGCTGCGGCAAGCGGCTCGGGGACGGGGCACGGAAGTTGCAGTGACGGCTGCGGTCGTCGCGGTGGCCAGCAGCTCGGAGAGGAGGAGAGAGGTGTGGCGAGGGCAGGGCCGGGTCTGGGGGCGGCGCAAGGTCCGGGACGGCGCAACACGAGATCGGGGCGGCACGGCGTGAGGTCGGGCGATGCGGCGCTGGGTGGGGTCGGGGCGGCGCGGGGCACCATGGGCACGTCGATTTGGGGATTGGGGGGGGGGGGGGGAGGGAGCGAGCGGGAAGTTGGAAATGAGATAGAGGGATGCGACGCGTGTTAACTATCTAGCGAATTTTTGGATGCAATAGTAGCAGCGTTTAGAACAATTTCAATGCCACCATTATAATATAGTTGCGGCGTTCAAACATGGCGAAGGCCTGGGCTACTTTGGCCATGGCTTGCATTGTGGTCTCTACTTAGTGCCGGCGTTCAGTTTCCCCGGAAACGCCAGTACTAAGTTATAGTGGCGGCGTTTGCATATTTTCAAACTCCATGACTATTTTATTTTATAGTAGTGGCATCCAATTTATTTTAGACGCCATTAGAAAAATAACTAATATAAGCCTTTTTCTAGTAGTAATAGTGCATGACGTATGTCCGGCTTCTACAGAAACAAAATGGACAAACATTAGTCGGTGAAGCTGCAATTTAATACTTTCTCTGTCTTAAAATAAATATATCTAATTTTAACAAACCTCTTTCGAGATCGAGGGAGCAGCGATTACTCTGCAATCGATCCTTGCTCTGTCACTTGGACACTACATGCTCCGTGCACGGCACGCACGCCGTATATGTATTTGGACAGAGACAATTGGAAAAGCTAAGCTGCAAGTGTTAGTGTCAGGCTCGTACTTTTTTTTTGCATGGCTCGTACTTGGTACCTAGTACGTGCTCCATCCACGCCCGCCGTCCGTATATCTAGGCGGCTGTTGTTGTACCGTACGTAGGTAGGTAGGTGATGTGCTTAGTTGCTGGCTAATATTTGCGTGTACGTACACAGAATGATGATTAATTTCCGTATAAATGATTAAACTCCATACGATTGGATCCCATCTGTCTGCAGCTGAGTCATGTACTACTACGCACCTTGATCGCGTCCACCGTACGCATGTATCGACCACATCACTCACGTGCCCGTACAAACTAAACATGTACACGCAAAAAATGATGGCGGCCAGTTTTTAATTATTTATTTATTGTTTGAATAGATGAATGGCGGGCTGCTATATACGGTGATACATTCATACTTATTTTAACGGTTTTGCTATTTCTCAGGCGTCTGTATTTCTCAGTCTTCTTGTTCACCATTAGATTTTGGTTTCAAGATTCGATTAAGCCATCTGGTTGCAGTTTTTTATTTGTAAATTATGCATGTTTCAATTCGATTGAGCCAGCCACGTCAGCCGACTGAGAAATAGTTATTTCTCAGTCGCCTTGAGACATAGGCGTTCCCTTATTTTAAAATAAATTAATGTTAAACAGCACCGGCCTCCAATTTTACACTAGATTTTGACAAATAAACTAGAAGTAAGATTTTTAGTTATATACTCTACCGTCTAACAAATTGGCTAACAAACTTGTCTTATCTCAACAAATCTGTCCGGTAATTCGGTAGATCATGCCAACAAACCGTTCATGCATCGATGGTTGGATATAGAGTGCTTGCTTTTTAGCCTCACGACGAGTCCACCACCGTGCCAGTTCAAGTTGGCACCTCGCGCAGGATCGATCGCACAATTTAGTGGAAATTGCATACGCATACGCATACGCTACCGCCGGCCGGGCACGCAATAGGCGACGCGGTTGCTCCGTCGTTCTGTTTCAATTCTAGCTGACGCGGGGTAGACGCTGCAGAAGGTTGCGGAGAAGCAGATCCAAGCACCAGCAAGGCTGCAAGGGTATGATAGAAGCCTGAACATGCATTTAGCCAGGTTCGCACTAGCTAGCCTATTACGCGAGTTGCGTCGATTGGTGATTGTGATATACACTTTGCACTCAGTTCGGTTGATGAAGTCGGTGGACCATAGGCGAGGGGCTCCGTGGACGCCGATGTGGCCGAGGCTAAGCGTTGGTTCATGGGAAAAGAGTACCTGGAAGAGATCGAAAGGACATAGAAGAGCTGATCTGGGCACACTCGATTTGAGGCATGACATAGCCATTGTGTTGCCGAGCGCAGAGTTAGCCGTGAATACGACGTCATCGGCCTCCTGGCGCTGACGATTCTGACACAAGATGATCTCAAGACGGAAGAGATGGCCAATAAGTTTGACTGTACCTTTAGCCTGACAGAAAGGGAAGCAGCCGGCCTCTGACCATCGAGTCCTTCCTTTCTTGCATGCGCCATGCGCTAGCAGCCCATTGCGAGCAGATCGACCGACACGCTCCCCAGCATGCACATGTCGCTCGACAGTCTCCGATTCATCATCAGTAGCAAGGCCAAACCTCAAAACAGCTTCAATCGTTTCGCATACGAGTTCGAGACAAGTACCATCATGGCATGCATAGCTACTAATGGCCACACTGTATCCTCCATTGCTGTGTTCTGTTTGAATTATAGTTCATGAATTGTCAAGATGTATGTGCTGAATTCAAGAATCTTTTTTAGAGCCGTTTGACACATTGAACCGGCGTCGATAGATCAAGGTCGATTAACAAAAAGGAGCTGCGAGATACATGGCTGGAGATCACAGACAACATCTACTCCAGCCTACAAATATATTCTTTTAACACGTACGGGATTACTCGCAAGCTACTGCTCCACTAATTAATCAACTCTGCAATTAGTTACTGTAGAATAGCAACATTATTCTGTCGGAACAAATTAGCCTAGCTCTATCAATCTCATCGTGGGATAATTGACACTCCACCCCATGTTCCCATGGTTGTGTTCTCCTTGGTGTTCAACAAATGAATTTAGGAATAATAAGGAAAAATGTGAATTTAGTGATGACAACAAAAAGGAAGAGGAAAATACATGAAGATTGCTGAAAAGGATGGTAACTGGACAAATTAATTTATATCATTTGTATGCATTCTCCACGAAGACTCAAGAATAAATATTATTTTACATGACTTTTATCATGGTTTTTCATCACGGAAATAGCTATCGGGTGGCTTATAAAGATTCTAGAATAAAATTATCGTGGGTATGCGATGTGGAATAATCCACGATCAAGATTGCTATGCATGATGTACCCATGTTTGGCTCCTCTCTCTAGACGTAAAGACCGTAAGCTCTCAAGTTTTTGTTGTTGAGAAAAGTAAGCTCTCAAGTTAGGGTTAGCCAGATAGCATAATGTAATGTTTCCATCTAGAACGATCCCTGTCGGCCTCATGTACACGATAGGCTTCGAGTTGTAGATTTATCCCAAGTCGGTTCAGGGTCGGTGTCTAGGAAGGAGTTAACTTCATAGAAGTTACCAAAATCCAAAAAAAAACTATAAAAAAGCAGAAAATTGGGATTTCTAAGAAATTTCATGTAACTCCGTAATTCAAATGTGATCAGAGAAATTCATGAGAAAATAATGAAAATTTCAAATGGATAAATAATTAGATACACGTGATGCATAAATTATCGAGAGTAACAAATAATCAAGGTAGGAGAAACAAGATGACACGCCCATCATTGACACATCAACATCATATCTTGATGCACTGCTGAGAAAATAATCTAAATAGCTAGCTTTGTGCAAAATCATCTACACACACATTGCTAACTATACCTTAAAAGTAACAACCCACATACCCTATTTAAGAATATAAAATTAAATTATTTAAGTTGTGATATAAACTTGTGGTTATAGATGGACTAGCAAATGTGTCACTGGATAACCGTAACCCACGTCTAAACCCATAGCCACACTATTTTGAGTATGGTATGGATGAAAGAAAATTACCCGTTGAAATATAGGTACTAGGAGGGTAATGGGTTGTTACCCGTGAATAAACCCAAATATCTATTCAACTAACTACACAGGTTTTGTGAGCATATACTGCGGCGATACCGCCTACTACATTACATGTTGGTCGTGCGGTAGACCTCTAACACCGATCTGGTTGCTTCTAGCACGCCTGTCGTTGTTAGTACCACCTCCTCCTCTAATGATAAGTGCACCCAGTACACCACGATGACTCCTGAATCGTCACCGACGAGGCCATCGTGTGCCTGTCCAGTGCTACCACAGGCCAGCCATTCATCTGCGATAGCTACCCATGGGTGTGCCTAAATCTATTGGAAAATATACAATTTATTTGCTATGGGCAAATCTTATATCTAATGTATACTAGCTAAATACCCGTGCGTTGCTACGGAAAGGATGGAAAAAATCAATGTTAATCAACCAGGCCACATCAATCAATCACGTTTATGTAGTCATCCATAATAATAATTCACTCTATAGTAAAAGTCATGTTCCCATGATAAGATAGAACATTTTCTAACCTCCTCCAAATACTTAAATCTCTTTTGCTAGTGATCCTAGCAAGAGTGATGGCTGCGATCACAGGTCACATCTCACCCGGTCCTCCCATTGTTATGACAGAAAGCAAATAACAATTTTTAGATAAACATTCCATTTTTCATAATAAAAATATTGTAACGCTACAATAATAGCCCAACAAAGAGAAGTAATAGTAAAAGGGTCCATAAAAAATAGTAGTCCGCTAAACTAAAGGAAAAAAAATGAAATCTAGCTATGGCTTTAGTTCTATAGGACTGCATTAATATTGAATCATAGAAATCCTCCCAGCTTTGCTACGTTATTGTCACCTAGCTAAGCACCAGCCTCTCACACCCTTCTTCCTGGTGGAGACATGCTTCATGTAGCCCAGTACTTTCCCCAAGTGCTTTCCTCCCATTTTTCAATATTGACTGCAATAACTTAATTGAAGTATAGCAAACATAGAAACAAATCTGACTTAGTCAAAAGACGTCTGTATGAGATAATCAGCATACAACATACAATTTGCTAGTCATGTCAACAATGACTATATACATGCCTCACTACGGCAATGTTGGTAACAAAAATATACTTATATGTGCCCAGCCATGTGTTGCTCGATAGCACCAATCTTGGAATACAAGCCAATAAGTACATTTATCGTACTTAATATATTATTTTTTTCATTATCTGTTGTTAAGAAAATTTTGTTACACTTTTCAGAAAAATTATTTTTTCCATTGGGCATCCATAGACAAGAAATTTAAAGTATTATTATTTAAAAAATATGTATCCAATACCCCAACCTGAAAGTTTAGTGTGGCGTTGTGGAAATCGGATCAAGGATTATAGTGTCAGCTTCATTAAGAATGTAATCTGCTCGCATGCGATTAGATAGTACATATAATTACTATGGTGAAAAGAAAAGGATACCACCGAAAAGCATAGAATTTGCAAAATTTCCTTCAGCACACCATATTTTGCGTATTTGCCAAAAATCAGTAAAACATCTGTTATCTCGCCAGCTTATAGTGTGCAAAGTTGACACATAATCTACTTGTTTACAGTCAGGACATGGTACCCTATCAGCTTTAACTACAACGGCAAAGACTAACTAACTAAGAAATATGTCAGTAGACCAGTTGTACACGCCATGATTGTGGACTGTATATAGCTAGCTGAATGCAAAGTTGACTGTCCTGAAAGAAGTTTGTCCCAATGGCCTTGTTGATGCCCATCATATCAATTTCGTATGAGTATATGAGCGTTGTGTGAGTATATGAGCGTTGTGGTTGGGCATTTCATAGAACATGTGAGTGGTATGTACACCTGCTGACCTGAAGAAATAGTTGGGCACCACACCACCTATGTGCAGTTTATCAGTTGGAAGGAAGGCCACCATGAAAGAAAACTACAGGGAGGGAGGGAAGATGAATCCAAGAAAACTTCGCTGAAGCCTGGCTCTCTCGAAAATTGTCTCCCTCTCTATCTCTCAACCTCCTCTCTCCTACCTCCATCTCCACCTCTCTGCTCCACATCACTCGCAGCCAGCCTGCCCTCCCCATCTCCTCCTCCCGTCCTAAACATCTACCCTCACCCTATTGCTTGCCCTCCCCTCCATCTCAGCCAGCACACCGTGTGCGCGCAGCGTCAGGGGAGACACGGACGTTTCAGACCGAGATCTAGCAGGAAAATGGAGAGGAACCACGGGGGAGCTACAGGCCGCGTCGGGAGCCGGATAACTTGGAGGTGGCCGGCGGCAAGGAACTGTGCATGCGCCCGTGGCTGGATGTCGAGGTGGAGACAGGTTGGGAAAACTTGGCTGTATGGGGCACGGCCGGCGGCGAGGAACCAGGTCGCACCGGAAAGTTTGGGTGACAAGACTTGATTCGGGTTTGGGGGAAGACGGGGAGGAACCACTATCCAGTCCGCCTCCGACTTCGTCTCTTCCCCATCGCGCTGCGCGCCTCCCCTCTTCTCCGCTGGAGGTTTCCCATCTCCTCCTCCCGTCCTAAACATCTACCCTCACCCTATTGCTTGCCCTCCCCTCCATCTCAGCAAGCACCGTGTAGCTTGCCGTGGGAGACACGGACGTTCGCATCGAGATCTAGCAGGAAAATGGAGAGGAACCACGGGGGAGCTACAGGCCGCGTCGGGAGCCGGATAACTTGGAGGTGGCCGGCGGCAAGGAACTGTGCATGCGCCCGTGGCTGGATGTCGAGGTGGAGACAGGTTGGGAAAACTTGGCTGTATGGGGCACGGCCGGCGGCGAGGAACCAGGTCGCATCGGAAAGTTTGGGTGACAAGATTTGATTCGGGTTTGGGGGAAGACGGGGAGGAACCACTAACCAGTCCGCCTCCGACTTCGTCTCTTCCCCATCGCGTTGCGCGCCTCCCCTCTTCTCCGCTGGAGGTTCCCTCTGCTTCCCTCCACCGAGTTGCCTCCATGGACGCCTCGGGCCCCGTCTGCTGGGCGACCTACGCGTCCGCCACCAGGACGTTGACCTCCAGCACACGCAAGACGCCCGCTGCCCCTGCTTCCTCCCTGACCTCCAAGAGCAGCCAACGGCGGAGTCAGGCTACCTTGCTACGTCTCCTCCCTCTCCCTCTGCCCACTTCGGAAGGGGGCATCTGTGTGAAAGCGTACTTTTAGCTAACGGAAACGTATAGAACGAACCTACCTCTAGAGAAATTAGTAGATAGATAGATAGATAGATAGATAGATAGATAGATAGATGTGTATTTTTGGATTTGGATAGGCGGTACTCTCACCGATGGCACTTTCAGGACTAGGGGAAGGTGGTCATCAAGGAGAAGAAAAAACCATAATGTCGTTAACATTTATTGTTTTATCAAATTAAATACGGAGCTAGTGCAAGTGGGAGACTGAAGGGAATATGCCCGAGAGGCAATAATAAAGTGGTTATTTATCGTATGTCTTATTTATGATAAATGTTTATTTTGCATGCTATAATTGTATTAATACGGAAACGTTAATACATGTGTGTTTAATAAACAAAAACGAAGTTCCTAGTTATGCCTCTCTTATAAACTAGCTCGTTGATTAACATGATGATCAAAGTTTCCTGATCATGGACATTGGATGTTGTTAATAACGAGGTCACAACATTAGTGTAATGATGTGATGAACATTCATCCGAAGTATAGCATTACGATCAAAGTCATTGAGTTTATATTGCTATAACAACTTACGAAGTGATCCTAATCCTTAGACCATGAGATCATGTCAATCACTAACACCGGAAGAGTTTCTCGATGACATCAAACGTCACACCGTAACTGGGTGATTATAAAGATGGCTTCAGAACTACTAAAGTGTTATGTTGAGACCCATGGATCGAGAGTGGAATTTGTTCATCCCGATGACGGATATATATGCTCTGGGCCCTCTCGATGATATCACATTGATTAGCTTGCAAGCAAGTGATTTGATCACTAGAATGTTATATCACGGGAACGAGAAAAGAGTGCATGTCGGTAACAAGATCAAACTAAGTATGGAGATACCGATGATCGAATCTCGGACATGTAATATATCGTGAAACAAAGGGATTAAGATACTAGCATAAAAGGTTCACACGATCACAGAAGTCATCGTTGAATGTGTGGAGTCGATGGATCTCGTGTCCACATCGATTATTGATCGGAGAAGGGTCTCGATCATGTCTGCATTATTCGCGAACCGTAGGGTGACACACTTAAGGGATACCGACACCATTCGGAGCAAATGATATGCCAGAGAAAGAAAAAGGAAAGCGCAGGAATTTATTTCACTAGACACCGGAACTGTTTCAGTTGAAATTGCTGAAATTGGTTCTACATATGAAATGGAATACTAGCAAGAGGTTTTATGTGAATGTTTGTTAATTAAAGTAATTACCAAAATTCTGAATAAATAAATAAAAGAGTTTTATTTAAATGAAAGCTTGCATTAATTTTGGTGGAAAATTAATGCATGTGAGTGGAATTGTGAGTGGAGAGGTTTTTATGTGAGTGGAGCTTCCACCACATGAATGAGGGAGAGGTGCCCCCTTGGGCTGCCCCCTCCCCTATAAAAGGAACCCCTCTCTCACTTGTTTCTCACACCTCCTCGCGAAGGATCTCTCTCCCCCCTTTAGAATTTCCCCATGGTCTCGGATCAGCGAGATACATGTTCCCGGTGGCTTTTTCTGGAAGGATTTGTTGCTTCGCTGGAGCGAGGGCACGGAGGTTGTCGGGGTATCCGTACGTGTGTGCGATCACGGATGCACCACTGCTTTGAGGTGCTGGACTTGATCGTGCTGGACCGGCTGGACTAGATGGACTTCATCACGATATTGAGATCGGCAAGCGTTCCTCTACATCATCCACGAGTACAACCTCGTTAACGCTATTCAGTCTTCGAGGGTATGTATTCTATGGATGTGTATCCACCCGTTGCTTGTATCTAGTAGATAGATCTTGGTACATAGATGTTCCCATCGTAGGAAATTTTTTGTTTTCTATGCTGCGAACCCTACATCATCCTCAAGTCAAGCTCGACCTTCAACTTGGCATCTTCCCGCCTTGCTTCCACCTTGGCAAGCTTGACCTCCTTATTCTCGGTGATGAGGAGCTTGGTCTCCAATGTCTTCATCGTCAATGCCTCCTTGGATGTGGCATCCCGCAATTCCACACTAGAAAATCGCGTTGAATTTGTGCATTGCATCGTCATCATCATGTGTTTGTTGCATAAAACTATGTTTGCAAAGCCCGTGTTGTTTCTAAAAACGCCCCATCTTTATTCAAACGCCAAAACCCGGGTCGCCGGAATATTTTGTTTGTTGCCATCGGTTTGCAAATGGTGTTATTAAAACAAATAAAATTTATATTTATTTTAGTGGGGCAGTCGAACGGGCCGAGTAGACCCGAACGACCGCCCCAGAAATTAAATCGGTTCACCCAAACCAGCCCCACTAATCCTATTCGTACCAACTATCCTACCCACACACCCCAGCCACATCACCCTGGCCAATAGCCCCTCGCCACCTCACCCTCTTTCCTCACCCCCTCCACTCACATGCTGCCACGTGGCCTCTATCTCTCTCTCTCTCCCACACCACACACACCAGCCCACACGCGCCTGCCCTCCCCAGATCCCACCTCCCCTGCCCAGTCCCCACTCCCTGACGCGCGCCCCCACTCGGCACCCACCCCGCTGGACCCCACCTGGCCCACCCCGTCGGTCCCTCCACTCACGCCCCCTCTCCCTGCCTTCCTCCCACCTTCCTCACGCACGACCCGAGCGGCCCTCCCTCACGCGCTCTGCACCGCCTCTCTCCCTTTCTCCTCCTCTCGCCGCCGGCGAGCCCTCCCACCACGCCCGCCAGCTCTCCTTCCGCCAAGGCCTCGCATCCTCCCTTCTCGCCTCTCTCCGCCCAGTAGCACCCCAGCGCCTGCCCCCGCCAAGAGCCCATGCCCGAGCCTCCTCCACCTCCGGCGGTTCCTCGCGGAACCCTCGCTCCACCGCCTCCAGCCGCCGCCCCGCCCCTCGCCGCCGCCTGGCGCGACCAAGCTGCCCAGACGCCGCCGCCCGCTCCCCGCCTGGTCCATCCTCCGCCGCCGCCGGAGACGCCGAATCATGAAGCCGCCTCCTCCGCCGCAGCGGCGCTGACGGCGCCGCCACGCCGCTTCGCTCACGCCACGCCGCCGCTGCCGCCTCACCCCGCCCCGCCCGCAACCGCCGCTGACGAACCTCGCCGCCGGCCATGGCGGCGCCGGCAGCAGCCCCGCCCGTCGCGAGCCTCGCCTGCCGTGCTCGCCGGCGGACCCGCTTCCAGCGTCGACCGTCCCTCTCCGGCGTTCGCTTCCAGCCGCGTCGCCTAAGTCTGTCGCCGCCGCCGCCAAGGCCGCCACCGTCGCCCGAGCCAAGCCTCGCGGTCCTTCTCGCGCCGCGGCCGCTTCCTCCATCGGAGCTCACCGTGGGACCCGCCCTCTGGTTGTAGCATGTTCGCCAGGCGCCTGCTAGGAGTCCCTCTGGTTGCCCCCCATCGCCAAGATCTCGGAAGGTTCTATCGTTAACCAAGCTCACCAACGCCGTGTTACCGACGTCACCTTCGTGGATGCGACAAGACCTTCCCGTTGACAAGGTTACCGACAAGATCTTCGACATACGTCGCCATACTCGTAGCCACTTCGCGGACCGAGCGACCACACGTGCAACAAGTGCTCCCTCGAGAACGCCGAGTGATCCACCGGACCCCGATGACCGCCAAGCTCGGCACCAAGACAACTAGCCTTCACCGCGGAACACCAAGGACGCCGACATGATAACCCAAGACCGACATGAGGCCCCGACAAGATCTCCGTAACGACAAGCTCGCCTACCCGGAACACCGAGTGCACCGACATGGATCCGGAACCCGAACCGGGAGGACGCAAGATCGCCACGAGACCGACAAGAACCTCACCCCGAAGACAAGACCGACCCGAGTTGAGAACCCGACAAGACCGTCGCGACGACAAGAACGACACCGACCCGGAAGTTCCGATGCGCCTCGACACCGAACCAAGTTCGGCTTCCCGGAACGCCAAGACCTACCCCCAGAAATCCGAGAACGTTTTCCGTCAAGACCGATCCCGTCGAACCCTCGGACCAAGATCCGCCGAACCCTGGACCCTGAGACCGACCCCGAACCCCGAAACCCCAAGATCTGCCGAACCCTAAATGTGTGAACCCTTCCCGGAACCCTATTTTTATAACATAACAACTTGTTGCATATTTAATTGTCATCTCGCATGCATATCTGTGGTTTGGGGGCCGTATGCCGATTCACCTAATAATTAAATATGGGGCCCATATGCGGGCAAATCTAGTCTCATATCGGCCTCATTTAAACTTGTGTAGCGAACCGGTATCTTATCTTGCCTTGTTATAACAACATTTAACTTGCGGGGTTTTCTAAATAACTTGAACCACCTAAATATTGTCGGGACCCCGGTTCCGCCTAATCTGACCTATTTGCATTGCACCTTGGCCATGTCATGCATCATACATGCATCATGCCGATCTTCTGCCGTTGTATTAAATAGTGCAACCGGTGTTTGTTCTAGTGTTTTGGTTCTTCGCGGATAAGGCCGTTGAGTTGATGTGAGCTTCGCCCGATCTTCGGATGACCCTTCGGCAATGTTTTCAGGCGAGCATCTCCCCCTTTCTACCTATCTTACTTTTATAGTCTTTATTCCCTCCTGTTGATCTATTGCTATCTGTGTTGCGATGCTTTAGTTTCCGTACCTGTGATATGCCGTGCAGCCCTATATTGCCTTGGACACATCCTATTACCTGTTGTTTGGTAGATAGTTGGACTTGCGCGTCGTAGTTGCTTGCTCAAGTGCTGATGTGTGTCGTCATATGCCACAGTTGCTGATGAATTGCCGCATGTTGATGTTGGAGATGATTCTAGTTTTACTTATCGTCACTTTAATTTCTGTTTAACAACTAAAATTGGAATAAGCAGAGGCATCGGTGGGTGATAGAAAATATTTGGTTTCCGAACGCCCACTTGTGTCCCGTAAGACCCCGAGTACTTGATACCTGTTCCTTGTTTTATCGCGCTATCCACATCCGGGAGGTATATGGGACCCCGAGCGAGCTTGATTCACTTATTTCTTGGGGCCACAAACTAGTTTGAGGTTTTATTTATGATCTGTACTTATGCCATGCTACTTTCGTATTTAAATTGTGCGAGGAGCACCTTTGTCTTGTTAGGATCGGGACACGATTCATGTGTCGACAAGCCCAGCCACACTTTCGGGTTCCCGATCGTCACACCGTCTACCCAAACCTTGAGCCCGTCTCGAGTCACCGGCTTCGCTATGGATCTACTTAAGGGGTGGCCCCCTGAAATATTTCTGAATCCTGCAATTGTTCAGTCGTGAAAGCCTCGTTGGGTTTTGATTTGGTTTTTCCGAGGTTGATCGAGCGTGTGTTGCTATTGGTGCACCCCGGCCGGGTAAATCTTTCTGAAAGCCGTGTCCGCGGTTATGAACTACTTGGAGCACAGTATCTCGATCATAGACAAGCATAACTAAAGTTTACTGCTATAAATTTGACTTATAATGACTAGTAATCAGCTCCACTACAACGGAATGGCTAATTAATACTGCCCACAATTGCTTGTTTGGTTGTCGCTTGCGACAATTGTATCTGACTAGTAAGTGTTGCAACTACAACAGAATGGCTGAATAAAAGTACCAACAACTGCTGGGTTTTGGGTTTATATCATGCTATCTGTATCTGTTTAGTAATTGCTGCAACTACAACAGAATGGTTAACTAAAAATGACCCACTGCTTATTTTATCAGGATGATTATCTAAACCTGACTAGTAATTGTCGCAACTATAATTGAGTAAATAAAACTGCCAACTGTGTGAGTTCCTCGGTTGACTTCCTCGTTTGGTCTCGAGGGGGAAATACCAGGATGGGTTTGTTTGGTGTTAGTTTCAGGTTGGATCCGGATAGGTCCTTCTTACCCCTCTCTGATAACCGCCAGCTGTATCGAGTCTCTATAGGTTGTTTAGTGTATGCTGCCGCTGCCGCTTCAGTCCACCATACCTATGTAGGCGAGGACCGCCGAATTCTAGCCTCGCCGTGTACTGGCCTCAGTACTGACGCTCCTTCTTTTTCCTTTGCCCTTTGTCGGCACCCCTTTTGTTTAAGCAGGTTTTGAGATCGACGTCGTTAGCAGGGTTACCCTTCCGGCTTGGCCTGGGCAGGGTTATGGACGCCATTGGTTATTCTTCAGGGCTCTTAGCCCCATTTGCATCTTGTCCGTAGCTGGACGCTCTATCGTTTTCAAGGTGTTTTGGATCTTTGTATATTATATCTGTATTCTTGACTCTTTGAGTCGCTGCTGTATATATCTGTTTTGTGGGCCCCATCGAGGACTGTTGTGTAATGTTATTACTTCATTTTCCACCCGCACGAAAGTGCCTGGTGGGCACCTTTGAATCGTTTCTATGCGGGTTTGGTGAATTTTGACCAAACTTGCATAGGTCCGATTCTGAGGGTGTGACATTGGACCACTCCGGTGCACGCATCCATCCCCACCTTGCTCCAAGCACGGACCAAGATGGCGTCTTCGATCTTGCTGTAGTTCGCCGTGCGTGGCTTCGGTGTCGACGAAGAACCGATGGCAGCCGGATCAACCTCAACCACCTCCTCCTCGTCACCCTCATCCTCCTACTCGTCATCAATCTCTTCGACGTTTCACTCCCCATCGAACGCATCGATGCCGGCGTCCAAGTCCACCGCAGATTCATTGAGCATGTCCATGTACGATGTTGTGGACTCAACATCGAACACCTTGTCTATGTCCATGGTGGGTGGCGGCGGCGCATCGGACGAACGGAGGAGGAGGCCATGGCCTTGGAAGGCGGTGGGCGCGAGGCGATGGGCTGACCTTGTTGTCTTCACCTTGGGCTGCGGATCACCCGGCCCGGCCGCGCCGTATTCATCCGCCCTTTCTTGGCGGTCGGCGGCGAGCTGCGGCGTCGAAGGGCTTCGAAATTGCCGGAATCCTCTTCCTCTTGACGGGATGGCGGAGATCATGGCCGACACGTCGCGGCGTTAGGCGGACCTCGGCGGACATCAACCACAGCGACGTTGGAGATGCACCGCCGGTAGGCGGCCCGCGGAGGATCCATGGCGGGATCCGGCCGCGACGTTGTCGTGAAGGCGGGCGGAGATCGGCGGCGACGGCGGTTGAAACCGTTCATCGATGGAGGAGGATCTTGGTTTGGCCCTCTTCCGCTCCCACGCACAAGTAGGGGCAAGGCTGCCCGTGTCGAAAACAATAGGGCCGTTTTACGGGGCCTTCTAGGCGGTGGAGCTCAAACCAGATCGGCGGTTATTATACGGGTTTGGCCCTTTTAAGGGGTCTGTTAGAACCGTATAATAACCACCGGAATACGGGTTTGAGCTCCACCCGGCCGTCTAGCAGGCCCCGTAAAAACGGCCCCCGCTCCGATTTTTGCTGTTTTTGATTACGGGGCGGGCCTTCGCCCCCTACTTTTGCGGGGTGGGAGCGGGAATTGAGGGCTAAACCAGTATCCTCCCCTCCACTGTGCGCGAACGGTTTCAGCGAAACCCAACCGCCACCGCCGCCGCTCGATCTCCTCCGCCCTTCCCGGCAACGTCGCGGCCGGATCCCGCTGCCATGGATCCTCCGCAAGGGCCGCCTACCGTCGGCGGTGCATCTCCAACGGCCGCGGTGGTTGATGTCCCCGTTGGAGGTCCGCCCAACACCGGCGACGTGTCAGCCATGATCTCCGCCACCATCCCGTCGAAGAGGAAGAGGATTCCGAAGCAATTCTTCGAAGCCCCTTCGGCGGTCGCAGCTCCGCCGACCACAGCCCCATCGGCTGCCAAGAAAGGGGGCAGGATGAAGACAAAGGCGGCCGGGCCGAGGGGTGCTCCGCAGTCCAAGGTGAAGATAAAGCAGGTCAGCCGCATCGGCCTCGCGCCTCCACCGTCTTCCAAGGCCACGGCCCCTCCTCCCTCCGTTCCGTCCGATGCGATGCCCGCGCCTCCACCATCTTCCAAGGCCACAACCCCTCCTCCCTCCGCTCGTTGATGGTTGATCACATTTGGGAACTTGCGTGGCTTGAACATTGCCTATGATCGCGTTGTGATGTTAAAAACTATGAATTATGCATCACATATTTTGGATGTGCTATGTTTGATCTGAAATTGTTGTGCAAATTATTGTCTAAAACCCTGTTTTGAGGGGTCGAAAACTCGAACGAGCTAGCAGAACCCGTATCGATACGGGTTCTGCTAGCTCGTCCGAGTTTTCGGCCGGCGAAAAGTGAATACAGGGCCCTCTACTCGCGTTTTAAGGGGCAAAAATATACGGGGCCTGTTAGACATGCTCTTAGACACGCTCTAAAAAAACTGAGCTACTATTCGTTGCATGAATGTAGGTTCGACCAAATGCGCACCAAGGGCTTGTTTGATTCATAGGATAGGAAAAGTATAGGAATAGAAAAAACATAGAATTGACATGTCATGCCAACTTGAATCCTATGGGAAGAGGAATTATGTTTGATGTGGCAAAGAAAATTTTCCATGAGGTCTGACCTAATGTTTCTTTCCTATTGGAATTGCACTACAAGGTTTCTATAGGATTAATTCCTATAGATTGTGTTCCTATGGATCAAACAATAACATAGGAAAAATTCCCATAGGGTTCAAATCCTACACAATTCCTATACAATTCCTAAGGGCTCCTTTGATTCATAAGATAGGAAAACTATAGGAATAGGAAAGACATAGGATTCAAATGTCATGCATACTTAAATCCTATAGGAAGATAAACTGTCTTTGATTATTGCTAAGGAATTTTTCATGAGGTATGACCTAATGTTTTCTTCCCATAGGATTTACACTACTAGATTCCTATAGGATTATTTCCTATGGGATAGGTTCCTATGAATCAAACTCGTGTGTACGAAATTTTCCCATAGGATCCAAATCTACAAAATTCCTATGTAAATGAATCAAAGAGGCCCTAAACGAACACAGTCCGCTAAACCGAATACAGTACTACTCTAATGCTTCCTAAAGAGAATCCTTTATTGTCGCCCCACATAAGCACTCCCTCCATTTCAAATTATAAGATGTTTAAACCTTTCTCCAAAACAATGTATCTAGAGCTAGCCTTGTAGTGTATAGTTTCGGAGCAAAATGAGTATTCCTACACACTAAAAAAAGTGTCTAATAGTTGTATTTCGTAACAAAGGCTAAAACATCTTATAATTTGAAATGGATTGAGTAGTGAGCAGGTGTGTTAAATGATCGATCGAGCTCTCATCATAGAATAATAGTCTCTATAAGGTTGCGTGAGCCTAAGAATAGTTTGAGAAAATCGTAATTACACATCACCCTTTTTAGGGTTAGGGGCAGCGGTGATCACCACTTTCAGCTCATTTTGCCAAAAACCACCACTCCGGGGTTTGAAGTTGCAATTATATGTATAATGCCCAACTTTTAGACTAGATATTATTTGGTTGACCTGTTTTGGGGGTATGTGACTTGAATGCACAAAAGTGATGGTTTTGAGAAAAAAATACTTAAAAGTGCTTCCATAGCCCCCAAAGTGATGGTTCTATGCAATTTGCCCTTGAGAGATGCAAGGACAATAGTCGAGAACAGTAGCTAGCCTTCTTTATTCTACTACATTTGTTCTGTAAAATAATACATATAAACTTCTTCTAAAGTAAAACGATGACAAATTCGATCAAACTTATTACAAAACTATCAAAAACTAATGATAATATATACTCCCTCCGTCTCAAAATAGATGTCTCGGGTTACAAACACTAGCGGAGCTAGAGAATAGTGGATCATGGTGCACACTTAGTGCCACGACAGGTAAAAAAGTTTGTTTCAGGGTGCACATATGGTGAAAATCTTTGATTTAGTAAAGAAAATAAATTTTTGCCTAGGTCCTGTGCACCCCTTTGAACCTAAAAGGATCCGCCCCTGGTTACAAATCCGAGACATCTATTTTAAGACAGAGGAAGTAGATATAATATGACAATATATTTCATAATGTGCATAATTACATTAATTTTTGGTCTTGTGAAGGTTGGTAGTTTTTTCTAAAAAAAATGTCAAAGTTTACATTGTTTGACTTTAAAAAAATATATACTAGTAAATTATTTTATCAAACAGTGGAGTAATAAAGTATTACATGAATGTTTGATTGACACATAGGCCCACAGCCGCCTCATCAAGACATCAACTTAAATAGCCAACGCAACAACAGTAGTACAATACTTTACTAAAAAAAAAGTACTCCCTTCATATGATGATTTTTGGAGTACAATACAAATTAAGTAATGAAAGATGAGCTATTTGGAGTTCATTACTGTCGCATGCACGATTCTGGTTGCATAATCTACGTACGTATAACTACAGCCTGGCCTGGATATACAGCACAATTTAAACAAGCAGCTAGCTGGGACCATGCATGCACGTACGTACGTGGATATATATAGTTAAGGAGATTAATTCACTGACACAGTGCGTACTTGCACATCGCCTTACCACCAGCCACTTGTTATTAGACTTCAATTCGGACATAATTAGGTGGGGCCAGCCATGCAGCACACACGTACGTACGTACTCCCTTCATGTACGATGATTTTTTTGTCTTTAAAACCATACAATGATGATACAAATAACGAACAAAACGTATATGTACTGCTATATAATACAGTAGTAGATTTGTTATATAGTTGAAGAAGCATGCAACGCTACAAGTTACTTAGGCCATCTTCACCGGCACGACCCAAAGCCATCCAAACGGTCCGATTCTGTCCGTTTAGGTCGGACCATAGACAATTTTAGGTTATGGTCCAGCCTGTTCGGACAGCCGTGCTCAGCGGTGCGACCCATCTATCCGCGTTGGCCAGCGCTATTTGTGCCTCATGTGTCACCGGCGGGAGGTCCAAGCGGACTAGGAAAGGACGCAAGAGGACAAGCGTGCTTTCCGGGCCGACGGAACCATGACCAAAATTTGGTGTTTGGATGAGTCGATGTGCGCCAGTCGTTCTGGATGAGTCGCTCCGTCGGACCGGCACGCAGCTATCCGCCAGTCCGCGTGGACCGGTTCTATATAAATGGTCTTAATTTTGTTTAGTTCGAATGCATCGAAATACTTAACTAAATACATACGAATCTACATAAAATTAAGGTCATTAATATGAACCGGAGGGAGTAGTTTTTCACAAATACTTAAAAAACCGAGCAGCCAAGCACACCCTTAGCTTAATTCCGAGTGTGTTTCTAAAACTAACCCTGTGGTCATTGAGAATAATTGCATTAAGAAAAAAAACTTATACGCAAGGGTGCATCGTTAAGAGGAAAATATGACCATCATAAGACCCTATATCATGGACATGAAACAAGTATATTGAGACTTTTTTTGCTAAGACATAATTTAATTTTTCCAAACTGTTTTGTGTTGAACTTGTTTATTTTACGTGACATGAAAAGGGGACACGTACCCGTAAAAGAAAAAAGGGGGACACGGAAATTAAAAAAGAATAACCTCAAACGACGAAACAGCAAGACAGTAAACTAGATTGTGAGGGCTAAATGCGGTCTTTGCAGGTTCGTGATTAATGGAATAGTACATGCATTGCATGCGAAATTAGCAAAAAAAACAGCTATAAAATGGGGAACAGATTTTATTGTTCGGGTGGGACCGGACAGTGACAGCGACCTATACTGGGTTCCGTGAAGGGCAAGTTAGGTCGGCAGACAGATTCGTGGTGGGCCCAGATGCCTCGCACCGTCCCTTTCTACTCGTCACTAGCGAAATCAACCCAGCGCAACAACGAATCTAACACACAAGGAAACAACTAGTAATAAATTAGTAAATTAATGTGTCAATTAATAGCACATACCAACAAAGTTAATTAACCAATGCTCGTCATGTGCCTAGCCTAGCCTAGTTTATGTCCCACCAAAATAATGTGACACATATTTTAATACTCTCTTCTTTGGGGTTCATGAGCCCCTCGAATTTCAAATCAAAGTTTTAGCATAACTTTAAATTATAAAAATATAAGTTACAAGAGATAAAAGGCATGATCTTGCATTCAATGGTATAACATCGATGCGGTATAAGTATAACTCATATTTATTTGGTTATTAAAATCATGGCCAAATTTTGGCTCAAAATTTGAGGAAAATTTAACTCTCTCCCATATTTATTGTTATTTTTGTATTTTGCAACTATCTAGTACTCCCTCCGTTCCTCATCTTACGGCGTAAAAATTCTAGCGCGATTCTTAAGGAGCTTTCGGCAGGAGATATACAAGCGATCACCTTCCTATTTTGCCCCTGCCAAAACGCGAGCAAACCGCTCCTTATTTTTCTATCGTAACTCCCCCGGCTCCTCGTTTCTCGCTCACCCCTCCCCTCCATCCTCCGTCGTGCCTCTCCCTCCCATACGCACGCGAGCGCATTCAATGGAGTCCATCATCCGCAGCTTATCCTTTTGCCCAACCGGAGAGGAACAAGGTCTCATCCATTGGGAAGCTCTGGTTGCCAAGGATCGGTCCCAAATTGGACGGAGGATATCAAGATCAGAGGAGTAGATGAAGGCACAGAGTGTTTGAAACACAAAAATTGGAGGTCCTATAAAATCATCCGTGCCATGGAAGCTCAGTTCATCATCTCCTTTCTCTGGTTCTTTCTCTGTTCTTCCTCCAACAATGGCAAATATCGACCTAAACGAGCCCATAAACTGGGATGATATCGATGATTTCGATGGGGAGGCCCGTGAACTTGCCGGCGATTTTTTCTTTGAGGTGGAAAGCGACAGCGACAGCGACGAAGGTTGATTATATTCTCTTCATCTTCTTGTAATTTCTGTTGTTGTTTTGATTGGGTTCTTATGATCTTTGAATTCTCTTAGCAGAAGAGGAGATATATGGAGAGGATGAACCGATGATGGTGGATGCGCGAGAAAAGCAGTCGAGTCTGAGGCACTCTCGGCCTCACCGGCCTCGGCGAGCAGTTCGCATCCTCCGTCTTCGAGCACGAGTCCAGCGGCAGACGCGGCCATGCCGATCCTAACGTCGACGAAGTCAGCGGCGGCCATGGGCCTCTGTTCAATGGTGAGCCAAGCCACAGAGCACCATCGAGAACGAGCAAGAGCCCATCGATCGTCCGACGGCGTGTTCGTGTTCGAGGCCATCGATGGCGACGCGGCGTCTTGGGCTGTCCGGTCGTGGCGTGGTAGCTGCCGCCATTCGAAGTGCGGTGTTGGGCGTGGACCTGCCGGTGCGGACGTGAACCTGGTGCTGCGCGTGGTCGCGGAAGGCGCACTGGACGTGGACCTGCCGGTGTTGGAGGACGCGGGTCGCGGAAGAGGCGCGGTGGGCGTGGTCTGCCGTCTTTGGAGGACGCGGGTCGGGGAAGGCGCAGCGGACGTGGTGCTGCCGGTGTTGCGGGGCCGGGAAGAGGCGCACTGGGCGTGGTGCTGCGGTGCTGATGAACATGAGCCCGATGAACATGGCAATAATCTGTTACCTCATTGTTTATTTATTGTCTCTGCTGATCATGTAGTATTGGTACTGTTATCTCATTGTTCATAAGCAAATTTGTCTATCCTTTTTGCGGTTGTGCCATTAGGGCGATTAGTGAACACGTAGAGTTTATAGTGATGAGGACAAGAGAAAATATATGCAGCCCTTCTCCGTAGAACCTCGCCGGATGTGTTGAATGATGGTGTAACCAAGGCGTGCTGCCTTGTTCATGGTACCTTCTTAGCAGTGCAACGTGTATGGTTTGATGGGCTCCTCGGCATTGAGAATATTTGTAACAAGAAGCCTTTGAATTGTTGGCGTAAAAGAGTTGATTTTGATCCCCAAGCCATCACACTAGTGCCACCTTCGAAGAGGACAACTTTGAAGGACCTAGCTTATGAGTTAAGCATGTCGAAGACCACTTTGTGGAGGCGGTTCAAGGAGAAGCAGTTTAAGAGGCACTCAAATGCAATAAAGCCTCGTATCACGGATGACAACAAGAAAGCAAGGGTTAGATATGCACTCTCCACGCTAGATCCCGATAGCGACGATCCTAAGTTTCAAGGCATGTACAACACCGTACATATAGATGAGAAGTGGTTTTACAAAACCAAGGGCTCTCAGAATTATTATTTGGGTAATGATGAGGACGAACCTTACCGGTCATGCCAAAGCAAGCACTATATTGACAAGATAATGTTCCTATGTGCCGTGGCAAGGCCAAGGTTTGATGCTGATGGCAATTGTACTTTTGATGGGAAAATAGGTATGTTCCCATTTGTGGAGAAGCCGTGACGTGGGAGCAAAACCGTCTTAGTGGAACACTAGAAACTAAACCGGTGAACGTTACACGAGCTGTGAGCCGGGAGTATCTTATTGAAAAAGTGTTGCCCGCCATCAAGGAGAAGTGGCCAATTGAGGATCGTTGGAGCCCCATATACATTCAACAAGACAATGCGAAGACTCATGTATTGCCGCATGATTCTGAATTTTTAGAGGCAGCTACTGCGGGTAGGTGGGACATTCGTCTCGTTTGTCAACCTCCCAACTCACCGGATACAAACATTCTTGATTTGGGTTTATTTGCTGCTCTCCAATCATTATTTCAAAAAAAGTCTCCAACTTCTATTATTGACATTCTCATGAAGGTAACCCAACCTTTATTTAGCTTTATTTGTAGCTCTTGAAACATTACATCAAAAAAATCTCTAACTTATTTGATTGCTCTCATGAAGGTACAACAAGCATGGAATGAGTACCCGGTTGAGAGGAGCAACCGTGTGTTCTTGACGCATCAAACATGCATGGTGGAGATCATGAAGCGTATGGGAGAGCACCGGTACAAGATCCCACACATGAGGAAGGGGGTTTTAGAAAGATTAGGGATACTACCCGAAGTGCTACAATGTGATCCCGCAATTGTTAACGCGGCAAGAGAGTTTTTACTTTAGAGAGTTCAAGTAATGGTCATGTAATGGAAATGTAGTCCGTTCAAGTATTTTGTTCAAATGGAGTACTCTTTGTATCAATTTTTTAAGTGCTCAAATGACGTACTCATTAGGAAAGTAAACAAGAAAAAGCATTAGGCTAACACAAATAAACAAGAAAGAGCATTAGGCTACCATCATACCACAATTTTTATTACATTGCAATGTTGATAATACCACAAGTTCCATTAGATAGCAATGTCATCATACCACAATTTCCTTAGTTTGTCTAATCCTCGAGATAGCTATATGAGCCATCATCGTTAAGAATAAAATTGGGATGATGAATTTCGAACATAATATCCCTTATCACCTCTTCACCCGGTGTGAGAACGTCAAACTCATGCACCACCCGTGTGCTAGATATCGGTCCATACACTCTAGTCCAACCATGTCGGCGAGGTTGCGTGAGGCGAGAACGAACTAACCAATCGTACACAGCTTCATCATCTTCATACCCAACAATGTCGGCAGGGTTAACAACACGATCAGTCCATGCACGAGGGTCAGTGGCACCCGAGTCTTCGTCACTTGTCTCTCCATCCTCCTCGACAACCACTGCTTCTTGTCCATCCTCCTGGGCAGCTAACGCTTCTCCTACATCCATCATCAACACCTCGTCTTCATCATGTCCATCTGCCACTTCGCCATCACCCATGCCATCGACCCATAGATCAAACAAGGGCTGCAGTTCACCCACCCATAGCATGGACGACATTGGAACAGGGACCTCTAGCATGTCAAGGTTGTTACCTTCTTCCTCCATGGCAACTCCGCCTGCAGCAACATGTCCCTCATGCTCGAACAACACCACCGGGACGCCGCCGCGCTCCGCCGGCGTGGGAAGACCGGAGCCCATGCCACGCAGCCCTCCCCGCGCGTCCATGAGCACACTGATGCCATGGCTCTCTCCCAGCTCGTGATGTCCTCCACCCTCGCCGTGCTGGACGTCGTGCGCGCCTAGCAGCACAGGGACGCGGCCGCCCGTACCACCACATCCGATACCATCGTCCTCTGCGCGCACAACATGGCTAGCCACCAACGCAGCCACCAACGCCATGCACGCCGCCGCCTGAACCAGCACTCCCTCGCGCATCCTCCTCCTCCGTGCGCCCCTCTTCGTCGTCTCTGCAAGGAGGTCGCGGACAAGCAGGGGAGAGCTTTTCGCCATCCTATTCCGCCATGGCTACTCGCGAAAGAAAAGGAGGACGAACAGGGGAGAGGAGAAGAGGGTGCTTGCTCCATCTCGTCTGGGAGAGCTTTTGAGAAAGATTTCTTCTCGGGAATTAACTAGCCGCGCGGAAGACGAAGCACGGCGCTGTCGCTAGGTATAACTGCTCCCGTTCTTTCAGCGGACGAGGCAAACGGTTCGGAGGGGTAAAACTGGCATCCTAGAGAGTCCCCAGCTTCCACGCCTTAAGCATTGGTGAAAAATCTAAAAAAAAATTGAGCCTTAAGCTAAGGAACGGAGGGAGTAGTAAAAAAAAACAATTGACACTTATAACCCTTTGCAGCATCTATCCATTGTTGTCTCTATGCCAATATCAGGCACCAGTTTCTTCAGCTCCTCTCCTCGGTTCCACACTTGGCACCTACCGAAATGTGCTACGGCCGCTACATTTGTGGCCTTGTGGGTATTACCACAAGTTGCCACCCGACTTGAGCGCCGCCACATATGAGGAGGCCGTGGAACCATGAGGGAAGACGAGGAGTACCGTATGGCGCCAGGAATGTGTCCATGGGGTCGACTCCGGTGAAAGATCGGACGTGACGATGATGGCCGAGGTGGGAAGAAGCGGGGCCCAAATTTTTGTGGTGCAATGAAATATAGTTGATAGGATCTGATGCAAACTTTTTTTTGTAGTTTTGGTTGTTTAGAGAGTTTGCTAGATCTGCTTTTTTTCACTCGAACTCTCTAAAAGCGTTTTTTTAGAGTTGGTCTAAATATATACTAAGTGTGGCTTGATGAGAAAAAAAGAGTTCATCTGTCGGTCATGGTATTATGCTATTTTTTTAAATAATACATTTTTTATTCAATTTCACAAATAATAGACGAAACGGGGAATTTGCAAATCTAACAGACAGTCGTCCGTTCAAAATACGACGGGGTGGTTCTTCTTTTGAAAAGACGACGTGTTCCATCTTTGTTTAAAAGGACGAGTGCCCCAGACTCGTCTGTTCGAAAGACCAATGTGGTGTTCGTCTGTTGGAAAGACGAAGGATGGTTTCGTCTTTCTAAATGAAGACGGCGGCATTGATCATGCAACACGTCCAAATACGTTTTACGTTTCGGACTATTGTTTCGCGCCGTTTCTCCCTCCGTCTCTTCCCACCGATTTTTCTCGTCACTCCTTCCCGCTGATTTTTTCCGCCAGTCCTTCCCACCGATTTTTCCTGCCAGTACTTCCCGCCCTTTTTTCCCGCCTAATCGGTTCGGTGCCTCTCCGGGCAACGAGATGTATCTTTTCACCCAGTTCATCTCTTCCTCCTCTTACTCTCTCATTTCCCTCCTCTCCTCTCCTCTTGCTCTCGCATTTCCCTCCCCTCCTCTCCACTATGACCGACGCGTTTTCCTGGCCGGCACAGATATCCATTGAGATTTTCCAAGAAGCCAGAAATGTTATGATAGGCGATGAACCAGCCCAATGGGAGACGGTGGTAAGGAACTATGATGCTCTCGTTATGCTTGGTAAGGAACTTCATCAGAGAGGGTGGAAACTAAAGACCCCAAATCAGGTACGAGCAGATCTTATCAGGATCCAGGCAAGGTGGGACAAGCTCAACTTCAAGAGTGAAGCTCACATGATGGAGTGGGCTAAGGCACCTTGGTCCTATATAGAAGAGAGCGAAGATGAGGATGATATCTTCATGCCGCCACCCATTGGAAGCAAGGCAAGAGCTGAGTGGGACAAGAGGCAGGAGAAGAAGAAAGCGCAGGCCAAGAAGAGTCAAGCTGACATGATGGAGCAGGTTGCGGCACCTAGGGCCTGGATAAAAGAGAGCAAAGATGAGGATGATATCTTCATGCTGCCACTCGTTGGAAGCAAGGCGAGAGCTAAGTGGGACAAGAGGCAGGAGAAGAAGAAAGCGCAGGCCAAGAAGACCAAGTGCAAGGGATCGTCGAAGGGAAAGGGCGAGTGTCAACACCCGGATTTTTCATACCAGATGCCTGTTATGCCATACATCGCAATCCCAGGATTACCATTTTTGCGATACATAACAAATTTGGATATCACAATACATCATCCATTACAAACCATACATAAGGTCTTACACAAATAAGGATCTCAGGATCTAGTTCTTAATACAATTCAAGCAGCGGAATACGTAATAATAATGGTAGCATAGGCGAAGCTCCATCTTCGGGGTCACAGGCAACGCTGACGATGGGAGATGATCCTAGTTGTCGTAACCTTACTGGGGTCCATCCTCCTGGTACTCCTCTTCATAGTCTGGCCACGGGAATAGCCAGGGACAAATCCATGAGTACTCTTTAAGTACTCGCAAACGAATACTAACAAGTGAAGGGGGTTTTTGTAATAGGACACTAGGCTCTAGGGTTGTTTTGCAAAAAGCCAGATTTACCTCTACTAAGTTTAGAAACGAAGAAAGCTAGTTGATGTTTTATAACACCTAAGTGGGAACTTGTATTTCATATCACAACTCTGTTGTGGTCAAGTCAAAGTCTCGATTCATTTCACAAGTCATTTTGAAAATATCTGACGGGGGAACAGTATGGCCACTCCAACTGTCCATAACCGTGGACGCGGCTATTCGAATAGTTTGACACTCTGCAGAGATTGTACACTTTCACCACAACATTTGATACATCCGTCAGGAACAAATCCTGAATTCACCATACTCAGTATGCGGATAATCAATCCTAACATTTCAATTACACGCCCTAGTATAAGCACCTCTCCTATGAGTTTGGCCTCCCAACCATGACCAACTATCATCTTGGGTACTCCACAGGTGGACAATCTTCACAAGGTAGCCTCAGCTCAGACCTTGGCCGTGAGGGAACCAATACTAAGGTATATAAGTTTCCAGTCAAGCCCTACCCAATTCTCGGGTATTGTGGTTGTACGGTAAAATTGGAATGGTATCGCATCCAGGCAACCATCAATTTTATAAAGGGCTAAGGCTCATGCCTCAACATTTTCATCATCAAAATCATCTTATGTTCGGAAACACATGTCCAAAACATTTCAATAGAATGATCCATCATTCCAAGGTTTTCATAACCCTTTTTCCACCAAGTATTCCCATCTAAAGTTGATCAAGTTTTATGCTTAGCACTAGCATCTACAAGTGGGGATAAGTACTAATGAGGGGTGGTAAACTAGTGGGGTTTCAACTAAGTACATTCTCAGGCCTTAGGGTGACATAAAGATTATCTAGCTTAGGCTAAATTTTATGCTCTTTATGCAACCTTCAATTATCTTTCTAGTATCTATCATTTACTCAAGTAAACTCTAAGCAAGAGCTTTGATAAAGAAAATAAAGTATAAAGCTTACAAGTAAAACTAGGAATGGGTATCATCATATGTGTCTAACCAAGCATGCTTAGGGCATTGCATAGGTTATCTAGCTTTCATAATTGCAAGTGTTAGATTGCACATTCAACTAGTGGTATTAGGCTTGCATCAGTATTAGTATAAGGTTGCCTTGTGCAGAGCAGTGGTTGAAGTTCTCCTCGACTTCTTCTTCGTACTATCGTCCTTCCTCCTCGTATCCTTGGTCGGTACTAGCGTCTATGAATAAATACGAGGTACACAATCACCAAATTATATTTAACTACTTTCAATCATCACACACAAGGGTTCTATAGATGATCTAGCATCATCACTAACATTACAAGATTAAAGTTTGGTTTAATTTCTTTTATTTTTAGAAAAATAATTTCTACTCATTGAAAAACTACTTAAGATTTAATATTCTCCAAACCAAACATGGGATCAAGGGAATATGCCCTGAGAGGCAATAATAAAGTGTTTATTATGTGTATTCCAAGTATATGATAGATGTTTATTTTGCATGCTATAATTGTATTAATACGGAAACATTAATACATGTGTGTTTAATAAACAAACAGAAAGTTCCTAGTTAAGCCTCTCTCATAAACTAGCTCGTTGATTAACAAGATGATCAAGGTTTCCTGATCATGGACATTGGATGTTGTTAATAACGGGATCACAACATTGGTGGAATGATGTGATGAACATTCATCCGAAGTATAGCATTACGATCAAAGTCATTGAGTTTATATTGCTATAACAACTTACGAAGTGATCCTAATCCTTAGACCATGAGATCATGTCAATCACTAACACCGGAAGAGTTTCTTGATAACATCAAACGTCACACCGTAACAGGGTGATTATAAAGGTGGATTCAGAACTAATAAAGTGTTATGTTGAGGCTCATGGATCAAGAGTGGAATTTGTTCATCCCGATGACGGATAGATATACTCTGGGCCCTCTCGGTGATATCACATTGATTAGCTTGCAAGCAAGTGATTTGATCACTAGAATGTTATATCACGAACGAGAAAAGAGTGCATGTCGATACGAGATTAAACTAGGTATGGAGATACCGATGATTGAATCTCGGACATGTAATATATCATGAAACAAAGGGATTAAGATACTAGCGTAAAAGGTTCACGATCACAAGAAAGTCATCGTTGAATGTGTGGAGTCGATATGGGTCTCCAGATCCCGCTCGATTATTGATCTGAGAGGGGTCTCGATCATGTCCGCATTATTCACGAACCGTAGGGTGACACACTTAAGAGACACCGGCATCCAATTGGAACAAATGTTTCATGCCGAAAGAATGAACAAGCGCAGGAATTTATTTCACTAGATACCTAAAGCAGGTTTTGGTGAAATTGCATAAAGTGGTTATGCATGTGAAATAGAATTCTAGCAAGGGTTATTGTGAATGTTTGTCATTAAAGTAATTGACAAAATTCTGAATAAAATAAAAGAGTTTTATTTAATGAGAGTTTGCATTAAATTTGGTGGAAATTTAATGGGTTTTTGAGTGGGATTTTGAGTGGAGATTTTGAAGGGTCATTTTGTGAGTGGAGTGTCCACCCACATGATGAGGGAGGCAAGGGCAGCCCCATCATGCTGCCACCCCTTGGGGTTCCCCTCCTCCTATAAAAGTAGCCCTCCTCTCACTTCTCACTCACACCTCCTCGTGAAGGATCTCTCTCCCTCTAGAATTTATCCCCATGGTCTCGGACTAGCGAGATACATGTTCCCGTGGCTTTCGGCAAGAAAGAGTTGTGCTTCCGCTGCATCGCCGAGCGAGGAGGCGGAGGTTGCTCGGTGCCTCGAGCGTGTGCGAGCACGGATGCTGATTTATGCGCTAGGACTTCTCTCGATCTTGAGATCGGCAAGAGATCGTCTACATCAACCACGAGTTGAACTCGTTAAGCTTTGTCGGTTCGAGGGTATGTTCTCTACGGATATACATCCGCCCGTTGTTTGTATCTAGTATAAATAGATCTTGGTATATAGTTCACATCGTAGGAAAATTTTGTTTTCTATCTGCGAACCCTACAAAGGGTATCGAGCCGGATCTATGCGTAGATACTTTACACGGTAGTACACATATGAGTATGTGGCGATGATGATCATGTTGTTGCTCCTTTGTTGTGATTTTGGATATTGGTGGCATAGTGGGATGAAGCGGCCGGACAAACTTTACATGTCCTCGCACATGAGACCTGTTCCACGCTTGACATGCAACTAGTTTGCATAAGTGGCTAGCGGGTGTCTGTCTCTCCTACTATAGTCAATATCTATTTTGCAAGCGAGTTGTCAACAATTTGATTATCCTCGTTGTGGTTGATGTTCGTAGGTAAGAACGGTTCTATCTCGAAAGCCCTAAGCCACGTAAAACTTGCAATGGATAAATTAGAGGCGTCTAGTTTAGATTGTTGCTGGGCTAGTGTTATTATATGGTAGTGTTGTAAGTAGAAGTATGAGATGATACTCTTACAACACACATAGCGTGTAATATCCATAGACCTTGGATTTACACATATAGGTATGATAGTGATCATACCACGATGCACATGATTGAGATCATCTGCGGGAACCATATAATTTCACTAATAAACATATGATGTTTGGTTGCATCTTATATTGCTTATTTGGCGCTTTGTTAAGCATAATAAGATGATCCCTCATTTAAATATCAAGATAAGAATGTGTTCTTCCTTTAGTATGCACCGATTATGTTTTCGCCGCTCCAAGACATCACGTGATGATCGGGTGTTCTTGGATCCACGACCATATTTCGGGTGTAAAACAGTTACACACGCAGAATACTAAGGTTCTAACTTGGCGAGCCTAGCATGTACAGACATGGCCTCGGAACACGTAATCGAAGGTTAAGCATGAGTCATATAGTTGATATGATGCCCATTTGATGCTCGCCTTTGAAGCTATACCGACTCACGTGATGATCGGACTTGGTGTAGTGGATTTGGTTCATGTAATCACCAAAAGGACACGAGGGATGTCGCTTTTGAGTGGGAGTTCATTCGTAATATAGATTAGTTGAACTCAATCTATCATACACTTAGTCTAAACTTTACAAATTCTGTTGTAGATGGCACCACCGCTTTTAATTTCAATGCGTTCATGGAGAAAGAGAAACTAGCAACGAACGGTGGCAACTTTACCGAATGGGCCATGAATTTGAGGATTCTCTCTCTCACGCACAAAAGCAATATGTGCTAGAAGCGTTAGGCCCCCCACCTTTGACGATGCCCCGACGAGGAGAAGAATGTCTATCGACTCGTCAGAGGACCACAACTTAGTTCATTGCGGCATATTGTATGGGCTAGAGCGAACTTCAAAACGTTTCAAAACGGCAATGCATTTGATACAATGGGTGAGTTGAAAATGATTTTCACACACATGCTCAGTGAGAGCTACAATGCTTCGAAAAGTTCTTTAGTCATCTTTGGAAGAGCACAGCTGTTAGTGAGCATGTACTCAAGATGTCGGGTTACCGATAAGCTTGTGTCCTTGGGAATAACGATTCCCATTGACTTAGGCATCCATCGTGTTCTGCAGTCTCGCCACCTAGCTATAAGAGCTTCGTGATGAACTATAATATGCAAGGCATGAAGAAGTCTCTCCCGAGCTCACAATGCTTAAAACGCAGAAGTGGAGATCAAAAGGAACATCAAGTGTTGATGATCAATAGGAACACTGGTTTCAAGAAAGACAAGAAGGAAAACGGAAGGAAGTAAGGCGGCAAGCTGTCATGCCTGAAAAGAAACCCCGAGTTGGACCTAAGTCGATTCCGAGTGCTACTATTGTAAGGGACTGCCATCGAAGCGAATCGCCCCAAGTATTTGGCGACAAGAAGGCGGCAGGCAAACAAAGGTATATATGATATACATGTTATTGATGTGTACTTGACTAGTGCTCGCAGTAGCACCGGGTATTTGATACGGTTGCTAATATTTGTAACTCGAATCGTGGTCATGAACCAGCGACCGCTAGCAAGGGTGAGGTCAAGATGTGTCGGCAATGGATCAAACGTTGATGTAATCGCCGTCGAACGCTGCCTCTCCACTTACCGTCGGGATTAGTTATAAACTTAAATAAATGTTATCTCGGTGCTCGTACCGAGCATGAACATTGTATCGGGATCATGTTTGATGCAAAGTGGTTATTCATTTAAATCTGAGAACAATGGTTGTTCCATTTATATGAATGAAATCTTTTATGGTCATGCACCGATGATGAATGGTTTATTTCATAGATCTCAATGATAATGTTACACATATTCATAATGTTGATGCTAAAAGGATTAAACTTAATGATGATATATCCGCATATATGTGGTAATCGCCGTCTAGGTCATATTGGCGTTAAACGCATGAAGAAGCTCCATTCGGATGGACTTTTGGAATCACTTGATTATTAATCATTTGATACATGTGAGCCATGCCTTATGGGCAAGATGACTAGAACGCCGCTTTTCGGTTCAATGGAACGGCGATGATTTATTGGAAATCATACATTCGATGTATGTGGTCCAATGAGTGTGTCGGCGAGGTGGATATCGTTATTTTGTTACTTTCACGGATGATTTGAGTAGATACGGTTATATCTACTTGATGAAACACAAGTCTGAAACCTTTGAAAAGTTCAAGGAATTTCGTAATGAAGTGGAAAATCATCGTAATAGAAAGATCAAATTTCTGGTCCGACCGTGGAGGTGAGTATCTAAGTTACGAGTTTAGCACTCACATGAAAGAGTGTGGAATTGTTTCACAACTCACACCGCCGAACACCACAAAATAAATGGTGTGTCGGAACGTAATCGTACTTTATTAGATATGGTTCGATCTATGATGTCTCTGACGGACTTGCCGTTGTCATTTTGGGGTTATGCACTAGAAACCGCTGCATTCACTTTAAATCGGGCACCATCTAAATCCATTGAAAAGACAGCGTATGAATTATGGTTTGGAAACAAACCTAAGCTGTCATTTCTTAAAGTTTGGGGATGCGATGTTTATGTGAAGAAACTTCAACCGGATAAACTCGAACCCAAAGCGGAAAAATGCGTCTTCATAGGATACCCTAAAGAAACTATTGGGTATTCCTTCTATCACGCATCCGAGGGCAAGGTTTTTGTTAAGAATGGATCCTTTCTAGAGAAAGAGTTTCTCGCGAAAGGTGTGAGTAGTCGGAAGGTAGAACTCGCAGAGGCCGTGGAACCTTCTCTTCAAAGTAGGGCGAGTAGCTCAGCGCCTGAAGTGGTTCCGGAGGTGGCTCCACCTGTTGAAGAAGGAACTAATGATAATGATCATGAAACTCCGAAAGAGAGTACTACAGAACCTCGCAGGTCAAACAGACGCTGCAGCTCCGAGTATGCGATCTCGTCATAAATTTCATGGTTGATGAAAACAATGACCCTGCGACGTATGAAGAAGCGATGATGAGCCCGGATTCCAACAAATGGTTAGAAGCCATGAAATCCGAGATGGAATCCATGTATGAAAATCAAGTTTGGAACTTGGTGGAATTACCTCACGACCGAAAGGCCGTGGAGAACAAATGGATTTTCAAAAGGAAAACTGATGATGATGGTAATGTGACCATCTATAAAGCTCGACTTGTCGCAAAGGGGTTTTGACAAATTCAAGGAGTTGACTACGATGAGACTTTCTCCCGTAGCGATGCTAAAGTCGATTAGGATTATGTTAGCAATTGCTGCATATTTCGATTATGAAATATGGCGATGGATGTCAAACCGCTTCTCAATGGTAATATTGAAGAAGAGTTGTATATGATACAACCAAAGGGTTTTGTCGATCCTAAGGATGCTAACAAGGTGTGCAAGCTTCAGCGATCCATCTATGGATTGAAGCAAGCATCACGAACGGTTGGAATCTCCGCTTTGATGAGGTGATCAAAGAGTTTGGATTTGTCCAAACTTATGGAGAAGCTTGTATTTACAAGAAAGTGAGTGGGAGCAATGTGGCATTTCGATATTATATGTGGATGACATATTATTGATCGAATGATATAGAACTTTAAACAGTGTTAAAAGTTATCTAAAAGAAATTTTCAATGAAGGACCTAGGTGAAGCGTCATACATATTAGGCATAAAGATCTATAGAGATAGATCTAGGCGCCTAATAGGGCTATCGCAGTACATACCTTGATAAGATTTTAAAGAAGTTTAAAATGGATGGAAGTAAGAAGGGTTCTTACCTATGTTGCAAGGCAAGACATTGAGTAAGACTCAAATGTCCGCCGCGGAAGAAAGAGAGATAATGGACCAAGTCCCTATGCTTCACCATAGGCTCTATAATGTACGCCATGCTATGTACAAGACCGGATGTGGCACATGCTATTAGTTTGACTAGTAGGTACCAATCGGATCCGTGTTCTAACATGGATAGCGGTCAAGAATATCCTTAAGTACTTACGAAGAACTAAGGATATGTTTTGTATACGGAGGTGAAGAAGAGCTCCGCTAAGTGTTATGTCGATGTTAGCTTTGACACCGATCCGGATGACTCTAAGTCTCAATCCGGATACGTATTTCTCATGAATGGCGGTTAGTTGGAGGAGCTCCAAACAACCTGTGGTAGCGGGATCAACAACGGAGGTCGAATATGTTGTCAGCTCGTAGAAGCGATTTGGATGAAGGAGTTCATATCCGAACTAGGAGTTGTGGCAAACGCGTTGGACCCAATGGTGATCTATTGTGACAACAATGGTGCCATTGCCAATGCCAAAGAGCCAAGGTCTCACAAGCATTCCAAGCATATTAAGCGCGGTTTCACTCCATCCGCGAGCATGTCAAGGATGGAGATATAAAGATTTAGAAGTACATACGGATCTCAATGTAGCATCCGTTGACTAAAACTCTCCCTACAGAAAACATGATCAACACCGTAACTCAATGGGTGTTAGATTTATCACTATGTAACTAGATTATTGTCTCTAGTGCAAGTGGGAGACTAAAGGAATATGCCCCGAGAGGCAATAATAAAGTGTTTATTATGTGTATTCCAAGTATATGATAGATGTTTATTTTGCATGCTATAATTGTATTAATACGGAAACGTTAATACATGTGTGTTTAATAAACAAATGTAAAGTTCCTAGTTTAAGCCTCTCATAAACTAGCTCGTTGATTAACAAGATGATCAAGGTTTCGATCATGGACATTGGATGTTGTTAATAACGGGATCACAACATTGGTGGAATGATGTGATGAACATTCATCCAAGTATAGCATTACGATCAAAGTCATTGAGTTTATATTGCTATAACAACTAAAGTGATCCTAATCCTTAGAACCATGAGATCATGTCAATCACTAACACCGGAAGAGTTTCTTGATAACATCAAACGTCACACCGTAATGTGGTGATTATAAAGGTGGATTCGTAACTAATAAAGTGTTATGTTGAGGCTCATGGATCAAGAGTGGAATTTGTTCATCCCCGAAGGATAGATATACTGGCCCTCTCGGTGATATCACATTGATTAGCTTGCAAGCAAGTGATTTGATCACTAGAATGTTATATCACAGGAACGAGAAAAGAGTGCATGTCGGTAACGAGATTAAACTAGGTATGGAGATACCGATGATCGAATCTCGGACATGTAATATATCGCGAAACAAAGGGATTAAGATACTAGCGTAAAAGGTTCCGACGATCACAAGAAAGTCATCGTTGAATGTGTGGGAGTCAAGATGGGTCTCAGATCCCGCTCGATTATTGATCTGAGAGGGGTCTCGATCATGTCCGCATTATTCACGAACCGTAGGGTGACACACTTAAGAGACACCGGCATCCAATTGGAACAAATGTTTCATGCCGAAAGAATGAACAAGCGCAGGAATTTATTTCACTAGATACCGAAACAGGTTTTCGGGTGAAATTGCATAAAGTGGTTATGCATGTGAAATAGAATTCTAGCAAGGGGTTATTTGTGAATGTTTGTCATTAAAGTAATTGACAAAATTCTGAATAAAATAAAAGAGTTTTATTTAATGAGAGTTTGCATTAAATTTGGTGGAAATTTAATGGGTTTTTTGAGTGGGATTTTGAGTGGAGATTTTTGAAGGGTCATTTTGTGAGTGGAGTGTCCACCCACATGATGAGGGGAGGGCAAGGGGGCAGCCCCCATGCGCCGGCCACCCCCTTGGGGTTCCCCCCTCCTCCTATAAAAGTAGCCCCTCCTCTCACTCACACCTCCTCGTGAAGGATCTCCCCCTCTAGAATTTATCCCCCATGGTCTCGGACTAGCGAGATACATGTTCCCGGTGGCTTTCGGCAAGAAAGAGTTGTGCTTCCGCTGCATCGCTGGAGCGAGGAGGCGGAGGTTGCTCGGTGCCTCGAACGTGTGTGCGAGCACGGATGCGCTGCTGATTTGCGGCGCTAGGACTTCCTCTCGATCTTGAGATCGGCAAGAGATCGTCTACATCAACCACGAGTTGAACTCGTTAAGCTTTGTCGGTCTTCAAGGGTATGTTCTCTACGGATATACATCCGCCCGTTGTTTGTATCTAGTATAAATAGATCTTGGTATATAGTTCACATCGTAGGAAAATTTTTGTTTTCTATGCTGCGAACCCTACAGTTGACACATGTCATCACCACATATTTCAGTACATGGGAATGTGATTTAAAGTGGTGTCACAATTTAATAAGATTTAACCTTTTATTTCATTTAAATAAAGTGACTAGAAATGTCTATGTGGCATTCTTTTATTACTTGAACATTATTTCTGTAAGTAAACCCATATGTTTTTATATATTCTGAAAGGTAGGATCAAATGTTATTTTTTAGAGTTGGAATCAACTCAAGCTATTATAGTTTAAATATGAAAAATGTTTGAATGCAGAAAAGCTTCTGTCTTGTTATTTTTACCAAGGTTGATCTATAGATTCAAATGATTTGAATCCAATGGGCTTAGATTAAGCATTTCAAAACCTTTCTAACAAAATTAGTTTCATTCAATTTGGTTCACTGAATCAAGCTGGGTTGATTTTTGAAACTAGGTACAGAACTATGTTTGAATCTAAATAGAAAAATATAAATTCAAACGAGTGGGCTGCGCGGGAACTGTTAACGGGCCTGCCCAGTGTCACTCCGCGGCCCGGGGCGCAATTGACAGGGCGGGTCTAATGGTCAGTGATTATTTAAATGTGAAGCGGTACGGAGCGATGTGGTGCATTCGATCTAGTTCTAATCCAACGGCTCTGGTTCATCGTCCACGTCGGACAGCGCCAGCGAGACAGAACCCTAACGCGGCAGGTGGGGGTCGTGGGAGGCTCATCGGGGCTCAGGCGAAGGTCGGCGAGGAGGGCGAACGACGAAGTCGACAACGGCGAACCTCCTGGCACCGGCAGCTCCTCCTAGGGTGGACGAAATCGACGGCGCCCTTCTTCTTCAGCAGCGGCAGAATCCAGCCAAATTCCGGCGATGCGCTGCTCGCCTTGCTCCGGGACTGAGGCGGGGTGGTTCTGGGTGAGAGGGGAGTGGAATGGTGTGAATAATTCGAGCGGGGGAGACCTCTATTTATAGTGGCGAGAGGGGACCGACGGGTGCAAGGTGAGCTCGTCGTGGTCGACAGCACAGAGGGCTATCGGCGTGGGCGACGCGAAGGGCGGTGCTCTCGAAGCTTCGGCATGGTGGCGAGGCGTGGGGCGGTGCGGATTGGTCGGAACGCGGCGGTGCTCTACGCGTGCCCAATGTAAGTTTTTATGGCGCATAGCACGCGTGGTCCGCACGGCGGCGAACGGGCGTGTCTGCGGGGTTGCTAGGACGGTGGTGATCACGTATGCACGCGGCGAGGGCGGCGCGCGGTCTGTGGGCGTCTGTCGAGCGTGGCGCACGGGACGCGCTCTCGGCATGGTTGCAGAGAAGGTTGGCATGGTCTGTGCGTGTGGTCCAGGGGCTGGCATCGCTCGCGGCTGGGACATGGAGTGGCGGTGGGGTGTTAGCTTTCTCCCAGACATGTTGGGTAGGCTTGGTGCTTCTCCTAGCTCGCTGTCGACATGTGGGTGGCAAGGGTGCACTCGGCCTGCTCACCATTGATGACAATGGCCCGCTTACAGTGGTGCTAGAGATTTGTTTAGGTTGTTAGATGATCTACTAAGGCTAGTGGTGTACAGAGAGGGAACAAGTTAGGCCAGAATCACTGCTCAAAATAGTGTTTTGATTTTGTTTGATTTGCATCTGCAAGGTGTTTGATGAAATGGCCGCATGATTTCAAGTTTTGAATTTTGAAAAGATTTTTGGTAGGTGTGCTGGTGAGTATGTGGATGCTTGGGTTTTGAAAGTTGAGCTTGTTTGAGTGGTTTTTGAAAAAGTGGGATCTTCCCATATGATATAGATTCAATTTTGAACTGTCATTTAAACTATGCATTTAAATGTTTCTGGATGATCACAAAGTGGGCATTTATACATTGTTATGAGTACTATCAAAGGGTGCAAATATCCAAACAATTTTCTGTTAAGTTCTGAAAGTTAGAGATAGCCAAAGTAGGCATGGGAGTTAAATTGGTCAAATTGACCATTCCCTTATTTTGTTTGTTTTGATTTGTTTGTCTTTGGGAAAAGTTTGGGGATTGTTTATATGATGTTTGTTTCACCTAAGAATCATTTTCCAAGCAAAGAAACACATAATCATGGCAATTCAAAAGAATCCAAATTCTAATGCACTCATATGAATGCTTTCTCATTTTAATTTAGAAAAGTTTTTGTTAACCCTAAATTTGATGATTAGAGTTTGATGATTCTAGTTTAATATTTTTGGGATGTTACAAACCTTCCCCCCTTAAACAAAATCTCGTCCCGAGATTTGAAAAAGGACGAAAAGATTACCTAGGATTTGAAGAGATCGGGAAACTCCGTCCTGATATGATCTTTGCGCTCCCAGGTAGCTTCCTCTTCCGTGTGGTTGCTCCACTAAATCTTGAGAAACTTGATGCTTTGGGTTTTGGTAGTTCTGAAAGGTTATTCCAAAATACGGATGGGTACTTCAGGATAGGTCATGTCATCGTTGATCTCTATGGTCCGGTGATCGGTATTCTTGAAAACTTCGGTCTTCTCCGGGACTTCGAGACACTTGAGAAGTAATGAGATATGGAACACATTGTGCACGGCTGACATCTCTTCGGGTAGTTCCAATTGATACGACACTTCTCCTCGACGGTTCAGAAACTTGAAAGGTCCGATATATCTGGGGGCTAACTTTCCTTTGAGTTGGAAACGTTGCATTCCCTTCAATGGCGACACTTTCAGATACACAAAATCTCCTATGGTGAAGGCGAGGTCCCTACGACTCTTATAGGCGCAACTCTTCTGTCTGTACTGGGCGGTCTTGAGGTGCTCACGAATCTTGTGAACCTTCTCTTCTGCTTCCCGTAGGATATCGGGTCCAAAAATCTGACTCTCTCCTACTTCCGACTAGTTCAAAGGGGTGTGACACTTTCTTCCGTACATGAATTCTAATGGGGCCATTTGCAAACTTGCTTGATAACTGTTTTTGTATGAAAATTATGCGAACGACAGACAGTCTTCCCACTTAGATCCATATTCTAACACACATGCTCTCAGCATATCTTCGAGTATTTGATTTACTCGCTCCGTTTGTCCGTCGGTCTGAGGGTGATAAGCGGTGCTGAAATCTAGGAGGGTTCCTAAACCTTCTTGGAATTTCTTCCAGAATCTCGAGGTAAACTGAGTTCCTCGATCCGATACGATGTTCTTGGGGACTCCGTGCAAACTGACAATTCTAGCGATGTATAACTCCGCCAGCTTCGAACTCTGATATGTAGTCTTGACGGGTAAGAAATGGGCAACTTTGAACAATCTGTCCACTATGACCCAGATAGAGTCATTTCCCCTAATAGAAGTAGGAAATCCGGTGATAAAGTCCATTCCAACGGAATCCCATTTCCATTTCGGAATTTGCAATGGTTGCAACAATCCAGCGGGTCTTTGATGTCCTGCCTTGACTCGCTGACATATATCACACTTGGTGATATAGCTTTCGATTTCTCTCTTCATATTATGCCACCAAAATTGCTCTTTCAAATCTTGATACATCTTAGTTCCTCCGGGATGGATAGAATAAAGAGTATCATGAGCTTCCTTCAAAATAACTTCTTTCAACTCAGAATCTGCTGGTGCACAAAGGCGTCCGTTGTACCACAAAACTCCTTCTTCGTCTTCGTAATCCGGTACTTTGTTCGCACTGATACGACGCTTGATTCCGTCGATACTAGCATTTCCTTTCTGCGCCTCTTTGATCTGGCTGATCAGAGTGGGTTGAAGTTCTATGCTAGCCAAAAATCCTTCACTTACCAATTCCATTCGAAAATCTTCCATCTCTTTGTGCAAACTTGGTTGCTCCTTCAAAATCATGGAGTTCAAGCGGCACGGCAATCTGCTAAGGGCATCTGCTACCACGTTGGCTTTACCAGGGTGATAGTGAATGTCCAGGTCGTAATCCTTGATTAGCTCAATCCATCTTCTCTGCCTCATATTCATCTCCTTCTGAGTGAATATATAATTCAGGCTCTTGTGATCCGAATAAATCTCACAGTGATTTCCCATCAGGTAGTGCCTCCATGTCTTCAGGGCTAGAACTACGACTGCGAGTTCGAGGTCATGGGTTGGGTAATTTTTCTCATGTTGTTTCATTTGTCGAGATAGATAAGATATAACTTTGCCTTCTTGCATTAGCACACAGCCGAGACCGATCTTGGATGCATCACAATACACGTCGAAGGGCTTCGTGATATCCGGCATGATTAAGATTGGAGCTGAAATCAATCTCCTCTTGAGTTCTTGAAAACTCGCTTCACATTTGTCCGCCCATTCAAACTTCTTGTCTTTCTTCAGCAATTGGGTCATGGGTCTGGCGATACTCGAGAATCCTTCTACGAACTTGCGGTAATATCCCGCCAATCCGAGAAATGCACGAACTTGGGTGTGGGTGGTTGGGGCTTTCCAATCTTCGACATCTTTCACCTTTGCAGGTTCAACGGCAATTCCTCCGGCTGATACAATATGACCGAGGAATCCTACCTCCTGTAACCAGAATTCACATTTGCTAAACTTGGCATACAATTGATGCTCTCTAAGGGTTCCAAGAATGGTCCTTAGGTGTAGCTCATGTTCTTCTTCCGATTTGGAATAAATCAAAATGTCATCGATGAAAACAACGACAAACTTATCCAGTAAGTCCATAAAAATCTTATTCATGAGATTCATGAAATAAGCGGGGGCATTAGTTAATCCAAAAGATATGACAGTATACTCGTATAATCCATATCTAGTGGTAAAGGCAGTCTTGGGACTATCCTCTGCGCGAATCTTGAGTTGATGATAGCCTGTTCTAATATCAATCTTAGAAAACACTTTGGCACCAGTCAATTGATCAAACAATTCTTCTATCTTGGGCAATGGGTACTTGTTCTTGATGGTGACATCATTCAACTTCCGATAATCCGTACACAGACGGTTACCTCCATCCTTCTTGTCCACAAATAAGACAGGTGATCTCCATGGTGATGCACTTGGTTGAATTAATCCAATTTCCAGCATGGAATCCAGTTGCTTCTTCAGTTCTTCTAGTTCAGACGGGTTCATACTATAGGGTCTCTAGGCTATGGGTCCGGTTCCGGGGATTAGTTCAATAATAAACTCGATATCCCGATCTGGGGGCATACCGGGCAAAACATCTGGAAATTCATCGGGGCATTCACAGACTATCCGGACTTGGTCAATGGTAGGTTGGGCTATACTCTTGTTGCACTTGAATTGACGAGGTAAGGTTTCAGATATATGCTCGACTGATATTCCAGCGGTACTGGTCATGGTTATGGCTTTCTTGGCACAGTCAATCAATCCTTTATGTTTGTACATACAATCCATTCCTAGTACTACTTCCAAACCTTTAGTTCCGAGTACTATCAGATTAGCATAAAAATCTATGCCATGGATTCGGATAGGGACGGCTTTGCAAATTTGCCTAGCTTTGGTGGTTGAACCGGGAATTTGAACAATCATAACATGCTTCGGTTTGGTTGGTTGAATTTTACTAATGCAGGCAAATTCTTCGGTGACAAATGAGTGAGATGCACCAGAATCAAACAACACTCGAGCAAGTACTGAATTAACAGAAAACATACCCAGCATGACGTCTGGCGCTTCCTTAGCTTCTTCAGCATGCATGAGAAAAAGACGGCCGTTGCGGTTGAGCGAGTTCCCTGGGGCAAATCTTCTTCCAGTCTGAACACGACGCTGCTGCTGAGCTGGGGCATTTGCATTGGGGGTTGCGGCATTCTTCTTGTTGGGGCACTCGTTGGAGTAGTGTTCTTTATTTCCACAGTCATAACTAGTCACTTGCGACTTGTCCTTGGATGCAACAGGCACAACATTGCTTCCAGTCCTCGGGGCAGTGTTGGTGTTGGCGGTAGCATTGTTGTTGTTGAACTTGGGTGGTGCACGGTTGAAATTCCTAGAGTTTCCGGGGTTGTTGTGATTTTCTCCGAGTCTCGGGTTTCCACGGTTGGGATAGGTCGAACGGTTCATCGGGGGTCGGTTGGGTCTCGGGGCAAATCCTGGAGATGGGTTAGGGCGATACTTTTGGGTCTAATGGGTTCCTGGCTGATGCATCATGCGACGCTTGCGGTTCTCGTTGGCTTGGTTGACCTTTCCTTCCATCTGGATGGCAGAGTCGACAAGGGCTTCGATATCCTCAAAGGGGATATTTACCAACACAGTCTGCATCTCATCATGCAGTCCATTCAAGAATCTCTCCTTCTTCTTGGCTTCGGTGTTGATCTCATTCGGGGTATACCTAGCTAATGACAAAAATTTGTCATGGTATTCCACTACGGTCATCCGTCCTTGCTTCAGTTCTCTGAACTCATCTCTCATTCTCTTGATCAAACCTGGTGGCACATGGGTTGTGCTGAACTTGACCTTGAATTCCTCCCAGGTCATCATCTGTCCTCCGGTCATTGCACGAACGCTGTTCCACCATGCTCTGGCATCTCCGGCTAGATAGTAGGTGGCGCACAGAACTTTCTCGTTGGCTTCCACTCCGGCGACTTCCAGATTGTTTTCCATGGTTTGCAGCCAATCATCGGCATTTAGGGGCTCTTCGTACTTAGTGAAAACAGGTGGGTTGGTGTTCTAAAAATTCTTGAGCTTAGATCCATGGTTGTCCTGATTTCCGTGGCCTTGATTATTCTGGACTAGCTGGGCTATCTGTTGAAGGGTGGCTAAATTGGATTGACGCTCGGCTCTTTCAGCTTCGCGGTCAGAAACCAACATTTGCAGGATCTGTAACATCGGGTCCGGGGATGAACTACTTCCTCCGCGTGGCATCTGAAGATTGAGATAGATCATGAGAAAAGAGGGAAATTTCTAAGGTTCAGGGACTTCGAAAAGTTTTTAAAGTTTGACTCAGATTTTTCTAGCAACTTTCTTTTCATTCATTCTTTCATTCATAGCACGCGATACAAACACACACCACAAAGCAAGAAAAGCAGATGGTTTTAAGAACCATTCTGAAAACTATGATACAGTGGGACCGAATACAACTCACTCCGCTAGTGCTCAAGTGCTACTACTCCTCGGAGTCGGTGTAGTCGTCATCCTCACCGTCATCGATGAAGGCGAAATCATCCTCATCGGTGAAGAAATCCATAGCCTGATCCTCCAGAAAATCATCATCATCGCTGAGATAGGAGTAGGGGTCTCCACGAAGATCCTCTCCGGCATTCTCCCTTTCCTCCAACTTCATGTCCCTCTCATGGATGGTCTCCTCCAAAGATGAGATACGGTGGCGAAGACGAGCAATGGTGCGCTCCTTCTTGTCCAGCTGACGGCGGCGAGACTTGCGATCCTTCGCGAGCATGGCGATGGTCTAATCCTTCGTCTTGATGATGGCGGACTTGTGGTTGTAGTAGTCACGACAATTGTCCAACTCCTGCTGACGATCGTACATCATGAAGCTAAGGTGGTCCAATTGGGTCTTCAGCTCGGGGTGGTATGGGGCTTCCAGTGGCTGTCCCATATCATCACGCCTTGGACAAAACTCAAAGCGGGTACCCTTGATCTGGTTGATACTCTGCCCACACAAACGGGAAAGAGCTTCCTGCATGGCCCTGGCAAGTCCATCGAGCCAGTTGTTATCTCTTAAGGTAAACTGAATTCCCTCTGTAGTGGGAGGTTCAATCTTTCCTCGGAGACTTGCAACAATTAGCCACTGCAGATCTTCTCCTCCTTGATCATTGAGCTGAGCTCCGAAGAACTTGAGGTGCGGACGCTCCAGAAGTTCCGAAAGCTGGTGCAAATCCCGCTCAAAGATAAGGTATCCTCCATTACCCAACTGGTAAAACTTGTTGTACTTCACGTCCATCTTTAAGAATATAGGATGAGTAAGTTAGTAGAGTGATCAAGTGTGTCAAATTTTATGTATTTTGCAAGAGTTTTTGAGGAACATGAATTTTTATGAAAGAATCAAAGGGATAAGAAGGGGAATAAGTTTCTTGTAAATATTTGCTTCCTTTGGTTTTGAAACTAAGTTTTTGATTCAAACGTCCAGTCTAACTAGGGCCTCCTATGGTCAGGATGGATCTGATACCAACTTGTCAACACCCGGATTTTTAATCCCAGATGCCTGTTATGCCATACATCGCAATCCCAAGATTACCATTTTTGCGAGACATAACAGATTTGGATACCACAGTACATCATCCATTACAAACCATACATAAGGTCTTACACAAATAAGGATCTCATGATCCAGTTCTTAATACAATTCAAGCAGCGGAATACGTAATAATAACGGTAGCGTAGGCGAAGCTCCATCTTCGGGGTCAGAGGCAATGCTGACGATGGGAGATGATCCTAGTTGTCGTAACCTTCCTGAGGTGCATCCTCCTGGTACTCCTCTTCATAGTCTGGCCACGGGAATAGCCAGGACAAAGCCATGAGTACTCTTTAAGTACTCGCAAACTAATACTAACAAGTGAAGGGGGTTTTTGTAATAGGACACTAGGCTCTAGGGTTGTTTTGCAAAAAGTCAGATTTACCTCTACTAAGTTTAGAAACGAAGAAATCTAGTTGAAGTTTTATAACACCTAAGTGGGAACTTGTATTTCATATCAAAACTCTGTTGTGGTCAAGTCAAAGTCTCAATTCATTTCACAAGTCATTTTGAAAACATCTGACGGGGGAACAGTATGGCCACTCCAACTGTCCATAACCGTGGACGCGGCTATTCGAATAGTTTCACACTCTGACGAGATTGCACACTTTCACCTCAACATTCGATACATCCGTCAGGAACGAATCCTGAATTCACCATACTCAGTATGCGGATAATCAATCCTAACATTTCAATTACACGCCCTAGTATAAGCACCTCTCCTGTGAGTTTGGCCTCCCAACCATGACCAACTGTCATCTTGGGTACTACAAAGGTGGACAATCTTCACAAGGTAGCCTCAGCTCAGACCTTGGCCGTGAGGGAACCAATACTAAGGTATATAAGTTTCCAGTCAAGCCCTACCCAATTCTCGGGTATTGTGGTTGTACGATAAAATTGGAATGGTATCGCATCCAGACAACCATCAGTTTTATAAAGGGCTAAGGCTCATGCCTCAACATTTTCATCATCAAAATCATCTTATGTTCGGAAACACATGTCCAAAACATTTCAATAGAATGATCCATCATTCCAAGGTTTTCATAACCCTTTTTCCACCAAGTATTCCCATATAAAGTTGATCAAGTTTTATGCTTAGCACTAGCATCTACAAGTGGGGATAAGTACTAATGAGGGGTGGTAAACTAGTGGGGTTTCAACTAAGTACATTCTCAGGCCTTAGGGTGACATCAAGATTATCTAGCTTAGGCCAAATTTTATGCTCTTTATGCAACCTTCAATTATCTTTCTAGTATCTATCATTTACTCAAGTAAACTCTAAGCACGAGCTTTGATAAAGAAAATAAAGTATAAAGCTTGCAAGTAAAACTAGGAATGGGTATCATCATATGTGTCTAACCAAGCATGCTTAGGGCATTGCATAGGTTATCTAGCTTTCATAATTGCAAGTGTTAGATTTCACATTCAACTAGTGGTATTAGGCTTGCATCAGTATCAGTATAAGTTTGCCTTGTGCAGAGCAGTGGTTGAAGTTCTCCTCGGCTTCTTCTTCGTAGTATCCTCCTTCCTCCTCGTATCCTTGGTCGGTACTAGCGTTTATGAATAAATACGAGGTACACAATCACCAAACAATACTTAACTACTTTCAATCATCACACACAAGGGTTCTATAGATGATCTAGCATCATAACTAACATTACAAGATTAAAGTTTGGTTTAATTTCTTTTATTTTTAGAAAAGTAATTTCTACTCATTGAAAAACTATTTAAGATTTAATATTCTCCAAACCAAACATGGGATCATGTTGACACATGTCATCACCACATATTTCAGTACATGGGAATTGTTGGGCCAGGCAGAGATAAAACAAAACTTTTCCTCTAACGTGGTGATCACAAGATCTAGCTGAGGTAGAAGGCCACGAGTTTTACCACTAGACGCGCAGTTGCGGATTACCGATGAAGTGCGTCAGTTGATGTAGTGCAGTCCTCACGATCCGATCGTCCTGGTGCTGATCGCACAGTACCTCTGCTGGTATCCACACGTACAAGGAGGAGCGCATGAATCGCTAGGTTCAGACGACGTAGGACTGCCGTGGAGCTAGGGTTTCCAACACATGGAATGACCTAACCGAACAACGATTAACCTTTCTGGGTTACGGTGCTCCACTATATATAGGGAGTGAACATGGGCTCTGCTCGCGCGACCCATTCACTAAAGCCCATATAACACTAGTCACCGTGAGTCCAACTCACTAACTCAGTCCTAATCCGGTTTGGGTCCAACCCAACCAGATTACAGGTTCAGATCCAATCCGAACATGCTCCCGCTCTTAAGTGTGTGACCCCGCAGGCTCATGGCTACCTGGACACGATTGGAGTCCGACTCTCATTCGATCAGTCGGTAGTGGCTCCTAGAAGAACATGCCGACTCCCAAGTACCAAAGAGTCAAGACGACTTGCCTTTCCAATGCGACTTGCGTCCGAGTCCCTTTTGCCTCACGATATACCTTGTCAGACTATAGGCGAATATTTGTCATCCCTTAAATAGTCCGACTCTCTTCTCGATCCGAGATAAGTGATTCACCCGACTAACTCTTAGTCGATCGCCTCGGTTAACACTTAACCAAGTCGTGCATGGCCATGCTTTCCAAATCATATCTCACGAGAGGGCCCAAAGAATATCTCTCCGAGTGGAGGGGCAAAATCCCATCTTGGTTATTCACATCACACAGCTTGATTCTCAGTCGACCCGAACTCTGCCTTTATAACTGCCTAGTTACGGATCAGCATTTGACATAACCTAAGTTGGTGATCCTCAACCCGGACTATTCAACAACCTCAGGTCTAAGGATTACATTGATTGAGATATACAAATGACAACTTGTTCGTTGTACCTCAATATGGGTCAATCCGACTCGCTAAACTCTTTAGCCGAATCTGTGTAAGTTGGAATAGCATCTCCATGCCCATGACAAGTGGAACCGAGTCATCAAGCCAACTTTCACATTGGTCTAAGTTGTGTGTCCAGCACAACCTCAATGACCAAGGATATTTAGTACAAACAACATGAATGCATAGTTCCACAACCGAATCACATATTCAATGATACACATCAGATGTTTATACAAGGACTACTTAATATCTTTATGAATACAATGGGAAATATCATCATACATGATTGCCTCTAGGGCATATTCCCAACAGTCTCCCACTTGCACTAGAGTCAATCTTCCGACATCACATGTCTAAGCATCTAATGCCCATGACTCTCAGATGCGCCTCATGCTTCGGCTGTGGTAACGGCTTTGTCAACGGATCCGCAATATTTGCATCCGTGTGTACCTTGCATAACTTGATATCACCCTGATCCACGAACTGGTGAATCAGGTGGTACCGCATGAGTATGTGCTTGTTCTTCTGGTGTTGTCTAGGTTACTTGGCTTGTGCAATAGCACCATTGTTGTCACAATACATGTCTAACGGATTGGACGAGCCCTGAACCACACCAAGATCCATGAGGAAATTCCTCATCCAAACAGCTTCCTTTGCTGCCTCCGAGGCGGCAATATACTTAGTCTCTGTAGATGCGCATACGCCTCTTGCTTGGAACTCTTCCAGCTCACAGCACCTCCGTTTATAATAAACACGTATCTGGATTGCGAGCGAGAATCATCTGAGTCGGTAAGATAACTCGCATCCGTGTAACCCTTTACACTGAGTTCATCTCCACCACCATAAACCAAGAACATATCCTTAGTCCTTCTCAAGTACTTTAGGATATTTTTAGCCGCTGTCCAGTGGATCTCTCCAGGATCAGCCTGGTATCTGCTCACAACACTTAGAGCATAGGAAACATCCAGCCTAGTACAAATCATGGCATACATGATGGATCCGAATGCAGAAGCATATGGAATCACACTCATCCGACTTCGCTCATCAGTTGTCGAAGGACACTGAGTCTTGCTAAGTTTTACACCATGGGACATTGGTAAGAACCCCTTCTTAGATGATTCCATGTTGAACTTCTTCAACACTTTGTCCAAATAAGTACTTTGACTCAATCCAATGAGCCTCCTTGATCTATATCTATAGATCCGGATTCCGAGGATGTATGTTGCCTCACCCAAGTCTTTCATTGAGAAACTCCTTTCCAATGATTCCTTAGTTTCTTGCAACATCTGGACATCATTTCCAATCAGTAATATGTCATCCACATATAAGATTAGAAAATTTACTTTGTTCCCACTAAACTTCTTGTACAAACTAGAATCATGATCACTCTTGATGAAGCCAAACGATTTGACTACCTCATCAAAGCGAATATTCCAACTCCGAGATGCTTGCTTCAACCCATAAATGGATTTCTAAAGTTTGCACACCTTGTCAGCATTAGCCGGATCGACAAAACCCTCGAGCTGTATCAGATACACGTCCTCGGTTAAATTTCCGTTAAGAAAAGCCATTTTGACATCCATCTGCCATATCTCATAGTCGAAATAGGCCGCTATAGCTAACATGATCCGAACTGATTTAAGCATCACTACGGGCAAGAAAGTCTCGTCGTAATCAACTCCTTGAACTTGTCGGAACCCCTTCGCGACAAGGCGTGCTTTATAGATTGAAACATTTCCATCCATATCAGTTTTCTTCTTAAAGACCCATTTGCACTCGACGGGTCTTGCACCATCTAGCAGATCAACCAAGTTCCAAACTTGATTTTCATCCATGGACTTTATCTTGGATCTCATGGCTCCAAGCCATGACTCGGAATCAGATCCCACCATCGCTTCCGAATAATTTGCCGGCTCATCACTGTCTAACAGTAACACATCACGAACACTTCATAATCTTGCCGATCTTCGTAGTATAGGTGCTGCTGCCGGCTTAGCTGCCACGACCGGCTCAACCTTCAAGGTTTTTGCCAACTCGCTACTAGCCGGTTCCTCTCGAATTTCTTCGAGCTGCACCGTGCTCCCACTTACTCCCCGACTGAGAAACTCTTTCTCAAGGAAGACACCGTTCCGAGCGACAAACACTTTGCCCTCTTCTCGGTTGTAGAAGTAGTAACCCAAGGTTTCCCTCGGATACCCCACAAAAATACACTTATCCGACTTGGTTGTAAGCTTGTCCGACTGAAGTCGCTTGACAAATGCTTCACAACCCCAAATCTTAAGAAAAGACATACTCGGCTTTTTGCCTGTCCACATCTCATGCGGTGTCTTCTCTACCAATTTTGATGGTAGTCCGTTTAGTGTGAACGCCGCTGTTTCTAGACAATAACCCCAAAATGATAAAGGCAGATCTGTCCGACTCATCATTGATCGTACAATGTCCAACAAGGTCCGATTCCGCCTTTCCGAAACACCATTCCTTTGTGGCGTTCCTGGTGGAATAAGTTGAGGAACTATTCCACAAGTTTTCAGATGGTCATCAAACTCATGGCTCATGTACTCGCCTCCTTGGTCCGACCGAAGAAACTTTATTTTCTTGCCGAGTTGATTCTGTGCTTCATTCTGGAATTCTTTGAACTTTTCAAAGGCTTCCAACTTATGTTTCATCAAGTAGATATATCCATACCTACTCAAATCATCAGTGAAGGTAATGAAGTACTCATAACCACCCCTGGTCTTGGTGCTCATTGGTCCACATACATCACTATGTACTAGTCCCAACAAGTCGGACGGCCTTTCGCAACTCTTTGCAAAAGGTGTCTTGGTCATTTTGCCGAGTAGGCAAGATTCGCATGTCTCGAACGACTCCAAGTCGAATGAAGTTAGGAGTCCATCATCATGGAGCTTCTTCATGTGTTTCCAACTTATATGACCACCGACAAAGGCTAAAAGTAAGTCATATTCGATCATTTGGTTTCAACCTTTAACATTTATGTTATAAACCGACTCACCATCAAGATTCAAAATAAATAACCCGGACGGGTGCAAAGCCGTGAAACATATCATTCAAATACAAAGAACAACCATTATTCTTGATATTCGACTCATAGCCTTGCCTCATCAAACATGAAGCGAAATAATGTTTCGAATGAGCACGGAACATAATAACAATTATTCAGTTCCATAATGAATCAGAAGGTAAATGAAGTTGCATCGCGTCGACTTCCAACGCAGCAACTCTTGCTTTGTTGCCGACTCAATATCAACCTCGCCTCTTGCTACGCTCCTAGTTCTTACTACCGCAACGAGTTGCGGATGTGAATAATCGATCCGTATCATATACCCAAGAACTATTAGGTGCATCGAAGATATATGTCTATAACATTGCAAACAAGTGTACCTGAGTCAAGTCATACCTCCACTCTTGGCTTTGTCCAAGTACTTGCAGTTCCTCTTCCAAAGGCCATCCACCTTGCAAGAGAAGCAAGTGGATCCGGCTAAAGGAGATGGCTTAGTCCCCGAGGAAGCGCTTGGGACCGGGTCTGAGCCCCTTTCCCCGACTTAGCCTTCTTCTTAGTCCAAGAACTCTTCTTGAACTTAGCCTTATTCTCGCACCATCAACACTTGACTAGCGCCTTCTTGAGATCCGCCTCTGCTTGAGCATCCCATGTAATTCAGGAGCTTCTTATCCATACCATGCATGTGGTAGTTCAAATGAACTTCCCATATGCACTAGGAAGAGAGTTCGAATTATATCCGTAGCGAACTCTTCGCTAATGGGGTAGCTAAGTTCTCTAGAGACTGCACGTAACCAACCATTTTGATCACATGCACTCGGTGGATCACCATCCTTAAGCTTGCAACTCAGCAAAGCCCGAGAGACTTGATACCTCTTAGTCTTCGCCGAGCTCGAACATACTTTTGAGGCTTTCGATCATATCGTAGGCCTCAACATGCTCGAATGCTTTTGCAAGTCCGGTTCCATGTGAGCAAGCATAAGATACTAATAACCGTGGACTCATCCTTAGCCCGACGGTAGGCATTGGTGGCGACAATGCATTCTCATTCGGCTCATCCGAAGTGGGTTATCTAGGACATGGTCCTTCTTTTCTTGTTTGAGAACAATTCGATTTCGATACCAGGTAAAATTAGTGTCGTTCAGTTTATCTTTCTCAAGAATGGTTCTCAATGCAAAACCGGATATCTGAGAGTGACTGCTACTTGGTGCCATGATCTACAACAGAAAATATGCAAAACACTTAAGACATGTATTCATAAAAGAGCAAGCATATTAAACATTTTAATATTTTATGCTCCCACTAGAAAGAACACCCCTCCGATGGTTGCTTAGTGATTCAGGATCCTAAATAAGCAAGTCGGCTAGTGAGCTTTAGCATCACCGCTAGCCGCCAAGTGATCTAGGTAGACAACTCCTTGTCAATCGTATCTCATACGACTCCTGTTGGACGGGTGGCATCACATGCCCCAGCTCCCATCCGAATTTTCCCCGAGTCCCACAACCGTTGTGATAGACCCGTCTAGCTTACCGAGTGTTTCTGCAGTAAGAGTCCGACTCGAACCCACCTAGTCGGAAAGAATTGGCAGCACCTCAATTTTATGAGCCCACTACCAAAAATGTTCGACTTGTGATGGTGCAAACACTGGCGGGAAAACCGACTAGACCTTCTTTGAGGGATTAAATTTTACCGACTATCTAATAGAGGTAAAACTGAGACATAACAATAACACAAAATAAAGTAATTATAATGTGAAATGGTATGGCTCTCTTCATGGCGATCTCCATCTCCACAAAGCCTGTAATCCGACTCATGCCAACTCTTGTCACTTTCCGTCTTACTCCATGTCGCCGACATGTACAACACCTTCCATGCCTTCCGGGTTCTCCAAACAGCTACACTAGTGTAACTACCTCGGTGAACTACGCTCCTAGATACAAGCCTGGATGAGTGGTAGCGGTTGAAATAGTACGGTGGGGCCCCAAAAGCCACTCACTGGTAGTCCTTTCAGACGTCCCAACCGCTACCCTCTCAACGGGACCTGTACGGGCGGCGTAGTCGGCAGGCGAAGGGATCATCTACGTACACAAGTGGGTATGTACGCAAGCCACCATACAAGAGTACATCAAAGCCATACCATCTAGAAAGAAAGGAAATATATAGCAACGCCATACGGCAAGATTCAAATGACCTAGATAGATCTATATTTTAGGATAACTCCTCATACAACACACATCAGAGTATCATGCGGAAGCGACAAACAGAATCCGAGTACGGATAAGAAGCAAATCGGCATAAGATGCCATATAAATAAGCACATCCCAACTACAGGTCTCACGGATCCCCGTTTCCGGAATCTCTACACCGAACGATCGTTGCCCACATCATCGGCTTCTTCCACCCAGTATCCGTCCTGAGAAGGTACCTGTTCATCTGAATCAAGAATTTATCGTGAGACCCTAAGGGTACTCAAAGAAGTCTTAATGCCTCTAAAGGAACACAACATGGGGTGACGCAATTGCAGCGAAAGATAAACCCTAGCAGTTCTACAGATAAGCGCTAACCATCCGCCTAACCAATGATAGACGGATGTCCGGGAATTTAAGTACAACAGTTATAATGGTAATCTCATCCGATCCATCCTCCTCCCTGCTTACCAACAAGGAAGCGGACGAACAACCTCCCATCCGTTGGCAATTTTATTAACCATTCCGTGGTTGTTGCACTATTTACTAGTCAAGTTACTTAGGTCAAATTAAGGCGGTACTTTAGTTATACTTGTCTATGATCAAGAAACTGTGCTCCAAGTCGTCCATATCCGCGGACACGGCTTTCAGAAAGTTTTACCCGCGGGTGCACCAATAGCAACACACGCTCGATCAACCTCGAAAACCAAATCAAAACCCAACGAGGCTTTCACGACCGAACAATCACAAGATTCAGAATATTTCAGGGGCCACCCTTAAGTAGATCCCGAACGAAGCCACCGACCCGAGACGGCTCAAGGTTATGGGGGACCAGTGAACGATCGGGAACCCGAAGTGTGGCTGGGCTTGTCGACATCATGAATCGTGCCATGATCCTAAAGACAAAGGTGCTCCTCGCACAAAATAAATACGTAAAGTAGCATGGCATAAGTACAGGATAGTAATAAAACCTCAAACTAGTTTGTGGCCCCAAGAAATAAGACTAATCAAGCTCGCCTGGGGGTCCCATATACCTCCCGGATGTGGATAGCGATAAATCAAGGAACATGAATCAGTACTGGGTCTTACGGGACACAAGTGAGCAGGAAAAACCAAATAGCAGATGTTGCTCACCGGTGCCACTTTCTTTAGTTATCCCAGAACTACTCAGGTTAAGTTGTTTAGGTACCTCATTATACAACAGACACTCACATACCCTACACATGCTGTTCTACGACTCGCATGGCTCAAACAACTCCTATAGTATTGGCTTATGGGATGGAGGGACAAGCTTGGTGGAGTTGAAAAAAGTAAAGGCTATGCGTACTTGGGATTCAATTTAATGCAATCGCGACTCAATGATGCAAGAATAAGATAGAGGCAATAGGTACTGTATGTATGCAAGCATGTGGTAGTGCTTGCCTGGTATCTCAGTTGAAGCAAGGGACGGATCTGGGTAGTGCTCCTGGTTCTCTTGATATAACCCCTGCCCAGTGTCTATCCGAGAAAAACCAAACAAACAAGGCCAACATGAATATAGAGCACAAGCATATGAATAAGATGCGTCAAGCAAACAATCATGCCATGATGAATGATGCACAATTTACATGGCAAGTAAGGTAGCATGGCATGGTGAGGTGTGGTGGACAAGAAAATAACATTTAAGTGGGTTTTAGTCACATTTCATTGCCATAACAGTTGTTGTTCAATATATATTTATATGATGCATGCTGCAATTGAAGTCATGGATGGCATAAACAGAAAGGTCTCGTCGAGCTGATCAATTTAGACTCATCATTTGCTTAATTTGGAATTATAAAACAAAAGTTATTAAATATTTAAATTCTAGTGGCAAAAGTTGTAATTTAATTAAACTTGGAATTTTACTTGTGCAAAATGCAAATTGGATGGCATATTTGAATTCCTCTCATTTTTCTGATTCCAAAACATATATAATTTGCTTTATTTGGATTTACAATTTAAAAGTTATTTAAAACAGATTTGAATTTGAGTTTAAATAATTTAATTTAGTTTGAATTTAAAACAGACCCCAGCTGGATTTCACTCATTTCAGCCAGCTCCAGCCGCAGACAGGTGGGCCAGGGCGACAGAGGCCCACGCGCCAGAGGCTGGAAGGGGAAGGACCGCGGGTGGATTTCGGGAAAACGGAGAGCCTTTTTATAAAAATCGCCAAGACACAGACATGTGGGGTTTACGCGTACCGCGGGTTGCTAAAAAGGTCTGCCAGGGGGTTTTGTGCAAAACAGTCCTGACATCGCATTTCTTCTCGCTCTGAAAACAGCAATGCAGCGACGGAGGATCGAACCCATGATCAAGGCGCCATGTGGACGCGGAGCCGCTGCGGTAGGGTGCGGTTGGTGCTAGGAGGGAAGTCGGCGGCTAGCTAGGGTGTTGGCGCGCGCTGGAGCAGACGACGACGACGATTCCACCGTGCACCGAGGGTGCTCGACGCCGTGACTCGCGCAACCAGGAAGCGAACAAGGACGGGACGATGTCTAGGAGAACCAGGGGCTTACCGCGGGGCCGATGGCGTGCTTGGTTCGGGCAGGGGTGGTTGCGATCCACGGCGAGGCTGACGGCGGCCGTAGCTAGGGTTTGTCGGGGCGGCGTCGGCCTGGGGACGTCTGGGCCTGCTCCTCCTCGCGGGTTGTACGGGGGCGACGCAGACACGCTCCGGACCTTCCTCGACACCTTGCAGCACCACGACACCGGCTAGAACGACAGGGGCATGGGGTAGACCGGCGTGGCCGGCGAGGGGACTGTGGGGCGGTGGAGGAGGAGGCAGAGGAGGGGAGCGAGGCAGGGCTGCTGGGATGGGATCTGGGGAGGCCAGAGAGGGGAAGGAAGAGGATAAGAACGAGGCGAGGTGGGGGCTTGCGTGGGGGAGGGGCAGGTCGGCTCGGCCACTTTATGCACCTCCCTCACGTGCCCAGCATGGGCCAGGGTGGCGCGGCAAAGCTGGGAAGGGGAGGGGGCTGGCGTGTGGACCTGGGGAGCTCGTGGCCCAGGCTTGAAGGGGGTCCTAGGGCAGGGAGAGGGAGAGGGGAAGAAAAGAGGGAGAGGGGATGGCTCGACCTAGGTTAGATGAGGGTGGGGTAGCTAGGGCATGGAGGTGGGGTCCTCATGCAGGGAGAGGGGGAAGGTTGGCGATCTGGGGCAGGACATGGTGACCATGCTAGGTAGAAGGGGAGGGGGTAGCTAGGGTTCTTGCTAAGGGGATGTAGATTAGGGGGAAGGGTGGCTTAGGTTTGGTTTAGCTAGGTAGAGTTTAGGGTTTTGGTTTAGAGAGGGAGAGGAAGGTGGTACTTTAGTTTTGATCAAGCAAACTACAAGCAAGCACTAAGCAAGATCAAGCAAGACAAGAGGGAGAGAAAGAGAGAGATGATCATGATGATGGGTGGTGCTCCTTGGTCCAAGCATGATTCAACAAACCAAGCAAGAGCCAAGAAAGGGGGTGGTTTTCTGGTTGTGCATGCCCATTAGCACATGTGTGTGCATGGAGCATGGGGGTAGGGATCTAGCTAAAAGGGAAAAGAGAGGGAGAGAGATAGGGTTATTAAATAGCAACACAAGATCAAGCAATGAAGGAGGGATCCATTTAGATTTCCAAAATAAACCAAAACCAGAAAAGGTGGCACTTGCATGGCCCATGCAAGATGATTAATGCCCAACTAATCCTTGTGAAAACAATGATATTAACAAGGCATTATTCACATGCATTCCCAAAAAGTGGGCAAAGGCCAAGCAAAAGATGGTGGTTGGATCCAACCAACAACATGAGCTAGAGATAAACCAAATTAAAATGCCAAGCTCATATTAATTGGATGGTGGAATTAAAAGGTGGTGAAAGATAAGGTGGTGGATTCAAAAAGAGAGATGCCCCCAACTCAACTTGGGCATGTAACAATTTATTAAGAACCAAATACAATATCAAGAGGCAACCACAATTAATCATGCACATGAGATAAGAACCAAACAAGAAAAGGTTTTATATGATGCTCAAATGCAAGGGGACATGATGACATGAGCATGATGTGATGATGATGCAACAATTATATGTTGGAAGTGGCCCATTTTATTATTAAAACATGTAGCATTACAGGGGTTAGACAACTGGGATGCTACAACTCTCCCCCACTAAACAGGAATCTCGCCCCGAGATTCTAGGAAGAAGAAGAAGAAGAAGACACAAAGAGAGAAGGATGGTTGGCACGGAGTTCATCTTCACGCTCCCATGTTGCTTCATCAACAGAATGGTGTGACCACTGCACCTTGCAAAACTTGATGGACTTGTTGCGCGTCCTTCGCTCAAGGGTCTCAAGGATTTTGGTGGGTGTTCCGATAAGACAGATCTTCTTGAAGGTCGATTAGCTCATGATCCACGGTCTTGCCGGGTCTTTGAAGCACTTCTTGAGCTGAGAGATGTGGAAAACATCATGGACTTTGAGTTTTTCCAATCTCCGATTGCATAGGCAACTTCTCCTCTACCACGTATCTTGAAAGGACCGATGTATCTAGGAGCCAACTTTCCTTTGATACCGAAGCGGTGTGTTCCTCTCATGGGAGTGACACGAAGGTAGACGAGATCACCAGGGGCATATACCATATCTGTGTGCTTCCTGTCATAGTTGCTCTTCTGACGGCTTTGAGCAATCTTCAGGTTCTCCAGAATGATATGCACCTTCTCCTCTGCCTGAGTCACAATGTCAGGGCCAAACCAGATTCTTTCTCCTGCACCTGACCAACCAATGGGAGTTCTGCACTTGCGACCATAGAGTGCCTCGAATGGTGCCATCTTCAGACTCTTCTGGAAGCTTTGTTGTAGGAGAATTCAGCATATGGAAGGCATTCCTCCCACTTCATGCCAAAGGAGATGACGCAAGCTCTAAGCATATCCTCCAGGATCTGATTGATCCTCTCCACTTGTCCTTGAGACTGAGGGTGGTAAGCAGTGCTGAAGTTCAACTTTGTTCCCAGAGCTTTTTGGAAACTCTCCCAGAACTTTGAGGTGAAGATGCTCCCGCGGTCTGAACTGATTTCAAGTGGAACCCCATACAAAGAGACAATCCTGTTGATATAGAGCTCAGCCAACTGAATTCCAGAAATTTTTTCTTTGACTGGGAAGAAGTGTGCCACTTTAGAAAGCCTGTCGATGACAACAAAGATTGCATTGTTGCCCTTTTGCGACCTTGGAAAACCAGTGATGAAGTCCATCTCTACTTTCTCCCATTTCCATTCCGGAGGTTTCAATGGCTGTAGAAGACCAAAAGGTTTCTGATGGACGGCCTTGACCCTGCGGCAGACATCACATTCTGAGACATACTTGGCACAATACCTTTTCAACCCAGGCCACCAGTATTGTGTTTTCAAGTCCATGTACATCTTTGTGCTGCCAGGATGGATAGAAAGAACCGAATCATGTGCCTCCTTGAGGACTTGGTCTCTCAGTCCCGGGTAGTTTGGAACAAACATCCGGTGTTCAAAGAAGAGCGAGCCTTGATCATCAACATGGAAGGATTCATACTTCGGAAGGCCAAGCTTAGAGATGAGCTTTACAAGTGCGGATCACCAAGCTGACGAGAACGAATCTGTTCTTCCAAGAGAGGAGTAGCCAGAAGGTTCAGGAGATGCCCTTGTTCCACAATTTCCAGGTTCAGCTGACGGAATTCCTCGCACAAGAGAGGCTGCTGCTCTTCTACCATGAGGTTGTTGACATAAGCTTTACGGCTAAGTGCATCTGCCATGACGTTTGCTTTGCCTGGAGTATAGTTGATGGTCACATCAAAGTCATTGATGGCTTCAATCCATCTCCTTTGCCGAAGATTGAGATCAGGCTGAGTGAAGATATACTTCAAACTCTTGTGGTCCGAGAAGATCTCACAACGGTTACCAAGCAAGTAGTGCCTCCATAGCTTCAAGGCAAAGACAACTGCTGCTAGCTCAAGGTCATGTGTGGGATAGTTGATCTCATGCGTCTTCAACTGACGAGAGGCATAAGCAACCACCTGTCTCTCTTGCATAAGGACCGCACCCAATCCTTGCAAAGAGGCATCGCAGAATATCTGGAAAGGCTTAGATGTATCCGGAGGAACCAAGACTGGTGTGGAAGTGAGCTTCTCTTTGAGTGTCTCAAAACTCTCTTGGCAAGCAGGAGTCCACAGGTACTTCTTGCCTTTCTTGAGGAGGTCGGTAAGAGGCTTTGCTATCTTCGAGAAGTTCTGAATGAAGCGACGGCAATAGCTAGCCAAGCCGAGAAAACTCCGCACTTCCTTGACATTCACAGGAGGAAGCCATTCAACTATTGTCTTCACGGTTTCCGGGTTGACTGCAATGCCCTTGGCAGAGATAACATGACCCAGATATGTTACTTCAGGCAGCCAAAACTCACACTTAGAGAACTTTGCATACAAGCGGTTCTCACGAAGCTTGTTCAGGACACACCGCAGGTGCTCTTCATGCTCCTCCTTAGACTTGGAATAGACCAGAATGTCATCCAGATATACCACCACAAACTTATCAAGGTACTCCATGAAAACGGAGTTCATCAGCCTCGAGAAGGTAGCAGGTGCGTTGGTGAGACCGAAAGACATGACCGTGTACTCATACAGGCCATAGCGGGTGGTGAAAGCTGTCTTGGGCACATCTTCCTTGCGAATCTTGATTTGGTGATAACCACTTCTCAAGTCCAGCTTAGAGAACACCACAGCCTCGCTAGTGATCAAATAGATCATTTATCCGAGGAAGAGGATATTTGTTCTTGATGGTTTTAGCATTGAGAGCCCGGTAGTCAACACATAGCCTATCGGTTCTGTCACGCTTCTTCACAAAGATTGTTGGGCTACCCCAAGAAGAAGTGCTGTGTTGAATGAAACCCAACTTCTCTTGTTCATCAAGTTGTCGTTTGAGTTCAGCCAACTCAGAAGGACCCATTTTATATGGCCTCTTGGAGATAGGAGCCGTTCCAGGTTCAAGCTCAATCACGAATTCAACCTCGCGATCCGGAGGCATACCCGGCAACTCTTCAGGAAAGACATCTGGGAACTCACAGACCACTGGTACTTTCTGAATAGCTTCCATAGCATCATCATTAAGAGTAGCCAAGGAATAGAGCTGGACAACAGGAGTCAGACTTGGAGAAAAGACTACATGGCCTTCAGGAATCTTCAGAGAGACCGAGCATTCAGCACAATCGATCACAGCTGCATTTGCTGTCAACCAATCCATGCCCAAAATGACATCAATATCAGAGTCGCCCAGAACGATCAAAGAAGCCGTGAATGAAGAGCCACCAATCTCAACTTTATTGTCATGGCTGATATACTCAGCCCTCAGGTTGGAACCAGGAGATAAGACCATCAGCTTCTTAAGAAGAGGATCCAGATTCAACACATTCTCATATGCAAACTTGTGAGACACAAATGAATGCGATGCACCAGAATCAAAGAGAACTCGTGCAGGAACTGAGTTAACTGAGAGCATACCCATGACAACTCCAGGTGCGAGCTCAGCTTGAGAGGCGTTGACGCAGTTAGCTCGAACAACCGCAGACCCGGGCTTAGTGTTGATGTTGAGAGCCCGAGGCGGTGGTGCACGAACTGAAGGAGAGCTTGTTGCAGATCTTGGCGGGGGTGAAGGGAGAGCTTTGTTCTTCATTGGGCAGTTCCAGCTGGGATGACCATGATCTCCACATGTGTAACAAGCACCGTGTGGACGTGGAGCAGAGTAGCCAGGGACTCCGCCAGGCGCTCCAGGGTAAGGGTTGTTGTAGCCCCTGGGAGCCGCAGTGGTGAAGTTTGATGGCCTTGGCGCGTAACTTGCAGATCTTGGTGGAGCCGGGAGCGATGGTGGGGTGTTAGGAACCCAGACACGCCGCTTAGAAGGAGCTGCCATAACCGCAGAGCTTGATGCATCCCTGTTATGTTTCTTGGACTCCTCGAACATTTGTCTGCTTGCCTCCTCTTGCAGTGCCATGTGCTGTAGCTCCAGGAAGGTTGCCGGTCTTGCATGCGTGATTGCATACTTGATCGACGCATTGAGCCCTTGCCTGAACCTTTTCTGCTTCTTCTTGTCATCAGATACCTCATCACCACCATAACGGGACAGATTCATGAAGTTCCTGATATAGGTGTTGACGTTATCGTTTCCTTGCTTCAGATTGAGGAAAGCCTCCTTCATCCTTTCCATCACAATCTCTGAGAGAAATTGCTCCTTGAACGCTCCAGTGAACCTCTCCCAAGTAGGCTGGAACCCAGTGCAGCTTGCCTTCAAGTAGTTCTCCCACCAAAGAGCTGCATCTCCCTTGAGAAGGTGAGTAGCACACTTGACCCACTCCTGTTCTGGAACATCAGCAGTCTCGAGCAACCTTGAGATCTCACGCAGCCAATCATCCGCATCAAGAGGTCGGTCAGACACATCAAACTGACGAGGATTGAACTTGAGGAAGCTCTTGATGTCGCCTCGCTTGGGAGGTGGAGGAAGTGGAGCAAACTCGTTCCTTCGGACGCTCTCCTCAAAGCGCTGCTGGTTCTCTTGCATTGCCGCCAAAGCATTAGCTATGCTTGACAGCGCTGAGCCCAGTTCCGGAGGAATGTCCTCTTCAGTACGGCGTGGGGGAGCCATCCTGTCATTGATATAAAACTCAAGTCAGTACTATAATGGAGAATGATAATAATCCAAAATAGTACCAAGATGGAATTATCCAAGATTAAAGGATACAATTTACTGAGATGATATTAAAATATCAACAAAGTTCATAGCACCTAAAAGATATTAAGCATATCGCACACGACTGAAAAGGAGTGTGGTACACAAACATATCAAAGAAAAATTTTCCACAAATTTCGGCATTAAAATACCAATAGATGCGCAAAATTACTTAACAAATCAAGATTAGTGACTCTACCGATCCAATATACAAAAGCGAATGATACAAGTAGTGGTATGGTCGCGACTCCATCCCGCACTCAAATCATTACTCCGCACATGAACAAGTGGAACACATATCCTAACCCCTTCTTCTCACGACGAAACCTAAGATTGGTACTACGGAAACGAACACCCCAAACAAGATAGCGTCGGATACCAAGAGGAAGATAGATTGCGTCGGTTTACATAAGCCTGTCGGTATGGAATGTACCAACAGTTGATAACCAAAGGCAGATAAGATAACAACTTGGATGCAACAGATAGACAAGGGATTACACACACATACACACACACACAACCTATGGTACTACGGAAACCCAGAACACGTGAATCCTAGTTTGAACTTTGAGAAGAGGATTGAAAACGTTGCACTTCCTTACCAGAAAAGGGTGGGTGGGAGGTAAGAAGAAAAGTGGAAGCAGTCCTACTCTCGCGTTTGTTTTTCCCTAATATACATAACTACCAAAATATTTGCTAGACTGACAACGACCGTTTGGCTGAAACCCTGAAGGTCGGGATGGCTCTGATACCAATTGTAACTACCTCGGTGAACTACGCTCCTAGATACAAGCCTGGATGAGTGGTAGCGGTTGAAATAGTACGGTGGGGCCCCAAAAGCCACTCACTGGTAGTCCTTTCAGACGTCCCAACCGCTACCCTCTCAACGGGACCTGTACGGGCGGCGTAGTCGGCAGGCGAAGGGATCATCTACGTACACAAGTGGGTATGTACGCAAGCCACCATACAAGAGTACATCAAAGCCATACCATCTAGAAAGAAAGGAAATATATAGCAACGCCATACAGCAAGATTCAAATGACCTAGATAGATCTATATTTTAGGATAACTCCTCATACAACACACATCAGAGTATCATGCGGAAGCGACAAACAGAATCCGAGTACGGATAAGAAGCAAATCGGCATAAGATGCCATATAAATAAGCACATCCCAACTACAGGTCTCACGGATCCCCGTTTCCGGAATCTCTACACCGAACGATCGTTGCCCACATCATCGGCTTCTTCCACCCAGTATCCGTCCTGAGAAGGTACCTGTTCATCTGAATCAAGAATTTATCGTGTGAGACCCTAAGGGTACTCAGCAAGTCTTAATGCCTCTAAAGGGAACACAACATGGGGTGACGCAATTGCAGCGAAAGATAAACCCTAGCAGTTCTACAGATAAGCGCTAACCATCCGCCTAACCAATGATAGACGGATGTCCGGGAATTTAAGTACAACAGTTATAATGGTAATCTCATCCGATCCATCCTCCTCCCTGCTTACCAACAAGGAAGCGGACGAACAACCTCCCATCCGTTGGCAATTTTATTAACCATTCCGTGGTTGTTTCACTATTTACTAGTCAAGTTACTTAGGTCAAATTAAGGCGGTACTTTAGTTATACTTGTCTATGATCAAGAAACTGTGCTCCAAGTCGTCCATATCCGCGGACACGGCTTTCAGAAAGTTTTACCCGGCCGGGGTGCACCAATAGCAACACACGCTCGATCAACCTCGGAAAAACCAAATCAAAACCCAACGAGGCTTTCACGACTGAACAATCACAAGATTCAGAAATATTTCAGGGGGCCACCCCTTAAGTAGATCCCGCAACGAAGCCAGCTGACCCCGAGACGGGCTCAAGGTTATGGGGACTACTGGGAACCCGAAAGTGAACCCGTGGGCTTGTCGACACCATGAATCGTGCCATGATCCTAAATAAGATGCAGCTCCTCGCACAAAATAAATACAGAAAGTAGCATGGCATAAGTACAGGATAGTAATAAAACCTCAAACTAGTTTGTGGCCCCAAGAAATAAGACGGAATCAAGCTCTGGCCCAGGGGGGTCCCATATACCTCCCGGATGTGGATAGTGCGATAAATCAAGGAACATGAATCAGGTACTCGGGGTCTTACGGGACACAAGTGAGCAGGAAAAACCAAATAGCAGATGTTGCTCACCGGTGCCACTTTCTTTAGTTATCCCAGAACTACTCAGGTTAAGTTGTTTAGGTACCTCATTATACAACAGACACTCACATACCCTACACATGCTGTTCTACGACTCGCATGGCTCAAACAACTCCTATAGTAATGGCTTATGGGATGGAGGGACAAGCTTGGTGGAGTTGAAAAAAGTAAAGGCTATGCGTACTTGGGATTCAATTTAATGCAATCGCGACTCAATGATGCAAGAATAAGATAGAGGCAATAGGTACTGTATGCATGCAAGCATGTGGTAGTGCTTGCCTGGTATCTCAGTTGAAGCAAGGGACGGATCTGGGTAGTGCTCCTGGTTCTCTTGATATAACCCCTGCTCAGTGTCTATCCGAGAAAAACCAAACAAACAAGGCCAACATGAATATAGAGCACAAGCATATGAATAAGATGCGTCAAGCAAACAATCATGCCATGATGAATGATGCACAATTTACATGGCAAGTAAGGTAGCATGGCATGGTGAGGTGTGGTGGACAAGAAAATAACATTTAAGTGGGTTTTAGTCACATTTGATTGCCATAACAGTTGTTGTTCAATATATATTTATATGATGCATGCTGCAATTGAAGTCATGGATGGCATAAACAGAAAGGTCTCGTCGAGCTGATCAATTTAGACTCATCATTTGCTTAATTTGGAATTATAAAACAAAAGTTATTAAATATTTAAATTCTAGTGGCAAAAGTTGTAATTTAATTAAACTTGGAATTTTACTTGTGCAAAATGCAAATTGGATGGCATATTTGAATTCCTCTCATTTTTCTGATTCCAAAACATATATAATTTGCTTTATTTGGATTTACAATTTAAAAGTTATTTAAAACAGATTTGAATTTGAGTTTAAATAATTTAATTTAGTTTGAATTTAAAACAGACCCCAGATGGATTTCTCACCTTGACTCAGCCGCAGACAGGTGGGCCAGGGCGACAGAGGCCCACGCGCCAGAGGCTGGAAGGGGAAGGACCGCGGGTGGATTTCGGGAAAACCGGAGAGCCTTTTTATAAAAATCGCCAAGACACAGACATGTGGGGTTTACGCGTACCGCGGGTTGCTAAAAAGGTCTGCCAGGGGGTTTTGTGCAAAACAGTCCGCGGCACTGTACTTCTTCTCTGCCTGGGCGAAAAACAGCAGCGCAGAAGTGACGGAGGATCGAACCATGATCGGGAGAACTGCGCGGAGCAGGAGCGGTAGGGTGCGGTTGGTGCTAGGAGGGAAGTCGGCGGCTAGCTAGGGTGTTGGCGCGCGCTGGAGCAGACGACGACGACGATTCCACCGTGCACCGAGGGTGCTCGACGCCGTGACTCGCGCAACCAGGAAGCGAACAAGGACGGGACGATGTCTAGGAGAACCAGGGCTTACTGGCGGGGCGATGGCGTGCTTGGTTCGGGCAGGGTGGTTGCGATCCTGGCCGAGGCCGACGGCCGTAGCTAGGGTTTGTCGGGGCGTCGGCACGGGGCGTCTGGGCCTGCTCCTCCTCGCGGGTTGTACTGAGGCGACGCACACGCTCCGACCTTCCTCGACACCTTGCAGCACCACCGGCTAGACAGAACGAGGGCATGGGGTGACGGCGTGGCGGCGGCGAGGGGACCGTGGGGCGGGAGGAGGAGGCAGAGGAGGGGAGCGAGGCTGCTGGGATGGGATCTGGGAGGCCGAGAGGGAAGGAAGAGGATAAGAACGAGGTGGGGCTTGGGGAGGCAGGTCGGCTCGGCCACTTTATGCACCTCCCTCACGTGCCCAGCATGGGCCAGGGTGGCGCGGCAAAGCTGGGAAGGGGAGGGGGCTGGCGTGTGGACCTGGGGAGCTCGTGGCCCAGGCTTGAAGGGGGTCCTAGGGCAGGGAGAGGGAGAGGGGAAGAAAAGAGGGAGAGGGGATGGCTCGACCTAGGTTAGATGAGGGTGGGGTAGCTAGGGCATGGAGGTGGGGTCCTCATGCAGGGAGAGGGGGAAGGTTGGCGAGCTGGGGCAGGACATGGTGACCATGCTAGGTAGAAGGGGAGGGGGTAGCTAGGGTTCTTGCTAAGGGGATGTAGATTAGGGGGAAGGGTGGCTTAGGTTTGGTTTAGCTAGGTAGAGTTTAGGGTTTTGGTTTAGAGAGGGAGAGGAAGGTGGTACTTTAGTTTTGATCAAGCAAACTACAAGCAAGCACTAAGCAAGATCAAGCAAGACAAGAGGGAGAGAAAGAGAGAGATGATCATGATGATGGGTGGTGCTCCTTGGTCCAAGCATGATTCAACAAACCAAGCAAGAGCCAAGAAAGGGGATGGTTTTCTGGTTGTGCATGCCCATTAGCACATGTGTGTGCATGGAGCATGGGGGTAGGGATCTAGCTAAAAGGGAAAAGAGAGGGAGAGATCTAGGGTTATTAAATAGCAACACAAGATCAAGCAATGAAGGAGGGATCCATTTAGATTTCCAAAATAAACCAAAACCAGAAAAGGTGGCACTTGCATGGCCCATGCAAGATGATTAATGCCCAACTAATCCTTATGAAAACAATGATATTAACAAGGCATTATTCACATGCATTCCCAAAAAGTGGGCAAAGGCCAAGCAAAAGATGGTGGTTGGATCCAACCAACAACATGAGCTAGAGATAAACCAAATTAAAATGCCAAGCTCATATTAATTGGATGGTGGAATTAAAAGGTGGTGAAAGATAAGGTGGTGGATTCAAAAAGAGAGATGCCCCCAACTCAACTTGGGCATGTAACAATTTATTAAGAACCAAATACAATATCAAGAGGCAACCACAATTAATCATGCACATGAGATAAGAACCAAACAAGAAAAGGTTTTATATGATGCTCAAATGCAAGGGGACATGATGACATGAGCATGATGTGATGATGATGCAACAATTATATGTTGGAAGTGGCCCATTTTATTATTAAAACATGTAGCATTACAGGGGTTAGACAACTGGGATGCTACAACTAGCTTAGTAAAGTAAATTACATAGAGAATCCGACACGCAGGTCGTTATACAATAAAATGACAGCACCTAGGCTCCAGCCGGCTGACAAAAAACCGTGATTCGCAGATCACGTATGGATTACACACATACATCACATGCACATGAACCATACCATTCACAACTTCCTGCAAAAATAAGTTATGCATAGATACAATATCTACCAGCGTTGTGAAACTCGCAATGACATCTAAGGCGCTACGACAGGGCGAAGCCGACGGTCCCGCTAACATAGATCTCATCTACGATCCGAACATGGATTCTGACCATCGTTCCGATTCGATCAAACTCTTTGATCTTCAATCACCGCTTTTGGATTTACGTGTCACAGTCGACCCCGATGGCGGAAGCCGACCGGTAGGGGTATGTCGATCCACGACCTTAGCAGTATGATCACGGAAATCAGATCTACCATTCCCCGAGTACAGTTGATCCAATCAACTTCGTACAAAACCGATCTATCTCATAGATCGACCACCAAACAGCACATAGATCTCATCTACAGCCAACCGTATATCACATATGCGAGATCTCGAGCCTAAAACCAGAAGCTATCGCTCTGATACCACTGTTGGGCCACGCAGAGATAAAACAAAACTTTTCCTCTAACGTGGTGATCCCAAGATCTAGCTGAGGTAGAAGGCCATGAGTTTTACCACTGGACGCGCAGTTGCGGATTACTGATGAAGCGCGTCAGTTGATGCAGTGCAGTCCTCATGATCCGATCATCCTGGTGCTGATCGCACAGCACCTCTGCTGGTATCCACACGTACAAGGAGGAGCGCTGGCGGCGAACTGCTAGGTTCGTATCGACGGTAGGACTGCTGTGGAGCTAGGTTTTCCAACACATGGAATGACCTAACCGAACAACGATTAACCTTTCTGGGTTACGGTTCTCCACTATATATAGGGAGTGAACGTGGGCTCTGCTCGCGCGACCCATTCACTAAAGCCCATATAACACTAGTCACCGTGAGTCCAACTCACTAACTCAGTCCTAATCCGGTTTAGGTCCAACCCAACCAGATTACAAGTTCAGATCCAATCCGAACATGCTCCCGCTCTTAAGTGTGTGACCCTGCAGGCTCATGGCTACTTGGACACGATTGGAGTCCGACTCTCAATCAATCAGTCGGTAGTGGCTCCTAGCAGAACATGCCAACTCCCAAGTAGCAAAGAGTCATGACGACTTGTCTTTCCAATGCGACTTGCGTCCGAGTCCCTTTTGCCTCACGATATACCTTGTCAGACTATAGGCGAATATTTGTCATCCCTTAAATAGTCCGACTCTCTTCTCGATCCGAGATAAGTGATTCACCCGACTAACTCTTAGTCGATCGCCTCGGTTAACACTTAACCGAGTCGTGCATGGCCATGCTTTCCGAATCATATCTCACGAGAGGTCCCAAAGAATATCTCTCCGAGTGGAGGGGCAAAATCCCATCTTGTTTATTCACATCACACAGCTTGATTCTCAGTCGACCCGAACTCTTCCTTTATAACTGCCCAGTTACGGATCAGCATTTGACATAACCTAAGTCGGTGATCCTCAACTCGGACTATGCAACAACCTCAGGTCTAAGGATCACATTGATTGAGATATACAAATGACAACTTGTTCGTTGTACCTCAATATGGGTCAATCCGACTCGCTAAACTCTTTAGCCGAATCTGTGTAAGTTGGAATAGCATCTCCATGCCCATGACAAGTGGAACCGAGTCATCAAGCCAACTTTCACATTGGTCTAAGTTGTGTGTCCAGCACAACCTCAATGACCAAGGATATTTAGTACAAACAACATGAATGCATAGTTCCACAACCGAATCACATATTTAATGATACACACCAGATGTTTATACAAGGACTACTTAATATCTTTATGAATACAATGGGAAATATCATCATACATGATTGCCTCTAGGGCATATTCCCAACAGGAATGTGATTTAAAGTGGTGTCACAATTTAATAAAATTTAACCTTTTATTTCATTTAAATAAAGTGACTAGAAATGTCTATGTGGCATTCTTTTATTACTTGAACATTATTTCTGTAAGTAAACCCATATGTTTTTATATATTCTGAAAGGTAGGAACAAATGTGATTTTTGAGAGTTGGAATCAACTCAAAATCTATTATATTTTAAATTTGAAAAATGTTTGAATGCAGAAAAGCTTCTGCCTTGTTATTTTTACCAAGATTGATCTATAGATTCAAATGATTTGAATCCAACGGGCTTGTATTAAGCATTTCAAAACCTTTCTAACAAAATTAGTTTCATTCAATTTGGTTCACTGAATCGAGCTGGGTTGATTTTTAAAACTAGGTACAGAACTATGTTTGAATCTAAATAGAAAAATCTAAATTCAAACGAGTGGGCTCTTGAATCGTTACGGGCCGGCCAGTGTCACTCCATGGCCTTGGCGCAACGGGCGGGTCTACTGGTCAGTGATTCTTTAAACGCGAAGCGGTACAGGGCGATGTGGTGCGTTCGATCTAGTTCTATTCCAACGGCTTTGGTTCATCATCCACGTCGGGCAGCGTCGACGAGACAAAACCCTAACGCGGAACGTGGGGGTCGTGGGAGGCTCATCGGGGCTCAGGCGAAGGTCGGCGAGGCGGGCGAACGACGAAGTCGGCGACGGCGAACCTCCTAGCACCGGCAGCTCCTCCTATGGTGGACGAAATCGACGGCGCCCTTCTTCTCCAGCAGCGGCGGACTCCGGCCAAATTCTGGTGATGCGCTGCTCGCCTTGCTCCGGGACTGAGGCGGGATGGTTCTGGGTGAGAGGGTAGTGGAATGGTGTGAAGAATTCGAGCGGAGGAGGCCTCTATTTATAGTGGCAAGAGGGGACCGACGGGCGCAAGGTGAGCTCGTCGTGGTCGACGGCACAGAGGGCTATCGGCGTGGGTGACGGTAGGGGGCGGTGTTGTGCTCCCTGGCGAAGCTCAACGGTGTGGTGGCGAGGCGTGGGGCGGTGCGGATTGGTCGGAACGCGGCGGTGCTCTGCGCGTGCCCGACAAAAGTTTTTATGGCGCACAGCGCGCGTGGTCCGCGCAACGGCGAATGGGCGTGTCTACGGGGTTGTTGGGACGGTGGTGATCACGTATGCACGCGGTGAGGGCGGCGCGCGGTCTGTGGGCGTCTGTCGAGCGTGTTGCACGGGGCGCGCTCTCGGCATGGTTGTAGAGAAGGTTGGCATGGTATGTGCGTGTGGTCCAGGGGCTGGCATCGCTCGCGGCTGGGACAGGGAGTGGCGGTGGGGTGTTAGCTTGCTCCTAGACATGTTGGCTAGGCTTGGTGCTTCTCCTAGCTCGATGTCGACATGTGGGTGGCAAGGGTGCACTCGACCTGCTCACCATTGATGACAATGGCCCGCTTACAGTGGTTCTAGAGATTTGTTTAGGTTGTTAGATGATCTACTAAGGCTAGTGGTGTCCAAAGAGGGAACAAGTTAGTCCAGAAACACTGCTCAAAATAGTGTTTTGATTTTGTTTGATTTGCATCTTCAAGGTGTTTGATGAAATGGCCGCATGAATTCAAGTTTTGAATTTTGAAAAGATTTTTGGTGGGTGTTCTAGGAATGTGCTGGTGAGTATGTGGATGCTTGGGTTTTGAAAGTTGAGCTTGTTTGAGTGGTTTTTGAAAAAGTGGGATCTTCCCATATGATATAGATTCAAATTTGAACTGTCATTTAAACTATGCATTTAAATGTTTCTGGATGATCACAAAGTGGGCCTTGATACTTTGTTATGAGTACTATCAATGGGTGCAAAGATCCAAACAAGTTTCTGTTAAGTTCTGAAAGTTAGAGATAGCCAAAGTAGGCATGGGAGTTAAATTGGTCAAAGTGACCATTCCCTTATTTTGTTTGTTTTGATTTGTTTGTCTTTGGGAAACGTTTGGGGATTGTTTAGATGATGTTTATTTCACCTAAGAATCATTTTCCAAGCAAAGAAACACATAATCATGGCAATTCAAAAGAATCCAAATTCTAATGCACACTCATATGAATGCTTTCTCATTTTAATTTAGAAAAGTTTTTGTTAACCCTAAATTTGATGATTAGAGTTTGATGATTCTAGTTTAATATTTTTGGGATGTTACAGCGAGGCATCATCGAAGGGAAAGGGAAAGGCATCGTGCTAGGGATAGATAGGACTCTTATTTATGTATTGCAAGTTATGTTGAACTGTGTTGCAAGCTATGTTGAGTAGTTTGTCGAATAAAATCGTGAAATAATAGAATGGTGTCTCATATATAGGTAGATATATGTGTCATACATAGATAGATAAATGTCTGATACATAATTAGATATCACTGGTGTAGACGACGAGGTGGCGGAGGCCTCGGTGTACTCCATTCATATCTGTGGGGTGGTATCACATCACGGCGAGGTCCAGTTGACCCTTCACCTTGATCCTGTGTATCCTGTGTGGGGATAGGTGGTGGAGTAGCTGGCTGATACTGGCCAAACCAGTCTACCTGATCGTGCTGTGTCTGCTGATCATGTTCGTCAGTAGTGTCCCATGAAAAAGAGTCTCCTGCCAGTGTACAAGAAATTAAGTACTGAACAATGTCATACTACATCTAACAATAGTAGGAAGGGACAAGCTTACCATGAGGATAAGATTGTGGTCGATAAGCGAAGTCCATATAGGGGATCTGCTGCTGCTGCCACTGTTCGAAAGTAATCTGGTTCTGCTACCACTGGTCGATATTAAACTACGATTGCTGTCACGGGTCGGAAGTAAACTGTGATTGCTGCCACCCCGAGCCTCCAGCCTGGTCTAGAGGTGGTGCTCTCGGCGGCGCCTGCTGTGGGAGTCATGGACGAGGCCGGTGGCGGAGTGGAGGAGAAATATGCTCCTCGTGCCATCCCGAGCCTACAGCCTGGTCTGGAGAAGATGGATGCTCCATGGGTGGACGTTGGGCGCGCTCCTCGATGGATCGACGCAGTGGGCGCTGCTGCGTGGAGGGACTTGGGGCGCGCTCCTCCACCGAGTGACACGTTGGACGCTGTGCTGCTCGGTGTTGAACGACGTCTGAGACGTTGGTGCACGTGATGGTTGCGTAGATACTGTTGGAGATATGCCCAAGAGGCAATAATAAAGTGGTTATTATCATATCTTCATACTTATGATAAATGTTTACATACCATGCTATAATTGTATTAACCGGAAACATTAATACTTGTGTGATTTGTAAACATAAAAGAGTCCCTAGTAAAGCCTCTTGTTGAACTAGCTTGTTGGTTAATATATGATCATGGTTTCCTGATCATGAACATAGAGATGTTATTAACAACAGGGTCATATCATTAGGAGAATCATGTGATGGACATACTCCTATAGTTAAGCGTAGCATAAAGATCAAGTCATTTAATATAGTTCATTTGCTATAAGCTTTCTGATACATAGTAACCTAATTCCTTCGACCATGAGATCATGTTAATCACCATCACCGGAAGGATGCTTTGATGACATCAAACACCACACCGTAACAGGGTGGCTATAAAGGTGGCATTGAGTATTCGGAAAGTATGGGTTGAGGCACATGGATCAAGAGTGGGATTTGTCCATCCATATGACGGATAGATATACTCTGGGCCCTCTCGGTGGAATGTCATCCAATTAGCTTGCAAGCATGTGACTGGTTCACAAGGGATCACATACCACGGGAACGAGAAAAGAGTACTTATCGGTAACGAGATTGAACTAGGTATGCAGAGATACCGACGATCAAAACCTCGGATAAGTAAACTATCGTGAGACAAAGGGAAATTGGTATCGTATGTAAGTGGTTCATTCTATTGCAAAGTAATCGTATAAATATGTGGGAGCCATATGAATTTCCAGATTCCTCTATTGGTTATTGATCGGAGAAGTGTCTCGATCATGTCCGCATAATTCACGAACCGTAGGGAGACACACTTAAGGATTCGATGTTGTTGAGTAGTTATGGAATAATGAGTAAGAGACCGAATGTTGTTCGGAGTCTCGGATGGGATCCGGGATATCACGAGGAGATCCGGAATTGTCCGGAGAATAAGATTCATATAAGGAAAGTCCTGTTTCGGGGTTGGAGAATGGTTCCGGTGTTTTCATCAGGAATGTTCTAGAAGGTTCCGGAATGTCCGGCAAAGGGTACATGAATGTGTCATATCAAGTTGGAATGATTGCATCATGTACTAGGTGTCATCGCTGAACAAAATAAAGGGTTTAATCAAATCCTAGTTTGAAAAAGTCAAACGCCAATTTGAAAAGTCAAACGACTATTTTGGGAGGTGGAGAGGATGTAGGAAACCTACTTGGGGAGGAGTTCCCTCCCTCCACCGCCGGCCCACTTGGAGACCGAGTTGGGGAGGGACTCCCCTCCCCTTGGCGCGCCCCCTCCACCTATATAAGGAGGGGCAGGGCTGCCCCTCCAAGTACACAACACCTCTCTCCTCTAAACCTAACCCTAGCCGCCGGCCTCTACCCAAGTCGCTTCCGCCCTAGGGTTTGCCCAAGCCGCCGACTTGGGGAAATCCCCTTGCCCTAGCCGCCAGACTAGCTCCCTCTACTTGGTGCCTCTAAACCCTAGATCTCCAAGCCTCTCTCATAGTCCACCATACTCGCTCCGGCTTAAGGCGAAGCCCTGCGAGATCTCCCCTCTACTTCCGGTACCACGCCGTCGTGCTGCCGGAATCACGAGGAGAGTGCTACAACCTCCGCTGCCTGCTGGAACAAGGGAGAGGAAGGTCTTCATCAAGTACCGAACGTGTGACTGACTGCGGAACCGCTGTCGGAACGCAACGCTGGAAGGATCGTCAACGCGATCTTGAGATCGGCAAGTGTATGACTACATCACCCACGAGAATCTGCTCTCGTTAACCGCTTTGGAATCTTCCAGGGTGAGTTCCTCTATCGACTCATTGCTACAATCTAGTAGATAGATCTTGGCTTGTTTGTGTGCATGCGGTAGAAATTTTTTGTTTTCCATGCTACGAACCCCTACAGATACGCCGCAGCTTCTCCTCGACCCGTCGGGCAAATGACTGAGCCTGCTGACGGGGCGCAAGAGGAACGGTCGAAAGCGATCGTCCGTATTGAGCCACCTCATTCTGTAGCTCCCACGTCATGTCGGCCTGCATTTGTCTCATATTTAAGTATGTACTACATAGGCACTCATGTTGATTATGCTCTAAATAAAGTACTTACCGCTGACTATCTGGACTCCAGTGTTGACTGGCTAGGGTATATCTCATCGTCATGTGCGTGTGGAATGGGACGTAGCCGTGTCATCGACATGTACCTCTGTAAGTATCCGTGGAATAGATCCATATCAAATGGGCCAGCGTGCCACACCTGTGTTGGTGCATTCTGCCACTCGTTGACGTAAATCCCCACCCGTTGGAGCCATTGAGTGGCGGTCTTGTTAGTTTTCCGAGAGTACCTGTCATTAGAATTTGTTAGACCATCATTAAAGAACATAGATGAAGTATAAGACACATTCCTTATGTACATATATTTACTTACGCGTGCACGACATCTGGAAAGGAACATCCGGACGCGGGGGGTCTACCATCTAGCAAAGACTGAACTGCCGCATGACCCTCTATTGAGACATCTCCTCAACTAGGCAATCGAAGATGATCTTCGATTTAGTCAGCCAATACTCTCGATCTCTAGTGCACATTATAGATAACCCGCCGAGATATCGTGTGTGTCGTGTCTGCAGGGTATACGGATCCCAAATCACGACATCCTCTTTCAGTGTGTCGAACTGCTCGCTGAACAATGGATAGCATCTAACGACTTGCTCTCCCGCGAAACGACACTGCATGATAAAATAGTTTTTAGTAACTTTCATATTATAGTACCAGAAGTGCAATTTATTAAGACATTACACTGACCTTGTGACGGGTCCAGTGAGTGCCAAATATAGGCAAGTTAATTTTCTCTTCGTCGAACAGCAAGTCAGAGTGGTAGACAATTGTTTCATGTTCCTGGTTGCCGACTATTTGGTTGACACTTACTTCTGGACGGCCGATAGGGAACCTCTCCCATGACCACAGTTACAGCAACAATGGGCATCCTAGCAAGACAGAACTGTCCTTGGTTAACTGGAAAGCATTGCACATACCTCGGTACGTAGCTGCTAAGACAGCTGAACCCCAACTCCATTGTGTGCATTCTTCCTGGCACGTCGCCTCTGCGATCTCTCTAGCAAAATGGATGTATCGCGCACTAATGGTCGACACGTGGTTCTCAGTGAACATCACCTTCCCGAGCAGCCACATAATGTATGCCTCCAGGCTGCGTGTAATCATGCGCGATCATCGGTGATCGGGAACCCAAACCTCTGGATCTGCATTGGCAAATAGAACAATTATCAGTACATGATACTGCTCCAACCAAATAAAACAAATAAATGAAACACACCTGATACTGCTCCAACCATCCAAATTTTGGACCACGATTGTCATGGGCAAAGGCCTGAGCTCCATCACGGATGCCAAAGAATCGTTGGGCCATGTATTGGGCCCAATTTGCCGGTGGATCCACTGGGCCTATGGGCATGCCAGCCAACGGAAGTCCTACCAAGTATGATACGTCCTGAAGGGTAGGATCCATCTCTCCTCATCGAAAATGGAAAGTGTGAGTCTCGGGCCTCCATCGATCCACCAAGCACGTGAGCAAAGACGAGTCGTACTGTAGACGACTAGTCTGGAACCCAAGGTGTCGCCCTTCTATCTCCTCCATACGAGTGGCCTCAACCAAACGACCGAAGGGTAAGAGCCCAGCCCACTTCAATCTACATAAGAAGATAGCACAACAGTTTAGTTACTCTAGGCCATAAATATCCCAACAACAAGAGAAATAAATATCACATGACTCTGAAGCCAATTAGGGTGTATGCACCAGTTCGACATGGGAGTGTGAGTTACTAGGTGCTTCAAGGTCCCCGGGTTATCATCCAGTACCGTCAACCGGTGCTTTCTATCTATGTCAGCATTCAGCAAAGATCCTGCCATCTGCACATTACAAATTTAAGACATAGTTCCACACATATTACAAATTTAAGACATAGTTCCACACATGTTACAAATTTAAGACATAGTTCCACACATATTACAAATTTAAGACATAGTTCCACACATATTACAAATTTAAGACATAGTTCCACACATATTACAAATTTAAGACATAGTTCCACACATATTACAAATTTAAGACATATTTCCACACATCTAGTTTCTTCATCTACCTCTTCTTCCTCGGCTGCCACGTCCACGAGGAGCAGCTCCACCAGTCCCGAAGATGTGGCAACTGGTGTCTATATGACCAAATTGATTACACAGAAAACATTGCCTAGTAGGGCCTCCGGCTTCAGATTCATCCATATCATTACGGATGTGGACACATTATCGCCTTCCTCTTCCTGTCCGCCTAGCAATACCTCGTGTTTGGGTTGTTCATGATATGCATCTGAGCCATCTGGAGTCTGTCTCTGAAATACTTCAGAGTTCCAGTGAAAATACACTCCACAATGGCTGTTAATGGCAGAGCCTTGCTTCCTCTCAAGACAAAGTTGTAAGTTTCAGCCATATTTTTAGTCATGACGCCAAACCTAGCACCATGAGTGTCATGCAACAGAGACCACCTCTCTACAGGCTCGTGTTGTATCCATTCCTGAAATTTTTTAATCCTTCTGCCAGGCCTTCTCCTAGTACCGGGTTGGTCAAATCCTGACAAGTCACAGAGGGCAATGGGTTCTTCCTCCGGTGGTGCTGCTCCTGTTGTTGCATGTGCAGCTAACGCCGCTGCAGCTCTAGCTGCTCTCCTCTGAGTCACATGTTTTTTAGTGAAGTCATCAAGATAGCCACGACACTTGATGTACTTACACTCTTGGTTCTGCTTGCAAAGCTTCTTGAATAGGTTCATAAGAGCCTTGTTCCTGAACTGTGAGAAAAAGTTGGCCCCTAGATGCCGCATGCACCAACGACTCTGCATGTCCAGCCATGGAGTAACTTCATCGGGAGTGGGCTGTGTGAGCTTCTTTATCGCGCTTAGTATACCTGGATGCCTATCATGAAGGACGCATACATTCGGTGTATCTCTCACAATTGCTATCTTTAGCTGCCTGAAAAACCATACCCAACTCTCGGTGTTCTCGCTCTCCACGAAAGCAAAATCAAGTGGAACAACTTTATTGTTTCCATCTTGACTTATGGCAGTCAATATCTGACCCCTATACTTGCCAGTGAGAAATGTACCATCCACATAGATGACTGGTCGACAGTGAGTAAAAGCTTCTATGCATATAGCAAATGAGAAGAACACTCGATAAAGTACCCTCAAATTAGGTTCATGTGGCAATATAAAGTGTTGGATGTCCACGTAGGTGCCTGGATTCCTAGCCTGCAGTGTCTGGAGCATCCTAACAACACAGTCGTACCCGTCTCTAAACGAACCAAACCTTGCCTCCAGTGCCCTTTTCTTAGTCCTCCAAGCCTTCCCGTATGAAATATTATAGCGGAATCTGACAGAAACTTTGTTAATGATAGCTTTCACCCCCATGACTTTGCCCTCCACTATCTCTGTGTATAACAGTCTAGCCAGGAGGGTTGACTTGAGGTTACGATGGTCCTGAAGGACACTATCAAGTTGACATGTGTGCATCACAACATCGGTGACCTTCCAGTTTGTGTCATACCTAGGGACATGGGCATGCACCCTTGCAGGACATCCGGCTTCCTCGCAAACCAATGTCAAATATTGTTGTGATGATGCCTTCGTTTTCAAGACCTGTTGCATGGACATTGACCACTCAACAATTGCTTCCTGTAGATGTCTCTTGCTAGGATATAATGCACCCAGAGAGATGTTGTTCGCGTGATACTGCCACGCCGAATCATGCCCATCGTTCACAGTCATTGTTGTTGTGTTGTCATTATTCCATGATGCTGGAATAGGTTGGCCGATCTCTTCTTGATCAGACTCGCCAGAATCATCAGCCGTATCACTGTTGCCTTTTGAGTCTTCGGCTTCCATTTGATGTTGCAACAAACCATCATATATCTCGTCCTCATCAGCTTCGCCACTGAATATGTATTCCCCTAATCCTTCACCACCGTCCTCCGATACATAACCATCACCCCCGGTGTGTGCATAGCTACTGTGACGTGATTCATAACTGCCGCCACCCTCTTGGCCCTGACTACTCTGGCCATGATCATAACCACCTCCAGCATGACCGGTCTGACTACTCTGGCCATGATCATAACCACCTCCAGCATGACCGGTCTGACTACTCTGGTCATGATCATACCCAGCCTCTTTCGCCACAGGTATCACTAAGAGACTGGGGTTAACTACTCTTTTCTAGCAAGCTTGCACAAATTTGACCCATTTATGTTGCGTTTCTATTGGCCTTAAATAAAAATTAGGGGTTTGCCTTGACCTAGTCCATAAAGCATGCACACCGACAGTATGGGTCGGAGGGAGCCCTAAACAAGCACATAACCAATCTTTCAACTGAGTAACGGGCACTGTTTCAGGATTCTGAAGCACTTCATTCATAAAATTAAACTCGCTCAAATCAACTTCGTGCTGGTTTGTTCCGACGAAACCAGCACCATAGAAGAACCTAAACACTACATTATTTGACATGATTTTCGACCTAAAAAAATACCGAAAATAGTCAAATACACGTACATTGACACATAATACTCTACAAATATCTTGCATCTAACAGACCCCATCAAAGGCTACCTATAAACATACACACATGACTGCAATTAGCAAGAAATTAGGGTTTACCCTTGAAGCGTGCAAAGTTCTGCCGTGCAGCCTCCTCAGGTCAACGGATCAGCACCTCCACCATGCACCTTCCTCAACTCCCAGCACCAGCCTCCACCATGTCCATTGCTCAACAAGAACACCACCAGATCCTTCCACCAAAACGACTCAAATCACTACACCAGGCTATCACATTAGTAGATCAGGACTCTACTAGCTTGCTAATATGTTAGAGCACCGAGTTTGGATAAAAATCTGGGCTAAAAATCGGTGCAGCACCTGCTGAAAACGAGAGCAAGCGAGAGAGAGAGAGAGAGAGAGAGAGAGAGAGAGAGAGAGAGAGAGGAAGGGAGGACGACGACAGGTCGTCGCTGAGCTATATGTTGGGGCGCGTCGTCCCTTCCACGACGAACCAGCCTTCGTCCATTCAACGGACGAACCGCGCTGCACCCCCCTTCGCCCGACAGCGTGATGCTCGGTCGGCTTTTGGGAAAAAGAAGGCAACGCTCTCGTCTTTTGGATAAAAAGACCAGGTGTCGTCTTTTGGAATAAAGAAGAGCCGGCTCGTCTTTTAAACGGACGACGCTCCGTTAGATTTGCAACATTTGTATTTCGTGTATTATTTATAAAATTAAATTAAAAAAATATATTATTTAAAAAAATAGCGGTATTATTGCAAATTATATGCTCTTAGGTGGCGCCGGACAACGGATTCAGGATAAAGGGTACGTACCCATCAACCAATTAAATTGTCCATATACATATACCTGTCGACGGGTCGCCGTTGGGCATGATAAAGTACGTAGCACTCGTTGTAGCTGGTGGCCGGCCGTATCCATCGATATGGGTTCGTGCACGCACGTCCGTATACGTGGTCAGAATGAACTTCAAATGCTTAACTGTATGTGGCTAATAGTTGCCACTTGTCTAGGTAGTAAGCATGACGATATGCTGCGGTAATTAAGTAGTACTAGTAAATCGTTTCCAAACTTACGTGGGCTTAATTACTACTACAGTTTTGACAGTTTAATTACCACCCTTTCTTTTCAGGTAAGTAGTCGATCGATCAAGTTTAGTTTCACAACGTTAAGTGTAGTGGTAAAGTAGATCCAGATGGGTGGATTTGTGAAGTTGGAGACAATGACTATATTGATTTTTGAGTTGACCTAAGCAAAGCACATGAATATTATGCCCCTGTTTTCTTTCGGACCAGAGCTTAATTCAAGCCCAACTGGAGTCTGCGGAAATCTATCCTTTATTTGTTTCGAGAAAATACGAGTAAACACTGTTTTGTTTTAAATTTGGCTTGTATTGATGTGTCAAATATATTTACCAATACTTCAAATACCTTGCTACATAGTAAAACAGACTGAAATTTCCCAAACATTATTCTGTGATTTTTTTATAATGACATAGTTCTGCAATATCATTATCGCTGCATGGACACCAGCATATATAGTCGTTTAGATCCTCTTAATTAAGTTTTGTTTCCGTGGTACTTCCTCCGCACCGGTTTATTACATGTAGTTTAGGAAAAAGTTTGACCATGAATTTTGTCAACAAATATAAATTATTTGTGACAAAAATTGTATCATTAAAAACATTTTTAAATGTGAATCATTATGAGATATAACTCATATTTTGTTGACCAAATGTAAGGTTAAATATTTTCTGAAACTACATGTCGGCCTAATAAATCGGAACAGAGGGAGTAACACCAATCATTCGGTATAGTGTGAGTGAAAATGCCACCAAGATGTATGCATAGTCATTTTTTTTTTTGCGAATGATATGCATAGTCATATTTACACAGAGTAAAAACACAAGGATGCATAATCTAGTGCAAAGGTGAGATATTAGTCAAGTTTAGTTTTAGAAATGTGAAGCAAGATGGTAGCAAACCTTTAGTGCTTCACTGAAGCCTCGACAATATGCTGTTGCCATCTGATTGATTTAATATACCATCGTTTGTCAAAAAAAAGTTAAACAGGATGGTAACAACTTCTTACTCCCTCGGTTCCTCAGCTTACGGCGTAAAAATTCTAGCGCGATTCTTAAGGAGCTTTCGGCAGGAGATATACAAGCGATCACCTTCCTATTTTGCCCCTGCCAAAACGCGAGCAAACCGCTCCTTATTTTTCTATCGTAACTCCCCCGGCTCCTCGTTTCTCGCTCACCCCTCCCCTCCATCCTCAGTCGTGCCTCTCCCTCCCATACGCACGCGAGCGCATTCAATGGAGTCCATCATCCGCAGCTTATCCTTTTGCCCAACCGGAGAGGAACAAGGTCTCATCCATTGGGAAGCTCTGGTTGCCAAGGATCGGTCCCAAATTGGACGGAGGATATCAAGATCAGAGGAGTAGATGAAGGCACAGAGTGTTTGAAACACAAAAATTGGAGGTCCTATAAAATCACCCGCGCCATGGAAGCTCAGTTCATCATCTCCTTTCTCTGGTTCTTTCTCTGTTCTTCCTCCAACAATGGCAAATATCGACCTAAACGAGCCCATAAACTGGGATGATATCGATGATTTCGATGGGGAGGCCCGTGAACTTGCCGGCGATTTTTTCTTTGAGGTGGAAAGCGACAGCGACGAAGGTTGATTATATTCTCTTCATCTTCTTGTAATTTCTGTTGTTGTTTTGATTGGGTTCTTATGATCTTTGAATTCTCTTAGAAGAAGAGGAGATATATGGAGAGGATGAACCGATGATGGTGGATGCTCCAGAAAGGAACGGTCGAGTACAAGGCACTCTCGGCCTCACCGGCCTCCGAGCAGGCAGACGGTTCGCATCCTCCGTCTTCAAGCACGGCGAGTCCAGCGGCGGCAGACGCGGCCATGCCGATCCTAACGTCGACGAGTCCAGCGGCGGCCATGGGCCTCTGTTCAATGGTGAGCCAAGCCACAACAGGAGCACCATCGAGAACGAGCAAGAGCCCATCAGACTGTCCGACGGCGTGTTCGTGTTCCGAGGCCAGTCCAGTGGCGGACGCGGGCGTCTTGGGCTGTCCGGTCGTGGCCGCGGTAGCTGCCCGCCATTCAGAAGTGCCGGTGTTGGACGTGGACCTGCCGGTGCTGGACGTGAACCTGGTGCTGCGCGTGGTGGTCGCGGAAGAGGCGCAGCTGGACGTGGACCTGCCGGTGTTGGAGGACGCGGGGGTCGCGGAAGAGGCGCAGCTGGACGTGGTGCTGCCGGTGCTGGAGGACGTGGGGGTCGGGGAAGAGGCGCAGCCGGACGTGGTGCTGCCGGTGTTGCAGGACGCGGGGGTCGGGGAAGAGGCGCAGCTGGACGTGGTGCTGCCGGTGCTGATGAACATGAGCCCGATGAACATGGCAATGGTACTGTTACCTCATTGTTTATTTATTGTCTCTGCTGATCATGTAGTATTGGTACTGTTATCTCATTGTTCATAAGCAAATTTGTCTATCCTTTTTTGCAGTTGTGCCATTAGGACGATTAGTGAACACACGTAGAGTTTATAGTGATGAGGACAAGAGAAAAATATATGCAGCCCTTCTCCGTAGAACCTCGCCGGATGTGTTGAATGATGGTGTAACCAAGGCAGTAGCTGCCTTGTTCATGGTACCTTTGCGAGTAGTGCAACGTGTATGGTTTGATGGGCTCCTCGGCATTGAGAATATTTGTAACAAGAAGCCTTTGAATTGTTGGCGTAAAAGAGTTGATTTTGATCCCCAAGCCATCACACTAGTGCCACCTTCGAAGAGGACAACTTTGAAGGACCTAGCTTATGAGTTAAGCATGTCGAAGACCACTTTGTGGAGGCGGTTCAAGGAGAAGCAGTTTAAGAGGCACTCAAATGCAATAAAGCCTCGTATCACGGATGACAACAAGAAAGCAAGGGTTAGATATGCACTCTCCACGCTAGATCCCGATAGCGACGATCCTAAGTTTCAAGGCATGTACAACACCGTACATATAGATGAGAAGTGGTTTTACAAAACCAAGGGCTCTCAGAATTATTATTTGGGTAATGATGAGGACGAACCTTACCGGTCATGCCAAAGCAAGCACTATATTGACAAGATAATGTTCCTATGTGCCGTGGCAAGGCCAAGGTTTGATGCTGATGGCAATTGTACTTTTGATGGGAAAATAGGTATGTTCCCATTTGTGACCGAGAAGCCGGCGGCACGTGGGAGCGCAAACCGTCTTAGGGGAACACTAGAAACTAAACCGGTGAACGTTACACGAGCTGTGAGCCGGGAGTATCTTATTGAAAAAGTGTTGCCCGCCATCAAGGAGAAGTGGCCAATTGAGGATCGTTGGAGCCCCATATACATTCAACAAGACAATGCGAAGACTCATGTATTGCCGCATGATCCTGAATTTTTAGAGGCAGCTGCTGCGGGTAGGTGGGACATTCGTCTCATTTGTCAACCTCCCAACTCACCGGATACAAACATTCTTGGGTTTATTTGCTGCTCTCCAATCATTATTTCAAAAAAAGTCTCCAACTTCTATTATTGACATTCTCATGAAGGTAACCCAACCTTTATTTAGCTTTATTTGTAGCTCTTGAAACATTACATCAAAAAAATCTCTAACTTATTTGATTGCTCTCATGAAGGTACAACAAGCATGGAATGAGTACCCGGTTGAGAGGAGCAACCGTGTGTTCTTGACGCATCAAACATGCATGGTGGAGATCATGAAGCGTATGGGAGAGCACCGGTACAAGATCCCACACATGAGGAAGGGGGTTTTAGAAAGATTAGGGATACTACCCGAAGTGCTACAATGTGATCCCGCAATTGTTAACGCGGCAAGAGAGTTTTTACTTTAGAGAGTTCAAGTAATGGTCATGTAATGGAAATGTAGTCCGTTCAAGTATTTTGTTCAAATGGAGTACTCTTTGTATCAATTTTTTAAGTGCTCAAATGACGTACTCATTAGGAAAGTAAACAAGAAAAAGCATTAGGCTAACACAAATAAACAAGAAAGAGCATTAGGCTACCATCATACCACAATTTTTATTACATTGCAATGTTGATAATACCACAAGTTCCATTAGATAGCAATGTCATCATACCACAATTTCCTTAGTTTGTCTAATCCTCGAGATAGCTATATGAGCCATCATCGTTAAGAATAAAATTGGGATGATGAATTTCGAACATAATATCCCTTATCACCTCTTCACCCGGTGTGAGAACGTCAAACTCATGCACCACCGGTGTGCTAGATATCGGTCCATACACTCTAGTCCAACCATGTCGGCGAGGTTGCGTGCGAGAACGAACTAACCAATCGTACACAGCTTCATCATCTTCATACCCAACAATGTCGGCAGGGTTAACAACACGATCAGTCCATGCACGAGGGTCAGTGGCACCCGAGTCTTCGTCACTTGTCTCTCCATCCTCCTCGACAACCACTGCTTCTTGTCCATCCTCCTGGGCAGCTAACGCTTCTCCTACATCCATCATCAACACCTCGTCTTCATCATGTCCATCTGCCACTTCGCCATCACCCATGCCATCGACCCATAGATCAAACAAGGGCTGCAGTTCACCCACCCATAGCATGGACGGCATTGGAACAGGGACCTCTAGCATGTCAAGGTTGTTACCTTCTTCCTCCATGGCAACTCCGCCTGCAGCAACATGTCCCTCATGCTCGAACAACACCACCGGGACGCCGCCGCGCTCCGCCGGTGTGGGAAGACCGGAGCCCATGCCACGCAGCCCTCCCCACGCGTCCATGAGCACACTGATGCCATGGCTCTCTCCCAGCTCGTGATGTCCTCCACCCTCGCCGTGCTGGACGTCGTGCGCGCCTAGCAGCACAGGGACGCCGCCGCCCGTACCACCACATCCGATACCATCGTCCTCTGCGCGCACAACATGGCTAGCCACCAACGCAGCCACCAACGTCATGCACGCCGCCGCCTGAACCAGCACTCCCTCGCGCATCCTCCTCCTCCGTGCGCCCCTCTTCGTCGTCTCTGCAAGGAGGTCGCGGACAAGCAGGGGAGAGCTTTTCGCCATCCTATTCCGCCATGGCTACTCGCGAAAGAAAAGGAGGACGAACAGGGGAGAGGAGAAGAGGGTGCTTGCTCCATCTCGTCTGGGAGAGCTTTTGAAAAAGATTTCTTCTCGGGAATTAACTAGCCGCGCGGAAGACGAAGCACGGCGCCGTCGCTAGGTATAACTGCTCCCGTTCTTTCAGCGGACGAGGCAAACGGTTTGGAGGGGTAAAACTGGCATCCTAAAGAGTCCCCAGCTTCCACGCCTTAAGCATTGGTGAAAAATCTAAAAAAAAATTGAGCCTTAAGCTAAGGAACGGAGGGAGTATATGCAACCATGTGCCTCATTGTGTATATACGTACGATTTCTGTCGATTTAGAAACAACAGTTTCCCACAATCCACTAGAAAATACTGTAGCAAATCTGATTGGTTAATTAGCAGTTATGGCTGCAATAATTAAATGAGAGGAGAGAACAATAAATGTGCGCCTATCCTCCCCTCACACGTACACAAACCACAGAGTGCGGATCGAGTGGATGATAAAAAGGCCACAGGCCCCCCAAGAAAGCAAGATCAGAAGCATCAACTACTTGACAGCAGCAGTGGTCGGAGTAGAGGTAGCCAAGCAAGCACAGTGGCCTGGCCTGCGAAGGTTCGTCTCCTCCGGTCTCGAGCTGCTAGCGACACACGCACGGATCTCGAGGTGGGGTTCGTGTCCATGGCCGGCGCCGGATGCGGTGACTGGCCCTTCTCCGCCGATGAAGCCTACGCCGAGTCTTCTGCGCTGCTCGCCGAGCTCGGCTGGGCGGCCGGTTTCGTCGACGACGGCTGCGCCGGGGAGCTGCTGCCGCCGCTGGATCCTCCTCCAGCGACGCCGGCGGGGTCGGTGGACGGGGCGGGTGCGTCGTCGAGCTCCACCGATGACGGTGCAACGCCGGAGGCTGCCGACGTCGATGGGAAGCCGGCCGCCGCGACAGAAGCAGCGTAAGTAAAGCTGCTGTAGGCTGCAACACCTTAGTTTTTTTCCGATGGAGCTTACTTTGCTGGCTTGGGATTCTCGCCATGCTTGATCTGGTTCATTTCCTCTTTTCCCCGCGAGTGCTAAACCGCAATTATCATCGATATTATCAAAACAATTTAGAGAAAAGAAAACGCCCTTATTTTAACTTCATTATCCTTGAGATTTTTCTCGTTTCTTTCTTCATTGTATAACCTTATTTTCAAATTCGTCTGCATACCTGTATACGTCGTTGCTTTCAAGGGCAGTCCGGTAAAGCGGCACTGAGACAGTGAGACGTGAGAGAGTGTGGCGTTGTGAGGTTAATTTAAGCGGAACGTTGTCCCGGGATTTCCGTGCTAATCATCACGCGGTTTCTTCCTCCCCTTTCTCACCTTCATTAGTTTTTAAGTCTGGCGATATGATTGTTTGGACGTATGTTAGATGCATGGCCACCACTATAGTGCTAGTAGTATTTTTTTAGAGATTGATGATCTATCAATCTAGCTATACTTCGTAAAAAAAGTGATTTATTTCTTGTGCCATGAATCTAGCTATAGCAACGTGTGGGCTTAATTAACATTTACTAGTAGTAGCTTCATGCTACCTCGCTCTCTTCCTTCATTTCGCTAATACTAACAGTTAGTATGCGTTTATGGATGCAGGAGCAAGCCGGCGCCGGGGAAGACGACCAAGGGGCAGAAGCGGGCGAGGCAGCCGCGGTTTGCGTTCATGACCAAGACGGAGGTCGACCACCTCGAGGATGGGTACCGCTGGAGGAAGTACGGCCAGAAGGCCGTCAAGAACAGCCCTTTCCCAAGGTATATCATCGATCGTTTTGCTTCATATGTCGTCTATCTCCTCTACCACCTATATACCCTAATCTTCTTAAGTTGATCGGCAGAGCTCCTGGTTCCCTACAAAACAAAAGTCCATCTCCATATATACTAACTGGTTGAATATAATTGCTACAATTTAAAAATATGTAGTAATATAATTCAGAGTTTTTATAGGATATTAAGATTATTGAGGGTGAAACATGCGAACATATGTACGCGAGTACTGCAGAGTAGTAGCTAGCTATAGGGTGCAATTGCATATAAATTTGGTTACGCATTGAATCTGTAAATTAATTGAATGGAAAGTACTCGCAGTTATCTTCTGCAGTAGTATCGTCATGTCATAATATGTACAGATTGTGGTACTTCATAAATTTTGTGCGTGCACACACTGTTAGTAGTATAGCTTTTCGTGTTGTTAACAGAAACTATACCTTAATGTGTTTAAGAATTCCGATCAGTAATATTCAAGCTATTTTAATTTAGCTTGCGTTCAACGAAAATCAGCTAGTGCACTGCAACCACGGGATAGTATATCGAATCCCGTGAAGCTGTCCGTCGAATCCTGCTAATTTACTATGCAAAGTTAATGAGTGCATACAGTAGTGGTACTTTTTTTCTGAACTGCTACAGTAATGGTACTTCGTATGTATGCACTATGGTCACCGGTGTCATTTGAGAGGAGCCATTGGTATTTTTCTTTTGTTTCTTTTCTTTAAAAGGAGGAAATAATGTAGGAGTAGCTAAATTGGCTAATACTGTAGTCCCGAAAGATTAAGATTGGACGTACATTTTACAGAAACATATGTGTAGGCCTAATTTCAACTTAATTTACTCCCGTAGCTTAAAATGCATGCACACAAATCATTTCATGATGAATGAAAGAATTGGTGCAATTAATCTTTTATTATGTAGGAGCTACTACCGGTGCACCAACAGCAAATGCACGGTGAAGAAGCGCGTGGAGCGCTCCTCCGACGACCCCTCTGTTGTCATCACCACCTACGAGGGCCAGCACTGCCACCACACCGTCACCTTCCCCCGCGGCGCCGGCGCCGCTACCCTCGCTGGCCAGATGGCCTTCTCGATGCACCACCACCTCCTCTACAATGACCTGCCGGCGCTGCAATCGCCAACCACTCAAAACTCCCTCTTCAGCAGACCGGAGTTGTCGTCATCGTTGTTGCAGCCTCTGCACTGCAACCGACAGGACCTGCAAGTTGCAAGCTACACGATGCAGCCAGCATCGACCATGTCGTCGCTGGCGAGTGTTCCCGCTATAGACAAAGGGCTTCTAGATGACATGGTGCCTCCTGCGATGAGGCACAGATAGATCCATAATCGCCGCTAGCCAGCTTGATTAATTCTTAGCTAGTTAGTAATTAATTGGAAGATGTGTCAATCAACGATTTTAATTGGGCTGAGAGGATATTAGGATATTATATATGTTGGTAAATAGGTGTATATTACGTGGTTATCTATAATGGTGAAGACAAGTCATTGCTTAGCCCTCGACATCATCTATAAAAGAAAATAAGTATATAAGTTATATATTGGAATACCATTTACTGTGATCCTACTAATTAATGAATATTTGTTAAATTTTAGTGATAGTTTGTGTTACTATAGGAAAATATTGTTAGGTTTCATCAGATGGATGAACACACGTACCAAAAAACTTATACCCAAGGACAGTTGTCATATCCTCTATTTCTTTCTGATTTCCTAGTATCTCATAGTACATACATGCTCTGTTTTAAAAAAGTAGCCTTGACATGTATATATACAGGACCATTGGCCAATCTCATCATATTTTTCTATAAATTTAGCCAAAATCTTTTTATGTCTTTAAAATTGCTTATGCAAGTTATTAATAGATTTGTTCTGTCGATGTTTCAATTCTTAAAAAACTTTCCTAGTTTCATTCACTTCAGTAAAAACTTGTAACAGATCTATTTTATTTTCTTTAACAAGTTTAGAAGATATACCTTTTTCTTTCATTGTTTTCCGTACTTCAGGCATAAGATCGGGAGTTATACGAAGTATCCCTTTTTCCAGCTTAGTACCAAAATCAGGATTATAAAGAGAATCATTCTTAGCCCTACTGGACATTAATTCCAAACAAGCTTTAGTAGTTAAAGTATTTATTGATCCTCCTGCTGAATAATCTAGCAACTCTTTGCATTGAGTATTAAGATCGTGGTAAAATAAGTGGCAAATAGCAAATAGTTGACTTAGAATAGCCATGATTACGAATACTATTTATCATTCCAAAGAATCTATCCTAAGCTTGTGGGTACGTTTCTCCCTTGTTCTGACTGAAATTGTCTATTTTTTTCTGATTTCAGTTACATTTTTAAAAGGATTAAACCTGTTTATAAATTTAACAATGCAGTTTTTCCAACATTTAATGTAATGACGAGGGAGAGAATATAACCAGTCTAGAGCCTTACCTTTAAGAGACCAACGAAATAATTTTAAACGAGAGAAATCTCTTGGCAAACCTTTTGGTCCAAGTGATGTTATCACATCGTCTAACTCTCTAAGATGTCTTCCCGGGTCTTCATTTTTACTTTCACTGAAAGCTTTTTCCTACAAATTTTTAATAATCTCACCATCAAATCGATATTCTCTAACTCCAGAATTAGGAAATTCTATTGGTTGTTTAAGAAAAGCAGAATTTGGAGCACTGTATTCTCTGAGAGTTTTCTCAGGTTTCTTGGAAGTTGTCCTATGAATGTACATGATTTTCATGAAATCACTAAGGTTTTTAACTTCAACTCTATTTTATCCCAAAAGATTTTCAATAATTTATTTGCGTCTTTAAACAGGCACGCGCTCAAAATAATTTGCTAGATAGGTCCTACCAAAACGTGTAGACCCTTTGTCTCCTAGGGAGACCATTTTGTAATAGTAACACCTGAAATATCAAGAGACAAACACTTAACGCTTAGCTCCCCGGCAACGGCGCCAAAAAATATCTTGATGACTGCAAATATACAGATCGTTTCTAGCTAGTTTCAAAGTTTAGATGTCGATCCCACAGGGAGCCCAAAGGTAAGTGTTTTATGGGTGAGGACTCTGTCGCACTCAAAGTTGTCACATGTCTTTGAGTGAATTGACTGCAAGTGTTGAAATAAGAATAAAGTTTGGATTAAAGGAATGTATTTAAATAAAACTAAAATGTAAACTTCAAAAATAAAACGCATAAAAGTAAAGAACGGTTGATTGGTTATTGTTTTATACAGATGACAAAGGAGGCGCGAGGAGATACAGTTCATGTTGATAGTGAATGTGCCAGGTGGATGAGTGATAAATGTAACAATTATAATCTTATAAATATATATGTAGGCGAGCAACCCATAATTAGCCGGAACTCCTCTTGGTATATTTCATCCCAACTTCAATAATCCTACTAGCATGTTACCAAAACCATGGTCAGTCACTAGACGATTAAGATCCTTCAGATTGCTTAGCAATTAAGCTCTTTATATCAGACTAATGCAATAAGAACAATGGTTTCTCGTTATGCTCAAGTCAAACTAGTTTCCATTGATATCCCCATGTCACTCGGGGGTCGCCGGTCTGCTAGCAAACAAGATCCTATCTATGTAGAACAAAGCATGATGTTATCTGGGCCCTTAATTGGACAACAAGCATTAGGTATCCCACAGATAGTCAAGCACACATAATATAGTAATTAAAATTAGCCATAAACTTAATGGAAATTATATAGGCACATCACATCTCACTAATCCCTTACATCTCCCAGGCCCAAGGGAACTTACTCACACATGAGATAAGAAAGCATCACCGATATAATTAAATAAAGGGAGTTCTTCTCGATATTACCGTGAAGATCCACAATAGAAAGAGAAAAGCAATCCAACACAATTCAAGATAGGAAGAAACAATCTCAAACTCTAGTTTTGCAAGGTGAAGATCTCTCTCTCTCTCAAGTACAAGTAATGGCTATGGGGAGTGAGGTGGTTAGGAGGTCGAAGATCGTGGAGCGAGATGAAGAACGTCTTGTCCTTCTTCTCCGGATATCTTCTTTCTCCCTTCTGGATGGAACGTCGGCTGGTGTGTTCTGTTTTTGACCCTGGCCTCTTCACAAAAGTTGTCCCTTTTAACAAGACGAGGCTGATGGAAACTATACGACGGGAACTATATGGCTGGAGAAAATATTTCCGCCATATAGTTGCTCGTTAAAGCTACTGTATGCCTTTCTCGATTGCTTTCAAAGAGAGGTTTGCTTGTTTTTGTCTGAATATTGTGGTTTTGCTGTTAAAACCCCATGTTGATGTTCAGAACCTGAAACACACATTAAAACCAAGTTTTATTTGCTACCGAAGTATTAGCGTTAGGTAAAGCTAGAAAATCATCAAATTCAAACGAAACCCATCAATAGAAACCATCAAAAATATGTCGAATCTCACAGCTATCACCCTCCCCTGCATCCCGATGGTGACCATCACATCTTCCACACTCAGATACCCCCCTGATTCTTTCACCAAATCCAACAATTCCTGATCGGGAGCCACTCCCCTTCTTGTGTGGTGCCTCGTTGAGCTCTTCGTGGCCGCACGACATCGTCAGGGGTCGCTGGTAGGGAACGACGACACTACTGCGCGAGGTCAGCTCATGGGGCCTTGGGCATTGGAGCCGGGTAGCTGGCAGTCATGGTGGCATAGAGGGACACGCAATGACCAACCCACGGAACCGACAAACGCAAGGAACCGCCATTGAAACCCTATATGTAGGCCTACGCGAAATGACCACTTCAAACCAAATCATGGAGCGCTGAGGGCTTATTGTTTCTAGGGAGCTTAGAGATCCTTAGGGATTCATACACTTTCTCTCCTTGTGTTCTCATCAGTACAATATCCACGAACCGTTCAGGCAGCTGCCAACAGGGCAATAAAATTGTGGTGGTTATCACTCAGACTGATTCATACTTATCACATTGTGCAAATGGCATACTGTGTCTTAATTATACATGCCATGGTCCAGTTAGAGTGATGGTTCCGTAGATTACATGCTCTAGTTTTGTGGAATTACATTAAGCTAAGCAACCATGATACGTTGTAAACATATATATAATTTTTGATGTTCCATGCTTGTTTAGTATCAATTTTGTTATGTTTTGTCTACACTTTGAGATATTTGTATATATTTTCTGGGACTAACCTATTAACAACATGCCGCAGTGCCAGTTGCCTATTTTCTGCTGCTTTTGGTTTCAGAAAAGCTAGTAAGGAAATATTCTCGGAATTGGACGGGACAAAAGCTAAAGTCAATATTTTACCCGAGAGAACACAGAGTCCGGAGGGGAGACACAGTGGGGCCACGAGGCGGCCACACCCTAGGGCGGTGCGGCCTGGGGCGCCAGCCCTAGGTATGGGCCCCTCGGGCGGCCCCCTGCCTCGCCTCTTCGCCTATAAAGTCACCCGATGCAGAAACCCTAAGCACCCGATCAGATCTCCACGAAACAGTCCGTAGCCGCCACCACCATCGTCCCTAGATCGGAGGGATCTGAAACTCTTCCCGGCATCCTGCCAGATGGGAGAGATCATCCTGGAGGCCTTCTTCATCACCATGCCAGCCTCCGGTATGATGCGTGAGTAGTACACCCTTGGACTATAGGTCCATACAATAGCTAGATGGTTGTTTCTCCTCCTTTGGTCTATCATGTTTAGATCTTGTGAGCTTCGTTCATGATCAAGATCATCTATTTGTAATCATACATGTTGTGTTTGCGGGGATCCTATGGATATTGAGATACTATGTCAGATTGATTATTGATTCTATCATGTCTGTGTTATTTGTGATCTTGCATGCTCTCCGTTGCTAGTAGTATCTTGACCAAGTAGATGCTTGTGACTCCAAGAGGGAGTATTTATGCTCGATAGTAGGTTCATGCCTCTAGTAATCTGAGGAAGTGACAAAAATCTCTAAGGTTGTAGATGTGTTGTTGCTACTAGGGAGAAAACAACAATCTTTTGTTCATGGAACAATTGTATTCTTTACTTTACACACATTGCTTAATGTAATTATTCGTTGCTTGCAACTTAATACTAGAAGTGGTTCGCATGATAACCTGAAGGTGGATTATTAGTCATAGATGAAGTTGGATTACGGTCTATGTGTATTATTGTAATGCCCAATTCAAATCTCATAGGAGTCATGATGTCTAGTATATGCATTGTTATCCTTTCTCAATCTGTCAATTGCCCCACTGTAATTTGTTCACCCAGCATGTTATCTATCTTAAGGAGAACACCTCTAGTGAACTGTGGACTCCGGTCCAATCTTTATCATTGATACATCATCTACTGTTACTATTTACTTTATACAAGCAACTACTATCTTCCACACTATACATTTAATCCTTTGTTTTCAGCAAACCAGTGAGATTAACAACATCACTGTATGTTGGGGCAAAGTTTTGAGTTTGTGTTGTGCAGGTTCCAAGTTGTTAGCAACACCTTGGAGTTGTTTCCTTCCTCCTACTAGTTCGATATCCTTGGTTTCATAACTGAGGGAAAACTTACTGTTGTGCTCTTCACACCTTCCTCTTGGGGCATCCCAACGAATCTCTACAGTGATCTGAGTCGCATCAAGACGTTTTCTGGCGCCGTTGCCGGGGAGTTTAGGATAGCTTTGCAAGGGGAGTCTCTCACAACCAATCTCTTTACTTTGTTTTTGTTTTGCTTTGTTTTTCTTTTTTTTTCTTGTTTCTCTTTTTCAAAAATACAAAAAAATTGGTTTCGTTTGGTTTGCTTTTTCTTATTAAAAACATAAAAAATTAGTTCTTCCTATAGTTGTCACCTTGTTCTAGCTTACCATGTTGATCCCTAAGTTCACCCTGAAAGACCTTTCAATAGGCAGCCGACTCTATAATTGGGAAAGAAAATATTGAAGAATTCTTTAATCATGTTAGCAAGCACGAGGATATTGAGGATAGATCCTTAGCAGAACTTGCTCCAAATTATGAAATTGCTACAGCTTCTTTAGTTCACACGTTGGAGGCTAGGCTTGTTAACCTTAACCACATGATGCAAATAATGTTTCTTAAACTTAAATATATTGAGGATACTGAAAAGAGAGATTTTATTCTGAAAACTTTGCTAAAGGAGTTCAATGATGTTTCTAAAGAAGCTAAAAAGGTCTTTGATCGTTTTAATATGCTAGGCTCATGTGTATATGTTACGGGCACATTAGAAAAGTTGTACAAAACCCAACCCAATGCAGAGGAAATTAAAATATCCATATAGTTTAAACTTGTAGGAATGCATGAAGCCTTAGAAAAGAATTTTGATTGGATTGTTCCTAAAACCCCGTTTGATGAAAGCAGTGAACCCAAAAGTGTTGAGAGAGGATCCTATAGAATTCATTTGGATGAGATACCTTGCCTATTAGAAGAAATTTCGAGTATTGATCTTAATGCTTCTTCATTTGAAAATATTTTATTCTTGCTTCTTATGCCTAACTTAAAGGCGTTAAAGAAAAGTACTTCTTGGGAGATTACCCAATAGTTTTAGTTGAGTCTTGGAAGTTATTACTTCTGTAATAACCTCTTCTTATCCTTTTTGTGTGGTTTTTGTGCCAAGAATAACCTCTAATGAGAGAGAAGTAAGATTTGGGGAAGTTGTTGTCCCGAAATAGATTTTTGTGCTTCACTATAAAAATTCGTGAAAAATCTCTGTATGTCGGTTTGAGCTGTAATTTTCTGAGCTTATGCCCAGCTTGTTCTCTAACTTTCATTAGTTCAACCCTTCTTGATTTGAGCAACAAAAGGTCTTCAAAAAAATTGGTTTTTACGTGTTGATGTGTTTTGAAAGATTTCTGCCATTGTTTGCATTTGCCTCTTATCGGTTTTTTTTGAGTTCTTCTTGATCACTTGAGATTTTTAAAGGAATTACTACAGTATCTTGTGTTTTATTGAAAGTTTTACTTGTGTTGAAACTAAACCCAAAGGCATATTATTTTGAATACACTAATGTTGCTAATGAAGATTGTGTGAAGTTTTGTATGAAGGAAATTTTCAAGTGTAGGGGAGGAATGATGTGATGAGATGAAGAATGGACAAAAGCTCAAGGTTAGGGATGCCACCCCGTGTCACCCCAAGAAATATTCAAGAGGTACAAGCGTCAAAGCTTGGGGATGCCCAAGGCATCCCCTTTTTCATCAATAAAAATCTCAGGTCTCTTTCTAGACACTTCGTTTTTATTGTTTCATGCACTGTTGTGTTGTTCTTGGAGCGTCTTAGATTTGGTTTTTGTTTGTTTAGTTTGCTTGAATAAATTAGTTGGACCCCCGCATTCGCTACTTTGTTTCAAATAAGTTGATTGGTGTTGGGAAAGAGTAGAAAGTGTCATGCTTATAGTGGTACAAAAGGGAGCTTGTTTTGACTGTGGCTTAGACTTTATCATGTCATGCTAGATGTTGCTTTGACCTTATGCATAGTGATTATTGCTATAGAATGACTTGTTCCAAGAAATTGAGATTGCTTAATGCGCCTTGAAAGAATCATGTGTTGTTTTAGCATAAAAAATCATAATATTGTGGTATTCTCCTTTGATGCTTTATTTGGGTTGACTTGGCGCATGCTCACACCATGTTATGACTATGAACCAGTCATCTTAGCATCTATGATCATTTAGTTTTTGACTTGTGATACCACTTTATGCTTTAATTGATAATGGTTTGTCGCTCTACATGATTATGACCATTATTTCTCTCTTAGTTGGTCGCTCCCAGTCTTTTGCTAGCCTCCACTTGTATTGAGTAAGCTCTACTCATGAATCCAACTCCCAATAAACCAAGTTATTCAAAGAGTCCACTGTAAATTCCTATGTATGGTGTGTTACACCATTCCAAGTATATTCTTGTTTTATCTTTCTTCCAAATTAAACTTGTTATGAGAAAATTAGTGATTAAAGATCTCACAAACTTGATGGCACACTTTACTTTATTGCACCTAATAAGCTTGAACCATTGTGTCATCTATGTTACATATGCTTGCACTTATAAGTTGGGAATTAGCAGAACCATGCTGTCATGGGGAATGCTTTCAACACCTGTAAATATTACCTAGTTGATATCATGATGTTTTGTTTGTGGATGTCGGCGGTGTGAAATAAAAGGGGAGCTTGTAAGTCCATGGAGTATTATATATGTGTTAGAGAAACGCCTGGGCGGCTAGCTGATGAGCTCAGATCACTATAGATCTTCGTTGGGAAACCCCAAGAGGAAGGTGTGATGAGCACAGAAGTAAGTTTTCCCTCATTTATGAAACCAAGGTTATCGAACCAGTAGGAGGAAGGAAACAACTCCAAAGTGTTGCTAACAACTTGGAATCCTGCACAACACAAACTCAAAACTTTGCCCTAACTTACAGTGAGCTTGTCAATCTCACTGGTTTGCTGAAAACAAAGGATTAAACGTATGGTGTGGAAGGTAATGGTTGCTTGCAGAAAGTAAACGGTAATAGTAGATGATGTAACAATGGTAAAGATTGGACCGGGGTCCACAATTCACTAGAGGTGTTCTCCTTAAGATAAATAACATAACTTGTTGGGTAAACAAATTACAGCGGGGCAATTGACAGGACTGAGCAAGGCACAACAATGCAATACTAGACATTAATGATCCTTGAGATATGATTGGGCAATACAACAATATACATAAACCGCCATACAACTACATCTATGACTAGTAATCCACCTTCAGGTTATCATCTGAACCCCCTCCAGTATTAAGTTGCAAGCGACAGATAACTACATTAAGCAATGTGTGTAAAGTAAACAATACAATTGTTCCATGAACAAAAGATTGTTGTTTTCTCCATAGTGGCAACATCACATATACAACCTTAGAGATTTCTGTCACTTCCCCATATTCAATAGAGTCATGAACCTACTATCGAGCATAAATACTCCCTCTTGGAGTCACTAGTATCTACTTGGCCAATATAGCTACTAGAAACAGAGAGCATGCAAGATCTCAAACAACACAGACATGATAGAATCAATAATCACAAAGACATGATAGAATCAATAATCAATCTGACATAGTAATCTCAATATCCATCAGATCCCTGCAAACACAACATGCATGATTACAAATAGATGATCTTGATCATGAACGAAGCTCACAAGATCTAAACATGATAGCACTAAAGGAGGAGAAACAACCATCTAGCTACTGTATGGACCCATAGTCCAAGGGTGAACTACTCACGCATCATACTGGAGGCTGGCATGGTGATGAAGAAGTCCTCCGGGATGATCTCTCCCCTCTGGCAAGGTGTCGGTGTAGGGGTTCGTAGCATGGAAAACAAAAAATTTCTACCGCATGCAAACAAACAAGCCAAGATATATCTACTAGATTGTAGCAACGAGTCGATATAGGAACTCACCCTCAAAGATTCCAAAGCGGTTAACGAGAGCAGATTCTCGTGGGTGATGTAGTCGTACTCTTGCCGATCTCAAGATCGTGTAGACGATCCTTCCGGTGCTGCGTTCCTGCAGCGCTTCCGCAGCCGGTCACACATTCGGTACTCGATGAAGACCTTCCTCTCCCTTGTTCCAGCAGGTAGCGGAGGTTGTAGCACTCTCCTCGCGATTCCTAGGCGACTGACGTGGTACAGGAAGTAGAGGGAGATCTCATGAGCCGCCTTAAGCCGGAGCGAGTATGGTGGACTATGAGAGAGGCCTTGGTGATCTAGTGTTTAGAGGCACCAAGGGGAGGGTGTGGCCAACGTCTAGGTCTTGGGGAAGCCCCAAGTCAGCGACTTGGTGAAACCCTAGGGCGGCGGCGACTTGGAGGAGGACGACGGCTAGGGCTAGGGTTTTGGGGTGTGTTTGGTGTAGGGAAGAGGGGTAGCCCTGCCCCTCCTTATATAGGTGGGAGGGCGCGGCTTAGGAGGATGGAGTCCTCCCCCAAGTCGGCCTCCTTGTCCGGCGGGTGGAGGGAGAGGAACTCCTCCCCAAGTAGGTTTCCTACTCTCCCTCCACCAAGCAAACTTGCCGTTTGACTTTTTCAAATTGGCGTTTGACTTTCAAACTAGGATTTGATTTCTTCCTTTATTTTTCCTAGCCAAGTGACCTAGTACATGATGCAACCATTCCATATTGTTATGACACATTCATGTACCCTTCCCCTCCGGAGTACCGGACCTTCTAGACCCTTCTAGAACATTCCTGGTGAAAACACCGGAATCATTCCCCAACTCCGAAACAGGACTTTCCTTATATGAATCTTATTCTCCGGACCATTCCGGATCTCCTCGTGATATCCCGGATCCCATCCGAGACTTCGAACAACATTCGGTCTCTTACTCATCTTTCCATCACTACTCAACAACATCGAATCCTTAAGTGTGTCTCCCTACGGTTCGTGAATTATGCGGACATGATCGAGACACTTCTCCGATCAATAACCAATAGAGGAATCTAGAAATTCATATGGCTCCCACATATTTCTACGATTAATTTTCGATCGAATGAACCACTTACATAAGATACCAATTTCCCTTTGTCTCATGATAGTTTACTTATCCGAGGTTTTGATCGTCGGTATCTCTGCATACCTAGTTCAACCTCGTTACTGATAAGTACTCTTTTCTATTTCCCGTGGTATGTGATCCCTTGTGAGCCAGTCACATGCTTGCAAGCCAATTGGATGACATTCCACCGAGAGGGCCCAAAGTATATCTATCCGTCATATGGATGGACAAATCCCTCTCTTGATCCATGTGCCTCAACCCATACTTTCCGAACACTCAATGCCACCTTTATAGCCACCCAGTTACAGTGCGATGTTTGATGTCATCAAAGCATCCTTACGGTGATGGTGATTAGCATGATCTCATGGTCGAAGGAATTAGGTTACTATGTATCAGAAAGCTTATAGAAATTGAACTATTAAAATGACTTGATCTTTATGCTACGCTTATATATAGGAGTATGTCCATCATACCATTCTCCTAATGATATGACCTTGTTATTAACAACATCTCAAATGTTCATGATCAAGAAACTATGATCATCTATTAATCAACAAGCTAGTATTATAAAGAGACTTTACTAGGGACTCTAATTTAGTTTACAAATCACACAAGTATTAATGTTTCTGGTTAATACTGTTATAGCATGAATGTAAAAATTTATCATAAACACAAAGATATAATAATAACTACATTTATTATTGCCTCTAGGGCATATCTCCAACAGACGGGAAGAGCTTCAGATTCCCCCAAACTAGGGACGATGGTGGCGGCGGCTGATGACCAACAAGTATAGGGGGTGTATCATTGTATTTTCGATAAATAGGAGTGTCGATCCCAACGAGGAGCAGAAGGTGCTGAACAGTGGTATAGAGCAGGAAATCCCTGTGAATACTTAGCAAACAGATTTTTAGTGGTTTTCTGACAAGGGTACAAAACAAAGAGCAAGTAACAGAAGAAACGAACAAACGGAGAAAGTGGCCCAATCCTTTCTTAGCAAAGGACAAGCCGGTGGAAATACTTATAAGGACCAAACGTTCTCGAGGACACATGGGAATTCTGTCAAGTGCTTTGGCTTCAAATAGCTGAGTACTCTTCTCTGGTGTTGTAAGTGTTGTGTGGGTGAAACTGTGCTAACATACCGCCCTTCCTAGGACTAATACATACTTGTGATTAAACCCCCTGCAAACATCTGTAACTACAGGAAAGTAATTAAGATATAAATCTAACCATAGCCTTAAACTCTGAAATCCTACGCTCCCTTGTGCAAAGGTGTCCTAACGAGGGTTCAGGTTTCTGTCACTCCGGCAACCCCACAATTAGTATCCAAATACACAATGCATTCCCCTAGGCCCATAAATGGTGAAGTATCATGTAGTCGATGTTCACATGACACCACTAGAAGAATAGCACCACAACTTAAATACTAAACCATTGAATAATAACTCAGCACAGATTCACTACTAACAACATGACTTGTCCCATGTCCTCAAGAATTAAACGAACTACTCATAAGACACCATATGGATCAAGATCAAAGATGATATGGTAATGGATAATAATCTGAACATAAACAATAATCCAATGGTTCCACTCACAAGCATCAACTATAATAGCAATCAACACCGGGAAAGTTTTCCCTAAGAACTAAAGCAATATCCAACACAATTGTTATAGCAGGATGGAGTGATGGTGATGGTGATGTTGGAGATGATGGTGTAGATGATGATGATGATCCTGATGAAGCCTAGCTTGATGACGGTGTTGGAGATATGCCCTAGAAGCAATAATAAAAGTGGTTATTATTATATCTTTGTGTTTATGATAAATGTTTACATTCATGCTATAACAGTATTAACCGGAAACATTAATACTTGTGTGATTTGTAAACTAAATTAGAGTCCCTAGTAAAGCCTCTTTGTAATACTAGCTTGTTGGTTAATATATGATCGTGGTTTCCCGATCATGAACATTGAGATGTTGTTAACAACGAGATCATATCATTAGGAGAATGGTATGATGGACATACTCCTATAGATAAGCGTAGCATAAAGATCAAGTCATTTCAATAGTTCATTTGCTATAAGCTTTCTGATACATAGTAACCTAATTCCTTCGACCATGAGATCATGCTAATCACCATCACCGAAAGGATACTTTGATGACATCAAACGCCACAACGTAACTGGGTGGCTATAAAGGTGGCATTGAGTGTTTGGAAAGTATGTGTTGAGGCACATGGATCAAGAGTGGGATTTGTCCATCCATATGATGGATAGATATACTCTGGGCCCTCTCGGTGGAATTTCATCCAATTGGCTTGCAAGCATGTGACTGGCTCATAAGGGATCACATATCACGGGAATGAGAAAAGAGTACTTATCGGTAACGAGGTTGAACTAGGTATGCAGAGATACCGACGATCAAAACCTCGGATGAGTAAACTATCGTGAGACAAAGGGAAATTGTATCGTATGTAAGTGGTTCATTCGATCGCAAAGTAATCGTAGAAATATGTGGGAGTCATATGAATATCCAGATTCCTCTATTGGTTATTGATCGGAGAAGTGTCTCGGTCATGTCCGCATAATTCACGAACCGTAGGGAGACACACTTAAGGATTCGATGTTGTTTAGTAGATATGGAATGTTAGTAGGGATACCGAATGTTCGGAGTCTCGGATGGGATCCGGGATATCATGAGGATATCCGGAATGGTCCGGAGAATAAGATTCATATAAGGAAAGTCCAATTCCGGAGTTCGGGAAAGATTCTGATGTTTTCATTAGAGAGGTTCTAGAAGGGTCTAGAAAGTTCACCGGTCTGGAAGGGGAATGGTCCATGAATGTGTCATGGGTAAGTGGAATGATTGGATCATATCTTAGGTCACTTGGTGTGGATATTTGCAAGAGAGAATTAAAGCTCTAAATCGAAAGTCAAACGGGAAGTTTGAAAAGTCAAACTGGAACAATGGTTTCCTAATGGAAGAAGGAAAGAGTCCTTCTCTCAATCCAACTTGGGTTTGGGTTTGGATTCAAACCCACCCCTCCCAAGGCTTCCCCCCTCTCATAAATAGAGGGGGAGGGCTGCCCCAAACACACAAGACCTAGCCCTCCCACAACCAAGCCGCCGCTGGTCCGTCGCCGCCGACACCTCCTCCTTCTCCCGGTATTCTAAACCCTAAATCACCGGGAAACCCTAGATCCACCATAACTCGCACCGGTTTAGGCGAAACCCTGCGGGATCTTCTGTCTGCCTTCGACACCACGCCGTCGTGCTGCCGGAATCGCGAGGGGAGAACTACAACCTCCGGTGCCTGCTGGAACAAGGGAGAGGAAGGTCTTCATCAAGTACCGAATGTGTGACCGACTGCGGAAGCGCTGCCGGAACGCAGCGCCGGAAGGATCGTCTATGCGATCTTGAGATCGGCAAGTGTATGACTACATCACCCACGAGAATCTGCTCTCGTTAACCACTTTGGAATCTTCGAGGGCGAGTACTCTAATCGACTCGTTGCTACAGTCTAGTAGATAGATCTTGGCTTGTTTGTTTGCATGCGGTAGAATTTTTTTGTTTTCCATGCTACGAACCCCTACAGATGGTGTTGATGGCAACGGTCTCCCCTCTCCGGGAAGGAATTCCCCTGGCAGAAATCTGTCTGCTGGAGAGATCTTTCTCTCTCGGTGTTTTCTGCCCCCGAGAGGCGGCAGAAATCTATCTGTGGTCGCTCCCCTAGCCTTAGGGTTCCGAAGGGAAGATATAGGCGAAGGGGCGGAGTCGGAGGCCGGGCAGGTGGGCCACACCTGCCCTAGGCGCGGGGTCAGGTGGGCCCACGCCTAGGGGGTGTGGGCCCCCTGAGGCCCTTCTTCGTCCCTCCTTCTGGCTTCCTTCGTCTTCTGGTAAAATAATATGTTTCCATATTTTTCTGATCTTTGCGAAATTGCACCGAACGCCTTCTTTTCCATCAGAATCCAGACTCCGGCAGTCCATCCACCAAGAATCATCCAACATGCATAAACAGATGAAAAGCCATAAGTAATACCTCATAATAAGACAAATATCAATGAATGGAGGTAAATTATGATATAGAATGGTGATGCAAATTGGGCGTATCAACTCCCCCAAGCTTAGACTTCGCTTGTCCCCAAGCGAAAACTGAGCTCAGTAAACATGTCCATAGGTTTATGGAGTGAAGTGTCGATAAAATAATACGAACAAGAAGCATCACACTTACCATTACACAACTCATAGAAGAGAGAAACTCACCATTATATAACTTAGCTTGCAACAAAGTACAACAGTCACAATAGAGAAGAATAAATATAAATCATAATTGGAATTGGCAAACTTTTTCTTGGTTAGAGAACACCTGGTAAACAGTTTCACAAAAGCTTTTTGTAGAAGTTTCAAAATAGGAACACTCTTTGCTCAGGTTTTTCACAAGTGAAGGATTTCAAAGTAATACTCAATATATAAGAGTTTTGTGCAAACAAGGAAGATAGAGAACATGATTGAATAAATCACCATATGAATGCTTGAAACACAACAACTCAAAAGCTTGCTGGAGATAGGGAGGAAGTAGGTTTACTGACTCAACTGGTAACTAGGAGAAAGGTCCCTTCTTAGAGGGTAGCAAGGATTACAAGTCATAAAGAGCTTCCGGAAGATTATGGTACTTACTAGCTTTGAGGCCTCATTGCCCCTATCATAAGCATCTTGAGATGATTAAGGTTAAAGTGAACAAAGATGGAGTATATGCTTGACGAAATATAAGTTGGCAATCTCATGTCCCTTGAATATGAGGGTCACTCCTCATGCATAGTCAACTTTGGGCCTAGGTAAGTTCTTGTCATTATAAGTATTTGCATATCATTGAGAACCGCCAACGGGGTACCCCTTGCACATGGTACATGAGCTTTCCCATAACCAAAATGACAAGGCAAGGAGACAATGAGCATCTCAGCGATCTTTTTATTTACTATGTGTATAGCTTTTTATTGAGGATGCTTCATAGATGACTCACTATGGTGATGCTTCAAGTTTCCACCATGATTAAGCATGGCTTAGGCTAGCGAGCCAGGCGTTTCTCTAACACAGGATACAAACTCCATGGACTTACAAGTTCCCTCTTTATTTCACACTGTTGACATCCATAGACAAAAGAGCACGATATCAACTGTGTACAGAGTACAAGTGCAATGTTGAAAACGTTCCCCGTGACAGCACGGTTTTGCTAATTCCAACGTATAGATGCAAGCATATACAACTTCGATGTTCATAATGGTTCTAGTCTATTAGGGGCAAGGAAATAAGGTGTGCCATCAAGTTCGTGAGAGCTTTACTAACTAGTTTTCACATAACAAAATACTTTTAAATTCAAAAGGTAGATGAAGCTTGAGAATTTGCTTGGAATAGCAAAAGCTACTAGGTATATATGGTGGACACAAGTGGCAAAAGTTTTGGGTTCAAAGGATTTTGGAAACATGAGAAGTATGCCTTCTCAAAACAGGTTTTTGGCTAGCAAGGCTGGGTAGCAAGCAAGAGAGTTGAAACAAACAAGCAAACATACAAGTAATAAAGCCAAACATGCAATCTTCCTTGAAGACACAAAAGAATCTTAAATAAAGAATACTAAGCTTATCAGCCAACAAGAAAGAAATCAAATGATACCAAATACCTGTAAGTTTTTTCTTTTTTTCTTTTTTTCTTTCAAACTAATGCCACTAACCAGAACTAGGTTTGCCAAAACCAATTTAGATCCACTTGATGATCCCAAAGTGGTTCCAATAATGATCAACAAGATCCATCATATAATAGAGATTGCAAACTAAAATAAGAAGTGCAAAAAGTAAAAGATGAGACTTCTCATTAATATTCCAATAAAGTCACTCACACCAAGGGATACATAGATAATCACCTAAAGGAGAGATACTTCCACATGCAAACCAAACTATAAAATAACCTCTCTACCACAGATATGAATCCACTAAAAAGGTAAAAGATGAAAGATAATGGTGGTGATACCGCGACACTCCCCCAAGCTTGGAACAAGCCAAGGGGATGCCAAACCTGATGACGAATTACTCCTTCGGTGGTTGTGGTGTTCTCTTGATAAGCTCTTCAATAAGTTTCCTCAACTCCTCGAACTCAAAAGTAAGAGTACGGATTAGCTCCGAGTTTTGCTCAATACGGTTCATGATTATGTCAGTCCGAGAATCCTAGTTCTTGTTATTATTTCCCCAATCTTCATCCTTAGCATGATCCTTCACTGCATTGTTAGAACGAGGCATATCCCAAACCAAGGGCAAATTCACTTTGGGCACATGTTGATATTGATACTCGTGTATAAGTGTATGGAAGGGTCTCTTGTCACATGGAGGAGATGATAGTGGAGAGAGAGTATGACGTCGAGATTTCCCTCCTGTAGACATCCGTGCTATCCTCTTAAGCTTGGTAGGTCGTGCCACCAAACCAATGCTTGCGAAGGTAGCGCGGGTGTCCGGATGCTTGTCCTCCTCCATGTCACCTTCATACCCTACTGAAATCTCCTCCTCCTTGGTGACTTGAGGTTCTTCTTCCTCGGGCTTCTTGCCTTTGTCATTGGCGGAGGCCATGGTGCTCTAAACTTGAGAAGATTTCCTGACAGAAATATATTGAAACGAAAACACAACAAGAACACGATGCACGAACCTCGGGGGATCCGGGGGGGGTTATATATTACGAAGTTTCAAGGCATAAGGAAGGTTCTGGTACGGAAACGAGGCGGAGATGGAGTTCGAGGGGGGAACACCCCCCCTCAGCGCAGCCAGGCTGGGCCCACGCCTGGGGTGGGTTTGCCCACCCCGGGCTTCGTTTCCTCTTCAGTTTCATCTCGTAACTTCCCTTATGTATTAAAAACATCAAAAATATAAAAAGATTGGGTTTCACGAACCTTCTGTTTTCACCACTTTTACCTATTCAAAGACGAACTCTGCAGATTCCTACTCTCTTTCTCCTAAGAATTTCCTTCATACAAAACTTTTGCACAAACTCAAAGATAACATTAGTGTAAGCAAAAACAATAAACCTTTGGTAAACACTTCAACTGAAAACCCATCAAAACAAAAGCTTCTGTAAGAGGCAAATGCAAATGATGGCAGAAATCTGTCAAAACAGACCAGCAGGTAAAGATTGATTTTTTTGAAGACATTTTTTGCTCAAATCAAAAAGTGCAAAACTGATGAAAGTTTGGTAACAACTTGGATAACAAGCACAGAAAAATTCATCTCCATCCGAAGTACTGAGCTTCCTCACGAATTTTTACAATGCAGCACAAAAATCTGTCCCAGGACAGCCACTTTTCACAACTCATCTACTTCACAAAAGTAGTTGAACTTGACACAAAAACCAAAACAAAAAGGATAAGGAGCGGTTATTATGGAGGTAAGAACTTCTAAGACTCGACAAAACTCTTGGGTTATCTCCCAACAAGTACTTTTCTTTAATACCTTTAAGTTAGGCTTGAGACTTCCAAAGATGCTCACATAGGATATATATATTATCTGAAATGAAAGAGATCATCAAGAAGCAAATAACCAACACACTTGAGTCTAACCCACTTCCTGTGTATGGGGGTATCATGAGAAAACGAATTGTTGAAACAAAAAAGACACTAGCATAGGAAGACAAAACAGATGCAACTTCAAAGTTTCAACATAAAACGGGGAAACTTAACATCATTGAGATGCATAAAACCGTGTTTCCATCTCTCAAAATAACTTTCAGTAGCACTTTGAATAAAGTTGAAAATATAACTGTCACTGGAAACAACTTTATCATCATAACAAGCATACTTACAGTCACCAAAGGAGGTCCAAGGTCATAGACTGGATCAATAGAAGCAAGTTGTTCCATCCTGAAATATTTATTAGGCAAGCTATTTTCACAAGGAGCTTTAGCAAATTTGGAAAAGTTAAACTCATAAGAATCTCCATAAAACTTAGTTAAAACTTTTTCCTTCTTACAACCAATAATATCTCCATAAGTATTCAAGAAAGGTCTACCAAAAATGATAGGACAAGTTTTGCTAGCTGCTGAATTAAGCACTAGAAAATCAGCAGGATACTCAATCTTACCACAGAGAACCTCCACATCTCTTATAATGCCAATGGGGCAAATGGTATCCTTGTTAGAAGGGTGAATAACCACATCAATGTCCTCAAGCTCACAAGGACCAATCTCATGCATAATTTCCCTGTAAAGCTCATAAGGAATAACACTAGAACTAGCACCAATATCACATAAACCATAGTAGCAATGATCACCAATTTTAACAGAAAGCACAGTAACACTAGATTTTATAGCCTTACTAGGATGAGAGATAATATTAGAAGCGTCTTCACAGAAGACAATGTACTCATCCTCTATATTTCTAGTGACAATGTCTTTCACAACAGCTACCACAGGTTCAACATTCAATTGCTCATCAGGATCCATAGTTTTCATTGTACCTTTGTTATTAGCACTAATAATCATAGAATACTCCTTTACCTTAGCTAGGAAAGGTAATTTCTCAACATGAGGTTCAGGCACAATATGATTAGTAGTACAAACTTGAGTACTTCTAACTGGAACATGACTAACAACATCTTTATAAGGAGCATGGTACTTATTCAACTTCTTCTTGAGAATTTCTATGTAAGAGGCAAAGGACTTAAAACAGTTGGCAATACTTTGGGAATCAAGCCCAAACTCATTGCTAATATCACGAAAGTCATCAGTTCCCATAAAAGATTTAATGCATTCATAATCATAGTTTATACCTGAATTTCTTCCTTTGTCATTCTCCCAAGCTTCAGTGTTCTCTTGAATACGTTCTAGAAGGTCCCATTTAGCTTCTTCCTTCATATGCGTGGATGATCCATCACACGAAGCATCTAGTAAATATTTATCATGAAGAGAAAGCCTCGCATAAAAGTTATTGAGAATAATATTGTTAGGGAGTTTATGAATAGGACATTTAAGCATTAGTAACTTCAATCTCCCCCAAGCTTGAGTTGTACTCTCTCCATCAAGAGGCCAAAAGTTATATATAAGATTTATATCCTTATGAATCTCACGGGGAGGATAAAATTTAGAGTAAAAGAGAGATGCCATCTTCTCCCATTCCATGGATTGTCCATTCTTCAGAAACTTATACCATTCTTCATCTCTCCCTTTCAAGGATATGGAGAGTAACTTCTTCACCTATTCAGTTGTGATACCTGCACACTTAAACAACCCGCATAATTCATGGATAAAAAGCAAGTGATCACCAGGATGGACAGTTCCATCCCCAAAATAATAATTATCCATAACACGATTAACAATACTTGTAGGTATCTTAAAAGGATCTATCTCAACAGGAGGTGGTTCATCTACTACCCTAGCAGTGGTAGTAGTTTTCCCAAACAGAAAACCAAGTGGGATGTCCATATTGGAAACAAAGTAACAAGCAGTAACAAGAGCAATACTCACAGTAAAAGTTTCCCTTACCAGTTCCACTCTTCAATATCGCTTCACTCCCTGGCAACGACGCCAGAAAATAGTCTTGATGACCCATAAGTATAGGGGGTGTATCGTAGTATTTTCGATAAATAGGAGTGTCGATCCCAACGAGGAGCAGAAGGTGCTGAACAGTGGTATGGAGCAGGAAGTTCCTGTGAATACTTAGCAAATGGATTTTTAGTGATTTTCTGACAAGGGTACGAAACAAAGAGCAAGTAACAGAAGTAACAAACAAACAGAGCAAGTGGCCCAATCCTTTCTTAGCAAAGGACAAGCCGGTGGAAATACTTATAAGGACCAAACGTTCTCGAGGACACATGGGAATTCTGTCAAGTGCTTTCGCTCCAAATAGCTGAGTACTCTTCTTTGGTGTTTGTAAGTGTTGTGTGGGCGAACCTGTGCTAACATACCGCCCTTCCTAGGACTAATACATACTTGTGATTAAACCCCCTACAAACATCCGTAACTACAGGAAAGTAATTAAGATATAAATCTAACCATAGCTTTAAACTCTGAGATCCTATGCTCCCTTGTGCAAAGGTGTCCTAACGGGGGTTCAGGTTTCTGTCACTCTGGCAACCCCACAATTAGTAGCCAAATACACAATGCATTCCCCTAGGCCCATAAATGGTGAAGTATCATGTAGTCGATGTTCACATGACACCACTAGAAGAATAGCACCACAACTTAAATACTAAACCATTGAATAATAACTCATCACAGATTCATTACTAACAACATGACTTCTCTCATGTCCTCAAGAACTAAACGAACTACTCACAAGACATCATATGGATCAAGATCAAAGATGATATGGTAATGGATAACAATCTGAACATAAACAATAATCCAATGGTTCCACTCACAAGCATCAACTACAATAGTAATCAACACCGGGAAAGTTTCCCCTAAGAACTAAAGCAATATCCAACACAATTGTTACAGCGGGACGGAGTGATGGTGATGGTGCTGGTGGAGATGATGGTGTAGATGATGATGATGATGATGATGATGATGATCCCGATGAAGCCTAGCTTGATGACGATGTTGATGGCGACGGTCTCCCCTCCCCGGGAAGGAATTCCCTCGGCAGAAATATATCTACCGGAGAGATCTTTCTCTCTCGGTGTTTTCTGCCCCCCCCCCCAGAGGCGGCGGAAATCTATCTGTGGTCGCTCCCCTAACCTTAGGGTTTCGAAGGGAAGATATAGGTGAAGGGGCGGAGTCGGAGGCCGGGCTAGTGGGCCACACCTGCCCTAGGCGCGGGGTTAGGTGGGCCCGCGCCTAGGGGGTGTGGGCCTCCTGAGGCCCTTCTTTGTCCCTCCTTCTGGCTTCCTTCGTCTTCTGGTAAAATAATATGTTTCCATATTTTTCTGGTATTTTTCTGATCTTTGCGAAATTGCACTGAAACGCCTTCTTTTCCATCGGAATCCAGACTCCGGCAGTCCATCCTCCAAGAATCATCCAACATTCATAAACAGATGAAAAGTCATAAGTAATACCTCATAATAAGACAAATATCAATGAATAGAGGTAAATTATGATATAGAATGGTGATGCAAATTGGGCGTATCAACGGTTATAGACTGTTTCATGGAGATCTGATCGGGTCCTTAGGGTTTTGGCATCGGGGGGTTTATATAGGCGAAGAGGCGAGGAAGGAGGGTGGACAGGGCACCCACACCATAGGTCGGTGTGCCTAGGATGGTACCGCGCGACCCTAGGGTGTGCCCTTCGGTCTCTGTGTTCTCCTCGGTGAAATATTGACTTTGAATTTTGTCCCGTCCAATTCCGAGAATATTTCCTTACTAGCTTTTCTGAAACCAAAAACATCAGAAAATAGGCAACTGGCACTGCAACATCTTGTTAATAGGTTAGTCCTAGAAAATGTATAAAAATACCTCAAAGTGTAGACAAAGCATAGCAAATTGGATACTAAACAAGCATGGAACATCAAAAATTATAGATACGTTTACAGCGTATCACTAGCCTAAGCCATGCTTAATCATGGTGGAAACTTGCAGCATCACCATAGTGAGCAATCTATGAAGCATCCTGAGAAGAAAAAATATATAGAAAAAAGGGAAGAAAAAATATATGCACAATGCTCATGGTAAATAAAAGGATCACTGAGATGCTCATTGTCTGTTGCCTTGTCATTCTGAAATGGGATAGCTTTTGTATCATGGGGAAAGGGATACCCCATTGGCGGTTCTCTATGATACACATATACTTACAATGACAAGAAATTGCTTGTGACTAAAGTTGAGTAGCATGAGGAACGACCCTCGTACTCAAGGGACATGAGTTGCCAACTTATGATTTGTAAAGCATATACTCCATATTTGTTTCACTTTAACCTTAATCACTTCAAGATGCTTATGATAGGGGCAATGAGAGCTCATAGCTAATAAGTACCATAATTTTTGGAAGCTCTTTATGAAACTTGAAATCCCTGCTTCCCTTTGTGAAGGGCCTTTCTTCCTACTTTTATATTGAGTCTCCACCTTCTATCTTTATGCACAAATTAAGAGAGCATAGTTGTCATTCTTAGTTTTATGTGCATTGTCCCAAAACTTATTGATTGATTCATAATGTTGATATTGCTTGTTCTTGAACTATTTGTATCTAGTCACCCTTATGAACTTTGAAGGTGTCCTATGCATTTATGTTTTGCTACTCCATGAAGGACAAGCTGAATACCACTATGTTATGTTTTCTATATGTGAAACAAACAAACGTCTCTCAATGCATTGTTATTCATTATCTTTGTTTGTACCTTTTCATGTTACAACATAGTTGCTATGTCTTATTGTTAGAGCTACATCTTTCATGCTCATGTTTAGAGTACTTTGATCCCAACTTTCAATGCTTTGCAAATGGTTTGATCAAGATTGTGATGGTGCATGTCACCTCAAAAAATAGTCTTTTTTATCACTTACCTACTCGAGGACGAGCAGGAGTTAAGTTTGGGGATGCTTGATACATCTTAAACGTATCAATAATTTTTATGTTCCATGCTTGTTTAGTATCAACTTTGTTATGTTTTGACTACACTTTGAGGTATTTTTATACATTTTCTGGGGCTAACCTATTAACAAGATGTCGTAGTGCCAGTTGCCTGTTTTATGTTGTTTTTGGTTTCAGAAAAGCTAGTAAGGAAATATTTTCGAAATTGGATGGGACAAAAGACAAAGTCGATATTTTACCGGAGAGAACACATAGTCCGAAGGGGAGACACAGTGGGGACACGAGGCGGCCACACCCTAGGGCGGCATGACCTAGGGGGCGCCAGCCCTAGGTGTTGAAGGGAATATGCCCTGAGAGACAATAATAAAGTGTTTATTATGTATATTTCAAGTATATGATAGATGTTTATTTTGCATGCTATAATTGTATTAATACGGAAATGTTAATACATGTGTGTTTAATAAACAAACAGAAAGTTTCTAATTACGCCTCTCTCATAAACTAGCTTGTTGATTAACAAGATGATCAAGGTTTCCTGATCATGGACATTGGATGTTGTTAATAACGAGGTCACAACATTAGTGTAATGGTGTGATGAACATTCATCCGAAGTATAGCATTATGATCAAAGTCATTGAGTTTATATTGCTATAACAACTTACGAAGTGATCCTAATCCTTAGACCATGAGATCATGTCAATCAGTAACACCAGAAGAGTTTCTTGATAACATCAAACGTCACACCGTAACAGGGTGATTATAAAGATGGGTTCAGAACTAATAAAGTGTTATGTTGAGGCCCATGGATCGAGAGTTGTCGGGGGGGAGGGTAACCCCCGGTAGGGTCTCAAGGGGTAAAACACAGCCCAGCTTGGCTTACGCCGAGTGAAGAAAGAACCAGGCCGAGTAAGGACAGACGGGTAAGAAGGTCGTTTGAGGAAGAAAATATGTCGGCCCGTGTAGGACAAAGAAGTTAACCTTGTAGGAGCCTACAAGCCGAGTCTCACGATGAAGGGACGAGTCAGATAGGACCTGAGGTACCTTTCTGAGTAAGGTTCAGGAGCGACCGTGGTAAAGCGTGGTCAAAAGAGAAGGGCGACGCCGGGTGACACGAAAGGAGCCGGGTGACGCCTAAATCAAGGGCTGACGTACAAAGTTACAGCATGACGCCAAAGGAACTGGAGGCGACGTACCTGGAGACCGTTAACTGTCTAGCTTTATGGACTGGGCCACTAGGCTTAGGGCAAGCCCATGACCCGGCCCGTATAGTAAGGACCAAGATCCAAACAGTAACACTACAACCCAAAGGGATGTAGCCTAGCTAGCATCGCCTATATAAGGAGGGGCATAAATGTAGTATAAGGGGGTTGGACCAAGTAGGGAACTAGTGCACAGAACTCTAGTTCATACAGCTCTTGAAGCACTTGTAAACCACTAGTATCAATAAAATTCCTAAGTGTGGAGAGTTATTCTTGTTCTTCGTGCATGGCAAGATCATGCACTCCCTCCCCGGTGACCACAAGCACCCATTCGGCCCACAACTTAAGCCTACCCATGGCATCTGACATGATACCACCACGAAAGTTGGCGCCCACCGTGGGGCAGAAGCAGGTGCTTGATGGAGTCTTCATCCGGACGGGCAACATCATCGCCAAGACCGGCGAGTGCGTCTACTCCGGCCTCATCCATAGGTTTGGAGCGCTCAACTTCGTCAGCGACAATGCGGGATGCTTTGGGACCAAACCGTTCCCTAGGGGCGGTCGCTTCATCAAGTTCGGCGAGCATCAGGTCTACGTCACCGTGCGAGTGGAGCGCGCGTATCCGGAGCGCGTCGTCCTGGCGCCGGATCCACCTGTGGTTCCTGTCGTAGGGAAGCTTCACCAGCTGTAACATCCCAATATTAAAAAAATTGGTTTTGAATGTTATTCACTAGCATTGCATTCATATAAAAATTTCAATAAAAAACCCTAGCTTCAACTCCATTGAATTTTACTAATGTTCCTAATAGGGGAGTATTAAGAGAATTGAATATACGATATGTTAAACTAAATAAAAGTTTGCAAAAATGATCCTAAGAGGATCTACAGAATTTTTGAAAATTTTGGAGACAGGAATCAGCTCATTTGAAGGTCATATGAAAAAGTTACGAAGGAAATAAGAAAATAAAAAAAGAGAAAATAATTAAAAAAACTAACCTAATCCTGTTGGCCGAACCCCTGGCCTGGCCATTGACCCCGCAGCCTAGCCCACCTAGCTAACTACCGCTCACTTCCCCACCGCACACAGCACGCAACCAGCCGCAGCGGCCGAAGGCCGGCCCATCACAACACCAGCAGCCACCGGCCCTCTCTCCTTCTCTGTCACCGACAGGTAGGACCCGCCCCGTCTTCTTCCACCTCGCGGCAGGAGACCGCGATGAACACGATGCCGTCCCTGTTTCAAATCCGATCGATTCCGGTCGATTTCTTGTCCCTTCTCCATGAATCCCTTCCCCATAAAAACCCGACCCCGCTGCCACTTTTTTCCCCTTCGGATTTTCCCTCAAAACCCTAGCCTCTATTTTTTTTGAAGCTTCCAATCTCGCCGCCGGAGTTTCGCCGCAGTACCCTCAGGAAGGTTGAGATGACATCAATAACGAGCTCCCCTCTCTTGTTTTCTCCACCTTTGAGACCGCCACTAACGAACGCATCACCCCATCTGGTTTTTACCCTCTGCATCACACCAAGGCGTCGGGAATTGCTCGCTGGAATTCTCCACCGGCCGAAACTCTCCAACTGAACACCACCAGTGCCACGAGAAGAAAGGGAAGTCGCCAGGCAGACGAGGAGAACCGCCTTGACCCGCGGTGTTTCGTAGACCTACCATCCACACCGGAGGACGTCCAGAACGCCTGCAAGCATCGCCATCTGCCCCGTCCGCCGCCGGCCGTCGACGTCACCACGGTGAGCTTAGAAACTTTGGTCCCTGACCGTTTGATCTGCAACGCACGGTGTAGATTAGAAGTAGAGGCGAAGGGGTACCGTCCAGTGGCATCGTGCCGCGTGGCACAACACTTAGTCAGCGGCCGCGTCAGTGCAGCGTCATCTAGCTCGGCCAATCAGCAGCCGCCACGTGCCGTTAGCTCACCTTCTTAAATAAAAATTAATTTAGAAATTACAGAAAATAGATAGATCTTAGAAAATTCATAATAAAATATCTACTTGGCCAAAAATTGCAAATAATATACCTATGGATTCATAAAATTGTGTAGAACATTATTATGGAGTTAGATCTAAGCTTTCCTGTCTATATTTATGGTAATGATTTAAATAGTTTTAATGTACTTTTATATTAATAAATCCATAGTAAATTATTTATAGGTCAGAAAATATGAATAATATGTCCCCGGATTCACAATCTCGTGTAGATTACAGATCTGATTTTAGATCTAATGTTTGAGAAAGAAAATTATTTAGGTGATTTAAACTCTATTAAATACTAAATAAATCATAAGAAAATATCTACACCTCCGATTATGGTGAATCCAATTTCTACTGGTTCGTATTAATTCCCTCTATGTATTGAACTTAAGGTACAAATTTATTTCAACAATGAGAACATGATTTACAGCAGATCTGATAAAACCCCATTAATGGCAATCAATTAATAAAACAAATACTCTATTGCATTAAAACACTTCTGCATGCATGCATTTGTGCATTTGTTTATGATTATGCGATTGCTTATGTTGTTTGCAATTGTTTGATCGATAGATTGCGAGGAGTGCACCGTGTGTGATTGCAACGAGTGTTTGAACAACTTCAACAACTATTAAGGCAAGTTACACCTTTGTTCATATCTTTGTCCCAGAATTTTTCTACTATGCATGTTTTGATCTTCAAAAATAGTAGTATGCATGTGTAGGATGTTTTTAGTAGAAGAGAAATATTTTACAAGTGCTATGCCAGTTTGTAGTATGCCATGAGTAGCTTTATACTTAGGAATATTTCCACTCCTATTAGGTTCTCCTGAATTTTCTAAGTATTATGCTTGTGCTATGCTATATATCTGAAAATACCAATGGGGATTCGAAAGACATAATTTTTTCTAAGTATAATAGCTCTATGTATGAGCGCGACTTTTTCTCCTCAAATCTACTTCAAAATAAAACTATGTTTTTCTCTGGGCGAAGTGGTATGTATGGATCGACTAGTAGGGGAAGTAACCTAGATTGGCGCTGCTTGTGCCCTCCACCGCCCAGGATCAAAGAAGTCTGCCATGATTCAGAATTCAGAAGCTTCTAGTAGAACCACAATACATATGGGCTCTGTCTTGGCCTAGTACTTAGTGGGAAACCTCACCTGAGTACCATAGTTTTGGCTCCCGTGGAACCGAGTAGAGGGGCTACTAAGGGAAAGCTTCGCCATGATCTTGTTTGTAAAAGGACTTGATCGTGGATTGTGGGTAAAGTGCAAAACTCTCGAGAGTATCAACCTGATTGATCAGCCGTGTTCACGGAAAATAACAACTTTGAGCATCTGAAGGATGGACCATCTGAAGGATCTTCCTCTCTCTTTTCTAAAAAAAGTTTTCAAACCCCATGGCATGAGTAATATCGCCAATGGGTGGGATTTGGGGACTTGGTGAGTAATATCCAAGTGTTTGGTTGATTGGACACCTGGTGAGTAATATCCTCATGTGCCATTCGACTTTATCTTACTTAAGCAAATGTTTACAAAGTAGGGTAAAACTCTCTCTTTTCACCATACTTAGAGAAAATTAGCTCCATGCAAAAGAACTCCAAAGCCTAATCTAGCCTTGCATGTAGAGTTAGTATTTTTCCTTCATGGTGTAAATTGCCAATACATTCAGAGTATTGACCCAACTTGTTGGCTGCACGTTTTATGTGCATAATTTGGAGATCGTTGTAAGGTGCGCTAGGATCGCGGGTCTTCACTCAACCTGCATGTGGCATTGATGGGACTCCAAGTTGTGTTATTTTACTTTCTGTTGCAATAATGTAAACTCTGGATTATTCGATTCATGTAATAAAGACTTGTGTTTTATATGATACTTCATCGACTGCGAGTGTTAGATTTTGATCCAGGGACTAGCATGTTAATCACAGGGAATTGGGATCTTTATCGATCCAAGGTCACTACATATGGTATCAGAGCACATGTTGACTGTAGATCGTGACCCTAGACATGGAAAACCTTAGGACAAATATTTTCTAAGTTATTTTCGAAAACTCCCATACTTCTCCTCAACTATCTTTGGAGTTTTAAAATTCTTAAGTCTTTTCTTTTCAACATTAGAGATGACCATTGTGCACTTCAAGAAGAAAACTTTTTCTCAAGGCTACATTTCCAAAGAAGTTCTCAAGTCAAGAGTTGAAGACCTCTACTGAAGCTACAAGAATTGAAGACTACAAAGATATGAAAGACTTTGAAGACATCGAAGTCCATGAAGATTAAAGAGACCACTAGGAACCAAACCGGTATAGACTATGCTATGAGTTAAATGTGGTGATTTGTGAGCTGTCATTTGCAATGGTTTTATTGACAACAACAAATAAAACTTATTTACAAATTTTTTGTTTGTGTGCGGTAGATACTCTTCCTTCCATATCTTAAAGCCCAAGAGATGGAGATAAACCGAAGAAATTGAATGGATATGGAAGTTACAAATTCTACGAGTGGAATAAGAGAAGATCACCTGCACATGGCAGAGATTGCAACACGAGCTTAAAAGAGGACATCGCCAAGTTTAAGAATTAGGAAACACTCCCACACCAATTCTTACGTTATATCACGCCATAGTTTGTGTTTACTTGGGGTGAATTTGATAATTTTGGTGTTTCTTTTCCATGTTGCCAAGTGTGATGCATGCATAAGGGTAGATTCTTTTTCTCTATGCCTTTCTATATGTCTTATCCTTGTCCAAATTCTCAGATGCCACCAAGACGTGCAAACAATGATCTCCCACCGGATATTGCACAACTACTGGCCTCTCAGAATCAGCTGATCCAACTCCTCACCCAGAACATGCAAAACAACAACAACAACAACAACAACAACCCTCCGCCTCCGCCGCCTCAACATGATCGTTTGACTCGTTTTTTGAGGTTGAACCCTCCTAACTTCACTAGCAGCTCCGAACCAATTGTTGCGGATGACTGGCTCTGCACAATCAATAAGAAGCTAGATACCGTCCAAGCTGCTGGAGCTGACAGGGTGCGTTATGCCGCGAACCAACTTGAAGGACCTGCTGCCGAATGGTGGGACAACTACCAAGTCACCCACCCAGATATTGATGCTATTACATGGAACCAGTTTGAGACAGCTTTCCGCACTCACCATGTGGCTGCTGGTGTCATGACTCTGAAAAGGCGCGAGTTTTGTGACTTACACCAGCTGCATCGTTCTGTCACCGAGTATGGGGAGCTTTTTAATAAGCTGGCCCGATATGCGCCGATGATGTTTCCACTGATGCCAAGGGGCAGGAGGAGTTCTTAAGGGGACTTAATGACGAGATATCTATCCATCTTGTGCCTCAAAAGTTTGACAACTACCAAGAACTCCTGGATAGGGCAGTCGTGGTCGAAGCTAAACATAAGAGCATCGATGATCGTAAGAGGAATTCTACATCCCACAAGCATAACCATGTTCCATACCAAAAGCAGCGTACTTCCTCCCCACCACCCAACAATCATAATGGCCATAAGTACCACAATGGCAATGAGGGAAATGGCAACAATAGTAATCATCGGAAGGATCTTAGTCAGGTGACATGCTACAGGTGTGGGGAAAATGGGCATTACGCTACTGATTGCCCACAAAAGCGGAAGAATAGAAATGGAAATGGTAATGGACATGCCAATGATAATGGAAGTGTCAATGGTAATGGAAACGATAATGGGAACGGTAATGGAAATGGCAAGAAACCAAATCATTTCGGCAAGTCCATGGTAAATCATGTCTTCTTGGACGAAGTTTACGACTCATGACCCCAAGGTAATCAATGATAAGGCCTCAAATTTATGAGTGGAGATAAGTCTAGAGAATTCATCAAAGACATCCTTTTAAGGGTGGTAGCACCCTGGTGTATCCTGAACCTATTTCTTTCTAGCCTTCTCGAATCTCGAGGACGAGATTCCTTTTAAGGGTGGTAGTCTGTAACATCCCAATATTAAAAAAAATTGGTTTTGAATGTTATTCACTAGCATTGCATTGCATTCATATAAAAATTTCAATAAAAAAACCCTAGCTTCAACTCCATTGAATTTTACTAAGGTTCCTAATAGGGGAGTATTAAGAGAATTGAATATACGATATGTTGAACTAAATAAAAGTTTGCAAAAATGATCCTAAGAGGATCTACAGAATTTTTGAAAATTTTGGAGACAGGAACCAACTCATTTGAAGGTCATATGAAAAAGTTACGAAGGAAATAAGAAAATAGAAAAGGAGAAAAGAATTAAAAAAACCTAACCTAATTCTATTGGCCGAACCCCCTGGCCCGGCCACTGACCCCGCAGCCTAGCCCACCTAGCTAACTACCGCTCAATTCCCCGCCGCGCGCAGCGTGCAACCAGCCGCAGCGGCCCAAGGCCGGCCCATCACAACAGCAGCCACCGGCCCTCTCTCCTTCTCTGTCACCGACAGGTAGGGCCCATCCAGTCTTATTCCACCTCACGGCAGGAGACCGCGATGAACATGATGCCGTCCCTATTTCAAATCTGATCGATTCCGGTCGATTTCTTGCCCCTTCTCCACGAATCCCTTCCCCATAAAAATCTGACCCCGCCGCTGCTTTTTTTCCCTTCGTATTTTCCCTCAAAACCCTAGCCTCTATTTTTTTTAAGCTTCCAATCTCGCCGCCGGAGTTCCGCCGCAGTACCCTCAGGAAGGTTGATATGCCAGCAATACCGAGCTCCCCACTCTTGTTTTCTCCACCTTTGAGACCGCCACTAACGACCGCATTGCCACATATGGTTTTTACCCTCTACAGCACACCAAGGCGTCGGGAATTGCTCGCTGGAATTATCCACCTGTCGAAACTCTCCAACTAAACACCACCTGCGCCACAGGAAGAAGGGGAAGTCGCCAGGCAGACGAGGAGAACCGCCTTGACCCGCCGTGTTTCGTAGACCTACCATCCACGCCGGAGGATGTCCAGAACGCCTGCAAGAATCGCCATCTGCCCCGTCTACTGCCGGTCGTCGATGTCACCACGGTGAGCTTAGAAACTTTGGTCCCTGGCTGTTTGATCTGCAACGCACGGTGTAGATTAGAAGTAGAGGCGAAGGGGTACCATCCAGTGGCATCGCGCCGCGTGGCACAGTGCTTAGTCAGCGTTCGCGTCAGTGCTGTGTCAGTGCCATGTCATCTAGCTCGGCCAATCAGCAGCCGCCACGTGCCGTTAGCTCACCCGCTTAAATAAAAATCAATTTAGAAATTACAAAAAATCGATAGATCTTAAAAATTTCATATTAAAGATGTACTTGGCCAAAAATTGCAAATAATATACCTATGGATTCATAAAATTGTGTAGAACATTATTATGGAGTTAGATATAAGCTTAAATGTATATATTTACGGTAATAATTTAAATAGTTTTAATGTCCTTTTATATTAATAAATCCATAGTAAATTATTTATAGGTCAGAAAAATATGAATAATATGTCCACGGATTCACAATCTCGTGTAGATTACAGATCTGATTTTAGATCTAATTTTTGACTAGACAAATTATTTAGGTGATTTAAACTCTATTAAATACTAAATAAATCCTAAGAGAGTATCTACACCTCCGATTATGGTGAATCCAATTTCTACTGGTTCGTATTAATTCCCTCTATTTATTGAACTTAAGGTCCAAATTTATTTCTACAATGAGAACATGATTTACAACAGATCTACTAAAAACCCCCATTAATGGCAATCAATTAATAAAACAAATACTCTATTGCATTAAAACACTTCTGCATGCATGCATTTGTGCAGTTGTTTATGATTATGTGATTTCTTATGTTGTATGCAATTGTTTGATAGATAGATTGGGAGGAGTGCATCGTGTGTGATTGCAACGAGTGTTTGAACAACTTCAACAACTATTAAGGCAAGTTACACCTTTGTTCATATCTTTGTCCCGGAATTTTTGTACTATGCATGTTTTGATCTTTAAAATAGTAGTATGCATGTGTAGGATGTTTTTAGTAGAAGAGAAATATTTTACAAGTGCTATGCCAGTTTGTAGTATGCCATGAGTAGCTTTATACTTAGGAATATTTCCACTCCTATTAGGTTCTCCTGAATTTTCTAAGTATTATGCTTGTGCTATGGTATATATCTAAAAATACCAATGGGGATTCGAAAGACAGAAATTTTTCTAAGTATAAAAGCTCTGTGTATGAGCGCGACTTTTTCTCCTCAAATCTACTTCAAAATAAAACTATGTTCTTCTCTGAGCGAAGTGGTATGTCTGGATCGACTAGTAGGGGAAGTAACCTGGATTGGCTCTGCTTGTGCCCTCCACCACCCAAGATCAAAGAAGTCTGCCATGATTCAGAATTCAGAAGCTTCCAGTGAAACCATAATACATATGGGCTCTGTCTTGGCCTAGTACTTAGTGGGAAACCTCACCTGGGTACCATAGTTTTGGCTCCCGTGGAACCGGGTAGAGGGGATACTAAGGGAAAGCTTCACCATGATCTTGTTTGTAAAAGGACTTGATCGTGGATTGTGGGTAAAGTGCATAAACTCTTGAGAGTATCAACCTGATTGATCAGCCGTGTTCACGGAAAAGAACAACTTTGAGCGTCTGAAGGATGGACCCTCTGAAGGATCTTCCTCTCTCTTTTCTAAACAAAGTTTTGAAAACCCATGGCGTGAGTAAAATCGCCAATGGGTGTGATTTTGGGACTTGGTGAGTAATATCCAAGTGTTTGGTTGATTGGACACCTGGTGAGTAATATCCTCATGTGCCATTCGACCCTATCTTACTTAAGCAAATGTTTACAAAGTAGGGTAAAACTCTCTCTTTTCTCCATACTTAGAGAAAATTAGCTCCATGCAAAAGAACTCCAAAGCCTAATCTAGCCTTGCATGTAGAGTTAGTATTTTTCCTTCATGGTGTAAATTGCCAATACATTCAGAGTATTGACCCAACTTGTTGGCTGCATGTTTTATGTGCAGAATTTGGAGATTGTTGAAAGGTGCACTAGGATCACGGGTCTTCACTCAACCTGCATGTGGCATTGATGGGACTCCAAGTTGTGTTATTTTACTTTCTGTTGCAATAATGTAAACTCTGGATTATTCGATTCATGTAATAAAGACTTGTGTTTTACATGATACTTTATCGACTGTGAGTGCTAGCTTTTGATCTAGGGACTAGCATGTTAATCACAGGGACTTGGGATCTTTATCGATCCAAGGTCACTACACCAGCTCATCTCTGTTGAGGTAATGATGACAACCCCTAAACCAACATCTCCTCCAGTAGCTCTCGTACTGAATGAGAATGCTGAGGGAGGAAATCAAGAGGAGACACCAAGGGCTGCAAGAACAACAAAGGCACCGCTAGAGAAGCTAGAGAACATAGCTAGGAGTAAGAGGGCTAAAGAGCTGCAAGACGCGATAGATAAGTTGGCAGAGATAGTAGCGGAAGCAACTGATCCGGCACGCGTGCAAGCCAAGTTAGAGGAAGCCAGAATAAACGTACTGGAGAAATCAAAGGAGTTAGCACAGTTACAGCAATATGTGGATATCACAATCCGAGAGCTCAACTCGGCAAATCGAGTCAAGGGCGCAAAGACCCGGCTTGATGCAACAAGATTAAGAGGAAGAAACCTCAATGAGGAGCTGGCGGATACAACGTCGAAAATAACATCGGAGAACAGCAATGAAACAGCCATGCAGCCGACGTACAATACAACAACAGCTAACCTAAGAGCCGTAGAAGCAGCAATGGCAGAGCTACCCCATTTTATGGGTGAAGCAAAGAAAACACAACAAGAATGAGTCAATGAACTAGTAAGAGCAGCTAGCATGCTAAACGAAGCATACTACAGGGTGAATCTGGGTATAGCATGGAGGTCACAGCTGGTTCACTCGGCAAATCCTATCCCGACATGATCAGCAGGACATACAGCATCCTCACCCGGAGCGGCGCCAATACAGAGAAAAGAAAAGAGTGTGGATTCAGGGAGGAACAAGCAAATGATCACCTATGACCCGGCAATGGCTCAGGGAAACCCAACACATGCATAGGGAACAAGAAGGACTAATGCCCAGGAAAAAGAAGGCCGAGAGAGGCAAGCAGGGCAAATGAATGACAATGGAGGGGGAAATTTTGCGCCTCAACCTAGGCGGATCTCACTCGGCAGGAGGAGGAAATCCAGCACCGAATAATTCTCAGCTGGCCCGAAAGAAGACAGCAAAGCACGGGAAAAGCAGTACAACATCCTGCTAACCCGAACGCAAATAGATACAATGATGATTACTCGACGATGGTGAACAACGTATATGAATTGCTGGATCACGCATATCAAGCAATGGGAGCCATACTCGGAGGCAGGAACCTTCAGCTGGATGATGCAAGGCTGAAGCTTGATCGAATAAAGATGGCAGAGTTGATCGAGTCGCAAGGTCCATAGGGTCCACCATGCTTTGGCAAAAGGATCATGAAGGAACCACCTGTACGAAATTTTCAGCTGGCCAGAGGAACGAAGACTTATGATGGGAGCACAAAGCCAGAGGACTGGCTCATATATTATGGAACTTCTATGAAAATCGCGCAGGGAAATTTGAGATGGGCGGTAAGATATGTGCCGCAAATGCTGGAGGGACCAGCACAGGTGTGGCTGAACAACTTGCCACCCGGAAGCATCAATAGCTGGATCGATTTTCAGGACGCTTTTGTGAGCAATTTCACAAGCACCTACAAGAGGACGAATCGCCCACAACAGTTAGCAATGTGCAAGAAAAGGCCAAATGAGACAGACAGAGAATTCCTCACAAGATGGTGCACAATGCGCAACTCTTGCAAAGGGGTAATCGAGTCACATGCTATTGCTTGGTTTGCACAAGGATGCAAACACGGAAGCTTGTTGTGGCAAAGGTTATAGAGGGATATGTCATCAAGCTTGGCAGAAACAATAAGAATTGCTGAATTGTATGCGTTGGGAGATCCGACTCAGCCTTTGCTCATGTCGGCAGATGGGATGACTAAGACTCGGATCTATACGCTGTCGGGTCGCAAAGGCTCCAGGAAAGATCCGAATATAGAAGCAAAAGAAGAGATGAAAGGCCAGACTACAGATATGGTTCGACTCAGGTTGCAGTCGTGAGTCAGGATCATCTAGATGCTGGAGTTAGCCAGCATCAAAGGACAAGTGGACAACAGCAATGGATACCAAAGAATGATGGCAAAAAGCCATACGAACAAAGAAAGCAGTATCAGGACATACATAAGTATACCTATGAGATGATGTTGGACCAGCCGTGTAAATTTCACACGCCTAGTCCGAGTAAGCCGACAAATCACACAACAAGACAATGCACTTGGTTTCAGAAGGGAGATAGAGTGGATTCGCCGAGTAAGCAGCTACCACCACCTCCCCCTCCACCACTCACAGGAGGAAATGCTCAAGCTGTTGGAGCCGAGCATAGATATGAAAACAGGCAGTCGAGGTATCATAATCAAGAAAGAAGGGAAGTTGTGCACCAGGTGCACAACCCAAGAGGTGACGACGCTCATGTCGGCCATGGAACCAGAAATGAGTACAGAGAACATCACCAGAGCTATGTTGTTTTTGTCATAGAGCCGAATGACAAAAAGAGTCAGCAGAGACGGATGATGGAGGTGAATGCCACAATGCCGGCAATTCCAAAGTACATGCATTGGTCTGAGCAAGGAATAACTTGGAGCATAAAGGATCACCCCAAGATCATGCCAACCCCAGGAGGTTATGCTCTAGTCTTAGATCCAACTTTCATGGGCCCTGATATCAATGTGAAGTTTTCCAAGGTACCGATCGATGATGGCAGTAGCATCAACATCACGTACAAGGATACCATGCTCAAGTTAGGCATTACCATGAACATGTTGGAGACGACTAAGACAACTTTGCATGGCATTGTGTCGGGATTGTCCTGTGAGCCAATTGGAAAAATCTGGGTCGACGTCTTATTCGGCAACATAGATAATTGTCGAACAGAAGCCATAGAGTTCGCGGTGGTTGACTTGGTCAGCTCGTATCATGCCTTACTCGGCAGGTCGGCTATGGCAAAGTTTATGGCTACTCCTCACATTGCCTACTTGAAGATGAAATTGTCGGGTCTGTGTGGGGTGATCACAGTCGAAGGAGATTACAAAAGGTCTATTGCTTGTGCCTCAGCCGGATCATCACTGGCCGAGTCACTGGTCATAGCACAGGAAAAGCATCAAATGTTGGAGGTGGCAGCATTGGCCAAAGAAGCACAAATGTCCATGTCGGCACTCACTAATCCGCATGGCAATGTGTCATTCCAAGCCACCAAAGAGACCAAGAAAATACAAGTAGACGAGGCTTTCCCAGAGCGCACAGTTACCATTGGGGCTGGTCTAACTGACAAATAGGAAAGCGAGCTCACGAGCTTCCTCCGTGAGAATCGAGATATCTTTGCATGGTCCACACAAGATTTGCAAGGAGTTCCGAGGGAGCTGGCTGAGCACTCTCTTCATGTCAGGCCAGATGCCAAGCTAGTGAAGCAACCCCTCCGCAGCTTAGCCGAAGATAGGAGAAAAGTGATAGCTGCCGAGATTGCTAGGCTCTTAGCCGCTGGATTCATCATGGAAGTACTGCACCCGGATTGGTTATCAAATCCAGTCTTGGTCGAGAAGAAAAAGGATGACCCGAATGTGGCAGTGGTGTGGTGCATGTGTATTGATTACACGAACCTCAATAAGGCATGTCTAAAAGATCCATTTCCCCTGCCACAGAATGACCAAGTCATAGATTCTACTGTCGGGTGTGAGTTGTTGTCGTTTGTGGACGCGTATTCTGGATTCCACCAGATACCACTAAATCCGAATGATCAAATAAAGACAGCTTTTATTACCCTGTACGGGGATTATTGCTATCGTACCATGCCATTCAGATTAAGAAATGCAGGTGCAACATATCAAATATGCATGCAAAAATGTTTGCAAGACCAATTGGACAAAAATGTTCAGGTATATGTCGATGACGTGGTGATAAAAACCAAGCAAAGTCATACTCTAATTGAGGACTTGCATCAAACATTCGCGAACATAAGAAGATTCCGGATGAAACTTAACCCGGAAAAATGCACATTTGGTGTCCCGGCTGGCAAATTACTCGGATTTCTTGTATCCAGCCGAGGAATCGGGGCTAACCCGACAAAGATCAGGGCCATCGAAAGAATGGAATTACCAAAAACCCTCAACGATGTCCAGCAGTTCATAGGATGCCTGGCCTCGTTGAGTAGATTTATTAGTAGGCTAGGTGAAAAAGCCTTACCACTATATCAACTGATGAAGAAATCAGACAAATTCACATGGACACAGCAAGCTGATAGCGCTTTCCATGAACTAAAGAAAATGTTGGCAACAACACCAATATTAGCATCACCACTATCTAAAGAGCCAATGTTGCTCTATGTTACCGCAACCAACAGAGTTGTAAATGCAGTAATAGTGGTTGAATGCGAAGAAGAGGGAAAATCAGTCCAAAGGTGTCACATCCCAAGATTTTCCAAATCTTGTAATGTGAAAAATAAATAAGCAAAATAAATTATTGTTGAAAATCAGGGAGAAAAGAAACTTTGTTTCTAAATGGAAACTTAAAAATCCCATCTTGAACAAACTTTAATTAAAGTTTGAATCCAACAAAATCCAAATAAAGAGAAATGCATTCATCATAAAATGCATCTGGAAATTTAAACACTTGGAAAATAAATCCAAACCCTAATGGAATAAAAATCATTTCCAAGTTATCTCCAAGCCTATGGATTTGATCCATATAAAAAGTTGTCAACAAACATTCACAAATGATCAAGAAGGACAAATAGAAATGTTATAAGACCATATAAATTGGTTTCACTTAATTTGGAGCCATAAATAAAATCTTATAAATATAATAAGATGAGGAAATTAAATTTCCAAAGCTAATAAATCACTTATCTAAAATCCATACAAAGTGGTGAGCAAATGATCCTAAAGGGATTTAAAAGGATAAATAAATATCAAATAAGATTTTACAAATTGGAATCACCAAGTTTGGATCTATAAATAAAAAGATATGGATTCTATAAGATAAAGATAGAATTATTAAATGAGGAGTATTTGAAAGACCAAATTAAAACTTGGCCAAGACCATAAGTAAATGGAATGAATAATCCAAATCCAAATGAAATAAAAGGGATGAAGAATTTCCAAATAAAATAAAATGGCATTAACCATTCTATCCCTATATTGAATAAAGACAAAATCCCTATTAAGAAATGATTAATTAAATCATGGGAAAAGATATTTGGAATTTACCCAAGTGGAATAAAAGTGAATAAATTGACCTAAATAAGATCAAAGAAAACAATATTTAATTTCATGAGAATAAAGGACAAGTACCAAATTAAAAATGATTAATAAATATTTTCCAAATAGTTCTAGGTGAATATTTTGACACCCTAATAATTGAATAAAACTTACTGAAAAGGTTTTGTGGAAAAATGAAATTTAAATAAGGATTAAAAATTATATTTGATCTTATTTGAATTAAAACAAAGACCTACTTTAAATAATTAAAAAGACACTAAAATAATAAAAGGTTTATTCTAAATTTAACTTCAGAATGTGGTAATAACAGGGTTTGATTATTCACAAAATTTGGCAAAGGATTGAATTCAAATGAGTGTTTGAAATGTTTAATAAAAACCAAAACAGAATATGAGAAAATAAAAAGGGAAAGCATTCAGATAAAAAAACAAAATGAATCTGGCCAGCCCAGCCCGCTCGCAGCCCACCTCTCCCTCTCTTCCCCGAAACGTTTTCTCACCACGGAAAGAACTCACTCAGTCACAGACCACCGGGACCCACTCCTCCTCTCTCCCTCACGCTGACAACGAACCCCACTGCCACCTCATCATCGTTCTCACCCGCGCGAAGACCACGCCCACCTCCCCGGCCGTTATGTCGACGTTTCCTCGAGTTAATACGCAGTAACGACGCCATTTAACAGCCTCGCGATCACGCGTACATAAGCACCTGCCCTCTCTCCCTCTTTTCCCTCACTCGCCGCACCTCCTCTGCCCCAGGGCTGCACGAATTTCTCTCGGCAACATCCACGGCTTCGGCGAGATTCTCCGACGATTCCAGCCACCACCGCTAGCCCCACTGCCTCCAGAGCACACGAGCTTGCTCGCCATCATCTCCTGCACCTTCCAGTGCCTTTCCCTCACTCGCGCGAGCCTCAGACACCCGGCAACAACCTCGACTGAACTCCGCCACCCTCTGCCTCGACTCCGGCGACTCCACACGGTGAGCTCTCACCTCCCTCTCCCCTCTTTTTGATACTCATGTGCGCGCCACGACCTTGCGCATCTGACCATGTCTTCCACTCGTCTTAGCGTGCTCTGTAGCTTCGCCACGAACGACGTCTGAGCGCAACCGATGGTGACCACTACTCCGACGAGCAATTGTCGACCACCCCGTGCGCCCCTGCCTCCCCGAGAACACGTTGAGCATCAGCATCGTACAGCGAATCCGGTGAGCCCTCTCTCTCTCTCTCTCTCTCTTTCTCGCTTCCTGCATCACCGCGCCGCCGCCGCTGCCGCCCGCCGAGTCCGCCGCGGTTCTAGGTCATTACACTAGGACCGTTGGATCTTGATCCTGAGGCTTAGATGGAGTAACTTAAGCGAAGGGGTAGGAGAGCCTCTGAACCGTGCGACGTAATTAGATCTAACGGCTGTATTTGCTGATCCGCACGAAACGGTACGTGCCAGTAGGATAGCTCCACGTGTCACAGAGTCTGTTTTAAAAACAGATTTGATCTATTTGTGGTTCAATTTTGTAAAAATCATAACTTTCAAACCACACATCCAAAATTTGCAAATTTTATATCAATGGAATCAGCAAGACAAGTACTTTCTGACCATGCACTTTTTTAGTAAAATGCTTCTGTTAAATTGATTGTTTTTGCAGAAACTTGTGTATGCATGTTTAGAATATAAAATTTGTTCTAAAATGATTTTTGAGATAAAACCTTTGGCAAATGGTTTGTTTTGGACCTACTGACCATAGGAATCACTTTGTGGTTTCAAAAACTTATTTGGTGAAGCAAAAGAATAAAACCTTGAATTAAAACATTTCTAGTCAAATAAAAATATGGTTTAGTTGTTAAAAATGATTTTGGAGGAAAACCTTTGGGAAATATTTTGATTTAAACTCCCTGACCCCAAGAACCAAGTTTTATGATTTAAAAATGTATTTGATAAATCCTATAAAGGTTGCTACTTTGATAAAGACATTTTCAACCACATGAAATAATAATTTGGTTTAAAAATGGTTTATAGATAAAATATTTTGCAAATAGTTTTGCCACTTTATAAAATGACCAATAAGTGTTTTAGAATGTTTATAACCTATTATAAACCACTTTTGTAAATAAAACAAAGTTTGGCATGCTTGCACGCATTGTTTTGTTTCTATTATTTTATGTGATGTTTTGCTTGAATGGTAGATTGAAATATTGCTTGCTTCATTGAATTGTAGTGGAATTTGAAGAGTGTGATTGTTGCAAGATCAAGGAGTGAACATATATTCTCTACCAAAAAGGCAAGTGATGCTTCATACTTTTGTCCCATTATTTTCACTATGCATTAGTGATATTTCTAAGTAGGACTTGCATGGAATTTTTGCTAAGTATAAACTATGCCATGGGAAATCCTAGTATATGAAACCTTAGTAGAAATTTCCTAAGTTAAGACTCCTACTACTATCATGCTTAGCTTAGCTAGTAGAAAACAAGGGTGGAATATATATATTCATACTATGGAATATTTCCAAGTCAAGGACTTGTGTTTTGTTTAATAAAACAACTAAGTGAATGAATCACCTGGGTGGAATGGAAGGAATAGTTTGTGTTGAGTGCTTCACAAGGCCCATTTCTATGGTTTACCTTGTGTATCTCACTTGTGGATGGCCACCCAGGAACAAAGAGATTTGAGATGTCAAATGTTGAGAAGCTTCAAGTGCAGCCACTTGGCATCATGGGCTCTGCCTGGATCATATAGGTTGCAATAACTTAGCCAAATGGACAGTTAGTGGTAGGGGATTGATAGGTTGGAACGCGTCCATTCTGGTCTAAGGGAAGGCTTCTGAAAGATCTTGTCTTGGTAAACCAAGTCTTGTGGGGAAAGTGCACCACCTCTGCAGAGTGAAAAATCTAAGTACTTAGCCATGTCCCTGGCAAAGGACAATTTGAGCATCAAGACATGGAAGCTATCAAGAATCTCCTCATCCCAATTTCTAAGTTAAAAACTTGTGGTTGAACAAGGGTTGAAGGATCACCAATTTCTATTGGGAGATGCCTTGGGAATGATTTTGTCAAGCAAAAACTTAGTGTTTACAAATGATAAGGAAAATCTATTTTGAGCAATGCAAGCCTAAGCTCCACTTAACCAAATGCATATAGATGATAGACTCCAATATACTACCATAGTATCACTTGCCAATACAATTCAAATGTATTGACCCTTGTGGATGTAACTTATTATGTTGCAGGTTTGTTTGATGTTAGTGAAGTTTATTGATTAGGATTAAAAGTCTACAACCAACATGACTGTCTGTGGCACTTTGAAGATGAAGGACCCCATGCTATTGTTATATTCTGCTGCATTGTAATGAGATAGCCAAATGAGCTATGTAAGATGTAATAAATTATTTTATTCCTGGTTATAAAGTTGTATTATGACCTTTGTTTCTTGATATTACATCTTAACTGTGGATGCTAGCTATTGATCCAGGGACTAGCATTGTAAACACAGGGATCTCTACCTTATTAAAGGTTGGGAACCTTACAAAAGGCCAGTTTATTACTTGAGTGAGGTGCTCTCTATATCGAAGCAAAAATACCCTCATTACCAAAACATGACATATGGGGTATATATGGTAGCAAAGAAGTTGAAGCATTATTTCCAAGAACACCCAATCTGGGTAATATGTGAGGCGCCTATCTCGGATATATTAGGCAGCAAAGATGCCAGTGGACGAGTCACAAAATGGGCCATAGAGCTAGCACCATATACTCCACAGTATGATAGGCGAGATGCAATTAAATCTCAAGCCGTGGCAGATTTCTTCGTGGATTGGATGGAGATACAATACGAACCACCTTTCCTAGATCCGAATTATTGGAAGATGCATTTTTACGAATACAAGATGAAAATGGGTTTACTCGCCGGAATAGTGCTCACGTCGCCAAAGAGGGATCATCTCAAGTATGTGTTACAGATCCATTTTGCTGCTTCCAACAACGTTGCCGAGTATGAAGCACTTGTCCACGGCATCAAAGTGGCCAAATAGATTGGCATCAAAAGGATCATGTGTTTTGGTGACTCAGATTTGGTGATTCAGCAAGTATCTGGGCATTGGGACGCGTTGGACGCAAACATGGCACTATATCGTTTCCATGTGCAACAAATTCCGGGATACTTTGACGGGTGTGAGTTCCATCACATACCAAGAGCAGAGAATGAAGCAACGGATGTATTATCCAAGTTAGGTTCATCTCGGCAAGCAATACCACCAGGAATAGCATTGGAACATCTTAGGAAACCATCGATCAAGCTGTCACCAGAATCCGAGTCAATATTCATCCCGGCAACACAAGAGTCAGACGTTGTGCCAATGGACATCGACTCAGGGGCAGGTTTGAGTCACTCGGGGACTGATTCGCTCACCTCAGGGGTTCCTGAATCAAACTCGGGGACTCCTCAAGTCATGTCAGCAGAACATATGTCGGCTAAGCCAATGGAAATTGATGGGCAAACATATTCGGCACCACTGATACCAACATGGGCGCAACCGATATTCAACTACTTAAAAGATGGAACTTTTCCAGATGATGAGATATTGGCAAGACAAACAGAAAGAAGGGCAAAATCATACACCATAATCAACAAGGAGCTATACAAAAGAAGTGTGACGAGTGTACTGCAGCGTTGCATAAGTTCAGAGAAAGGCCAAGAAATCTTGTTGGATATTCACCAAGGAGAATGTGGGCACCATGCATGTGGCATCCCGCAAAACCACTACTAGAAAATCGCGTTGAATTTGTGCATTGCATCGTCAACATCATGCATTGTTTGCCAAAAACTATTTCGCAAAGCCCGCTTTCGTTTTCTAAAACGCCCCACCTCTTTTCAAAATGTCAAACACCGGATCTCCGGAATAATTTTGTTTTGTTGCTATCGTGTTGCAAACGGGCCAAATAAATTAAATAAAAATTATAATTATTTTAGCGAGGCGTCAGGCCGTCGGCCGAGCGACCACCCCATATTTTCGAGCGGCCCAACCTGCCTACCCTACCTAAATCCTATTCCACCTAAAACTCTACCCACCCTCCCAGCCACATCACCCCAACCTATCCTAGCACGACACCTCACCACCCCTCACCCCACCAACTGTGGCTGCCACGTGGCATCTCTCTCTCTCTCACCTCATCCCTCTCTCTCCACCTCTCGACACACGCACTAACCCACCACAGCCTCCCTCCCCTTGCAGCATACAGGCCCTCTGTCCCCGGTCCTACCCGACCCACCTAGCGCTGCCTCCCACCCATCCCTGTTCATCTTCCTGGCCGTCGCCTCTGCCTTCGCCTTTGGCTCATGCCGCTTCCCCATGCGCGCCTCACCCACCTGCCGCCTTGCCAGCGTCGCCCGGCAAGCCACCTCGACTCTCATAAGCACCCCGCGGCGTCCGCCGCCAGCGTGCCTCCACCCACGACCCGCAGCCTCGCTCACTCCGCCGCGCCCGCGTCGACCCCCGCCTCCTCGCATCAGCGCACGGCGCCTCGCCCTAGCCTCCGGCCGCCTCGAGCGTGCTCCTCCAACCCCTCCGGCCCGACCCCGGCGTGCCGCTCAAGCGCCTCCGGCCGACCAGCGTCGCCTCCCGCCCGGTGCGTCGCCCGCGCACCCATGCCTTGACCGCCGCGCCGTCGCCCGTGCCGCCCATGACCCAGCGCCGCTTCGCACCGCACCTCCCGCCGTGCGGCCTGCTCCCTCGCCGCGGCGCCTTGCGCAACCCAGCGTCCCAGCGACGTGGCCGTCTCTGCCGCGCGGCCACCTCCGCCGACCCGCGCGTCCTCAAGCCCAGCGCTGAGCTCGAGATCCCCGGCCCCGCCCACCACGCTGCCGCGCCTCCCGCCGCGAGCCGTCACCGTCTGCCTCGAGCTCGCCGTCGCCGTTCCGCCCCTGCAGTGTTCGTCGCCGTTCCGCCCCTGCAGTGTTCGTCGCCCGACCCGCCCCAGCGTTGGTGCTTGTGTGTGTTGTACCAGGGGCCGAACCCGAAGGACTCCGACAGGGACCCACAAGATCTGCTTCCTGGACGCGCCATGGTTTCGGTGGAACCTTCAACGCCAAGTCCGTCTCCCGAACCCCGGAGGAGCCGACGAGAAACGTCCCTCCGCCGAGATCTCCCGAAGGCCGGTCCCCGAAACCCGCGGGACCTTGTTGCCGACGACACGGAGCCCCGAGTTCGTCATCACGGGCACGTGGAGCCACACCCCAAGATCTTCAGAAAGGAACAACAAGGACCTCGGAAAAACCAAGATCTCCCGTCTGGAACCCGAGTCGCCACGCGACAGCGGAACCGTGGAACCGACAAGATCTACATCGACCCGTTACCGACCCGAAGAACCATCGACGCCGCACCCGAGCTCGACACCGATAACCGAAGGGAACCCCGAGTACTTCGTCGTGTAGCGCCAAGTTCTCCCTCCCGGATGCGCAAGATCTACCCCGGAATCCGAGAACGTTTCCGCCGAACCCCGAACCCTGGACCCTGTCGAACCCTGAACCCCCCGGAACCCCAAGTTCGCCGAACCCTGATGTGTGACCCCTTTTCCTCGAACCCTATTTTATAAATGCATAATAACAACTTGAACGCATATTAAATTGCCATCTCGCATGCATCTTGTGTGGTTTGGGGGCCTTATGCCGATTCACCTAATAATTGAATATGAGGCCCATATGCGGGCAAATCTAGCCTTATATTGGCCTCATTTAAACTTGTGTAGCGAACCGGAAACTCATCTTGACATGTTAATACAACATTTAAATTGCGGGGTAGCTAAACAACTAGAACCATCTATCTAAATGTCGGGACCCCGGTTCCGCTTAATATGACCTAATTGCATAGCACCTTTGCCATGTCATGCATCATACATGCATCATGCCGATCTTCCGCCGTGTATTAAATATTGCATCCGATGTTTCTTCTAGTGTTTTGCTTCGCCCCGATCTTCGGTTGAACCCTTCGACAACGTTTTCAGGCGAGCATCTCCCTCTTTCTACCTATCTTACTTTTATAGCATTTACTTCCCTCCTGTTGATCTTTGCTATCTGTGTTGCGATGCTCTAGTTTCCGGACCCGTGATATCCCTTGCAGCCATATATAGCCATGGACACATCCTATTCCCTGTTGTTTGGTAGACAGATGGACCCGCGTGTCGTAGTCGCTTGCTCAAGTGTTTTGCTTGTCGTCAAGTACCACCTTTGTTGGAGAATTGCCGCATGTTGACGTTGGAGATGATCATGGCTTTATATATTGTTCACTTTAATTTGTTTAACAACTAAAATTGAATTAAGCGAGGCATCGGTGGGTGATAGGTAGATTTGGTTTCCGAGCCCACTTGTGTCCCGTGGGACCCGAGTTCTTGACACTGTTAGAGATCGAGCGCTAACCACGTGTGGGGAGATATGGGCCCCCATTGATAATTTCCTGATTTCAAAGTATTGTCTGGGGCCACAAGTAGTTTGGGGCTTTATTACTATCCTGTACTTATGCCATGCTTTCGCTTTATTTACGATTGTCGAGTACCGCACTGCATCGTCTTTTTTAAGCGGAGTGATTACGCGGTGTCGGCGGTCCCGATTGGGGACTGGCCGTTTCACAGCCATTGGCGCAACCCTAAGTCCGTCTCGAGACCGGCCGACTTCGTTGCGGGTGTACTTAGTGGGGTGGCCCCGATTGCTTGCTTTGGTGCAGGAACGCGTCGTGACTTAGGCCGACATACCGATGGGTGTATGTTAAGCGATCGGCAAAAGGGTCAGTGCTGTGGATACTTTGGTGCACCCTGCAGGTTTAATCTTTCGGAAGCCGTGTCGCGGTTATGGACGACTTGGAGCACGATGTCGATCATAGACAACTATAACTAAAGTTTACTTGTTTAAATTGACTTGTTTCGATATGATTAGTAATCAGCTTCACTACAACGGAATGGCTAAGTAAAAGTATCAACCATCTGGGTTTTGGGGTTATCTCATGATAATTGTATCTGACTAGTAAGTGTTGCCACTATAACGGAATGGTTAACTAAAAGTGCCCACTGCTTATTTTTATCAGGATGATTATCTAAACTGACTAGTAAAGTGCCGCAACTATAACTGAATAAGTAAAACTGCCAGCGTATGCGTTCTCGGTTGACTTCCTCGTTTGGTTACGAGGAAATGCGAGATGGGTTTGTTTGGTGATAGCTTCAGTTGGATCCGGTTAGGTCATTCTCACCCCTCGATAACCGCCATTGTTCCAGTCTCTATAGGTTGTTTAGTGCATCTTTGCCGCTTTCGATCCACCATACTGTAGGCGAGGACCGCCGAATCTAGCCTCGCTGTCTTGGCCTCGATCGACGCTCCTTCTTTGTTCTGTTTGCCCTTTAGGCACCCTTTTGTTTAAGCAGGTTTTGAGATCGACGCCGTTAGCGAGGTTACCCTTCCGGCTTGGCGGGGTTATGGGCGCCATTGGTTATTCTTGGGGCTCTTAGCCCCATTTGCATCTTGTCCGTAGCTGGACGCTCTATCGTTTTCAAGGTGATTTGGATCTTTGTATATTGTATCGTATTCTTGACTCTTTGAGTCGTTGTTATATATCTCTGCTACGGGTCCCATCGAGGACTGTTGTGTAATGTTATTACTTTGCTTTCCACCCATGCGAAAGTGCTGGTGGGCACCTTGAATCGTTTCTATGCGGGTTTGGAATTTCGCTAAAACTTGCATAGGGCGATTCGAAGGGTGTTCTGAGTGGTATCGAGGCCAGCCGATTCGATACCACAAGTCCGACTGTAGGATAACCTAGCTAACGGCAGTAGAGTGTCAAACTATTTTTGAAAATCGGTTGGATAGTTACGATTAGGTCTGATCTTTCTCCTTACCCCTCTGCTGTTCTCCTCTTACCCCTACGTGTTTTGAATCCGCTCTCTTCTCGTTCTTCGAGTCCAGGAATTCTCGTGGTTGGGTTTCCGTCGTACCTTTAGGGTTTCGCTTCCTTCTTTGGTAACGGTGCTCTACCCTCCGGTGTTCAAGCTGCCTGATGAATCCGTCTACGGTGTTACCATCCTGTATTCCTTGTTTGTTCCTTCCGGTGTTTTCCGACGCGACGACATCATCTACGCCAGATCCGATGCAGAGTCTGCATCACTCCTTTGTTTCCGAACCTCGCTTGTCGAGATCTTCAGTCTAATTCCGAGAGTTGGTTGCATAATCCGCCTATTTGTGTGCAGAGTAATGGTTTGGGTGCGGGATGGAGTAGCTACCATACCACTACTCTTATCATTCGCTCTTGTACATCGAGACAGTGGATCCAGCAGTTTTACTCCGTCCGCGGAAGATAGGGGTGGCTTTATTGTTGATACCTCTACCTTCGACCTTTTGTTTCCGGAGTGTTCTCCCGACGATCACGGACAACGACCTCTTGTTAGTGGTGTCGCGAGGATCTACACGAAGCGCGCGCCGACCCTCCTTCCGGTACCACGAGGCGGATCTCGAGGGCGAGATCCATTGTTAGTGGTGTCGAATTGTGGCATCCCGCAAAACCACTACTAGAAAATCGCGTTGAATTTGTGCATTGCATCGTCAACATCATGCATTGTTTGCCAAAAACTATTTCGCAAAGCCCGCTTTCGTTTTCTAAAACGCCCCACCTCTTTTCAAAATGTCAAACACCGGATCTCCGGAATAATTTTGTTTTGTTGCTATCGTGTTGCAAACGGGCCAAATAAATTAAATAAAAATTATAATTATTTTAGCGGGGGCAGTCGAACGGGCCGTCCCGACCCGAACGACCACCCCCATATTTTCAGAACGGCCCAACCTGCCTACCCTACCTAAATCCTATTCCCACCTAAAACTCTACCCACCCCTCCCAGCCACATCACCCCAACCTATCCTAGCACGACACCTCACCACACCCCTCACCCCCCACCAACCGTGGGCTGCCACGTGGCAGCATCTCTCTCTCTCTCACCTCATCCCTCTCTCCACCTCTCGACACACGCACTAACCCACCACCACAGCCTCCTCCCCACCACGCACGCCTTGACGCGCCACTGGCCCGCCTGTCCCCGGTCCTACCCCGACCCCACCTAGCGCGCTGCCTCCCACCCATCCCTGTTCATCTTCCTGGCCCCGCGTCGCCTCTCGCCTTCGCCGCCTGGCTCGCAGCCCGCTTCCCCCATGCGCCTCACCCACCGCCCGCGCCCGTCGCCGGCAACCGCACACACCACCGCGTCCCTTGCCCGCAGCCACCTCGACTCTCGCAGCACCCAGCGTCCGCCGTGCCAGCGTGCCTCCCACGACCCGACCTCGCTCCGCCGCCGCCCGCCGCCTGCCCCCGCCTCCTCGCATCAGCGCCCGGCAGCCGCCGCCCTAACCTCCGGCCGCCTCGAGCCGTGCTCCTCCAACCGCCCTCGGCCCGACCCCAGGCTGCCGCTCAAGCCGCCTCGGCCGACCGCAGCGGCGTCGCCTCCGCCCAGCCCGCGCCCGGTCCTGCGCCCCGCGACCGCGCCGTCGCCCGCCCGCCACGCCCTTCCCAGCGCGCCGCTTCGCCCGAGCACCGCACCTCCGCGCGGCCTCGGCCCTCGGCGCTCGCCGGCCAGCGCCGCAACCAGCGTCCCCAGCCGTGGCCGTCTACTGCGCGCCGCGGCCACCTCCGCCGACCCGCGCGTCCTCAAGCAGCGCGGAGCCTGCGAATCCCGGCCCCGCCGTCCACCTGCCGCGCCTCCCGACCTCGCCGCGGGCGTCCGTCTGCCTCGAGCTCGCCGTCGCCGTTCGCCCTGCGGTGTTCGTCGCCGTTCGCCCTGCGGTGTTCGTCGCCCGACCCAGCGTTGGTGCTTGTGTGTGTTGTACCAGGGGCCGAACCCGAAGGACTCCGACAGGGACCCACAAGATCTGCTTCCTGGACGCGCCATGGTTTCGGTGGAACCTTCAACGCCAAGTCCGTCTCCCGAACCCCGGAGGAGCCGACGAGAAACGTCCCTCCGCCGAGATCTCCCGAAGGCCGGTCCCCGAAACCCGCGGGACCTTGTTGCCGACGACACGGAGCCCCGAGTTCGTCATCACGGGCACGTGGAGCCACACCCCAAGATCTTCAGAAAGGAACAACAAGGACCTCGGAAAAACCAAGATCTCCCCGTGCCGGAACCCGAGTCCGCCACGACAACGGGAACCGTGGAACCGACAAGATCTACATCGACCCGTTACCGACCCGAAGAACCATCGACGCCGCACCCGAGCTCGACACCGATAACCGAAGGGAACCCCGAGTACTTCGTCGTGTAGCGCCAAGTTCTCCCTCCCGGATGCGCAAGATCTACCCCGGAATCCGAGAACGTTTCCGCCGAACCCCGAACCCTGGACCCTGTCGAACCCTGAACCCCCCGGAACCCCAAGTTCGCCGAACCCTGATGTGTGACCCCTTTTCCTCGAACCCTATTTTATAAATGCATAATAACAACTTGAACGCATATTAAATTGCCATCTCGCATGCATCTTGTGTGGTTTGGGGGCCTTATGCCGATTCACCTAATAATTGAATATGAGGCCCATATGCGGGCAAATCTAGCCTTATATTGGCCTCATTTAAACTTGTGTAGCGAACCGGAAACTCATCTTGACATGTTAATACAACATTTAAATTGCGGGGTAGCTAAACAACTAGAACCATCTATCTAAATGTCGGGACCCCGGTTCCGCTTAATATGACCTAATTGCATAGCACCTTTGCCATGTCATGCATCATACATGCATCATGCCGATCTTCCGCCGTGTATTAAATATTGCATCCGATGTTTCTTCTAGTGTTTTGCTTCTTCGCGGATAAGGCCGTTGAGTTGATGTGAGCTTCGCCCCGATCTTCGGTTGAACCCTTCGACAACGTTTTCAGGCGAGCATCTCCCTCTTTCTACCTATCTTACTTTTATAGCATTTACTTCCCTCCTGTTGATCTTTGCTATCTGTGTTGCGATGCTCTAGTTTCCGGACCCGTGATATCCCTTGCAGCCATATATAGCCATGGACACATCCTATTCCCTGTTGTTTGGTAGACAGATGGACCCGCGTGTCGTAGTCGCTTGCTCAAGTGTTTTGCTTGTCGTCAAGTACCACCTTTGTTGGAGAATTGCCGCATGTTGACGTTGGAGATGATCATGGCTTTATATATTGTTCACTTTAATTTCTGTTTAACAACTAAAATTGAATTAAGCAGAGGCATCGGTGGGTGATAGGTAAGATTTGGTTTCCAGCCCACTTGTGTCCGTGGGACCGAGTTCTTGACACCTGTTCGAGATCGAGCGCTAACCACGGTGGGGAGATATGGGCCCCCATTGATAATTACCTGATTTCAAAGTATTGTCTTTGGGGGCCACAAGTAGTTTGGGGCTTTATTACTATCCTGTACTTATGCCATGCTTCTTGCTTTATTTATGATTGTGCGAGGTACGCACCTTGTCTTTTTTAAGCGGAGTGATTACGCGGTGTCGAGTCCCGATTGGGGACCCGCTTGGCTCACAGCCATTGGCGCAACCCTAAGTCCGTCTCGAGACCGGCCGACCGTTCTTGGTGTACTTAGTGGGTGGCCCCCAGCTTGCTTTGGGTGCAGGAACGTCGTGACTTAGGCCCGCCGACATACCGATGGGTGTATGTTAACCGATCGGCAAAAGGGTCAAGTGCCTGTGGATACTTTGGTGCACCCTGCGGTTTAATCTTTTCGAAGCCGTGTCGCGGTTATGGACGACTTGGAGCACGATTCGATCATAGACAACTATAACTAAAGTTTACTGTTTTAAATTGACTTGTTTCCGATATGATTAGTAATCAGCTTCACTACAACGGAATGGCTAAGTAAAAGTATCAACCACTGCTGGGTTTTGGGGTTATCTCATGATAATTGTATCTGACTAGTAAGTGTTGCCACTATAACGGAATGGTTAACTAAAAGTGCCCACTGCTTATTTTTATCAGGATGACTATCTAAACCTGACTAGTAAAGTGCCGCAACTATAACTGAATAAGTAAAACTGCCAACTGTGTGCGTTCCTCGGTTGACTTCCTCGTTTGGTTACGAGGGGGAAATGCCAGGATGGGTTTGTTTGGTGATAGCTTCAGGTTGGATCCGGTTAGGTCATTCTCACCCCCTCTGATAACCGCCAGTTGTTCCGAGTCTCTATAGGTTGTTTAGTGCATGCTGCTTCGATCCACCATACCTGTGTGGCGAGGACCGCGAATTCTAGCCTCGCCGTGTCTTGGCCTCGATCTTGGCGCTCCTTCTTTGTTTTCTGTTTTGCCCTTTGTGGCACCTTTTGTTTAAGCAGGTTTTGAGATCGGCGCCGTTAGCGAGGTTACCTTCGGCTTGGCACAGGCAGGGTTATGGGCATTGGTTATTCTTGGGGCTCTTAGCCCCATTTGCATCTTGTCCGTAGCTGGACTCTATCGTTTTCAAGGTGATTTGGATCTTTGTATATTGTATACGTATTCTTGACTCTTTGAGTCATTTATATATCTGTTACATGGGTCCCATCGAGGACTGTTGTGTAATGTTATTACTTTGCTTTCCACACGCACGAAAGTGACTGCTGGGCTCCTCCGAATCGTTTCTATGCGTGTTTGGCGAATTTCGCTAAAACTGGCATAGGGCCGATTCGAAGTGTTACTGGTGTGTCGGCGCGGCGATTCACGATACCCACAAGTCGACTGTAGGATAACCTAGCTAACGGCCGAAGTAGAGTGTCAAACTATTTTTGAAAATCGGTTGGATAGTTCTGATTAGGTCTGATTTTACTCCTTACCCCTCTGCTGTTCTCCTCTTACCCTACGTGTTTTGAATCCGCTCTCTTCTCGTTCTTCGGGTCCAGGAATTCACGTGGTTGGGTTTCAGTCGTACCTTTAGGGTTCGCTTCCTTCTTTAGTAGCGGTGCTCTACCCTCGGTGTTCAAGCTCGATGAATCCGTCTCACGGTGTTACCATCCTGTATTCCTTGTTTGTTCCTTCGGTGTTTTCGGCGACGACATCATCTACGCGGATCCGATCTGATCGCATCACTCCTTTGTTCGAACCTCGCTTGTCGAGATCTTGATCTAATTCCGAGAGTTGGTTGCATAATCCGCCTATTTGTGTGCAGAGTAATGGTTTGGGTGCGGGATGGAGTAGCTACCATACCACTACTCTTATCATTCGCTCTTGTACATCGAGACAGTGGATCCAGCAGTTTTACTCCGTCCGCGGAAGATAGGGGTGGCTTTATTGTTGATACCTCTACCTTGACCTTTTGTTTCGGAGTGTTCTCCGGCGATCACGGACAACGACCTCTTGTTAGTGGTGTCGCGAGGATCTACGAAGCCTTGAAGGATCGAGCCGACCCTCCTTCCGGTACCAGGCGGATCTCGAGGCGAGATCCATTGTTAGTGGTGTCGGTGTGGCATCCCGCAAAACCACTACTAGAAAATCGCGTTGAATTTGTGCATTGCATCGTCAACATCATGCATTGTTTGCCAAAACTATTTATAAAGCCCGCTTTGTTTCTAAAACGCCCCACCTCTTTTCAAAATGTCAAACACCGGTTCTGCGGGATAATTTTGTTTTGTTGCTATTGTGTTGCAAGCGGGCCAAATAAATTAAATAAAAATTATAATTATTTTAGCGGGCGGTCAGGCAGGCGTCCCGACGAGCGACCACCCCATATTTTCAAACGGCCCAACCGCCTGCCTACCTAAATCCTATTCCCACCTAAAACTCTACCCACCTCCCACCACATCACCCCCACCTATCCTAGCACGACACCTCACCACACCCCTCCCCCCCCACCACCCGTGGGCTGCCACGTGGCAGCATCTCTCTCTCTCTCTCACCTCATCCCTCTCTCTCCACCTCTCAGCACACACGCACTAACCCACCACACAGCCTCCCTCCCCACACGCACACTTGCGCCACAGGCCCTGTCCCCGGTCCTACCCCACCTAGCCTTGCCTCCCACCCATCCCTGTTCATCTTCACGGCCCCGTCGCCTCTACGCCCGCCTGGCTCATGACCCGCTTCCCATGCGCGCCTCACCCCCACCGCCGCGCGTCGCCGGCAACGCTGCACCGCGTCCCGCCAGCCGCAGCCACCTCGACTCGCAGCACCCCGCGGCGTCCCGTGTACCAGCGTGCCTCCACCCACGACCCGCAGCCTCGCTCCGCCGCCGCGTCGAGCCTGCCCGCCTCCTCCGCATCGGCCGGCGCGCGCCTCGCCCCTAGCCTCCGGCCCGCCTCGAGCCGTGCTCCTCAACCGCCCTCCGCCCCGGCCGTGCCCGCTCAACGCCTCGGCGACCAGCAGCGGCGTCGCCTCCCCGGTCGCCGCGCCCGGTCCCTGCGCCCGCCGCGCTGCGCCCGGCCACGCCCATGACCCGCGCCGCTCCCGAGCACCGCACCTCCCGCGTGCGGCCTCGCTCCGCCCGGCGCTTCGCCGGCAGCGCCGGCACCAGCGTCCCCAGCGACCGTGCCGTCTGCTGCCGCGCGGCCCACCTCCGCCGACCGCGTCCTCAAGCCCAGCCGAGAACTGCGAATCCCCGCCTTGTCCACCAGCCGCGCCTCCCGACCTCGCCCGGGCCGTCCGTCGCCTCGAGCTCGCCGTCGCCGTTCGCCCTGCGGTGTTTCGCCGTTCGCCCCTGCGGTGTTAAATGTGCCCGCCCAGCGTTGGTGCTTGTGTGTTGTACCGGGCGAACCGAAGGACTCGGCGAGGACCCACAAGATCTGCTTCTGACGCCGCCATGGTTTCGGTGGAACCTTCAACGCCAAGTCCGTCTCCCGAACCGGGAGGAGCCGACGAAGCGTCCCTCGCCGAGATCTCGAGCGGTCCCGAAACCCGCGGGACCTTGTTGCCGACGACAGGCCGAGTTCGTCATCACGCGATGGAGCCACACCCAAGATCTTGAAAGGAACAACAAGGACCTCGGAAAAACCAAGATCTCCCCGTGCCGGAACCCGAGTCCGCCACGACAACGGGAACCGTGGAACCGACAAGATCTACATCGACCCGTTACCGACCCGAAGAACCATCGACGCCACACCCGAGCTCGACACCGATAACCGAAGGAACCCAGTACTTGCGTGTAGCGCCAAGTTCTCCCTCCCGGATGCGCAAGATCTACCCCGGAATCCGAGAACGTTTCCGCCGAACCCCGAACCCTGGACCCTGTCGAACCCTGAACCCCCCGGAACCCCAAGTTCGCCGAACCCTGATGTGTGACCCCTTTTCCTCGAACCCTATTTTATAAATGCATAATAACTTGAGCATATTAAATTGCCATCTCGCATGCATCTTGTGTGGTTTGGGGCCTTATGCCGATTCACCTAATAATTGAATATGAGGCCCATATGCGGGCAAATCTAGCCTTATATTGGCCTCATTTAAACTTGTAGCGAACGGAAACTCATCTTGACATGTTAATACAACATTTAAATTGCGGGGTAGCTAAACAACTAGAACCATCTATCTAAATGTCGGGACCCCGGTTCCGCTTAATATGACCTAATTGCATAGCACCTTTGCCATGTCATGCATCATACATGCATCATGCCGATCTTCCGCCGTGTATTAAATATTGCATCCGATGTTTCTTCTAGTGTTTTGCTTCTTCGCGGATAAGGCCGTTGAGTTGATGTGAGCTTCGCCCCGATCTTCGGTTGAACCCTTCGACAACGTTTTCAGGCGAGCATCTCCCTCTTTCTACCTATCTTACTTTTATAGCATTTACTTCCCTCCTGTTGATCTTTGCTATCTGTGTTGCGATGCTCTAGTTTCCGGACCCGTGATATCCCTTGCAGCCATATATAGCCATGGACACATCCTATTCCCTGTTGTTTGGTGAGCAGCGGATGGACCCAGCGTGTCGTGATCGCTTGCTCAAGTGTTTTGCTTGTCGTCAAGTACCACCTTTGTTGGAGGTACGCATGTTGGCGTTGGAGATGATCATGGCTTTATATATTGTTCACTTTAATTTCTGTTTAACAACTAAAATTGAATTAAGCGAGGCATCGGTGGGTGATAGGTAAGATTTGGTTTCCGGCACCGCACTTGTGTCGTGGGACCCGAGTTCTTGACACTGTTCGAGATCGGCGCGCTAACCACGGTGGGAGATATGGGCCCCATTGATAATTACGATTTCAAAGTATTGTCTTGGGGGCCACAAGTAGTTTGGGGCTTTATTACTATCCTGTACTTATGCCATGCTTTCTTGCTTTATTTACGATTGTGCAGTCTTTGTCTTTGTTTTGGAAGCGGAGTGTTTTCGCGGTGTCGACAGTCCCCGATTGGGGACCTGCTGTCGTTCACAGCCATTGGCGCAACCCTAAGTCCGTCTCGGAGACCGGCCGACTTCGTTGCGGGTGTACTTAGTGGGGTGGCCCCCCAGTGCTTGCTTTGGGTCTGGGAACGTCGTGACTTAGGCCCCGCCGACATACCGATGGGTGTATGTTAACTGATCTGGCAAAAAGGGTCGAAGTGCCTGTGGATACTTTGGTGCACCCTGCGGTTTAATCTTTTAGAAGCCGTGTCGCGGTTATGGACGACTTGGAGCACGATGTCGATCATAGACAACTATAACTAAAGTTCTTGTTTTAAATTGACTTGTTTCCGATATGATTAGTAATCAGCTTCACTACAACGGAATGGCTAAGTAAAAGTATCAACCACCTTTGGGTTTTGGGGTTATCTCATGATAATTGTGTCGACTAGTAAGTGTTGCCACTATAACGGAATGGTTAACTAAAAGTGCCCTTTGCTTATTTTATCGGGATGACTATCTAAACCTGACTAGTAAAGTGCCGCAACTATAAGCGAATAAGTAAAAGCTGCCAGCAATGCGTTCCTCGGTTGACTTCCTCGTTTGGTTACGAGGAAATGCCAGATGGGTTTGTTTGGTGATAGCTTGTGTTGGATCCGGTTGGGTCATTCTCACCCCCTCGATAACCGCCATTGTTCCAGTCTCTATAGGTTGTTTAGTGCATCTTTGCGCTCGATCCACCATACCGTGTGGCGAGGACCGAATTCTAGCCTCGCTGTCTTGGCCTCGATCTTGGCGCTCCTTCTTTGTTTTGTTTTGCCTTTGTGGCACCTTTTGTTTAAGCAGGTTTTGAGATCGACGCCGTTAGCGGGGTTACCCTTCGGCTTGGCACAGGCAGGTTATGGACGCCATTGGTTATTCTTGAGGCTCTTAGCCCCATTTGCATCTTGTCCGTAATGGACGCTCTATCGTTTTCAAGGTGATTTGGATCTTTGTATATTGTATCTATTCTTGACTCTTTGAGTGTTGTCATATATATATCATTACGTGGGTCCCATCGAGGACTGTTGTGTAATGTTATTACTTTGCTTTCCACCCGCACGAAAGTGCCTGGTGGGCACCTTCGAATCGTTTCTATGCGGGTTTGGCGAATTTCGCTAAAACTTGCATAGGGCCGATTCAGAGGGTGTTACAATGCATCCTCAAGGGCATTGGTGGCGAAGGCATTTTGACATGGATTTTATTGGCCAAGTGCACTGGCAGAGGCACAAGAGCTAGTCGGAAAATGCAACGGTTGCCAGCGCTATGCGTCCAAGTCACATTTACCAGCGTCTGAATTGAAAACTATACCAATCACTTGGCCATTCACAGTATGGTGCCTGGATATGGTAGGAGCATTCAAGCCAGCAAGGGGAGGCATGACTCATATATTGTTAATGATTGATAAGTTCACCAAATGGATAGAAGTGAAGCCCATCAAAAAATTGGACGGCAAAACAGCTGTCACATTCCTAAGGGACATAATCCTCAGATATGGTTACCCACATAGTGTAATCACAGAAAATGGCACAAACTTTGCCAAAGGAGTTTTGCTCGATTCTGCGGGAAAAACCGAATAAGACTTGACGTAGCGTCAGTCGCTCATCTAGAATCAAATGGACAAGTCGAACAAGCTAATGGCTTAGTTCTATCCGGGATAAAAACCCGTTTGATGGAACCACTCCAGAGATCACATGGCTGCTGGATAGAGGAACTACCATCAGGGTTATGGAGTCTAAGGACAACTCTGAATCGATCAACAGGCTACACGCCATTTTTTCCGGTGTATGGGGCATAAGCAGTTTTGCCTTTCGACATAGAGTATGACTCGCCAAGAGTAAGGCAATACTCGAAAGCCGAGGTAAAAGAGGCCCGAGAAGATGGAGTTGACTTACTCGAAGAAGCAAGGGAATTGGCATTATCCAGATCCAATATATATCAGCAAAACCTCCGACGCTATCATAGCCAGAAAGTTCAACCTCGTGTTTTTAGAGAAGGGGATATGGTGCTTAGACTAGTGCAACGCACAGCTGGAATGCATAAGTTATCACTACCATGGGAAGGTCCATTCATTGTAAGCAAAGCATTGCACAATGATTCATATTATCTAATAGATGCTCGTGAAGCACAAAAGAACAAGGCGGACAGAGCAGGTGATGAGACCAAAAGGCCATGGAATGTGGCACTGCTTCGCCCCTTCTACAATTAGGAGAAGTAGTGCATGTATCACTCAAACTCTCATATGTCGGACGTTTGTGCCGGCTATGTGCTGATAATAAAATGGTAAGACTTTCAAAACTGGCTCGGGGACTACCCCTTAGGTTTAATCTTTCAATTATTTTATGTCGGCTGTCATAACACCTAAAGCTTATCTCGGAACAAGTAGTGTTTACTCGGAAAAAATCAACTCTTCGACTATGCTGTTGTCTGAAAACACGGCTTCATGGCAAGCAAGAGGAAAGGATGCATGACGAGTAAACATGAACGCCAGATAAGTAAAAGTAGAAACGCGATTCGACCTTATGTTTTTAGCTAACCCACTGGAGATTATATCATATTGTATGATTGAATGATCCTAGGTCAAGTGATCTAAGTTTCATACCCTCTAACTAAATCCTTAGCACTTTGACACTCTAATGTCGAACGCCAAGAAAGGTAGACAAGAGCCAAAGTCAGGGAAAAATGAAACGGCAAGATGAGACTCGGGGACTTGCCCTTGGATGATTCACATTCAAAATATAACAAGAAATCTAAGATTCATCAAAAGGCACACACCCAACGATAAGTGCAATGTATGTTACATTTGTACCCAGCATACCGGGGATCTCATCAAAGTTCAAGTATTTTCTACTCAGTCTAAGAAGCAGTTGGGCTCGGAGGAGCAGTCTTGGAGCTGGGAGCATCGCACGGAACATCTGTCGAGTCAGGGTCATCAATCGCCGAGTCTTCGGGGTCGTCCGACTCGGTGGCCTCGCTGTCAGCACCCTCCTCATCAGCAACTTCAGCAAGTGGTTCGCTGAGGTAGAGGAAGCTGGGCCCGTCGCACCAAGCGTGCACTATAGTATACTCGATCATGGTGTAGGCTCGCTCCTGGCGTTTCTTGATCAGCTCAGGATCATGGAGCCACTTTCCGTCCCCCCTTATGCGTGCAAGAACATCAAGATTGATGTCCTCGTACCATGAAAGAACAAAGGAAAGGGCCTTGTCTGCTTTAGCTCGGCCTACCGACTCACGCCATTGATCCACCCTATCTTTGGTTTGAAGTAGCCTTTCAGCAAGGGGCTCGACGAGTGTGGGTGCATATTCATCCGGCCAGAGCATGCGGAACGCATGAGTCATTGATTTGACCAAGTCCACGCTGCAGGACTTGAGGGTCTTGACGCGCTCCGACAACGCTTCGAGATGCTCATCGCTAGTCACCTCGCCATCAGTTGGAGCGCCAGACTCGGTTCTCACTCTCTTCATGGCCCGAATGGCGAACATATTGGCCTCGGGAAAATTCTCTGCAACAAAATAGAGCATTAGCAAAGTAACAAAGAAGATGAAAAAGTCAAGAACAGGAAGCATAATGCAAAAAAAGGGTAAGAACTCACTACCGAGGAAAGATTTGATGGCTCCGAGTTTGCTTTGCCAAGCCTTGGCCTTGGCTTGGAGGGCGTCGAGATCCATGTTAGCCGACTCAACCGCCGACTCAGCCTCTTTGAGAAGCTCCCTGGTTTTCTCGGCACTGGCGGCATGTTTACCGTCTTTCTCGGCAAGCTCCTCCTTCAGCCCCTTCACCTCGGCTAGATGCTTCTGCTCCATGTCGGCCATCAGCTTTTTCAGCCGGGTCACTTCGTATCGCTCCTTCTAGAGTTTGACTTGGTGCTTCTCTGCTTATTCGGAACAAATTACTTGTTAGTAGCAACAAAGTTATATTGATCCGTCAGGATAACAACAACAAAGGAATAAGCATAAACACAAAGCAACACAAGGATGGCTAAGGACTTACTCTCTGTCTCGCTGATCTGCGAATGGAGCACGTCGATGGTGGACTGGGCAGAAGCTGTGGGTAAAACAACGAGAAAATACTAAGGAAACGAAACAGGGAAAGATGCGCCGAATAAGAATATGGCGACTAAGAAAGTTACCTTGGCCTTGAGTCTCGGCTTGCAACTTCTCATGAGCAAGTTCGAGCTTGCGATGTTCCAAGAGGAGAGCTTGATGCACCTTGGTGCGCTCATTATGCGTAAGTTGCACAAGGGAAAAAGACAGTGAATAAATGGAGAAGTCAAGCTTATATCCAAATAAAGGGTGACTCCTATTTTAGAGCTTACAGCCGAATAAGTTTCTCATTCGGCTGTAACCTCGGGGACTAGGGATCAAAAATTTAGCATGCGAACTTGGCATAAGAAAGCAAAGGCTAAGTTATTGCTTAGAGCTTACACCTGAGTATGTTCCTCACTCGATAGTAACCTCGGGGACTAGGTGATATGTATAACAGCAATGTTCAATAACACAAAAGAGTAAGAAGGTTGTTTACCTTGTTCACTTCATACGCGCGAGCCATTAGGGTAATGGCTTGCTGGGTCATGTCGGAAACGGCCTTGGGGCCCAGCTTCACCTTTTTGCCAATGCGAGAGATGACCTCTTGCTCGCCAGCTGGCGTTCCATGCCACAACGTAAGGCTCAGCAGCACCAAGGCCATTCTCGTTGAGCATCCGAGTGAGGACTTGCCCCTTCTTCAGGGTAGTTCCCACATTGGCACGGGTCGTGGCGGCACTGGTGTGCAGGGTAACAGCTTTAGAGCTGCCATCCGACCCGGTGACCGCGAATCCGCTAGGCTTGCCCGCTGGAACGAGCAGCATTGTTGGTGCGGTAGGCCGGATCTGAGGAGCAGCTCCTGGGGCACAGACCAGAGTCGTCTGCTTGGTGGATGTGGTCTTGCCGGATGAAGTGCGAGCCGGACCAGGAGCAGTAGGCCGGGTCTGGTTCTTTGACAGAGTAGGAGAGTGAGTAGGTTTGTTTGAATGTGAAATGGGAGCCGACTGACTGGGATCAGCAGTATTGCTGGCACCAAGATCAGGAAGTTGTTCATGAACACCAACTTGTGGGCTGGTGCCAGAGGAACTGGTGGCAAAGATCTTCTCGACGCTAACGTTGCTGGCACCAAGATTAGGAAGTTGTTCCTGAGGTGCACCAGAGGCGCTGGGCCGAATCTCTTCAGCCGGGTGTGCCATCGGGTCTGACTGACACTGAGAAGCGTGAGCCTCAATAGTGGTAGCCTCGACTCGGACGGGGCTTTGCACCGTAGAATCATCTAGAGGAGGCGCATGCCTCAGCGGCGAGGCAATGCTAGGAGCAGCCTGGTTGGCCGACAAGGGCGCGGTGGTGAAAACAACAAAGTGCCCATGAGAAAGCAAGAATAGAGCATGAGAAGGAAAAATGCAAGGTTAGAAGATTGCGAAAGCTTACCCGGTGATAGTCGGATCGCGCGGTGGGCGACGTGTGACTCTGCGCCCAGCAGCTTTGCGAGTCTCCGCTAGCGTGGCAACAACAGGGGTAGCCTTGCGCTTCTTGGCCGGCTGAGCACTAGAGGAGGCCCCACGTCTCTTACTCGTCTTGGCGACAGGGATTTTGCCGACTCCGCCCACAGCGAGAGGGGGAGTGTCATGTACGTGTCCAGTTGCATAAGTAAATGATAGGCTTACTCGAATAAGTAAGAGGGCTAAAAGTCTAAAAGGCAAGTACCTCCAAAATCTCACAATCATCATCATTATCATCGTCATGCCAATCTCGTAAGGGGTTTCGGGTGTTGCTCTTACCCGAAGTTGTAGTGGCAGTTGCATGCGGGATGGGCATGAAGCACTCCAGATCGAACTCTACTTCGTCAGAGTCGGAGCGGTCCTCGTTATAGCCGCTGGGAGGGACGGTACTATCATCAACCTGGTGAACAAGGTTCTACGAAAGACAAACAGAATAAGCATCAAAGACTAGAATGAGAATAGCAAACAAGCTAAAGCTAACTCGGCAGTAAAGTGGCTCGAAAACTTACCCAGGGGACAGGCCTGACCCGGCTAAATGGAGGGCAGGTCCAAGCCCAATCCTCGTCCAAGGTCAGTTTGAAGATAGAGCTTACTCGGCGGGCCACAAAATCGTGGGTGAGCACCTTCATGGAATGCCGAGTAGGGTCGTGTGAACCACTCATGAAACATATCATGTGGCTCCTGGCTTGGATGGGGCTTACCCGGCGTGAGATGAAAGTGCACATGAGATCCGTGTCGGCGAGATGAAAGTTCTCATTCGGCGACAGCAACCTCTCCAGAATTACATTGGCCTCATTCACCGTAGCGTTTTGGTCGCGCGGGTCAAGCTGCCAGAACTTCTTGCTGGGGACCTTGTCCGAGAAAGTAGGGAGCCAGATGTAACCGGTGGCCCCGCTGTTTTTGACATAGAAGAAAGTCATATGCCATTTCTTGCAAGAATCAAGGCCGGTAACCCGAGGAAAGATGGAGTCTCTCCTGGGTGTGATGCTAGCGGCACCGCACCAAGTCAACTTTGTCTCGGCTCGGGGAGCGCCGGGCTGAGGAACTACTTGGACCCTAAAACTAAAATACTTGGCCCACAGAAGAACTGTAGGCCAAATGCCAAGGTAGGCCTCGCAAGTGGAAATAAAGCAGGAGAGGGAGCCAATTGCATTGGCAGGCAAATCATGGGTCTTAAGATGGAAGGTGGAAAGAAAATAAGCAAAGAAACTACTGACGGGCAAGGCAAAACCTCGCTCAAAGTGGGAGAGGAAAACTACCCGCTCATTGGCATCGGGTTTGGGGGAAATCTCACCAACGGGAAGACGGTAGTTAACCTCCAACGGGATGCGCCTGGTGGAGCGCAGCCATTCGAGCTCTTCAGCGGAGACCTCCAAACCCTCCCAGCCACGCTGCTTGGCGAGAACCTCTGTTCTTGGCTCCTTGGCCGACTTCAAGGCGTCCATGATCTCCCTGGAGTCAGTCTCCTCCGCCGTTGGAAGAGGTTTGGAAGAACAAGGACCCGTGGCGGAATGGAAAGAGGAATAAAGCAATCGCAAAGCAATAACGGGGGGAAGAAGAACCGCAGAGGAGGAACTTGGATTTTGGAGGCGCAAGGAAGAAGAAGAGGCTATGGGGGAAACTGAACGGGCGAGGGAATTTATGATCCCCTCACCCCTACTTAAGGGCAGCAAAAAACCCAATTGCGGGATCCCCTACGCCGTGCTGTCAGTGTGTGGCCGTGTACCCGGCCAAGTGAGCCAATCAGCGGGCGCCACGTGCCAACAATACACGAAAAATCCCCTGCCACGTAACGAAAGGAAGGACAAGGGGCGCAGACCGATGGGACTGCCACAATGACGGGGAATAACTGCGTAGCCGTCACTATGCGGTCAGGGCTTGGAACAAAAATTGAGGCAAGTTACCATGATTACCAGCTGTCAGTGACTGAAGCACGCCGAAAATGACTCGGAATTGGCCAAAATGACTCGGCACAAGGCGAAAACGAGCCAGAAAGTCAAAGAACAGACCCGGAAACTTTCAGATAGACTCGACAAGATGCAAGATTGCACCAAACAGTGCTCCCTAAGCAATAAATAAAGACAAAAGAAGATGTTACAATTACATTAAAAGAACCTGGAGACGCCCAATAGCTAGAACTGCTAGACCTCACCAGCTTCGGGGACTAATGTCGGGGGAATAACCCCCGGTAGGGTCACAAGGGGTAAAACACAGCCCATCTTGGCTTACGCCGAGTGAAGAAAGAACCAGGCCAAGTAAGGACAGTCGGGTAAGAAGGTCGTTTGAGGACGACATAGAAACTATGTTGGCCCGTGTAGGACAAAGAAGTTAACCTTGCAGGAACCTACGATCCGAGTCTCACGAGGAAGGGTCGAGTCAGATAGGACCTGAGGTACCTTTCCGAGTAAGGTTTAGAAGGGACCATGGTAAAGCATGGTCAAAAGAGAAGGGCAACACCGGGTGACACGAAAGGAGCCGGGTGATGCCTAAAGCAAGGGCTGACACACAAAGTTACAGCATGACGCCAAAGGAACTAGAGGCGGCGTACCTGAAGACCGTTAGCTATCTAGCTTTATGGACTGGGCCACTGGGCTTAGGGCAAGCCCATGACCTGGCCCGTACAGTAAGAACCAAGATCCAAACAGTAACCCTAGAACCCAAAGGGATGTAACCTAGCTAGCATCGCCTATATAAGGAGGGGCATAGCTGTAGTAGAAGGAGGTTGGACCAAGTAGAGAACTAGTGCATAGAACTCTAGTTCATACAGCTCTTGGAGCACTTGTAAACCACTAGTATCAATAAAATTCCTAAGTGTGGAGATTTCTTCTTGTTCTTCATGCATGGCAAGACCGTGCACTCCCTCCCCGGTGACCACATGTAACTACCTCGGTGAATTACGCTCCTAGATACAAGCCTGGATGAGCGGTAGTGGTTGAAATAGTACGGTGGGGCCCAAAAGCCACTCACGGGTAGACCTTTCGGCCGTCCCAACCACTTCCAACTCATCGGTACCTGTACGGGCGGCGTAATCGGCAGGCGAAGGGATCAACTACATACACAAATGAGTATGTATGCAAGCCACCATATAAAAGTACATCAGAGCCATTCCATCTAGAAAGAAAGGAAATATAGCAACGCCATACGGCAAGATTCAAATGACCTAGATAGATATAATATTTTAGAATATTTCCTCATACACCACACATCAGAGTATCAAGCGGAAGCGGCAGAACAAAGTCCGAGTACGGATAAGAAGCAAATCGGCATAAGATGCCACAGAAGTAAGCACATCCCGCCCACAGATCTCACGGATCCCCGTTCCCGGAATCTCTACACCGAACGATCGTTGCCCACATCATCAGCCTCTTCCACCCAGTATCCGTCCTGCGAGTGTACCTGTTCATCTGAACCAATAATTTATCGTGTGAGACCCTAAGGGTACTCAGCAAGTCTTGATGCCTCTAAAGGGGACACAACCTGGGGTGACGCAATTGCAGCAAAAGATAAACCCTAACAGTTATATAGATACTCGCTAACCATCCGCCTAACCAAAGATAGACGGATGTCCGTGAATTAATGGCAACAGTAATAACAGTAATATCCACAGATCCATCCTCCTCCTCGCTTACCAACGAGGAAGCGGACGAACAACCCCCCATCCGTTGGCAATTTTATTAACCATTCCATGAGTGTTGCACTATTTACTAGTCATTTACTTAGTCAGATTAAAGCGGTATTTTAGTTATGCTTGTCTATGATTGAGAAACTGTGCTCCAAGTCGTCCATAACCGCGGACACGGCTTTCAGAAAGTTTTACCCTGCAGGGGTGCACAAATAGCAACACACACTCGATCAACCTCGGAAAAACCAAATCAAAACCCAACGAGGCCTTCACGACAAAGCAATCACAGGATTCAGAAATGTTTCAGGGGGCCAACCCATTGAGTAGACCATAGCGAAGTTAGCGACTCGAGACGGACTCAAGGTTTGCGTCAATGGTAAACGATCGGGAACCGAAAATGTGACTGGCTTGTCGATACCGCTGAAACACTCCGCTTACCTAAATAAAGACAAAGGTGCTCCTCGCACAATCGTAAATAAACAGTAGCATGGCATAAGTACAGGATAGTAAATAAAACCTCAAACTAGTTTGTGGCCCCAAGAAATAAGACTGAATCAAGATCTGGCTCAGGGGGGTCCCATAAGCCTCCCGGATTTGGATAGCGCGAATATTCTTGGAACAGGAATCAAGTACTCGGGGTCTTACGGGACACAAGTGAGCAGGAAAAACCAAATAGCAGATATTGCTCACCTGTGCCACTTTCATTAGTTATCCCATTACTACTCAGATTAAGTTGTTTAGGTACCTCGTTATCCATCCGACACTCACATACCCTACACATGCTGTTCTACGACTTGCATGGCTCAAACAACTTCTGTAGTATTGTCTCATGGGATGGGGGAACAAGCTTGGTGGGGTTTTAAAAGTAAAGGTCATGCAATACTTGGGATTCAGTTTAATGCAATCGCGACTCAATGATGCAAGAATAAGATAGAGGCAATAGGTACTGTATGTATGCAAGCATGTGGTAGTGCTTGCCTGGCAACTCAGTTGAAGCGAGAGACGGATCTGGGTAGTGCTCCTGGTTCTCTTGATATATCCCCTGCTCAGTGTCTATTCGAAGAAGAAACAAACAAACAAGGGCCAACATAAATAAAGTGCACAAGCATAGTAATAAAATGCGTCAAGCAAACAATCATGCCATGATGAATGATGCACAAGTTGCATGGCAATAAAGTAGCATGGCATGGGTGAGGTGTAGAATACAAGAAATAACATTTTTATGGGGTTTTGGTCCCATTTTATTGTCATATTAGTTGCTGTATATTATATATTTATGTGATGCATGCTGAAATTTAAGTCATGGATAGCATAAACAGAAAGGTCTCGTCGAGCTGATCATTTTAGACATATCATTTGTTAAATTCGGAGTTATAAAACAAAAGTTATTAATTTATTAAGGTCTAGGGGCATTTTGTTGTAATTTAATTCAACTTGAAATTTAAATTGTCCAAATAATATTTTGAATGGCATATTTGAATTCCTCACATTTTTCTGATTCAAAAACATATATTATTTGTATTATTTGGAATTATGAATTTAAATTTATTTTATAGTCAAAATTATTAAATAGGGTCAAAGTCAAAGGTTGACTAATTAAATTAATTCTGAAAATATTTGATTAAAGATTTGAATTAACATTCAAAAACTAAACATTTTTCATATTAAGTTTGAATTCAAATTCGAAATATTTAATTAGTTATGAATTTATCTGATAATAATTATCTACTGAAATTTTTATTGATTTAAGAAAATGGCTGTGGACTTTTCTTACTCGGGCTAGAGCTACCCAAGTCGCTGACCAGTGGGGTCACCGGTGGCGCGGCCCACTGCGCGAGTGGAGGACACGGGGATGTGCCACGTGGACGCAGCGGGACCGCGGGTTGATTTCCTAAAACACGAGAGCCTTTTCGCAAAATCGCATCCGACGCTGACTGTGGGGCTAGGGAACTGCGGGTTGAAAACACGGAAACGTAGGGGCCTAAACAGAAAAGCGTCTGGGGGGTTGGTTTTGTCTGACGAAACTGACGACGATCCTGGAACACTGCTAGCTGACCTGAATTTTAAACGAACATGGCGAGCAAACGGATGCGAATTTCGCCAAACCGTAAAAACCAAAAACGAAGAGGGATGTACAGGCTGCAAGTTTTGTCAAGGGGTCATTGGTGGATCTTGGCTGCAGCGGGCGGGGCATGATAATGACGAGGCGGAAAAAGCAGGCTGCTGCTGCTGCGTTACGCTGCCGCTGCGCCAAAGACAGACGGTGGCCTGGCGCCAGCGACAGCGAGCGAGAGGATGCGGGACGGAGAGAAGACAGGCGTGTGGCTCACCTTGCGCGTCCCCGCCTAGCTGTGAGGCGGGGAGGCGAGAGGAAGCGGCGTGGCGTGGTCGGTGAAGTCGGTAGCGTGCGTGCAGCGTCGTTGAGGTTCAAGCACTGCTCGGCCTCCTCCTCCCAGCTCCGGTACTGCTCGCTCAAGATAAGCCCCCAGTCGCTGTCATGTCGGCGGCGAGGTGGTATACGGCGGCGCTAGACGGTGGCCATGGCTTGCCCGCGGGGGAAGAACAGGAAAAGGAAAAGGCGGCGACACAGAGAGGGAGAAGCTAGGGTTACTGGGGGAGGGGACTCCGCGGGTTGAGGATAAGAAGGGGAGCAGGTGGGTGACGCGGCTGACGGAGGGGACGGCGACCTGCTCCGTCTGCTTTCCGTCCCCTGTCGCGAGAGAGAGGAAGCAGGGAAACGGCGTCAGGGAAGAAGAACAGGAACGAGGCGGGGTGGAGGGGTACTGGGCCGGGGTGGGCTGGTTGCTGCTGTTGCACCTGGGCTGCTGCGGCTGTAAGGCCCAGTTGGGCTGCTGCTGCTTCCCTCTCACAAAACCTTTTCCTTTTATTTTTGTTTGTTTTGAATGTTTTCAAATTCAACCAACCTTTTTATTTCAAAACCTGTTGAACCTAGCAGATGATTTGAACAGAGAAAAGGGAAGGCCAAAGGATAGGAAAGAGAGACAAAAGGAAGGGAGGTGATTGATGCATACATACATAATTTATGAATGTGCCAATAGTGGCCTTTTTCAAGAATATGAAGATATGGGGTTTTGCAAAAATAGATGAAAACATGTGTAAAATTATAGAATCTTCACATGTAACCAAGGCTTGAAGGAAACAAAACAGAGGGAAAAAGATGAGGTGGTTCTTGCATGGCCCATGCAAATGAATTAATTGCTAGGTCTTATCCTGTGAAAACAAAACAATATCTCATGGCATTTATTTATTTGCATCCTCCAAAGTTGGAGTAAGGGCTAAGCAAAAAGGATTGGTAGCATTGGACCCACCCTATCTCTCATGAGCTAGACCAACACCAAAAGAAAGAATAATTGCAAGCTCATGGTTAATGGGGTGGTGGAATTGTCAGGTGGTGAAAAAGAGGTGATGGAGTTGATTGAAAAGATATGCCCCCAATTCAACTTGGGCATTTAATAATATATCAAGAACCAGATACAATAACAAGAGGCAAATACAATTAATGATGCATATGAGGTAAGAACCAAAACACAAGGGTTTGTATGATGCTCAAATTGCAAGAAGGCATGATGACATGAACATGATATGATGATGATGCAACAATTATATGAGGGAAGTGGCCATTTTATTACTAGATCCAGTAGCATTACAAATGTTAGACAATTGGGATGCTACAACTCTCCCCCACTAAACAGGAATCTCGCCCCGAGATTCTAGGAAGAAGAAGAAGACACAAAGAGGGTAGGATAGTTGGCACGGAGTTCATCTTCACGCTCCCAAGTGGCTTCATCAATGTAATGGTGCGACCATCGCACCTTGCGTAACTTGATGGACTTGTTGCGAGTCCTTCTTTCTGCGGTCTCAAGGATTTTTGTGGGGTGTTCTTGATAAGACAGGTCTTCTTGGAGATCGATAAGCTCATGATCCACGGTCCTGCCGGGATCTTTGAAGCACTTCTTGAGTTGAGAGATGTGGAAAACATCATGGACTTTGAGTTTTTCCGGGAGCTCAAGGGCATAAGCAACTTCTCCTCTTCTACCACGAATTTTGAAAGGACCGATGTATCTAGGAGCCAGCTTTCCTTTGATACCGAAGCGGTGTGTGCCTCTCATGGGGGTGACACGAAGGTAAACGAGATCACCAGGGGCATACACCATGTCCGTGTGCTTCCTGTCATAATTGCTCTTCTGACGACTTTGAGCAATCTTCAGGTTCTCAAGAATGATATGCACCTTCTCTTCCGCTTGAGTTACAATGTCAGGGCCAAACCAAATTCTTTCTCCTGCACCTGACCACCCAATCGGAGTTCTGCACTTGCGACCATAGAGAGCCTCAAATGGTGCCATCTTCAGACTTTTCTGGAAGCTGTTGTTGTAAAAGAATTCAGCATAAGGAAGACATTCCTCCCACTTCATGCCAAAAGAGATAACGCAAGCACGAAGCATATCCTCCAGAATCTGATTGATCCTTTCAACTTGTCCTTGATCGAGGGTGGTAAGCATTGAAGTTCAACTTTGTTCCCAAAGCATTTTGGAAACTCTCCGAACTTGGAAGTGAAGATGCTCCCAGTGCAGGAACTGATCTCAAGCGGAACCCCATATAGAGAGACAATTCTGTTGATATAGAGCTCAGCCAACTGAATTCCAGAAATTGTTTCCTTGACGGGGAAGAAATGAGCCACTTTAGAAAGCCTGTCGATGACAACAAAGATTGCATTGTTGCCCTTCTGCGATCTTGGAAAACCAGTGATGAAGTCCATCTCTACTTTCTCCCATTTCCATTCCGGAGGTTTCAATGGCTGTAGAAGACCGAAAGGTTTCTGATGGACAGCTTTCACTCTGCGGCAGACATCACACTCCGAGACATACTTGGCACAATACCGTTTCAAACCAGGCCACCAATATTGTGCTTTCAAAACCATGTACATCTTTGTGCTGCCAGGATGGATAGAAAGAACAGAATCGTGCGCCTCCTTGAGAACTTTCTCTCTCAAACCCGGGTAGTTCGGAACAAACATCCGATGTTCAAAGAAAAGCGTGCCTTGATCATCAACGTGGAAGGACTCATACTTCGGAAGCTCAAGTTTAGAGATGATCTTTTTGGTGTGCGGATCACCAAGCTGACGAGAGCGGATCTTTTCTTCCAAGAGAGGAGTAGCCAGAAGGTTCAGGAGATGCCCTTGTCCCACAATTTCCAGGTTGAGCTGACGGAATTCCTCGCACAAGAGAGGCTGTTGTTCTTCCATCATGAGGTTGTTGACATAAGCTTTGCGGCTAAGAGCATCGGCCATGACATTAGCTTTGCCCGGAGTGTAGTTGATGGTCAAATCAAAATCATTGATTGCTTCAATCCATCTCCTCTGCCGAAGGTTGAGATCAGGCTGAGTGAAGATATACTTCAAACTCTTGTGGTCAGAAAAGATCTCACAACGGTTGCCAAGCAAGTAGTGCCTCCACAGTTTCAAAGCAAAGACAACTGCTGTGAGCTCGAGGTCATGTGTGGGATAGTTGATCTCATGTGTCTTCAACTGTCGAGAGGCATAAGCAACCACTTGCTTTTCTTGCATAAGGACCGCACCCAATCCTTGCAAAGAGGCATCGCAGAATATCTGGAAAGGCTTAGATGTATCCGGAGGAACCAAGACTGGGGTGGAAGTGAGCTTCTCTTTGAGTGTCTCAAAGCTTTCTTGACATGCAGGAGTCCAAAGGTATTTATTGCCTTTCTTGAGGAGATCGGTAAGAGGCTTCGCTATCTTCGAAAAGTTCTGAACGAAGCGACGGCAATAACTAGCCAAACCGAGGAAACTCCGCACTTCTTTGACATTAACAGGAGGAAGCCATTCAACAATTGTCGCCACAGCTTCGGGTTGATCGCAATGCCGTTGGCGAGATGACATGACCAAGATAGGTTACTTGAGCAGCAAAACTCACACTTTGAGAACTTTGCATACAAGCGGTTCTCACGAAGCTTGTTTAGGACACACCAAGGTGTTCTTCATGCTCTTCCTTGGACTTGGAATAGACTAGGATGTCATCCGATAGACCACAACGAACTTATCAAGGTACTCCATGAAAACCGAGTTCATAAGCCTCGAGAAGGTAGCAGTGCGTTGGTGAGACGAAAGACATGACCGTGTACTCATACAGCCATAGCGGGTGGTGAAAGCTGTTTTAGGCACATCTTCCTTGCAAATCTTGATTTGGTGATAACCACTTCTCAAGTCCAAACTTAGATAATACCACAGCTCCAATAGTGATTGAAGAGATCATTAATCTGGGAGGGATATTTGTTCTTGATGGTTTTAGCATTGAGAGCCCGATAGTCAACACAAAGTCTATCACCCTGTCCCGCTTCTTCACAAATATTGTTGGGCTACCCCAAGAAGAAGTATCGTGTTGAATGAAACCCAACTTCTCTTGTTCATCAAGTTGTCGTTTGAGTTCACCAACTCGAAGGACCCATTTTATAAGGCCGCTTGGAGATAGGAGCCGTTCGTGTTCAAGCTCAATTACAAACTCAACCTCACGATCCGGAGGCATACCCAACTCTTCGGAAAGACATCCGGGAACTCACGGACCACCGGTACACTGAATAGCTTCCATAGCATCATCATTCAGCCGCCAAAGAGAAAAGCTGGATAGCAGGAGTCGACTTGGAGAAAAGACTATATGGCCTTCGTGAATCTTCAGAGAAACCGGGCTCAAAGACAATCAATCACAGCTGCATTTGCTGTCAACCAATCCATGCCCAAGATGACATCAATGTCAGAATTGCCCAGAACAATTAAGGAAGCCGAGAACGAAGAACCACCAATCTCAATTTGATTGCCATGGCTGATTTTAGCAGCTGCCATTGTTGCTCCAGGAGAAAGAACCATTAACCGCTTAAGAAGAGGATTCATTGCTAACTCGTTCTCATTTGCAAACTTGTGAGAAACAAATGAATGCGATGCACCAGAATCAAACAAAACTCGTGCAGGGACTGAGTTAACGGAAAGCATACCCATCACAACTCCAGGTGCATGCTTAGCTTGAGCGTTGACACGCTTGGCACGAGCAATGAGACCCGGCTTGGTGTTGATGTTGAGAGCCCGAGGTGGTGGTGCACGAACCAAAGGAGAGCTTGCTGCAGATCTTGGCGGGGTGGAGGAAGAGCTTTGTTTTTCAACAGGGCCCAGTTCAGATGCCTGTGGTCTCCACATGTGAAACAAGCACCGGTGGACATGGAGCAACGAGCTGGACTCCGCCAGCGCCAGGTAGTGGTGGTTGTAGCCCCCAGGAGCAGCAGGTGAAGTTTGGTGGCCTTGACGCCGTAGCTTGGTGTCTTGGTGGAGCCGGAGCGGTGGGGTGTTAGGAACCCAGACACGCCGCTTAGAAGGAGCTGCCATAGCTGAAGAGCTTGATGCATCACAGTTGTGTTTCTTGGACTCCTCAAACACTTGCCTACTTGCTTCCTCTTGCAGAGCTGTGTGCTGTAGTTCCAGGAAAGATGCCGGCCTTGCATGTGTGATTGCATACTTGATCGATGCATTGAGCCCTTGCCTGAACCTCTTTTGCTTCTTCTTGTCATCAGATATCTCATCGCCACCATAACGAGAAAGATTCATGAAGTTCCTGATATAGGTGTTGACATTATCGTTTCCCTGCTTAAGGTTGAGAAAAGCTTCCTTCATCCTCTCCATGACAATTTCTGACAGATACTGCTCCTTGAACGCTCCCGTGAACCTTTCCCAAGTAGGCTGAAAACCAGTGCAGCTTGACTTCAAGTAATTCTCCCACCAGAGAGCTGCATCTCCCTTCAGAAGGTGAGTAGCACACTTCACCCACTCTTGCTCAGGAACATCCGCAGTCTCGAGTAGCCTTGACATCTCACGCAACCAATCATCCGCATCCAGTGGTCGATCAGAAAAATCAAATTGGCGTTGGTTGAATTTCAGGAAGCTTTTGATGTCTCCTCGCTTGGGAGGTGGAGGTAGTGGAGCAAACTCGTTCCTCCGAACACTTTCCTCAAAGCGTTGTTGGTTCTGCTGCATTGCTGCCAAGGCATTGGCGATGTTTGACAGCGCGGAGCCCAGTTCAGGTGGTATGTCCTCATCAGAGCAGCGTGGTGGAGCCATCCTGTGATTGATATAAAACACAAGTCAGTACTATAATGGAGAATAATAATAATCCAAAATAGTACCAAGATGGAATTAACCAAGATTAAAGGATACAATTTACTAAGATGATATTAAAATATCAACAAAGTTCAAAGCACCTAGAAGATATTAAGCATATCGCACACGACTGAAAAGGAGTGTGGTACACAAATATATCAAAGAAAAAAAATTCCACAAATTTCGGCATTAAAATACCAATAGATGCGCAAAATCACTTAACGAATCAAGATTAGTGACTCTACCAATTCAATATACCGAAGCAATGATAAGAGTAGTGGTATGGTCGCGACTCCATCCCGCACTCAAATCATTACTCCGCACATGAATAAGTGGGACACATGTCCTAACCCCTTCTTCTTACGTTGAACCTAAAGATTGGTAACTACGGAAACGAACACCCCAAACAAGATAACGTCGGATAACAAAGAGTAAGACAGATTGCATCGTATACAACGAATCAGATAGATCGCGTCGGTTTGCAAAAGCCCGTCGGTATGGAATGTACCAACAGTTGATAACCAAAGACTGATTAGATAACAACTTGGGTGCAACAGATAGACAAGGAATTACACACACACACAACCTATGGTACTACGAAACCCAGAACACGTGAATCCTAGTTTGAATTTTTAGAAGAGGATTGAAAACGTTGCACTTCCTTACCAGAAAAGGGTGGGTGGGTAAGAAGAAAAGTGGAAGCAGTCCTACTCTCGCGTTTTGTTTTTCCCTAGTATACATAACTACCAAAAATATTTGCTAGACTTACAACGACCATTTGGCTGAGACCCTGAAGGGCGGGATCGCTCTGATACCAATTGTAACTACCTCGGTGAATTACGCTCCTAGATACAAGCCTGGATGAGCGGTAGTGGTTGAAATAGTACGGTGGGGCCCAAAAGCCACTCACGGGTAGACCTTTCGGCCGTCCCAACCACTTCCAACTCATCGGGACCTGTACGGGCGGCATAATCGGCAGGCGAAGGGATCAACTACATGCACAAATGAGTATGTATGCAAGCCACCATACAAAAGTACATCAGAGCCATTCCATCTAGAAAGAAAGGAAATATAGCAACGCCATACGGCAAGATTCAAATGACCTAGATAGATATAATATTTTAGGATATTTCCTCATACACCACACATCAGAGTATCAAGCGGGCAGCGAGAACAAAGTCCGAGTACGGATAAGAAGCAAATCGGCATAAGATGCCACGTATAAGCACATCCCGCCCACAGATCTCACGGATCCCGTTCCCTAATCTCTACACCGAACGATCGTTGCCCACATCATCGCCTCTTCCACCCAAAGATCCGTCCCGCGAGTGTACCTGCTCATCCGAACCAATAATTTATCGTGTGAGACCCTAAGGGTACTCAAGAAGTCTTGATGCCTCTAAAGGGGACACAACCTGGGTGACGAATTGCAGCAAAAGATAAACCCTAGCTTATATAGATACTGCTAACCATCCGCCTAACCAAAGATAGACGGATGTCCGTGAATTAATGGCAACAGAATAACAAGAATATCCACAGATCCATCCTCCTCCTCGCTACCAACGAGGAAGCGGATTTAACAACCCCCATCCGTTGGCAATTTTATTAACCATTCCATGAGTGTTGCACTATTTACTAGTCATTTACTTAGTCAGATTAAAGCGGTACTTTAGTTATGCTTGTCTATGATCGAGAAACTGTGCTCCAAGTCGTCCATAACCGCGGACACGGCTTTCAGAAAGTTTTACCCTGCAGGGGTGCACAAATAGCAACACACACTCGATCAACCTCGGAAAAACCAAATCAAAACCCAACGAGGCCTTCACGACAAAGCAATCACAGGATTCAGAAATGTTTCAGGGGGCCACCCCATTGAGTAGACCCGCAACGAAGTTAGCTGACTCCGAGACGGACTCAAGGTTTGCGTCAATGGTCAGAAACGATCGGGAACCCGAAAATGTGACGGCTTGTCGACATCGAAAACACTCCGCTTACCTAAATAAAGACAGGTGCTCCTCGCACAATCGTAAATAAACAGTAGCATGGCATAAGTACAGGATAGTAAATAAAACCTCAAACTAGTTTGTGGCTCCAAGAAATAAGACTGAATCAAGCTCTGGCTCAGGGGGGTCCCATAAGCCTCCCGGATGTGGATAGCGCGAATATTCTTGAAACAGGAATCAAGTACTCGGGGTCTTACGGGACACAAGTGAGCAGGAAAAACCAAATAGCAGATATTGCTCACCGGTGCCACTTTCATTAGTTATCCCATTACTACTCATATTAAGTTGTTTAGGTACCTCGTTATCCATCCGACACTCACATACCCTACACATGCTGTTATACGACTCGCATGGCTCAAACAACTTCTGTAGTATTGGCTCATGGGATGGGGGAACAAGCTTGGTGGGGTTTTAAAAGTAAAGGCCATGCAATACTTGGGATTCAGTTTAATGCAATCGCGACTCAATGATGCAAGAATAAGATAGATGCAATAGGTACTGTATGTATGCAAGCATGTGGTAGTGCTTGCCTGGCAACTCAGTTGAAGCGAGGGACGGATCTGGGTAGTGCTCCTGGTTCTCTTGATATATCCCCTACTCAGTGTCTATTCGAAGAAGAACCAAACAAACAAGGGCCAACATAAATAAAGTGCACAAGCATAGGAATAAAATGCGTCAATCAAACAATCATGCCATGATGAATGATGCACAAGTTGCATGGCAATAAAGTAGCATGGCATGGGTGAGGTGTAGAATACAAGAAATAACATTTTTATGGGGTTTTGGTCCCATTTTATTGTCATATTAGTTGCTGTATATTATATATTTATATGATGCATGCTGCAATTGAAGTCATGGATAGCATAAACAGAAAGGTCTCGTCGAGCTGATCATTTTAGACATATCATTTGTTAAATTCGGAGTTATAAAACAAAACTTATTAATTTATAAAACAAAACTTATTAACTTATTAAATTACAACAAAATGCCCCTGGACCTTAATATATTAAATAGGGTCAAAGTCAAAGGTTGACTAATTAAATTAATTCTGAAAATATTTGATTAAAGATTTGAATTAACATTCAAAAACTAAACATTTTTCATATTAAGTTTGAATTCAAATTCGAAATATTTAATTAGTTATGAATTTATCTGATAATAATTATCTACTGAAATTTTTATTGATTTAAGAATATGGCTGTGGACTTTTCTTACTCGGGCTAGAGCTACCCAAGTCGCTGACCAGTGGGGTCACCGGTGGCGCGACCCACTGCGCGAGTGGAGGACACGGGGATGTGCCACGTGGACGCAGCGGGACCGCGGGTTGATTTCCTAAAACACGAGAGCCTTTTCGCAAAATCGCATCCGACGCTGACTGTGGGGCTAGGGAACTGCAGGTTGAAAACACGGAAACGTAGGGGCCTAAACAGAAAAGCGTCTGGGGGGTTGGTTTTGTCTGACGAAACTGACGACGATCCTGGAACACTGCTAGCTAACCTGAATTTCAAACGAACATGGCGAGCAAACGGATGCGAATTTCCCCAAACCGTAAAAACCAAAAATGAAGAGGGATGTACAGGCTGCAAGTTTTGTCAAGGGGTCATCGGTGGATCTTGGTTGTAGCGGGCGGGGCATGATGACGAACAGAGGCGGAAAAACGGCTGCTGCTGCTGCACGTTGCCGCTGCCGCTCGCGTTCCAGCACAGACGGTGAGCGCGGCGCGGCGCGACGGCGAGCGAGAGGATGTGCGGGACGGAGAGAAGACAGGGCGTGCGGCTCACCTTGCGCGCGTCCCCGGCCTAGCCAGAGCGTGCGGGAGGCGGAGAGGAAGCAGGCGGCGAGCTGGCGTGGTCGGTGAAGTCGGCTGCTACCGCGGCGTGCGTGCACGGCGTCGTTGAGGTTCAGCAGCTGCTCCCAGCCTCCTCCTCCCAGCTCCTGGTACCGTTCTGCTTCCGAAGATAAGCCCCCAGTCACTGTCGTGCCGGCGGCGAGGTGGTATACGGCGGCGCTAGACGGTGTCCATGGCTTGCCCGCGGGGGAAGAACAGGAAAAGGAAAAGGCGGCGACACAGAGAGGGAGAAGCTAGGGTTACTGGGGGAGGGGACTCCGTGGGTTGAGGATAAGAAGGGGAGCAGGTGGGTGACGCGGCTGACGGAGGGGACGGCGACCTGCTCCGTCTGCTTTCCGTCCCCTGTCGCGAGAGAGAGGAAGCAGAGAAACGGCGTCAGGGAAGAAGAACAGGAGCGTGGCGGGGTGAAGTCTTGGGCAGGTGGGCTGGTTCTTCTTTTGCACAGGCTGCTGTCAAGGCTGTAAGGCCCAGTTAGGCTGCTGCTGCTTCCCTCTCACAAAACCCTTTCCTTTTATTTTTTGTTTGTTTTGAAAGTTTCAAATTCAACCAACCTTTTTATTTCAAAACCTGTTGAACCTAGCAGATGATTTTGAACAGAGAAAAGGGAAGGCCAAAGGATAGGAAAGAGAGACAAAAGGAAGGGGGGTGATTGATGCATACATACATAATTTATGAATGTGCCAATAGTGGCCTTTTTCAAGAATATGAAGATATGGGGTTTTGCAAAAATAGATGAAAACATGTGTAAAATTATAGAATCTTCACATGTAACCAAGGCTTGAAGGAAACAAAATAGAGGGAAAAAGATGAGGTGTTTCTTGCATGGCCCATGCAAATGCATTAATTGCTAGGTCTTATCCTGTGAAAACAAAACAATATCTCATGGCATTTATTTATTTGCATCCTCCAAAGTTGGAGTAAGGGCCAAGCAAAAAGGATTGGTAGCATTGGACCCACCCTATCTCTCATGAGCTAGACCAACACCAAAAGAAAGAATAATTGCAAGCTCATGGTTAATGGGGTGGTGGAATTGTCAGGTGGTGAAAAAGAGGTGATGGAGTTGATTGAAAAGATATGCCCCCAATTCAACTTGGGCATTTAACAATATATCAAGAACCAGATACAATAACAAGAGGCAAATACAATTAATGATGCATATGAGGTAAGAACCAAAACACAAGGGTTTGTATGATGCTCAAATTGCAAGAAGGCATGATGACATGAACATGATATGATGATGATGCAACAATTATATGAGGGAAGTGGCCATTTTATTACTAGATCCAGTAGCATTACAAATGTTAGACAATTGGGATGCTACACCACAAGCACCCATTTGGCCCCCAACTTAAGCCTACCCATGGCATCTGTCGTGACACCACCATGACAAGAGTGGAATTTGTTCATCCCGATGACGAATAGATATGCTCTGGGCCCTCTCGGTGATATCACATTGGTTAGCTTGCAAGAAAGTGATTTGATCACTAGAATGTTATATCATGGGAATGAGAAAAGAGTGCAAGTCAGTAACGAGATCAAACTAGGTATGGAGATACCAATGATCGAATCTTGTACATGTAATATATCGCGAAACAAAGGGATTAAGGTACTAGCGTAAAAGGTTCTGACGATCACAAGAAAGTCATCATTGAATGTGTGGGAGTCAGTATGGGTCTCCAGATCCCGCTTCTGATTATTGATCTGAGAAGGGTCTCGATCATGTCCGCATTATTCACGAACCATATGGTGACACACTTAATAGGCACCGACATCCATTTGGAGCAAAAGTTTCATGCCAAAAAGAATAACAAGCACAGGAATTTATTTCACTAGATACCGAAACAGGTTTTCGGGTGAAATTGCAGAAAGTGTTTTTGCATGTGAAATGAAATACTAGCAAGGGGTTATATGTGAATGTTTGTCATTAAATTAATTGACAAAATTATGAATAAATAAAAGGAGTTTTATTTAATGAGAGTTTGCATTAAATTTGGTGGAAATTTAATGGGAATTTGAGTGGGTTTTTGAGTGGAGGGAATTGAAAGACATTTGAGTGAGTGGAGTGTCCACCCACATGAATGAAGGAGAGGAGGGGCAGCCCGCATGGCCGGCGGCCACCCCCTTGGGTGCCCCCCTCCTCCTATAAAAGGAGACCCCTCTCCTCTCTCTCACTCACACCTCCTCGTGAAGGATCTCTCTCCCCCTCTAGTATTTATTCCCCATGGTCTCGGACTAGCGAGATACATGTTCCCGGTGGCTATTCGGCAAGAAAGAGTTGTGCTTCTGCTGCATCGCTGGAGCGAGGAGGCAGAGGTTGCTCGGTACCTCGGACATGTGTGCGAGCACGGATGCACCGCTAAGTTGTGGTGCTAAGGACTTCCTCTCGATCTTGAGATCATCAAGATAATGTCTACATCAACCATGAGTTTAACTCGTTAATCTTTGTCGGTCTTCAAGGGTATGTTCTCTACAGATATACATCCGCCCGTTGTTTGTATCTAGTAGATAGATCTTGGTACATAGTTGTTCCCATCGTAGGAATTTTTTTCTTTTCCATGCTGCGAACCTTATAGGTGTGGGCCCCTCGGGCGGCCCCCTGCCTCACCTCTTCGCCTATAAATGAAGGGAATATGCCCTGAGAGGCAATAATAAAGTGTTTATTATGTGTATTCCAAGTATATGATAGATGTTTATTTTGTATGCTATAATTATATTAATACGGAAACGTTAATACATGTGTGTTTAATAAACAAACAGAAAGTTCCTAGTTATGCCTCTCACATAAACTAGCTCGTTGATTAACAAGATGATCAAAGTTTCCTGATCATAGACATTGGATGTTGTTAATAACGAGGTCACAACATTAGTGTAATGATGTGATGAACATTCATCCGAAGTATAGCATTACGATCAAATTCATTGAGTTTATATTGCTATAATAACTTACGAAGTGATCCTAATCCTTAGACCATGAGATCAGGTCAATCACTAACACCGGAAAAGTTTCTTGATGACATCAAACGTCACACCGTAGCTGAGTGATTATAAAGATGGCTTCAGAACTACTAAAGTGGTATGTTGAGGCTCATGGATCGAGAGTGGAATTTGTTCATCCCGATGACGGATAGATATACTCTGGGCCCTCTCGGTGATATCACATTGGTTAGCTTGCAAGCAAGTGATTTTATCACTAGAATGTTATATCACGGGAACGAGAAAAGAGTGCATGTCGGTAATGATATCAAACTAGGTATAGAGATACCGATGATCGAATCTCGACATGTAATATATCGTGAAACAAAGGGATTAAGATACTAGCGGTAAAAGTTTCCGACGATCACATGAAAGTCATCGTTGAATGTGTGGGAGTTAGTATGGATCTCCAGGTCCCGCTTCTGATTATTGATTGGAGAAGGGTCTCGATCATGTACGCATTATTCGCGAACCGTAGGGTGGCACACTTAAGGGACACTGACATCCAATTGGAGCAAAAAATTTATGCCGGAAAGAATAACAAGCACATGAATTTATTTCACTAGATACCGAAACAGGTTTTCGGGTGAAATTGCAGAAAGTGTTTTTGCATGTGAAATGAAATACTAGCAAGGGGTTATATGTGAATGTTTGTCATTAAAGTAATTGACAAAATTATGAATAAATAAAAGGAGTTTTATTTAATGAGAGTTTGCATTAAATTTGGTGGAAATTTAATGGGAATTTGAGTGGGTTTTTGAGTGGAGGGAATGGAAAGACATTTGAGTGAGTGGGGTGTCCACCCACATGAATGAGGGGAGGGCAAGGGGAAGCCCCCATGCGCCAGCCACCCCCTTGGGGTCCCCCCTCTCCTATAAAAGGCACCCCTCTCCTCTCTCTCACTTACACCTCCTCGTGAAGGATCTCTCTCCCCCTCCAGAATTTATCCCCATGGTCTCGGACTAGTGAGATACATGTTCTCGGTGGCTATTCGGCAAGAAAGGGTTGTGCTTCCGCTCCATCGCTGGAGCGAGGAGGCGGAGGTTTCTCGGTGTCTTGTACGTGTGTGCGAGCAAGGATGCGCTGTTGTTTTGCGGCGCTAGGACTTCCTCTCGATCTTGAGACCGGCAAGAGATCTTCTACATCAACCACGAGTTTAACTCATTAAGCTTTGTCGGTCTTAAAGGGTATGTTCTCTACGGATATACATCCGCCCGTTGTTTGTATCTAGTAGATAGATCTTGGTACATAGTTCCCATCGTAGGAATTTTTTTGTTTTCTATGCTACGAACCCTACAGTGGTATCAGAGCCGGATCTATGCGTAGATGCTTTACACGGGTAGTACACATATGAGTATGTGGGCGATGGTGATCATGTTGTTGCTTCTTAGTTGTAATTTTGGATATTTGTGGCATAGTTGGATGAAGCGGCCCAGACAAACTTTACATGTCCTCGCACATGAAACCTGTTCCACGCTTGACATGAAACTAGTTTGCACAAGTGGCTAGCGGGTGTCTGTCTCTCCTACTATAGCCAATATCTATTTTGCAACGAGTTGTCAACAATTTGGTTATCCTCGTTGTGGTTCATGTTCGTAGGTATGAACGGTTCTATCTTCGAAAGCCCTAAACCACGTAAAACTTGCAATGGATAAATTATAGGCGTCTAGTTTAGATTGTTGCTGGGCTAGTGTTATGATATGGTGATGTTGTAAGTAGAAGTATGAGATGATACTCTTACAAAATACATAACGTGTAAGTTCCATAGACCTTGGCCTTACACATAAAGGTATGATAGTGATCATACCACGGTGCATATGATAAAGATCATATGCGAGAACCATATCATTTCACTAATAAACATGTGATGTTTGATAGCATCTTATATTGCTTGTTTGGCGTTTTATTAGCATAATAAGATGATCCCTCATTTAAATATCAAGATAAGAATGTGTTCTTCCTTTAGTATGCACCGATTATGTTTTCGTCGCTCCAAGACATCACGTGATGATCTGGTGTTCTTGGATCCACGGCCATATTTCGGGTGTAAGACAGTTACACACGCGAATACTAAGGTTCTAACTTGGCGAGCCTAGCATGTACAGACATGGCCTCGAAACACGGACCGAAAGTTTAAGCATGAGTCATATAGTAGATATGATGCCCATTTGATGCTCGCCTTTGAAGCTACACCGACTCACGTGATGATCGGACTTGGTGTAGTGGATTTGGTTCATGTAATCACCAAAAAGGCATGAGGGATGTCGTTTTTGAGTGGGAGTTCATTCGTAATGTGGATTAGTTGAACTCAATCTATCATAAACTTAGTCTAAACTTTACAAATTCTGTTGTAGATGGCACCACCTGCTTTTAATTTCAATGTGTTCATGGAGAAAGAGAAACTTGCAACGAACGGTAGAAACTTTACCGAATGGGCCATGAATTTGAGGATTCTCCTCTCTGCTGCACAAAAGAAATATGTGCTAGAAGCGCCGCTAGGCCCCCACCTTTCGATGATGCCCTGACGAGGAGAAGAATGTCTATCAGACTCGTCGGGAGGACCACAACTTAGTTCATTGTGGCATATTGTATGGGCTAGAGCCGGAACTTCAAAAGCGATTCAAAAACGGCAATGCATTTGATACAATGGGTGAGTTGAAAATGATTTTTGACACACATGCTGCTGTAGAGAGATACAATGCTTTAGAAAAGTTCTTTAGCTCCATGATGCAAGAGAACAGCTCCGTAAGTGAGCATGTACTCAAGATGTCGGGTTACGCCGATAAGCTTGTGTCCTTGGAAATAACGATTCCCATTGACTTAGGCATCCATCGTGTTCTGCAGTCTCTGCCACCTAGCTATAAGAGCTTCGTGATGAACTATAATATGCAAGGCATGAAGAAGTCTCTCCCCGAGCTTCTGTCAATGCTTAAAACTACAGAAGTGGAGATCAAAAAGGAACATCGAGTGTTGATGATTAATAAGAACACTGGTTTCAAGAAAGACAAGAAGGGAAAATGGAAGGGAAGTAAGGGCGGAAAGTTGGTTGCCGTGCCTAAAAAGAAACCCCGAGTTGGACCTAAGTCTGATACCGAGTGCTACTATTGTAAGGGGACTGGCCACTGGAAGCGCAACTGCCCCAAGTATTTGGCAGACAAGAAGGCCGACAAGGCAAACAAAGGTATATATGATATACATGTTATTGATGTGTACTTGACTAGTGCTCGCAGTAGCACCTGGGTATTTGATACCGGTTCAGTTGCTAATATTTGTAACTCGAATCGAAATCATGGAACAAGTGACCGCTAGCAAGGGGTGAGGTCAAGATGTGTGTCGGCAATGGATCAAGCGTTGATGTGATCGTCGTCGGAACGCTGCCTCTCCACTTACTGTCGGGATTAGTAATAAACTTAAATAATTTTTATCTAGTGCTAGCACTGAGCATGAACATTGTATCTGGATCGTGTTTGATGCGAAGTGGTTATTCATTTAAATCCGAGAACAATGGTTGTTCTATTTATATGAATGAAATATTTTATGGTCATGCACCGATGATGAATGGTTTATTTCTATTGGATCTCGATAATAGTGTTACACATATTCATAATGTTGATGCTAAAAGGATTAAACTTAATGATGATATTTCCGCATATATGTGGCACTGCCGTCTAGGTCATATTGGTGTTAAACGCATGAAGAAGCTCCATTCGGATGGACTTATAGAATCACTTGATTTTGAATCATTTGATACATGTGAGCCATGCCTTATGGGCAAGATGACTAGAACGCTGTTTTTCGGTTCAATGGAACTGGCGACAGATTTATTAGATATCATACATTATGATGTATGTGGTTCAATGAGTGTGTCGGCGTGAGGTGGATATCGTTATTTTGTTACTTTCACGGATGATTTGAGTAGATACGGTTATATCTACTTGATGAAACACACGTCTGAAACCTTTGAAAAATCAAGGAATTTCAGAATGAAGTGGAAAATCATCGTAATAGAAAGATCAAATTTCTATGGTCCGACCGTGGAGGTGAGTATCTAAGTTACGAGTTTAACACTCACATGAAAGAGTCTGGAATTGTTTCACAACTCACACCTGCCGGAACACCATAGCGAAATGGTGTGTCGGAACGTCGTAATCATACTTTATTGGATATGGTTCGATCTATGATGTCTCTGACGGACTTTCCATTGTCATTTTGGGGTTATGCACTAGAAACTGCTGCATTCACTTTAAATCGGGCACCATCTAAATCCGTTGAAAATACACCGTATGAATTATGGTTTGGAAACAAACCTAAGATGTCATTTCTTAAAGTTTGGGGATGCGATGTTTATGTGAAGAAACTTTAATCGGATAAACTCGAACCCAAAGCGGAAAAATGCGTCTTCATAGGATACCCTAAGGAAACTATTGGGTATTCCTTCTATCACAGATCCGAAGGCAAGGTTTTTGTTGCCAAGAATGGATTCTTTCTAGAGAAAGAGTTTCTCATGAAAGGCGTGAGTAGTCGGAAGGTAGAACTCGAAGAGGTTATTGAACCTTCTCTTCAAAGTATGGCGAGTAGCACAGCGCCGAAAGTCGTTCCGGAGTTTGATTCACCAGTTGAAGAAGGAACTAATGATAATGATCATGAAACTCCGAAAGAGAGTACTACCGAACCTCGCAGGTCTAGCAGGACGCGTGCAACTCCCGAGCTGTACGGAAATCCTATCATGAATTTCATGGTTGATGAAAATGATGACCCTGCGACGTATGAAGAAGCGATGATGAGCCCGAATTCCAACAAATGGTTAGAAGCCATGAAATACGAGATGGAATCCATGTATGAAAATCAAGTTTGGAACTTGGTGGACTTACCTCACGACCGAAAGGCCGTGGAGAATGAATGGATTTTCAAAAGAAAAACTGATGCTGATGGTAATGTGACAGTCTATGAAGCTCGACTTGTCACAAAGGGGTTTCGAAAAAATCAAGGAGTTGACTATGATTAGACATTCTCTCCTGTAGCGATGCTAAAATCAGTTAGGATTATGTTAGCAATTGCTGCATATTTCGATTATGAGATATGGCAGATGGATGTCAAAACCGCGTTCCTAAATGGCAATATTGAAGAAGAGTTGTATATGATACAACCAAAGGGTTTTGTCGATCCTAAGGATGCTAACAAGGTGTGCAAGCTTCAGCGATCCATCCATGGATTGAAGCAAGCATCACGAAGTTGGAATCTCCACTTTGATGAGGTGATCAAAGAGTTTGGATTTGTCCAAACTTATGGATAAGCTTGTATTTACAAGAAAGTGAGTGGGAGTAATGTGGCATTTCTGATATTATATGTGGATGACATATTATTTATCAGAAATGATATAGATCTTTTAAACAATGTTGAAAGTTATCTAAACAGCAAATTTTCAATGAAGGAACTAGGTGAAGCGTCATACATATTAGGCATAAAGATCTATAGAGATAGATCTAGCGCCTAATAGGGCTATCGCAAAGTACATACCTTGATAAGATTTTAAAGAAGTTTAAAATGAACGGAAGTAAGAAGGGGTTCTTACGTATGTTGCAAGGCAAGACATTGAGTAAGACTCAAAGTCCGGCTACGGCGGAAGAAAGAGAGATAATGGACAAAGTCCCCTATGCTTCAGCCATAGGGTCTATAATATACGCCATGCTATGTACAAGATCGTATGTGGCACATGCTATTAGTTTTACTAGTAGGTACCAATCGGATCCAGGTTCGGAACACTAGAAAGCGGTCAAGAATATCCTTAAGTACTTGCGAAGAACTAAGGATATGTTTCTTGTATACAAAGGTGAAGAAGAGCTCGTCGCTAAGTGTTATGTCGATGCTAGCTTTGACACCGATCCGGATGACTCTAAGTCTCAATCTAGATACGTATTCCTCATGAATGGCGGAGCGGTTAGTTGGAGGAGCTCCAAACAACCTGTGGTGGTGGGATCAACAATGAAGGTCGAATATGTTGCTGCTTCAGAAGCGGCTCAGGAAGCAGTTTGGATGAAGGAGTTCATATCCTAACTAGGTGTGGTTGCAAGCGCGTTGGACCCAATGGTGATCTATTGTGACAACAATGGTGCCATTGCTAATGCCAAAGAACCAAGGTCTCACAAGAATTCCAAGCATATTTAGCGACGGTTTCACTCCATCTGCGAGCATGTCAAGGATGGAGATATAAAGATTTGTAAAGTACATACGGATCTCAATGTAGCAGATCCGTTGACTAAAACTCTCCCTAGAGCAAAACATGATCAACACCGGAACTCCATGGGTGTTATATACATCACTATGTAACTAGATTATTGTCTCTAGTGCAAGTGGGAGACTGAAGGGAATATGCCCTGAGAGGCAATAATAAAGTGTTTATTATGTGTATTCCAAGTATATGATCGATGTTTATTTTGCATGCTATAATTGTATTAATACGGAAATGTTAATACATGTGTGTTTAATAAATAAACAGAAAGTTCCTAATTATGCCTCTCTCATAAACTAGCTCGTTGATTAACAAGATGATCAAAGTTTCCTGATCATAGACATTGGATGTTATTAATAACGAGGTCACAACATTAGTGTAATGATGTGATGAACATTCATCCGAAGTATAGCATTACGATCAAAGTCATTGAGCTTATATTACTATAACAACTTACGAAGTGATCCTAATCCTTAGACCATGAGATCATGTTAATCACTAACACCGGAAGAGTTTCTTGATGACATCAAACGTCACACCGTAACTGGGTGATTATAAATATGGCTTCAGAACTACTAAAGTGTTATGTTGAGGCTCATGGATTGAGAGTGGAATTTGTTTATCCTGACGACGGATTGATATACTCTGGGCCCTCTCGGTGATATCACATTGGTTAGTTTGCAAGCAAGTGATTTGATCACTAGAATATTATATCATGGGAACGAGAAAAGAGTGTATGTCGGTAACGAGATAAAACTAGGTATGGAGATACCGATGATCGAATCTCGGACATGTAATATATCGTGAAACAAAGGGATTAAGATACTAGCATAAAAGGTTCCGACGATCACAGGAAAGTCATCGTTGAATGTGTGGGAGTTAGTATGGATCTCCAGGTCCCGCTTCTGATTATTGATTGGAGAAGGGTCTCGATCATGTACGCATTATTCACAAACCGTAGGATGGCACACTTAAGGGACACTGACATCCAATTGGAGCAAAAGTTTCATGCCGGGAAGAATAACAAGCGCAGGAATTTATTTCACTAGATACCAAAACAGGTTTTCGGGTGAAATTGCCGAAAGTGTTTTTGCATGTGAAATGAAATACTAGCAAGGGGTTATATGTGAATGTTTTTAATTAAATTAATTGACAAAATTCTGAATAAATAAAAGGAGTTTTATTTAATGAGAGTTTGCATTAAATTTGGTGGAAATTTAATAGCAATTTTGAGTGGGATTTTGAGTCGAAGGAATTGAAGAGATTTTTGTGAGTGGAGTGTCCACCCACATGAATGAGGGGAGGGCAAGGGGTCAGCCCCCATGCGCCGTCCACCCCCTTGGGGTTCCCCCTCTCCTATAAAAGGCATCCCTCTCCTCTCTCTCACTTACACCTCCTCGTGAAGGATCTCTCTCCCCCTCTAGAATTTATCCCCATGGTCTCGGACTAGAGAGATACATGTTCCCGGTGGATATTCGGCAAGAAAGGGTTGTGCTTCCGTTGCATCGCTGGAGCGAGGAGGCGGAGGTTTCTCGATGTCTTGTACGTGTGTGCGAGCACGGATGCGCTGCTGTTTTGCGGCGCTAGGACTTCCTCTCGATCTTGAGATCGGCAAGAGATCGTCTACATCAACCACGAGTTTAACTCGTTAAGCTTTGTCGGTCTTCAAGGGTATGTTCTCTACGGATATACATTCACCCGTTGTTTGTATCTAGTAGATAGATCTTGGTACATAGTTCCCATCGTAGGGATTTTTTTTGTTTTCTATGATGCAAACCCTACAATAAAGTCACCATGATGCAGAAACCCTAAGCACCCGATCAGATCTCCACGAAACAGTTTGTAGCCGCCGCCACCATCGTCCCTAGATCGGGAGGATCTGAAGTTCTTCCCAGTACCCTGCCGGAGGGGAGAGATCATCTCGGAGGCCTTCTTCATCCCCATGCTAGCCTCCGGTATGATGCGTGAGTACTTCACTCTTGGACTATGGGTCCATACAGTAGCTAGATGGTTGTTTATCCTCCTTTGTGCTATCATGTTTAGATCTTGTGAGCTTCGTTTATGATCAAGATCATCTATTTGTAATCATACATGTTGTGTTTGTGGGGATTCGATGGATATTGAGATACTATGTCAGATTGAATATTGATTCTATCATGTCTGTGTTATTTGTGATCTTGCATGCTCTCCGTTGCTAGTAGCTATCTTGGCCAAGTAGATGCTTGTGACTCCAAGAGGGAGTATTTATGATCGATAGTAGGTTCATGCCTCTAGTAATCTGGGGAAGTGACATAAATATCTAAGGTTGTAGATGTGTTGTTTCTACTAGGGAGAAAACAACAGTATTTTATTCATGGGACAATTGTATTGTCTACTTTATACACATTGCTTAATGCAATTATCCGTTGCTCGCAACTTAATACTGGAAGGGGTTCAGATGATAACCTGAAGGTGGATTATTAGTCATAGATGCAGTTGGATTACGGTCTATGTATATTGTTGTAATGCCCAATCAAATCTTATAGGAGTCATGATGTATAGTATATGCATTGTTATGCTTTCTCAATCTATCAATTGTCCCACTGTAATTTGTTCACCCAACATATTATCTATCTTAAGGAGACCACCCATAGTGAACTGTGGACCCCGGTCCAATCTTTATCATTGATACATCATCTACTGTTACCGTTTACTTTCTACAAGCAACTACTATCTTCCATACTATACGTTTAATCCTTTGTTTTCAGCAAAACCGGTGAGATTGACAACCTTACTGTATGTTGGGGCAAAGTTATGAGTTTGTGTTGTTAGGTTCCAAGTTGTTAGCAACACCTTGGAGTTGTTTCCTTCCTCCTACTGGTTCGATAACCTTGGTTTCATAATCGAGGGAAAACTTACTGCTGTGCTCTTCACACCTTCCTCTTGGGGTATCCCAACGAAGCTCTACAGTGATCTGAGCCGCATCAAACCACAACACAATTGGACCAAGGAGAAGAACCAAAATACCTGAACAATAAGACTAACATCTATTAATTTGGAAAATAACTAACTAAGCAGTGCCCAAAAGTTTAAACATAACTAAAAAGAAAACACTTGGAACAACTACATAACACAAGGAAAAGGTAGAGAGTTGACGATTACCACCAAAATAGCCAACGACCAGTAAATCCTAGCGACATCAACAGAGCATAGAGCAATGAATGCTCTGTAAACGCTAATAAAGGCAAACTTTTAGATCACCTGAAACATTTGAATCAATACTCCAGGTTTAGTAAACAAATTAAATTTCCCAATTGGATAATGTATACAGCCAATAGGAAATAAAAAATCGAGTATAGCGAATTAATCCATGATATTGTTTACCTTTTCTAGCGGCATGCTCTGATTGCATCCCAAAAAAATTCCTCGTAAAGAAAGCTAGAGTAACTAAAGTGGAAAATATTTCTTTATGACCGCAAAAAATAAAGCTACATTCTTCTGCAAACATATCGATGCAATGTAAGTGTAAGAAAACGACACTCTTGAAGAGAACTTGAAGAATCCATTCCTTTGTATTTCTTAGTCAAAGTTTGGCATATACGCTGTATAACACATCCAAAAGAAATTGAATAAAAGACATGCCCAAGGAGGGACTGGTGTAGCAAGAAGAGACTAATGTAGTAGATTTTATGCCAACAAACAATTCAAAGCAGTCGGATTTACCAGCTTCAAAATTGTAACTGTAGCATGCGACATCACCTCTCTCCCCTAATTCAGCATCACTGGTAAATCCTGCAAATTATCCCCAAATCAGTAAATAATCAAAAGTAGACAGAGCATGTAGGAAGAGTCAGCTTTCATCTCGATTGTCATGATCAAGGATTGTGGGGAGCAACTATGTGGTCTTACTCTAGGAAGAGGAAAAGGATATCACCAGTGGAGAGAGATCGAGAGGCGTGGGGTGGTCCTCCTTCTCATTGACCCGACTTTGCCATCTTTCCCACCTTCCTGCAGCAGCAGCGCGCGTGTTCGCGGATCCGACGCAAGGAACTCGAGTGACCGGCGCTGCCCTAGAGTCCAGGGTGCTGGCAAGGGCAGCCTTGTCCCTGGCCCTCGTGGATTAGAAGGTGCGGAGACACATGAAGGCAGAGGGTAGGGAGAGGAGCAGAGGCGTCGAACATATGCGGGAATGGTGGGCCACGACGATGCAGGTGGAGAGGGGCGTGGGGATTGTCTACGGTGGCGACGACGTCGTCGTCGATGGCATGTTTATCTCGGGTGTAGGTTTGTGTTTGAACATATTTTTTAGCCAAGCCTGATTGGTAGATACTAATTAGTGGAGACCGGGAAAAACTAAGTGGGGCGGGGGAGTTGGACGAAGGCATCAGATATTAGAGATTTTGTGGGAGGGTAAAATGGTCTTATCTAGAAAAGTCTTGACAAAACCAACGACCGAAGAAAACAGAGAAAATTTGCCCTTTTTAAATAGTAGAGATGGAGATAGAAAATCATTGATTCAAGTGGGTTGTAACATTTGGCTTATCCGCTATGCCATTTACAACTTTTTTCGATAAATGGCACTTTTATTACTTGAAGTAAGTATTACACCCGGCCTCTGCATATCCAGATGCACGCAGCCGATACCAGTCTAAAAGGTCCAACTAGAAATAAAAGGTACATGCGAAATTACATATCAAAATGAGAAATTGCAATAACACCTAGGATGCATAGGGCAAGTCTATCCAAAAATTATGCTGCCATCCATGTCTGGTAAATAAGTCTTGTGCCGTATCCTTCAGCCGCGTGCACACCTCCATAAAAAGATTGCGATGCTTCGCACGATGCAATATCGACCAAGCCCGAAGGGTATGAGTACATCTGTAGATAACCTGCAGGAGAGAACATTTTATATCATTAAAAACCTTATCATTTCTACATAGCCATAGCGAATATATAATGGCGATCGCTTCGACCTGAAGAAGAATCTTGTACTTGTTATCAATACCATATAACCAATTCCTAAAAACGTTGGCAACACTACGTGGTGGATACAAGTTCAAAGCTGCTTGGGTGATTGACCATATAGACCTAGCAAAACTGCATTGGAAAAAAAGTGTTTGATTATCTCATCTTGGTGACAAAACATGCACCCAGGATTTCCGTGCCAATTTCGATTAATAAGGTTATCTTTTGTATGGATAATCCATAATCCATCGACGAAGATACCAAACAAAGATTTTGTTTTTAAGAGGTATCTTCATTTTCCAGATCATCCTATTATCTACTAATGGGATAGCCGGCTAAGCTAAAGCATTGTATAAAGAGTTAACCGTAAAGAGACCATTCTTAGTTAGATTCCACCAGAATTCATCGGGGTCGTTTGACAATTGTATATGTGCCGGTCGATGTAGCAACATGATCCAAGAGTCGAGTCTAGCACCAATCAGGTCCCTTCTGAATGTTATATTTGGTGGAAATGATTCCAACACTATGGCAACTGCTTCCTCCTTATAACAGACAGTGGAATATAACACAGGATATTGTTCTTGGAGGGTAGCATTACCTAGCCATTCATCCCCCAAAACCTTATCTGGGCCTCATTATTAATAGAAAATGTATCGAAGCGTAGAAAATGATTCTTAGATGCCATCAGGCCAGCCCAAAAGTAAGAGTTACCAGGTTTCTAAACCATTTAGGACAATGCTTTTGAACCAACATATTTTATTTTAATAAAAGTCCGCCAAATCTCTTACTCGTTTAATAATTTGAAGAGCCATTTATTAAGTAGGGCTGTATTCTTAATCTCCAGATCATGAATACCAAGCCCAACTTGTTCTTTGGGTCGACACAACACACTCCATTTAGCCAGCCTATATTTCTTTTTCTCGTTATCCCCCTGCTAAAAGAATCTTGATCGGAAATAATCCAACATTTTCAAGACACCTTTTAGTAGTTGAAAAAAGGATAACATATATAACACCATATTACTAAGTACTGAGTTGATTAGCACCATTCTCCCTCCTATAGAGAGAAGTTTACCCTTCCAACTACTCAAACGTATATGTAATATTTCCTCGACAATTTTCCACTCAGCATTTGTAAGCCTTCGTAATATACTGGGATGCCCAAATATCTGATCGGGAAAACTCTGTGATCACAGCCAAAAATCTTATTATAAAGGTTAGCCATCTCCTGGGCCTCGCCAAAACAAAACAGTTCACTTTTATGGAAGTTAATTTTTAATCCATAAAGTTGCTCAAAAGCTGAAAGTATAAGTTTCAGGTTCTTGGCCTTTTCGAGACCATGTTCTATAAAAAGAATTATATTGTTCGCATATTGAAGTATGGATAATCCCCCATCCATAAGGTGGGGAATCACACCCTCAATTTGACCCTCAGACTTAGCACTCTCAATCAAAATAGATAACATATCGACAACTATATTGAATATCATTAGCGATATTGGGTCACCTTGTCTTAGCCCCTTTTTAGTCTAAAAGTAGTTGCCAACATCATCATTGACTTTGATGGCAACGCTACCTCTGACTACAAAGCTATTGATTAAAGCATGCCAGTCAGATGAAAAACCTTTCATTCTAAGAGCTTGCTGAAGGAAAGACCGTTTAACTTTATCATAAGCTTTCTCGAAATCAATTTTGCGTATTACCTCATTCAATTTCTTTCTATGAAGCTCATGAACCGTTTCATGCAAGGTTGCCACACCATCAAGGATATGCCTACCTTGCATGAAAACGGTATGCGAAGGCCTAACGACATGATCAGCCACTGAGTTCAACCTGATAGTGGTGATTTTGGTAAAAATCTTAAAACTAACATTAAGAAGGCAGATCGGTCTATATTGTTGGATCCATTCTGCTTCATTAACTTTAGGTAATAAGATAATTTCACCAAAGTTTAAACGAAACAAATTGAGTTGACCCATATGTAAAGCCCTGAACATATCCCTGAGATCTAATTTGATTACGTCCCAAAAAGTTTGATAAAACTCAGCAGGGAATCCATCAGGACCAGGTGCCTTATTATGCTTCATTTGGAAAACAGCTAATTTGACTTCGTTCTCAGAATAGGGAGCAGTCAAATAATTGTTTTCCTCGTCAGAAACTTGGGGTACATCATTAGTTTGGGATTCATCCATTAAGAAGGAACCTTCCTCCGGATCCCCAAACAAACCTTTATAATAATTCGTAATGTAAGATTTTAGCTGATCGTGTCCTTCAATCGTCTCGTCATTGTGCCTTAGAAAATGACTACTTTTCTTCTTGTGTATGCCATTGGCTACACTATGGTATCTAGTATTCGAATCCCCATACAAAATAAATTGTGATTTAGAACGCTGATACCACTTGAGTTCCTCTTTGCACAGTAACCAGGCAACCTCCGTATTTGATTGACTTTTTAGCTCAATTTCATGCGGAGTAAGCAACCGGTTTCTGCTAGTGCTTCGAGGTCATCAATAGTAGCTGAAAGTCTAAGTTTTTCTTTCTTAAGGATACCAGCTGTCTGTCTTGCGCAACTCCAAAGATGTTTTCGTGTCAAACGCACTTTGTTATTCCATCTCAGAATTGGATTATCATCAGTCACTGGTCTTTCCCAAACTGCTTTCACCATATCCTGAAAACCATCTCGTAACAACAATCCGAGCTCAAATTTGAAGGGACGGCCACTACGAGGCAATGGTAATCCAATGGTGAGCAAAATGGGAGCATCATCTGACAGAGCCTTAATACGTTCCAGAGTACGTATCAAAACTAGAAGAAAGTGATCCTCCCAATCCGATTCCATCAGTACACGATCAAGTTTTTCGTATGTGCGTTCCGGCAGAGAATTAGCCCATATAAATTGTCTACCAATCATGTTTACTTCCTTCAAATCAAGACTGTCAATAACAGCGTTAAAAAGAAAGGACCAATGATCAATGAAACGGTCTTTACTCTTCTCGTATGGGAACCGCAGCAAATTAAATTCCCCCTATTAGGATAGGGTATGGATTATCTTTTGCTAAATTCACCAATTTTCGAAGAAAATCAGTCCTGAGGGCCTTTTGGGCCGGACCATACACAGCTATCATACTCCAAATGAAATTATGTTAGGGATGTAAAGTTTGATATAAAACTTTTCTTCCGAAACAGCCAATATATTGATGACATCTGCCCGTACGCTGAGTAAAATGCTCTCCGACCTTCCCATAATAGATGAGAATGCTACACAGAGTCTTTAAATAAAATTAGCAGCTTTGTTACCGACGTGACATTTACAACTAACGGGCTGTTCTTTGTCGGTCCGGCCCAGAGTCTAGTCGAGACAAGAACCAGGTGTCCACTCTTCCCGGCGACAACAACGCGCCGCACAACGCACTCCCTTTCCGCGCCACCGCCGTCAAACCCGCCGCCTCTCAAGCTATCCCGGATTCCAGACACCGCGCCGGCGACATGCCGCCCAAAGGTTGGTCCTTCCGCCCCCCTTCTCTTCTCCTCTCTATTCGGATTCCTCCCTCCTTCAGCGTGAATTGCAAGCTTGTGTCTATATGCGCCTGACGTCGAGGCGGTTGATTGGCTGCAGAGCTGCCCGGGTTCTACTACGACCCGGACAAGAACCGCTACTTCCCCATCAAGGGCCCCATCCCCGGCGCCGCCACCCGTCGTCCTCGCCCTCCGCCGCCACCCGCTGAGCCCTTGCCTCCTCCTTCGAGATGCAGGAAGAGGGCAAGGAAATCCGAGCTGCTACATGCCAGGGAGATGTACGGGGGTGGTGTCATATTCTCCAAGAACAACAAGTCGACCTTCAAGCAGCAATGTCAATACGCGCAGGCGTCGCAGCCGATGGTGCTGATCCGAGCCTCTCTTTTGATGCAACTTTCCCTTTGTTTCGTACAATATTTGCTGAAACCGTAGCACTACTCGGCAGGTTTGGAAGTACCAAGGTACACCATTAGTGGCTGATAGGGCACTGGAGGAATTACACACCATGGTCCAGACACCGAGCGGGCTGCGCGAGTCCAAGTTATTAGTGACAGGCAGCATGAATGGTTCAATCAGGTGAGGTTCTCGGTAGTACCCATGGTTTGTTCCATATAGTGGAGATGCTCAGAACTTTACAATCTATTGCAAATTTTAGATGAACGATTAGTTGAGGCTATCATGAATCCCTGATATGGTGATACCACACTGCTATTGCATCTTCTCAAACATACTCAAATCATTTACATTCTATGCAATAGAATTTAAGATAAAAAATATTAAAGACGAAGACCACAATTGACTTATCCTTTTTCTTCATATATGTTAAAATTTTCTTAGATTGTTGATATGCAGTTGCTCTATATCAGGGTATTAGCTCATGGCCGTGCTTGTGTTTCATGTCGCATGACTATTTTTTTCCTGAAATTATCTGGCAGATTATATGGATTAGGAAGTGCTCTAGAGAACTTTGAGGATGAGATGGACTTTTTACCTCAGCCTGTTTGGACTCCGTTGGGAAAGCAGAAAGCAGCAGTGAATTCTGCACTTTCAAATATCTGCTCATCTTATGCAGCTTTTGTGAGCTTTCCATCCAGTATAACTTGCATAAAAAAGCTTGGGCACAACTTCCAGGATGCAGCCAGCACCAACTCATCAGTTCAGCGAGCATTGTATCCTCATATTGTTGCTTCTGTTATGCATAAATTATTGTTGCCATCATCACAAGCATTTTGAACTTTGCATTTTATCTTCCGTAATATTACAAAATTACCTGGTAATTTAACATAAGCTTGGGTTACTTGACATCGTAAAACATGGTGGCTACTCTTGGATCCGGAGAATCTGGCGGTTCTGTTTATATTATGGATATGTCTGGTAGTGTTGACTTTCCAACGGTCTCACTGAATGCCCGTGGAAGAATTGAACGGGTTGCTTCATTTGACCGTACAGTGTGGACTGCTGATTGTAATCCGGATGGCACACAAGTAGTTCTAGGTGAGTTGGCTGAGATGGGACTTCAATTTGGGCCACACACAAAGTTCCCCTAGCACATAGAGTAACGGATTTGTTCTTCTGTTTTACCTTTTCCACAGTACTTTTATAGTATTATGTTAGATAACAATAACCTACACTCCCTCTGTTCCAAAATATAAGATGTTTTAGCTTTTTTTGAAACAGATGTATCTAGACGCTTTTTAGTGTGTAGGTTCACTCATTTTGCTCCAAACCTACACACTAAAAGGCATCTAGATACATGCGCTTTAGAAAAAGGTTAAAACAACTTATAATTTGAAACGGAGGGAGTATAAAATTTGATGCATTCAGAAACTTGTGAATCTTTCTAATGTATTGACATGGCAAATTATTTTAAGTACATATACATAGAAAGCGATGACAATTACAAACAACTATTTGCTTGTTATGAATATTTTCGTGTCTCGTCATATTTCATATTTTTGTTATATTTAGCATTCATTTATTTTTGGAATTCATTTGTTATGTTAGTTGGAAGAATTCTTGTGGTTATCATCACAGTTTAAATTCCTTAGAACTTTAGCAGCTTGCAAACTGTCTATTTTTTACGAGGAAAGCGGACTATCCTTTTTTGCTTGGATTTTGGGAAGTTGCAGGGGAGGAACTTCTCTATCAATTAAGCTTTACTTGCTCGTCTTAATTGTAGGCACAAACAATGGTGCTGCTTTGCTTAATTTGGAGACAGGAGCAATATCATGGCTGTACCACTGTAAAAGTGACATTCTTTCCCAGCAATTTGTGCACTCGGTAAAATTCATTTTAAATTCTATTCCCTTTCTACTTTGTTGTTTTCATATGTCCAATGATCTATTAGATGTGCATGTTCAGGAGAATTACCAAAACTTTTCACCAGCTATCAGGTCCATGTGTTCTTTGCTTTGACATACCTAAGGTTCTTGGAATAAAAATACAATCAGCTGCCAGTTTGTCTTGTGTGCATAACTGAATAGATGCCTCCTGCCTGTACTTTGGCAGCATATGCGCTATCTGCAGGTATAGATGGTTCTATATGTTCTATGAGTTCTCTAGCTGCTTGCTGAAGTTTGAGCCTTCATCTGTGCTTTGATTGCTAAATGGTTGTTATTGCTACCTCAGAGTAGTAAACCCGTCCAACTAATATGTTACCACTTAGTGTAGTTATTATAAAATACCTTGGCTGTCTACTATGCCCATGTAATTTTGTTCACTCCGTTCAGGGAAATGTTGTCCTATGCGGCCTACGGAACGGGAGCATAGTTTCTATCGATGTGCGGCAAAGGCACAGTAATCTCCCTAGGGGTCTAGCTTCATCTGTCACTGCTGGGAGGACTCTTCCGGTGCTGTCTGCAAGACATAGTGCCAGAGGGAGAAACCAGGTACATACTACTACTAGCACTAGCACATAGCCTGTGTTAATGTAGCTATCAGAAGTCACCATTTCTGGTACTTTTTTCACCATCTTTGGTACTGTTCAAGGTTTAGTTCTGGTACTTTGACATATCACTAGATTAAAGTGATATTTTGAATGCCTGATTGACTACTGACTCAGTTCATCAAGAACTTAGCTTATGACTTCTCTTTGGAAATTAAAATTCTTGCAGGCTGATAAGGCTAAAGCTTCAGGGATTATGTCATCAGCAGTTTGCAGGTAAACCATATTTCTTGTCTTGCTGACACTCTTAGTTTGGACATGGTCAAGTTTCCTAGTTCTAAAATTTGTTTTCTTATGCAGCCTGGTTGCTCTGTCATCAGATGAAAACTACTTTCTAGGGAGCTCCATGGATGGATCAGTAAGGGAATTCTTAATTGTTTTTAACTTTCTTGCTGACTGTATAAGCAGATCACATGATTGTTTTCCCGCAAAATGGATTTTGTATCTTACAACTCCGTGTAGTTTAACAAGATGTTAACTAAGAGAAATGAATGAGACAGAGAGTGCTAGCACCTCTATCCATTATTAAGAAGAAGACAACGAGAATACGAGGTGCACAGATATATTTGCCCGGTGAAATAATCAATGACAGTTTATCCTCCCCAAGGGTTCCCACCACTGGGATTTCGCGCAGTTCTCAGAGTCAGATGTTAATTAATAAATTGCTAAAGTTTCATGTGTTTGGCCTCTTTGCCATTGTAGTATGCCAGAATCAGAACTTTAAGTTGTAGACTTATGATTTTTTTTTTTTGATAACAACATGCTTCACTCATCTTTATTACTGTACTAGCATCATACTGAGTGAACATTTTATTGTATGGAACAAACGATACAATTTTCAGCTTCTTGGGTTAGATAATTAGATTTCAAAATGAATTATGAGTTCTGTATTATCTTAAATGATTACCTCTTAAGTGAGGAAGTACAGAGCTTATATAATTCTATGGCCTGGTTATGGTAACAAATGGTTCATTCAACTGCTTAACTATTGTGAATTATGGTATGCAGATCAAACTATTTGATCTCCGTCTCATTCAGAAGGGGGCTATACAGTCTTATGCTGGGCATGTAAATTCACACACTCATTTACCACTTGTTGTTGATCCATCTGAAACCCTACTTATGTCAGGTAAATTTATTCTTAGCTCTAGACATCACGGTGGGTGTTTTTGTTATATACTGCTACAAAGATTGTCTTTTGAGGTTACCCATTGAAACTGGAAGTTGTTTTTCGAATCGGACAATACAATTTTCACTTGAGCATCTCACTCCATATGCCGTTTACCTTTATAAATGCTTGTCCATGCAATGTGCCAATAAAAAGCTGCATCTGTTTTAAAAAGACCCCTCATTTATAATTTTACTGTATGTTAAGTGTAAGGGCTCCATGCATCTGGAATCCTAAATTTTGTGTTAAAATGTTGGATCACAATACCGGCGAGCTTTGTATATTATTGTTTTGGCATTCCTGGAGTTATTTCAAGGCCGAATCATGAGTTTGAGCAATCTAGGCCGTTAGTAGCCGGTCCATGTCTACTTTCTTAGGCAATATAGAATGTGGAACAACATAGTGGCTATTTTTTTTCTGATAAATGCACATGTCAATGAAATTTCTGGCATCAAATTTTCATTCTCAACAAATCCTTCTTCATTGTCAGGTGGAGAGGACTGTACTATTCGTATTTGGAGCATCAAAACTGGCGAGCAAATATTTGCACAGAGTGTAGCTGACGTTCTCTTCACTGCACTTTGTTGGCCAGAAAGCGGCCTCAACTTGGATGGTTCTTCTTTGCTGTTTGATTTAAACCATAGTTGGGGTGCCTGGATGGGATCACGTGATGGCCTGTTCTACATGCATGGCACTTAAACTGGTTGTGTGCTGATACATACTCGGAGTTGATGGAGGAAATTACTATTTTTTTTCTGGAAGACGCATCGAAGATGCTTGAACTTTGTTGCCGCATAGAAGTCGCAGAAATTTGTGCTCCAACTGCTGTAGACGCAGAGTTCTCAGCTGGCATACTTGAGGTTATGTAATGAACACCTCTGGGAGCTGGTGTTAGCTATGTGAGATCAGATCCTATAGAGTAATAGTGATTATAATCATGTTGTTTCTCTTAGTAATACTTGAGACTATGTAATGAACACCTCTGGAAGCTGGATTAGTTAGTTCACCTGTCTGGCTAGGTAATGGAGTTTCCTTAGGAAAACAGACCATATTGTATCATATGTACCATATGCTCTTTTAGCATGGTTGTTAGTGATCAGTGTGTTTATTTTCTGCCATGTTTGCTGACAAGCCAGCATTTATGAAATTCCATGCCATGTATATTCACATGCGAACGAGGAATATAAGCATCTGAGCAACTTGTGAATTTTACACAATGGACATGTGTTTCTGAACTCCTTTTGTCTTCTAACATCAGCAAGCACTGCTTACACTTGTCCAGATTTTTTCATCACACAAAACTGTGGCAACAATTATTCAGCTGTGCCTTCTTGCTACTACTTGTTACACCCAAGCATGCCCAGGGTATGTAGTTAAATATTTAGTGCAGTCTATAGTTACACTTGATCTCTCAAATTCTAGTTACATGTTCAAGTTAACGTCTAGTTCAATGATGTGAAACTAACGAGCTTTCTGAATACTCAACAGACAAAGTCGCCCTCTTCGCTGTTTGTCGCCAGCTCCATTCTTTCCCACTTGGTTCGGACCGTGATGAACAAGAGAACGATGTTCTGGCAAAGGAGACCACATATCTGACCCATCCACAGCCCCTGAAACAGGTAATTTGCACATGATCAGTGAGTAAAATAGCAGTTTGTAGCATTGGTTTGAGCAGAACAAACATGCCTGATATTGATGCTAAGTTCAGAAACATCTGTTTGTACCTTAGTATGAAAGCCAAGCTTGAATCCAAGGAGGAGAGACAGTGGCAAGCCTATTATGTAGAAGGCCACCAAGTTGGTCCACGCTACCAGGTGCTGCCAGCCACAGCCTCTTGAAACCCCTTTAAGTTTTGTTCACAGGTTACGGCGAAAATGGCCTTCAGTTGAAACAAGGTTGAAACAGTTTTGAGACATTATCCCCTAAACTAACCTGACAAGACTCCTTGGGTTGAGTCGAGCACCACTGACCCGATGAGCAATGGAGTCATCGACGCGAATGCACTTATCACTGGCTTGCTGTTACTGAACAGACCTGCCCACAAATTATGGCCAAGGCCTAGGAGCAAAAGAAATGTAACTCCCAGCAGGATGGAGAGCACGAGCATCACCTTGACTGCCTTCTTTGCCTTGTCAATGTTACCGGCTCCAAGCTCATTGGACAACCTTGTGCTGTTGAAATGAGATAACACTTCAAGTCAGCAACTGACTCACAGAGGCTAGATGGAATGACTGCCATTAATTATCACAATGGTACCTTATAGCAGCAGCAAACCCGTAGGTGATCATGTATGATATTGCTTCAGTGTTTACACTGTCAGGTAGCATAATACTGAGGTTAGCATTTAAAGACACAGAAATACGAACTTCACTTTGCAAATATGAAGGGAGAGAAAGATAGTTACCACATTGCAATGATAGAAGTGCTCATCTGAGAATCTGACATCAGTCCAGCAAGTAACACCAGTATCTCAAAAGACCAGTACTCAAAGCTGCATTTGTAGGTAACCATCGTTTTCTCAGTATGGGGATATATTAAGAGCTGATCAGTGAGTGATCATCGTTTGTGTACTAACCACACCATCACTGCAGAGGGAACAGCTAACTTGAGGCCGGGCAGGATCTACTGGAATGCCTCTGTTGAAAATCTCTGCGACAAAATCACATAGGCTGGGGCATGACAAAAGACAGCCACAGCGATACCGAAGTCGTCATGGCTGGGCCTGCGAAGCCGAGCCCCAGGTAGTGCATGGAGGTGTGAGTGATCCTGACATGGAACACCAGCGGCAGGAGCGAGAAGGCCACCAGTGGCATCACCACAGACTGCGTCTGCAGGAACCTGAGGATGCACTGGATGAAGCCGTAGGCAAACTGTGCCGGGATTGTGTACCGCAGGAACACCGCTGCCATTCTTGAGACCTCAGGGTCTTGGTGCAGGAAGATGAGGAGTTGCTCGGTGTAGAGCCACAGGAGTGAGACGAGGACTGAGGAGACTGCCGAGGTGATGATGGATGCTTGGAGGTACACACCTAGCATGTGGTACACCTTTGCACCATAGCCTTGGCCACAAAGCGTCTCTAGAGACCCGCTTAATCCAGTCTGCATGGAAACAAGGTAACAGTAGTCTGTTAATCAGTATGCAGAGTTCCTCTTGGTTTCTGTATAAAATTTGCACTGCACCCAATGTTATATATGAAACTGAAGCTATTAAAACGCATGTAATAATTGAGAAATTGTTGATAGAAACAACCAAGCTCATGTGCGAAAACTTCATTTATATCGATTTCTAGAAATCATACCAACTTACAAAAATCAGGGCTTGAAGAAATCACAGAAGAACACTAGACACTAGACTACCTATAATATAGTAGAGTTTATCAGAGTTCACAGATCACTTAAGTTGGTTTTAACCTGTGGGACCATGTGCGTATTGACTCTGAAGTTTCACCCATGGTTAATTTCTAGGATACTCTAGTTCGGCATGCCATCAGGACGCAGGGTACGTGCACATCTGTCTACAATGGCAGTAAAAGATGCAATCTTAAAACAATGGCCCCGACCCAGCACACTCTTGCATATTATAGCAAATACCGAAGAGCTGACTGTACACTTGACAACCAATACTACCTTAGCTGCCACAACACACAATTACTAATATAACCATGACATTAGGAGTTGGACCGTATACCATGCAATCTTATTGTAAGACAATTTATCCTAGCTGATGTACTGGTAGATTTCGACTTAGAAATAGCACGGCATTGCTTTCATCTGAAGAGAAAAAGAGTTACAGATTTCTGTTGAATCTTGATTTTCCTCATGTTTAATCTGCATGGCACAAAGCCGAATGTGATGTTAAAGTTGTGTTTTGAGTTTAACATGCATCGATTTAACATTAGCAAGTAGGTTAGGCCCAGGCGAAGGTGCAAGGACTAAAGCAACACATTTTAGGTGCTTACATAGAAGGGCCTTCATAAATTGTCCGGTCCAAGTCCTCTCTAAATTCTCGTCGACAAATTAAAACAATTGCACTCTTTGAAAAATTCTTCTCCAAAACAAAAAAGAAAAGAAAATATCAATGCTGGAACTAAAAGGATATCAGGCTTTCCGTGGTAGATAAACACTGCTTTGTTTTGAACTTATTGTTGGTAAGCAGTTCCAGTTTTTTTCAAAATGGAGAAAGATCACCCCGGTCTCTGCATCCAAGAGATGCACATAGCCTCTTTTGGTCCGGTGCATGAAAAGGGCAATTTAATCGGCGACCAAGAAAAATGAAGAAAGCCAAGAAGGTGATAATATGGCCCAAATTGAGGAATTTATTGGCATGGCCCTCCCATCATTTTGTGGCTACTTTTGCATTCTTCCTTAGTTTGCATATGTTTATCTGGCACCCAATAAGTTCGGCTTTACCACCTTTCGATACAGGGAGACGGCCAAAGGGACAGGGCGTCGCCGCTGCTCCTCCATGCATGGTACGGTGGCCAAATGGCTACTGCACGTTTTAGTAAGTTTTAGACTAGATTCTTCCTGGCTGGTGAAACGAACCAGTGATCCGAGGACGAATGAGAGCATCATCTCCGGTTGGCCCTTGCCTTGGAGCAAGTAGACGGCAAAGGACGAGAGACGGATAAATTAATTACTACTCCCTCTGTTTTAAAATATAAGATGTTTTAGGTTTGTGAAGAGAATGTATCTAGACTTGTTTTAGTGTGTAGATTCACTACAAACATAAGTGAACCTATATACTAAAAGTAGTCTTTGCTTCACAAAGCTAAAACATCTTATATTTTGAAACGGAGGGAGTAATAAATACCATGAGCGCGATGCCGGTGACCGTAGGAGTTGTCGAGCGTGGCGCCGGCGAGCTCGCGATGAGGCCGGCGTACATGACGGAGACGAGCGGGATGGCGTACAAGGCCATGCTGGTGGCCACCATGAGCGCGGCGAACGCCACCTACCCCGCCGCCGCGCCACCAGTGGCCCACCACCTCCTACATCCTTTGCCGGCGCCACTATCTTCCCTCCTCACCTTCCCGTCCAGCAACGGAGCAGCTGCCCCCTCGTCGCCCATTTTCCTGTCTTTGTGGCTTGTGCCTGCCCTTGTGTGCTTTGTGAAGCGGCAAACGCAGCGAGGACAGGACAGCACATCTTGGTGTTGCTTGCTGTTAGAAATATGCAACTTGTATTTTTCTGGGGCCAAAGGCCACAATATATAATACATATATAGGTGTAAATATGCAGGAAGCCCTCTAATATACGGGAAAACTACAATACAAATATATACATCTAACACCCTCCTCAAACTCATGGTGGATCCACAACACTGAGTTTGGAAGAGTAAGAACTTCGTGAAGAAATCCGCCAACTGTAAATCTGAAGGCACGTACTGAAGCGCAACAACGTGATCCTGCACCTAAGCACGTGTATAGTAGAAAGCATCAACACCAATATGCTTGGTAAACTCATGCTTGACCGGATCACGTGAAACACTAATAGCACCTGTACTGTCAGACAAAACCAGAGTGGGTGTGGTAATAGAGACCCCAAATTCCGCAAGTAACCACCGTAACCAGGTCACCTCAGCAGTCAACAAGGCAATAGCACGTAACTCAGCCTCAACACTCGAACGGGAAACCACTGTATGTTTTTTCGTCTTCCAAGCAATGAGCGAACCACCAAGAAACACACAGTAAGCAAAAAGTGAACGACGATCCGAAGGATCACTCGCCCACATAGCTGTTGGAATTATGCCCTAGAGGAAATAATAAAGATGTTATTATTATAATTCTTGTTCATGATAAAGTTTATATTCCATGCTAGAATTGTATTAAGCGGAAACATTAATACTTGTGTGGTTTGTGAACAACACCGTGTCCCTGGTACGCCTCTAAGGACTAGCTCATTGATCAATGATGGTTAAGGTTTCCTAACCATAGACATGAGTTGTCAATTGATAATGAGATCATATCATTGGGAGAATGATATGATGGGTAGACCAAACTAAGCGAAGCAATTAGATCGTTCATCGTGTTCATCTTTGCGAAGCTTTTCCTATGTCAAATATTGTATTCCTTAGACCATGAGATAATGCAACTCCCTGGTACCGGAAGAAAGCTTTGAGGTCATCAAACGTCATCCTATGAGAGGGTGATCATAAAGGTGTCTCTCAGGTGATCGGAAAGTATCTGTTGGGTTGTATGTATCGAGATGGAATTTGTCCCTCCCAAGTCGGAGAGATATACTTGCCTACTCGGTGTCGATATCAACACCGCTTGCAAGCATGTGGTTAAGGAGTTAATCACAAAGTGATATCGGATTATGGAACGAGTAAAGTACTTGCTGTGAACGAGATTGAACTAGGTATGACGGTACCGACGATCGAATCTCGGGCAAGTAAAATATCGCGAGACGAAGGGAATATATATATGGGATTGATTGAATCCTAGCATCGTGGTTCATCCGATATGATCATCGATGAACGTGTGGGAGTCAATATGGGTGCCCAGACCCCGCTGTTGATTATTGATAGAAGATCATGTCTGCATATTCTCGAACCCGCAGGGTCACACACTTAACGTATCTGGACGCTAGGATAGATTGGATAATTGGTTTATGAATTTTTGTTCGGAGTCTCGGATGGGATCCGGGACATCACGAGAGGTTCCGGAGAATAAGATTCATATAAGGCAGTGCAGTTTTTGGAGTTCGGAATTGTTCCGGGTTAATCGGTATTGTACCGGAAGCTTCTAGAACCTTCCGGAAGGGGACCAACGTGTCCCCACCTTCCGGGAGGGGGCATGGGCCTATGAGGGAGTGTCCTGGCCGCATTGGGCCAGGGGCACAAGGCCCCATAGGGCCCAGCCGATCCTAGAGAGTTTAAATCGTTTAAACTAGAGATAGGGTTTCTAGAAGAGGGGAGAGTCCATGCCCCCCACTCCTTATCCTTTGGGCTTGGGAGGGGCTGCGCCTCTATATAAAGAGGGTGGGGCGCACCCACACCTCTCCTCCAAACCCTAGCCGCCTTGCTAGCTTTCCTCTCTCCCTCCCGACTGTTTGTAGGCGAAGCCCTGCTGCAGAAATTCTCCACCATATACACCACGCAGTCATGTTGTAGATCCAATCTATCTCTCCACCATACTTGCTGGTCCGATGAAGGAGGAGACGTCGAGGTGCTGCACGTGTGCATCTCACGGAGGCACCGCCACTTGTGGTGCTAGATCGGATCGGATCGCGAGGAGGAGAAGCGAGTATGACTACATCACCCACGTTCCGACGAACGTTCCGCTGTGCGAATCTTCAAGGGTATGAAGATCTAATCCAATCTCTCTCGTTGATTGCATCTCCTAGATTAGATCTTGGCTTTCCCTCTGTTTGCATCCGTAGAAAATTTTGATTTACTATGCCGTGAATCCCTTCAGTGGTATCAGAGCTAGATCTATGCGTAGATGTGTTTCACGAGTAGAACGCAACATGGTTGTTGCGGGCGTTGATGTTTTCTGTTGCAAGCCTCTTGTTTGTGTTCTTCTTATGACGCGGGATAGTGAGATTGAAGCGGTCCAGGCCAACCTTACGCCGTTCGCGAGACCGGCTCGCACTTGACGTGTGGCTTGTACCACACATGCGGCTGGTGGATGTCTGTCTCTCACTATAGTTGTCATGGGATTAACACCGGAGTTTGGCAACCATAATATCACCGTTGTGGCTTTCCGTAGGTAAGAATCGTTCTTAGCATCTACTCCCATAAGCCACGTAAAACATGCAACAACAAAGTAGAGGCGTCTAACTTGTTTTTGCAGGTAGTGTTTTCTGTGATATGGTATGGCCCAAGATGTGATGTGTATATTGTATGCGATGATCATGTTTTGTAATGTTTCACGACTTGCATGTCGATGAGTACACAACCGGCAGGAGCCATATGGTTGTCTTTATAATTGTGTATGGCCTGCAGTCAACTTCTTATAAACCATGTAATAGCTTTACTTTATCGCTAAGTAGTTAGCAATAGTAGTTGCTATTCGTGGTGGAGGCAATCATGGTGGAGTGATGGAGATCATGCGGAACGCACAAGATGGAGATAATTGCGAGGATTGGCTATACCATGTCACATAAAGTTATATGCATGTGATGTTTATCCCTTTATGTATCTTATTATGCTTAGATCGCGACGGTAGCATTATAAGATGATTCCTCACTTAAAGATCAAGATAAAAACTATGTTCTCCCCAAGTATGCACCGTTGCGAAAGTTCGTCGTGTCCAAGCATCACGTGATGATCGGGTGCTATAGACTCTACGCTCACATACAACGGGTGCAAGCCAGTTTTTGCACACGCGGAAATACTTGGGTCTAGCTTGACGAGCCTAGCATGTACAGACATGGCCTCGGAACACAAGAACCGAAAGGTTAAGCATGAGTCATATGAATGATATGATCGACACTTTGTTGTCCACCATTGAAACCACATCTCTTCTCGTGATGATCGGATTAGGTGTGGTGAATTTGGATCGTGTTCACTAAACAACTTGAGGGATGTTGAATTTAGTGGGAGTTCATCTAGTAATTTGATTAAGTTGAACTATTTATCATGAACATAGTCTAAATTGTACTTGCAAATACTGTAGATCACATGGCCAAGTCCAACTTCAACTTCAACGTTTTTGCTGAGAAGGAAAAGCTTAGAAACAATGGATCTAACTTCACCAATTGGTTCCGCAATCTAAGAATCATTCTGTTTGGCGGACAAAAGGACTATGTCCTTGGGAAAGCGTTAGGTGACCCCCCCTGCAATCGCTACCGGCTGATGAGAAAGCTGTCTATCAGTCGCGCAAAGATGATTATAGTGTGATTAAGAGGACCATGTTGTTTGCTATGGAACCGGAGCTTCAAAATCGTTTTGAAGAGTATCCCGGGCCCTTCGAGATTCTCGAGGAGCTGAAAACCATGTTTCAGACTCAGGCCCGTTCTGAGAGATATGAGATCTCCGAGAAGTTCTTTAACTGCAAGATGGAGGAAGGGAGTTCCGTTAGTGAGCACGCCATAAAGATGTCGGGCTACACTCAACGTCTTGAGCAACTGGAATGCACGATTCCAGAGGAGCTCAAGATTGACAGGGTTCTGCAATCACTCCCTCCCAGCTACAAAAGTTTTGTAGTGACTCATAATCAGATTGGTTCCACTGATACGATCACCGAGCTCTTCGCAAAGCTGAAGGCTGCAGAGGTGGACATCAAGAAGGATAATCATGTGTTGATGGTCAACAAGCCCTCCTTTAAGAAAGGTAAGGGAGCAAAGAAACCCTTCAAGAAGGGCGGCGGTAGCACAATGCCCCTGCTGAGAAGAAGCTCAAGTCTGGTCCTAAGCCCGACACTGAGTGCTTCTATTGCAAGGACAAGGGTCACTGGAAGCGCAACTGTCCGAAGTACTTAGCGGACAAGAAGGCTGGCACCATCAAAGGTATATTTGATATACATGTTATTGATGTTTTCCTTACTAGCCCTCGTTGTAGTGCCTGGGTATTTGATACGGTTCGGTTGCTAATATTTGTAACTCAAAGCAGAGCTATGCAATAGACGGGCTTGCGAGGGATGAGGTGACGATCTTGGCGTTGGCAACGGATCAAGAGTTGATGTGATGGACATCGACACGCCTCCTTAGTTTTACCTTCGGATTAGTTTTAAACCTTAATAAGTGTTATTATGTGCTGCGTTGAGCATGAACATTATTTCGGATCGTGTTTATTGCAAGACGGTTATTCATTTAAATCGGAGAATAATGGTTGTTCTATTTATATGAGTAACATCTTTTATGGTCATGCACCTCTTGTAAATGGTTTATTTCTTCTAAATCTCGAAAGGGATGAAACACACATCCATAACATTGAGGCTAAGAGATGCAAAGTAGATAGTGATAATACTACTTATTTGTGGCACCGCTGCCTAGGTCATATTGGTGTAAAGCGCATGAAGAAACTCCATTCTGATGGACTTTTGGAGTCTCTTGATTTTGAACCATTTGACACATGCGAACCATGCCTCATGGGCAAGATGATCAAAACCCCGTTCTCCGGTATGATGGAGCGAGCAACGGACTTGTTGGAAATCATACATACCGATGTATGCGGACCGATGAGTGTTTCGACGCGCGGTGGATATCGCTATTTCCTCACTTTTACCGATGACTTAAGTAGATATGGGTATATATATTTAATGAAACATAAATCTGAAACATTTGAAAAGTTCAAGGAATTTCAGAATGAAGTGGAGAACCATCGTAACAGAAAGATTAAGTTTCTACGATCCGATCGTGGAGGTGAATATTTGAGTTATGATTTTCTCACGCATCTTAAAGCAAGTGGAATCGTTTCACAACTCACGCCACCCGGAACACCACAGCACAATGGTGTGTCTGAACGCCGGAATCGAACCCTATTAGATATGGTCCGATCAATGATGTCTCTCTTGATTTGCCGTTATCATTTTGGGGTTATGCATTAGAAACCGCTGCATTCACTTTAAATAGGGCTCCATATAAATCCGTTGAGACGACACCGTATGAACTGTGGTTTGGTGCTAAACTTAAGTTGTCGTTTCTTAAAGTTTGGGGATGCGAAGCTTACGTCAAGAAGTTGATGCCGGACAAGCTCGAACCCAAAGCGGAGAAATGCGTCTTCATAGGATACCCTAAGGAAACTATTGGGTATACCTTCTATCACAGAACCGAAGGCAAAGTGTTTGTCGCAAAGAACGGTTCCTTTCTTGAGAAGGAGTTTCTCTCGAAAGAAGTGAGTGGGAGGAAAGTAGAGCTAGACGAGGTTATTGAACCTTCTCTTGAATTGGAGAGTAGCGCAACACCTGAAATTGTTCCAGTGCCGCCTGCACCAACAATGGAGGAAGCTAATGACAAGGATCATGAAGCTTCGACGATCTTGCTCTTGAACATCGCAGTCGACAAGGTCGCATGCCCCTCTGAGTGGTACGGCAACCTGTCTTGTCTTGTTGGTAGAAGACGGTGAACCTCGAACTATGAGGAAGCGATGATGAGCCGGACTCGAGAAATGGCTGGAATCCATGAAATCCGAATTGGGATCCATGAGCGAAAACCAAGTATGGACTTTGGTGGATCTTCCTAGCGACCGAAAGGCCGTTGAGTGCAAATGGATATTCAAGAAGAAAACGGACGCGGATGGTAATGTTACCGTCTATAAAGCACGGCTTGTCGCAAAAGGTTTTCGACAAGTTCAAGGTGTTGACTACGATGAGACTTTCTCTCCCGTAGCGATGTTTAAGTCCATTCGGATTTTATTAGCAATTGCTGCGTTTCATGATTATGAAATATGGCAGATGGATGTCAAGACTGCTTTCCTCAATGGGAACATTGATGAAGAGTTGTATATGATGCAACCAACCCGAAGGTTTTGTCGATCCTAAGGATGCTAGTAAAGTATGCAAACTTCAGCGTTCCATTTATGGACTGAAGCAAGCATCTCGGAGTTGGAACCTTCGTTTTGATCAAGAGTTTTGGATTTGTTCCAAATTGCTACGAAGCTTGTATCTACAAGAAAGTGAGTGGGAGCTCGGTGACGTTTCTGGTACTATATGTGGATGACATATTGATTATTGGAAATGACATCAACATGCTTAACGATGTGAAGAGTTATTTGAATAAGTGTTTTTCAATGAAATACCTAGGTGAAGCTGCTTATATATTGGGCATCAAAATCTATAGAGATAGACAAAGACGCCTGATAGCTTTAAGCCAAAGTACATACCTAGACAAAGTTCTGAAAAGGTTCAGAATGGATAAGGCAAAGAAAGGTTCAGTGCCTATGTTGTCAGGTAAGATATTGAGAAAGGCTCAGTGTCCAGCTATGGTAAATGATAGGGAAGCTATGAGCAAAGTGCCTTATGCCTCGGCCATAGGTTCCATCATGTATGCCATGCTGTGTACTAGACCGGATGTGTCCAATGCTCTTAGTTTGACGAGAAGATATCAAAGTGATCCAGGAGTGGAACACTGGACAACCGTGAAGAACATCCTAAAGTACCTAAATAGAACTAAAGAAATGTTCTTAGTCTATGGGGGTGATGAACAACTTGTCGTAAAAGGTTACGTCGATGCTAGTTTCGACACCGACAAGGATGATTCCAAATCTCAGACAGGATACGTTTATATTTTGAATGGAGGAGTTGTGAGCTGGAGAAGCTGCAAGCAAAGCGTGATCGCGGGATCTACAGTGGAAGCGGAATACATGGCTGCTGCAGAAGCGTCAAGTGAAGGAGTTTGGATCAGAAACTTCATCACTGAGCTTGGCGTGGTTCCAAGTGCATTGGACCCACTGGAGATATTGTGTGAAAACACTGGCGCCATAGCACTCGCTAAGGAACCAAGATATCATCCAAAGACCAAGCATATCAACTGCAAGTTTCATATAATCCGATATTATATAGCAGATGGAGATCTGAAGATTATCAAAGTACATACGGATCTGAATGTCGCAGATCCATTGACTAAACCTCTTCCACGTGTAAAACATGATCAACACCTCAGTGCCATGGGTGTGAGATTGTTGCCAGATGTAAACTAGATTATTGACTCTAGTGCAAGTGGGAGACTGTTGGAATTATGCCCTAGAGGAAATAATAAAGATGTTATTATTATAATTCTTGTTCATGATAAAGTTTATATTCCATGCTAGAATTGTATTAAGCGGAAACATTAATACTTGTGTGGTTTGTGAACAACACCGTGCCCCTGGTACGCCTCTAAGGACTAGCTCATTGATCAATGATGGTTAAGGTTTCCTAACCATAGACATGAGTTGTCAATTGATAATGAGATCATATCATTGGGAGAATGATATGATGGACAGACCCAAACTAAGCGAAGCAATTAGATCGTTTCATCGTGTTCATCTTTGCGAAGCTTTTCCTATGTCAAATATTGTATTCCTTAGACCATGAGATAATGCAACTCCCTGGTACCGGAAGAAAGCTTTGAGGTCATCAAACAGAGGGTGATCATAAAGGTGTCTCTCAGGTGATCGGAAAGTATCTGTTGGGTTGTATGTATCGAGATGGAATTTGTCCCTCCCAAGTCGGAGAGATATACTTCGGGCCCACTCGGTAATCGATATCAACACCGCTTGCAAGCATGTGGTTAAGGAGTTAATCACAAAGTGATATCGGATTACGGAACGAGTAAAGTACTTGCTGTGAACGAGATTGAACTAGGTATGACGGTACCGACGATCGAATCTCGGGCAAGTAAAATATCGCGAGACGAAGGGAATATATATATGGGATTGATTGAATCCTGGCATAGTGGTTCATCCGATATGATCATCGATGAATGTGTGGGAGTCAATATGGGTGCCCAGACCCCGCTGTTGATTATTGATAGAAGATCATGTCTGCATATTCTCGAACCCGCAGGGTCACACACTTAACGTATCTGGACGCTAGGATAGATTGGATAATTGGTTTATGAATTTTTGTTCAGAGTCTCGGATGGGATCCGGAACATCACGAGAGGTTCCGGAATGGTTCGGAGAATAAGATTCATATAAGGCAGTGCAGTTTTTGGAGTTCGGAATTGTTCCGGGTTAATCGGTGTTGTACCGGAAGCTTCTAGAACCTTCCGGAAGGGGACCAACGTGGCCCCACCTTCCGGGAGGGGGCATGGGCCTATGAGGGAGTGTCCTGGCCGCATTGGGCCAGGGGCACAAGGCCCCATAGGGCCCAACCGATCCTAGAGAGTTTAAATCGTACCACGAAGATAACGAAGAACACGGAGAAGATGACTACAGTGTAGGAGCAGAAACAAACTGACTCAGAATATGAACAGGATAAGAGATGTCAGGACGAGTGAAAGCAAGATAAACAAGGCTCCCAACAAGATGACGATAACGCGCCGGATCAGGAAGAGGATCACCATCAGTAGGTTGAAGCTTAACATTAAGCTCCATAGGGGTCTCAATAGTGCGTTCATCCCCAAGAGCTGCACGAGCAAGAAGATCCTGAATATACTTTTCCTGGGAGATGTAAAAGCCATCAGGAGTGGAGGAAACCTCAATCCCAAGAAAGTATCGAAGAGGACCAAGATCAGTCATAAGAAACTGATCACGAAGACGAGCCTTAACAAAGGCGATATACTCAGGATCATCACCAGTAATGATCATATCATCAACATAGAGAAGAATAAGAGTGCGTCCACGAGAAGAAGTGTGAACAAACAGCACTGGATCATGAGCACTAGGGGAGAAACCAGCAGCAGTCACTACAGAAGCAAAGTGCTCAAACCAGGCACGAAGGGCCTGTTTGAGGCCATAAAGAGAACATCGAAGACGACAAACCATCCCCTCGGAAACAGAATACCCAGGAGGAGGCTGCATATAGACCTCCTCACTCAACTCACCATTGAGAAAGGCGTTCTGAACATCAAGCTGGGACACGCACCGGTGACGCAATGTAAGCAAGAAGAAGGGTACGCACAGTGGTCATATGAGCCACATGAGCAAAGGTCTCATCATAGTCACGACCATGCTCCTGCTGAAAACCACGAGCCACAAGACGCGCTTTATAGCGCTCAAGAGATCCATCAGAGCGGGTCTTAATCTTATAGACCCACTTACACGTGATAGGACGAACACTAGGAGGGGGAGAGACAAGATCCCAGGTGCCAGTGCGCTCAAGCGCAGCAATCTCCTCAGCCATGGCCAGCTGCCATTCAGGATGATGCTCAGCATCCCGATAAGAAGTCGGCTCGAAGGCAACAGAAAGACCATACTGACTAGTAGAGTAACGATTGGGGGCACGACGCTGACGAACATGACGAGTAGAGAGAAGCTCTTCAGAGGAAGACGACTCAGGAGACGACGATGAAGAAGAAGGAATAGCAGAGGAAGACTCCGGAGAACGAGGATAACTAGGGGAACTAGACGGAGCAGAGGAGGACGGTGTAGAAGAAGAGACATCAGGGGAAGGAGATCCTGAAGAAGACACAGTAGGAGTAGAGGGAGGTGTGTCAGGAAAGAGAAGAAAAGAGATATCTTCCACCGGGTAGGTACCAACGGTGGGACGAGGATAGAAAGGACGCGTCTCATCAAAAGTAACATCACGAGAGATACGCATCCGATGGCCAACGGGGTCCCAACAGCGATAGCCCTTATGCTCATCACTGTATCCAAGGAAAACACACTCAACAGACTGAGCGGTCAGTTTGGTGCGTTCGCGAGGAGCAAGGAGAACATAGCAAACACAACCAAACAAGCGAAGCATGGAGTAGTCTGAAGACTGTCCAGATATGCGCTCAAGAGGGATGCCACCCTGTAGAGCGGCAGAAGGCTGAATATTGATGAGGTAAGCCGACGTAGCGACAGCCTCAGCCCAGAAATGCGGCGGAAGAGAAGAAGCAATCATCATGGCACGAGTGGTCTCAAGAAGATGACGATGCTTACGCTCAGCAACGCCATTTTGGGCATGTGCGCCAGGACATGAGAACTGAGCAAGGGTGCCCTGCTCAGCAAGAACACCTCGCAACATCTGGAAGATATACTTACCAGCAGAATCAACACGAAACACACGAATGGGGTAGAATATTGAGTACGGACCATGGCCGCAAAATGCTGATATATGGAGAGCACTTCACTTCGAGAGCGCATAAAATACAACCAAGTGTACCGAGAAAAATCATCGATGAATAAAATATAGTAGCGATGGCCCCTTTTCGAAGAGAAAGGAGCCGGACCCCAAACATCGGAATGAACTAAATCAAAAGGTCGCTGAGATACAGACGCGCTAGTAGGATAGGGAAGCTGAATCTGTTTACCCAACCTACAACCCTGACAATGTAAAGACCCATCTCCTGAGACAGATCCCAGAAGACCACGATGGACTAATGACGACAGGCGAGAGTCACAAAGGTGACCAAGACGATGATGCCACTGCTGAAAGGAGCTGGTAGCAGAGGCGACGACCGGAGAAGAGCTGGCAGATGAAGTGGCAGCGGAAGGAACACGAAGCCAATCTAAACTCCCAAAGTCCTGAAGAGTCACGGCTGCGAGGGCTAACTCCAACCAGGGCCTGTGTGCGACGGTCCTGGATAACACAAGAATCAACATCAAGAATGACGCAACAACCAGAGTCAGTAAGATGGCTAGCAGAGAATAGATTCATCTTCAGAAGAGGGACATGAGAAATATCAGGAACAAAAAAAGAAGCGATAGAAAGGGTGCCCCGACTAGAAACAGGAAGAGAGGTACCATCAGTCGTGACAACATGGACAGGAGAAGAGAGAGAACAAAGAGCGGACAGAAACGAAGACTCATAGATCATATGAAAGGAAGCTCCAGAATCCAGATACCACGGGGACGTACCTGACTGTGTAGAAGGTGGTGGTCGCGCAGTGCCTGAAGAATCAGTCACAGAACCAGCAGTGCCCGTCGAAGAAGAGCCTGTAGCAGCAAGCAGACCGCGAAGACTCCTGATAATGTCCTGATCAGAGAGAGCAACTGCTGAAGATCCAGAAGGAGCCGACTGCCCACGAGCCTGGTGCTGCTGACGTAAACTGGGATCCCGTGTATAACAGGTGGCCCAAGTGTGGCCATCCTTGTTACAGTAAGAGCAGTGACGAAGAGAACCACGACGACCCTGACCACGAGCCTGCTGGTGCTGACTCTGACCCTGAGACTGCTGGTGCTGACTCTGGCCCTGACCTGGAGGAGTGGGTAGTATCGGCGGTGGTACAGAGGACCGCGGCTGAGTCGAGGGAGCAGACGGCATAGGAGGACCACGAGTAGCAAGCACAGATGGAACCGCAAGAAGACCAACACCACGGAGACGGGTCTCCTTAGCCCGAAGCTCAGACAACACCTCAGAGAGTGGAACATGACCACAAGCATTCAGCTGAGCACGCCGGGGCTCAAACTCCTGGCGGAGCTGAGACAGAAACTCATAGATGCGGTGAAACTCCAAATCCGAGCGCACAATCTGGCAGCACGAGCATGTGCCACAAACAGCAGTACAGAGAGAATCAAGCTGACGCCAGATAGCAGCACTCTGAGTATAGAACTCATCAATAGTGGAATCACCCTGCTGAAAAGCATGATCCTAGCGAACCACAGATAGATAGAGAGCATCCCCAGACGGCTGATAGCGCTGACGAAGATGTGCCCACTGAGCGGCAATAATAGGGAGACTCATGAACTCAGCAGCGTACTAGGGCAGAACACTGGAGGTGAGAACAGCAGCAGCACGAGCATCCTCATCGACCCACTGAGTGTAAGCAGTCAGAGCGTGGCGATAGGCCTCGAGATCAGAAGAGTACTGCTTGAACTTCAGGTCATAAGCAGCAACAACACTATCATCAGCACTCTGAGCAGCATCCTTGGCCTCCTGAGAAGCATCAGCACCAAGAACAATCGACGTCGGCGGAAGAGGAGCCACAGGGGAAGTGGGGTACGGCGTACAGGAGACCTCGCCGGAGAGCACACCCCAAAGATGGAGACCGCGCGTGTGAACGCGCATAAAGGCAGCGAAATCAGGATAATTCGCGTCATCAAAGATCACCGGGCAGCGAGGAATCGCAACATAACCCGATGAAGAAGACATCTCTCTCTCTCTTTGATTTTTTTTGACTAGATCTGACTGAAAGTCAACGCTCGCAAACCAGCAATCTCCGGCCAAATCCGCCTAGAACAGGGCACCACCGATGATCTGAGCACTGGAACAAGGTAGATCGGGGCGGCGGGAACCAATTCTGGGGAAAATCGAGACCGGAAGAGAAGGCGACTGAGACGGGCAAGAGGCGGGTCCCGCGTGGCCTGAGGTGGCGATGGTGTCGAGCAGAGGCGGGGCGAGGTCGACGAGTGGCCCGAGGAGGCGGGGGCGAGGTCCCGCGTGGCCTGGTGGTTGAGTGGCCTAAGGAGGCGGGGGCGAGGTCCCGCATTGGCATGTCGGTTGTTGGGCTGGGCAGAGGCGAGGCGGTGTCCCGCGTGGTCGGGCAGGTGCAGAGACGAGCGGTGGTGGTCGGGCGGGTGCACGCACCACGCAGGCATGCGACGGGACGCGTGACAGCGACAGGACGAGACGGGTGACAGGCGATAGGTCCTGTCGATCCCGTCGATACCAGGCAGGCGATCTGGTGGAGCAGATCAATCTGATCTATGCAGCGAGATTGATTCGATCTGGAGACGAAACGGGTGACAGATGCAGACCGATCTGGAAACGAATCGGGCAAACGAATCGGCCAACGATAGCCAGGAACAAGGCGGCAACCGGCGGCGATGACGGCAAGACCGTCGACGACAGGGACGGTGGCGGCTGTAGCGACGAAGTTGCAAGTAGAAGGAGGCTAACCTAGCTCTGATACCATGTTAGGAATATGCAACTTGTATTCCTCTGGGGGCCAAAGGCCACAATATATAATACAGATACATGTGTGAATATGCAGGAAACCCCCTAACATACGGGGAAACTACAATACAAATATATACATCTAACACTTGCTATATAAGGAGAGTGAGCACACCGAGCGTGTGCAACGTGAGCGCAACCGAGTCAAGAAATTTTGTGAGAAAAAGCTGGCTACCCAAGATGGTGCTAGGTGCTAGCAGAGCAAAATACTCTGTACTTTGTAGGACCAATTGACCAACAAATGGATACCGTAGATGTTGTAATGTTTGTCCCGACAAAACAAGACCAACCGAAAGAACATGTTGGGCCCCCATGTGTGGTTTTGGTAATTAATGACAATCTTTATGGACTAATGTGTGTATTAAGTTATACTTGTAGGATTTGTCCATTGGCATCGCTTGGAGCATGTGTTGGCTTCAAGGTCTATGAAATGCAAAGAAGATATGTTGGGCAAGCTCAATATGCGAGGTCGATGATGAGGAATTAAGAAAGGCGTTCCATCTTGAGAAGGGCAAGATCGTCTACATCGAGCTCAAGTGGAATACTCAAGGCAAAGGTATAATCTTGATAGGTTTTCCCTTTTGCCGGTCTCTTGTTGTGTATAGGAGACCGGGTTTAGGATAGATAACCGTACTATCAAGAGGGGCTCTCGTATGAGTAATTCGGTCACATCGTTCGGAAAGAGCTCAAACATTTGCATACTTGTATCACTGCATTTGGTTGTTATTTGGTCTTATCCATGTGAGGATATAGAGCTTGTGGTAATCTCCATTACAAGCTCTTGTTCATCAAAATCGGATCTCCCATATGTATTTTGTTGCGATTTTGATTTATGCGGATTTTCGGTTTCTCACCAAGTGAGGTATCTCACATTATATTAATTGATACACTCACACTTGGTTATAATCAATATTTCCACTTTTTATTGGAATGCCCTTGTTGTCCTCTATCCAACGCAATTGGAATCGGGTCAATTGGAGTCTCTAATCAAAAGTTATGACCGTTTGTTTATTTGCCAATTTGATTCTAATAAAGAAAAAGAAATAAAACAGTTTTTACTGGGCTGTCCGGTACTACCGGGCCTAGTACCGGACACCCCAGTTTCGGCCCGCTCGCTCTCAGTGCTGACCGGTAGTCCTGCCAGGTACTACCGGCCCATGCGGTACTACCGCCCCGGGCGGCCGGTAGTACCGGGCCGCCAGCGCCTGGCCCATTTCCTCTCCAGCTCTGTCTGCGTGTTTTGCTCCCGCTCCCGCTCGCCAAAATTCCGCCCGCCCTGACTCGCCCGCTCCCGCGCTGCCTGGCTTGCTGCTTGGCCCCGCCGCCCTCGCCTGCAGGTGGCCCCACTACGCGCGCAAGCCGCCGCTTGCCCCGCTCGCGCTGAGCCTCGCCATCGCGCGCTTCTGGCCCCCACCCCTCGCTCGCGTTGGGCGCCTGCCGCTGCGCCAGATCTCGCATGCCTCGCATTGACCGAGCGCGCTGCTCCACTTGCGCGCATGCCGCTACCCTGCTGTGGGCCCGCACCGCTGCCGCCGCACGCGCTCGCGCAGCGCTCGCCCACGCGTTGTCTGCGGCTGCTCGATTCACTCGGATTGACTTGTTTTGGTTTGTTTGGTCCGGTAGTACTGGTCGGATCCGGTACTACCGGTCCGTCCAGGAAATTCGCCCCAACGGGCAGATTTCGTCCGTTCCTTTAAATACCTTTTGCCCGTTTTTCATTTAGACCAACTTCTTTCCCCTCCTTCTTCAAGCTTTGCTCTATTACTTTTGACACATCTCTTGCTTGATTTCTTCCTCCCCATCCAATGATTCTTGCACACATTTGAGAGGAAGATTGAGGGGATCTAGATCTACGTTTTGACCAAACCAAAACATCTCTTTGTGAGTGTATCTTCGGGGATCTAGATTTTGGGGGATTTTGTGTCTCTCTTTGATTCCTCCTCTCTTGTTCCCCCAATAGCTTTAGTAGCTTTGTTGGAACTTGGGAGTGAGGGATTTGAGCATCTTTCTGGTGTTCTTGCCATTTGCATTTGTTGCATCGGTTTGAGTTCTCCTCGGAGGATTTGGTTTGAGTTGCTCATTGGAGCTTGTCCCTCTTGGGTTCTTGGAACCCTAGACGGTTTGTGGCCTTGGTGGCATTGTGGCCTTTTGTGGCATTTGTTGGGAGCCTCCAATTAAGTTGTGGAGAAGTGCCCCAACCTTGTGAGAGTTTCCGGTTGCCACCGACAAGTGCACCGATAGTGGAAGCGTGGATCAATCCCATTGGGGTGAGATTCACCGGAGAATAAGGGAGGCCTTTTGTGGCGTTGGTGGTTTGATACCACCCCCTCTCCAAACGAGACATACTCCATGTTGGGAGGAACTCAGTAAAATATCAGTGTCCCCGCGTGCCTCGGTTATCTCTATACCCGAGCTCTTTACTTATGCACTTTACATTGTGATAGCCTTCATGCTTGAAGTACTATATATCTTGCTATCACATTGTTGCTTGTATTGCTTAGCATAAGTTGTTGGTGCACATAGGTGAACCTTAGTTGTTCTAGGTTGTGCTTAACAAAGTAAACACTAGTTTTATTCCGCCTTTGTTGAGCCACTCTAGGAAAAGTTTTAATCGCCTATTCACCCCCTCTAGGCGACATCCGTATCCTTTCACCAACGTTGCTAGATATCTAGTGCGTGTTTGGTAGAGTGCAGCTACTTTTGTTATCGTCCTAGGCAGGTCCTAAAGGACATGGCCACGCAGAAACGGTGCTCGAGCCACATTGTCCATTTTGTTTGCTTGCCTGCTCGGGTTACTTTTGGCCCTTGGTAGATTGGACTCACGGATGTTTGGTTGCCCATATTACAGCCTATGAAAACAATGTGCTATTGTTTTGTTCTATGCAAAGTAGCAGCTATTGTTACGTCTTCTCACGAGTGGTGAGGTTACCAGCTTACTCTTATATAACATATTAAATAACACACATCAACTAGCATATCACACATTTCATAGTACCACGATCATACTTACTACCTAACATAGTAGCATAGTAGTTAACTTAGGACAATAGCATAGTAAACGATCATCTAGGATAAGTTCGCACTACATAAACTTACAGATAAGTTCACCACACCATTAATAACAAATGTTCACTCTACTCATTTTCATTGACGATCCTCCTGGTGGCATCGCCATGATCTGGGCACGCGATACTACTTGTCATTCAACTTTTTGCAGCTGATGGAGTAGCCAACCCTCAAGTTGTGAGAAATGGCAAAAGCCGCCCAACCCTGATCGATGATGGCTTTGCCATTCTGTTCCTTCAGCTTCACTTCCTAGTTGTAGCCAGTGTGAGTCCTCAGGATGATCTTCCATGGTAGTGTGCCCAAGTTTTGCTTGAATCCATGAGGTAGGGTTGTACTCCTCATGGAAAGAGACACTTGTGGTAGGGTTGTACTCCTCATGGAAATGCCCAACATTGACATGCATTCCTCTTTGTCTTTTGTTGGATCCCTCCCCTCTACCTCCACATGTTCACCTAGGTGTAGTGCCTACAAAAAGATAACAATAGTTATAATTGCAAAAAATATAGAGCATCAGCATAACACAACCATATTCTGGTCCAGCAGAATTAGCTCCGTCAACATACATTGTCATCATTTGCTCTTACTAAAAATAAAAAATGCTTCATTGTACAAGGAGAAATGATAACAATGCCTCATTGGACAAGCAGACACACTGTAAAGAGATGGTTCTATCATACCAAGAGAATTGTGCAAGGAGAAATGCTTGTATAAAGCTCAAGGTACGATAGGCTTATCCCTTGCAATACATATATTTAAGGGACATGTAGATTACTTGTAATCATAGGACATTGCAAGAGAATGAAGAGCAAAAAAGATTGCCTCATAAGCAATGTGTGTGTGGAAAGACCAATCATAATTGTCAATCAATTGGGGCTCTTCTACACACACATAAAGCATAATTATAGGCCACACATAACACTAACAGCTGAAATTGAAGGCCTCATAACATAAAACTTTGCACATAGTACTCATGAGATAATCAGACATTTAACAAATGGCAAGAAGAAACTATTTAGAGATTATACATGACACTTGGTAAATGTAGATTACCTTATGGGCATCGATGCCTACTTGCATAATCATCAGCCATAGAAAAAACCCAACAACCAAAACATTTGAGGGCCTCACACATTTTTAGGGATGGAGTCAACGTATCTAGGGCCAAGCACAACTTGCTGTTGTACATTGCACCAGATTCGGTAACCCATCCCTGAAAATTGATACATTGTAGCACATTTTAATCATTGGCCTACAAGGAATTTTACTGCATGTGGCACACTACAATCCTAGTCTATAGGGATAAAACTTATTGCATGTAGAGATCTATAAATCATACGACGAACAAAAACCCCATTCAAAGGAAATGCACAAACATGAACAGTACATCAAAGTCTGATTGGAAAAAACTAAAACCCTAGCTGTACTCGGTCATAGGAGGTTGTGTAATCGATGAGGAAAACAAGAAGAAGCCAACAATCGGTCAAGAAATTGCCCAAATCTGTCCGCAATCCTAATCCTAAAGACTTCAAACCCTAGGCACTTAGGCAGAATGGTTATCTAAGCAGATTTGCACTGAATGTCAGACATAACTCGTCCTGGCTTCATCTACTCGTAGATCCAAGAAGGCCAAACCTACGAAGTGTGAGATGAGCGCTTACCGCCATTAACGAGTTTCCGAGGACGCAGTCGAGGTGGGAGTGCACGGGGATGTCGATGAGGACGTCAATTCGAGGTCGTGATCATTGTCCTTGTCTAACTCCTTGCGCCGTCCTGAAGGATGGGTCGTCGATAGTGCAACTAACGACGTGATGTGACATGAAGAGTGAGAGTGAGACGATGGGAGTGAGAGGGTGTGGGGCGGCGAGGGATTTATGGCACATGTTCCCGAAGAGATGCGGCGTCCCCCTCGCCTTCTCCACGTGTGCAGCGGAGGCCTCCCCTTGCGCTGCAACGGGCCTAGCTCCACGAAAATTGCCGATTTGGGCCTGCCTCGGAGTGATTTAAAGTCCGTGCCGGCAACAACGGGGAGGTCAGGAAGGCAAGCAATCAACCCAACATCTTCTCCATGGGGCCTTCCCGGGCCTCGGCCGACCTACCAAACACGCTCTTAGTAACAAGCCCATCATCCACCGTTTTGTCTATGCATAAATCTCGGCTTGGGCGGGCCAAATACCCCTGGCTGTGCGCTCTCTGGAGATGCGGTGATGACATTGCTCATGTAGGGAGATAGCGACATAGCGCCCTGCCTGTTGCAGCAAGGCGGCCACATCTTTACGAGCCTGATTTGGGCTTGACTGGTCCTGGTGTGCCCATGCTGCTCCGTAGGGTCAAGTACCGCCGTTCGATGGTGGATGATGGTCCCTCTCGCGAGGCTGCGGTGCAGTTATCCCCTGATTTCAGTGTCTTTTAGGACAAGTACGAGTGTTCACGGTGAGTCGACGAGGATGACTTCAAGATTGTGGTGGCGTTTGCTGGTGGGGGCGAGTTTGTGGTGTACAAAGGTTTGTCAGGGGTCAAGGTTGGGATCCAGGATAAATCCATGTCGGCTTGTTCTGTACGGATGCGGTGAAGCCTGTGGGTTCCATCCTTCCCTCCGGAAGGGCGCCAGTGGTAACCCACCACTTCCTCCTCCCCCCCAGCACTGGGGGAAACCCTAGGACCAGTTGTCTAGTCTAGGTAGCAGCAGCATTGTTCTATGTTGCTAGTTAGTACTCGGAGCTTCGGGGCACTAGGAGCGTGGCGGGACTACTTCGAATGACTCAATGGTTGCGGGTCACCTTTGTTCGTTGACTCGCCATGATCGTCATTTATTTCTTATTGTTTCTTTCTTTTCTTTTTGGGCATATTTATGCTCTTCTTGTATTGTGTGATTGTATCATGTGGCTATTATATTAATATAGTGGGGTGAAAACCTATTTTGAGGAGTTTACCTAACAGTCCGTGTAATGTGGGTTGTCCTCTACTAGCGAGGTCATTAGTTTACTTGCTGACTAGAATGGGGTTCTTGTGTATACTGGTTCTTGTCAAAAGGGAGACCTGGTCTCAACGTTGTTATTATGCGAATGCATTTAGTCTAAATATTTAACTAGATACATACGAATTTAGATAAAGTTGAGGCTGTTAATATAGATCGGACAAAATACTTGCAAGTTGGTGAATGATCATCTACCCCTTCCTTTCTTCACCTACTTACAACTTTGCCACCTCTGCAGCTGCCTTAATTATCCTTTCAACACACGACGGTTATGGCCATCGATTATCTAATCACATCGGCTTCTATCTTTAGTCGAGGGCCACAGATTGACGAGGCTGCTACTATGGCAGCATGTGTTTTCGGCGCGGCAACGGTCTCTGCCGAGTTGGCGTCGTAGGACGAGGATGCCTTATCTGCGGCGGGAACATGCAATATCACCTCAGTAGCTGTAACTGCGACACATCTCATGCCTTCCGACGGGATGTTGGGTGAGCTAGAAAATCCGTATGCTGCATCTACTGGGGTTCTCGTTGCAAGGAAGAAGCCATCAACGACGGAAGTGATAGCTTTCAGAGGGATTCCGAAGACTGATGCACATGAAATAAGGTCAAGTGACCGTGTTAGAGGACAACCAAATGCTGACGCTACACAGATGGAGCGGGCAACGGATCTGGCTAATCAACGAGATGGTTTCAAAGGTAAAAACCTAAATCCAACTTTTTCGATCATGCCTTTTTCCAATATTGATATTATAGAAAGGGAAAAATCGATTAGGGTATCTTTAGGGGAGTCTTTGAAACAAAGTAATGAAACGGCAAAGTTGATAAAGGATAATGAGTTGAATAGAACGTTAACTTTGCTAGATCGCAATGCTGCGAAAATGGAGGCGTCTAATATAGGGGAATCCAGCTTGATTGTGTCCAAGGTTTCTAGTTTATGTGATGATCTGGTAGAAGAGGAGGTTGCTGGACTAGATGATGATAATCTAGTAAAAGAACCTATTCAAACGTGTGGGTGTAGGAAGAAACTATATGATAAAACAATGGTTCGTCGAGGTACTAGAGTTAGGACTAAGAAAAAATTCTAATATGCAAGGGCTACGAGGTATGATTTGGAATAGTGAAGGTTTCCGTGATACTGCAAAACATTTATTTGTCTCGGAGACGATTAGGGAACGAAAGCTAGATTTTGTGGCTCTGTTAGAGATGGGGCGATCTAACTTTAGGGTTCCGTTTTTAAAGCATTTAGCACCAGGGAAGAATTTTGCATGGTTCTGCCTACCTCCCCATGGTCGATCTGAAGGCATTCTAGTTGGCATAGATACTGAAACTTTACAAGTGAATAAAGTTGACTCAGGGGATTTTTGTGTAAAAATCCACATGAGATGCCGACATGATGGGTTCCAATGGATCTTGGTACCGTGTATGGGGTGGCACAAGAATGCTTCAAGCATACTTTTCCGGCAGAGCTAGTGCGAGTTTGCGAAAACGAAACATTATCTATGTTAGTTGGGGGTGATTTTAACATACTAAGAAGAAGAGAAGATAAAAACAAAGATAATTTTAATCCACGCTGGACTTTTATCTTTAATGCGATCACTGAAAGTCTAAATTTGCGAGAGATTGTTCTCTCAGGTAGACAATTCACATGGGCGAATCATAGGGATTCACCAACTTATGAAAAGCTTGATATGATTCTTTTCGGTGTTGAATGGGAACAGAAGTTCCCTTTGGTTTCTGTTCGGGCTCTCACTCGTTCGGGATCAGACCACACACCACTACTAATTGATTCAGGGGTCCAGGCTCACTTGGGAAATAACCCGAAGTTCTCGTTCGAACTGTCGTGGTTAAGACACGAGGGTTTTTTCGATATGGTGGCAACCGAATGGGCTTCGGTGACGCATGGTGATTCACCTAATGATCGGTGGCAGAATAAAATGCGTCATCTACGAAGATTTCTTCGTGGATGGGCAAAATGTCAAAGTGGAAAGTATAGACAGGAAAAAGAAAGACTCTTGTCCATCATTGATGAGTTGGATTTAAAAGCGGAAACGATACCGCTATCTGAGATTGAAAGAATAAATTTGAAAGAAGCTAATGACAAGGTGACAAAGCTGAGGCGCGACGAAGATTCCAAGTGGGCACAGCGAGCCAAAGTTAAACATGTTCAAGAAGGCGGTAACAATACTAAATATTTCCATTTAATTGCATATGGCAAACATAGAAAGAAGAAAAATTTCCAATTAGAACAAGAGGAAGGAACAATCGTAGGAGAATAAAACCTAAAAGTGTACATTTTCGAATACTATAAGAAACTATTCGGGGAGCCAACTCCCAGTAGTGTCTTTCTTATGGAGGATATAAAATTTGATATTCCGCAAGTGTCTCCAGAAGAAAATGAAATATTAACTAGGAATTTTAGTGAGCAAGAAGTTTTGGAAGCTATCTCGTTGATGGAAAGGAATAAAGCTCCTAGGCCCGATGGATTCCCTGTGGAATTCTACCAAACTTTTTGGGCTGTGATTAAACAAGATTTGATGGCTCTCTTTGCACAGTTGCATGAGGCCGAGCTACCTTTATTTAAACTTAAATTTGGCGTTGTCACCCTGCTGCCTAAGAAAGAAAATGCGGTCCAAATTCAGCAATACATACCGATTTGATTACTAAATGTTAGCTTCAAAATATTTACTAAAGTTGCAACAAATCGTATCTCGGTGATTGCTCACAAAATTATTAAACCAACTCAGACTGCTTTCATGCTGGGTAGGCATATTCTAGAAGAAGTGGTGATTTTACACGAAACAATTCATGATATACATAGAAAAAAATTGGACGGGGTGCTATTCAAAATAGATTTTGAAAAGACATATGATAAGGTAAAATGGCCGTTCTTACACCAAGTGCTCCGAATGAAAGGTTTCGATCCTTTATGGTGTCAATCGATAGATAAGTTTGTTCGAGATGGGAGTGTGGCCATTCGTGTCAATGATGATATTGGCCATTACTTACAAACTAGAAAGGGGCTTCGACAAGGGGATCCGCTATCCCCTATGCTTTTTAATGTGGTGGCTGATACGCTTGCCATTCTTATTTCTAGAGCAAAGGAGAATGGGCAGGTAGCTGGGTTAATACCGCATCTAGTCGAGGGGGGAGTTTCTATCTTACAATACACTGATGATACAATCTTGTTCATGGAACATGATCTTCAAAAAGCAGTCAACATGAAGCTAATACTCTGTATTTTTGAACAATTATCTGGATTGAAAATTAACTTCCATAAAAGTGAGATTTACTACTTTGGAGAGGCTGCTAGTCACGAGCAAAGTTATAAGGAAGTTTTTGGTTGCGAATCAGGATCCTTACCGTTTAAATATCTTGGGATACATATATATTATAGGAAGTTACGGAATTCAGAATGGAATCCAGTTGAAAACAGATTTAAAGGTAAATTAGGTTGTTGGCAAGGTAAACTATTATCATATGGGGACAAATTGGTTCTGATTAATTCTGTCTTATCTAGTATGCCTATGTTTATGTTATCTTTTTTTCAAATACCAAAGGGTGTGAGGAAAATGCTAGACTTCTTTCGTTCACGATTCTTTTGGCAAAATGATGAACATAAGAAGAAATATAGGTTAACTAAGTGGAACATTATTTGTAGGCCCAAAGATCGGGGGGCTTAGGCATAGAGGTGCTAGAACTGAAAAACTTATGTTTGCTTAGAAAGTGGTTGCATAAGCTGCTGTCAAAGCAAGGGGTGTGGCAAGAATTAATACATAATAAATACTTGAAAATGAAAACATTAGCACAAGTGAAAGCTAAATCGACGGATTCGCCATTTTGGAAGGGACTAATGGGAGTAAAAGATGAGTTCTTTGCCCGCGGTACTTTTAAAATTGTTAATGGGAAAGACATTAGGTTCTGAGAAGATACTTTGTTAGAGCGACGCCGCTAGCACAACAATATCCTTATCTTTATAATATTGCGCATAGGAAGAATGTACTCGTGTCCCATGTTCTATCCTACAATCCGATTAATATTACTTTTAGGCGTAATTTAATAGGCAACAAATGGGATGCATGGCTGCATCTATGTGAGAGATTAATGAAAATAACTTTGACAAATGAGCCTGATAAATTTCTATGAAGGTTAACCGAGGATAGAATCTTCACTGTTAAATCGATGTATGAAGATCTTATGAATGGTCATCCAAGTTTCTCCACTAGATATCTATGGAAATTAAAGATACCGACAAAAATAAAAAAATTCATGTGGTTTCTCAATAAGAAAGTGTTGTTAACAAAAGACAACCTTGCAAAGAGAAATTGGAACGGATGCTCAACGCTTCTTGTCTAGCTCCAGTCTAGCACTTGTACCAGTCGCCTACCAGATCACGGCTTTGCTAATGTTGCTTTTGTGACGCCGACGAAACAATAGAACATTTATTTTTATCATGCCCTTTTGCTAAGATTTTGTGGCGTATGGTGTTCTTCACTTTTAACCTATCGCATCCAACCAATATCACCAATATGTTTGGGAATTGGCTAAACGGGTTAGACAAAGAAAGTAAAGCAAAAATACGTATAGGCATTTCGGCCATGTGTTGGTCAATTTGGAAATGCAGAAACAACTATATTTTTAATAATACTGGAGTTCCATCTTTTTTGCAGGTTATTCTTATGGTGGCTTACTGGATTCAGCTCTGGGCACTTATGTCGCCTGAACACCTGCGGCAACCCATGGTTTCTGGGTGTATCCGTCTTGTGGCGGCTACTACGGATTTTTCCAGCCAAGCTTCATGGCGTCATTCTAGTAGAGTGACTCATATCTAGCTACTCCTTTAGAGTCTGATCTCGTGTGAGAATTATTATTTCCAAGGGTTGGTGTTTGTATCAACCTCTTATGCTCTTTCAGTTGTAATACTATTGGCTACATATTGAGACTTCGTTTAATAAATGGTTGTGTGCATCCTAGGATGCAGAGGTTAGGAAATACCCCATTTCGAAAAAAAATATCTTCAGTCGAGGGCCATCGATTTGTTTACGCTTTCGGCACTACCCACACAACTAAAATCCCGTCCAGATGCATATACCAACCTGTTAAAATCAACTAATTCAATTTTGCTGGGTAATAACTACACTGGTGGAAAAAAGGGCCTCTAGTCCCGGGCCGCAACGGGCTCTAGTCCCGGTTTTGGGCCCGGGACTGCGAAAACGGGACTAGAGGCCCCCCTCTAGTCCCGGCTCGCAACGGCCCGCGACTGATAACAGCCACGTGGCTGTTTCAGCGTCGCGGGGGGCGGAAACCCTCTAGTCCCGGGTTGTAACACCATCCGGGACTAAAAGGTTTCCTGCCGCGGCAGAGAAACACCACATTTCTCTGCCGCGGCAGAGATTGTGTATTTCCTTTTTTGCCATTTTGTTCCTTTTTCGTTTTGTGTTTCACTATAACAAACATATATTTCAATATTATACGCTACTACATACACACTACACGTCGATGCATTTATATAATTAATCGATCCCTTGCAAGCATGCATATAATCAATCATATCAAAAGGAAGAAATGTTTTGAAATTACATGGTCATTGATGAATATATATATCATATGAGTTACATGGAGATGACTAAGGCAAATCAAGTTCCACGTCATCCGCATAATGCTCTCCATGTACATCAAGGACTTCCTTTATCATAAATCCCGACAGCACTCTTGAATTGCTCTTATGCGCTGGTCTGGCTCTAGTTTCTCCCGCAAATCATAAATATAATATGAGTTAACTTTCCGCTCACTGGTCAACTCTCGGATGTACTCGCAGACGTGGTATCCACATAAATGAGTTCCCGGTGGCTGCTGTAAACTCTTCGCCATTTTATAAGTTAGCTCCTCTTTGAATGGACCTGGTATTTTCTGTCTGAACCGTGTCCAACACCTGCTCGACAAAGAAAATGAACAAAAGAGTTATTAGTTACTTGATATCAGGAAATGAATGAAAGAGGACGATATCATGCGATAATGATTTAAATTACTTATAGAGCATTTCTTTCATGTCACTCCACTTCTCTTGGTCCCAACTTAATGAGTCATGGACTTCAACTAGGGAGTTGTCAACTTGAATGTTTAGCAAGATCCAGTGAAATCCGCGGACGTTTATATAAGCATACATGCATATATAACTCATCGAGTAAGCAAAAATAAAATGTGTATAAGATATAAACACTCACTTAAAGTTGTAAGGAAATAGTATTTCCTTAACAAAATTATTCTTGGTTAAGAACCTGAACAGGTCTTCCTCCACGTCTTTGGGGTGATTATTTAACGTATATTTATTAATGATATATGGGTCAATGAACCCAACGTCGTATCTTCTAGCTCTTTTGCATTCAAGCATCTTCATTCTGCAGAATATAATATCATCATACAAAAGGATATATATAGTTAGGATAATATATTAAATACAATGAACGAGCTAAAGCTACAAACTTAATTATAGAAATAAATAACTTACAGACAGTAGCAACCAATGATAAATTTGTCGAGGGCACGCTGGTTATATAACTGAAACAGTTCGGTCATTTGAACTTGTATCGAGTATGGTTTGAAATGATGCTCCGTTCTAACGTCCACCGAAAACCAATCTTTCTGATGCTTTTTTTGTGCTTGCGACATGTACCATTCGTGCAGATTTCGCATATGTGTGGATAGACGCGTGCTCTGGTCCGGCCCGGGACTAATGCTTATGTCTATTTCTAGCCGTTGGAGGCCTCCCGGTCGGTTCGCGACGGGCCGGGACTGCTGGGCTTCGAGTGATCGAACCGAACATGGTATTTTAAGTAGTGCTAATAAGCTGATAGAGCTGTTGAGAGTTTACTGACTACAATGCGTGGCCTGGCCGGTGCTTCTTGTTGGTGGCAACCTTGTCAAAGCGGACCGATAGGACGATCGTAAAATGATATTTTTCACAAGGCAAGCTATGCGCTAGCAGCTGACCATGTGGAAGAAATGTAGTACCCACTCCGTCTTAAAATAGGTGTCTTAGATTTGGTAAAATTTGGATGGACATATATACTAAATAGTATCTTATACTAATATAGAGAAACATAGCATCCGGAAAAAAAAGAGAAACATAGCATCTGCAAGCTGATGAATGGTCTACCGTCTACGGTGTATCTGGAGTATATATATGCGATTACCCATGCACTCATTCGCTTAGAATTGCTTGTCTCTTGCAGATAATTTTGCTTTGCTACCAGCAGCTTCTCCCCCTTCTCTTGTTCTGTCTCTGCTTATTTATTTCACTTGGTTTTCGTATATACTACTTCTCTGCGCGCGCAGAGAGAGCATCTCAAAAGGATATACGGAGTATCGTACTTCACAATTATACTACACATGATATAATAGTATAGCTTAAGTGTGGTTGTCTACATGAGTTCTGAGACCATCTACGTGCACGCTGCATTCGCCTGGTCGCTGCTTATGGACCTTTAATGACCTCTGCCGCTGCATGTAGGTCAGGGCCGTTTTGTACGTCTGATCATACGAGCCGTGGGCGGTGCGCTCTCCACGCGCGTTGGCTCTTTTGTTTTTTCGGTTTGCTTTCTATTTACTGTGATGTTATGATATGTAGGACCTATTTATCTTTGAATAAAACGGGCATTTTTTCTTATTTTATTTTAAAAAGTCGAAAAGAATTGATCGGTTTATTTATAGGGAATCGGCAAAAAAGCTGTACAAATGCACCAATATCGTCATAAACGTCCGTATTGGGCACACCACCGTAGCCAACCTGGCTACCCACACGAAACACAGACGCACAAGGAAGACCCACGTCGAGGTTGCCACGTAGCGTCATCATCATCACTCCTCCACGGGCCAGCGACTTCGACTTCACTAGCGACTTCCAAAACAGAACCTCACAAACAACATCGGAAACCATGTCAGCCTATCACATCAGTTGGCCACATGCGCCAAGGAGAGAAAGCTCTGACTCCAACGACGAGCTTCACAAGGAATTATGCTGATCTTGCGTCGACCGAGTACCTACAGAGACCACCATCGGCCGGTCATGTTGCCACCTGGACGTGCTCCATCGCAATTCCGACTCCACAACAACATAATGAAGTAGGAGAACTCATCGGACACGCCGGGAAAACCGACTACCGAAGATCAGCCGCGACCCGACCTCAGCTCGAGGCATCATCTTTGCCAAACTTCACCCTTGGACCTTGCACAACTTCCCGGCAACAACCCTCTTCATAGAACCCCGGTCGTAGGCGACTCCGAGACGATGCCCCCAAGAAGGAAAGAGACGCAGTAGCGTCTCCATCACCTGATCCCAGATCCGAGGTTTCCCTCCGGAGTCAAGGCCGCAGGAGGAGGGGAGAGCACACCACATGACGATGCTTTCTGGAAGTCGATGACACCCGCGGGTGTCACCATCGTTGGCCGAGGATTTCTCCTGGAGGTGCTCAAACCACCTGCAACCTGAGTCGGCCACCCATGAGCCACCACCATGCGCGCCGAAGCCCGCCAACCATCACCCCGGTCGAAGCCAGCTCCGCACCTCCAGGCCAAGCATGTCGACGCAACATCAAGCCATAGCTCTAAGTGCATCGGAATCATCGCCACATGCCAGTCCAACCGCCATCCTCACTACCAGCCTGGCGAGCAATTGGCCAACCTCTCCAAGGGTAGAGATTAGCCGCCACCGTCCGGAGTCGCTGCTCCGGTATGAGCCACGGCAGACCAAGACCCGTCAAGGTCCCCCTCTGCGAGAAGCCTCCACAAGCCCAACCGCCAAACAACAGGGCATCGCCACCGTGTAGCACCAGAGGGCGCGGTGCTCCGGAAGACACCACACATAGCCCACAGCCCGCCAAGCCCATGTGGGCCCAGATCGAGGCTCGGCTGCACAACCGCCGCTAGAAGCATCGCCTAGGAGCGCTGTTGCAGTCTATTGCACTGCAGCACCGGCCACCACCGCGGCGAGGCCAGCGACGCAATCCCCCCCCCCCCCCAACCCCCACCCCCACCCCCGGGCGGGCGACGTGAGGGTCGCTTTGGAATTATTGTTTCACAAAGGCACTATTCATATGTGGGACCCTTTTATACGCGGACAAAATATAAAATATGTGGGACTACCACCCTGACCAGCATAGCCCACTTCCGGCCCGTATTTTCCAAGTGTCGAGTCGATGTATTCTCCCAAAGGCCAAGTTCTTGTGCGTCGCTGTCAAACTTCTCCGTCTTGGCCACTGCCACGACCTCATCTGCTTCGTACGCAGCTATCAGTATAGCTTCGGCCCCTATGCACATGCACACTTTGACCATAGATACGCTTAGTTGCTAATATAGCTTTTAGACTATCCATCTACATGAGAACCGAAGCATATAAGTATACTGATATATACTGATACGTCATAATTTTTCTATCTCAAAATAGGAATTCTGGAATTATTTAAGTTAAAATGTACTTATTATCTTAAATAGTGTCTATATATAAATATATATCCAAATTTAGATAAGTTTATGTATTTTGAGACGGAAGAAGTAATATTATGTGGGACTAAGTGGGCAAACACAACCGCCATAAAACTTTGAGCGCGAGGTTGGGCCTACTTCAGAGGTTTATTTGGGTTGTCTTCGGTCGTTTTCTCTCGCTATATCAACTGCAACGCCTCTCCTCTTCTGTTAGAAAACGCTAGCTCCTCTCTCTCAATCTCGTGGTGGCGGCTAGGTCTAAATGGCATACATGGCGGAGGCGCCGCCGGATGTCTACTGCGACAAGACTGCATGAAGGTATGTCACCAGTCAGGGGCAAAGCCAGGATTTGCGCATGAGGGGGGCGAAGAAAAAAGTCTTGCACATGAGATAGAACATAACATGCATTGATATCGAATGGTATTGATATATGTTTGCGATACAAAACGAGCTTACACTACATATAAGCCGACTAAGTCTGTCCTTTGGGGATAAGTCGCCTAAGTCTTTTTATTTGTCAAAATTGATGATCTAATCTTAACTAGAAGTGCCCCCCCCCCCTCCCCCAAAGAAATTGTGACTTACATACAGAAAACAGTGTCGGAAGTTATATTTAATTAAATCATTTTTAGCTGTATGATGTTAGATGTATATATTTGTATTATAGTTTTTCCATATAGGGGCTTCCTGTATATTTGTACCTGTACTTGTATTATATATTGTGGCCTTTGTCCCCCAGAGGAATACAAGTTGTATATTCCTGACATGGTATCAGAGCTAGGTTAGCCTTTTCCTTCCTGTACTTGTATTATATATTGTGGCTTTTGGCCGCCACCGTCCCTGTCGCCGACGGCTCTGTCGTCATCGCCGCCCGTTCTGTGTGCGTATTCCGTCTGGTCTGATCCCGATCCAGATCGGCTTCTGCTCTTCAGATCGACAGATCCCCACGCGCGTCTGGCGTCTTGGTTGGTCTCTGAAACGCGTCTGGATCTCGCGTTCTGGATCTCTGCAAACTCCAGACGGGGCCTTCATGCGCGGGTCATCTCTGCGGTCGCCGCCCGTCCCGTCTCGTCTTCCTGACACACCGCCCCGCGGTCCCGTCTCGTCCTGGTCCTCTGCTCCGCGGTCCCGTCGTCCCGTTCTATCCTTCTACACAGTCAGGTACGTCTCCGTGGTATCTGGATTCTGGAGCTTCTTTTCATATGATCTCTGAGTCTTCTTTTCTGTCCGCTCTTCGTTCTCTCCCTTCTCCTGTCCGTGTTCTCACGGCTGATGGTACCTCTCTTCCTGTTTCTAGTCGGGGCGCCCTTTCTACTTCTTCTTTTTTTGTTCCTGATATTTCTCATGTCCCTCTTCTTAAGATGAATCTGTTCTCTGCTAGCCAGCTTACTGACTCTGGTTGTCGCGTCATTCTTGATGCCGATTCTTGTGTTGTCTAGGACCGTCGCACACAGGCCCTGGTTGGAGCTGGCCCTCGCAGCCGTGACTCTTCAGGACTTTGGGAGTTAGACTGGCTTCCTCTGCTATTCCTAGTTCTCCTCTGCTATTCCTAGTTCTCCTCGTTCTCCGGTGTCCTCCTCTGCTATTCCTTCTTCTTTATCGTCGTCTCCTGAGTCGTCTTCCTCTGATGAGTTTCCCTCTACTCGTCCTGTTCGTCAGCGTCGTGCCCCCAACCGTTACTCTCCTAGTCAGTATGGTCTTTCTGTTGCCTCCGAGCTGACTTTTATCGGGATGCTGAGCATCATCCTGAATGGCAGCTGGCCATGGCCGAGGAGATTGCTGCGCTTGAGCGCACTGGCACCTGGGATCTTGTTTCTCACCCTCCCGATGTTCGTCCTATCACGTGTAAGTGGGTCTATAAGATTAAAACCCGCTCTGATGGATCTCTTGAGCGCTATAAAGCGCGTCTTGTGGCTCGTGGTTTTCAGCAGGAGCATGGTCGTGACTATGATGAGACCTTTGCTCCTGTGGCTCATATGACCACTGTGCGTACTCTTCTTGCTGTTGCTTCTGTTTGTCACTGGTCTGTATCCCAGCTTGATGTTCAGAACGCCTTTCTCAATGGTGAGTTGAGTGAGGAGGTTTATATGCAGCCTCCTCCTGGATATTCTGTTCCCGAGGGGATGGTTTGTCGTCTTCAACGTTCTCTTTATGGTCTCAAACATGTTCCTCGTGCCTGGTTTGAGCGCTTTGCTTCTATAGTGACTGTTGCTGGTTTCTCCCCTAGTGCTCATGATCCAGCGCTGTTTGTTCACACCTCTCCTCGTGGACGCACTCTTCTTCTTCTCTATGTTGATGATATGATCATTACTGGTGATGATTCTGAGTATATTGCCTTTGTTAAGGCTCATCTTCGTGATCAGTTTCTTATGACTGATCTTGGTCCTCTTCGATACTTTCTTGGGATCGAGGTTTCCTCCACTTCTGATGGCTTTTACATCTCTCAGAAAAAGTATATTCAGGATCTTATTGCTCGTGCTGCTCTTGGGGATGAGCGCACTGTTGAGACCCCTATGGAGCTTAATGTTAAGCTTCAATCTACTGATGGTGATCCTCTTTCTGATCCGACGCGTTATCGTCATCTTGTTGGGAGTCTTGTTTATCTTGCTGTCACTCGTCCTGACATCTCTTATCCTGTTCATATTCTGAGTCAGTTTGTTTCTGCTCCTACCACTGTTCACTATAGTCATCTTCTCCGTGTTCTTCATTATCTTCGTGGTACGATCACTCGTCGCCTTTTCTTTCCTCGTTCCAGCTCCCTCCAGCTCCAGTGCTATTCGGACGCTACGTGGGCGAGTGATCCTTCGGATCGCCGTTCACTTTCTGCTTACTGTGTGTTTCTTGGTGGTTCGCTTATTGCTTGGAAGACGAAGAAACAGACAGCGGTTTCCCGTTCGATTATTCAGGCTGAGTTGCGTGCTATGGCCTTGTTGACTGCTGAGGTGACCTGGTTACGGTGGTTACTTGCGGATTTTGAGGTCTCTATTACCACACCCACTCTGGTTTTGTCTGACAGTACAGGTGCTATTAGTGTTGCACGTGATCCGGTCAAGCATGATCTTACCAAGCATATTGGTGTTGATGCTTTCTATACACGTGCTCAGGTGCAGGCTCAGGTTGTTGCGCTTCAGTATGTGCCTTCAGATTTACAGTTGGCGGATTTCTTTACGAAGGCACAGACCCGAGCGCAGCATGATTTCTTACTCTCCAAACTCAGTGTTGTGGATCCACCATGAGTTTGACGAGGGGTGTTAGATGTATATATTTGTATTGTAGTTTTCCCATATGTTAGAAGACTTCCTGCATATTTGTACCTGTACCTGTATTATATATTGTGGCCTTTGACCCTCAAAGAAATACAAGTTGCATATTCCTGACACATATGACAGCCAAGCTAGTTGACCAATTTGATGTGGTGTACTAATATGCAGATTCTACATGTTCTATTAAAAAAGTACTAGTCATGTACCATAGACTTGAGTATTGAGAGAAGAACCCTGCATGATCGGCCATTTATTGCATGAGTGTTTGACACGAGCGCATGCATGCCTCGCAGATCGAAGCAGGATCAACGGAACAACCAAGTAGAGCGGCCTTTGCTAGCACGATGGGTCGACGGCATGTCTCCTGCGATAATAGAGTGGCGGCCACGGTAGAAGCTATGGGACTAGGAGCCTAGAATTGATTGATTAGGGGAGAAAACTGTTCTTAGGAGTACCTAACATGAGGTGCAGACACGCGAATAGAGCCAGCAGGTTAGCTATGGGCCTAAAATACATGGGTTAATTAATCACTTAATTACGCGGATGTACTGTCCTACAGCGTATACTCCCTGTACAGCCCCGTGCGGGGGGTGGGGGGGTGGGGGGGGAGGTCTGACCCCTGCTAGCCGATCCTTGCCTTCGTCCCTATCACCAGTGGTGCAGCATACAAACTACGATATATTTTTCGACTCTGATATATGGGAATGTGCACTTGGATGAGCTGCTTCACGTGGATGCTTTCGGCATGGGAAGGTGCACTTGGATGAGCTGCTTCACATGCTTCGGGTTGAGCTTGGAGACGGAGGCCAAAAAGAAGACAGGTGGGATGAGGACAACATGCAGAAGCAGCATCCAGGATCCGACAGCTTTGCTTGAACAACGGCCATAGTTTTGTTTTTTTAGACTACTTGATCACAACCAGCTATAACCTATCGTCGTATTTGTTTACCAGCGACACTAAAAAACCCGATACCAAAAAAAGTTTGCAAGTTAACCATTTCACCAAGTGTTAGAATACACTATAGACAGCGCGACAAAGCGCGATTATGCATCTAGTGTATGATTACGTTTGTAGATAAATAAAAGATGTTAGGCGCGCGCTAGCAGCCAGCCACATGTCATGATGTGATTTACTACTACTCGATACTCCATCTTTCAGCAAAGTCAGAAACCAGTGGTAGGAATGTCATTGACCACAGATTTATAGATTTATACCTAGTCATTTTTTTTAGAAAAGGGCATTTTATTGCATCACACAATGTTTACATACGGCCTCTGCATAACTAGGATGCACACAGCCAACCACACACGCACACGAATGGATTACAAAGAAACATTTGCCCAACTAAAAAGACTTTATTCGCAGTTCACGCTGCCATCCATGTTGGGAGAAGATATCCCTTGGCATGTCCTCCAATCGTGTACATCCCTCCACAAATAAGTCGTGGAACTTTATACGCTGAAGAGCAGTCCATGACCTGAGAATGGCCGTGGCTCTGTAGATAACCTGCAAGGTAGAAGAATCATTATTATTAAAAATCTTGTCATTTCTACATAGCCAAAGCGACCAAATAATGGCAAGCGCTCCCATCCTAAATAAGGTCCCAAATTTATCTGCAATCCCATTCAGCCAGTTACCAAAAACATTGGTGACCGACCTAGGGGGGGACAAACCCGAGGCTATTTGGATGATTGACCATATAACACGAGCAAATTTATAATGAAAGAATAAATGCCGAATTGTATCATTTTGATGACAAAACACACACTGTGTACTTCCATGCCAATTCCTCTTAACAAGATTATCTTTTGTAAGAATAACCCCTTTACGAAGATACCAGGCGAAAATCTTCGTTTTAAGGGGTATTCTCATCTTCCAAATTTTACAATTATCATCTACCGAAATATCAGGTTGGATCAGTGCTCTATACAAAGAATCAACAGTAAAATTACCATTAGACAACAAATTCCATTTAAACTCATATGTCCCCTCTGTTAGCTGGACATCGGCTAATCTTACTAAGAGACTTTGCCGAGATGCTAACCGAGGTCCTAACAAACTTCTTCTAAAGGAAACATTAGGAGGAGTAGACTCCATCACAACTGAAAGTGTCTGTCCTTTATGTCTAACAATTGAGTAAAGAGCAGGGTACTGTTCTCGGGGAGTGGTTTGGCCTAGCCATGTATGTTCCCAAAACCTAATCTGCGATCCATCCTTAATATTAAAAGTGCCAAAACGGAAAAAATATTGCTTAGAAGCCATTAGCCCAGCCCAAAAGTGTGAATCTCCGGGTTTCCACACCATTTGGGCCAAAGCTTTTGACCCAACATATTTCCGTCATAAAATTGTTTGCCAAATACCCTCTTGAGTGAGCAGCTTAAAAAGCCATTTGCCCAACAGAGCGATATTTTTGACCTTCAAGTCATGGATACCAAGTCCTCCATACTCCTTTGGTCTACAAACAACATTCCACCTAGCTAATATATACTTCCTTTTCTCATTATCTCCTTGCCAAAAAAATCTTGAACAGAAATAATCCGTTTTCTTCAAGACTCCTTTTGGTAGCAGGAAGAAAGATATTATATACAGTACCATGTTTGTAAGTACCGAATTAATGAGAACTAATCTTCCGCCAAGAGATAATAATTTGTCTTTCCAACTATTAAGATGTTTTTGTAATCTTTCCTCAACTAGTTTCCATTCCACAATCGTGAGCCGCCGATAATGGATCGGTATACCCAGATAGTTGATTGGAAACTGCCCCTGAGCACAGCCAAATAAATCAGCATACTGATGGGCGTCGTTTTTAGCCTCACCAAAACAATACAGATCACTCTTATGGAAATTAATTTTTAAATCCGATAGTTGCTCAAATACTGATAGAATTAAGTTCAGATTCTTGGCTTTCTCTAGATCATGTTCCATAAAGAGGATAGTATCATCAACATATTGAAGAATAGATAAGCCACCGTCCACCAGATGTGGGACTAATCCTTCAATTTGGCCATCAGCTTTAGCTCTCTCAATCAGGATAGATAACATATCTGCCACTATATTAAATAGTATAGGCGATAGTGGATCCCCCTGTCGAAGTCCTTTTTGTGTCTGGAAGTATTTGACCAGATCATCATTGACCTTTATGGTAACACTACCGCCAGAAACAAAAGAATGTATAAGATAGCGCCACTCCTCTGAAAAGCCTTTCATACGGAGCGTTTGCTGGAGGAAAGACCAATTAACTTTATCGTAAGCCTTTTCAAAGTCAATCTTGAATAATACTCCATTTAATTTCTTTGAGTGCAGTTCATGGATTGTTTCATGCAGGATTACTACACCATCCAAGATGTTTCTTCCTTGCATAAAATTCGTTTGAGAAGGGCTTACCACATGGTCAGCTACTGAATTAAGTCTAATTGTAGCGACCTTTGTACATATTTTAAAACTAACGTTAAGAAGACAGATTGGACGATACTGTTGTATTCATTCTGCATTATTAACCTTAGGAAGTAGAATTATGTTGCCAAAATTAAGTCTGAATAAATCGAGTTGCCCCACCATTAAGGATTGAAATAAGGACATCAGGTCCTCTTTAATGACTTCCCAGAACTATTGATAGAATTCTGCTGGGAAACCATCAGGACCCGGTGCCTTATTATGTTCCATTTGGAAAACGACTTTCTTCACCTCCTCTTCTGAGTATGGAGAGGTTAGGAAGTCATTTTCCTCAGTGGTAACCTGCGAGATATCATCCGTTTGAGACTCATCCAACAAGAAGGAATTTTCCGTGGGCGCCCCAAACAGAGTTTTATAGTACTTAGTAATATAAACTTTGAAATGCTCCTGACCCTCAATTGTACCTTCATCTTGAGTTAGAGAGTGAATAAGTTTCGTCTTATGCTTACCATTGGCTATAGCATGGAATTACCTTGTATTTGCATCTTCTTCTAGGATAAATTTTGCTTTAGAGCATTGATACCATTTGAGTTCCTCCTCCCGAAGTAATCTTGCTATTTCCGCATTCGATTGGCTCTTTAGCTCAATCTTCTGTGCAGATAACAGCCTGATTTCAGTGGTGGCATCCAGGTCTCCAATAATCGAGTAGAGGCATACTTTTTCTTTTTTGAGGATACCCGTCATATGCCTAGCCCAACCTTGTAGGAACCTGCGTAAAGCACGTAATTTATTGTTCCATCGCTGTATAGGGCTTTGGCCGCTGATAGGTTTCACCCAAGTAGCCTTAACCAAATCAGAAAACCCATCCCGATCCATCCAACCGAGTTCAAATTTGAACTCATGTTTAGATATACGAGGAGGGGAGCCAACGGATAAAAGAATAGGTGCATGATCTGACAACGCCTCCACACGATCAAGGGCACAAACAGTTACCATAGGAAATTTATCTTCCCATTCGGTATCCATAAGCACCCTATCCAATTTTTCATATGTTGGTATTGGCAGACTATTAGCCCAAGTGAACTGTCTTCCAAGCATTGTAACTTCTCTCAAGTCCAAGCTTTCAATTACAGCGTTGAACATAAAATACCAATGCTCATCAAACCGTCCCTGACTTTTCTCATGAGGAAATCTTAGCAAGTTGAAATCTACCCCTATAAGGATAGGGTATGGATTATCCTTTGCCAAGTTCACCAGCTCACGTAAAAAGTCAGATTTAAAAACATCCTGGGCGGAACCATAAACAGCGACCAGAGACCACAGAAAACCATCATCTTTGTTCCGAATATGGAGTTCTATAAAGAAATCTCCCACCGAACTAGCCAACACTTCCATAGTCTCATCTCGGACGCCCAAAAGGATTCCCCCAGATCTACCACGCGGTGGACGGGATATCCACGTAAATTCCACTCCACCTGAAAGGCGATTGAGTAGTGCATGTGAAAAGTCCCGTCTACCGGTCTCAGAAATGCCCAGAAAATCCAGACTATAATCTCTCACACAATCGGCAAAGAAAAAATGTTTAGCCAAGTCACGAAGACCTCTGCTATTTGAGAACATGCCATTCATTGAGAAACAATAGAAGGTTTGAATACACGAGGCTTTTTCCTTGACCGCTGGGTTTTTTATTTTCGATCCGACACTTTTAGTTCGCACAGTGAACTAAGGTCTGTCTCATCAAAACCCACTTCTGACACTTCACCAACTAAGTGAGAGAGGAGTTGACCATCTACTGTGGCATGCAACTCCTCCTCCTCTGTTGATGAAATATTAGGAAACGCCGGGACCTTAGGAGTAACCGTTAAACGGTCAACCTCCATGTGTCTTAGCATAGAACTAGATAACGTAATTTCATTGGATGAACTACCCAGCCTAACACCAATACTAGACATCTTATTAACAATTACAAGAGTAGAAAAAGAAAGAAAAGACTTGGTAGATTCATTATTACCCTGTGAATCGAGGTTTTTCTCCGCCTTCCTTCGCATAGCTTTACCCAGCGAGTCTTCATCTGTAGCTGATGCTCCGAGGGCATCAGATGCGTGACGATAACTCCTGCGTGAGGGTGTCCCAGGCCCTGTCGACTTGCTCGTCCTTGCCGTCACATTTGAGAGAGAAGCCGATCCCACCTAGACCAGCCCTCCCTCCAAGGCGGATCCCGCCTGGGACCAAGCAGCAGCCCGAGGGGCCCCCGCCTCGGCAGCATCGCCCGCCACCAGAGCCGCACAAGCCCCCACCGTCGACAACCCCTCCTGGGCTACTGACAGCAGCATCGGCTGGACAGGGTCCTCCTGCGTCCCTGTCGGCTCAGAGGGAAGAAGCACCGACCCCTCCTGGGTCAGTCCTCCCCCCTCCCTTAGCCCCTCCAGGGACCGAGCAGCAGCCTCGCTAGCAAAGCCCTCCTTGAAAGCGCCGTCCAGCAGGCCTCCCTGGCCCCGCGTCGACAGGTCCACAACATTGTCCGCCAACAGCAACCCCTCCTGAGCCCTAGACGTATACTCGTCCAGCATAGGTGCAGCAGCCTGCTCGAACCCAGACAAAAGAGCCCCCCCTGGGACAGCGCACCAACACTTTGGCCACAAAGGTCGACCAAGGGGCGCTCATCTAGAACAGTAGCACACTTATCCGAAGAAAGAGATGATGGCACCTCCTGCAAAACGGGTGACACCGGTTCCAACACAGAGACAGTTGATCTGGGTATGGTCCTGCCAAACATATTAGGTCTACCCCTTGCCGGTGAAGCATACCGCATCGGCGACATCCTCAAAGAATCACAGGAAGCTGAGTGTAAGGCATCCTGAAGCTGGGACTGAGACACTATCTCCTTGCCCCGCGGAGTAGTAGGATTAAGATTGAAAGGGGTCACTGCCATCACCTGAACGGGAACCTGTCTAGAAGATGAAGGTGCATCCACAGGTCCAGCAGCCTTATCATTTGACTTCCCATCTGTTACAGCAGGAACAAACGGTTCCGAAGTGTCCATAGCATCCTCTCCATTATCTCCAGCACCACCATCCTCAGAATCATCCTCAGATTTCCTCCACATATCAAGCGAAAAATCTGGTTCAGGTACATAACCTTCCGGCTCCAATCTGAAACGAAGCTCATATCCCAAAAGACCAACCACAATGTCTGAAGTCAAATAAAAACCCAGAGCACCCTTCTTCTCCTTAGAAACAGCAATATCAAACATAGCAACATAGATACGAACACACCCCTACGCCTCAGACTAAGCAGATCAACATCTAAAGTTTTTCCCATTAGTGCCCCGACCGTCCAAAGACCCATAAAAGAACGCAATGAGTGAGGGACCCCTCAACATGTAACCAGACCTTCTGCAATTCGCACTTATGCGGGACCTCCTGTGTCTTGTACGCAGTAACAGACAGTTGGGTCTTACCGAGAGGTATGGAAAACTGACTTCCATCTACTATGTCAAGATCCTCCGCACTAGGAAAACTGACTAAAAAAACATTCTCACCATAATTCAGTGCCTCCCACTTCCACTGCGCCTCTACCGGGCACCTTCGTTCAATCTGCTTTTGAACCACTTCAGCTGTAACAGGTTCACCGGAAACTTGGACCAAAGCAATGGGAGACTGACTAGGTCCCTGAACTTGCCGAACCACATTATCAGGCATCAGTGTGAACAAAGCAAGGTTATGTCCCAGCCCACCCATAGATGGGACGGGCCTGGGTTGCTTAAGCACCGGGCACCTTAAAGTATGATGAAACGTGACATCACAAATATAACAATAATGCAACACTTTACACTCTTTTGATGCATGGGTGTCAACGGCGCACTTCCAACACCTAACCACTTTCTTACTCTTTTTAGGCATCGCAGCAGATTCTGTGACAGCAATAGGAACTGTCGGTGAGCCCACATGAGGAGCGAGCTGCATCTGCATAGGTGGCTGCTGAAACTGGGTAGCAGTAGGATATGGAGCATGGTACTGCGGCTGCTGCATAAACTGCTGCTGATGCAAAAACTGACCAGACTGCAACGTCGGCTGAGCTTGAGGCTGAGACTGACCTTGCTTCTTTTTCTTTTTACGCTTAGGTGCAACTGTGGAGGATGCCGGCATACCAGCAGCAAACTGTGGCGCCGCAGGTTGACCAACGGGAAACGACGGTCCCTGCGCACTCCGAAAAGCACCTCCATGCACACCACCAACAAATGGTGCCGGCGCAAAAGACTGCCCCCTGTATGGAGCCTGTAGCGGTTGGACTGTAAATTATTCATTAATAATAATATATAATAAAACAGTACTGTATTTACATTAGTACTTGAAAATCGTATGGGCCAGTATGTTTTATGAATATATTGCAATATAAAAACAGTGATTAGTCAGTACTGTGAGAAACTAAGTTTCCCAGTAGTAGCAAAGTGTGTAACTGCTCTCGACTATCACGTCATCACGCCCTCACGATGGCAATCTTCTAACTCGTTTAATCACCAAAATCAGATGCACATATACTCCAAATGCAAGCGGATTAAGATAAAGACAGGGGTTTATTAATGGATCCAGCAATTACAGTATGATCGAAGTATTATATTAATTCCCGCGGAAATTTTCTTCCCTATACATAGCAAATCACAGCAGAGAGTCACCTTCACCAGACTTGCAGCTATTTGTTTTCCAATTTTCGTTGCTGCTAGGAAATAGCAGCGCTATATTAATACTGAATACTGTTGTTGTTTCTCTTCACATCACAGCTTGGAGTAATCTTGGTACTGCTCCATGAATGAGTCGTTGAACTTCTTGAAGCTCGACATGATAGCCGGCATGTCCTCCTCCGCCGGCAGGATGGTCGTCCGAAGATGGAACACCCTGCAGATTATCCGAACAGAAAAGTTGCAGCAAATCATTAGTGTGATGTTTTATCAAGTGCGTCACATATCCTAATTGGTTTAGGGTAATAGTTAAACAACAACATGAAAGCCAAAAATATGTAGGAAAAGTAACAATACAAAATAAATGATAAAATGCAGTTGGTTTTTGTACAATTGCAGATTGATGAGAATGCTGATTGATTTCCTGCAGTGGATCATGCTAAACACAATACCAGTGTTCTGTTTCCATGTGTGCAAACTCTATGATTTATCATGGTTTGCAATTATAAATGATGTGCCACTTTCATTCTGAGATTTTATATGGCCTGTTTGTCATGCTGTAATTTTAGCTGAGATCTCTTACATTACTAAGCAACAAAATCACAGATTCACAACTTTTGAAGCTTGACAGGGTAAAAGGGAAAAGAACTTACCCTTCTTTCTGACCAAACCCTGATCCTGGAACAGTGGATATCCCGGTCGCTTCGAGAAGCTTGAGGCAGTAGAAAACATCGGGTTCTTTGCCAGCGCTTTTGGCTGTATCCATAGCTCTTTGTGGTAAGCGTATCTGGGGAAACGAGTACATAGCTCCTGCAACAACATAGAATTAGAGAGAAGGTTATTTTCCTCCTGTTACCGAAATAAGACTTGTTGGAAATATGTATGTTACCTTCTGTGAAATTGCAGACAACATTTCGGCAACTATTGAAACCATCGGTCATTATTTGCGCCCTCCTCCTCAAAGACTCAAGGATAGACTTGCTGCAAAATCATTTGATAGCATGTTAGTATTGAGTGTCCTGTTTAGTTTTTTCCTACGAAAAATGGAGACATCGACAGAATGTCAAGGGCAGCATGTTCAACCTTTCAGTAGCAAACTTCAGGTACGAGATATCTCCAGGTTTAGGAGGGTTCACCATAAGCCCCATCTGTCAATGACAGGCAGACAGAATCAGCACCAGCATATAACTACGTCAAACAAAGAAGCATAACTACAACAGAGTACCATAGAAAGAACTAAACTATTTCAAGAACTCCCTTATGTGCAATTCCTTGCAAAGATACTTATAATCCAAAGAGGGCATGTGTATCTTTCCAGAGTAGCATCATAGGTTAACATAAATTAGTGTATGCTGATCACCACACAAAATGACAGACAACATGATTTCAATTCATTGAGAATCTGAACTCTGTTTCACTTACGAATATCTGCCCAGGAACATTTGGACTCAGCGCGATCGAAGCAACCTTGTAAATCTCATCAACCGTCTGTCAGATCAAATCAGAAGAGCAATTAGATTACGACTAATGTATTTAGAAAAGGAAGGATGTGATACCATCCATACTACAGAGTAAGATTTTACACAAAAATATATATTGCTAACCTATTTAGGTGATTGCTGTTATTTACAGGTTCAATCTCAACTCTAAAGAGTTTGCAGATTTTGGTATATACATTTTTCTACAGCTACACGTTAGCTCCAACATGCATTGTTCATTTCCGTACAATTTGAGGGAGATACACAAACAACACACTACTTTTTTTTTTGAGAAACACAGTACAATCGTAGACAAACAACACACTACTGTAAGGAATATCTTAGTGCAGCTAATGTAACTACAACAGCATAGTCAGTACAGGATGTTACTAGATTATATTGCACCCTGCAATATATACACAACTGAACTGTTGAACAAAGAAAGTCAACATACAACTAGCAAGGCCAGGGAATTATGTTGCACTTTTTTTTACCCTTTTTGAATTAATAATGAATAATGTAACATCTTATATCTGCATTCAGAATTTTTGTATAGTTGCATTCCTCTTACATAGTGACTTGTTCAAAATCTTTTGAGTATAAACCATAAATTTTAGAGTGACTTGATACCTTGGGAGGAATGTTTGTCATTTCAAAGTACCCTCCACGTTGTCCACACTCGCCCCAATAACCTTTGGACACAGTATGGAAAGAAATCAACTGAACTTCCCTGCTTATTGGACCACCCATGTCAAACAAAACCTATAACAAGTTGAGAAGGTGCATTGTTAGCACAATTGCTGTTTGAAGAAAATATCCAGACATCTTTCAACATGACGCAATAGGGATATAATCTCATATTCTCATGTAATAGATTTTCAACATGAAGAAGGAAGTACTTGCCAGTATGTGCTACTTAAGGGCAACATAGTGTGGCAATTGAATTTTTAGACTTGTTACATGAAAACTATAAGTTTGAGTGAAGTAGTAAACAACAGTACCTTTCTTGCACTTATAAATGGGCGTTCATCTTGATAAACGTTCTGCTGATAAACTTCATCTGCAAGCAGAACCAAGTTTTCCTGATAGCAGAAGTTCAGAATTTCCTTTAAATTTTCTACACTTAAGCATTGACCAGTAGGGTTTCCTGGGTTTATTATCACCATTGCTCGAACCTGTGTTGCAGAGAATAAAATATGAGCTAAAATACAAAGAGTATGCATGAATAACAATTTTCTAGTAGCAGCATGACTTCAACGATTGAGAAAGAAGAAAGTCATAAATTACGAGAATCAGAACAGAGTACACTGTCAACATAAATCATCGAGCAAAACAATTTTAGGAAAATTTGCTACAGGACACCGTTATTTTTAGGCGTTTGCTGAAACACACCGTCCGATTGTGTCTTTGCCAAGTACCATTACAATTTTGTGGCACATTTGACAGAACACACCACATGGCCAAAAGTAGAAAGTTTTGACACTTTTTCCTGTGTGACCATGTTATGGCCGGGTTTGAAAAAAAAAGTCAAACTTACCTTTATTAGCCGTGCGGTGTGTTCTGGCAAATGTGCCACAAAATTGTAATGGAACCTAGCAAAGACACAATTTTGCGGTGTGTTTTGACATCTGAAAATAACGGTTGATCTGCAGCAAATTTTCCCAACAATTTTCTACATGTTAGTTGATCTGCAGCAATATGTTGTTTCTTCAAGCTAACTATTAAACTACTAGCCTTTCTGCCCAAGAGTTAGCACAGGTTGTAGTAGCCAATAAACTACTAGCCTTTCTATCTGTTTCGAAAACAATATGTAGCCACCCTAACTGGTTGCAACTAGTACTGTTAATGAGTATGGTCACTCTCTAATGAATTACTTGTTGCTGCAAGAAATATGGAACACATGATAAATTAAACATCCTAACTCCTAAATTGTCAGTAAAACACTTACAGTGATTCCATTTGACCGTGCTGCTGCCACTGATTGGCGGGTATTGACAAGATCAAGTCCCCAGTTAGCCTCTTCGTCCAAATAATATGGGACAAGAGAACCACCAAAGAGGGAAATGGCAGCAGAGTAAAGCGGATACTGCGGAACAGGGACCAAAATCTGCACAAAAAAAAAAGATACATGCATCGCAACCACATTGTGTTTACACTTAGTCTTAAGTAGAAAATAACATAAAATTTGGGGGAAAGATGTGGCTTTTTCAAGGATAACCATACCCCATCCCTGTCGTTTCTGATAATGGCGTTGAGCATTTGCATCACACCTTTGCTGGCGCCATCTGTCAGGTAAATAAGCTCTGGATCACTGCAATAAGCACATCATGCAATACAAGTGTGAGAATAACCATAGAAACCGTGATAGACAAATGTGTAGGATCGTGTTATTGAATCTGACCTCGGATACCCATCACGCCTCTGAATGAACTCGGCGACTTCCTTCCTAACTCCAGGGATACCCCGGGAATCACTGTAAGCACCTGATCAGATAGGTTAGAAGCTGTGTGTCAATGACCACACTCGTATGTATGACGCCTCCAAGCCTAGAGAAACATACTACTACATGATAATTATATAAAGGTGGATAATTATTTCTTAAGCTAAGAAATTAAAATTTGATAATTTTGCATGTGTTGTGATCCACTTGTATATGCAGTAAAATTGGTAGAACCGGAACACAATTTAGTGCTTGAATGAAACTTAGAAAAGAGATTCAAGAGGAAGAGAATAGTTTACCTAGACCACCGGGTGCCATGGCGAGGTAGTGCTTGGCACGCGCGATGGCATCGGCAGGGAAGATGAGACCGACGTTGGGATCATCGAGCAGGAATGGAGCCTGGCAGAGCGCGACCACCTGCGACGACCACAGCACAGGACGGATAAGCAATCACCACCACAACAAAAATTCAGTCCGGAAAAAGAAGAGTGGGTGGATAGGACACCTGGCGTGGGAAGGTGAGTGGCTTCTGGCCGAGTGCGTGCGGGTTGCCGACGTTGGTGAAGATGATCCTCTTGCCCTCCTTCTGGAGCTCGGACGCGCGGAGGTAGAGCTCCCCGCGCACGGCGTACTGCACCTTCTTGACGTTCTCGTTCAGGTCCTCGTAGTCCAGCCCCTTCCTCCCCATCTCGTCACTCCGCCGCCGCCGCCGCCGCGACTCGATGGATCCCGCAGACTGTAGGGGGAAAGGAGATGGAGGTGGGGGCAGAGCAACGGGGTGATGTGGAGAAGAAGGGAACCAAGGAACAGGGGAGCAGGTGTGAATTTGTACTGTAATGGCAGGGGCGATTGATTCCTTGTCGCGTTGCTCCCAGTGCGCGGATTAATCAACTTCGGATAATGTGGAAACGAGACGGCATCCTCTCGTTCCTCGAGAATTTCTTTGGCACCGGAAAAAGGAAAATCTCGTGCGAAATTCCGGTGGAGATAAGAGAGGAGAGGCCGATGAATGGCCACTGCTTGGGTTATCACCTCACCTGCGGTGGAGAAGACACGGCGGCCCTCCTGCTCCTGCCTCTTGGCACCGGGAGGGACAGATGGGCACAATAATGCAGGCAGCAGCAAGCCAACACTTTTCCTTTGTCCCCATTTATCTCCTCACACATAAAACCGGCTCTCTCTGATCTTCACAGAATGCCAAACATTTCAGAAAAAAAAGAGAGAGAAAAGCATAAAGATTCAAACACAATTCTGCTGGAATGCAGAGTGTTTCAGTTTCAGAACCGCAAAAGCTGAACTAGGTAGGACAGTGGTGTATATATTCAGGCAACATTTAGGAGTTCTGGTTTTCATAAAGACAAACTACACAAATGAAATTGTTCTTAGTACTGTAGAAAAAGTCCGCAACTACCGCGTCGTGCTAGAAAAATGTGGTCACTTTTGCATCATTTGCTTTTCGGATTTTATATAGGTTTTGTGAAATATTCCAACCAGGGTCAAACGGGCTCCTATCACCTTTGTGTTTTTGTGTGTGTGTTTCATTATGTTGTCCCCAGCCTTACAAACCATATGTCCTTTGATACAGTCCGTGCCTGCACCATTTTTTCAAAAACACATTTCCCTTTCCTACAAATACATACATTTGCCTAAACTGATGAAGTTGCTTGGTTACAATCCGACACCTCCAACATAGACCGATCGAGAAAATGATCAGTTTCATCGTGGATCACTTCCTGCCGCTGCTGCCGGGCATATTCACCCACTGCAGCTGCAGCTGTATCTCCCCGCTCTCGACGTTCCTCAGGCGCAGGATCACGTCCTGGACGAACTTCCCGTTCTTCCAGCACACGTGGCTCTCCTCCACGAAGCAGTTCTGGTTGCTCGGCCGGATCGAACGCACCACGGCGCCGTTCCGAAGGTCCTCGGGGTCGGGTTCCATGTGCAGGAACTCCACCATGGGTTCTACCTCGATCTCCGCCTCTCCCATTGGGTCGTCTCGGCTGAAAGTGTCCTTGTCAAACACCGCCTGTATTGTTTTTTTTAACAGGGAATTGGTGAGTAATAACCAGTAAAGAAAATACGGCATCACTATTTGCAGATTGCAAGAAAGCTGCTCACAAGCTTGATCGGTGCATTAGGATTTGTGATCGACAAAGTTAGATCCTCATGCCAAATAGGGTTCACACACCTCTTCTTCACGCTTGTCTTCAGTTTCTGCAATTAAACTGGAAACACCATGAGAAATCGAGAACAATGCATGCATAATCATGGGAACAAAAGAATACTAGTACGTAATAAAAAAATACCGGATTGGCATATATGTACCTGCTTGCCGAGGCGAAGGACAACATACGGATCACTGCCCCTCGCGTCGCGGTACGCGAGGTTGATCCCACGCACCACGCGCACCTTCAAGAGGCCTACCGGCCCATCCATGATCGGATCGGCTGTTGTTTAACGATGATGACGACGACGCGATGCTAATGTTACAGATGAGACGGAGACCGAGTGCGGGACGAAGAAGCACCTAATCCAATCCTCGAATTAGGCCACTTCTTGCGTCCCGATTTTCTTGCCCCCTTTCTTCCCATCGGCATAAATAGTCTCGACCACGAGTCTAAAAAAGACACTTTAGCTTGGGAAAGATGAGGTGTGAGCTAGCCTTGACCGTAGGAATTTGTGCTGACCATTTCTTATGTGGCATGCGTTGGAACAAAACCAGTTGATGCCATTTTTGGCCATCTCTAGTGCATGCGTACATCCTCCATTCTCAGTTACCCAAACCTGGCTTGCTTGCTTGCTTCCTCAGGTTGAGGATTAGACAAGTTGGTGTGGAAGTAGTTCTTATGTTTTAGATTGGACTAACATCATCTCAACGGGATAGAGCTAAATCACGACAGATTGTATTGCATGACGGAACAGATAACATATACACGATGCTGCATGTTGTGCATGCGATCCTATTCTACAAGAGACTATCCCTAGACAAGGCTAAGTCTATTACAGATAAACAACGTGAGGGAACATATGTTCAACAGCCCCCCTCCCCATTTCCTACAAAGCTATCAGTGACGTCGAGACTGGCTCGAAACTCCTAGAACACATCGGTGGTAGTCCTTTTATGAACACATCCGCAAACGGTAAGATGGTGGGAACATGTAAGGCACGAGCTTCACCAAGGACTACTCGAACATGGATAAAATGTAAATCAATCTCAACATGCTTAGTCAGCACTCACATTGTCATAATAGACCACAGATGCTGCACCTTGTGCACGCGATCCTATTCTAGAGCAGACTTTCACTAGACTAGGCTAAGTCTGTTACAGATATACAACCTGACAGGCAATGTTACACATACATTTCGAACAATGCTATCAGTAATATTGAGATTGGCTCGAAACTTTTAGAAAACATCGGTCGGTAGTTCTTTTGTGAATACATTCGTGAACACATTCGTGAACTGTGAGTTGGTGGAACATGTAAGACGTGAGCTTCACCAAGGGCTATTCGATCATGAACAAAGTGTAGATCAATCTCAACATGTTTGGTTCTAATGCTGCACCGGATTGGAAGACATAGACATAGGGCGTGTTTGGTACCGGTGCGAGTTTTCCCTGTGCAGACTACACGCCGGGATCAGGCTCTGGGCCAAATTCTCCCCCTTATTTGGTCCCCCGCATTGACACTGTTTAGCACTTGGGCAGAATTGAGGCTATGTTGTTTGGAGGGCTGTATTAGGCCTGGGAGAAAGAAATTCACGTGTTTGGTTTAAGCTATGTCATGTGCTTTGGTAACCTCTTCCCAGATGGTGAGCTTACCACAGACCACAAGTGTGTCTTAACCATAGCTAACACACACAAAAGTACATACACATTGTAGCAACATCACGTCATACGTTCAGAACAATCGAATAGACAATAAAGTAGGTAGCAAAGATCACATGCCGGTCATGGCAAGGGCTGGATCATGTTGTGGGCACTTCTTCATGACTTCAATCATGGTGTAGTCGAAGATGGTGACATTGAACAGGTCACCCTTCAGAATCTTGAAGGTCAAGAAGAACCTAATCTTCACCTGGTGTGCAATGGCAAAGCCAGGCCACCCCTGGTCAAGGCAGATCCTATCGCTGACATCTCGGAGCTTCACCATCCAGCTGCATCCGGTGTTCGTCTTCAGCATGATCGTCCTCGGCATATTGCCGAGGAAAGGCCTGAAGCCATCTGGGATTGGCAGCATGTCTAACCCAGGTGCCAAGATCACCTTGGCAAAATGGGTTGGACCTACCTGGTTGTGGAAGTTCCCTATCTTGAGAGGACTTCCCCTCGCCCTCTTGATGTTATTTCCCTAACATCCATCGTCCCCCCTCTTGGAGCCACTACCCTCAGTAGCATCCTTGGAGCATGCTCCTCCACTAGTGGGGAGCGCACCCCCGATCAACATCTTCAAGCACTACAACAAGAATCAGCACATGTGATCAGACATGTTGAATGAACGTAACACATGTGATTAGACATGAACAATCGTCATAACACATGGCCTCATATGCAATGGCACATCAAGCAAAGGGATTCTCCCCATGAGCAACAGAAATGAACAATGAATTTAGTTAGCAAAAAATTTGTTCATAGAGAGGATCCCCTTGCATGTCATTGTGCTACTTAGTAATCAACAACCAAAGGAAGCAAAACTGATTCCCAGCTTGAAAATAACTAACACAAACAAGGTAGAGCTGGTGCTACAGGAGCCAGATGACGTGCATAGCCATTTTTTGTGCATTCCATCTGGTTCCTATGGCACCATCTATATGGACGCATTATACTAGGTGTCATCACAAGTTGCGTTCACGGAATAAAGTACAATTGCCTCATATCACAAAGCATTGACAGCATGAAGCGATGATACTACTGAACCAAGTTCCATCACTTAGAATAGATGATAGAACCATATTCAAAAGAATCAGCGCTTCCAGTAGCTTGCAGTGCGTATCTAATCATCGACAATCACATAAATTGTGCCTCGTATTAGGCATTGTGTGTCCAAGATCAATCATAATAGTCATGCAAGGAATGCAACCTATTGGGATCTTGGCCATAGAATGCAAATTAATCATCGGCCGAAGAAGGAGATCATGAAGAGTGTTGTGCAAAGTAATGAAGGCCTCATATATGAGGTGCACACAAACACCGGGGAGAGGACTCTGTACTACCTGTAGGGGTTCGTAGCATGGAAAACAAAAAAATTCTACCGCATGCATACAAACAATCCAAGATCTATCTACTAGATTGAAGCAACGAGTCGATTAGTGTAGTCACCCTCGAAGATTCCAAAGCGGTTAACGAGAGTAGATTCTCGTGGGTGATGTAGTCGTACACTTGCCGATCTCAAGATCGCGTAGACGATCCTTCCGGCGCTGCGTTCCGGCAGCGCTTCCGCAGTCGGTCACACGTTCGGTACTCGATGAAGACCTTCCTCTCCCTTGTTCCAGCAGGCGGCAAAGGTTGTAGTTCTCCCCTCGCGGTTCCGGCAGCACGACGACATGGTGTCGGAAGTAGAGGGAAGATCCCGCAGGGGCTTCGCCTAAGCCGGTGCGAGTTATGGTGGATCTAGGGTTTCCGACGATCTAGGTTTAGAAGGCCGGAGAGGAGGAGGTGGTGTCGGTGGCGGCTAGGGCGACGACGACGAGCCGACGGCGGCGGCGGGGCGACACGGGTGGGGAGGGCTGGTTGTGTGCTCTTTGGGGGCAGCCCTCCCCTCTATTTATGAGAGGGAGGGAGGCTTGGGAGAGGGGAGTTTGAATCCATACCCAAACCCAAGTTGGATAGAAGGAAGGACTCTTTCCTTCTTCCACTAGGAAACCATTGTTCTAGTTTGACTTTTCAAACCTCCCATTTGACTTTCAATTTAGAGCTTTAATTCTCTCTCGCAAATGCCCAACCAAAGTGACTTAGGACATGATCCAATCATTCCACTTACCCATGACACATTCATGGACCATTCCCCTTCCGGTCCGGTGAACCTTCTAGACCCTTCTAGAACCTCTCGGATGAAAACATCGGAATCATTCCCGAACTCCAGAATTGGACTTTCCTTATATGAATCTTATTCTCCGGACCATTTCGGATCTCCTCGTGATATCCCGGATCCCATCCGAGACTCCGAACAACATTCGGTTTCCCTACTTACATTCCATATCTACTAAACAATATCAAATCCTTAATTGTGTCTTCCTACGGTTTGTGAATTATGCGGACATGACCGAGACACTTCTCCGATCAATAACCAATAGAGGAATCTAGAAATTCATATGGCTCCCACATATTTCTATGATTACTTTGCGATCGAATGGACCACTTACATACGATACCAATTTCCCTTTGTATCACGATAGTTTACTTATCCGAGGTATGATCGTCGGTATCTCTGCATACCTAGTTCAACCTTGTTATCGATAAGTACTCTTTTCTCATTCCCTTGATATGTGATCCCTTGTGAGCCAGTCACATGCTTGCAAGCTAATTGGATGACATTCCACCGAGAGGGCCCAGAGTATATCTATCCGTCATATGGATGGACAAATCCCACTCTTGATCCATGTGCCTCAACACATACTTTCCGAACACTCAATGCCACCTTTATAGCCACCCAGTTACGATGTGGTGTTTGATGTCATCAAAGCATCCTTCCGGTGATGGTGATTAGCATTATCTCATGGTCGAAGGAATTAGTTTACTATGTATCAGAAAGCTTATAGCAAACGAACTATGGAAATGACTTGATCTTATGCTACGCTTATCTATAGGAGTATGTCCATCATACCATTCTCCTAATGATATGATCTTGTTGTTAATAACATCTCAATGTTCATGATCGAGAAACCATGATCATCTATTAACCAACAAGCTAGTATTATAAAGAGGCTTTACCAGGGACTCTAATTTAGTTTATAAGTAACACAAGTATTAATGTTTCTGGTTAATACTATTATAGCATGAATGTAAATATTTATCATAAACACAAAGATATAATAATAACCACTTTTATTATTGCCTCTAGGGCATATCTCCAACACTACCTAGTACAATGCACAACATAGTTTGTTATGAACGATTGAAGGTAGTACAGAATCACCCCCTAGTGTCATTCACTGACAGTTTTAATCATCACCTAGGCACAAGAAGATGAACAGTGCAAAATCCCCAAATTCCTAATCAGAGGAGCCCTAATTGTTGGAGATATGCCCAAGAGGCAATAATAAAGAGGTTATTATCATATCTTCATGCTTATGATAAATGTTTACATACCATGCTATAAATTGTATTAACCGGAAACATTAACACTTGTGTGGTTTGTAAACATGTAAGAGTCCCTAGTAAAGCCTCTTGTTAAACTAGCTTGTTGGTTAATATATGATCATGGTTTCCTGATCATGAACATTGATATGCTATTAACAAAAAGGTCATATCATTATAAGAATGATGTGATGGACATACTCCTATAGTTAAGCGTATCATAAAGATCAAGTCATTTAATATAGTATAAGCTTTTAGATACATAGTAACCTAAATCCTTTGACCATGAGATCATGCTAATCACCATCATCGGATGGATGCTTTGATGACATCAAACATCACAATCGTGAATCGGGTGGCTATAAAAGTGGGTGTTTGAGCACATGGATCAAGAGGGATTTGCCCATCCATATGGAATGATAGATATACCCAGGGCCCTCTAGGTGGAATTTCATCTAATTAGCTTAAGCATGTGACTAGCTCACAAGGGATCACATATCAAAAGAGAAAAGAGTACTTATCTAACGAGGTTGAACTAGGTATGCAGATTCTTTTCCTCCACCACAAGACCAAAAGAAGAGGGAGTTGGGGAAGGATTCAAACTCCCCTCTCCCAAGCTTCCCTCCCTCTCATAAATGGAGGGGAGTGTTGGAGATATGCCCTAGAGGCAATAATAAAAGTGGTTATTATTATATCTTTGTGTTTATGATAACTGTTTACATTCATGCTACACCAATATTAACCAGAAACATTAATACTTGTGTGATTTGGAAACTAAATTAGAGTCCCTAGTAAAGCCTCTTTATAATACTAGCTTGTTGGTTAATAGATGATCGTGGTTTCTCGATCATGAACATTGAGACGTTATTAACAACGAGATCATATCATTAGGAGAATGGTGTGATGGACATACTCCTATAGATAAGCGTAGCATGAAGATCAAGTCATTTCAATAGTTCGTTTGCTATAAGATTTCTGATACATAGTAACCTAATTCCTTCGACCATGAGATCATGCTAATCACCATCACCGGAAGGATGATTTGATGACATCAAACACCACACCGTAACTGGGTGGCTATAAAGGTGGCATTGAGTGTTCGGAAAGTATGGGTCGAGGCACATGGATCAAGAGTGGGATTTGTCCATCCATATGACGGATAGATATACTCTGGGTCCTCTCGGTGGAATGTCATCAAATTAGCTTGCAAGCATGTGACTGGATCACAAGGGATCACATATCACGGGAACGTGAAAAGAGTACTTATCTGTAACGAGGTTGAACTAGGTATGCAGAGATACCGACGATCAAAACCTCGGATAAGTAAACTATCATGAGACAAAGGGAAATTGGTATCGTATGTAAGTGGTTCATTCGATCACAAAGTAATCGTATAAATATGTGGCAGCCATATGAATTTTCAGATTCCTCTATTGGTTATTGATCGGAGAAGTGTTTCGGTCATGTCCGCATAATTCACGAACCGTAGGGAGACACACTTAAGGATTCAATGTTGTTTAGTAGATATGGAATGTTAGTAGGGATACCGAATGTTGTTCGGAGTCTCGGATGGGATCCGGGATATCACGAGGAGATCCGGAATGGTCCGGAGAATAAGATTCATAGAAGGGAAGAGTCCTTCCAACTTGGGTTTGGAAGTGGATTCAAACTCACCTCTCTATAGACGGCCCCCCTCTCATAAATAGAGGGGGAGGGCTGCCCCAAACACACAAGCCCTAGCCCTCCCACACCTGCGTCGCCACCGCCGCTGCCGCCCTAGCCACCGCCGACACCTTCTCCTCCTCCCGGTCTTCTAAACCCTAGATCACTGGGAAACCCTAGATCCACCATAACTCGCACCGACTTAGGCGAAGCCCTGCGGGATCTTTCCTCTACTTCCGACACCACGCCGTCGTGATGCCGAAATCACGAGGGGAGAACTACAACCTCCGCTACCTGCTGGAACAAGGGAGAGGAAGGTCTTCATCGAGTACCGAACGTGTGACCAACTGCGGAAGCGCTGCCGGAACGCAACACCGGAAGGATCGTCCATGCGATCTTGAGATCGGCAAGTGTATGACTACATCACCCATGAGAATCTGCTCTCGTTAACCGCTTTGGAATCTTCGAGGGCGAGTGCTTCTATCCACTCGTTGCTACAATCTAGTATATAGATCTTGGCTTGTTTGTGTGCATGTGGTAGAATTTTTTTGTTTTCCATGCTATGAACCCCTACAGGGAGGGGGTGCCCCAAGAGACACACAACCAGCCCTTTCCCACACCACCGCCGCCGCGCTGCCTCCCAGCGCCGCCACCGCCTCGCGCCACCGCTGGGTCATCGCTGCCGCCCTAGCCGCCACAGACTCCACCTCCTCCTCTCCGGCCCTCTAAACCCTAGATCGCTGGAAACCCTAAATCCCACCATAACCCGCTCCGGCTTAGGCAAAGCCCTGCAGGATCTTCCCTCTACTTCCGACACCATGCCGTCATGCTGCCAGAATCACGAGGGAGAACTACAACCTCCGCTGCCTGCTGGAACAAGGGAGAGGAAGGTCTTCATCGAGTACCGAACGTGTGACCGACTATGGAAGCGCTACCGGAACGCAACGCTGGAAGGATCGTTTATGCGAACTTGAGATCGGCAAGTGTACGACTATATCACCCACGAGAATCTGCTCTCATTAACCGCTTTGGAATCTTTGAGGGTGAGTAATCCAATCAACTTGTTGCTACAATCTAGTAGATATATCTTGGCTTGTTTGTGTGCATACGGTAGAATTTTTTGTTTTCCATGCTACGAACCCCTACAGTGGTATCATAGCCGTGTCTATATGTAGATTTTTTGCACGACTAGAACACAATGGTCATTGTGGGCGTTGATGCTTTTGTTGTCGATTGCTTCTTGTGTACTTTGCATCTTGCGGGATGATGGGATGAAGCGGCCCGGGCTAACCTTACTTAACATCGTTCATGAGACTTGCTCCATGCTTGACATGCAACTTGTATTGCATAAGTGGCTTTGCGGGTGCCTGTTTCTCCCAACATAGTGAAGATTCAATTTACAACGAGTAATTGACAATACTAGTATCAACGTTGTGGTTCTTGTTCGTAAGTTAGAACGACACTTATTGAAAGCCCCAAACCACGTAAAACATGCAAAAAAAATTAGAGGCATCTAACTTTGTTTTGTAGGGTTGTGCTGTGATGTGATATGGCTGTGATTATAACTTTGTTTATAACTTTGTTTCTTATTGTAAGTCGGCAACCGACAGGAGCCATATGGTTATCTTTTAATTTTATCTAGACCCGCGTGTCTATTATTCAAAGTAGTTGTAATAGTTGATGATGGTGGACGACAACCATGGAGCGGTGCCATTGACCTTGACGCCATGCCGGTGATGATGGAGATCATGTTCGTGCTTGAAGATGGAGATCGAAGGCACAATAAGAAAGGCCATATCATATCACATATTTTGAATTGCATGTGATGTTAATCCTTTTTATGCATCTTGTATTGCTTAGATCGCGACGGTAGCATTATAAGATGATCCCTCTCACAAAATATCAAGTAATAAAGTGTTCATCCTTAGTAGGCACCGTTGCCAAAGCTCGTTGTTTTGAAGCACCACGTGATGATCGGGTGTGTTAGATTCTGTGAGTGTATACAACGGGAGCAAGACAAATTTTCTCATGCGGAAGCTAAGGTTTGATCTTGACGAGCCTAGCATGTACAGACATGGTCTCGGAACACGGAATACCAAAAGGTAAAGCATGAGTCATATATATGAGATGATAAACATGATGATTGTTCGCCTTTGAAAATACATCATGTCACGTGATGATCAGACTTGGTATAGTGGATTTAGTTCATGCAATCACTAAACAATGTGAGGGATATTGTTTTGAGTGGGAGTTCAACAACAATGTGATTAAAAGTTGAACACTATTTATCATAAATTAAATCAAAGTGAATTTGCATAGTTGTTGTAGTCATGGGCATTCGTTTACCACCTTGCTCTTAGTTATAATTGAGATAATAGAACTGTAGAATTCTGGTTATTTACTTTACGAACTGGTATCGTATTGTTTTGAAGTGTTAATTTAAAGTTTAAAAGTCCCATTGCAAACTTTCAGTAAGTTCCGGTTACTCCGTGAAGTTTAATAATTGGTATTAAATCAAGAGTAACAATTCCAGTGTTAGTATATATGTATCATGTTTATCTCCATGATTCTTGATATTCAAAAGATTGTTTTAATATCAAGGTTATCTAGGAACATCATATGTGGAAGATATTGCGATATCTGAAACAATGTTTTGATTATAACATGATAGAGTATAATATGACAAAGTTTATGTTCTCATATTTGATGGGAATTTTCAAAAGGTTGGAGACGCTAGTCGTCCTAATCCTCCAAAAGGTTTTGGAGAGCAACGTTATACTCGCGATTCACCGGTATAAGCTAAAGCAGCTTGATCATGAATAATTCCATGAGAAGGACGAATATTTGATGTAGCTGAAATGTTTACTACACTAATTGATTACTAAAGGATGGAATTTGAAAGAACACCAAATATTTGATGATGGTGATTTACTTCAAAGTGCAGGTCTAAATACATTGGTATTTAACTATACATGCTTTGGACTATGTGTCATGTGTATGACTCCACTATTGATGTTGATAGATTCTTTCAAACAGAAAAGGAAATACTCAAAGAGAATCTTAGAAATATATGGCAGAAAAGATTATAATTTCTCATCTTAGGTATATAGAGGATATACATGTTATGGCTATATTCTTTGCTTATTAAACAATGTGGTTCTTAAGTATTGGATACTGAATTTGTTGGTGTGAATCGTCATACGAAACAACACAATTCATGAACTACAATGGCCTAAGTAACTAGCAAAAGAATATGTGATGATGTTCATCGACAACAAATAAAGGGTTGTTGTGTTGCTCGTTAACATCAAAGACTTGCCTTCAAGATTTGTTTTATCAGGTATTATGAGAACAAAAGGGTTGTTCAAATAATTGCCATAATCCATAAAAGATGAATGATTTACAAATCTCATTGGATAAATCACATCCATAAAACTATTGCTAAAAATGTCGAAAGACAATTGATAAGAAAGATCACTTAGGAAGTGACATCGCCGTTTAAATTATATTGGAAAGAAAACATGAAGAAACTCCATGTAGATGGAATTTTGGAGTCTTTTGGTTTTTGATCAAATGACGCTTGTGAAACTTTCCTAAAGATAATTAAAAATCCGTTCATAGGCCAAAGGGAACGGATGACTAGCTTATTGGAACTTGTACATATTGTTGTATGAAGTCCATTATGTGTAGTCAAGAGCGATGGATTTCAACTTCATACGCTTTCTCCAAAAAATTGAGTGAATATATGAATATTTACTTAATAAGGATGAAGTGTAAAACATTTGAAAGTTCAAAGAATTTAAAGATGAAGTTCAAAAATCAATGTAACAATAAAATAAAGAATTCATGATAGGATCATAAAGGAATATTTGAGTTACAAGTTTAGCATAACACCTAAGATTTGGGGAATCGTTCCGTGGATTTGCGTTTCCCAAAACACCATATGAGTATGAAATACTCGAGATATGAAATAAAACCTTGTTTGACATGGTAAGATCAAAGGTGCAATTCAAAAAACTGCCATTATATTTTAAAGATTAAAAGCTTTAGAGACTACCGCTTTTCCACTAAAAAGATCTCCATCATGATTCGTTGAAATGACACCATATAAAGTTATGGTTTGGGATAAAACCCAAGTTGTCCTTTCTTAAAAATTGGTATGCTATGCATAAGAAAGATGGTTACAACCAAAGTCGGATGAACATGTCTTTGTATGTTATTTCGAATAACTGTTGAGTATTCCTCCATAACACCGAAAACAAAAATGTTTGTCGCTTGGAACGTCAAGTTTCTTTGTGAAGAAATTTTTCATGAAAAGTTAAGTTGGAGGACAATAGAACTTTGATAAGGTTAAAAGAACCTTAACTATATGTGCTGAGTTGCGCAGCACCGGAAAGCGTTTCAGAGGCAACAACAATGCTCATGGCTCACGTGCCTCAAAGGTTGTGGTCACGGAGGTCTAAGTTCCTATTGAACCTAGTAGGTCGGGTAAACAATCAAATACTAGGATTTGAAAGGAAATCATTGTTGTTTGACAATCATGAACCGACTATATGCAAAGAAGAGATGATGGGCCCTGACTCCGTCAGATGGCTTTAAGCTATAAAATCCGTGGTAGTTCCATACATGAGAAATCAAGCTTTGGACTTGAAAGACCCTCTGGAAAGGTGTAATACCTTATAGTCATATTTGGATCTATAAAGAAATAGACATGGATGTTTCACATCTATGAAATAGTCGACATGTTGGGAAAGAGTTCACAGCAATGTTCAAAGTTGACTATGACAAGATTTGATCTTTCATAGCGATATTTAGTCTAGATGGATTAATGTAGCAACCACTACATATAATTCTATTATATGGTAGTTAAACAAACAAAACAAAGTTCTTTTAATAGAATTGTTACCTAGGACGTGTACATAACGTGATCCAAAGGGTTTTGTTAGTTTAAAGGATGCTAAAAATCTATGCAAACTTCAATGGTTGAAATAAGCATCGTGGAGTTGGAATCTTCACCATGATGAAACTGTTAAAAGAGTTTAATCTCATCGGAGATGATGAAGATGCTTGCATTTGCAAGAAATTAAGTGGGAGCGCTAAGACATATTTCCAATACATTATGTGGAAGACATATTGTTGATTGGAAATGATGTATGTTTTATTAACACATGTTAAAAATTTCATCTCGATGAAAGACTTAGGCAAAACCCGAATATTTGGCATCAATATCTATATAGATAGATTGAGACGCTAATATGGTTGTGCCGAATGTACATAGATGAGATATTAAATGAGTTCAATATGAAAATGACAAGAAAGGTTCTTGCCACACAGAAAAGGATTGATCGAAATTCAAGTGTATCGACACTTGGTAAGTGAAACAAAGATTCAAGTATTGATTGATACTGATGAATATAATCACAAAGAGTATTTTTCAATCATACTGTGATGTGTTCAAATCCAGATATGTCCTATGTTCTAAATGTTATGATCATATACCAGAATGATTCATAAGATGATCATTGGACGATAGTAAGGGTATTCTTATGATATTTTGGAAGAACTAAGAATATATTATTTTTCTAGAGGTGACAAATAGATGATTAGTTCATTGTAAAAGTACTACATTGATACTAGTTTTGTCACAAAGTATAAATTAATATTATCTCAATCTAAACTAAGGGTGGAACAATATAATGGAAAGTAAGTTCCATAATGGATTTGGATGAGTTCCAAAGTTAAGACATTGTGACAGACACTACAACAAAAGGCTAAGTATATGACTGCTATTAGGGCAACAAAAGAGGGCATTTGTGTCAAGTAGTTTATTATCAAACTAGGTGTAGTTCATAGCGGGATATTACTATGAAGATATATTGTACGATAATATTGTCATGTTTTAACCCCAAGGAACTAAAGGTCTCACCAAAGGACCAAATTTATACAAAGCCATCTCATTAGAGAATGAGTGATGCGTAGAGACGCAAAGACATGCAATTGCACACGGACCTAAAAGTGTCGGATCCGAAGATCGGTTGACCACTAGCAATCGTGTACATACAACACCGGAAAGCCATAGGTGTTGAATACACAAAGATTTGAAACTAGATTATTGTCTCTAGTGCAAGTGGGAGACTGTTGGAGATATGCCCAAGAGGCAATAAGAAAGAGGTTATTATCATATCTTCATGCTTATGATAAATGTTTATATACCATGATATAATTGTATTAATCGGAAACATTAATACTTGTGTTATTTGTAAACATGTAAGAGTCCCTAGTAAATCCTCTTGTTAAACTAGCTTGTTGGTTAATATATGATCATGGTTTCCTGATCATGAACATTGAGATGTTATTAACAACAAGGTCATATCATTATAATAATGATGTGATGGACATACTCCTATAGTTAAGCGTATCATAAAGATCAAGTCATTTAATATAGTTCAGTTGCTATAAGCATTCAGATACATAGTAAAATCCTTTGACCATGAGATCATGCTAATCACCATCACCGGATGGATGCTTTAATGACATCAAACACCACACCGTAACTGGGTGGCTATAAAAGTGGCATTGAGTGTTTGGAAAGTATGTGTTGAGGCACATGGATCAAGAGTGGGATTTGCCCATCCATATGACAGATAGATATACCCTGGGCCCTCTAGGTGGAATTTCATCTAATTAGCTTGCAAGCATGTGACTAGCTCACAAGGGATCACATATCACGGGAACAAGAAAAGAGTACTTATCGGTAACGAGGTTGAACTAGGTATGCAGAGATACCGACGATCAGACCTCGGATAAGTAAACTATCGCGAGACAAAGGGAAATTGGTATCGTATGTAAGTATTTCATTCGATCGCAAAGTAATCATAGAAATACGTGGGAGCCATATGAATTTCCAGATTCCTCTATTGGCTATTGATTGGAGAAGAGTCTCGGTCATGTCTGCATAATTCACGAACCGTAGGGAGACACACTTAAGGATTTGATGTTGTTTAGTAGATATGGAATGTAATTAGGGAGACCGAATGTTGTTCGGAGTCTCGGATGGGATTCAGGATATCACGATGAGATCCGGAATGGTCTGGAGAATAAGATTCATATAAGTAAAGTCCAATTCCGGAGTTCGGGAATGATTCCGGTGTTTTCACCGGAATGTTCTAGAAGGGTCTAGAAGGTTCACCAGACCGGAAGGGGAAGGGTACATGAATGTGTCATGAATAAATGGAATGATCGCATCATGTCCTAGGTCACTTGGTTGGGCATTTGTAAGAAAGAAATTGAGCTCCAAATTGAAAGTCAAAAGGCAAGTTTTGAAAAGTCAAACTGGGACAATGTATCCTGGTGGAGGAAGGAAAGAATCCTTCTTTCCCTCCACCACAAGCCAACAAGAAGAGGGAGTTGGGGAAGGATTCAAACTCCTCTCTCCCACGCTGCCCGCCCTCTCATAAATAGAGGGGAGGGGTGCCCCAAGACACACACAACCAACCCCTTCCCACACCACCACCGTCGTGCCGCCTCCCAGCGCCACCGCCGCCTCGCGCCACTGCTGGGTCATCGCCGCCGCCCTAGCCGTCGCGACTCCACCTCATCCTCTCCGTCCCTCTAAACACTAGATCGCCAGAAACCCTAAATCCCACCACAACCTGCTCCAGCTTAGGCGAAGCCCTGCAGGATCTTCCCTCTACTTCTGACACCACGCTGTCGTGCTGTCGGAATCACGAGGGAGAACTACAACCTCCGCTGTCTGCTGGAACAAGGGAGTGGAAGGTATTCATCAAGTACGGAACGCGTGACCGACTGCGGAAGCGCTGCCGGAAGGCAGCGTCGGAAGGATCGTCTACGCGATCTTGAGATCGGCAAGTGTAAGACTACATCACCCACGAGAATATGCTCTCGTTAACCACTTTGGAATCTTCAAGGGTGAGTACTCTAATCGACTTGTTGCTACAATCTAGTAGATAGATCTTGTCTTATTTGAGTGCATGAAGTAGAATTTTTTTGTTTTCCATGCTACAAACCCCTACACTAATAACCACATTTGCCGGAATCTGGCCAGTGACAAGCATAGATGGAACCAATGCATCGGTAGATCTAGTGCTTACAAAGGCACAACAAGCAAAGAAAAGACCCTAACACATCGAATCGACTATAACTAGCATAGATCGGTAAAAATATACCATGCATATCACTCATACTCGGGAATGAGTCCGTAGGAGATATATCTAAGCTTCTAAAACCTTAGAGAGTCGATGGTTCGAGGCCTTACCGGCAATGCTGCATGATTCGAGCTTCGGATTTGGTGAGGAAGAAGAAGAAGCAGTCGCTGTCATAGTAGTAGATCCGCTCCAGCCATGAAAAGCGGAGTAGCCGCCTTGATCTACTGCCATCAGCTTTCCGCTCGGTGGTCTTTCATTCTTCCGACATGATAGGAACCGCCGATTGTGAGACGGGAGGAAGGGCGGCTGCGAATGGGGGGGAGAGAGAGATAACAGTGAGCAGACGTTGAGGGGATCTATGGCGCGCGTTCTCGATACGTTGCGGCATCTCCCGCATTTCCCCCGCGTGTAGCCGCGTGCCCGCTTTTGGCTCCCTAGGGCCTGTCCCCGTGGAAACGCCCAATTTTGGCATTCCTAGCAGCAAACCATGATTTGGGATGCTTTAAGACCCATGCGATGCGAGCTCGGTATTGGAGATATGCCCAAGAGGCAATAATAAAGTGGTTATTATCATATCTTCATTCTTATGATAAATGTTTACATACCATGCTATAATTGTATTAACCGGAAACATTAATACTTGTGTGATTTGTAAACATAAAAGAGTCCCTAGTAAAGCCTCTTGTTAAACTAGCTTGTTGGTTAATATATGATCATGGTTTCCTGATCATGAACATAGAGATGTTATTAACAATAGGACCATATCATTAGGAGAATGATGTGATGGACATACTCCTATAGTTAAGCGTAGCATAAGATCAAGTCATTTTAATATAGTTCATTTTCTATAAGCTTTCTGATACATAGTAACCTAATTCCTTAGACCATGAGATCATGCTAATCACCATCACCAGAAGGATGCTTTGATGACATCAAACACCACACCGTAACTGGGTGGCTATAAAGGTGGCATTGAGTGTTCGGAAAGTATGTGTTGATACACATGAATCAAGAGTGAGATTTGTCCATCCATATGACAGATAGATATACTCTGGGCCCTCTCGGTGGAATGTCATCCAATTATCTTGCAAGCATGTGACTGGCTCACAAGGGATCACATATCACGGGAACAAGAAAAGAGTACTTATCGGTAACGAGGTTGAACTAGGTATGCAGAGATGCCGACGATCAAACCCCGGATAAGTAAACTATCGTGAGACAAAGAGAAATTGGTATAGTATGTAAGTGGTTCATTCGATCACAAAGTAATCATAGAAATATGTGGGAGCCATATGAATTTCCAGATTCCTCTATTGGTTATTGATCGGAGAAGTGTCTCAGTCATGTCTGTATAATTCACGAACCGTAGGGAGACACACTTAAGGATTCGATGTTGTTTAGTAGATATGGAATGTAAGTAGGGAAACCGAATGTTGTTCGAAGTCTCGGATGGGATCCGGGATATCACGAGGAGATCCGAAATGGTCCGGAGAATAAGATTCATATAAGGAAAGTTCGATTCCGGAGTTCGGGAATGATTTTGATGTTTTCATCGGAGAGGTTCTAGAAGGGTCTAGAAGGTTCACCGGACCGGAAGGGGAATGGTCCATGAATGTTTCATGGTTAAGTGGAATGATTGGATCATGTCCTAGGTCACTTTGGTTGGTAATTTGCGAGAGAGAAATAAAGCTCTAAATTGAAAGTCAAAAGAGAGGTTTGAAAAGTCAAACTCGGACAATTGTTTCCTAGTGGAAGAAGGAAAGAGTCCTTCCTTCTATCCAACTTGGGTTAGGGTATGGACTCAAACTCCCCTCTCCCAAGCCTCCCTCCCTCTCATAAATAGAGGGGGAGGGCTGCCCCAAAGCAGATAACCTAGCCCTCCCCACCTCGTGCGCCGCCGCTGCCGCCGCCAGCCGTCACCGCCGCCTCGTGCCGCCGCCGGCTCGTCGCCGTCGCCCTATCCGCCGCTGACACCACCTCCTCCTCTCCGGCCTTCTAAATCTAGATCGACAGAAAACCCTAGATCCACCATAACTCGCATCGGCTTAGGCGAAGCCCTGCGGGATCTTCCCTCTACTTCCGACACCACGCCATCGTGCTGCCGGAATTGCGAGGGGAGAACTACAACCTCCGCTGCCTGCTGGAACAAGGGAGAGGAAGGTCTTCATCGAGTACCAAACATGTGACCGACTGCGGAAGCACTACCCAAACGCAGCTCCGGTAGGATCGTCTACGCGATCTTGAGATCGGCAAGTGTACGACTACATCATCCATGAGAATCTGCTCTCGTTAACCGCTTTGGAATCTTCAAGGGTGAGTACTCTAATCGTCTCGTTGCTTCAATCTAGTAGATAGATCTTGGCTTGTTTGTATGGATGCGGTAGAATTTTTTTGTTTTCCATGCTACAAACCCCTACAGTGGTATCAGAGTCGTGTCTATATGTAGATTTGTTGCACGAGTAGAACACAATGGTCATTGTGGGCGTTGATGCTTTTGTTATCGATTGCTTCTTGTGTACTTTGCATCTTGCGGGATGGTGGGATGAAGCGGTCGGGCTAACCTTACATGACATCGTTCATGAGACTTGCTCCACGCTTGACATGCAACTTGTATTGCATAAGTGGCTTTGCGGGTGCCTGTTTCTCCCAACATAGTGAAGATTTAATTTACACGGGTGATTGACAATACGAGTATCAACGTTGTGGTTCTTGTTCGTAAGTTAGAACGACACTTATTGAAAGCCCCAAACCACGTAAAATATGTAAAGAAAATTAGAGGCATCTAACTTTGTTTTGCAGGGGTGTGCTGTGATGTGATATGGCCATGATTGTGATTATATATGATGTATGCAATGTTCCGTATTGTAAGTCGGCAACCGGCAGGAGCCTTATGGTTGTCTTTTAATTTCGTTAAGACCTGTGTGTCTATTATTCAAAGTAGTTGTAATAGTTGATGCCGGTGGACGACAACCATGGAGCCTTGCCATTGACCTTGACGCCACACCGGTGATGATGGAGATCATGTTCGTGCTTGAAGATAGAGATCGGAAGCACAAGAAGAAAGGCCATATCATATCACATATTATGAATTGCATGTGATGTTAATCCTTTTATGCATGTTGTGTTGCTTAGTTTGCGACGGTAGAGTTATAAGTTGATCACTCCCACACAATATCAAGTTATAGAGTGTTCGTCCTTAGTAGGCACCATTCCCAAAGCTCGTTGTTTCAAAGCACCACGTGATGATCGGGTGTGTTAGATTCTGCGAGTATATACAACGGGAGCAAGCCATATTTTCTCGTGCGGAAGCTAAGGTTTGATCTGAAGGGTTTTGCAGCATAGTAAATCAAAAAAAATTTACGGATGCGAACAAGAAAGCCAAGATCTAATCTAGGAGATGCAATCAACGAGAGAGATAGATGAGATCTTCATACCTTTGAAAAAATCGCACAGCGGAAACATTCAACAGAACGTGGTTGATGTAGTCGTCTCCTCCTCGCGATCCGATCCGATCCTACACCGCAAGTGGCGGCGCCTCCGAGAGATTCACACGTACGATGCCGCAACGTATCATCCCTCCTTGGTCTAGCAAGAATGGTGGATAGATAGATTGGATCTGCAGCACGACGACGTTGTGCTTATGGTGGAGAATTTCTGCAGCAGGGCTTCGCCTACACGTAGTCAAGAGAGAGAGGAGGAAGGGGCAACAGTTGGCGGCTAGGGTTGGAGGAGTAGGAGGGGGAGGGTGCGCCCCTTCCCACCTTATATAGGGGGCTGGCCGGCCCCCTTGTCCCCTCCTCCAAGCCCTAGGGCGGCGGCCCCAAGGGTGGAGTGGGGGGCAAGTTTTCCCCTTCCTTCTAGAAGGGTTCCCTAGGGTTTGGCCTGCTGGGCCTATGGGGCCTTGTGCCCCTGGCCCAAAGCGGCCAGGGCACTCCCCTTTAGGCCCACGCAGCCCTCCTACAAGTGGGCTCATGTTGGTCCCACTCTGGAACCTTCTAGAACCTTCTGGTACAATACCGAATACTCTGAAACAATTCTGAAATCCAAAAACTTCTTTCCTTTATATGAATCTTATTCTCCGGACCATTCCGAACCTCTTGTGATGTCCTGGATCTCATCCGAGACTCCGAAAAAAAACTCATAAACCAATTATCCATTCTATCCTAGCGTCGAGGCACGTTAAGTGTGTGACCCTACGGGTTCGAGAATATGTAGACATGATCTTCTATCAATAATCAACAGCGGGATCAGGAAACCCATATTGACTCCCACATATTCATCGATGATCATATCTGATGAACCACGATGCCAGGATTCAATTAATCCCATATATGTATTCCCTTTGTCACGCGATATTTTACTTGCCCGAGATTCGATCGTTGGTATCGACATACCTAGTTCAATCTCGTTCACAGCAAGTACTTTACTCCTTCCGTAATCCGATATCACTTTGTGATTAACTCCTTAACCACGTGCTTGCAAGCGTTGTTGATATCGATTACCGAGTGGGCCCAAAGTATATCTCTCCGACTCGGGAGGGACAAATTCCATCTCGATACATACAACCCAACAAGTACTTTCCGATCACCTAAGAGACACCTTTATGATCACCCTCACATAGGATGACGTTTGATGACCTCAAAGCCTTCTTCCGATACCAGGGAGTTGTATTATCTCATGGTCTAAGGAATACAATATTTGACATAAGAAAAGCTTCGCAAAGATGAACACGATGACACGATCTAATTTCTTCGCTTAGTTTGGGTCTGTCCATCATATCATTATCCTAATGATATGATCTCATTATTAATCGACAACTCATGTCTATGGTTATTTAACCTTAACCATCATTAATCAATGAGCTAGTCCATAGAGGCATACTAGGGACACGGTGTTGTTCATAAACCACACAAGTATCAAAGTTTCCGCTTAATACAATTCTAGCATGGAATATAAACTTTATCATGAACAAGAATTATAATAATAACATCTTTATTATTGCCTCTAGGGCATAATTCCAACAGTATCCCACTTGCACTAGAGTCAATAGTCTAGTTTATATAGGGCAGCAATCTAACACCCATGGCATTAAGGTGTTGATCATGTTTTGCTCGTGGAAGAGGTTTAGTCAACGGATCTGCGACATTCAGATCCGTATGTACTTTGCTAATCTTCAGATCTCCATTTGCTATATAATCTCGAATTATATGAAAACGACGATTGATGTGCTTGGTCTTTGGATGATATCTTGGTTCCTTAGACAGTGCTATGGCGCCAGTGTTGTCGCACAATATCTCCAGTGGGTCCAAGGCACTTGGAAACACACCAAGCTCAGTGATGAAGTTCCTAATCCAAACTCCTTCACTTGACGCTTCTGAAGCAGCCATGTATTCCTCTTTTTGTTGTAGATCCCATGATCACGCTTTGCTTGCAGCTTATCCAGCTCACGGCTCCACCATTCAAAATATAAACGTATCCTGTCTGAGATTTAGAATCATCCGGGTCAGTGTCGAAACTGGCATCGATGTAACCTTTTACGACGAGCTGCTCATCACCTCCATAGACCAAGAAAATTTCTTTAGTCCTATTTAAATACTTTAGGATGTTCTTTACGGCTGTCCAGTGTTCCACTCCTGGATCACTTTGGTATCTGCTCATCAAACTAAGAGCATTGGACACATCCGGTCTAGTACATAGCATGGCATACATGATAGAACCTACGGCCGAGGCATATGGCACTTTGCTCATAGTGTCTCTATCATTTACCGTAGCTGGACACTGAGCCTTGCTCAATATCTTACCTGAAAACATGGGCAATGAACCTTTGTTTGCTTTATACATTCTGAACCTTTTCAGAACTTTGTCTAGGTATGTACTTTGGCTTAAAGCTATTAGGCGTCTTTGTCTATCTCTATAGATTTTGATGCCCAATATATAAGCAGCTTCTCCTAGGTCTTTCATTGAAAAACATTTATTCAAATAACTCTTCACATCGTTAAGCATACCAATGTCATTTCCAATAATCAATATGTCATCCACATATAGTACTAAAAATTTCACCGAGCTCCCACTCACTTTCTTGTAGATACAAGCTTCGTAGCAATTTGGAACAAATCCAAAGATCTTGATCACTTGATCAAAATGAAGGTTCCAACTCCGAGATGCTTGCTTCAGTCCATAAATGGAACGCTGAAGTTTGCACACCTTATTAGCATCCTTAGGATCGACAAAACCTTTGGGCTGCATCATATACAACTCTTCATCAATGTTGCCATTGAGGAACGCAGTCTTGACATCCATCTGCCATATTTCATAATCATGAAATGCAGCAATTGCTAATAAAATCCGAATGGACTTAAACATCTCTACGGGAGAGAAAGTCTCATCGTAGTCAACACCTTGAACTTGTCGAAACCCTTTTGCGACAAGCCGAGCTTTATAGACAGTAACATTACCATCCGCGTCCGTTTTCTTCTTGAAGATCCATTTGCACTCAACGGCCTTACGGTCGCTAGGAGGGTCCACCAAAGTCCATACTTGGTTTTCGCGCATGGATCCCAATTCGAATTTCATGGCCTCTAGCCATTTCTCAGAGTCTGGGCTCATCATTGCTTCCTCATAGTTCGCAGGTTCACTGTTGTCTAACAACAAGACGTTTAAGACAGGGTTGCCGTACCATTCAGGAGTGGTACGTGACCTTGCCGACCTGCAAAGTTCAGTAGTAGCATCATTCGAAATTTCATGATCCTCGTCATTAGCTTCCTCTCTTATTGGTGCAGACGGCACTGGAACAATTTCAGGTGCTGCGCTACTCTCCAACTCGAGAGAAGGTTCAATAACCTCGTCTAGATCTACCTTCCTACCACTCACTTATTTCTAGAGAAACTCCTTCTCAAGAAAGGATCCGTTCTTTGCAACAAACACTTTGCCTTCGGATCTGTGGTAGAAGGTATACCCAATCGTTTCCTTAGGGTATCCTATGAAGACGCATTTCTCCGCTTTGGGTTCGAGCTTGTCCGGCATCAGCTTCTTGACGTAAGCTTCACATCCCCAAACTTTAAGAAACGACAAATTAGGTTTAGCACCAAACCATAGTTCATACGGTGCCGTCTCAACGGATTTAGATGGTGCCCTATTTAAAGTGAATGCAGCGGTTTCTAATGCATAACCCCAAAATGATAACGACAAATCTATAAGAGACATCATTGATCGCACCATATCTAATAGAGTTCGATTTCAGCGTTAAGACACACCATTGCGCTGTGGTGTTCTGGGTGGCGCGAGTTGCGAAACGATTCCGCTTGCTTTAAGATGCGTGAGAAAATCATAACTCAAATATTCACCTCCACGATCGGATCGTAGAAATTTAATTTTCCTGTTATGATGGTTTTCCACTTCGTTCTGGAATTCTTTGAACTTTTCAAACGTTTCAGATTTATGTTTCATTAAATAGATATACCCATATCTAATTAAGTCATTAGTAAAAGTGAGAAAATAGCGATATCCACCGCGCGTCGAAATACTCATTGGTCTGCATACATCGGTATGTATGATTTCCAATAAGTCCGTTGCTTGCTCCATTATTTCGGAGAACGAGGCTTTGATCATCTTGCCCATGAGGCACGGCTCGCACGTGTCAAATGATTCAAAATCAAGAGACTCCAAAAGTCCATCAGAATGGAGTTTCTTCATGCGTTTTAGACCAATATGACCTAGACGGCAGTGCCACAAATAAGTTGAATTATCACTATCTACTTTGCATCTCTTAGCCTCAATGTTATGGATGTGTGTTTAATTGCTTTCGAGATTCAGAAGAAATAAATCATTCACAACATGTGCATGACCATAAAAGATGTTATTCATATAAATAGAACAACCATTATTCTTCGATTTAAATGAATAATCGTCTTGCAGTAAACACGATCTAGATATAATGTTCATGCTCAACGCAGGCACATAATAACACTGATTAAGGTTTAAAACTAATCCCGAAGGTAAAACTAAGGAGAGCGTGCCGACGGCCATCACATCAACTTTTGATCCATCGCCAACGCGCATCGTCACCTCATCACTTTCTAGCCGTCGTCTATTCCATAGCTCCTGTTTCGAGTTACAAATATTAGCAACTGCACCAGTATCAAATACCCAGGCACTACAACGAGCGCTAGTAAGGTAAACATAAATAACATGTATATCAAATATACCTTTAATGGTGCCAGCCCTTTTGTCCGCTAAGTACTTCAGACAGTTGTGCTTCCAGTGACCCTTGTCCTTGCAATATAAGCACTCAGTGTTCGGCTTAGGTCCAGACTTGAGCTTCTTCTCAGCAGGGGCAACGCGCTTGCCGCTGCCTTTCTTGAAGGATTTCTTTGCACCCTTACATTTCTTAAAGCTAGGGGTCTTGTTGACCATCAACACATGATTATCTTTCTTGATGTCCACCTCCGCAGCTTTCAGCTTAGTGAAGAGCTTGTTGATCATATCAGTGGAACCAATTTGATTGTGAGTAACTACAAAACATTTGTAGCTAGGAGGGAGTGATTGCAGAACTCTGTCAATCTTGAGCTCTTCTGGAATCTTGCAGTCCAGTTGCTCAAGGCGTTGAGTGTAGCCCGACATCTTAATGGCGTGCTCACTAACGGAACTCCCTTCCTCCATCTTGTAGTTAAAGAACTTCTCAGAGATCTCAAATCTCTCGGAACGGGCCTGAGTTTGAAACATGGTTTTCAGTTCCTCAAGTATCTCAAAGGGCCCGGTGACATGGTTATACCATACGGGTACATGATCTCAGCATGCCTGGTGTAGGGTTCGCAGCATAGAAAACAAAAATTTTCCTACGATGTGAACTATATACCAAGATCTATCTACTAGATACAAACAACGGGCGGATGTATATCCGTAGAGAACATACCCTTTAAGACCGACAAAGCTTAGCGAGTTCAACTCGTGGTTGATGTAGACGATCTCTTGCCGATCTCAAGATCGAGAGGAAGTCCTAGCGCCGCAAATCAGCAGCGCATCCGTGCTCGCACACACGTTCGAGGCACCGAGCAACCTCCGCCTCCTCGCTCCAGCGATGCAGCGGAAGCACAACTCTTTCTTGCCGAATAGCCACCGGGAACATGTATCTCGCTAGTCCGAGACCATGGGGAATAAATTCTAAAGGGGGAGAGAGATCCTTCACGAGGAGGTGTGAGAGACAAGTGAGGAGGGGGGCTCCTTTGATAGGAGGAGGGGGGGGCACCCAAGGGGGTGGCCGCCGGCCATGGGGGCTACCCCCTCCCCTCCTTCATTCATGTGGGTGGACACTCCACTCACAAAATGCCCATTAAAATCCCTCCACTCAAAAGTCCACTCAAATTCCCATTAAATTTCCACCAAATTTAATGCAAACTCTCATTAAATAAAACTCTTTTATTTTATTCAGAATTTTGTCAATTACTTTAATGACAAACATTCACAAATAACCTCTTGCTAGAATTCTATTTCACATGCATAACCACTTTATGCAATTTCACCCAAAACCTTTTGTTTATCTAGTGAAATAAATTCCTCGCTTGTTCATTCTTTTCGGCATGAAACATTTGCTCCAATTGGATGTCGGTGTCTCTTAAGTGTGTCACCCTACGGTTCGTGAATAATGCGGACATGATCGAGACCCTCTCGGATCAATAATCGAAGCGGGATCTCGAGACCCATCGACTCCCACACATTCAACGATGACTTTCTTGTGATCGTCGGAACCTTTACGCTAGTATCTTAATCCCTTTGTTTCACGATATATTACATGTCCGAGATTCGATCATCGGTATCTCCATACCTAGTTTGATCTCGTTCGACATGCACTCTTTTCGTTCGTGATATAACATTCTAGTGATCAAATCACTTGCTTGCAAGCTAATCAATATGATATCACCGAGAGGGCCCAGAGTATATCTATCACCATCGGGATGAACAAATTCCACTCTCGATCCATGAGCCTCAACATAACACTTTATTAGTTCGAATCCATCTTTATAATCACCTGCACGGTGTGACGTTTGATGTTATCAAGAAACTCTTAGGTGTTAGTGATTGACATGATCTCATGGTCTAAGGATTAGGATCACTTCGTAAGTTGTTATAGCAATATAAACTCAATGACTTTGATCGTAATGCTATACTTCGGATGAATGTTCATCACACCATTACACTAATGTTGTGATCCCGTTATTAACAACATCCAATGTCCATGATCAGGAAATCTTGATCATCTTGTTAATCAACGAGCTAGTTTATGAGAGAGGCATAACTAGGAACTTTCTGTTTGTTTATTAAACACACATGTATTAACGTTTCCGTATTAATACAATTATAGCATGCAAAATAAACATCTATCATATACTTGGAATACACATAATAAACACTTTATTATTGCCTCTCAGGGCATATTCCCTTCACCTGGTCCATCCCAAGGAAGGCCCACGTCAAATATACGCCGGCCCATGAAGATTTTCGGGTGGCCAAGGCCCATGACGCCTTCGGATCCTTGGAGAGAAAGATTAGAGTAGATAGGAAATTCAAAGGGGTAAAACCCTAAAACCTGTAACCGACTAGGTCTGTGCCTGGGACCTGCCTGAGTCTATATAAAGGCTAGGAGGGCACGACTTAGATCTCTCTCATACACTTTCGTGTACACACCTCCACGCCAGATCGCATCTGCGCACCCCTGTAATCTCCGGTTCCGCCGTAATCAAGAGCAGACAAGCAGGAGTAGGGTTTTCCCTCCGGGGGCCTGAACCTGGGTAAATCTCGTGTCCCGTGTTGCTTGTTTGCTAACCGTTCCGCGATCTCCATCATCCCCATCTTCTCCAAAACCCAAGCCCATGATAATGGGCATTGATGATATTAAACCTCGTCAATTGGCGCCGTCTGTGGGAACTGGGGACGCTGATTGTGTGATCGTGACGGTCCCAACCCGAACGATCTACAACTCTGCGGCGACGAAGAGTCACCTCCTCTTCGGCGTTTTCGACTTCACCGCCCACTCACCGGCCACCATGAAGGACTTCGAGCCCGTAGGCGACGGACTCGAGATCCTATTCGGGAGCTTCTGCTTCCAGGAGGGCCAAACCGGCACTCTTCGCCTCCCAGAGCGGGTGCCCCTGCCATCGATCAGGCCCGCTTCATGGGCCCCACACCCTGTGCTACGCACATCGTCATCAATAGATGAATCCTACGACAGCAGCAGCTGCAACTCCGATATGTGCGATCCGCCGTTGTACGAAGGGACCTACGGTTCCGGATCCGAAAGCTACGGCAGCAGCGGACCAATCTACGAGCGCTACCAATGCGCCGTAGTCATCCAGAGCGACATGGATCAACAAGCGCCCAACCCTCCACCTAACTCACATGACAGAAACGGCGGGAACAGAAGAAGCCAGTCCCCCCCACCCGAAGGGGATAACACCGGCCATGTCATCCGCCTTAGCAAAGAAGGATGGGCCCAGGCACGCGCCCACTACTAGGAAAACGGCTATAGGTAATCAGCACATCCGTGGCTCACATGGTTGAAGTGCCCCACGGCTAAAACAGGCGTGGCTCACCTGTGGGCAGTGCCCTACTAATAACTAGAACATCCGTGGCGCACATGACCATAGTGCGCCACAGATGTGGGCTGTGGCCAGGCCTACGCCAAACTTCATAGCGCACTACAGCCATGTGCGCCACGGTTGTTAGGGTCATCTGTGGCGCACGTGTGCATGGTGCGCCACGACTAGCGCATACCTCTGCTCAACGGCCACAAACTTACGTGGCGCACTCGCCTAGTGCGCCACGGGGACTAAACATCGTGGCGCACTCCGCCTAGTGCGCCATAAGTTTAGACTCTGTGGCGCACTGGGGCCGTGTGCGCCACAGATGTTTCGATTCTTTTAGGACAGCACTTTATGTGCACATGTGTGCCCACACATCCACCACCCACACTTCACTTTCCCCTTCTTCTTCCTCCTTAGATCTAGTCGGGATCTTCTCCTTCCCACCTCAATTTCTCCATACATTCACCATTTTTAGCATGTAAAACTTGCTTTGGATGTTACATAAGTAATAGAGGAGGTCTCCGGTCTCTCATCTATCCGTCTCCGATCGCCACACCTCTCCTTTCCATCTTTCTCGCGATCGGTCTCTCATCTCGGTAAGTTGTCCATGTAAGGATGTGTTCATGTGTATATGGATGATGCATGTGCTCATATGTATGTAGATGATCGATGCTCATGATGTGTGTATGTGTGGAGAGGATCGATGGTCATATGTGTGTGTATATGGAGAGTATCGATGATGCTCATGCATGTGCGTATGGAGAGGATAATGATATGTTCATGTGTGTATGGATCGGTCTCTCTCTCTTGTGTTTGTATGTGAACAAGTTGCCATTTGTTTTGCCAAAATGTTGATTCATTTCCATTTTGGCAAGACTTTGGCATTTCGTAAAGGTCCTAATTTTAGGATAGGTCATGCCGAAATTTTCTATCGACCATTGCATGCATGCATTCATTATGTGGTTCTAATAGACTTCAAAATTGTACCGTGTACATCGTGCAGGCAAAAATGGTCCGCATAATGAGCGAATGCATTGTGGCTAGATTTTTGAAATGTGAGACGGCCGACATGATACGAAATAACAAGACAGATATAAGATGTCCGTGCAGAAGATGCAAACTCAACTGGGTGATCGACCCAGATTCCGGGAATCTGCAGGCGCACCTGCTCCTCCATGGTTTCATGGATGGATACACTCGTTGGATAAGCGATGGTGTAGATGATGGAGACGGTGAAGAAGGTGGCCAACATGACGATGATCATCATCACGGCGAGAACGGGCGAGATGATGAAGAGGCTCCTGGAGATGGTGAAGGTGCGGAAGCAGACCGGGATGATGATGATCTAGATGCCGGAGGAGCAGACGACGATGGAACAACGTCAGGCTGGGTGCGGGACCCTTATGTGCAAGAGCTGCTTCTCAAGTAGACGAGTAACGCCAGGGCTGCCGCTAGAGAGAAAGCCAAGCTTGCGCAACTTGAGAAAGACGCGGTTACTCCATTGTATGAAGGATGCAGGCCCGATGATACCCGGTTGAATGTAACGCTCAAGGCTATGGAGATGAAGGCAAAGCACAAATTGAGCGACGCAAGCTTCGACGATATGATGGCATTCTGGCACGATCGTCTCCCGGAGGGGAACACATGTCCAACTAGTATCGAGGATGCCAAGAAAATCGTCTGTCCTCTCGATCTACCGCACGTTAGATATCACGTATGCATCAACGATTGCATCATTTATCGGGGCGAGGACGCGGAGAAAACCACATGTCCGGTGTGCGGAGTGAGTCGATACAAGAAAGGGAAGAAAGCACCTCGAAAAGTGGTATGGTACTTTTCTATCACCCCTCGTCTGCAGCGCTATTTCGCGGACCCTAAGGAAGCGAAGCTCATGCGATGGCATGCGGAAAGGAAGAAGCCAGGAGATGATGATGACCCCGAAAAGGATGAGCTGCTGACGCACCTTCGGATGCTAGCCGCTGAAAGCATTGGACCTCGAATTCCCAGAATTCGGTGGAGATTCGAGGAACATCAGGCTTGGTGCGAGCACCGATGGACTCAATCCGTTCGGTAGCCAGAGCAGCACGCACATCACTTGGCCTGTGTTTGTATGGATGTACAACCTCCCTCCATGGTTGTGCATGAATAAGAAGTACATACAAATGAGTATGCTAATTCAAGGGCCGAAACAACCTGGTACCGACATCAATCTGTATCTCGGGCTGTTGAAAGAGGAGCTAGCCACGTTATGGGAATCTGGAGCCAATACTTACGACGCCGTCGCACAAGATTATTTCACTATGAGAGCCGCGTTGGTCACTACGGTGCAAGACTATCCAGGTTGCGGGTATATCTCGGGGCAGGTTATCCAAGGATTCTACGCATGCGTTAGGTGCATGGATAACACAAGCTATCTCCAACTAGAGAAAGATCCAGGTCATCGAAAACCGTGTTCATGGCGCACGGAGGTGGCTCGGCAAGAATGATCCATGGAGAAAACGTGGAGACCTGTTCGATGGCAAATCGAGACCGAGGAATCCCGAGCGTAGGAGCAGCGATGAAGTGGAAGAGTTGAAAAACCGGAAAGATTGTCCTAAGCACGGAAAGAAGCGAAGAGGCAGCAACAAGACAAGCCGATGAAGGTATGGAAAACAAGGTCTGTTTTCCGGGAGTTGCCATCTTGGAAGTTTCTCCACGCCTCATAGCCTCGACATCATGCATATCACGAAAAACGCGTGCGAGTCGTCGCCACCATAATCAACATGCCGAGATAGGACGAAGATGGTCCGAAAGCAAGGCACGACTGATATGCTTGGGTATCCGGAAGGAGCTTCACGGAGGCCTACTCTCGATGATCGTGAAGATGACGATGATCATGAGTCGGAGACGACACAAGGTCGTCGGAAGGGTAAAAGTTCAAGAAGAACGAATATTACGCCTCCTTCTTGCTTCACTCTAATCCAAGATGAGATCAAACAGTTTTTCAAGTGCCTTCTAGGAGTCAAATTTCCTTACGGCCACGCTGGCAAGATAAGCGGATACCTAGACGAGGCGAAGCGAGGTTCATGGCATGAAGTCTCACGACCGTACGTGCTAATGATGCAGTACTTCCGGTCGCACTAAGAGGGATAATGGACGAGCACGTCCTGAAACGTTATTTGGCCTATGCAAGTTTTTCGACGTCATCGCTAGGAAGTCGATTGGCTTGAATCAGCTCGGAAGGCTACAGGAGGAGATCGTGGTCATACTATGTGAGCTTGAGGTCTACTTCCCACCCGCATTCTTCGACATTATGGTGCATCCTGGTCCATGTCGTGGAGGACATCGTATAACTCGGGCCGATGTTTCTCGCAGCATGATGGCGTTCAAAGGATGAACGGACACATCAAAGGATACGTTCATAGCAGGTCCGTCAGATGGAAGCATAGCCAAGGGCTTTTCGGCGAAGAGTGCATCTCTTTCGCACGAATTATCTAGACATCGAGAACCTCGGTCTTCCGTCAACAGACACCTTGGCAAGCTCGACGGATCTGGTCACCGAGAGGGTCGCCGACATCTGCATGCGCACTTCGATTTTCGACGCGCAGACTTTGATCGAGCAAACCTCGTCGCGCTACAGCATTTAGAACTGGTCGATCCTTGGGTACAGAAGCACAAAAGGTTAATCGAGAAGAAGTACAGTGACCGGGGCATACAGAGGAAGCAGGGAGAAATAATCAAAGAGCACAACTCAGATTTCACGCGTTTGTTTAGGCAGACGCTCCTTGATAATCCCCCGAGCTCGCATTCTTCTGACACGGAAAAGATCATATTCACCTTGTCGCAGGGACCGATGCAAAACCTGGTGACCTATCAGGCGTATGATATCAACGGCTACACATTCTACACGGAGGAAAAGGACAACAAGTGTGATTATCAGAACTCAGCGTAACATCGAATTCTACACCGATGACAACATGAAGGAAAGATTCTGGAAGAATCGAGGAGATCCGGGAGCTCGACTACTATGGAGAAAAGGTGCCGATGTTCCGTGTCGGATGGGCAAAGCGTCGAAGAGAAGACCGTATTTCACAACCATGGTTATACCGAAGTAGCCAAATCCAAGGCCGCGGCAAACGTGGCGAAAAATGAACCGTGGGTACCGCTACCAAAGTGGACCAATGTTTTTCATTACCGACAAAGCCTAGCCGTGTTGTCGTGAGGAGAGGAAAAAGGAACATCATCGGAATGGATGGAGTCGCCAATGAGCAAGACTTCACCAGACGATGCGATCCAAAGATTGAAGATGACGACGACTACGATGCAAAGAACATACATCACAAGAAGAAAAGGACAACCCTACCCAAAAAGGTAGCCGTTCGAAGAAGAAACATTAAAGTGCCGGGCTAAATTATTCAACCGCGACAAAGAAGGTAAAAAAGATTGTAAAACGCTATCTCAAAAAATATTGTAAACGCGTGGTCGAAAAAGATTGTAATATTCATGGACAAATTATTATGAAATTTAGTTATACTTTGAATCATATTTGTAACACTTTTATGACATATATCACTACTTTTTGGCATTTTGGAATATTTAAAAGTATTTTAAAAACAAAACAAAACTTGTATGGCATAAATCACCACTTATGGACATTTTTTGGAACATTTAAAAGTATTTTTAAAATAAAAATAAAAAAGTGGAGCACCAGGATTCGAACCTGGGTGCTCATAGTTTAGAATAGAGCTAAGGGGCAGAACCAGTGGGCTATGACAAGATTAGTGCTAATGAAGGGATGGCGCCCTCTTATCGTAGTCCAACACACATAGGCGTGGCGCACCACAGCCAAGTGCGCGCTGATTAGCGCACAGCCAAGTGTGCTACGGTTATCCGTAGCACACTTGGCCGTGGTGCGCCACGCTATGTGTGTTGGACGCTAGTCAACCGCCCATCTCATAGACACCACACGCTGCCATGGCCGCTGCATCAGCCAGACACCACACGCACAGATCGCCACCGCCACGATCGCCACCGCTACCGCTGTGCTCTCGAGGAGGAGGAGGCCCGCCACAAGGCGCTCTCGAGGAGGAGGCCACGCTTGGAGGAGGAGGCTCCGTGGAGGAGGAGGCCGCTTGTGGAGGAGGAGGATCGCGCCTGGCCGTCGTCGCCGTCGTCCGCCCGTGGCATAGGTAGCCCCTCCTGCCTCTCTCCTCCCTCTCCCTCTCTCTCCCTCTCTCCCTCTCTCCCCTCTATCTCCCCGATGGGGTCGCCTCTGAACCAAGCCGATTGCTAGGCCAATCTGGGTAGGCCTCAGTAGGCTAAGCACAGTCAATCGCCGGGATTGACGCGATTGGCCGATCCTAGGTTCACAGTTGTTCTAGATTCGCTTTGTTCGTGGATTCCAAGCCTACACGCAGATTAAAATTTTCAGATTTGTCTACATCTTCTAGTATAGCTTATAATGGCATCTGTAGCATCTGCGGCCTATTTAGACAAACATGTTTGGTGTTTTGTAAAATTTTGGGATGCTAATCAGTAAGTTTTTTTCTGTTGAGATTTACTTAATGTTTCAGTGTTGTGCTCCAGGAGATACCATGTTGATCAAGTCAATAGGGTTTTGTAGTTAATCAATGTTGCCAATCTGGAATATAATGATGTTTAGTTAATTGTGATTTGTTTGTTTAGTTATCGTGTAGCTAGATGTCAATCTTGATTAGCATCTGAACTGCTTAGAAACATTGAATTGTTTCAGGCTTGTTCTGATTTGCCTACACGCAGATTAAAATTTTCAGATTTGTCTACATCTTCTAGTCTAGCTTATAATGGCATCTGTGTAGCATCTGCGGCCTATTTAGACAAACATGTTTGGTGTTTTGTAAAATTTTGGGATGCTAATCAGTAAGTTTTTTTCTGTTGAGATTTACTTAATGTTTCAGTGTTGTGCTCCAGGAGATACCATGTTGATCAAGTCAATAGGGTTTTGTAGTTAATCAATGTTGCCAATCGGAATATAATGATGTTTAGTTAATTGTGATTTGTTTGTTTAGTTATCGTAGATAGATGTCAATCTTGATTAGCATCTGAATGCTTAGAAACATTGAATTGTTTCGTGCTTGTTCGATTGACTTATACAATTTTGTTGCCAAGCTTGGACAGTAGCTCACTTTAGCATCTGAAAGTTCTCTATTAATTTGGTTCTCCATGTTGTTGTTGTTGTTGTCCTTTCTCACTTGTGGACCTAATTTTATCTAGGATTCTAGTAATGTTCATATCTAGCTGTGCTCTGATTGCAGAAATAAATTGATAGTTAAACCAACTAGTGCTCAGTAATATAAACTTCTCCTATGTGCATCCATTGTTTCAGCTTTTATTTGACTAAGATAGCTTTTGTACATTTTTTACTTAATAGAATGGCCTCCAAGATTTTCTTATTAATAAAATTAGAATGGGTGGATGCTATCATATACTTGTTGTCATATTTGTTGTCATACTTGCTGTCATATACTTGCCGTCATACTTGTTGTCAATGATGTTGATATAATCTGTGGTGATATAATTGTAGCACTTGAAATTGTGCTTGTGCTTGTATATGAAGAACTTTATTATGTGTGTATGCAGGTTCTTGTATGAAATGAGTCCCGTTTTTTTTAATGTTGATTAACTTCCGCTTTGCGTAAATCGGGCACTCTAGTTTAAGAAAATTAGCAAAGGTCATGCCGGATTTTCCGTGCATTTAACCAATTATTTGTTTTTATTAGTGCAAAGATGTGTGACAACGACGAGGCTGGATGTTCTAAGCGCATCGCTGAAGGAGAACTCGGACCTCGAATAAACAATTGACATTCGGGAGGCGGCCCAATGGCTAGAAAACGATGAAGAATACCATCCTTCGAGAGCGAGGATGATGAGATGGAAGACGCGGAGGAAGAAGCCAAGGAACGGACGATGAAACCACCGATGGCGGCGAGGGCACAGGAGTGGTAGCAACCTCCTAAGAAGAAGAAGCCGAAGGACCGCGCCGAACACGGTCGGCAGTCGGGGAGGAAATTACAAGTGAGCCCAACAGGGTTCCTTTGGAGCCCGCCCTTGTCGTCAAAAGCACGGTGGGCAAGTGGCGGCGATCACCCGGACAACCATCTCGATCAACACCGAGAATCTCCGGCATAAAGATAATGGCCACTTGCGCACTCCTCTTCGAGAAGTGCACGCGGATACAAGTTCCCGCTAAGTATCGAACACAAATTATCATGGGAACGGTAAACAAATCCGCCCTCACAAAGATGAGCACCGCCAAATTGGAGAACCGGATAAAGAAGAAGATCTATAAAGAAGGCAAAAGTCTCGAGGAGATCCGGAAGATTGACCCGCATATCACCGAAGATCAGTTCCGGAGTTCAAGGAGAGGTGTGAATCCGAAGAGCCCCGCCAATAGTAATCGGGAAAGGCGCCGCAGCGATGAATATAGGTCATCACCATCTCGGATCTGGTGGATACAGAACCGGAGGCCAAATGGAATAAGGAGGACGAAGAGTATAGATCCAAGGGATAGAAAACCCTTTGCTAAATTCAACCCGGCAGGTTCGAAACTTCATCGAGGCCCGCTACCATGTGGACCCAAAAACCAAACAACTCACCGGATCCTGCGGTGAAGGAATTCGAGGAAATTGTGGTAAGTATAATCTAATTACCGGTGATCAACACGATTGCAATCTAATCGATGATCTAAATGATTCACAGTTACTTCTTCTGCAGGAGGAGGAAATTGTTGCTAGTCATGGATCCCAGGGTTCCTCATCCCAGGGGTCGACGGCCACCGTGGGATAACCCTTTTATGAGGCGATGAACCGGGCCAAGAAAATAGAGCCATTCTGAAGAAGCCGTCGTCGGCTGCCGCCCTCGGGGTAAGAATTGGGTGGATCATTTTGGTCCACCGAGGACGCATGTGGCGCCGTCGGGAAGGAGCGAGGAGGAAAACAGAGGTTCAAGAACTTAAGGCACAAGTGGCGCGGATCCCGCAGATCGTCCAAGACAACCTGGCAATCACCCTTACGCCCTTCCCGCTACCTTGGTGGAGTCAATAGCGAAGAGTGCGGGTGGTCGAGTAGGGCCGTGCCCGATTCAAGCATGGTCGTGACCACTCGAACAACGCGGGCGATTTAATCAGCGAACTACGTGTTCGTGACTCCGCTAGCACCGCGCCGCGCCAAGTGTTGGTGACTCTCGCCATCACCAAGGCGCCGAGTACATGTTGGTGCCCCCCACGCCATCGTCAGCGGCACCGGAGCTCAAGCACCCGTCGGTAGGGAGAATACACCGGCGGCCGCGCCATCAAGCGCCTTTCTCTCTTGCCGCCTACGCCGTGTCGGTGCGTAGACATTAGCCGATCTCGACGCCATCACGGTAAACAAATTGCTTTAATTACCGCCTTTCATGCCATCTATATATTACTCTTGTGGCATCTCGCTCTGACGACGCCGTACATGTTTTCCGCAGACGGATGTTCCTTGCACTCTCTTATGCTACGTGAACAACGAAATGAGGATGTTGCCAAGGTACCATCGTTCAACCCTTGCAGCGCACGTTCCACTCAAAGCCGATGCTAGATAGCGTGCACAGGTTAAAATTAGTCGGTGCTAAGGGGCTGCGACGACACGGAACCTCCCATTCAACCCCGTGAGGCGGATGAAGAAGAGTCGTCATCCTCGGTTGCTTCGCTTGTTCATGCTATGGCCAAAGAGCATGATCCGTTTGGGGGCGGGGGCCATCACGCCCACAGACAACGGCACCGCTGTCGTGCGGCGACAAGCGGTGGCAAAACCTACCGCCCTCGCGTCACCTCCACGGTGGGTCGGATGATCATGTTGATGATATGCACATGGCGCAGGATCCGGCCGAGGACTTCAAGACCGGAATGATCACTTCTTCAGACTCGGTTTGTAACGAAGACCAAGCTGGTGGCCCCACGTAGAAAGCCACTATCACCAAGCGTCTGCTTGGTTCTCGGAGACGCCTCCGACTTGCGCCTTTACAGAGCCAGTGATACAACCAACCGCCCTTTATTCTAAGCCTGACACACTATATAGGGCCGGTGCTCAGATTATGTGCTGCCCGCTCTCCAAAAGGAAAAAAGGGCAGGAAAAGAAAATCTAGCAATCGAGCCAGTGGTGGCGTCAACAACTGCGAATCCGATCAGGTTTCGGACGGGCCACCAAGACCGAGGGTATTATGTGGAGGATTCATGTGGCGGGTGAGCCCATGCTACCTAAGAATTTTCGGAGGCTTGCCAGTTCGGAACTGCAGAGTGTGCATGACGGCGTGCTGACGATAGAGAGACGCCTTCTATCGGAGAAAGATCCCTCGCACCCGGTATTCGTGGTTAAGGTGCCACCAGGCTTGGGCTTCACGACACCGCCTTGCGGATCTGTTCTTCCCTGCGGTTCGAGGACATCTTCAATATATTCCACCTATACCCGCTGCACAATACCATGGTCCGTCTCTTTTCTCTCACCGCCACGCAGATCATTAGAGAGAACACACCGCATCGCTATAGTGGACCCCTACTACATGCGTGACGGTGCTTGGGTTCCCCGAACGACGTATCGTGGCCTCGTGCCTAAAAAGAATCCTCGTGGAGAACAAGACAAAGGAATACATTCTCGTGCCTTACTTTCCCGAGTAAGTCGTTATTCACCGCCACCGTCGATTGGCTTTATTAGATCATCATCATTCTTTTTCAACACATTCCATTTGAATTTTTTAGGCAGAGATGAACACGCGCTCATCTCCTTATCGCCAAGCATTCCCCGCCACGTATTTCGACTCGGGAGTCTAGAAAAGAAGAAAAACTACGACAAGATCAAGGAAGTTCGATGATGCTCTCACGGCTTTGCCTCGACGGAAGGCACCAGCTTCGTGCGTAAGAAGGTAAAGTTCGGCAGCACGTCTTCAACCACGTATGAGTTCCCTGCGTGAAGCGGTAGGAAAACAGAAGAAGGAAGCCTACTACGCACTCCATCACATGAGGCGTTCCTACTTGACCAGCGTAATTCTCTGTTGCCGGATCATCTCAAAGCAATGGGCGAGCAAAGGCCAAGATCAATGATTCGGATATTAGACAAGAGATGTATCGCATCCAAGCAGGCTTGGGGCAATCATCTTCGTGATGTCATGACTTGAGGGGATCTTCTACGGAGGAAATATCCCGAATAACCATGACATAGAAGATCGCCTAGAGATGCGGGGTGACTATAGGAAGTTCATGACGAGGCGTCCTCCGTTCCCTAAGCCGAGCGTAAGGCTTGATGTTGGCCTAGTTGTAGTTGCAAACTATAGATGACCTTTGTGTGTGTGTGGACGACAAGTGTACTTATCTTATTAGGTTTATGAATCACCGCTTACTTATTTTGCTTATTATTATTATATATCAATCAATGCTTGGTTTTTTGCTTACTCTTTGGTTTTTGCTTACTCTTTGGTTCTCGGACGACAAGTGTGAGTTATTTTTGTCTTTTTCGAGAATATGCCGATGATTGAAATGTCGTGGCACAATATATATGTGAATGTGCTATGACGGGATTATGTCCTTGTGATATGCACAAGTCCGAATTGTGCATCCTACTTGGGCGACAAATTCGCCATAAGCAATTCCCGTGTCCAACGACCTAGCTAGTTATATATGAGGCATGCTTTTGAGTTATTTTTGTCTTTTTCGAGAATATGCCGATGATTGAAATGTCGTGGCACAATATATATGTGAATGTGCTATGACGGGATTGTCACCTTGTGATATGCACAAGTCCGTGAATTGTGCATCCTACTTGGTGACAGTCCGTCATAAGCAATTCGTGTCCAACGACCTAGCTAGTTATATATGAGGCATGCTTTTCGAGTTATTTTGTCTTTTCGAGAATATGCCGATGATTGAAATGTCGTGGCACAATATATATGTGAATGTGCTATGACGGGATTGTTAGCCTTGTGATATGCACAAGTCCGAATTGTGCATCCTACTTGGCTAGCATCCCCGTCATAAGCAATTCTGTGTCCAACGACCTAGCTAGTTATATATGAGGCATGCTTTTGAGTTATTTTGTCTTTTTCGAGAATATGCCGATGATTGAAATGTCGTGGCACAATATATATGTGAATGTGCTATGACGGGATTGTTAGCCTTGTGATATGCACAAGTCCGTGAATTGTGCATCCTACTTGGCTAAAATCCGCCATAAGCAATTCCTGTCCAACGACCTAGCTAGTTATATATGAGGCATGTTTTTGAGTTATTTTTGTCTTTTTCGAGAATATGCCGATGATTGAAATGTCGTGGCACAATATATATGTGAATGTGCTATGACGGGATTGTTAGCCTTGTGATATGCACAAGTCCGTGGTGTGCATCCTACTTGGCTAACAGTCCGTCATAAGAAATTCTGTCCAACGACCTAGCTAGTTATATATGAGGCATGCTTTTGAGTTTGCTCTTTTGATTTAAGAGTACTTTCTATAAGTGTATCTTCATATGACTTTAATTATACATGTTTTTCAATCACCGGTTAGTTATTATTGTCAAATTGTAGATGACGTGGTACGTCGTGTACAAGGGACGGGTTCCCGAAGTCTACGATGATTGGGAAGATTGCCGGAGACAGTGCACCGTTTCATGACAATAGCTACAAAGGGTACAACACTATGGCGGAGGCGGAAGATAGATACACGCTATCTAGCGGGAGTTAGGACAAGGAACCGGATGAAGACCTACACCTTCGTCGGCGGTGATCATGCTTATCTTCTTTGGTTATTTATCCCGCGTTTGTGTCTAGCTAGCTAGTTTAGATGTCTAGGCGAGCTTTCGAGCTCTAACTTGTTCGATCGACACATGTATTCGCATGTCACCAACTACTACTTTGTAACATGATCAAAACAATGTAACTTGGACTATGTATTCATGTATGAGACTTATCTATATGTATTTGTTTCAATCTTGTTTTTCATATCGGTATTTATATATATAATTGTATATCTTGTATCGTGTGTGTATATCTGTAATATTGTATATAATCATTGCATATAATCGGCTTGGAAATTAAAAAAATACATCCATGGCGCATGTTCTATCTTCGTGGCGCACTACACCTAAAGCGCACCATGGATGTTTAGTGGCGCCGGGTAGTGCGCCACGTAAGATCCAAGGGTAGCGCACCATGCCAAACTTCGTGGCGCACTGGGTGGTGCTCACTATCTCTGGCAAGTGGCGCACTAGGCAGTGCGCCACGGCTGAGAGATAGCCGTAGCGCAAGGCCCGTGGCGCACTACAGGTGCGCCACGGATGGGCCTTTCAGGTGCGCCACAGACGACCATTTTCCTAGTAGTGGCCGCCGTGACGGACAACACGGTCCTGCCTGCAGACGCCTCATGGGACCTGCTCATGGCATACCATTTTCTCCTGATCGAGGAGCACAAGAAGCGGGTCAAGATGCAAGAGTTGCTTGACAAACGCAAGCAAGCAGCCTCAGAGTCCAGCGCGTGACGAGCTGCGCTCTCCGCCATGGGCATCGGCTCCAGCTCGAACGACAAGCAAGGCAACAAGCACCGCTCTCGGATGGAGAACATGGATCCCAAGGAGCGCCGTGAGGTGACCCGAACCCTCCATGCATCCTTCATGGAGATGGATGCCGACGGCAATGTCATCCCGAAAACGCCGCAGGCTGCGATCATGGCAGCCACCGCGTACCTAGCGTCCCACCCACCTCCGGAGGGGGACCCGAAAAGAGCCATGCACAAGTCTGCACTTACCGGACTCGGACTCGTCGGAGCAGTGCTCCATCAAGAAGCTCCTACGGAGCCAAAGAAGAAACCTCCAGTCAGGTTCGATCGCATCCCCACTCCTTCATCCGAAGAAGAGGACCATGACCTTCCCCGAAGACACAAAAGCTCGCTCCAGCGCAACCGCGATTACGATGCCAGAGACGCGCTCACACATCGCAAAATAGACAAAGCGCGAGCCAAGCGCACATGCTCGTTTGAATCCGAGATGGACGAAGACGAAGGAGAACTCTGCGGAGCCCGATGTTTCAGCAGATCTGTTCGACGAACAAGGATGCCGCGAAATTTCAAACTTCCTTCGGATACTCCGAAGTTCGACGGCACACAAGACCCAAAGGCGTGGCTCAGCGACCACCTGTCATCCGTCAAGCTGCACGGCGGAAACAAGGAAACCGCCATGCAATGCCTTCAGCTGCAGCTGACAGGCGCAACCCGGATCTGGCTTAGCAGCCTATCTTCAGGGTGCATCCGAAGCTGGGAGGAGATAGTTTGTAGCTTCATCCGAAACTTCAAAGGCACCAGCAAGAGGCCCGCCTCAATCCAGGATTTGAGGGCATGCACTCAACGAACGGGCGAATCCATTCGCTCGTACATACTACGCTGGTCCAACACCAAGAACTCCGCAGCGCACATCTCCGAAGAGAGGGCCATCGACGCCTTCAAGGATGGTGTCAAGCGCCAGGACTTCAAGCAGGACCTTGGGCGTGTCAAACCCAAGACACTCGACCACCTCATGGACATTGCCAACAAGTGGGCTGACGGCGAAGATTCCGTCCACCGGGCGCACTCGGAGGAAGAAGACGACTACGGCCGGCGACGATCGCGATGGACCCGACATGGTTGCGGCCGGCTACGACGACCGTCGCAATGACGCCAACCGCAACAGTGGAGGATACCGTGGAGGAAATTTCCGCGACGGAGGACGCCCAGCACAGTCGTGGCAGCGCCGCGATCGCGATAACGGACCCTCAGCATAAGAAAAACTCTCGGGTCCTTGCACCATCCACTTCTACATCGACAAGCAGGATGGCAAAAAGAAGGCGAGCCATATGCTCAAGGACTCCCGCGAGTTCCAGAAGATCAGCGAAAGCATGTTTCATATGAGGCAGCAAGCTCCACCTCCTGGATTCGGGAATGCACCCGCACCAGGTGAGATAGCGCATGGAGCTCCTCCACCTCCACCTGTGGGAGGCCCGAACCAACCAGTCGCACCAGCACAGAACAACGCTGGGAAGGGGTATCCCCCGCCGAAAGGATCACTGATGATCCCGAAGGGGCACCCCACGAATAGGGTGCAGAAGAAAATCACCCGTCAGATCAACCTGGCCGTGACAACTCCACCCGCCATCCCTGAGTACCTCAGTGGATCGGAGTCCTGCATCACGTTCAGTCGTTCGGATCACCCTTGCTAGATCCCTCGCCCAGGTCATGCTGCCCTGGTGCTGGAGGCATAGATCGGAGGTTTCGAGATGAGCCGCGTCTTCATGGACGGCGGCAGCGGCATCAACCTGATGTTCGCAAGTACTCTAGCAGCAATGCGGATCCCACAGTGCAGCCTGGAACAGTCAGACACAACGTTCCACGGCATCGTCCCAGGAAAGGGCATATTCCCCCTGGGCAAAATATGGCTCGACATCATCTTCGGCCAACCGGACAACTTCCGATGCGAGCAGATCGAATTCGAAGTGGTAGACTGGCCATCACAATACCACGCCATCCTCGGGCGTGTAGCATTCGCAAGGTTCTTGGCTGTCCCACATTACGCATACCTGCTACTCAAGATGCCAGGACCTAGAGGCGTCATCACAGTCCACGGGAGCTTCACCCGATCGGACCAATGCGACAGCGAATTCAACAGAATCTCCCAGTCATTCGGCATGCAGGATGATCTCGTAAGGCTCCGCGAAGTGACGGGTAATGGGGCACCCCCAGTCGCACGACAAAACACACCTGACATGTCCTTCGACTCCACCGTCAACACAAAGAAGGTGCAGGTCCACCCGACGGATGCCTCCAAGACGGCGCTGATCGCCAACGACCTCAGCCTCGCATAGGAAAGCGCGCTCGTCGAATTCCTCCGTGAGCACTGGGAAATCTTCACCTGGTGTCCTGCGGACATGCCAGGAGTTCCCAGGGAATTCGCCGAGCACGCACTCAACGTCTTTCCAGACACCAAGCCCGTCAAGCAGTTCATCCGGAGACTGTCCGTGCCATGGGCCGAAGCCATCGGGATGGAAATCAACAGGCTACTCGCTGCAAACTTCATCAGGGAAATCAAAGAAAGCGAGTGGCTCGCAAATACAGTGATGGTCCCCAAGAAGGACACGGACATCTTGCGGATGTGCGTGGACTTCACGTCGCTGAACAAGCACTGCCCAAAGGACCACTTCCCTCTTCCTCGGATCGACCAGATCATCGATTCGACTGCAGGATGCGAGAAACTCTCCTTCCTTGATGCCTACTCAGGCTACAACCAGATTCTACTCAAGGTCGAAGATCAAGAGAAAACAACGTTTATCACACCGTTCGGAGTGTTCTGCTATAACACAATGCCCTTCGGGCTAAAGAACGCAGGTGCCACGTACCAGCGATGCATGCAGGCATGGCTAAAGGACCAGATCGGTCGCAACGTCCAAGTCTATGTTGACGACATAGTCATCAAAACCAGGGAGTCCAGAACGCTCATCGACGATCTCCATGAGAGGTTCGATAATCTCGACCGCTACAGGATCAAGATCAATCCTGAAAAGTGCGCCTTCGGCGTCCCATCAGGACAACTCCTTGGCTACTTCATCTCCCAGCGAGGGATCGAGGTGAACCCGAAGAAAATCCGGGCCATCATGGCGATGGAGAAGCCGAAGAATCTCAAGGGTGTCCAGCAGCTCGCAGGGCGAATAGCGGCATTGAGCAGGTTCATCAGTCGCATGGGCGAGAAGGCCCTACCATTCTACCAGCTGCTACGCAAGGAAGATAAATTCGAGTGGACGCCCTAAGCGGATGACGCATTCGAAAATCTCAAGCGACTGCTCTCCACCTCACCTGTTTTGGTCACGCCAAAGGAGCGCGAGCCCCTGCTGCTGTACATAGCAGCCACACACCAGGTGGTCAGCACCGTGCTAGTGGTCGAGCAACCCAAAGAAGGCAAGACCCATGGGGTCCAACGCCCAATTTACTACCTCAGCAAGGTATTGACGCCAACAAAACAGAGGTACCCTCACTATCAAAAACTCGCCTACGGCGTGTGCATGACGACTCGTCGGTTGAGCCATTACTTCCAGGAGCACCAGGTGATGGTCATCAATGAGGCACCCCTGAACAACATCCTGAATAACCCATAGGCCACAGGACGCGTGGCCCTGTGGGGCATCGAACTGTCACCCCTAGACATCGTCTACGAGAAGCGACTTGCAATCAAGTCTCAGGTCCTCCCGGACTTCCTTGTACACTGGATGGAGCTACAGCTGCCAGACACCCTAGACATGTCGCAGTCATGGATGATGCACTTCGACGGATCCAAGCGTGAAGCTGGAGCAGGAGCCGGAGTCATACTGACCTCCCCGCAGGGAGACAAGATGAAGTACGTCCTTCGGATGAAATTCCGAGCTTCCAACAACGAGGCCAAATACGAAGCCCTCATCCACGGCATGAGGATTGCAAAGATCTGCGGCACAACGCGCCTGGTCATCTACGGTGACTCCAACCTCGTCGTCCAACAGACGATGAATGAGTGCGACGCACACGCCGAAAACATGATTGCATACCGCGCACTCTACAACGCACTCGAAGGAGAATTCGACGGCTGCGAGCTTCGGCACGTTGGAAGATAAAGCAACGAGGAGGCCGACAAACTCGCCAACATCGGCTCCACCTGTGCAAGGGTGCCACCAGGTGTGTTCCTCGAACAGATCTGTGTGCCATCCATCAAGCAGAAATTCCCCAAGGGATCACCCGAAGAAGCAGAACACTCGGGGGCCACGCTACCCGAAGGTCATGAAGGACCCGAAAAACTGGACACAGAGGTCGCTATGGTAAACCTGATGCAGGTCATGGCAGTCGAAGAAACCTGGACACGACCGTACCTCCAGTACTTAATAGACGGAGAACTGCCTGACAGCCCGACGGATGCCCGGCGCATATCTCGCCGGTCAAAAGCTTTTACAATCATCAATGGCGAGTTGTACAAGCGCAACATTACAGGTGTACTACAAAGGTGAGTCACCATCGGTGACGGGAAAACCATACTCCAAGCATCCACGAGGGCATCTGCGGCCATCACGCAGGCAGCCGCTCCCTTGTCGCCAAAGCTCTACGAGCTGGATTCTACTGGCCAACGGCCATGAACGACGCAAAGGACATCGTCCGAAGATGCAAGGGGTGCCAAAGGTTCGCTGACAAACCACACGCACCCGGGTCAGAGCTCAGGCCCATACCTCTAGCCTGGCCTTTCGCTCAATGGGGCCTCGACATGATCGGGAAACTGCCAAGGTCCTCGAAAGGGGGTCACGTGTACCTCCTGGTCGCAGTCGACAAATTCACCAAGTGGATCAAGGCCATGCCAGTCACTAACCAAAAGGGCAAGACCACCGTCAAGTTCTTTGAATCCATTGTCTACAGGTTCGGCATACCGCATAGCATCATCACCGACAATGGATCGAACTTCATCTCCAAAGAATTCCAAGACTTCTGCAAAGGCCTCGGAATCAACATCACATACGCCTCGGTGGCACACCGGCAAAGGAACGGGCAGGTGGAAAAGGCCAACGGACTAATCGGCGCTGGCATCAAGAAGCGCCTCATGAGCCCACTCGAGCGACCTGCCGGAGCCTGGACGAAAGAGCTACCATCCGTACTATGGACCTTGCGTACCACGCCAAACAGCTCCACCGGCTACACGCCGTTCTTCATGGTGCACGGAGCCGAAGCCGTGATACCAGCCGAAGTACGCCACCAGGCCCCCCGGGTCATCGCTTATAGCGAAGCCGAATCCACGACTGCACTCAAAGACGCCGTCGACGCACTCGACGAGGCACGATACATAGCAGCAGCTCGATCAGCTGTGTACCAGCAGAGTCTCCGCAACTACCACTGCGGACGGCTGCGCCCAAGTTCCTTCGTCGAAGGATACCTCGTCTTGCGACTCAAGCAAGAATGACCGAAGAAATTCGAGTCACCATGGGAAGGACCCTACATCATCACCGAAGTCATCCCAGGTGGCGCCTATCGCCTCAAGCACGTGGAGTCTGGAGTCGCATACTCCAAACCATGAAACATCGCACACTTGCGACGATTCTACCCCTAGATACGTACCCCTTTACTTTCAATAAGGCTATTCAGCCAAGGCTACTCAGCCGAACAATGTACTTCCTCCATTACGATATAAATAAAGCTAAGTGTCTCGCCCCAAAATTTCGTTTTGCTATTCGCACCTTTACTTCATGCTACAAACGCACTCGGGGGCTCCCCCACCTCACGATTTCATCGACTGAGGATAACACGTGTACACCTGAGTAGCTGACCACGTCAGGCTAACAAAAAGGACATGTATGCAAACAAAGCACTACATGCTCAAACAACAACCAAACCTTTATAACAAAGGACAAAAACACGCCCAGTAAAAAATATACAAATTTTACATCTATCTCTTTTACAGGTACTACCTATTCTGAAAAAAACCTGAGCGCGTTGATCAAATAGATCTACGATCTCTTCGGCGTACTGCCTTACAGCCGCGTAATGCGAACGCATATCCCACACACCACCATCCGGTCGAGGGAGTGGCCCAGCCGCCACAACCGACAGATCTACATCAGGGCGATGCAGCCTCACAAGGGACAACGCAGCCTTCACTCCTGTGATGAGCTGGTGCCGCACCAATTCCTTGACATGATTCACGTTTCGAAACTTCGACAGAAGACCAGAAAGGGTTGTTGGCGCAACATCCAGCGGAAACATCACATGCAGAACCGACGCGAGCGAAGTCTGCGCCTGACAAAGCACCCGCGATACTTGGTGAACGCGATCTTGCACTGTCGCAAGGACCATAGCACGGTAACGATCCATCCAGAAGAACCCGCCGGCTTCCATGTCCTGCTGAGTCAAACAGTTGAACCGAACAGCAACACGCTCCTTATCATCCCTTGGAGCAAGGTTAGCACCTGCAATACTTGCACAACAGTAAGATGCAATGCCAGCAGGCGCATCCGAAGAAATGGGCAACAGCTCGAAAAACTTACACTGAAGCTGCTCGGACAATCGAATCAATTCCGCCATCAAGTACTCCTTTCTGGCAGCACCGCGATCCACCTTGGACTTCCAAACGTCGGCATGGCCACGCACCCCAAGCAACTCTCTCTCTCGAGACTACGAACACGGTCTCGAAGAAAAGCAAGCTGTGACGAATCATCCAAGGATGCCCGTAGCCGCGCTACGGGCGAGGTGTCAACGGGATCATCACCCGAAGGACCCTAGATCAGCAGAAAGGCAAAGACATGAACACGCAGACGAAGGAGCACATAACTCAATAAATTCATTAATTGCATCAAAAGCCACTACGTGGCACAAGGATTTGTTCATCAAAATAATTACAACAAAAGATACTACAACTATCCTACAGCTACATCGCCTAAGACGCGGCACCCTGAGTGGCCTCGGAGCCGGATTGCCTCGCCTTGGCTTCCCCCTGCTGCCGCAGCGCGTACTCGGCCAGCAGATCAATCAGCTTCAGCCCATAATGCTTACAGCGAGAAGAATAGGTAGCGAAGGCTACCTCAGATCCATCAGCAGTCGTCGGCATCCGGGATGTGACCTGGGAAAGGTCCAGCTCCGCTCCAGCCACCAAGGCCATCGCCAGCCCGAGAGATGCGCTGATGCCCTTCTGCTTGCGCTTGTGTGCCACAGGTGCTTCGGCTGACAGTGCCTCCGCCAGAGCGTCAACATTATCAAGGGTCGCGCCCTTGGGGACAAGCTCCTTGTAGAAGCGCCCAAGGACCTCCTTGGCCTTGGCGAGCGAGTTGATGACGGTGCTGCAGCAATCTTCGACCGCTGTAGTAGCATCATCCAGAGCACTCCCGTGCTCTAGAGCACCGCGGTCAAAATCGATGCCCGCGGCATCTGAGACAATAAAGACGAGGAATGAACGAAAGCACTGCAGAAGAAAGACAAGAAAACCAAAAAAGATGAAGGTGAAGATACTCACCCGAAATAGCCTTGGCAGCCGCCATAAGTTTGCTGGCCACCTCTCTCTCGCGTGAGGCCGTGGCGGTGGCAAGCTGCTCCTCGCGGTCCGTGACCTCCCGCTGCAGGCGCTCCTTAGCCTCGGCCGCAGTAGCCAGCTCCAGCTCGAGGCGCTCTTTCGCATCCACGACGACCTTGGCCTTCTTCTCCGCTTGATCGAGGCTCTTTTTGAGAGCATCAATCTCACGAAGGGAGGTGTTGTGCTCCTCTGCATTCAAATAATGAAAACATCGGATAACAGAACAAGAATACAAGAAGAGGCAAAGGCCAAAGGCATAAATGTACCTGGAAGCTGTTTGAGGCTAGCCTCCAGCACCAGGTGTCGCTGCACCAGTCGTTTGGCATCCTGCACAAAAGGCTGCAAGGACAAGACCTACTAGTCAAGAGAAGGACTCGGGGGCTACGCCCAAAAGAAAGAGCAGAAGAAAAATACACACACGAAAGCGCTTGGGGGCTCCCCCCGAGACTCAAAGGAAGAACAAAACAACAAAACTCCTTTACAGATGCTCGGGGGCTTCCCCCGTGGCAGGAGGCAGAACTACTCACATGATCCGATGGCGACTCCGAAGGTCTGCTTGCAGCCTTCTGAGGCGCAACCACCTGAACCTCCTGTAGAGAAGGGCCCGGAGCAGCGCCTTCAGAGGTATCCACCGTCTGAGGAGGAGGAGACGCAACTTTCGACTCCCCCATCATCTCCCGAGCACCATCGCTGGAGGAGTCGTTGGAAGAATGCCTGCACAAGGACAAATCAGCACAAGTACAAAGTAAATAGGCAAGAAAAAGCAGTGCAGGACAAAGGAAACTTACGAGTCAAGCTCGCTCAGGTTGAAGACAGGAGGGGTCCTCCGGACTTTCTTCTCCTCTTTCTTCTCTTCCTTATTTTCTTGCTTCTTCCACTTCGCCGGCGGATGCGGCGCTACAGCCCGCACGGGAAGGGCAAGAATCGGAGAGGAAGAGCCTCCATGCCCATCACTGTGACGCTCAAGACACAGCGGGTTCCTAGGAGTCGGAGGAGTCAAGGCATCCGAAGACTCGCTGGAACTCCGCGATCGTTTGCGAGTGTGGTCCTCGCTCGACTCGTTGGCCTCTTCAGCTGGAGATCGCGCCAATGGCAGCTCAGACATGGAATCCACCACATCATTATCTGGAGCATCCATAAATACTTCGGGTAATGGAGGCGACATGCCCGGTACTTTGAAGCTCTGCACAAGAGAAGAAAAATTGTTAGCAAACAAAGGGAAATACAATGCAGTCGAAAATGTTGGAATTATGCCCTAGAGGCAATAATAAAGATGTTATTATTATAATTCTTGTTCATGATAAAGTTTATATTCCATGCTAGAATTGTATTAAGCGGAAACATTAATACTTGTGTGGTTTGTGAACAACACCGTGTCCCTGGTACGCCTCTAAGGACTAGATCATTGATCAATGATGGTTAAGGTTTCCTAACCGTAGACATGAGTTGTCAATTGATAATGAGATCATATCATTGGGAGAATGATATGATGGACATACCCAAACTAAGCGAAGCAATTAGATCGTTTCATCGTGTTCATCTTTGCGAAGATTTTCCTATGTCAAATATTGTATTCCTTAGACCATGAGATAATGCAACTCCCTGGTACCGGAAGAAAGCTTTGAGGTCATCAAACGTCATCCTGTGAGAGGGTGATCATAAAGGTGTCTCTCAGGTGATCGGAAAGTATCTGTTGGGTTGTATGTATCGAGATGGAATTTGTCCCTCCCAAGTCGGAGAGATATACTTCGGGCCCACTCGGTAATCGATATCAACACCGCTTGCAAGCATGTGGTTAAGTAGTTAATCACAAAGTGATATCGGATTACGGAACGAGTAAAGTACTTGCTGTGAACGAGATTGAACTAGGTATGACGGCATCGACGATCGAATCTCGCAAGTAAAATATCGCGAGACGAAGGGAATATATATATGGGATTGATTGAATCTGGCATCGTGGTTCATCCGATATGATCATCTATGAATGTGTGGAGTCAATATGGGTGCCTGCACTACTGTTGATTATTGATAGAAGATCATGTCTCATATTCTCGAACCCGCAGGTCACACACTTAACGATCTCGACGCTAGGATAGATTGGATAATTGGTTTATGAATGTTTGTTCGAGTCTCGATGGGGTCCGGATATCACGACAGGTTCGGAATGGTCCGAGAATAAGATTCATATAAGGCAGTTTTGGAGTTCGAATTGTTCCGTTAATCGGTATTGTACCGAAGCTTCTAGAACCTTCCGGAAGGGGACCAACGTGGCCCCACCTTCCGGGAGGGGCATGGGCCTATGAGGGAGTGTCCTGACGCATTGGGCAGGCACAAGGCCCCATAGGGCCCAGCCGATTCTAGAGAGATTTGACTGCTTAAATCTCGGATAGAATTTCTAGATAAGGAGAGTTTAAATTGTTTAAACTAGAGATAGGATTTATAGATAAGGGAGAGTTTAAATTGTTTAAACTAGAGATAGGCTTGGAGGAGGGCAGGGCTGGCCGCCCCCTCTATATATAGAGGGGTGCGCCTCCCCGACACACACACCTTCCTCCAAGCCCTAGCAGCCTTGCTACCTTCCTCTCTCCCTCCCGACGCTTGTAGGCGAAGCCCTGCAGAAATTCTCCACCATATACACCACGCCGCCGTGTTGTAGATCCAATCTATCTCTCCACCATACTCGCTGGTCCGAGGAAGGAGGAGACGCCGAGGTGCTGCACGTGCATCTCACGGAGGCACCGCCACTTGTGGTGCTAGATCGGATCGGATCGCGAGGAGGAGAAGCGAGCACGACTACATCACCCACGCTCCGATTTAACGCTCATGCGAATCTTCAAGGGTATGAAGATCTAATCCACTCTCTCTCGTTGTTTGCATCTCCTTGATTATATCTTGGCTTTCCTCCGCTCGCTCCGTAGAAAATTTTGATTTACTATGCCGCCAAACCCTTCAAAGGGTATCGAGCTAGATCTATGTAGATGTGTTTCACGAGTAGAACGCAACATGGTTGTTGGGCGTTGATGTTTTCTGTTGCAAGCCTCTTGTTTGTGTTCTTCTTATTATGGACGCGATAGTGAGATTGAAGCGGTCCGTGCCAACCTTACGCGACGCCGTTCATGAGACCGCTCCGCACTTGACGTGTGGCTTGTACCACACATGCGCCGGTGGATGTCCGGTTTCTCACTATAGTTGTCATGGGATTAACACCAGAGTTTGGCAACCATAATATCACCGTTGTGGCTTTCCGTAGGTAAGAATCGTTCTTAGCATCTACTCCCATAAGCCACGTAAAACATGCAACAACAAAGTAGAGGCGTCTAACTTGTTTTTGCAGGGAGTGTTTTCTGTGATGTGGTATGGCCCAAGATGTGATGTGTATATTGTATGCGATGATCATGTTTTGTAATGTTTCACGACTTGCATGTCGATGAGTACACAACCGGCAGGAGCCATATGGTTGTCTTTATAATTGTGTATGACCTGCGAGTCAACTTCTTATACGCCATGTAATAGCTTTACTTTATCGCTAAGTAGTTAGCAATAGTTGTAGTTGCTATTCGTGGTGGAGGCAATCATGGTGGAGTGATGGAGATCATGCCGGAACGCACAAGATGGAGATCATTGCGCGAAGATTGGCTATACCATGTCACATAAAGTTATATGCATGTGATGTTTATCCTTTTATGTATCTTATCATGCTTAGATCGCGACAATAGCATTATAAGATGATTCCTCACTTAAAGATCAAGATAAAAACTGTGTTCTCCCCAAGTATGCACCGTTGCGAAAGTTCGTCGTGTCCAAGCATCACGTGATGATCGGGTGCTATAGACTCTATGCTCACATACAACGGGTGCAAGCCAGTTTTTGCACACGCGGAAATACTTGGGTATAACTTGACGAGCCTAGCATGTACAGACATGGCCTCGGAACACAAGAACCGAAAGGTTAAGCATGAGTCATATGAATGATATGATCGACACTTCGTTGTCCACCATTGAAACCACATCTCTTCTCGTGATGATCGGATTAGGTGTGGTGAATTTGGATCGTGTTCACTAAACAACTTGAGGGATGTTGAATTTAGTGGGAGTTCATCTAGTAATTTGATTAAGTTGAACTATTTATCATGAACATAGTCTAAATTGTACTTGCAAATATCAGAGATCCAATGGCCAAGTCCAACTTCAACTTCAACGCTTTTGCTGAGAAAGAAAAGCTTAGAAACAATGGGTCTAACTTCACCAACTGGTTCGCAATCTAAGAATCATTCTGTCATGACAAAAGGACTATGTCCTTGAGAAAGCGTTAGGTAACCCTGCCAGAGATGCTACTGATGAAAAAGCTGTTTATCAGTCGCACAAGGATGATTATGATTTGATTAAGGTCATCATGTTGTATGCTATGGAATCGGATCTTCAAAATCGTTTTGAAGAGTTCGCCGGGCCCTTTGAGATTCTCGAGGAGCTGAAAAACATGTTTCAGACTCAAGCCCGTTCTGAGAGATATGAGATCTCTACGAAATTCTTTAACTACAAGATGGAGGAAGGGAGTTCCGTTAGTGAGCACGCCATTAAGATGTCGGGCTACACTCAACTCCTTGAGCAACTGGACTGCATAATTCCAGAGGAGCTCAAGATTGACACTCCTAGCTACAAAAGTTTTGTAGTTGATCACAATCAGATTGGTTCCACTGATATGATCACTGAGCTCTTTGCTAAGATGAAAGTAGCGGAGGTGATCATCAAAAAGAATAATCATGTGTTGATGGTCAACAAGCCCCCCACCTTTAAGAAAGGTAAGGGTGCAAGGAAGCCCTTCAAGAAAGGCGGCGACAAGCGCGTTGCCCCTGCTGAGAAGAAGCTCAAGTCTGGTCCTAAGCCGGACACTGAGTGCTTCTATTGCAAGGACAAGGGTCACTGGAAGCGCAACTGTCTGAAGTACTTAGCGGACAAGAAGGCTGTGTAACACCCTCAGAATCGGTCCTATGCAAGTTTTAGCAAAACTCGCCAAACCCGCATAGAAACGATTCGAAGGTGCCCACCAGGCACTTTCGTGCGGGTGGAAAGCAAAGTAATAACATTACACAACAGTCCTCGATGGGACCCACAGAACAGATATATATACAACAGCGACTCAAAGAGTCAAGAATACAAATAGTCGGTACAAAGATCCAAATCACCTGTAAAACGATACAGCGTCCGACTACGGACAAGATGCAAATGGGGCTAAGAGCCCTGAAGAATAACCAATGGCGTCCATAACCACTGTGCCAAGCCGGAAGGGTAACCGCTAACGGCGTCGATCTCAAAACCTTAAACAAAAGGGTGCCGACAAGGGCAAAGGAAAAGAAGGAGCGTCAAGATCTTGAGGCCAAGACACGGCGAGGCTAGAATTGGCGGTCCTCACATAGGAATGGTGGATCGAAAGCGCAAAGATACACTAAACAACCTATAGAGACTCGATTCAACTGGCGGATATCAGAGAGGGGTAAGAATGACCTAACCGGATCCAACCTGAAGCTATCACCAAACAAACCCATCCTGGCGTTTCCCCCTCGAGACCAAACGAGGAAGTCAACCGAGGAACGACATGGCGTTTTACTTATTCAGTTATCGTTGCAGCAATTACTAGTCAGGTTTAGATAATCGTCCTGATAAAGTAAGCAGTGGGCACTTTTAGTTAGTCATTCCGTTATAGTGGCATCACTTACTAGTCAGATACATTTAGCATGAGATAAACCCAAAACCCGGCAGTTGTTGATACTTTTACTTAGCCATTCTGTTGTAGTGAAGCTGATTACTAATCATATCGGAAACAAGTCAATTTAAAACAGTAAACTTTAGTTATAGTTGTCTATGATCAGACACTGTGCTCCAAGTCGTCCATAACCGCGGACACGGCTTCTCGAAAAGATTTAACCCTGCAGGGGTGCACCAAAGTATCCACAGGCACTTCGACCCTTTTGCGGATCAGTTAACATACACCCATCGGTATGTCGGCGGGGCCTAGGTCACGACGTTCCCAGACACAAAGCAAGTACGTGGGGGCCACCCCACCAAGTCGACACCCGTAACGAAAATCGGCCGGTCTTCGAGACGGACTTGGGGTTTGGGAAGACGGCTGTGAACGACAGCAGATCCCCAATCGGGGACTGTCGACACCGCGGAATCGTGGCCCGCTCCTAAACAGTACAGTGTGCTCCTCCCACAATCGTAAATACAGAAAGTAGCATGGCATAAGTACAGGATAGTAAAAACACCTCAAACTAGTTGTGGCCCCCAGTACAATACTTTGAAATCAGGTAATTATCAATGGGGGGCCCATATCTCCCCACCTGTGGTTAGCGCGCTCGATCTCGGAACAGGTGTCAAGAACTCGGGTCCTACGGGACACAAGTGGGCGGTCGGAAACCAAAACTTACCTACCACCCACCGATGCCTCTGCTTAATTCAATTTTAGTTGTTAAACAGTAATTAAAGTGAACAATAAGTAAACCATGATCATCTCCAACGTCAACATGCGGCAATTCTCCAACAATGGTGGTACTTGACGTTACACAAAACACTTGAGCAAGCGACTACGACACGCGGTCCAACTATCTACCAAACAACAGGTAATAGGATGTGTCCAAGGCTATATATGGCTGCAAGGGATATCACGGGAACGAGAACTAGAGCATCGCAACACAGATAGCAAAGATCAACAGGAGGGAAGTAAATACTAGCAAAATAAGATAGGTAGAAAGGGGGAGATGCTCGCCTGAAAACATTGTCGAAGGTTCAACCGAAGATCGGGGCGAAGCTCACATCAACTCAACGGCCCAATCCACGAAGAAGCAAAACACTAGAAGAAACACCGGATGTACTATTTAATACACGGCAGAAGATCGGCATGATGCATGCATGATGCATGACATGGCAAAGGTGCGGTGCGATTAGGTCATATTAAGCGGAACCGGGGTCCCGACACTTAGTTAGGTGGTTCATGTTATTTAGAAACCCCGCATTTTAAATGTTGTATTAGCATGGCAAAAGATAGCACCGGGTTCGCTACACAAATTTAAATGAGGCCAATATAAGGCTAGATTTGCCCACATATGAGCCCCATATTTAATTATTAGGTGAATCGGCCTAAGGCCCCCAAACCACAGATATGCATGCGAGATGAATGATTTAATGCAGCAAGTTGTTATTATATGATAAAATAGGGTTCTTGGAAAGGGTTCACACATTAGGGGTCGCGACGGTCTTGGGGTTCCGGGGTTCGGGGTTGGTCTCGGGGTCCAGGGTTCGACGGGGTTCGGCTCGACGAAAGCGTTCTCGGATATCGGGGGTAGATCTTGGCGTAACATTCTCGACCATCGGGGTAGGTCTTGTCGCAACCGGGAAGCAGTGCTTGGTTGGCGTCGGGGCGCATCGGATTCTCCCGGGTTGCTGCCGTCCTTGTCGGGGCCTTATGTCGCTCTTGGGTTATCATGTTTAAATATCGGTCTTGTCCGCGGATGAACTTGGCTTGACGGTTCGATGTCGTTGCAGCGCTTGGCGTCGGAGGGATCGACCTTCGGTAAATCCTGACACGGTGGCAGTTCTCATCGGTGGTCCTCCGGTATCCTTGTCACTGGTCTTGTCGTTTCGATGTCGGTGTCTTGGAAACCGTGGAGAAGGCCTTGTCGTCCTACATCGACGGCCTTGGGTTTCCGAGGCGGAGATCTTAAGGTGGTTCGTCGAGCGCCACCGGTTGGTACGGTCTTCGGTCTCCAGGAAGGTCTTGGTGTGGCCTTCGAATCACCAGGATCGGCTTCGGGGTTCCCAGCTACGGGAAGACGATCTTGTTGTTTCCGCTTCGAGGAGAACTTGGCGTGCCGTGAAACTTCGGGTCTCGGCCCTCGGTACGGTTGTGCTTGGCATCTGCGAGGAGGGAGGCGCAGGACGACGCTGAGGACGCCAGCGGAGCTTGGGGCAGCGGCTAGGAGGCGATGCAGAGCGGGCCCAGGAGGAGGGGCTTCTTCGGGAACGCAGCGGGGTTAGGCGGCGAGGCCGGGGGCAGCCTGAGAGGTGCGGACGGGCGGCGGCGTGGGGTCAGCGGCGTCTGAGGCGGCCAGGGGCAGGAGGCGACGCCTTGAAAGCCACGGAGGTCGCAGGCGGAGGAGGAGGGCGAGGCGGGCCAGACGAGTCAGGCAGAGACGCGAAGGCGGCAGGCGGCGGCAGCAGGCCGGGCTCAGGCGATGCGGCGATGGGAGCGCGGAGGCTCGCCGGGCGCGGGGCTCGCGAAGGGAGAGGTCCGCGGGGGAGACGGTGGGCCGGGCTCGGCGAGAGGGCGGCCCGGCGAGGACGACGAGGCTCGCGAAGGGAGAGGGTTTCGGAGCTGGCGGCGGAGGCTGCGGCAGGCAGCCCGGCACGGGAGGCGAGGCCGGAGCTGGCAGCCCGGGCTCGCGGCTCACAGAGGCGGAGCGGGAGAGAGCTTGCGTGGCGGCGGCTCGGGGTGCTGCGGGGTGGAGGAGAGGAGGCGGTTGGTGGAGAGATGCCGCCGGCGGAGTGGCGGGAGGCGGCGCCGGCCGGGGAGGCACCGCGGGCGGAGGGGTGGTCGGGGCGGCAAGAAGCGCTAGGCTGCAGGCCTTGGCCATGAGGAAGAAGATGGGGAAGGAGAGGCGTGGGTGGAGGTGCGACACAGGGTGGGGCCAGCGGGGCGGGTGGGATGTGGGGCCAGGGGGCGTGGGAGCTGTCTGTGGGAGGGGTGGGGCTGTGCTGCGGTGTGTGTCGGTGTGAGTGGGTGGCCAGGGTTAGGTGGGGCCGGTGGTGTGAGCTGGGTGGGTTGAGAGGGTCCAGGGAGAGAGAGGGAGGGACAAGTGGCAGTGTGGGATTGGGTGAGGGGAGAGGGAAGCTGAGGTGGCGAGATGCTATTGGAGGGAGTGAGGTGGCCAGAGAGGGTGGGTAGATTTTTAGGTGGGATTAGGATTTAGACGCGGACCGTTTATATTTTTCTGGGGTGGTCGATCGGGTCAATCGGCCCGTTCGACTGCCCCTATTAACATAATTTAAAATTTTTATTTATTTTTAAATAGCTTTTATAACTAATTTTTAGACCAACAAATTATCCGGAACATCCGGGGGTTTTGGCGCTTAATAAAGATGGGACGTTTGGAAGTCAAAAATAGGTTTTTCGAAATTAGTTTTTGACAAACAATTCATGATGATGACGATGCAATGCACAAATTCGACGCGATTTTCTAGTAGTGGTTTTTGCGGGATGCCACAATTCGACACCACTAACAATGGATCTCGCCCTCGAGATCCGCCTCATGGTACCGGAAGGAAGGTCGGCGTTCTTAATCTTCGCGCTTCGTGTAGATCCTCGCGACACCACTAACAAGAGGTCGTTGTCCGTGATCGTCGAGAGAACACTCCGGAAACAAAAGGTCGAAGGTAGAGGTATCAACAAATAAAGCCACCTCTAGCTTCGATGAAAAAGGGGAATCGATGCATTCTCGTCCACTTAAATGTACAAAAGTGAATAGAAAGGGTAGTCGGCATGGGGGCCAATCCATCACGCACCCAAACTATTACTCCGCACAATCAGTAGAAGAGCGTGCAACCATTCTCGGAAACAGACTGAAGATCTCGACAAGCGAGGTTCGGAAACAAAGGAGGGATGCAGACTCTGCATCGGATCTGGCGTAGATGATGTCGTCGCGTCGGAAAACACCGGAAGGCACAAACAAAGAACAAAGGAAGGTACCACAGACGAAGGATTCTTCAGGCAGTTTGAACACCGGACGGTAGAACACCGTTATCAAAAGAAGGAAGCGAAACCCTGAAGGTACGACGGAAACCCAACCACGAGAATTCCTGGACTCGAAGAGAAAGAAGAGAGCGGATTCAAAACACGTAGAGGTAAGAGGAGAGCAGCAGAGGGGTAAGGAGTAAAATCAGACCTAGCCAGAACTATCCAACCGATTTTCAAAAATAGTTTTGACACTTCTACTTCGGCCGTTAGCTAGGTTATCCTGAAATTTGGACTTGTGGGGTATCAGAATCGCTGAGCTCGATACCACTCAGAACACCCTCGAATCGGTCCTATGCAAGTTTTAGCAAAACTCGCCAAACCCGCATAGAAACGATTCAAGGTGCCCCAGCACTTTATCGCAAGGGTGGAAAGCAAAGTAATAACATTACACAACAGTCCTCGATGGGACCCACGTAAGCAGATATATATACAACAATGACTCAAAGAGTCAAGAATACAAATAGTCGGTACAAAGATCCAAATCACCAGAAAGCGATACGTCCGACTACGGACAAGATGCAAATGGGGCTAAGAGCCGAAGAATAACCAATGGCGTCCATAACCTGCCCGAGCCAAGCGGAAGGGTAACCACCTTCTTGGCGTCGATCTCAAAACCTGCTTAAACAAAAGGGTGCCGACAAGGGCAAAGGAAAAAGAAGGAGCGTCGATCGAGGCCGATGCAGCGAGGCTAGAATTCGGGGTCCTCGCCTACATAGGAATGGTGGATCGAGCGTGCAAAGATACACTAAACAACCTATAGAGACTCGATTCAATGGCGGATATCGAGAGAGGGTAAGAATGACCTAACCGATCCAACTGAAGCTATCACCAAACAAACCCATCTGGCGTTTCCCCTCGAGACCAAACGAGGAAGTCAACCGAGGAACGCACATTGGCGCTTTACTTATTCAGTTATCGTTGCAGCAATTACTAGTCAGGTTTAGATAATCGTCCTGATAAAGTAAGCAGTGGGCACTTTTAGTTAGTCATTTCGTTATAGTGGCATCACTTACTAGTCAGATACATTTAGCATGAGATAAACCCAAAACCCGGCAGTTGTTGATACTTTTACTTAGCCATTCTGTTGTAGTGAAGCTGATTACTAATCATATCGGAAACAAGTCAATTTAAAACAGTAAACTTTAGTTATAGTTGTCTATGATCAGACACTGTGCTCCAAGTCGTCCATAACCGCGGACACGGCTTCTCGAAAAGATTTAACCCTGCAGGGTGCACCAGTATCCACAGCACTTGACCCTTTTGCGGATCGGTTAACATACACCCATCGGTATGTCGGCGGGGCCTAGGTCACGCGTTCCCGCAACAAAGCAAGTACGTGGGGGCCACCCCACCAAGTCGACACCCGCAACGAAAATCGGCCGGTCTTCGAGACGGACTTGGGGTTTGGGAAGACGGCTGTGAACGACAGCAGATCCCTAATCGGGGACTGTCGACACCGCGGAATCGTGGCCCGCTCCTAAACAGTACAGTGTGCTCCTCGCACAATCGTAAATGCAGAAAGTAGCATGGCATAAGTACAGGATAGTAAAAACACCTCAAACTAGTTGTGGCCCCCAGTACAATACTTTGAAATCAGGTAATTATCAATGGGGGGCCCATATCTCCCCACCTGTGGTTAGCGCGCTCGATCTCGGAACAGGTGTCAAGAACTCGGGTCCTACGGGACACAAGTGGGCGGTCGGAAACCAAAACTTACCTATCACCCACCGATGCCTCTGCTTAATTCAATTTTAGTTGTTAAACAGTAATTAAAGTGAACAATAAGTAAACCATGATCATCTCCAACGTCAACATGCGGCAATTCTCCAACAATGGTGGTACTTGACGTTACACAAAACACTTGAGCAAGCGACTACGACACGCGGTCCAACTATCTACCAAACAACAGTAATAGGATGTGTCCAAGGCTATATATGGCTGCAAGGGATATCACGGGAACGAGAACTAGAGCATCGCAACACAGATAGCAAAGATCAACAGGAGGGAAGTAAATACTAGCAAAATAAGATAGGTAGAAAGGGGGAGATGCTCGCCTGAAAACATTGTCGAAGGTTCAACCAAGATCGGCGAAGCTCACATCAACTCAACGGCCCAATCCACGAAGAAGCAAAACACTAGAAGAAACACCGGATGTACTATTTAATACACGGCAGAAGATCGGCATGATGCATGCATGATGCATGACATGGCAAAGGTGCGGTGCGATTAGGTCATATTAAGCGGAACCGGGGTCCCGACACTTAGTTAGGTGGTTCATGTTATTTAGAAACCCCGCATTTTAAATGTTGTATTAGCATGGCAAAAGATAGCACCGGGTTCGCTACACAAATTTAAATGAGGCCAATATAAGGCTAGATTTGCCCACATATGAGCCCCATATTTAATTATTAGGTGAATCGGCCTAAGGCCCCCAAACCACAGATATGCATGCGAGATGATTGATTTAATGCAGCAAGTTGTTATTATATGATAAAATAGGGTTCTCGGAAAGGGTTCACACATTAGGGGTCGCGACGGTCTTGGGGTTCCGGGGTTCGGGGTTGGTCTCGGGGTCCAGGGTTCGACGGGGTTCGGCTCGACGGAAGCGTTCTCGGATATCGGGGGTAGATCTTGGCGTAACATTCTCGATCATCGGGGTAGGTCTTGTCGCAACCGGGAAGCAGTGCTTGGTTGGCGTCGGGGCGCATCGGATTCTCCCGGGTTGCTGCCGTCCTTGTCGGGGCCTTATGTCGCTCTTGGGTTATCATGTTTAAATATCGGTCTTGTCCGCGGATGAACTTGGCTTGACGGTTCGATGTCGTTGCAGCGCTTGGCGTCGGCGGGATCGACCTTGATAAATCGACAGTGGCGCTTCATCGGTGGTCCTCCGGTATCCTTGTCGCTGGTCTTGTCGTTTCGATGTCGGTGTCTTGGAAACCGTGGAGAAGGCCTTGTCGTCCTACATCGACGGCCTTGGGTTTCCGAGGCGGAGATCTTAAGGTGGTTCGTCGAGCGCCACCGGTTGGTACGGTCTTCGGTCTCCAGGAAGGTCTTGGTGTGGCCTTCGAATCACCGGGATCGGCTTCAGGGTTCCCAGCTACGGGAAGACGATCTTGTTGTTTCCGCTTCGAGGAGAACTTGGCGTGCCGTGAAACTTCGGGTCTCGGCCCTCGGTACGGTTGTGCTTGGCATCTGCGAGGAGGGAGGCGCAGGACGACGCTGCGGGACGGCGGAGGACGCTGTGAGCCGAGGAGGCGATCGCTGCATCGCGGGCCACAAAGTGACGGGCTTGCTGCGGAACGGGGTTGGGGCGAGGCCAGGCCGGGGCAGCACATAGGCGCCGGACGAGGCGGCGTGGGGTCCGCAAGGCGGCGCCCGAGGCTGGCGGGCCCAGAGGCGCGGGCGCGAGCCACGGAGGTCGCAGGCGGAGGAGGAGGCTTGACGCTGGACGACTTCGGGGCGAACTTGCGAGGCGCGGCAGGCGGTGCCAGGCTGGCTCGGCGGCACGGGAGCGATGGGAGCCGGCAGGACCGCAGGCTTCGGGCGGCAGCGGGGCTCGCGAAGGGGAGAGGTCCGCGGGGAGACGGTGGGCCGGGTCGGCTCGGAGGCGCGGCGCCCGGCGAGGACGGGCGAGGCTCATGAGAGAGGGCTCACGGAGGCCACACGCTGGAGGCAGGCCGGGCACGGGAGGCGCGGCCGGACTCAAGCAGGCGAGCGCTGCGGCAGCCTGGGCGGCAAGGGCAGCTCATGCTCACAGAGGCGGAGAGAGCTTGAGGGCGGCTCGGTGTTGCGGGGTGGAGAAGAGGGAGAGCGGCGGTTGGTGGAGAGCTGCGGCCGTGGCGCGGAGGCGGCATGGCCGGGGGAGGCGCCAGGAGCAGAGGGTGGTCGGACGCTGGGGACGGTGAGCACGCTGGTAGGCTAGGGGCAGCAGGCCATGAGGAAGAAGATGGGGAAGGAGAGAGGCGTGGGTGGAGGGTGCCGACAGGGTGGGGCCCGCGGGGCCGGGTGGGGATGTGGGACTGGGGCGCGTGCGGGGCCTGTGCGCATGGGAGGGGTGGGGCTGTGCTGCGGTGTGTGTCGGTGTGAGTGGGTGGCCAGGGTTAGGTGGGGCCGGTGGTGTGAGCTGGGTGGGTTGAGAGGGTCCAGGGAGAGAGAGGGAGGGACAAGTGGCAGTGTGGGATTGGGTGAGGGGAGAGGGAAGCTGAGGTGGCGAGATGCTATTGGAGGGAGTGAGGTGGCTGAGAGGGTGGGTAGATTTTTAGGTGGGATTAGGATTTAGACGCGGACCGTTTATATTTTTCTGGGGTGGTCGATCGGGTCAATCGGCCCGTTCGACTGCCCCTATTAACATAATTTAAATTTTTTATTTATTTTTAAATAGCTTTTATAACTAATTTTTAGACCAACAAATTATCCGGAACATCCGGGGGTTTTGGCGCTTAATAAAGATGGGACGTTTGGAAGTCAAAAATAGGTTTTTCGAAATTAGTTTTTGACAAACAATTCATGATGATGACGATGCAATGCACAAATTCGACGCGATTTTCTAGTAGTGGTTTTTGCGGGATGCCACAGGCTGGCACCGTCAAAGGTATATTTGATATACATGTTATTGATGTTTTCCTTACTAGCCCTCGTTGTAGTGCCTGGGTATTTGATACCGGTTCAGTTGCTAATATTTGTAACTCGAAACAGGAGCTACGGAATAGACGGCTTCGAGGATGAGGTGACGATGCGTGGCAACGGATCGAGAGTTGATGTGATGGCCGTCGACTCTCCTTAGTTTTACCTTCGGGATTAGTTTTAAACCTTAATAAGTGTTATTATGTACTGCGTTGAGCATGAACATTATTCGGATCGTGTTTATTGCAAGACGGTTATTCATTTAAATCGGAGAATAATGGTTGTTCTATTTATATGAGTAACATCTTTTATGGTCATGCACCTCTTGTAAATGGTTTATTTCTTCTAAATCTCGAAAGGGATGAAACACACATCCATAACATTGAGGCTAAGAGATGCAAAGTAGATAATGATAATACTACTTATTTGTGGCAATCGTCTAGGTCATATTGGTGTAAAGCGCATGAAGAAACTCCATTCGATGGACTTTTGGAGTCTCTTGATTTTGAATCATTTGACACATGCGAACCATGCCTCATGGGCAAGATGATCAAAACCCGTTCTCGGTATGATGGAGCGAGCAATGACTTGTTGGAATCATACATACCGATGTATGCGGACCGATGAGTGTTTCGACGCGGTGGATATCGCTATTTTCTCACTTTTACCGATGACTTAAGTAGATATGGGTATATCTATTTAATGAAACATAAATCAAACATTTGAAAAGTTCAAGGAATTTCAGAATGAAGTGGAGAACCATCCTAATGTAAAGATTAAGTTTCTACGATCCGATCGTGGAGGTGAATATTTGAGTTATGATTTTCTCACGCATCTTAAAGCAAGTGGAATCGTTTCACAACTCACGCCACGTAACACCACAGCGCAATGGTGTGTCGAAACGCGGAATCGAACCCTATTAGATATGGTCCGATCAATGATGTCTCTTCTTGATTTGCGTTATCATTTTGGGGTTATGCATTAGAAACCGCTGCATTCACTTTAAATAGGGCTCCATCTAAATCCGTTGAGACGACACCGTATGAACTGTGGTTTGGTGCTAAACCTAAGTTGTCGTTTCTTAAAGTTTGGGATGCGGCTTACATCAAGAAGTTGATGCCGACAAGCTCGAACCCAAAGCGGAGAAATGCGTCTTCATAGGATACCCTAAGGAAACTATTGGGTATACCTTCTATCACGTAACCAAGGCAAAGTGTTTGTCATGAAGAACGGTTCCTTTCTTGAGAAGGAGTTTCTCTCGAAAGAAGTGAGTGGGAGGAAAGTAGAGCTAGACGAGGTTATTGAACCTTCTCTTGAATTGGAGAGTAGCGCAGACTGAAATTGTTCCAGATTCCCGCACCAACAATAGAGGAAGCTAATGACAAGGATCATGAAGCTTGGACGATCAAGCTCTTGAACGTCAGCGGTCGAAAAGGTCGTGCCCCTCCTGAGTGGTACGGCAACCCTGTCTTGACTGTCTTGTTAGTAGAAGACAGTGAACCTACGAACTATGAGGAAGCGATGATGAGCCCAGACTCTGAGAAATGGCTGGAAGCCATGAAATCCGAATTGGGATCCATGAGCGAAAACCAAGTATGGACTTTGGTGGACCCTCCTAGCGACCGAAAGGCCGTTGAGTGCAAATGGATTTTCAAGAAGAAAACGGACACGGATGGTAATGTTACCGTCTATAAAGCACGGCTTGTCGCAAAAGGTTTTCGACAAGTTCAAGACTACGATGAGACTTTCTCTCCCGTAGCGATGTTTAAGTCCATTCGGATTTTATTAGCAATTGCTGCGTTTCATGATTATGAAATATGGCAGATGGATGTCAAGACTGCGTTCCTCAATGGCAACATTGATGAAGAGTTGTATATGATGCAACCCGAAGGTTGATCCTAAGGATGCTGATAAAGTATGCAAACTTCAGCGTTCCATTTATGGACTGAAGCAAGCATCTCGGAGTTGGAACCTTTGTTTTGATCAAGTGATCAAGAGCTTTGGATTTGTTCCAAATAGCTACGAAGCTTGTATCTACAAGAAAGCGAGTGGGAGCTCGGTGACGTTTCTGGTACTGTATGTGGATGACATATTGATTATCGGAAATGACATCAACATGCTTAACAATGTGAAGAGTTATTTGAACAAGTGTTTTTCAATGAAATACCTAGGTGAAGCTGCTTATATATTGGGCATCAAAATCTATAGAGATAGACAAAGACGCCTGATAGCTTTAAGCCAGAGTACATACCTAGACAAAGTTCTGAAAAGGTTTAGAATGGATAAGGCAAAGAAAGGTGCAAGGCCTATGTTGTCGTAAGATATTGAGCAAGGCTCGTGTCCATCTACTGATGAAATGATAGGGAATCTATGAGCAAAGTGCCTTATGCCTCGCCATAGGTTCCATCATGTATGCCATCTTTGTGTACTAGACGGATGTGTCCAATGCTCTTAGTTTGACGAGCAGGTATCAAAGTGATCCAGGAGTGGAACACTAGACAGCCGTGAAGAACATCCTAAAGTACCTAAATAGGACTAAAGAAATGTTCTTAGTCTATGGGGGTGATGAACAACTTGTCGTAAAAGGTTACGCCGACGCTAGTTTTGACAACAAGGATGATTCCAAATCTCGACAGATACGTTTATATTTTGAATGGAGGAGCTGTGAGTTGGAGAAGGCAAGCAAAGCGTGATCGCGGGATCTAAGAGAAGCGGAATACATGGCTGCCGCAGCGTCAAGTGAAGGAGTTTGGATCAAACTTCATCACTGAGCTTGGCGTGGTTCAAGTGCATTGACCCACTGGAGATATTGTGTGACAACACCGGCGCCATATCACTCGCTAAGGAACCAAGATATCATCCAAAGACCAAGCATATCAACCGCAAGTTTCATATAATCCGAGATTATATAGCGTATGGAGATCCAAGATTAGCAAAGTACATACGGATCTGAATGTCGCAGATCCATTGACTAAACCTCTTCCACGTGTAAAACATGATCAAAACCTCAGTGCCATGGGTGTGAGATTGTTGCCAGATGTAAACTAGATTATTGACTCTAGTGCAAGTGGGAGACTGTTGGAATTATGCCCTAGAGGCAATAATAAAGATGTTATTATTATAATTCTTGTTCATGATAAAGTTTATATTCCATGCTAGAATTGTATTAAGCGGAAACATTAATACTTGTGTGGTTTGTGAACAACACGGTGTCCCTGGTACGCCTCTAAGGACTAGCTCATTGATCAATGATGGTTAAGGTTTCCTAACCGTAGACATGAGTTGTCAATTGATAATGAGATCATATCATTGGGAGAATGATATGATGGACATACCCAAACTAAGTGAAGCAATTAGATCGTTTCATCGTGTTCATCTTTGCGAAGCTTTTCCTATGTCAAATATTGTATTCCTTAGACCATGAGATAATGCAACTCCCTGGTACCGGAAGAAAGCTTTGAGGTCATCAAACGTCATCCTATGAGAGGGTGATCATAAAGGTGTCTCTCAGGTGATCGGAAAGTATCTGGGTTGTATGTATCGAGATGGAATTTGTCCCTCCCAAGTCGGAGAGATATACTTGGGCCCACTCGGTAATCGATATCAACACCGCTTGCAAGCATGTGGTTAAGGAGTTAATCACAAAGTGATATCGGATTACGAACGAGTAAAGTACTTGCCGTGAACGATATTGAACTAGGTATGACGATCGACGATCGAATCTCGGGCAAGTAAAATATCGCGAGACGAAGGGAATATATATGGGATTGATTGAATCTCGCATCGTGGTTCATCCGATATGATCATCAATGAATGTGGAGTCAATATGGGTGCCTGACCCCGTTGTTGATTATTGATAGAAGATCATGTCTCATATTCTCGAACCCGCAGGTCACACACTTAACGATCTCGACGCTAGGATAGATTGGATAATTGGTTTATGAATTTTTTTTCGAGTCTCGGATGGGATCCGGATATCACGAGAGGTTCCTAATGGTCCGAGAATAAGATTCATATAAGGCAAGGCAGTTTTTGGAGTTCGTAATTGTTCCGGTTAATCAAGATTGTACCGAAGCTTCTAGAACCTTCCGGAAGGGGACCAACGTGGCCCCACCTTCCGGGAGGGGCATGGGCCTATGAGGGAGTGTCTCCGCATTGGGCCAGGGCACAAGGCCCCATAGGGCCCAGCCGATTCTAGAGAGATTTGACGTTTAAATCTGGATAGAATTTCTAGATAAGGGAGAGTTTAAATTGTTTAAACTAGAGATAGGATTTCTAGATAAGGGAGAGTTTAAATTGTTTAAACTAGAGATAGGCTTGGAGGAGGGCAGGCTGGCCGCCCCTCTATATATAGAGGTGGTGCCCTCCCACACACACACCTTCCTCCAAGCCCTAGCCTTGCTACCTTCCTCTCTCCTCCCGACCGCTTGTAGGTAAGCCCCGCAGAAATTCTCCACCATATACACCACGACGTGTTGTAGATCCAATCTATCTCCACCATACTCGCTGGTCCGAGGAAGGAGGAGACGCCGAGGTGCACGTGCATCTCACGGAGGCACCGCCACTTGTGGTGCTAGATCGGATCGGATCGCGAGGAGGAGAAGCGTACGACTACATCACCCATGTTCCGACGAACGCTCACTGCGAATCTTCAAGGGTACGAAGATCTAATCCAATCTCTCTCGTTGTTTGCATCTCCTAGATTAGATCTTGGCTTTCCCTCTGTTCGCTCCGTAGAAAATTTTGATTTACTATGCCGCGAAACCCTTCAGAAAATAGTGCCACGTGCACGAATCTACACCTATGGAACAGCAAGCGTAGAAGAAAACGGAGGAGTCAGCGACTTCCCCGGGATATCCTCTCCAGCCTTGAACTTCAGCAGCGAACGAAGGGCCCTGTCGAGATCTCCCTGGGAGAATTTATCAGCCGAAACCCTCGTCGGATCACGACGCCCAGCATAAAAGAACATCGGGTGCACCCTAGCCTGGAGGGGCTGCACCCGACGCTCAAGAAATGTGCGGATGATATCCACACCGTTCACTTCCTTCTCCGGAATCAACTGGAGATCCTCCACTCGACGATAGAGAGCCTCTATCTCCGCTACCTCGCCATCCAAGATCTGGTTTTTCCAGGACCTCTTCGGCTCGATTATTTGGGAGGGGTTGAAAGGAGCAAGACCAAAATGCTGCCCAGCCACTGTGGAGTCGCGAATATAAAACCATCGCCTCCACCAGTACTGGACAGATTCGTACATGGAAAAAGAAAAGAAAAGCAGATTGGGTTTGAGGGAGATGATGCAACCCCCAATGGGATAAACACCATCCGAACCAGATTGCCTGTTCACGGAATAGAGTTTCCGGAAGAGGCCAAAGTGCGGCTCGATACCGATCCAACACTCGCAGAAAGTGATAAAACAAGCAATGTGAAGAAGAGAATTGGGGGAAAGATGATGCAATTGGATACCGTAAAGAAAAAGCAGTCCACGAAGGAAGTCGTGGACTGGGAAGGAAAACCCGCGAATAACGAAGGCGAGGAACATAACCCGAAACCTAGCGGGGGGACGGGGGATTACCTCGTTGCCTGGGAGTTTTACGGCCTCCCTATCCTGCGGGATCAAGCCCCGCTCACGAAGCTTGCGGAGATCACTCTCCCGCGTATCCAATCACCGCCAGCCACCATCGGTGACACGAGTAGCGGCGGCACTCTTTTTCCCTCCAGCAGTGCTGGTACCAACCGCATAAGAAGACTTCTTCGACTTCCCCATCGCGGTACGGTGCCGCCGGTGGCGAGAGCGCAGGATGGAAGAAGGAAATGTGAAGGGATATTCCAGCGCGCAGCAAGAACTCTCAGAGAACAAGGAAGCAGTGAAACGAGAATAGCTGCGGTGAAAACAAACTAAAGTTTTCCCCAATGATTATAAAGACGAAGACGATGGATGATAACCGTCCATCGAGAAGACCTAACACCAACGGCAGGATCTGGCCATACACGTGTCAGCATCGCAACGAACCGTCGCTAACACACCGTCCACTACGCGCGGAAATCGAGGCGACACCGTAATTATCTCCACGCCGCGCGTGACCGGTCAATTCAATGTCAGAAAGTGGGACCCATGTTCGTCCAGTCAAGTCAGCTCTGGCGCAGCAGACGCTTGAGGTCATCGATCGTCAACACTGACGTCATCAAAAGCCATACTAGAAACAATCACAATTTCTTCGGTTTCAAAGCTAAGAGTACTCACTCAAATCTACGATTCGACTAATTACTCGGGGGCTACTCCTATCAAGAGCGCTGGCCGCGCACCCGAAAAATGAACAACACATTACATCACTGAACTGTTTCTTCGAAGTCCTACGTCGAGTCTACGACTCCACTACGGACTCGAGGGCTACTCCCATAGGGAGGACGGATTCAAGCATCCGAAATTTTTTGTGTCCTACGGACCTGAAGCCAAACAACGGCTGAATTAAAGTCTGCCGAGTTCACGACTCAATGACACTCGAGGTTACTCCCATAGGATACCGGCCGCGCACCCTATGCATTTTCGACTGTGATTCTTCGGATCAGCATGCAACATTTTTTCTGCAACTTTGCCCCAATTTAATGCTAAGTGAGCAACATTTTCTCCTTGGCCACCCGAAACACCTCCGCGGTGATAAAAATTCGGATGCTGTGTCTGCGACGCAAAGATAAGACCTACAGATAACATCTGATGGCCTAGTAACGCACATGACTGCGCTCTGCTAGTATAAATCCGTGCCAACAGGCACGATGAAAAATCAGGACGAACGCGTTGGGTACATCAATTAAATTCACTAGAATTCCACTCCTGTAAGTCCTCCGCGGCCTGAGTCGAATTACGCCAGCATATGTTCCAGGTTCGAGTTGAGGGACTTAAACCTGAAGAAGATCGTGTTGTTTCGTCCTAAGACAGTTAACTGACCCTGATCCTTCGGGTGAATCAGGCACACGCATCAACAATCCCTACACATGAACTCTTGAAATACATAGTTGCACCCGAAGGATTGAAGAGTCCTCAGCCGAATCTACGATTTGACTGATCACTCGGGGGCTACTGACATGGTTATACCATACGGGTACATAATCTCAGCATACCTGGTCCAGCCCAAGGAAGGCCCACGACAGATATACGCCGGCCCATGAAGATTTTTGGGTGGCCAAGGCCCATGACGCCTTCGGATCCTTGGAGAGCAAGATTAGAGTAGATAGGAAATACAAAGGGGTAAACCCCTAAAACCTGTAACCGACTAGGTCTATGCCTGGGACCTGCCTGAGTCTATATAAAGGCTAGGAGGGCACGACCTAGATCTCTCTCATACACTTTCGCGTACACACCTCCACGCCAGATCGCATCAGCGCACCCCTGTAATCACCGGTTCCGCCGTAATCAAGAGCAGACAAGCAAGAGCAGGGTTTTCCCTCCGGGGGCCTAAAACTGGGTAAATCTCGTGTCCCGTGTTGCTTGTTTGCTAACCGTTCCGCGATCTCCAGCATCCCCATCTTCTCCAAAACCCAAGCCCATAACAATGGGCATTGATGAGATTAAATCTCGTCACCCGACGAACTCCTCAAAACGATTTTGAAGGTCCGATTCCATAGCAAACAACATGGTACTCTTAATCACTCAATAATCATCTTTGCATGACTGATAAACAGCTTTTTCATTAGCCGGCGCATCAGTAGCAGGGGCGTCACCTAACGCTTTCTCTAGTACATAGTCCTTTTGTCCGCCAGCGAGAATGATTCTTAGATTGCAGAACCAGTTGGTGAAGTTAGACCCATTGTTATTAAGATTTTCTTTCTAAGCAAAAACGTTGAAGTTGAAGTTGGACTTGGCCATTTGATCTAAAAATTTGCAAATACAATTTAGACTATGTTCATGATAACTAGTTCAACTTAATCAAATTAATAGATGAACTCCCACTAAATTCAACATCCCTCAAGTTGTTTAGTGAACATGATCCAAATTCACCACACCTAATCTGATCTTCACGAGAAGAGATGTGGTTTCAATGGTGGACATTAAAGTGTCGATCATATCATTCATATGACTCATGTTTAACCTTTCGATTCGTGTGTTCCGAGTCCATGTCTGTACATGCTAGGATCGTCAAGTCAAACCCAAGTATTTCCGCGTGTGAAAAACTGGCTTGCACCCGTTGTATGTGAACGTAGAGTTTATAACACCCGATCATCACGAGGTGCTTGAACACGACGAACTTTCGCAACGGTGCATACATGGGGAGAACACAATGTTATCTTGATCTTTAAGTGAGGAATCATCTTATAATGCTACCGTTGCGATCTAAGCATAATAAGATACATAAAAGGATAAACATCACATGCATATAATTTTATGTGACATGGTATAGCCAATCTCCGCGCAATGATCTCCATCTTGTGCGCGCCAGCATGATCTCCATCACTCCACCATGATTGCCTCCACCACAAATAGCAACTACAACTATTGCTAACTACTTAGCGATAAAGTAAAGCTATTACATGACGTATAAGAAGTTGACACACATGTCATACACAATTATAAAGACAACCATATGGCTCCTTCCGGGCCATACCATATCACAAAACACTCCCTGCAAAAACAAGTTAGACGCCTCTACTTTGTTGTTGCATGTTTTACGTGGCTTATGGGAGTAACAAGATAAGAACGATTCTTACCTACGGAAAGCCACAACGGTGATATTATGGTTGCTAACATCCGGTGTAAATCCCATGACTACTATAGTGAGAGAAACTGGCATCCACCAGCCGCATGTGTGGAACAAGCCACACGTCAAGTGCGGAGCCGGTCTCGCGAACAAGGTCGCGTAAAGTTGGCCTAGACCGCTTCGATCTCACTATGCCACGCCATAAGAAATACACAACAAGAGGCTTGCAATAGAAAACAAAAACGCCCGCAATAAGCATGTTGCGTTCTACTCGTGAAACACATCTACACATAGATCTAGCTCTGATACCACTGAAGGGTTTCGCAGCATAGTAAATCAAAAAAATTCTATGGGTGCGAACAAGAAAGCCAAGATCTAATCTAGGAGATGCAATCAACGAGAGATATAGATGAGATCTTCATACCCTTGAAGAAATCGCACAGCAGAAACGTTCAACAAAACGTGGTTGATGTAGTCGTACTAGCCGTCTCCTCCTCTCGATCCGATCCGATCCGATCCTACGCCGCAAGTGGCGGCGCCTCCGAGAGATGCACACATACGGTGCCACAACGTCTCCTCCCTCCTTGGTCCAGCAAGAATGGTGGAGAGATATATTGGATCTGCAGCACGACGGCGTGGTGCTTATGGTGGAGAATTTCTGCAGCAGGGCTTCGCCTACACGCAGTCGGAGAGAGAGAGGAGGAAGGGGCAGCAGTGGCGGCTAGGGTTGGAGGAGTAGGAGGGGGAGGGTGTGCCCCTGCCCACCTTATATAGGGGGCTGTACGGACCCCTTGGCCCCTCCTCCAAGCCCTAGGGCGGCAGCCCCAAGGGTGGAGTGGGGGGCAAGTTTTCCCCCTTCCTTCTAGAAGGGTTTCCTAGGGTTTCCCCTAGGGTTTGGCCGGCTGGGCCTATGGGGCCTGGTGCCCCTGGCCCAAAGTGGCCAGGGCACTCCCCTTTAGGCCCACGCAGCCCTCCGACAAGTGGGCCCATGTTGGTCCCACTCTGGAACCTTCTAGAACCTTTCGGTACAATACCGAATACTCTGAAACGATTCCGAAATCCAAAAACTTCTTTCCTTTATATGAATCTTATTCTCCGAACCATTCCGGAACCTCTCGTGATGTCCTGGATCTCATCCGAAAATCCGAACAAAAACTCATAAACCAATTATCCATTCTATCCTAGCGTCGAGGCACGTTAAGTGTGTGACCCTAGTGGTTCGAGAATATGCAGACATGATCTTCTATCAATAATCAACAGCGGGATTTGGAAACCCATATTGACTCCCACATATTCATCGATGATCATATCGGATGAACCACGATGCCAGGATTCAATTAATCCCATATATGTATTCCCTTCGTCACGCAATATTTTACTTGCCCGAGATTCGATTGTTGGTATCGACATACCTAGTTCAATCTCGTTCACAGCAAGTACTTTACTCGTTCCGTAATCCGATATCACTTTGTGATTAACTCCTTAACAACATTCTTGCAAGCGATGTTGATATTGATTACCGAGTGGGCCCGAAGTATATCTCTCCGACTCGGGAGGGACAAATTCCATCTCGATACATACAACCCAACAAGTACTTTCTGATCACCTGAGAGACACCTTTATGATCACCCTCACATAGGATGATGTTTGATGACCTCAAATCTTTCTTCCAATACCAGGGAGTTGTATTATCTCATGGTCTAAGGAATACAATACTTGACATAGAAAAAATCTTCGCAAAGATGAACACGATGACACGAGCTAATTGCTCTGCTTAATTTGGGTCTGTCCATCATATCATTCTCCTAGTGACATGATTTCATTATTAATCGACATCTCATGTCTATGGTTAGGAAACCTTAACCATCATTAATCAATGAGCTAGTCCATAGAGGCGTACTAGGGACACGGTGTTGTTTATAAACCACACAAGTATCAAAGTTACCGCTTAATACAATTCTAGCATGGAATATAAACTTTATCATGAACAAGAATTATAATAATAACAACTTTATTATTGCCTCTAGGGCATAATTCCAACATGATCTTGACGAGCCTAGCATGCACAGACATGGTCTCGGAACACGGAATACCAAAAGGTAAAGCATGAGTCATATAGATGAAATGATGAACATGATGATTGTTCGCCTTTGAAACTATATCATGTCACGTGATGATCGGACTTGGTGTAGTGAATTTGGTTTGTGTAATCACTAAAACAATGTGAGGGATATTGTTTTGAGTGGGAGTTCAACAACAATATGATTAAAAGTTGAACATTATTTATCATAAATTAAATCAAAGTGAATTTGCATAGTTGTTGTAGTCATTGGCATCTGTTTACCACCTTGCGCTTAGTTATAATTAAGACAATAGAACTATAGAATTCTGGTTAGTTACTTTACGAAATGGTATCGTATTTTTTCGAAGTGTTAATCTAAAGTTTAAAAGTCCTATTGTAAACTTTCAGTAAGTTTTGGTTACTCCGTGAAGTTTAATAATTGGTATTAAATCGAGTGACGATTCCAGTGTTAGTATATAAATATAATGTTTGTCTCCATGATTCTTGATATTCAAAAGATTGTTTTAATATCAAGGTTATCGGGGAGCTGAAAGAATTGTTTCAGAAACCATCATGTGTGAAAAATATTGTGATATCTGAAACGAAGTTTTGGTTGCAACATGATAGAGTATAATATGGCAAAAGTCATGTTCTCATATTTGATGAGAATTTTTAAAAGGTTGGAGACGCTGGTCGCCTTAATCCTCCGAAAGGTTTTGGAGAGCAACATTATAATCGTAATTCACCGTTATAGGCTAAAGTAGCTTGATCATGAATAGTTCCATGATAAGGATGAATATTTGATTTAGGCAAAATGTTTACTACACTAAAAGATTACTAAAGAATGGAATTTGAAAGAACACCAAGTATTTGATGATGGTGATCTATTTCAAAGTGCAAGTCCAAAGACATTGGTATTTAACTATACATGCTTTGGACTATGTGTCATGTGTATGGCTCCACTATTGATGTTAATAGATTCTTTCAAAACAGGAAAGAAAATACTGAAAGAGAATCTAAAAAATATATGGCAGAAAAGAAAAGACTGGAATTGTTCAGCTTAGGTATATAAAGGATATATGTGTTATGGCTGTATTCTTTGCTTGTTAAATAATGTGGTTCTTAAGTATTGGATACTGAATTTGTTGGTGTGAATCATCATACGAAACAACACAATTCATGAACTGCAATGGCCTAGGTAACTAGCAAGAGAATGTGTGATGCTGTTCATCGAGAACAAATAAAGTATTAATGTGTTTCTCCTTGACATAAAAGTTTGACTTCAAGATTTGTTTTATCAGGTATTATGAGAACAAAAGCGTTGTTCAAATAATTGCCGTAATCCATAAAAGATGGTTGATTTACAAATGTCGTTGGATAAATCACATCCATAAAATAAATGCTAAAAATGTCGAAAGACAATTGATTAAAAGATCACTTAGGAAGTGACATCGCCATTTAAATTATATTGGAAAGAAAACATGAAGAAACTCCATGTGGATGGAATTTTGGAGTCTTTTGATTTTTGATCAAATGACGCTTGTGAATCTTTTCTAGAGATAATTAAAACCTCGTTCATAGGCCAAAAGGGAACAAATGACTAGATTATTGGAATTTGTACATATTCAAGAGCGATGGATTTCAACTTCATATGTTTTCTCCGAAAATTTGAGTGAATATATAAATATTTACTTAATGAGGATGAAGTGTGAAACATTTGAAAAAGTTCAAAAACTTTCAAAATGAAGTGCAAAATCAATGTAACAAGAAAATAAAGAATTTATGATAGGATCATAAAGGAAGACATTTGAGTTACAAGTTTAGCATAAACCTTATATTTTAGGAATCGTTCCGTGGATTTGCATTTCCCGAAACACCATAAGAGTATGGAGCGTTCGAGATATGTAATGAAACCTTGTGTGACATCGTAAGATCAAAGTTGTAAATTATAAAACTGCCATTATATTTTAAAGATTAAAGCTTTAGAGACTACCGTTTTTCCACTGAAAAGAGCTCCATCATAATCCGTTGAAATGACACCACATAAAGTTATGTTTTGGGATAAAACCCAAGTTGTACTTTCTTAAACATTGGTATAATATGCATAAGAAAGATATTTGCAACCAAAATCGGATGAACATATCTTTATATGTTATTTTGAATAATAGTTGAGTATTCCTCCATAACACAAAAGACAAAAATGTTTCTCACTTAGAACGTCAAGTTTCTTTGAGAAAGGAATTTTCCGTGAAAAGTTAAGTGGGAGGACAATAGAACTTTGATAAGGTTAAACATACCTTAGCTATATGTGTAAAGTTACGCAGCGCCGAAAAGTGTTCCGGAGACAGCAACAACGCTCATGGCTTAAGTGCCTCAAAGGTTGTGGTCATGGAGGTCTAAGTTCCTATTGAACCAAGTAGGTCGGGTAAATAATCAAATACCAAGATTTGAGAGTTAAATCATTATTTGACAATAATGATCCGACTACATACAAAGAAGCGATGATGGGCCCTGACTTCGTCAAATGGTTTGAAGCCATAAAATCCGTGATAGTTGCATATACGAGAGATCAAGCTTTGAACTTGAAAGACCCTCTGAAAAGGTGCAAGACCCTACAGTCGTATTTGGATCTATAAAGAAATAGACATGGATGTTTCACATCTATGAAATTATCGACATGTCGGGAAAGAGTTCACGACAATATTCAAATAGTTGACTATGACAATATCCGGTCTTTTATTAAGCGATATTTAGTCTAGACGGATTAATGTAGCAACCACTACATATAATTTTGTTATGTGGTAGTGGAATAAACAAAACAAGTTCTTCTAATAGAATGGTTACCTAGGACGTGTGCATGACACGGTCCAAAGGGTTTTGTTAATTCAAAGGATGCTAAAAGCATATGCAAACTTCAATGGTTGAAGTAAGCATCGCGGAGTTGGAATCTTCACTATGATGAAACTATTAAAAGAGTTTAATTTCATGGGAGACGATGAAGATGCTTGCATTTGCAAGAAATTAAGTGGGAGCGCTAAGACAAGTTTATAATACATTATGTGGAAGACATATTGTTGATTGGAAATTATGTATATTTTTATTGACACGTGTTAAGAATTTCATCTCGATGAAAGGCTTAGGCAGAACCCGAATATTTGGCATCAATGTTTATATGGATAAATTGTGACGCCAATATGGTTGTGCCAGAAGTACATAGATGAGATATTGAATGAGTTCAATATAGAAAATACAAGAAAGGTTCTTGTTGCATAGGAAGGATTGAATAAAGATTTAAGTATTTTCGATACTTGATAGATAAAATCACAAAGAGTATTTTATCAATCATGCTATAATGTGTACAAATCCAGATATGTCCTATGCTCTAAATGTTATGAGAGTATACCAGAATGATTCATAAGATGATTATTGGGCGATAGTAAAGATATTCTAATGATCTTTTAGAAGAACTAAGAATATATTATTTTGTAGAAGTGACAAATAGATGGTTAGTTCATTGTAGAAGTATTACATTGATACTAATTTTGTCATAAAGTACAAATTAAGTTTATCTCAATCTAAACTAAGGGTGGCACAATATGATGGAAAGTAAGTTCCATAATGGATTTGGATGGGTTCCAAAGTTAAGACATTATGACAGATACTACAACAAAAGGCTAAGTATATGACTGCTATTATAGCAGCAAAAGAGGTCATTTCTGTCAAGTAGTTTGTTATCAAACTAGGTGTGGTTCACAGCGGGATAGTACTATGAAGATATATTGTACGACAATATTATCAACATGTTTTAACCCCAAGGAACTAAAGGTCTCACCAAAGTACCAAATTTATACATAGCCATCTCATTAGAGAATGGGTGATGCGTAGAGACGCAAAGACATGCAACGGACCTGAAAGTGTCGGACCCGGAGATCAGTTGACCACTAGCAATCGTGTAAATACAACACTGGATAGCCATAGGTGTTGAATGCACAAAGGTTTGAAACTAGATTATTGACTCTAGTGCAAGTGGGAGACTGTTGGAGATATGCCCAAGAGGCAATAATAAAGTGGTTATTATCATATCTTCATGCTTATGATAAATATTTACATACCATGCTATAATTGTATTAACCGGAACATTAATACTTGTGTGATTTGTAAACATAAAAGAGTCCCTAGTAAAGCCTCTTGTTAAACTAGCTTGTTGGTTAATATATAATCATGGTTTCCTGATCATGAACATAGAGATGTTATTAACAACAGGGTCATAACATTAGGAGAATGATGTGATGGACATACTCCTATAGTTAAGCGTAGCATAAGATCAAGTCATTTTAATATAGTTCATTTTCTATAAGCTTTCTGATACATAGTAACTTAATTCCTTAGACCATGAGATCATGCTAATCACCATCACCGGAAGGATGCTTTGATGACATCAAACACCACACCGTAACTGGGTGGCTATAAAGGTGGCATTGAGTGTTCGGAAAGTATGTGTTGAGGCACATGGATCAAGAGTGGGATTTGTCCATCCATATGACAGATAGATATACTCTGGGCCCTCTCGGTGGAATGTCATCCAATTAGCTTTCAAGCATGTGACTGGCTCACAAGGGACCACATATCACGGGAACGAGAAAAGAGTACTTATCGATAACGAGGTTGAACTAGGTATGAAGAGATACCGACGATCAAACCTCGGATAAGTAAACTATCGCGAGACAAAGGGAAATTGGTATCTTATGTAAGTGGTTCATTCGATCGCAAAGTAATCATAGAAAAATGTGGGATCCATATGAATTTCCATATTCCTCTATTGGTTATTGATAAGAGAAGTGTCTCGGTCATGTCCGCATAATTCACGAACCGTAGGGAGACACACTTAAGGATTCAATGTTGTTTAGTAGATCTGGAATGTAAGTAGGGAAACCGAATGTTGTTTGGAGTCTCGGATGGGATCCGGGATATCACGAGGAGATCCGGAATGGTCCGGATAATAAGATTCATATAAGGAAAGTCCGATTCCGGAGTTCGGGAATGATTTCGATGTTTTCACCGGAGAGGTTCTAGAAGGGTCTAGAAGGTTCACCGGACCGGAAGGGGAATGGTCCATCAATGTTTCATGGTTAATTGGAATTATTGGATCATGTCCTACGTCACTTTGGTTGGGCATTTGCGAGAGAGAAATAAAACACTAAATTGAAAGTCAAAAGGGAGGTTTGAAAAGTCAAATTGGAACAATAGTTTCCTAGTGGAAGAAGGAAAGACCCCTTCCTTCTATCCAACTTGGGTTTGGGTATGGATTCAAAATCCCCACTCCCAAGCCTCCCTCCCTCTCATAAATAGAGGGGAAGGGCTGCCCCAAGTAAACAACCTAGCCCTCTCCACCCCGTGCGCCGCCGCCAGCCGCCGCCGCCTCGTGCCGCCGCCGGCTCATCGCCACTTCCTCCTATCCAGCCTTCTAAACCTAGATTGACGAAAAACCCTAGATCCACCATAACTCACACCGGCTTAGACGAAGCCCTGCAGGATCTTCTCTCTACTTCCGACACCACGCCGTCGTGCTGCCAGAATCGCGAGGAGAGAACTACAACCTCCGCTGCCTGCTGGAACAAGGGAGAGGAAGGTCTTCATCGAGTACCGAATGTGTGACCGATCATGAAGCGCCGCCGAACGCATACCGTAGGATCGCTCACGCGATCTTGAGATCGGGAAGTGTACGACTATATCACCCTCGAGAATCTGCTCTCGTTAACCGCTTTGGAATCTTCGAGGGTGAGTACTCTAATCATCTCGTTGCTTCAATCTAGTAGATAGATCTTGGCTTGTTTGTATGCATGCGGTAGAATTTTTTGTTTTCCATGCTACGAATCCCTATACTCGGCCCGATGTGTGAGTCTCCAAACGGGCTTATTTCTGCCAGGACAGTGCGGGAAACGATCATGCAACCCACCAAACACGCCCATAGCGCTCACATTGTCACAGTAGACCACAGTACCTCGGGCGAGCAAATGATGGAGCTCCTGAAGTAGTCGCCACAACCAACAAGACTAAGCAGTACAATTGGCAACCTTCCGATATTCAGCCGCCATGTTAGACAGAGAAATAATGCGTTGGTGACGAGAAGACCATGAAACCAAGTTTTTTACAAGGAACAAACAAAAACCTGAGATAAACTCCCATTTGTCGGGCATCCAGCCCAATCGACGTCAGAATAAGCCATAAGGTCAGGCGAAGACTTGTGAATCTGTAGCCTAAAGTGCATTGTCCCCTTGATGCACCTCAGTTATTTATGACCAATTGATAATGAGAGTCCCATGGATCATGCATAAAGAGACACAACTGTTGAACAACATATGAAATGTCAGGATGGTCATAGTGGGGAGTAACTTAGAGTAGTAACATGTATATGTTACTAGTCTAAGTTACTACCTCCATAGTGCAAAATAACATAGATATGGTATCATGCAAAGCCTCATTTATTACAATATAGACTCATTTTGTCTAGAAATGTGTGATGTTATGGTAACATAGCTAGTTACCACAAGCCTCTCTCTCTGATCATTTAATTGCATGCCATGTCATCTAAATTCTTACTTGGCAATATATGTAGGACTATGTTACTACCTAAGTTACTCCCACTATGACTAGCCTCAGGGGGAGTGATCATGATATATTTTAGAGCATTGACTAGGCTCCAATAAAGGGTGGGATTTTTATTGGAAGCCCGAGAGCCATCTTGGACAGATAATTTGAAGCATGTATTTCTGGGACTGGATATAGGATTGTAATTAAGTACGTTGGCTTGCTCTAAGATTTCCAAAGCATATTGTTGTTGGGAAAGAAACAGACCCTCATGTGTATAGTGGACATTGATGTAACACCCTCAGAATCGGACCTATGCAAGTTTGAGCAAAATTCGCCAAACCCGCATAGAAACGATTCAAAGGTGCCCACCAGGCACTTTCGTGCGGGTGGAAAACGAAGTAATAACATTACACAACAGTCCTCGATGGGACCCACAGAACAGATATATATAACAACGACTCAAAGAGTCAAGAATACAAATATAATATACAAGATCAAAATCACCTTGAAAACGATAGAGCGTCCAGCTACGGACAAGATGCAAATGGGGCTAAGAGCCCTGAAGAATAACCAATGGCGTCCATAACCTGCCAAAGCCAACCGAAGGGTAACCCCGCTAACGGCCGATCTCAAAACCTGCTTAAACAAAAGGGTGCCGACAAAGGGCAAAGGAAAAAGAGGAGCGTCGATCGAGGCCAAGACAGCGAGGCTAGAATTCGGCGGTCCTCGCCTACATAGGTATGGTGGACTGAAGCGGCAGCGGCAGCATGCACTAAACAACCTATAGAGACTCGAGACAACTGGCGGCTATCAGAGAGGGTAAGGGAGACCTATTCGGATCCAACCTGATACTATCCTCAAACCAACCCATCCTGGCATTTCCCCCTCGAGACCAAACGAGGAAGTCAACCGAGGAACTCACACAGTTGGCAGTTTTACTTATTTGGTTATCGTTGCAGCAATTACTAGTCAGGTATAGATAACCGTCCTGATAAAGTAAGCAGTGGGCCCTTTTAGTTAATCATTCCGTTGTAGTTGCAGCAGTTACTAATCAGATACAGATAGCATGATGTAATCCCGAAACCCAGCAGTTGTTGGTACTTTTATTCAGCCATTTTGTTGTAGTTGCAATACTTACTAGTCAGGTACAATGGTCGCAAGAGACACTCCAAACAAGCAGTTGTGGGCAGTATTAATTAGCCATTCCATTATAGTGAAGCTGATTACTAGTCATTATAAAGTCAAATTTACAGCAATAAACTTTAGTTATGCTTGTCTATGATCGAGATACTGTGCTCCAAGTCGTCCATATCCGCGACACGGCTTTCGAAAGTTTTACCCGCCGGGTGCACCAATAGCAACACACGCCGATCAACCTCGGAAAAACCAAATCAAAACCCAACGAGGCTTTCACGATGAACAATCACAGGATTCAGAAATATTTGGGGCCACCCCATTGAGTAGATCCCGCAACGGAGTAAGCAAGCTCCGAGACAGACTCAAGGTTTTCGACAATGGCTGTAAGCGACTGGGAACCCGAAAGTGTGGCTGGGCTTGTCGATACCGCGTAATCACTCCTCTTACCTAAATAAGACAAAGGTGCTCCTCGCACAATTTAAATACGTAAAGTAGCATGGCATAAGTACAGGATCGTAAATAAAACCTCAAACTAGTTTGTGGCCCCAAGAAATAAGATGAATCAATCTCCGCCTGTGGGGTCCCATATACCTCCCGGATGTGGATAGCGCGATAAAACAAGGAACAGGTATCAAGTACTCGGGGTCCTACGGGACACAAGTGGGCGTTCGGAAACCAAATATTATCTATCACCCACCGATGCCTCTGCTTACTTCAATTTTAGTTATTAAACAGGAATTAAAGTGAACGATAAGTAAAACTAGAATTATCTCCAACATCAACTTGCGGCAATACATCAACAACAGTGGCACCGAACGACACGCAACAGCACTTGAGCAAGCGACTACGACGCGCAAGTCCAACTATCTACCAAACAACAGGTAATAGGATGTGTCCAAGGCAATATAGGGCTGCACGGTATATCACAGGTACGGAAACTAAAGCATCGCAACACAGATAGCAATAGATCAACAGGAGGGAAGTAAATACTATAAAAGTAAGATAGGTAGAAAGGGGGAGATGCTCGCCTGAAAACATTGTCGAAGGTTCAACCGAAGATCGGGCGAAGCTCACATCAACTCAACGGCCTTATCCGCGAAGAAGCAAAACACTAGAAGAAACACCGGATGCGATTTAATACAACGGTAAGATCGGCATGATGCATGTGTGATGGATGACATGGCAAGGTGTGATGCAATTAGGCCAGATTAAGCGGAACCGGGGTCCCGACAATTAATTAGGTGGTTCATGTTATTTAGATCCCCCGCAAATTAAATGTTGTTTAGCAAAGCAACAGATGGAACCGTTCTACACATGTTTAAATGAGGCCAATATAAGGCTAGATTTGCCCGCATATGGGCCCCATATTTAATTATTAGGTGAATCGGCATAAGGCCCCCAAACCAATGATATGCATGCGAGATGAATGACAATTTAATATGCGACAAGGTTATATTTCATTTATAAAATAGGGTTTGCGGGAAGGGGTTCACACATTAGGGGTCTCAACGGTATTGGGGTTCCGGGGTTCGGGGCCGCTCTCAGGGATCGACGGATCTGGGGTTCGGGGTCCGACGGAAGCGTTCTCGGATAACAGAGGTAGGTCTTGGCGTTCCGCGAGGATGGGCTTGGTGGTTCTGACTTCACTTGTCGGTGCCGGACTCGGTTGCAGTAGATCTTGGCCATGTCGAAGTTCTTGCCGGAGGTTCGTCGAGGTTCACCGGTCCGGTACGGTCTTCATATGGTAGATCTTGTCGGGTCCCACGGGGTCGATCTTGCCGTTGCGAGGGTCTTGTCGGGCCCGCTCCATCGAGTCGGTCTTGGCGTCCGGGGGGGGGTTCGGTCTCAACACCGGGGTCGGTCTCAGGGTCTCGGACGCCAGGATCGGTCTTCGGCGTATCCACTTCCGGGATCGGTCTTGATGTCCGGGGATTCTCCAGGTCCGTGGTTCGTCCGTGTGGTAGATCTTGGGGTGCCGGCGACTTCAGTTCCATGTAGACGTTCATGGCATTCCGGGAAGGCGATCTTGCCGTGGAAGGCGAACTTGAATAGATCAGGTACCGGTACTTAGCTTCGTCTCCATTCATCGACACAGAACTTGACCTTCGAGGGGCATCACACCAACATCACATGGTTGGTCCACCGAGCACCCACGGTTCACGCTGCACCGAAGGGAACGACTCAGGTGGCGCGGAGCTTGGTTCTGGGCGGAACAGAGACGAGGGAGACGATGGTGGGACGTCCGCGGAAGGAGTAGAGGCGCTCGCGGGGTGGAGTTGGACGCCGGCAGCATGACCTGGCCGAGGTGCAGAGGAGGACGTGGGCGCGGTGACGGGCCCTGCCGGCGCGGGCGGCCAAGGGCGGCGCCCAGGAGGCGACGACGGCGGGGAGCGCCAGAGGGGAGGGAGGCCGGCCGGCGAGGACGGGCGGGCCGGAAGCGGGCCGGAGGCGGCGGGATGAAGCTTCGAGGCGACGAGGACACCGGCGGCCGCGGTCTGGAGGCGGGGCGGCGGAGCTGGGCGCGGGGGAAGGCACGGCGGAGGGTCGAGGTCGGGGAGGGGGAAGACGGGCTCGGGCTGTGGCGTGGGATGCGGGGAGGAGGGCGGGTGGTGAGGACGGTGACAGGGGGGGCCGTGGAGTCGGGGTGGGGGGGATCCGTGGTGCGTGCAGGTGTGGGGTGTGAGGTGAGGGGGGGGGGGAAGGGAGAGAGGGCTGGCTGAGGTGGCAGGGTGTGAGTGGGTGGGTCTTTGGGGAGAGGTGAGGTGGCGAGAGGCTATTGGAGGAAGTGAGGTGGCTGGTTGGTTGGGTAGACTAGGTTGGGTAAACTTAGGGTTTAGAGGGGCAGGTGGACCGATTAATTTCTGGGGTGGTCGTTCGGGTCATCTGGCCCGTTCGACTGCCCCCACTAAAAATAATTAAAACTTTTATTTGTTTTAAACGGGCCGTGTGCAAACCGATAGCGGCCAAAACAAAATATTCTGGGAACCCGGTTTTGGTGTTTGAATGAAGGTGGGGCGTCTTGGAAAACAAAACGGGCGTTGCGAAAATAGTTTGATGCAAACAATGCATGATGATGACGATGCAATGCACAAATTCAACGCGATTTTCTAGTAGTGGTTTTGCGGGATGCCACAATTGACGCCGAGAAAATAATGAATATCCCCCAAATCACTCATGGAATATTCATTTTCTTGGGAAGTGATGAGTGTTGGAGTGATAATAATATCATCAACATATAAAAGTAAATATGCAAAAGAAGATCCACTTTTTAGAATGAATAAAGAGGTGTAGCTCTTAGAGGCCGAAAACCCAATGGAAGCGATCAAAGAGGTAAAGCAATGAAACAAAGTGTGAGGTGCTTGTTTAAGGCCACAAAGAGATTTGTGCAATCGACACATATGTGAGGGAAGAGGGGAGTCAAGAAAGGCAAAATGTTGCTCAGAGTACACCATCTCTTGGAGATGACCATGAAGGAAGGCATTTTTGACATCAACTTGATGAATGGCCATGAGTGGGACATCAAAATGTTAAGAACAAGACGGATGGTCATTGGTTTCGCCACGAGACTAAAAGCCTCATCATAATCAATGCCATGTTGTTGCGCAAATTCATGGACTACACAACGCGCCTTGTAACGAGAAAGTGAGCCATCGGGGTTGAGTTTGTGCCAAAAGATCCATTTTTTGGTCACCACATTGACACCCGCATTAGGGCATTCAATTCATCAATCATAACATTGCACCGATTAGGGTCTTTAATGTTGGAATAGTAGGTGGGAGGAGTAGGGGAAATAGTAGGGGATGTGGTGGAAGAAAGAGAGAATTGTTGTTAGGAATAAAATAACTAGACTTCCATGACCATCTGGTGTGGATTTTTGGGTGGAGCTACTGGAATAGCGTTTTGTGGCAGTGGATGGAGTTATGGCGCATGCGGGGTGATCGAGGATGGATCAAGTGGGGGGGTGACGGGCTGGACAGTGCAGACTGTAGGAGCTCGGTAGGTGAGGAAGATGTTGTCGCGGGATAGGGAATAGTGTGCACAGCTGATTGGGAGGTGGAGGCGTGTGGCATCCCGCAAAACCACTACTAGAAAATCGCGTTGAATTTGTGCATTGCATCGTCATCATCATGCATTGCTTGCTTAAAACTATTTCGCAAAGCCCGTTTTGTTTTATAAACGCCCCATCTTTAATCAAATATCAAACCCCGGTCCCCGGATTATTTTTGTTTGAGTGCTATCGGTTTGCAAACGGTGTTAACAAAACAAATAAGATTATATTATTTTTAGTGGGGGCAGTCGAACGGGCCAGATCAACCCGAACGACCACCCCCAGGTTTTTAAAACGGTCCAATCAACCGGTACACCTAAATCCTAGTCCTACCAAACTATCTACCCAAACCCGCTGGCCACCTCACTCCCTCCAATAGACATGCGCCACCTCACCTCCTCCCTCTCCCTCAACCACTCACACGCTGCCACCTCAGCCTACCCCCAATCCCTCTCTCCACCTCTCTCTCTCAAACACACGCCACAGCACACACACCCAAACTCCACACCCGATCCCACCAACCCCACCTGGCCCACACTCCCTGCCCCGATCCCCCACGTCACCGTCCCCTTCCTCCCACCTCCCTCACGCCCCGCCTCTCTCCTCTCTTTCTCTCTTCCCTCGGGCACGCCCGGCGCCTCCCTCCAAGACACCGCCCGCCTGGCATTTCCCTCATCCGCTCCTCGGCGCTGCTCTGCCACCGCTCCTCCTCCGCTGCCACCGCTCGCCCATCTGAGCTCGCTTTCCTCTCCCGTCGCCGCCTCAACCTCCACCGCCAACCGCCTCCACTGTCTCGACCGCCAGGCGCCGTCTGCCCGACGGCTCGCCGCCAGCGCCGCTGCCTCGCTCGAGGCCGCCTCCGTCGCCCCTCAAGCTCCCGGCCTGCCTCCTCCTCCTCGGCGCACTGCCGCCAGCCGCCAGCCGAGCCGCCTGCCCCGACGCGCCGCCGCCCAGCATCTCCTCGCTGGTCCACCTCGACCTGGCAAGACGCCCTCCTCGCCTGCCGTCGCCACGCGCAGAGCGGCCCGTCCTCGCCTTCTTCCCTGCCGCCCGCTGCCTGCCTCCTGGCTGCAGGTGGTGACCACCGCAAGTCCCTGTGGCTATATCGCGAGCTCGAAGTCTCTGGCCATCTTGGGGTTTTCATCTGTGAAGCCGGCCGCCCTCCTCATGCATGCTGGAATCGCGCTAAGTCTGCCTGGTTGTTTTGTTCCCAACAAGGAGACGTGGTGATTAGTGGTACTACCCTGCTGAGGTTGTGGTGAAGGTGCTGCGTGTGTTGGAGTGAGGCAATGTTGAACGTCCGAAGACCACGCGGCCCATGTACATCTCACCAGGATCTACCTCACGGGCGCCAAGTACTCCGTCTTCGAGAACTGATGCATCTAGGTCGTGCCGAGACGGTACCTCTAGAAGGCTACCGGTACCGCATCCAAGTTCGCCATCGACAATCGAAGTCGGTACTCCAAGATCTCCGACCCGGAGTCCACAAACGCCAAGATCTCCAATCGGAACCCTAGAACGCCGAGACCCCAATACGACAGGAACTCCTTCCCGCATGCGCCCGAGGACCGGATGCCAAGGTCTTCTCCCCGGCACGTCGAGTGCTCCTTTCCGGATCCGAAGCCGCCAAGATCGCCATGGGACGACAAGCACTTCGCCCCGGACGCCAAGTCCGACCCGACCCGCGAACCCGACAATATCTCCACGCCGACAAGAACGACATCGACCAGGGCGAATCCGATGCGCCCCCGACGCCGAACCAAGTCCTCATTCACGGAACGCCGAGATCTGCCCCGTTGTTCGAGAACCTTTCCGCCGAGACGATCCCGTCGGACCCTGAACCCCGAGACCGACCCCGAACCCCGGAACCCAAGATCTGCTGAACCCTAATGTGTGAACCCTTTCCGAGAACCCTATTTTATAACATAATATAACCTGTCGCATAATATTTGTCTTGCATGCATTCATTCATGTGGTTTGGGGGCCTTATGCCGATTCACCTCTAATTAAATATGGGGCCCATATGCGGGCAAATCTAGTCTCATATTGGCCTCATTTAAATTGGTGTAGCGAACCTGGTACTACATTTTGCCATGTTCAAACAACATTTAAATTGCGGGGTAGCTAAACAACATGAACCACCTAAAATATTGTCGGGACCCCGGTTCCGCTTAATATGACCTAATTGCATCGCACCTTGCCATGCCATGCATCATGCCAATCTTCTGCCGTTGTATTAAATAGTGCATCCGGTGTTTCTTCTAGTGTTTTGCTTCTTCGCGGATAAGGCCGTTGAGTTGATGTGAGCTTCGCCCCGATCTTCGGTTGAACCCTTCGACAATGTTTTCAGGCGAGCATCTCCCCCCTTTCTACCTATCTTACTTTTATAGTATTTATTCCCTCCTGTTGATCTATTGCTATCTGTGTTGCGTTGCTCTAGTTTCGCATCGTGATATCCCTTGCAGCCATATATTGCCTTGGACACCTCCTATTACCTGTTGTTTGGTAGATAGTTGGACTTGCGCGTCGTAGTCGCGTGCTCAAGTGATGTTGCGTGTCGTCCAGTGCCACAGTTGTTGATGTATTGCCGCATGTTGTTTTTTGGAGATGATCGTATTTTTACTTATCATTCACTTTAATTTCTGTTTAACAACTAAAATTGAAATAAGCAGAGGCATCGGTGGGTGATAGAAAATATTTGGTTTCCGAACGCCCACTTGTGTCCCGTAAGACCCCGAGTACTTGATACCTGTTCCTTGATTTATCGCGCTATCCACATCCGGGAGGTATATGGGACCCAGAGCTTGATTCAGTCTTATTTCTTGGGGCCACAAACTAGTTTGAGGTTTTATTTACTATCCTGTACTTATGCCATGCTACTTCTGTATTTAAATTGTGCGAGATAGCACATCAGATCGTTTAGGATCGTGGCACGATTCCGCTGTGTCGACAAGCCCGCTTTTGGGTTCCCGATGTTCACACCGTCCCCACAACCTTGAGTCCGTCTCGAGCTTGCTTACTGCTATGGTGTACTCCAAGGGTGGCCTCAAATATTTCTGAATCCTGTGATTGTTCACCGTGAAAGCCTCGTTGGGTTTTGAGTTGGTTTTTCCGAGGTTGATCGAGCGTGTGTTGCTATTGGTGCACCCGTCGGGTAAAACTTTCTCAAAGCCGTGTCGCGGATATGGACGACTTGGAGCATAGTATCTCGATCATAGACAAGCATAACTAAAGTTTATTATAAATTTGACTTTATAATGACTAGTAATCAGCTTCACTATAATGGAATGGCTAATTAATACTGCCCACAATTGCTTGTTTGGAGTGTCGCTGCGACCATTGTACCGACTAGTAAGTATTGCAACTACAACGGAATGGCTAAATCAAAGTACCAACAACTGCTGGTTTTGGAATTTATCTCATGCTATCTCAGATATGATTAGTAATTGCTGCAACTACAACGGAATGATTAACTAAAAGGGCCCATCGCTACTTTATCGTGACGGTTATCTATACCGACTAGTAATTGTTGCAACGATAACCAAATAAGTTAAACCGCCAACCGTGTGAGTTCCTCGACTTCCTCGTTTGGTCTCGAGGGGAAACACCAGATGGGTTTGTTTGGTGTTAGTTTGTGTTGGATCCGGAAGGTCATTCTCCCCCTCGATAACCGCCATTGTATCGAGTCTCTATAGGGTGTTTAGTGCATCTTGCCGCTGCCGCCACCATACCTATGTAGGCGAGGACCGTGAATTCTAGCCTCGCTGCATCGCCTCGATCTTGACGCTCCTTCTTTTCCTTTGCCCTTTGTCGGCACCCCTTTGTTTAAGCAGGTTTTGAGATCGACGCCGTTAGGTGGTTACCCTTCCGGCTTGGCCCAAGGGTTATGGACGCCATTGGTTATTCTCCGTGGCTCTTAGCCCCATTTGCATCTTGTCCGTAGTCGGACGCCTATCATTTTCAAGGTGATTTGGATCTTTGTATAATATATCGTATTATTGACTCTTTGAGTCGCTGTTCTATATATCTGCTTTGTGGGTCCCATCGAGGACTGTGTAATGTTATTACTGCTTTCCACCCGCACGAAAGTGCTGGTGGGCACCTTTGAATCGTTTCTATGCGGGTTTGGTGAATTTTGCCCAAACTTGCATAGGTCCGATTCGAGGGTGTTACTGAGTGGTATCGAGCTCAAAGCTATTGCGATACCCACAAGTCCAAACTGTAGGATAACCTAGCTAACTACCAAGTAGAAGTGTCAAAACTATTTTTGAAAATAGGTTGGATAGTTGTGATTAGGTCTGATTTTACTCCTTACCCTCTCTGTTCTCCTCTTACCTCTGCTGCTTTGAATCCGCTCTCATCTCCTTCTTCGAGTCCAGAATTCTCGTGGTTGGGTTTTCGCTCGCACCTTTAGGGTTTCGCTTTTCCTTTGTAACGGAGGTGCTACGATCATCAATCAAGAATCGATTGTACCCTTCCTCCAATCTTTTGTTCTTGAGCTCTTTATCTATATGTGTCCCTTGCTGGATATCAGTGTCGTTGAAAAACAGATGGGAAGGACGAGCATTGGTGAAGTTGGAGTAGACCTTGAGCCTGTGTTGTTCATACCAAGGGAACCGTCGCGGGACCTAATCATTGTGTCTTTCATACGATTCTCCGGCATCATCCCTTTGTTCCGGATACCACCTATGAAGATCTTCAGTCTAAATCTCGAGAGTTGAGTTGCCTGATTCTCCTACCCATGTATAGAGTTGATAGTTGGGTCCGGAATGGACTGATCACCCTACCCGACTCTTACTGTTCGCTCTGTACATCGAACTGGTGGATCGATGTAACTTTTCCTCTTCTAATGGAAGTTAGAGGTGGCCTTATCGTTTGATGCCTCTATCTTCGTCCTTTGTTTCTCCGGAGTGTTCTCACGACGATCAGGAACAACGACCCTTTGCTGGTGGTGTCGCCGTTTTCCAGATGAAGAAGGAACCCTCGTTAGTGGTGTCGCGAGGATCTACACGAAGCGAGAAGACGCAGTTCGCCGACCTCCCCCCCGGTACCATGAGGCGGATCTTGATGGCGAGATCCCTTGTTAGTGGTGTCGAATTGTGGCATCCCGCAAAACCACTACTAGAAAATCGCGTTGAATTTGTGCATTGCATCGTCATCATCATGCATTGCTTGATTAAAACTATTTCGCAAAGCCTGTTTTGTTTTATAAACGCCCCATCTTTAATCAAATATCAAACCCCGGTCCCCGGATTATTTTTGTTTGAGTGCTATCGGTTTGCAAACGGTGTTAACAAAACAAATAAGATTATATTATTTTTAGTGGGGGCAGTCGAACGGGCCAGATCAACCCGAACGACCACCCCCAGGTTTTTAAAACGGTCCAATCAACCGGTACACCTAAATCCTAGTCCTACCAAACTATCTACCCAAACCCGCTGGCCACCTCACTCCCTCCAATAGACATGCGCCACCTCACCTCCTCCCTCTCCCTCAACCACTCACACGCTGCCACCTCAGCCTACCCCCAATCCCTCTCTCCACCTCTCTCTCTCAAACACACGCCACAGCACACACACCCAAACTCCACACCCGATCCCACCAACCCCACCTGGCCCACACTCCCTGCCCCGATCCCCCACGTCACCGTCCCCTTCCTCCCACCTCCCTCACGCCCGCGTGCGCCCCCGCTCTCCTCTCCCTCCTCTCTTTTCTCTCTTCCCTCCGGTGACCGGCCCGCCGGCGCGGCCGCCCCTCCCCTCCAGCACACCGCCCCGCCCCGCGCCGGTACCTCCCTCATCCGCTCCCCTGGCGCCTGCTCTGCCGCCCACCGGCTCCTCCCTCCCTACTCGCCACACGCCCGGCCGCTTCCATCTGGAGCTCGCCTCTCCCGTGCCGCCTCAACCTCCACCGCCAACCGCCTCCACCGTCTCGGGACCGCCAGAGCGCCGTCGTCCGGGGCTGGCCTTGACCCAGCGCCCGGCCGTCCTCGCAGGCCGCCTCCGTCGCCCCTCAAGCTCTCGTCGCCTCCTCCTCGGCTCCGCAGGCGCACCCTCGTCGCCCAGCCTGCCGAGCCCGCCTGCCCCGACGCCGCCGCCCCGAGCATCTCCGCCGCGGGTCCACCTCGACCTGGCGCCGCCTCCCGCCTCGCTGCCCGGCCACGCGCAGAGCGCCGCCCTCGCCTTCTTCCCGCTGCCTCGCCCGTTCCTCTGCTGCAGTGGTGACCACCGCAAGTCCTCGTGGCTATCATGAGCTCAAGTCTCGCCATCTTTGGTTTTTCATCTGTGAAGCCGGCCGCCCTCCTCATGCATGCTGGAATCGCGCTAAGTCTGCCTGGTTGTTTTGTTCCCAACAAGGAGACGTGGTGATTAGTGGTACCACTCCGAGGTTGTGGTGAAGGTGCTGCGTGTTGGAGTGAGGCAATGTTGAACGTCCAAGACCACGCGCCCATGTACATCTCACCAGATCTACCTCACGGGCGCCAAGTACTCGTCTTCGAGAATCTGATGCATCTAGGTAGGGCGAGACGGTACCTCTAGAAGGCTACCGATCGCATCCAAGTTCGCCATCGACAATCCGTCGGTACTCCAAGATCTCCGACCGAGTCCACAAACGCCAAGATCTCCAATCGGAACCCTAGAACGCCGAGACCCCAATACGACAGAACTCCTTCCGCACCGATGCCCGAGGACCGGATGCAAGGTCTTCTCCCCGACGCCGAGTGCTCCTTTCCGGATCCGGCCGCCAAGATCGCCATGGGACGACAAGCACTTCGCCCGGACGCCAAGTCCGACCCGACCCGAACCCGACAATATCTCCACGCCGACAAGAACGACATCGACCGGCGAATCCGATGCGCCCCGACGCCAACCAAGTCCTCATTCACGGAACGCCGAGATCTGCCCCGTTGTTCGAGAACCTTTCCGCCGAGACGATCCCGTCGGACCCTGAACCCCGAGACCGACCCCGAACCCCGGAACCCAAGATCTGCTGAACCCTAATGTGTGAACCCTTTCCGAGAACCCTATTTTATAACATAATATAACCTGTCGCATAATATTTGTCTTGCATGCATTCATTCATGTGGTTTGGGGGCCTTATGCCGATTCACCTCTAATTAAATATGGGGCCCATATGCGGGCAAATCTAGTCTCATATTGGCCTCATTTAAATTGGTGTAGCGAACCTGGTACTACATTTTGCCATGTTCAAACAACATTTAAATTGCGGGGTAGCTAAACAACATGAACCACCTAAAATATTGTCGGGACCCCGGTTCCGCTTAATATGACCTAATTGCATTGCACCTTGCCATGCCATGCATCATACATGCATCATGCCGATCTTCTGCCGTTGTATTAAATAGTGCATCCGGTGTTTCTTCTAGTGTTTTGCTTCTTCGCGGATAAGGCCGTTGAGTTGATGTGAGTCACCCGATCTTCGGTTGAACCCTTCGACAATGTTTTCAAAGCAGCATCTCCCCTTTCTACCTATCTTACTTTTATAGTATTTATTCCTCCTGTTGATCTATTGTTATCTATGCGTTGCTCTAGTTTCGCACTGTGATATCCCTTGAAGCCATATATTGCCTTGGACACCTCCTATTACCGTTGTTTGGTAGATAGTTGGACTTGCGCGTCGTGATCGCGTGCTCAAGTGCTATTGCGTGTCGCCCATTGCCACGATTGTTGATGTATTGCCGCATGTTGTTTTTTTTGAGATGATCCTATTTTTACTTATCATTCACTTTAATTTCTGTTTAACAACTAAAATTGAAATAAGCGAGAGGCATCGGTGGGTGATAGAAAATATTTGGTTTCGAACGCCCACTTGTGTCCGTAAGACCCCGAGTACTTGATACTGTTCCTTGATTTATCGCGCTATCCACATCCGGGAGGTATATGGGACCCCCAGCGAGCTTGATTCATCTTATTTCTTGGGGCCACAAACTAGTTTGAGGTTTTATTTACTATCCTGTACTTATGCCATGCTACTTATGTATTTAAATTGTGCGACAGATAGCACCTTTGTCTTGTTAGGATTGTGGCACGATTCATGGTGTCGACAAGCCCAGTTTGGGTTCCCGATCGTTCACTGACCGTCCCCACAACCTTGAGTCCGTTTTGAGCTTGCTTACCGTTCTATGGTGTACTCAAGGGTGGCCCCTGAAATATTTCTGAATCCTGTGATTGTTCAGTCGTGAAAGCCTCGTTGGGTTTTGAGTTGGTTTTTCCGAGGTTGATCGAGCGTGTGTTGCTATTGGTGCACCCCGGTCGGGTAAAACTTTCTGAAAGCCGTGTCCGCGGATATGGACGACTTGGAGCATAGTATCTCGATCATAGACAAGCATAACTAAAGTTTACTGTTATAAATTTGACTTTATAATGACTAGTAATCAGCTTCACTATAATGGAATGGCTAATTAATACTGCCCACAATTGCTTGTTTGGAGTGTCGCTTGCGACCATTGTACCTGACTAGTAAGTATTGCAACTACAACGGAATGGCTAAATCAAAGTACCAACAACTGCTGGGTTTTGGAATTTATCTCATGCTATCTGTATATGATTAGTAATTGCTGCAACTACAACGGAATGATTAACTAAAAGGGCCCACTGCTTACTTTATCAGGACGGTTATCTATACCTGACTAGTAATTGTTGCAACGATAACCAAATAAGTTAAACTGCCAACTGTGTGAGTTCCTCGGTTGACTTCCTCGTTTGGTCTCGAGGGGGAAACACCAGGATGGGTTTGTTTGGTGTTAGTTTCAGGTTGGATCCGGAAAGGTCATTCTCCCCCCCCCCTCTGATAACCGCCAGTTGTATCTAGTCTCTATAGGGTGTTTAGTGCATGCTGCCGCTGCCGCTTCAGTCCACCATACCTATGTAGGCGAGGACCGCCGAATTCTAGCCTCGCTGTCTTGGCCTCGATCTTGGCTCCTTCTTTTCCTTTGCCCTTTGTCGGCACCTTTTGTTTAAGCAGGTTTTGAGATCGGCGCGTTAGCGAGGTTACCCTTCCGGCTTGGCACAGGGGGTTATGGACGCCATTGGTTATTCTCCAGGGCTCTTAGCCCCATTTGCATCTTGTCCGTAGTCGGACGCTCTATCATTTTCAAGGTGATTTGGATCTTTGTATAATATATCTGTATTATTGACTCTTTGAGTCGCTGTTCTATATATCTGTTTTGTGGGTCCCATCGAGGACTGTTGTGTAATGTTATTACTTCGTTTTCCACCCGCACGAAAGTGCCTGGTGGGCACCTTTGAATCGTTTCTATGCGGGTTTGGTGAATTTTGCCCAAACTTGCATAGGTCCGATTCTGAGGGTGTTACAGAGTGGTATCAGAGCTCAGCAGTTGCGATACCCCACAAGTCCAGCCTGTAGGATAACCTAGCTAACGGCCGAAGTAGAAGTGTCAAAACTATTTTTGAAAATAGGTTGGATAGTTGTGATTAGGTCTGATTTTACTCCTTACCCCTCTGCTGTTCTCCTCTTACCTCTGCGCGTTTTGAATCCGCTCTCATCTCCTTCTTCGAGTCCAGGAATTCTCGTGGTTGGGTTTTCGTCGTACCTTTAGGGTTTCGTTTTCTTCCTTTGGTAACGGAGGTGCTACGATCATCAATCTGCAACTGACAGTTGTACCCTTCCTCCAATCTTTTGTTCTTGAGCTCTTTATCTATATGTGTCCCTTGCTGGATATCAGTGTCGTTGAAAAACATATGGGAAGGACGAGCATTGGTGAAGTTGGAGTATACCTTGAGCATGTGTTGTTCATGCCAATGGAACCATCGCGGGACCTAATCATTGTGTCTTTCATACGATTCCTGCTGGCATCATCCCTTTGTTCCGGATACCACCTATGAAGATCTTCAGTCTAAATCTCGAGAGTTGAGTTGCCTGATTCTCCTACCCATGTATAGAGTTGATAGTTGGGTCCGGAATGGACTGATCACCCTACCCGACTCTTACTGTTCGCTCTGTACATCGAACTGGTGGATCGATGTAACTTTTCCTCTTCTAATGGAAGTTAGAGGTGGCCTTATCGTTTGATGCCTCTATCTTCGTCCTTTGTTTCTCCGGAGTGTTCTCACGACGATCAGGAACAACGACCCTTTGCTGGTGGTGTCGCCGTTTTCCAGATGAAGAAGGAACCCTCGTTAGTGGTGTCGCGAGGATCTACGAAGCGAGAAGGCAGTCACGACCTCCCCGGTACCATGAGGCGGATCTTGATGGCGAGATCCCTTGTTAGTGGTGTCGAATTGTGGCATCCCGCAAAACCACTACTAGAAAATCGCGTTGAATTTGTGCATTGCATCGTCATCATCATGCATTGCTTGATTAAAACTATTTCGCAAAGCCCGTTTTGTTTTATAAACGCCCCATCTTTAATCAAATATCAAACCCCGGTCCCCGGATTATTTTTGTTTGAGTGCTATCGGTTTGCAAACGGTGTTAACAAAACAAATAAGATTATATTATTTTTAGTGGGGCGGTCGAGCGGGCGATCAACCGAAACGACCACCCCAGGTTTTTAAAGCGGTCCAATCAGCTACACACCTAAATCCTAGTCCTACCAAACTATCTACCCAAACCCGCTGGCCACCTCACTCCCTCCAATAGACATGCGCCACCTCACCTCCTCCCTCTCCCTCAACCACTCACACGCTGCCACCTCAGCCTACCCCCAATCCCTCTCTCCACCTCTCTCTCTCAAACACACACGCCACAAGACACACACCCAAACTCCACCCGATCCCACCAACCCACCTGGCCCCACACTCCCGATCCCCGTCACCGTCCCCTTCCTCCCACCTCCCTCACGCCCGCGCCCCAGCCTCCTCTCCTCCTCTCTTTCTCTCTTCCCTCGGCCAAGCCCGCCAGCCTCCCTCCCTCAGACACCGCCCTTCAGTACCTCCCTCATCCGCTCCCTGGCGCTCTGCTCGCCACGGCTCCTCCTCCCTACTCTCCGCCGCTCCACCGCCATCTGCGAGCTCGCCTCTCCCGTCTGCGCCTCAACCTCACGCCAACCGCCTCCACCGTCTCGGGACCGCCTTGAGCGCCGTCGCCCGGGCCTTCGCCTGGCCAAGCGCGCGTCCTTGAGCCGCCTCCGTCGCCCCTCAAGCTCCCGGCCCGTCGCCTCCTCGGCTCCCAGCGCACCCTCGTCGCCCAGCCGCGGCCGAGCCCGCCTCGGCCCCGACGCGCCGTCGCCCCCGAGCATCTCCTCGCCGCGGGTCCACCTCGACCTGGCAGTACCGCCCCCTCCTCGCCCTGCCAGCGTCCGCCACGCGCAGGAGCGGCCCGCGTCCTCGCCTTCTTCCCGCTGCCCTGCTCTGGCCCGTTCCTCCTGGCTGCAGGTGGTGACCACCGCAAGTCCCTGTGGCTATATCGCGAGCTCGAAGTCTCTGGCCATCTTGGGGTTTTCATCTGTGAAGCCGGCCGCCCTCCTCATGCATGCTGGAATCGCGCTAAGTCTGCCTGGTTGTTTTGTTCCCAACAAGGAGACGTGGTGATTAGTGGTACTACCCTGCTGAGGTTGTGGTGAAGGTGCTGCGTGTGTTGGAGTGAGGCAATGTTGAACGTCCGAAGACCACGCGGCCCATGTACATCTCACCAGGATCTACCTCACGGGCGCCAAGTACTCCGTCTTCGAGAACTGATGCATCTAGGTCGTGCCGAGACGGTACCTCTAGAAGGCTACCGGTACCGCATCCAAGTTCGCCATCGACAATCGAAGTCGGTACTCCAAGATCTCCGACCCGGAGTCCACAAACGCCAAGATCTCCAATCGGAACCCTAGAACGCCGAGACCCCAATACGACAGGAACTCCTTCCCGCACCGATGCCCGAGGACCGGATGCCAAGGTCTTCTCCCCGGCACGTCGAGTGCTCCTTTCCGGATCCGAAGCCGCCAAGATCGCCATGGGACGACAAGCACTTCGCCCCGGACGCCAAGTCCGACCCGACCCGCGAACCCGACAATATCTCCACGACAAGAACGACATCGACCAGGCGAATCCGATCGCCCCGACGCCGAACCAAGTCCTCATTCACGGAACGCCGAGATCTGCCCCGTTGTTCGAGAACCTTTCCGCCGAGACGATCCCGTCGGACCCTGAACCCCGAGACCGACCCCGAACCCCGGAACCCAAGATCTGCTGAACCCTAATGTGTGAACCCTTTCCGAGAACCCTATTTTATAACATAATATAACCTGTCGCATAATATTTGTCTTGCATGCATTCATTCATGTGGTTTGGGGGCCTTATGCCGATTCACCTCTAATTAAATATGGGGCCCATATGCGGGCAAATCTAGTCTCATATTGGCCTCATTTAAATTGGTGTAGCGAACCTGGTACTACATTTTGCCATGTTCAAACAACATTTAAATTGCGGGGTAGCTAAACAACATGAACCACCTAAAATATTGTCGGGACCCCGGTTCCGCTTAATATGACCTAATTGCATCGCACCTTGCCATGCCATGCATCATGCCAATCTTCTGCCGTTGTATTAAATAGTGCATCCGGTGTTTCTTCTAGTGTTTTGCTTCTTCGCGGATAAGGCCGTTGAGTTGATGTGAGCTTCGCCCCGATCTTCGGTTGAACCCTTCGACAATGTTTTCAGGCGAGCATCTCCCCCCTTTCTACCTATCTTACTTTTATAGTATTTATTCCCTCCTGTTGATCTATTGCTATCTGTGTTGCGTTGCTCTAGTTTCCGTACCCGTGATATCCCTTGCAGCCATATATTGCCTTGGACACCTCCTATTACCTGTTGTTTGGTAGATAGTTGGACTTGCGCGTCGTAGTCGCGTGCTCAAGTGATGTTGCGTGTCGTCCAGTGCCACAGTTGTTGATGTATTGCCGCATGTTGTTTTTTGGAGATGATCCTATTTTTACTTATCATTCACTTTAATTTCTGTTTAACAACTAAAATTGAAATAAGCAGAGGCATCGGTGGGTGATAGAAAATATTTGGTTTCCGAACGCCCACTTGTGTCCCGTAAGACCCCGAGTACTTGATACCTGTTCCTTGATTTATCGCGCTATCCACATCCGGGAGGTATATGGGACCCCCCTGAGCCAGAACTTGATTCAGTCTTATTTCTTGGGGCCACAAACTAGTTTGAGGTTTTATTTACTATCCTGTACTTATGCCATGCTACTTATGTATTTAAATTGTGCGACAGATAGCACACTGTACTGTTTAGGATCGTGGCACGATTCATGTGTCGACACGCCCAGTTTTGGGTTCCACGTCGTTCACAGCCGTCCCCACAACCTTGAGTCCGTCTCGGAGCTTGCTTACTTCGTTGCGGGTGTACTCCAAGGGGTGGCCCCCTGAAATATTTCTGAATCCTGTGATTGTTCAGTCGTGAAAGCCTCGTTGGGTTTTGAGTTGGTTTTTCCGAGGTTGATCGAGCGTGTGTTGCTATTGGTGCACCACGGCCGGGTAAAACTTTCTGAAAGCCGTGTCCGCGGATATGGACGACTTGGAGCACAGTATCTCGATCATAGACAAGCATAACTAAAGTTTACTGTTATAAATTTGACTTTATAATGACTAGTAATCAGCTTCACTATAATGGAATGGCTAATTAATACTGCCCACAATTGCTTGTTTGGAGTGTCGCTTGCGACCATTGTACCTGACTAGTAAGTATTGCAACTACAACGGAATGGCTAAATCAAAGTACCAACAACTGCTGGGTTTTGGAATTTATCTCATGCTATCTGTATATGATTAGTAATTGCTGCAACTACAACGGAATGATTAACTAAAAGGGCCCACTGCTTACTTTATCAGGACGGTTATCTATACCTGACTAGTAATTGTTGCAACGATAACCAAATAAGTTAAACTGCCAACTGTGTGAGTTCCTCGGTTGACTTCCTCGTTTGGTCTCGAGGGGGAAACACCAGGATGGGTTTGTTTGGTGTTAGTTTCAGGTTGGATCCGGAAAGGTCATTCTCCCCCCCTCTGATAACCGCCAGTTGTATCGAGTCTCTATAGGGTGTTTAGTGCATGCTGCCGCTGCCGCTTCAGTCCACCATACCTATGTAGGCGAGGACCGCCGAATTCTAGCCTCGCCGTGTACTGGCCTCAGTACTGACGCTCCTTTTTCCTTTGCCCTTTGTCGGCACCCCTTTTGTTTAAGCAGGTTTTGAGATCGACGCCGTTAGCAGGGTTACCCTTCCGGCTTGGCCTGGGCAGGGTTATGGACGCCATTGGTTATTCTTCAGGGCTCTTAGCCCCATTTGCATCTTGTCCGTAGTCGGACGCTCTATCATTTTCAAGGTGATTTGGATCTTTGTATAATATATCTGTATTCTTGACTCTTTGAGTCGCTGTTCTATATATCTGTTTTGTGGGTCCCATCGAGGACTGTTGTGTAATGTTATTACTTCGTTTTCCACCCGCACGAAAGTGCCTGGTGGGCATCTTTGAATCGTTTCTATGCGGGTTTGGTGAATTTTGCCCAAACTTGCATAGGTCCGATTCTGAGGGTGTTACAAGGCGTCAGGTATGGATGGTGGGGTACGTGTGAGGTCAGCGTGTGGTGCGGCTAGCGAGACCTATCTGGCCGGAGCTGCCGAGCTGGTGGTGGGGTTGGGTGGCTAGGTTGCAGGTGTGGGTTCGTAGCAAAGGGGTATGAGGTAGGTGCAACGACTATCCTAGTAAGGCTAGTGATCAGAGGTTCATTTGGGGCAGGAGAATCATGCTGGGGCGGATTTTTTATGACCGGGGAGCTGCACTGCGGTCATGGGAAAATAAGGAAATGTTATATCATAAAAACTAACATGTCTAGAAATAATAACACGGCGTGAATGCAAATTGAGGCACTAATATCCTTTATGCTGTGCGGATAGCCAAGAAAAATTCAGCATGTAGAACATGGGGCAAGTTTGCGATTGGTAGTGGCGTAGAAATTAGGGTAGCACAAGCAGCCAAATACACGCAAGTGATTGCATGTCGCGTGAGGGACGGAGATTGAGGAGATAGGAGGCAGTGTGTAGGGCTTCAACCCAAAATGGTAGGGTAGGTTTGCTTGGAGGATCAAGGTGGGAATGATATCGTTGGTGGTACATATGAGGCGCTCGGATTTTCCATTTTGTGACGAAATATGTGGACATGAGAGAGGAAAACAAACACCTAACTAGCAAATAAGTCCCACAAGGATGTGGTGAGAAATTCGCCACCGTTATCACATTGTATAGATTGAATGGTGACATGAATTTGTGTGAGGAAAATGTAAAGAAACATTGAATGGTGGAACAAGTATCAGAGTAAATAAGATCTACTAAATGTTTCGGTTCATTCTCCTATCCACGTCTCTCCGATTCTTTTTGGCCATCGGATGAAGCCCGGGGAGCAAACACATCGACATCATAGTGGAGCCCCCTCTTCCAGGAGACGGGCCTACTGCGGGGCCAAGCGTGAGATCCCCCGCATCTGGTTAGCACGCGCCTCTGTCTTTCCTTGCATCGTTGGACTATGGGCCGCGTGCGTTTCCTAGGCCCCATTTCATCGACCACGGGTAGTGGCGCAATGTATGGGAAGCGTCGAGCGCGGGAGAGCTCCACATCAGCCTGGTTATGGGGCCCGTGCGCCATCCATGTGGGTGAATCCTCATGGAGATATTATACGGTGGGTCTCGTTCGCAAGGAGAACAACTATCACATACGATACCAGCTCTGGCACGAACTGAACTGGCGTGTCAGGTCATGGACGTGCATGTTTTCTCGCAGCAAAATCGTGTGGGTAGGTCGATCCGCTTCACATGAGAGAAGCGCTCTCATATACGTTACCACTCGCACAAATCCAGATCGACAATATGATTACTGACGCCATGCCGTGCACTTACCGCCTTCCTGTCACACTAATGTAGGCAATCCGTGTTTCTTACACCGTTCGCATCGTTGTGTATATAAGCCTAACAACGATTTCTCTCTCCACAAACCACATACATCATCGAACTTTCTATCCATCTCCAAAAAAGTGTCGCGCACCGAGGGTATCTTTGTAGTGTTATACAATATTGTGCGTCACAAGGGCGATATAATCTCAATGGTCTTGGAATCCTTTCCACCGAATGCGATGTTCAGAAGAGATTTAATTAGTTTTAGACATGAATCGTGAATGCATCCAATGTTTAACAATGGTGCAATTATTACAATGAGGCAATGAATTTCATTGGAACCTATATGCGAGTGATAAATTCTACATGGATTATATATAGAGAGCTTTGGTCTAGTTATACATGATGTTTGATAAATAACAAGAAGATCTGGAAAATAAAGATACTTCTCAAGAATAAAATCTATGCACGAGATTTTCATCAAGAGGTCATTTTTACTAAATACAACCTTATTAACAGAAATTGGCATGAAAGTACATAATGTCTTTTTTTATCATGATAATATAATCAAACATTTGTTATTTCATTGTAAAATTTTGCTTGTTCTATATGGTTAGTCATCCAAATACCTTCTGACTTGGGTCTTTCGGTAGTGTTGCCAACATATTTGGCAACCGGTTACATGTGATCGGTCACAAGTTTAGAATTCTTTTCAGGATGAACTTGACATCGTTTGGACGCTTTGCCAGTGTAGAAATAATAAGGTTTTTAACGATAAAAATTCTTCTCTTATGCAGATTATCTACAGGTGGACCGACATGCTTAGTTTATGGTCATCTCTACAACACGTGGAGAGTCATAATCTGTTCACAGAGGTGTGTACACGCTTAGCGGATATGACGATGTATACTTTTACTCAACATGGATGGCAACATGATATTCATATTGGTCCTCCATCACCTTAGTGTTATGCAATTTCTGCAAGATTACTTGTATTTTGTCTTTTCAATTCTTTGTGTTTGGACTTGTTATTCAATTCTGTGTGTATTTTTAATTATGCAAAGGCAACACTTAAACTTTGTAAGAATAAAGTGTCCTTTATCGGAAAAATAAAATATTTCGGACGAGAATCATCTTTAATTTCTTTATTAGAATCTGGCTAAACGCTAGGGTAACAGAAACGGGGTATGGTATGAAACAATCGATCACATGCATAGATTATACACACACACACACACGTCCGAAGAAGGCAGGAAATGAATTAACACGCATGCATGCACGTCGAAATGCAGAAACCAGTTAGTAACACAAATCAAACACACGGCGATGATCCAGCTAGCGTGTTATAACATACACGGATCGATCGACTGGCTCATGAGGCTGGTATTTTGACCCATCGGAGCTGGAGCTCGAGGATGCCGGTGGCGACGTTCCTGAGCTTGATGAGCGCGTCCTGCACCACCTGCCCTTCCTCCCACACGATGTTGCTCTCGTCCGCCAGGCAGCAGACGGAGCTAGTGCCGCCGCGGTGAGGCCGCACGGTGCGCACCACGCTGCCGCTCTTGATGTCCTCCAGGTCCATCCTTGCCATCTGCACCAGCGGCTCCAGGTCCACCTGCGCGTCCCCCATCGGGTCGTCCTTGCTGATCTTGTCCTTGTCGAACACCTCCTGCATATATATGCGTGCGTGAGTAGATACATTCAGATTGCATATGGTACTATATGTGTGCCGATCGAAAACCATGCTTCGATCTGTCAGAATAAATAAATTCAACTTACGATCTTGAGCGGTGTCGCCGGATTGGTGACGGCGAGCGTGATGTCCTCGTTCCAGACGGGGTTCACCGTGTTCTTGATCACGCTCGTCTTCAGCTTCTGGTTGTCAAGGTGGAGCACGACGTAGGGGTCGCTGCCGTCGGCGTCACGTTTCACGAGGTTCATGCCGCGCAGCACCCGCACGCTCAGCACGCCGGGCGGCAGCCCCTCCGACGTCATCTTGATTGCTCGCCGGTGTTAATTGTTGTTTCCTGTTGATTTGATCTTCGAATGAATGGGTGTACGTTAATTTTCGTTAAGGTCTCGCTTTGGTGCCAAGAAAGGATCGGGAGGAGTAACCGGTGGTATGGAAGAGGAAGCTAGACATGGCCGGCCGGCCTCTGGTTTAACGATTCGCTCGCCGTGTTTTGTGGAGCGCTCGACCTTTTCTGTATTTTTCACCACCTATTTAAGGACGCTCCCGTGCATCTGCAGAAAATGCAGCTTAATTTCCCGAGTATCCTCACGTGATATTTCCGCGAAAGAAAATATGGTCGACTGTCATTCTGGCATGGTGCTAATTTTTTACGACGCCTACAACACTATGTTCAGGGCCGTACTACGCGCCGTCGGGATATTTTCTGGTCCTCTTGCTGATACATGTCCTCAAAAACTTTCAAAATCCCGTTTTTGCTATAAATATGCCCGTTTTTGCTACATATAGTCCCGCTTTTGTACCATATAGCAGAAAAGGGTTCGGCCTAAAAATAAAAAAACAGACTGGACCTCGCTGGAGATTTCGCTGGAGACCTCGCCGACGACCGTGTAGCAAGAAAGTTGGGTTGACGTAGCATATCCGACCTCGCCGGAGACTCGCCGGTAGACCTCAGCAGAGACCGTGTAGCAAAAATGTTACGCTATTATAGCAAAACCGTAAAACGGTGGTAGAAAAAAAATGCTAATGTAGCAAAAAGAGACCGTCCTCGTCGGAGACATAGCCGGTGGCTTTCGTAGCAAAACGGACTTTGCGGATGACTTTCGTCGAGAATGTTACTTTATGCTATTGTAGTAAAAACATACAAACGGAATAGAAAAAACTTGCTACTATTGTAGCATCGTCCAGTAGCAAAATATCAAAACACATCCATTGGTCGGTAGCGTCACAACCCTTCATCTGTAGCAACGATGATCACTTCGAGTAGCATCGTCGTCCTGCCTGTGTAGCATCGTGTCGTGACTCCAGTGCAAAACACCGTCTACCACGCATGAGCCATGGCGTCTGGGCTATGGCGACGCGGTTGCGCGGTCATGCTTGCCGGGTGGAGGTCAGCGGCGGCTTTCCGGCGAGTTTTAGAGGAGGGCGGCAACCTCCATCGAGATTTAGAAGAGGGTGACAGCGTGCTCTGATACGTCCATTTTGCATCACTATTTTATATAATAATTTACTTCTATTTATTGATATATTTTATATTAAGAAGTGTTATTTCATCTATTTTTGCATGTTAGATGACTTTTGGAGGATGAACTGCCGGAGTCAGGATTCTGATGAAAAAAGCGGTGTTTTGATGTAATTTTCATGAAGATCGGAAAATTCTAGAAAATACATATAAAATCCTATTTTTTCAGAAGACGAAGAAAGTTAGAAGGGGAGGCAGAGATGGGCCACAGGGGGCCCACACTGATATGCCCAATTTGCATCACCATTCTATATCATAATTTACCTCTATTTATTGATATTTGTCTTATTATGAGGTATTACTTATGGCTTTTCATCTGTTTATGCATGTTGGATGATTCTTGGAGGATGGACTGCCGGAGCCTGTATTCTGATGGAAAAAGAAGGCGTTTCGGTGCAATTTCGCGAAGGTCAGAAAAATAATAGAAAAATATGGAAACATATTATTTTACCAGAAGACGAAGGAAGCCAGAAGGAGGAGCGAAGAGAGGCCGCAGGGAGCCCACACCCCCTAGGCGCGGGCCCACCTAACCCCGCGCCTAGGGCAGGTGTGGCCCACCTGCCCGGCCTTGGACTCCGCCCCTTCGCCTATATCTTCCCTACGGAACCCTAAGCCTCGGGGGCGACCACTGATAAATTTCCGCCGCCTCTAGGGGCGGAAAACACCGAGAGAGAAAGATCTCTCCGGCAGACAGATTTCTGCCGGTGGAATTCCTTCCCGGAGAGGGGAGACCGTTGCCATCAACACCATCATCAAGCTAGGCTTCATCGGGATCATCATCATCATCCACATCATCATCTCCACCAGCACCATCATCACCACTCCGTCCCGCTATAACAATTGTGTTGGATATTGCTTTAGTTCTTAGGGGAAACTTTCTCGGTGTTGATTACTATTGTAGTTGATGCTTGTGAGTGGAACCATTGGATTATTGTTTATATTCAGATTGTTAACCATTATCATATCATCTTTGATCTTGATACATATGATGTCTCGTGAGTAGTTCGTTTAGTTCTTGAGGACATGGGAGAACTCATGTTGTTATTAGTGAATCTATGATGAGTTATTATTCAATGGTTTAGTATTTAAGTTATGATGATATTCTTCTAGTGGTGTCATGTGAATGTCGACTACATGACACTTCATCATTTATGGGCCTAGGGGGATGCATTGTGTATTTGGATACTAATTGTGGGGTTGCCGGAGTGACAGAAACCTGAACCCCCATTAGGACACCTTTGCACAAGGGAGCATATGATCTCAGAGTTTAAGGCCGTGGTTAGGTTTATCTCTTAATTGCTTTCCTGTAGTTGCGGATGTTTGCAGGGGGTTTAATCACAAGTATGTATTAGTCCAAGTACGGTCAGTACATTAGCATAGGTTCACCCACACAACACTTACAACACCAAAGAAGAGTACTCAGCTATTTGAAGTGAAAGCACTTGACAGAATTCCCATGTGTCCTCGAGAACGTTTGGTCCTTATAAGTATTTCCACCGGCTTGTCCTTTGCTAAGAAAGGATTGGGCCACTTGCTCCTTTTGTTTGTTACCTTCGTTACTTGCTCTTTGTTTTTTTGCCTTGTTAGAAAACCACTAAAAATCCGTTTGCTAAGTATTCACAGGGATTTCCTGCTCCATACCACTGTTCAGCACCTTCTGCTCCTCGTTGGGATCGACACTCCTATTTATATAAAGTACTACGATACACCCCCTATACTTGTGGATCATCAAGACTATTTTCTGGCACCGTTGCCGGGGAGTGAAGCGCTATTGAAGAGTGGAACTGGTAAAGGAAACTTCTACTGTCAGTATTGCTTTTTGTTTCTGTTTGTTACTTTGTTTCCAATATGGATAACCCACTTGGTTTTCTGTTTGGGAAAAATACTACCACTGCTAGGGTATTAGATGAACCACCACCTGTTGAGATAGATCCTTTTAGGATACCTACAAGTAATGTTAATCGTGTTATGGATAATTATTATTTTGGGGATGGAACTGTCCATCCTGGTGATCACTTGTTTTTTATCCATGAATTATGCGGGTTGTTTAAGTGTGCAGGTATCACAACAGAACATGTGAAGAAGAAGTTACTCTCCATATCCTTGAAAGGGAGAGCTGGAGAATGGTATAAGCTGCTGAAGAATGGACAATCCATGGAATGGGAGGAGATGACATCTCTCTTTTACAATAAATTTTATCCTCCCAGTGAAATTTATAAGGATAGAAATCTTATATATAAATTTTGGCCTCTTGATGGAGAGAGTATAGCTCAATCTTGGGGGAGATTGAAGTTACTAATGCTTAAATGTTCTATTCATGAACTCCCTAACAATATTATTCTCAATAACTTTTATGCTAGGCTTTCTCTTCATGATAAAGATTTACTAGATGCTCCTTGTGCTGGATCATTTACACGTATGAAGGAAGAAGCTAAATGGGATCTCCTAGACCGTATTCAACATAACACTGAAGCTTGGGAGAATTACAAAGGAAGAAAGTCAGGTATAAACTATGATTATGAGTGCATTAAATCTTTTATGGGAACTAATAACTTCCATGATATTAGTAATGAGTTTGGTCTTGATTCCCAAAGTATTGCCAACTGTTTTAAGGCCTTTGCCTCTTACGTAGAAATTCCCAAGAAGAAGTGGAATAAGTACCATGCTCCTTATAAAGATGTTGTTAATCATGTTCCAGTTAGAAGTACTCAAGTTTGTACTACTAATCATATTGTGACTGAACCTCATGTTGAGAAAATGCCTTTCCCAGCTAAGGTAAAGGAGTATTCTATGATTATTAGTGCAAATAACAAAGGTACAATGAAAACTGTGAAGCTTGGTAAGCATTTGAGTGATAAACCTGTGGTAGCTATTATGAAAGACATTGTCACTAGAAATATAGAGGATGAGCATATTGTCTTCTGTGAAGATGCTTCTAATATTGCTTGAAATTATGCATGAGATTGGTCCTTGTGAGCTTGAGGACATTGTTGTCGTTATCCACCTTGCTAATAAGGAAATCATTTGCCCCATTGGCATTGTAAGAGATGTGGAGGTTCTCTGTGGTAAGATCAAATATCCTGCTGATTTTCTAGTGCTTAATTCAGCAGCTAGCAAAACTTGTCCTATCATTTTTGGTAGACCTTTTTTGAACACTTGTGGAGCCATTATTGATTGTAAGAAGGGAAAAGTTTTAACTAAGTTTGATGGAGATTCTTATGAGTTTAAATTTTCCAAATTTGCTAAAGCTCCTTGTGAAAAGAGCTTGCCTAATAAAGATTTCAGGATGGAACAACTTGCTTCTATTGATCTAGTCTATGACCTTGGACCTCTTTTTGGTGACTATAAGTATGCTTACTCAGATGATAAAGTTGTTTCCAGTGACAGTTATATTTTCATATTTATTAAAAGTGCTACTAAAAGTTATTATGAGAGAGGGAAACACGGTTTTATGCATCTCAGTGATGTTAAGTTTCCCCGTTTTATGCTGAAAGCTTTAAAGTTGCATCTGTTTTGTCTTCCCATGCTGGTGGATTTTTGTTTCAATAATTCATTTTCTCATGATACCCCCATGCACAGGAAGTGGGTTAGACTCAAGTGTGTTGGTTATTTGCTTCTTGATGCTCTCTTTCACTTCAAATATATATATCCTTTGTGAGCATCTTTGGAAGTTTCAAGACTAACTTAAAGGCATTAAAGAAAAGTACTTGTTGGGAGATAACCCAAGTGTTTTTTCAAGTCTTGGAAGTTATTACCTCAGTAATAACCGCTCCTTATCCATTTTGTTTTGGTTTTTGTGTCAAGTTCAACTACTTTTGTGAAGTAGAGGAGTTGTGAAAAGTGGCTGTCTTGGGATAGATTTTTGTGCTGCATTGTAAAAAATTATGAGGAAGCTCAGTAATTCGGATGGAGCTGCATTTTTCTGAGATTGTTCTCCAAGTTATTACCCAACTTTCATCAGTTCTGCACTTTTTGATTTGAGCAAAAGAAGGTCTTAGAAAAATCAATCTTTACCTGCTGGTCTGTTTTGACAGATTTCTGCCTTCATTTGCATTTGCCTCTTACAGAAGCTTTTGTTCTGATGGGTTTTTAGTTGAAGTGTGTACCCAAAAGGTTATTGTTTTTTCTTACACTAATGTTGTCATTGAGTTTGTGCAAGGATTTTGTATGAAGGAAATTCTCAGGAGAAAGAGAAAAGGAGTCTGCAGAGTTCGTCTTTGAATAGGTAAAAGTGGTGAAAATAGAAGGTTCGTGAAACCCCAATTTTTTTATATTTTTGATGTTTTTAATACATAAGGAAAGATATGAGACGAAACTTAAGAGGAAACAGAGTCCGGGGTGGACAAACCCACCCCAGGCGCGGGCACATCCTGGCCGCGCCTGGAGGGGGTGTGCCACCCTCGAACTCCGTCTCCGCTTTGTTTCTGTGTCAGTACCTTCCTTATGCCTTGAAACTTCGTAATATATAACCCCCCGGATCCCCCGAGGTTCGTGCATCGTGTTCTCGTCATGTTTTCATTTCAATCTGTTTCTGTCAGGAAATCTTATCAAGTTTAGAGCACCATGGCCTCCGCCAATGACAAAGGAAAGAAGCCCGAGGAGGAAGAACCTCAAGTCCCCAAGGAGGAGGAGATCTTGGTAGGGTATGAAGGTGACATGGAGGAGGAGGACAAGCAACCGGACACTCGCGCTACCGTCACAAGCATTGGTTGGTGGCAAAACCTACCAAGCTTAAGAGGACAACACGGATGTCTACAGGAGGGAGAACTCCGTGTCATATCCTTGCTCCACGCACACTTCCTCCTAGTACTCCTTGTTCTAACAGTGCAGGGAAGAAACACTCTAATAGGAAAGAATGGAGAAAGAATAACAAGGACTGGGATCCTCGGTCCGAGTTGACCATGGGCTGCATTGAGCATAATTTGGAGTTAATTCGTACTCTGACCTTCGATATGGAGGATTTTAAGAAGCTGATTGAAGAGCTTATCAAGACAACACCACCACCACAAAAGGAGTAATTTGTCATCAGATTTGGCATCCCCTTGGCTTGATCCAAGCTTGGGGGAGTACTGCGGTATCACCACCAGTATCTTTATCCTTTTAGTGGATTCATATCTGTGGTAGAGAGGTTATCTTATAGTTTGGTTTGCATGTGGAAGTATCTCTCATTTAGTTGATTATCTATGTATCCCTTAGTGTGAGTGCCTTTATTGGAATATTAATGAGAAGTATCATATTTTAATTTTTGCACTTATTATTTTTAGTTTGCAATCTCTATTATATGATGGATCTTGTTGATCAGTATTGGCATCACTATGTGATCATCAAGTGGATCTAAATTGGTTTTGGCAAACCGAGTTTTGGTCAGTAGCATTACTTTGAAAGAGAAAGAAAAAAAGCTTATAGGTATTTTGTATCATTTGTTTTCTTTCTTGTTGGCTCATAAGCTTAGTATTCTTTATTTAAGATTCTTTTGTGTCTTCAAGGATGATTGCATGTTTGGCTTTATTACTTGTATGTTTGCTTGTTTCTTTCAACTCTCTTGCTTGCTACCTAGCCTTGCTAGCCAAAAACCTGTTTTGAGAAGGCATACTTCTCATGTTTCCAAAATCCTTTAAACCAAAATTTTGCCATTTGTGTCCACCATATCTACCTAGTAGCTTTTGCTATTCCAAGCAAATTCTCAAGCTTCATCTACCTTTCGAATTAAAACATATTTTGTTATGTGAAAACTAGTTAGTAAAGCTCTCACGAACTTGATGGCACACTTTATTTCTTTCCCCTAATAGACCTGAACCATTGTGGCATCGAAGTTGTATATGCCTGCATCTATATGTTGGAATTAGCAGAACCGTACTGTCACGGGGAGCGTTTTCAACATTGCACTTGTACTTTGTACACAGTTGATATCGTGCTCTTTTGTCTATGGATGTCAACTATGTGAAATAAAGAGGGAACTTGTAAGTCCATGGAGTTTGTATCCTGTGTTAGAGAAACGCCTGGGCCGCTAGACTAAGCCATGCGTAATCATGGTGGAAACTTGCAGCATCACCATAGTGAGCCATCTATGAAGCATCCTCAATAAAAAGTTATGCACATAGTAAATAAAAAAGATCGCTGAGATGCTCACTGTCTGCTTGCCTTGTCATTTTGGTTATGGGAAAGCTCTTGTACCATGTGCAAGGGGTACCCCATTGGCAGTTCTCAATGATATGCAAATACTTACGATGACAAGAACTTACCTGTGACCAAAGTTGAGTAGCATGAGGAGTGGCCCTCATATTCAAGGGACATGAGATTGCCAACTTATATTTCGTCAAGCATATACTCCATATTTGTGCACTTTAACCTTAATCATCTCAAGATGCCTATGATAGGGGCAATGAGGGATCAAAGCTAGTAAGTACCATAATATTTTGGAAGCTCTTTATGACTTGTAATCCCTGCTTCCCTCTATAAAGGGACCTTTCTCCTGTTGGAGATATGCCCAAGAGGCAATAATAAAGTAGGTTATTATCATATCTTCATACTTATGATAAATGTTTACATACCATGCTATAATTGTATTAACAGGAAACATTAATACTTGTGTGATTTGTAAACATAAAAGAGTCCCTAGTAAAGCCTCTTGTTAAACTAGCTTGTAGGTTAATATATGATCATGGTTTCCTGATCATGAACATAGAGATGTTATTAACAACAGGGTCATATCATTAGGAGAATGATGTGATGGACATACTCCTATAGATAAGCGTAGCATAAAGATCAAGTCATTTTAAATAGTTCAACTGCTATATGCTTTCTGATACATAGTAACCTAATTCCTTCGACCATGAGATCATGCATATCACCTTTGCCGGATGGATGCTTTGATGACATCAAACACCACACCGTAACTGGGTGGCTATAAAGGTGGTATTGAGTGTTCGGAAAGTATTGGTTGAGACACATGGATCAAGAGTGGGATTTGTCCATCCATATGACTGATAGATATACTCTGGGCCCTCTCGGTGGAATGTCATCCAATTAGCTTGCAAGCATGTGACTGGCTCACAAGGGATCACATACCACGGGAACGAGAAAAGAGTACTTATCGGTAACGAGGTGGAACTAGGTATGTAGAGATACCGACGATCATAACCTCGGATAAGTAAACTATCGTGAGACAAAGGGAAATTGGTATCGTATGTAAGTGGTTCATTCGATCGCAAAGTAATCGTAGAAATATGTGGGAGCCATATGAATTTCCAGATTCCTCTATTGGTTATTGATCGGAGAAGTGTCTCGATCATGTCCGCATAATTCACGAACCATAGGGAGACACACTTAAGGATTCGACGTTGTTTGAGTAGTTATGGTATTATGAGAAAGAGACCGAATGTTGTTCGGAGTCTCGGATGGGATCCGGGATATCACGAGGTGATCCGGAATGGTCCGGAGAATAAGATTCATATAAGGAAAGTCCTGTTTGAGTTCGGAAATGATTCCGTGTTTTCATCGGAATGTTCTAGAAGGTTCCGGAATGTCCGGCCCTCCGGAGGGGGGTACATGAATGTGTCATTGCATATTGGAATGATTGCATCATGTACTAAGTGTTCTCGTTGTTCCAAATAAAGGATTAAATTTAATCCCAAACTGAAAAGTCAAACGGCCAGTTTAAAGTCAAACGGCTAAAACAGGAAAGTGAGGGAAAGAGGAAAGAGGAGGTTGAAACCGACTTGGGGGGGGGGAGTCCCTCCTCTCCAAGCCGGCGCACCACCCAAGGCCGAGTTGGGGAGGGACTCCCTCCCCTTGGCCGCACCTCCCACCAATAAAAGGAGGGGCAGGGCCCCCTCCTCTAGACACACAAGTTCCTATCCTCTAATCTAAACCCTAGCCAAAGCCTCCGGTTTAGAGCCGTTTTGGTTTAGAGCTTCTAATTGCCCTAGCCTTCGGTTTAGAGCCTTCTAATTGGTGTGTCTAAACCCTAGACCACTAATAGCTCTCTCATACTCCACCATACTCGCTCCGGCTTAAGGCGAAGCCTGAGATCTCCCTCTACTTCCGTACCACGCTGCCAGGCCGGAATCGCGAGGAGAGTGCTACAACCTCCTCACTGGAACAAGGGAGAGGAAGGTCTTCGTCGAGTACCGAACGTGTGACCGATTGCAAGGAGCGCTTGGAACGCAATGAAGGATCGTTTACGCGATCTTGAGATCGGCGAGTGTACGACTACATCACCCACGAGAATCTGCTCTCGTTAACCGCTTTGGAATCTTCGAGGGCTCGTTGCTACAATCTAGTAGATAGATCTTGGCTTGTTTGTTTGTATGCGATATAAATTTTTTGTTTTCCATGCTACGAATCCCTACAGTGGTATCAAAGCCGTGTTTATATGTAGATCTGTTGAACGAGTAGAACACAATGATCATTGTGGGCATTGATGCTTTTATTGTCGATTGCTTCTTGTGTACTTTGCATCTTGCGGTATGTTGGGATGAAGCGGCCTGGGCTAACCTTACATGACATCGTTCATGAGACTTGCTCCACGCTTGACATGCAACTTGTATTGCATAAGTGGCTTTGCGGGTGCCTGTTTCTCCTAGCATAGTTAAGATCCAATTTACAACGGATGATTAACAATACTAGTATCAATGTTGTGGTTCTTGTTCGTAAGTTAGAACGACACTTATTGAAAGCCCCAAACCACATAAAACATGCAAAGAAAATTAGAGGCGTCTAACTTTGTTTTGCAGGGGTGTGTTGTGATGTGATATGGCCATGATTGTGATTATATATGATGTATGCAATGTTCCTTATTGTAAGTTGGCAACCGGCAGGAGCCATATGGTTGTCTTTAAATTCTGTTAAGACCCGCGTGTCTATTCAAAGTAGTTGTAATAGTTGAAGCTGGTGGACGACAACCATGGAGCAGCGTCATTGACCTTGATGCAATGTCGGTGATGATGGAGATCATGTTCGTGCTAGAAGATGGAGATCGGAAGCACAAAGAAGAAAGTCCATATCATATCACATATTATGAATTGCATGTGATGTTAATCCTTTATGCATCTTGTATTGCTTAGTAGACGACGGTAGCATTATAAGATGATCCCTCATGCACATGAATTTCAAGTCATAAAGTGTTCACCCTTAGTTAGCACCGTTGCTAAAGCTTGTTGTTTCGAAGCACCACGTGATGATCGGGTGTGTTAGATTCTACAAGTGTATACAACGTGAGCAAGCCAGATTTGCTCATGCGGAAACTAAGGTTTGATCTTGACGAGCCTAGCATGTAGACATGGCCTCGTGAACACGGATTACCGAAAGGTAGAGCATGAGTCATATAGTAGATATGATGAACATGTTGATTGTTCGCCATTGAAGCTATATCAACTCTCGTGATGATCGGTTTTGATGTGGTGGATTTGGTTCGTGTGATCACTAAAACAATGTGAGGGATATTGTTTTGAGTGGGAGTTCACCTAGATTAATTTAAATATTAATTATAACTCAATTTATCATAAACTAAATCAAAGTGAATTTGCATAGTTGTTGTAGTCATTGGCATCCGTTTACCACCTTGCGCTTAGTTATAATTGAGATGATAGAACTATAGAATTCTGGTTAGTTACTTTACGAACTGGTATCGTATTGTTTTGAAGTGTTAATCTAAAGTTTAAAGTCCTATTGCAAACTTTCAGTAAGTTCCGGTTACTCCATGAAGTTTAATAATTAGTATTAAATCAAGAGTAACAATTCCAAGTGTTAGTATATAAGTATCATGTTTGTCTCCATGATTCTTGATATTCAAAGGATTCTCTTAATATCAAGGTTATCTAGGATCTGAAAGAGTTGTTTCAGAAACCATGATGTGTGAAGATATTGTGATATCTGAAACGAAGTATTGGTTACAACATGATAGAGTATAATATGGCAAAAGTCATGTTCTTATATTTGATGAGAATTTGCAAAAGGTTGGAGACACTTGTTGTCCTAATCCTCCAAAAGGTTTTGGATAGCAACATTATACTCATAATTCATCGTTATAAGCTATAAGTAGCTTGATCATGGACGATTCCATGATAAGGGTGAATATTTGATGTAGGTAAAATATTTACTACACCAAGAGATTACTAAAGAAAGGAATTTGAAAGAACACCAAACATTTGATGATGGTGATCTACTTCAAAGTGCAAGTCCAAAGACATTGGTATTTAACTATACACGCTTTGGACTATATGTCATATGTATGACTCCACTATTGATGTTGATAGATTCTTTCAAACAGAAAAGGAAATATTGGAAGAAAATCTCATAAGTATATGGCAGAAAGGAAAAGACTAGAATTGTTCAGTTTAAGTATATAGATGATATACATGTTATGGCTATATTTTTTTCTTATTAAACAATGTGGTTCTTAAGTATTTAATACTGAATTTGTTGGTATGAATCGTCATACGAAACAACAGAATTCATGAACTACAGTGGCCTAAGTAATTAGCAAAATAATATGTGATGATGTTCATCGAGGACAAATAAAGGGTTATTATGTTGCTCGTTAAACATCAAAGCTTGCCTTCAAGATTTGTTTTATCAGGTATTATGAGAACAAAAGGGTTGTTCAAATAATTGCCGTAATCCATAAAAGATGGATGATTCACAAATCTCGTTGGAGAAATCACATCCATAAAACTAGTGCTAAAAATGTCGAAAGACAAATTGATTAAAAGATCACTTAGGAAGTGACATCGCCATTTAAATTATATTGGAAAGAAAACATGAAGAAAATCCATATGGATGGAATTTTGGAGTCTATTTGATTTTGATCAAATGATGCTTGTGAAACTTTCCTAGAGATAATTAAAACTTCGTTCATAGGCCAAAAGGGAACGAATGACTAGCTTATTGGAACTTGTACATATTGTTGTACGAAATCCATTATGTGTAGTCAAGAGCGATGGATTTCAACTTCATATGCTTTCTCCAAAAATTTGAGTGAATATATGAATATTTACTTAATAAGGATGAAGTGTGAAATATTTGAAAAGTTCAAAGATTTTCAAGATGAAGTGCAAAATCATTGTAACAAGAATATAAATAGTTTATGATAAGATCATAAAGGAAGATATTTGAGTTACAAGTTTAGCAAATACCTAAGATTTAAGGAATCGTTCCGTGGATTTGCATTTTCCCAAAACACCATAAGAGTATGGAGCGTTCGAGATATGTAATTAAACCTTATTTGACATGGTAAGATCAAAGGTGTAATTCATAAAACTGCCATTATATTTTAAAGATTAAAAGCTTTAGAGATTACCGTTTTTCCACTGAAAAGAGCTTCATAATAATCCGTTGAATTGACACCATATAAAGTTATGGTTTGGGATAAAACCCAAGTTGTCCTTTCTTAAACATTGGTATGCTATGCATAAGAAAGATGTGTGCAACCAAAGTCGGATGAACCTGTCTTTGTATAAACTGTTAAGTATTCCTCCATAAACACCGGAGACAAAAGTGTGTGTTGCTTAGAACGTCAAGTTTCTTTGAGAAGGAATTTTTCGTGAAAAGTTAAGTGGGAGGACAATAGAACTTTGATAAGGTTAAAAGAACCTTAGCTATATGTGCAGAGTTGGCGCAATAAAAGTGTTCCGGAGGCAGCAACAATGCTCATGGCTCACGTGCCTCAAAGGTTGTGGTCACAGAGATCTAAGTTCCTATTGAAACAAGTAGGTCGGGTAAACAATCAAATACCAAGATTTGAGGGTTGAATCATTATTTGAGAATAATGAACCGACTACATGCAAAGAAGCAATGATGGGCCCTGACTCCGTAAAATGGCTTTAAGCCATAAAATCCGTGATAGTTTCATGCACGAGAAATCAAGTTTTTAACTTGAAAGACCATCGAGAAAGGTGTAAGACCTTACAGTTGTGTTTGGATCTATAAAGAAATAGACATGGATGTTTCATCTATGAAATGGTCGACATGTTGGGAAAGAGTTCACAACAATGTTCAAGGGTTGACTATGACAAGATTTGATCTTTCTTAGCGATATTTAGTCTTGACGGATTAATGTAGCAACCACGACATATAATTTTGTTATGTGTTGGATAAACAAAAACAAGTTCTTCTAATAGAAGGGTTACCTAGGACGTGTGCATGACACGGTCCAAAGGGTTTTGTTAAATTCAAGGGATGCTAAAAACATATGCAAACTTCAATGGTTGAAGTAAGCATAGCGGAGTTGGAATCTTCACTATGATGAAACTGTTAAAAGAGTTTGATTTCATCAGAGACAATGAAGATGCTTGCATTTGCAAGAAATTAAGTGGGAGCGCTAAGACATATTTCTAATACATTATGTAGAAGACATATTGTTGATTGGAAGTGATGTATCTTTTTATTAATACAAGATAAGAATTTCATCTCGATGAAAAACTTAGGCAAAACCCAAATAATTGGCATCAATAGGCGCCAATATGGTTGTGCCTGAAGTACATAGATGAGATATTGAATGAGTTCAATATAGAAACTACAAGAAAGGTTCTTGTCGCACAGAAAGGATTGAATGAGTTCAATATTGATGATATATTCAAGTGTATTGACACAGGGTAAGTGAAACAAAGATTCAAGTATAGATTGATACTTGATGTATGAAATCACAAAGAATATTTATATCAATCATACTGTGATATGTACAAATCCAGATATGTCCTATGCTCTAAATGTTATGAGCATATACCAGAATAATTCATAAGATGATCATTGGACAACAGTAAGGATATTCTTATGATCTTTTGGAGAACTAAGAGTATATTATTTGTAGAAGTGACAAATAGATGGTTAGTTCATTGTAAAAGTACTACATTGATACTAGTTTTGTCACAAAATACAAATTAAGTTTATCTCAATCTAAACTAAGGGTGGCACAATATAATGGAAAGTAAGTTCCATAATGTATTTGGATGAGTTCCAAAGTGAAGACATTGTGACAGATACTACAACAAAAGGCTAAGTATATGACTGCTATAATAGCAGCTAAAGAGGGCGTTTGTGTCAAGTAGTTTGTTATCAAACTAGGTGTAGTTCACAGCGGAATAATACTATGAAGATATATTGTACGACAATATTATCAACATGTTTTAACCCCAAAGAACTAAAGGTCACACCAAAGGACCAAATTTGTACGAAGCCATCTCATTAGAGAATGAGTGATGCGTAGAGACGCAAAGACATGCAATTACACACGGACCTGGAAGTGTCAGATCCGGAGATCAGTTGACCACTAGCAATCGTGTACATACAACACCGTAAAGCCATAGGTGTTGAATACACAAAGGTTTGAAACTAGATTATTGACTCTAGTGCAAGTGCGAGACTGTTGGAGATATGCCCAAGAGGCAATAATAAAGTAGGTTATTATCATATCTTCATACTTATGATAAATGTTTACATACCATGCTATAATTGTATTAACAGGAAACATTAATACTTGTGTGATTTGTAAACATAAAAGAGTCCCTAGTAAAGCCTCTTGTTAAACTAGCTTGTTGGTTAATATATGATCATGGTTTCCTGATCATGAACATAGAGATGTTATTAACAACAGGGTCATATCATTAGGAGAATGATGTGATGGACATACTCCTATAGATAAGCGTAGCATAAAGATCAAGTCATTTTAAATAGTTCAATTGCTATATGCTTTCTGATACATAGTAACCTAATTCCTTCGACCATGAGATCATGCATATCACCTTTGCGGATGGATGCTTTGATGACATCAAACACCACACCGTAATCGGGTGGCTATAAAGGTGGCATTGAGTGTTATAAAGTATTGGTTGAGACACATGGATCAAGAGTGGATTTGTCCATCCATATGACGGATAGATATACTCTGCGCCTCTCGGTGGAATGTCATCCAATTAGCTTGCAAGCATGTGACTGGCTCACAAGGGATCACATACCACGGAACGAAAAGAGTACTTATCGGTAACGAGGTTGAACTAGGTATGCAGAGATACCGACGATCATAACCCTGGATAAGTAAACTATCGTGAGACAAAGGGAAATTGGTATCGTATGTAAGTGGTTCATTCGATCGCAAAGTAATCGAGAAATATGTGGGAGCCATATGAATTTCAGATTCCTCTATTGGTTATTGATCGAGAAGTGTCTCGATCATGTCCGCATAATTCACGAACCGTAGGGAGACACACTTAACGATTCGACGTTGTTTGAGTAGTTATGGTATTATGAGAAAGAGACCGAATGTTGTTGAGTCTCGATGTTATCCGGATATCACGAGGTGATCCGGAATGGTCCGGAGAATAAGATTCATATAAGGAAAGTCCTGCTTTGAGTTCGGAAATGATTCCGTGTTTTCATCGGAATGTTATAGAAGGTTCGAATGTCCCAAGACCGGAGGGAAGGGTACATGAATGTGTCATTGCATATTGGAATGATTGCATCATGTACTAAGTGTTCTCGCTGTTCCAAACAAAGGATTACATTGAATCCCAAACTGAAAAGTCAAACGGCCAGTTTAAAAGTCAAACGGCTAAAACAGGAAAGTGAGGGAAAGAGGAAAGAGGAGGTTGAAACCGACTTGGGGGGGGGAGTCCCTCCTCTCCAAGCCGGCGCACCACCCAAGGCCGAGTTGGGGAGGGACTCCCTCCCCTTGGCCGCACCTCCCACCTATAAAAGGAGGGGCAGGGCCCCCTCCTCTAGACACACAAGTTCCTATCCTCTAATCTAAACCCTAGCCAAAGCCTCCGGTTTAGAGCCGTTTTGGTTTAGAGCTTCTAATTGCCCTAGCCTTCGGTTTAGAGCCTTCTAATTGGTGTGTCTAAACCCTAGACCACTAATAGCTCTCTCATACTCCACCATACTCGCTCCGGCTTAAGGCGAAGCCCTGCGAGATCTCCCCTCTACTTTCGGTACCACGTCAGGCCGCCAGAATCGCGAGGAGAGTGCTACAACCTCCGTCACCTGGAACAAGGAGAGGAAGGTCTTCGCGTCGAGTCAACGTGTGACCGACTGAGGGAGCGCTGCCGGAACGCAGCGCCGAAAGGATCGTTTACGCGATCTTGAGATCGGCAAGTGTACAACTACATCACCCACGAGAATCTGCTCTTGTTAACCGCTTTGGAATCTTCGAGGGTAAGTTATTCCATCGACTCGTTGCTACAATCTAGTAGATAGATCTTGGCTTGTTTGTTTGTATGCGATAGAAATTTTTTGTTTTCCATGCTACGAACCCCTACATCTCCCACTTCCAAGTTGAGTCAACCTACTTCCTCTCTATCTCCAGCAAGCATTTGAGTTGTTATGTTTCAAGCATTCATATGGTGATTTATTCAATCATATTATTTATCTTCCTTGTTTGCACAAAGCTCTTATCTATTGAGTATTACTTTGAACGCCTTCACTTGTGAAAAACCTTTTGAGCAAAAAGTGCTCCTGTTTTGAAACTTCTACAAAAAGCTTTTGTGAAACTGTTTGCCAGGTGTTCTCTGACCAAGAACAAGTTTGCCAATTCCAATTATGATTTATCTTTATGAATCTCTATTGTGACTGCTGTACTTGGTTGCAAGCTAAGATATATAATGGTGAGTTGCTTTCTTTTATGAGTTGTGCAATGGTAAGTGTGATGCTTCTTGTTCGTATTCTTTTATCGACACTTCACTCCATAAACCTTTGGACATGTTTACTAAGCTCAGTTTTCGCTTGGGGACAAGCGAAGTCTAAGCTTGGGGGAGTTGATACGCCCAATTTGCATCACTATTCTATATCATAATTTACCTCTATTCATTGATATTTGTCTTATTGTGAGGTATTACTTATGGATTTTCATTTGTTTATGCATGTTGGATGATTCTTGGAGGATGGACTGCCGGATCCTGGATTCTGATGGAAAAGAAGGCGTTTTGGTGCAATTTCGTGAAGATCAAAAAAATATGGAAACATATTATTTTACCAGAAAACGAAGGAATCCAGAAGGAGGAGCGAAGAGGGGCCACAGGGGGCCCACACCCCCTAGGCGCGGGCCCACATGACCCCGCGCCTAGGGCAGGTGTGTCCCACCTGCCCGGCCTCCGACTCCGCCCCTTCGCCTATATCTTCCCTACGGAACCCTAAGCCTCGGGGTTCGACCACAGATAAATTTCCGTCGCCTCTAGGAGGAAACACCGAGAGAGAAAGATCTCTCCAGTAGACAGATTTCTGCTGGGGGAATTCCTTCCCGGAGAGGGGAGACCGTCGCCATCAACACCATCATCGAGCTAGGCTTCATCGGGATCATCATCATCATTCACACCATCATATCCACCAGCACCGTCATCACCACTCCGTCCCGCTGTAAAAATTGTTTTGGATATTGCTTTAGTTCTTAGGGGAAACTTTCCGAGTGTTGATTACTATTGTAGTTGATGCTTGTGAGTGGAACCATTGGATTATTGTTTATGTTCAGATTGTTATCCATTATCATATCATCTTTTATCTTGATCCATATGATGTCTCATGAGTAGTTCGTTTAGTTCTTGAGGACATGGGAGAAGTCATGTTGTTATTAGTGAATCTGTGATGAGTTATTATTCAATGGTTTAGTATTTAAGTTATGGTGCTATTCTTCTAGTGGTGTCATGTGAACGTCGACTACATGAAACTTCACCATTTATGGGCCTAGGGGGATGCATTGTGTATTTGGCTACTAATTATGGGGTTGCCGGAGTGACAGAAACCTGAACCCCCGTTAGGACACCTTTGCACAAGGGAGTGTAGGATCTCAGAGTTTAAGGCTGTGGTTAGATTTATATCTTAATTACTTTCCTATAGTTACGGATGTTTGCAGGGGGTTTAATGACAAGTATGTATTAGTCCAAGTACGGTCGGTACATTAGCACAGGTTCACCCACACAACACTTACAACACCAAAGAAGAGTACTCAGCTATTTGAAGCGAAATCACTTGACATAATTCCCATGTGTCCTCGAGAACATTTGGTCCTTATAAGTATTTCCACTGGCTTGTCCTTTGCTAAGAAAGTATTGGGCCACTTGCTCCTTTTGGTTGTTACCTTTGTTACTTGCTCTTTGTTTTGTTGCCTTGTCAGAAAACCACTAAAAATCCGTTTGCTAAGTATTCACAGGGATTTCCTGCTCCATACCACTGTTCAGCACCTTTTGCTCCTCGTTGGGATCGTCACTCCTATTTATCAAAAGTACTACGATACACCCCTATACTTGTGGGTCATCACACACACCCCCATGCAAGGGCCACCCTGGGCCGCGCCACCAGGGGGTGTGGCCACCCTGGCCCACCTCCTGCTCCGCCCTTTCGCCTATATCTTATCCTCAAAACCCTAATATATGGGGAGCGACAACAGAAAGATGTCGCCGCCTCTTGGGGGAGGAAACTACAAAGAGAGAAAGAGCTCTCTGGCAGGCAGATTTCTGCCAGGGAAATTCCTTCCCAGACAGGGGAGATCGTCGCATCAACAATGTCATCAATCTAGACTTCATCGGGATCATCATCATCATCCACACCATCATCTCCACTAGCACCATCATCACCACTTCATACTAGCGTAACTATTGTGTTGAATCTTGGATAGTTCTTAGGGGAAACTTTCCCGGTGTTGATTACTTTTTTAGTTGATGCTTGTGAGTGGAACCATTGAATTATTATTTATGTTCAGATTGTTATTCATCATCATATCATCTCTGATCTTGATCCATGTGATGTCTCGTGAGTAGTTCGTTTAGTTATTGAGGACATGGGAGAATTCATGTTGTTAGTAGTGAAATTGTGTTGATGTATTATTCAATGGTTGCATATTTAAGTTGTGGTGATATTCTTCTAGTGGTGTCATGTGAACGTCGACTACATGATACTTCAGCATTTATGGGCCTAGGGGAATGCATTGTGTATTTGGCTCCTAATTGTGGGGTTGCCAGAGTGACAGAAACCTGAACCCCCGTTAGGAAACCTTTGCACAAGGGAATGTAGGATCTTAGAGTTTAATGTTGTGGTTAGGTTTTTATCTTAGTTAATTTCTTATAGTTGCGGATGCTTGCAAGGGGTTTAATAACAAGTATGTATTAGTCCAAGTAAGGTCGGTACATTAGCATAGGTTCACCCACACAACAGTTATCCAACCAAAGAAGATTAATCAACTATATGAAGCGAAATCACTTGATAGCATTCCCATGTGTCCTCGAGAACGTTTGGTACTCATAAGTAATACAACCGGCTTGTCCTTTGCTAAGAAAGGATTTGGCCACTTGCTGCAATTATTTGCTGTCTTTATTTACTTGCACTTTATTTCTTTGCATTGTCAAAAAACCCTAAAAATCCGTTTGCTAAGTATTTACAGAGAATTCCTGCTCCAAACCACTAGTCAACACCTTCTGCTCCTCATAGGGATCGACATTCCTATTTATCGAAAGTACTACAATACACCTCCTATACTTGTGGATCATCAAGTATTTTCTAGCGTTGTTTCCGGGGAGTGAAGCGCTATTGAAGAGTGTAACTGGTAAAGGAAACTTCTACTGTGAGTATTGCTTTTTATTTTTGTTTGTTACTTTGTTTACAATATGGATAACCCACCTGGTTTCCTATTTGGGAAATCTACTACCACTGCTAGGGTAGTAGATGAAACACCACCTGCTGAGATAGATCCTTTTAAGATACCCACAATAATTGTTGATTGTGTTATGGATAATTATTATTTTGGGGATGGAACCGTCCATCCTGGTGATCATTTGCTTTTTATCCATGAATTTTGCGGTTTTTTTAAGTGTGCAGGTATCATAACTGAACAAGTCAAGAAAAAGTTACTCTCCATATCATTGAAAGGAAGAGCTGAAGAATGGTATAAGCTGCTGAATAATGGACAATCTATAGAATGGGAGGAAATAGTACCTCTCTTTTATTCTAAATTTTATCCTCCCAGTGAGATTCATAAGGATAGGAATCAAATATATAAATTTTGGCCTCGTGATGGAGAGAGTACAACCCAAGCTTGGGGGAGATTGAAGTTACTAATGCTTAAATGTCCTATTCATGAGCTCCCTAATAATATTATTATTAATAACTTTTATGCAAGGTTGTCTCTTCATGATAAAGATTTATTAGATGGTTCTTGTGCTGGATCATTCACACGTATGAAGGAAGAAGATAAATGGGATCTTCTAGACCGTATTCATGAAAACACAGAAGCATGGGAGAATGACAAAGGAAGAAAGTCAGGTATAAATTATGATTATGAATGCATTAAATCTTTTATGGAAACTGATGACTTTCATGATATTAGTACTGAGTATGGTCTTGATTCTCAAAGTATTTCCAATTGTTTCAAGGCTTTTTCCTCTTATATAGAAATTCCCAAAAAGAATTGGAACAAGTACCATGCACCTTATAAAGATGTTATTAATCATGTTCCTGCTAGAAACATTGAAGTTTGTACTGTTTATCATATTTTGCATGAACCTTATATTGAGAAAATCCCTTTCCCTGCTAAGGTAAAGGAACATTCTATTATAGCTAATGTGGTTAGAAAAAGTATAAAGAAAGTTGTAGAACCTGATGAACAAATAAATATTGAACTAGTAGTAGCTATTATGAAAGATATTGTCACTAAAAATGTGGAATATGGGCACATTATCTTTTGTAAAGACGCTTCAAATATTGTCTCTCATCCTAGTAAAGTTAGGAGAGCTAGTGTCCCTGTGCTTTCTGTTAGAATTGGTGATCATTGCTATTATGGTTTATGTGATATTGGTGCAAGTTCTAGTGCTATTCCTTATGAGCTTTACAGAGAAATTATGCATGAAATTGGTCCTTGTGAACTTGAGGACATTGATGTGGTTATTCACCTTGCTAATAGAGAGACAGTCTGTCCAATTGGTAATGTAATAGATGTGGAAGTTCTTTGTGGTAAGGTTAAATATCCTGCTGATTTTCTAGTACTTGGTAAGGAAGCTAGTAAAACTTGTCCTATCATTTTTGGTAGACCTTTCTTGAACACTTGTGGAGCTATTATAGATTGTAGGAAGGAGAAAATTTTAACTAAGTTTTACGGAGAATCTTATGATTTTAATTTCTCCAAATTTGCTAAAACTCCTTTTGAAAATGATTTGCCTAATGAGGATTTTAGAATTGAGCAACTTGCTTCTATGGATCCAGTTTATGACCTTAAACCTATTTTGATGATTTTAAGTATGCTCATTCTGATGATAAATGAATGTGTCTTGTGACAGTTATATTGTTAACGTTATTCAAAGTGTAACTGAAAGTTATTATGAGAGAGGGAAACATGGTTTTATGCATCTCAATAATATTAAGTTTCCCCATTTTATGTTGAAAGCTTTGAAGTTACACTTGTTTTGTCTTCCTATGCTAGTAGCCTTTTGTTTCAATAATTTGTTTTCCTACAAAACTCCCTTTCATAGGAAGTGGGTTAGACTTAAATGTGTTGGATATTTTCTTATTTATGCTCTCTTTCACTTAAAACTCATATCTCCTTTGAAAACATCACTGAAATTATCATGCCCATCTTAATGGCTATAAATACAGAGCTTTTGGGAGACAACCCATTTTAGTTTGCTTTCGCTTTTTGAGTCTTGGAAGTTATTACCTCTGTAATAACCTCTCCTTATCCTTTTTGTTTGGTTTTTGTGTCAATATTTGTATCTTTTGAGGAGTAGGTGAGTTGTGGGAAGTTGCTGTCCTGGAACAGATTTTTGTGCTTCACTGTAAAAATTTGTGAAAAATCCTAGTATGTCGGATGGAGCTGTAATTTTCTGTGCTTATGCCCCAAGCTGTTATACAACTTTCGTTAGTTCTGCGCTTTTTTATTTGAGCAACATAAGATTTTCTATAAAAATCAATCTTTACCTGTTGGTCTATTTTGACAGATTTCTGCCATTATTTGCATTTGCCTCTTAAATCGATATCCTTTTAAATTATTTTTGGGCTTTTGAAAGGAGTTGTAGTAGCTTATGTTTTGATGGTTTTCAATTGAAATTTGAACCCAAAGGTTTAATGTTTTTGTGTACACTAATGTTGCTAATGAAGATTGTGGGGAGCTTTGTATGAAAGGAACTTTCAAGTGTTGGAGAGAAGGAATCTGCAGAGTTCGTTCCTGAATAGGTAAAAGTGTTGAAAATTAAAGGTTCACGAAACTTTTCTTTTTTATATTTTAGTAGTTTTTATTCCATATGGGAGGTTACAAGTCGAAACAGGGAAGGAAACGGAGCCCGTCTCCCGTTTTTGCCTAGTACCTTCCTTATGTTGTAAAACTTCGTAATATATAATCACCCGGATCCCCCGAGGTTCGTATATCGTGTTCTCATCGTGTTTTCGTTTAGATCTGTTTCTGTCAGGAACTATTCTCAAGTTTAGAGGCACCATGGTCTCCGCCAATGACAAGGGCAAGAATCCCGTGGAAGATGATCTTCAATACACCAAGCAGGAGGAGGAGATCTTGGTTGATGATGAAGAAGTGGAGGAAGACAAGCGTCCGTACACCCGCGCTACCGTTGCGATCATTGGACTGGTGGCAAATCCTATCAAGCTCAGGAGGACGGCACGGATGTCTACATGAGGGAAAACTCCGCGTCATAGCTGTAGGGTTTCGTAGCATGGAAAACAAAAAATTTCTATCGCATACAAACAAACAAGCCAAGATCTATCTACTAGATTGTAGCAATGAGTCGATGGAATAAATCACCCTCGAAGATTCCAAAGTATTTAACGAGAGCGGGTTCTCGTGGGTGATGTAGTCGTACTCTTCCCGATCTCAAGATCGCGTAGACGATCCGTCCAGCGCTGCGTTCCGGCAGCGCTCCCGCAGTCGGTCACACGTTCGGTACTCGATGAAGACCTTCCTCTCCCATGTTCCAACAGGCAGCGGAGGTTGTAGCACTCTCCTCGCGATTCCGGCAGCACAACGGCGTGGTACCGGAAGTAGAGGGGAGATCTCGCAGGGCTTCGCCTTAAGCCGGAGCGAGTATGGTGAACTATGAGAGAGCTCCTCGGCGATCTAGGGTTTAGACACATCAAGGAGGAGGCTTGGCCGGCGGCTAGGGTTAGCTAGGCTGCGGCGGCTTGCCCTAGGGCGGCGGCGGCTGCAAGAGGGCTGGCGGCTTAGGGCTAGGGTTTGCGGGTGGAGATCTTGTGTGCTAGGAGGGGCATCCCTGCCCCTCCTTATATAGGTGGAGGGGCCGCGCCAGGGGAGGGGAGCCCCTCCCCAACTCGGTTTCCCAAGGGGGGCGGCGGTGGAGGGGAGGAACTCCTCCCCAACTCGGTTTCCACCTTTCCCTCCACTTCCCAAAATAGCCGTTTGACTTTTCAAATTGGCGTTTGACTTTTCAAACTAGGATTTGATTAAACCCTTTATTTTGTTCAGTGGTGACACCTAGTGCATGATGCAATCATTCCAACTTGGTATGACACATTCATGTACCCTTCCCCTCCAGAGTGCCGGACATTCCGGAACCTTCTAGAACATTCCCGATGAAAACACCGGAACCATTCTCCAACTCCGAAACATGACTTTCCTTATATGAATCTTATTCTCCAGACCATTCTGGATCTCCTCGTGATATCCCGAATCCCATCCGAGACTCCGAACAACATTCGGTCTCTTTCTCATCATTCCATAACTACTCAAACAACGTCGAATCCTTAAGTGTGTCTCCCTACGGTTCGTGAATTATGCGGACATGATCGAGACACTTCTCCGAACAATAACCAATAGAGGAATCTGGAAATTCATATGGCTCCCACATATTTCTACGATTACTTTGTGTGGCGCCCCGCAAAACCATTACTAGAAAATCGCGTTGTTTTTGTGCATTGCATCGTCATCATCTTGCATTTGCTTGCATAAAACTATTTGCGGAAAAACCTGTTCATGTTTTCTAAAAGCCCCGTCTTTGTTCAAACACAAAACCCGGGTCACCGGATTATTTTGTTTTGTTTGCTATCGGTTTGCAAAAGTCGGTTTGAAACAAATAAAATTATTTAATTATTTTGTGGGGGCAGTCGAACGGGCCGAATCGACCCAGTCGACCACCCCGGTATTAAAACGGTCCATCTAAACCAGCCCCCTCTAATTCCTAAAACCACCCAATCCTAGTCTACCCACCACTCACAGCTCGCCACCTCACCCTCTCCCCCAATTCCTAACCACTCCGCCACCTCAGCAATCCTTGATCCAGCCCCCCTTTTCCTTCTCTCACCCCATTCCCACCTACCCATCTCTCTCCTCTCTCCCTTACAGGTTGGCCCCACCCCAACCCGCGGCCCACACCCCCCACCAACCCCACTCTGCCCAGCGCCCGACCCCACCGGTCCCACCCCTGGCCCGCGACCCGTCCCCCACCTCCCGTCTCTCCTCTTCCCCGACCCCTCTCTGCTTCCTCTCTCCCTCGTCTCCCTCCCAACCCAGACGATCTCCCCGCTCCGGCGAGCGCCGCCCCGCCACCTCGTCCTCCTCCGGTCCGCCCTCCTCCTCCCTCCGCCTCCCTCCTCCGCCACCCCAGCCTCGGCCTCTACCACTGCCCATTACTTGCCTTGACCCCACACCTCCCCTCCCTCACCCTGTTCCGCCTCGGCCTCCCCCAACGCCACCGCCCCTCGAGCTCCTCTCACCGCCTCCCTGCAACCTCCGCCACCGGCTGGCACCCCTACCTCTTCCCCCTCCTCTCCGGCGTCCCGCCACCGTCGCCGGCGAGCCCCTCCGCGCGCGCCTGCGCCTCCCCTTCGCCACCGCCTCTCCTCCTCCCCGGCGCGCGGCCGAGAGCCCCTTCCCCGACCTGTGCCGCCGCCGTGGCCTCTCCACCGCGCCTCCCCGGTGACCCTCCTTTGCGGCCGCCACCCTCTGCCCCATCCACGGCGCCGCCGGAGCGATCCGCTGCCGCCGACCCTCCCCTTCATCTCTCTGTTCGCTTCCTCCGCGCCAGCTCCGGCCGCCGCCCTCTGCTCCACCCGTGGCCGCGCCGCCGAGCTCCTCCACCGTCGGCCTCGGCCAGCACCGCCGCTGCCTCGTGTCTCCTCCTCCCCGTCCTATGCGTCGACCCCCACGGAGACCCGAGACGAGCGCGCCTCCTCGCCGTCTTCCCCGGCCCCGACCTCGCCGTGCGCGGACGCCACACCGTCGCCTAAGGATTTGTGCCGCCAAGCCCTATACCTCCTGCCTCCTAACCAACCCGTCAACGCGGCTACCCCTCGACGCGACCCCGATGGCTAGTCGTGTACCGCGGTGACGACAGCGTGCATACATCCATATGTCCCCAGAACGCCCGAGTCCAACACAAGATCGGCATCCGCAAACCAAGGGGGAAACCCCAAGATCTTCGGGAGAAAACTTCGACTTGAGGACCAAGTTCGCCGACCACCGAGGGGACCACCCCGAGAAACACGGTACCCGGAGATCGACACAGGACTAAAGCATCAAGGCCTCCTTCACGGAATCGCCAAGATCCCCCGGACACCGAGACCCTGGACGACAAGTTCTCCTTCCCGGAAGTATTGATGCTCATGCGACAAGACCTACCTCCGTTATCCGAGAACGATCCCGCCGAGGCCTAACCCCAGATCCGAACCCCGAGCCTGAACCCCGGACCCCAAGATCTGCCGAACCCTAATGTGTGACCCCTTTTCTCGAGCCCTATTTTATAAATGTAATAACAACTTGTTGCATATTAATCATTCATCTCGCATGCATATCATTGGTTTGGGGGCCTTCTGCCGAGTCACCTCATAATTAAATATGGGGCCCATATGCGGGCAAATCTAGTCTTATATTGGCCTCATTTAAACTTGTGTAGCGAACCGGTGCTATCTTTTGTCTTGATAATGCAACATTTAAATTGCGGGGTAGCTAAATAACTTGATATGTTTAATTAATTGTCGGGACCCCCGGTTCCGCTTAATCTGGCCTAATTGCATCGCGTCTTTGCCATGCCATACATCATGGATGCATCCCATGCCGATCTTCTGCTGTTGTGTTAAATAGTGCATCCGGTGTTTATTCTAGTGTTTTGCTTCTTCGTGGATAAGGCCGTTGAGTTGATGCGAGTGTCAACCCGATCTTCGGATGAACCTTCGACAATGTTTTCAGGAGAGCATCTCCCCCTTTCTACCTATCTTACTTTTATAGTATTTATTCCCTCCTGTTGATCTATTGCTATCTGTGTTGCGATGCTCTAGCTTTCCGTATCTGTGATATCCCCTGCAGCCTTATATTGCCTTGGACACACCCTATTACCTGTTGTTTGATAGATAGTTGGACTTGCGCGTCGTAGTCGCTTGCTCTAGTGCTGTTGCGTGTCGTCCAGTGCCACAGCTGTTGATGTATTGCCGCATGTTGATGTTGGAGATGATCATGACTTTCATTACCGTTCACTTTATTACTGTTTAACAACTAAAATTGAAGTAAGTAAGCAGAGGCATCGGTGGGTGATAGATAATATTTGTTTTCCGACCGCCCACTTGTGTCCCGTAGGACCCCGAGTGCTTGATACCTGTTCCTTGATTTATCGCGCTATCCACATCCGGGAGGATTATGGGACCCCCCTGAGCCAGAGCTTGATTCAGTCTTATTTCTTGGGGCCACAAACTAGTTTGAGGTTTTATTTACTATCCTGTACTTATGCCATGCTTTACTGCTTTATTTATGATAGTGCGAGGAGCACACTGTACTGTTTAGGAAAGCGGAGTGTTTTCGCGGTATCGACAAGCCCAGTTTTGGGTTCCCGATGTTCTGACCATTGACACAAACGTTGAGTCCGTCTTGGAGTCGATTAACTTGCTATGGTCTACTCAAGGGTGGCCTCAAATATTTCTGAATCCTGTGATTGCTTTGTCGTGAAGGCCTCGTTGGGTTTTGATTTGGTTTTTCCGAGGTTGATCGAGTGTGTGTTGCTATTTGTGCACCCCGGCCGGGTAAAACTTTCTGAAAGCCGTGTCCGAGGTTATGGACGACTTGTAGCACAATATCTCGATCATAGACAAGCATAACTAAAGTAGTGCTATAAATTTGACTTTATAATGGCTAGTAATCAGCTTCACTATAACGGAATGGCTAACTAAAACTGCCCACAATTGCTTGTTTGGTTTGTCGCTTGCGACAATTGTATCTGACTAGTAAGTATTGTCACTATAACGGAATGGCTAAATAAAAGTACCAACAACTGCTGGGTTTTGGGTTATCACATGCTATCTGTATCTGAATTAGTAAGTATTGTAACTATAACGGAATGGTTAACTAAAAGTGCCCACTGCTTAATTTATTAGGATGATTATCTAAACCTGACTAGTAATTGCTGCAACGATAACTGAATAAGTAAAACTGCCAACTGTGTGAGTTCCTCGGTTGACTTCCTCGTTTGGTCTCGAGGGGGAAACGCCAGGATGGGTTTGTTTGATGGTAGTATCAGGTTGGATCTGTATAGGTCTTTCTTACCCCTCTCTGTTAGCCGCCAGTTGTATCGAGTCTCTATAGGTTGTTTAGTGCAGGCTGCGCTGCCGCTTCAGTCCACCATACCTATGTAGGCGAGGACCGCCGAATTCTAGCCTCGCCGTGTCGGCCTCAAGATCGACCGCCTCTCTTCTTCCTTTGCCCTTTGTCGGCGCCCCTTTTTGTTTAAGCAGGTTTTGAGATCGACGTCGTTAGCAGGGTTACCCTTCCGGCTTGGCCTGGGCAGGGTTATGGACGCCATTGGTTATTCTTCAGGGCTCTTAGCCCCATTTGCATCTTGTCCGTAGTCGTACGCCCTATCATTTTCAAGGTGATTTGGATCTTTGTTCTGTATATCTGTAATCTTGACTCATTGAGTCGCTGTTGTATATAGATTTGTTCTGTGGGTCCCATCGAGGACTGTTGTGTAATGTTATTACTTTGTTTTCCACCCGCATGAAAGTGCCTGGTGGGCACCTTTGAATCGTTTCTATGTGGGTTTGGCGGAAATCGCTGAAACTTGCATAGGGTCGATTCTGAGGGTGTTACACTTTGCGATCGAATGAACCACTTACATACGATACCAATTTCCCTTTGTCTCACAATAGTTTACTTATCCAAGGTTATGATCGTCGGTATCTCTGCATACCTAGTTCAACCTCGTTACTGATAAGTACTCTTTTCTCATTCCCGTGATATGTGATCCCTTGTGAGCCAGTCACATGCTTGCAAGCTAATTGGATGACATTTCACTGAGAGGGCCCAGAGTATATCTATCCTTCATATGGATGGACAAATCCCACTCTTGATCCATGTGTCTCAACCAATACTTTCCGAACACTCAATGCCACCTTTATAGCCACCCAGTTACGGTGTGGTGTTTGATGTCATCAAAGTATCCTTCCGGTGAAGGTGATATGCATGATCTCATGGTCGAAGGAATTAGGTTACTATGTATGAGAAAGCATATAGCAATTGAACTATTTAAAATGACTTGATCTTTATGCTACGCTTATCTATAGGAGTATGTCCACCATATCATTCTCCTAATGATATGATCTTGTTGTTAATAACATCTCAATGTTCGTGATAGGGAAACCACAATCATTTATTAACCAACAAGCTAGTAATATATAGAGGCTTTACTAGGAACTTCAATTTAAGTTTACAAATCACACAAGTATTAATGTTTCCTTGTTAATACTATTATAGCATGAATGTAAACATTTATCATAAACACAAAGATATAATGATAACTATATTTATTATTGCCTCTAGGGCATATCTCCAACAGTCTCCCACTTGCACTAGAGTCATCTAATCTAGATTACATGGTAATACACAGAACACCCATGGCAGTTTGGTGCTGGTGATGTTTTGCCCACGGGAGGGGTTTAGTCAACGGATCCGCCACATTCAGATCTGTGTGTACTTTGCAAATCTTTATGTCCCCATCTTGGACATTTTCTCGAATAGCGTGAAAACGTAGCTTGATGTGCTTCAGCTTCTTGTGTGACCTTGGTTCTTGCGCATTGGCTATGGCGCCCATGTTATCACAGTAGATAGACATTGGGTCCAGCGCACTAGGAACCACACCCAGCTCTGTAATGAACTCTTTCATCCACATCGCTTCTTGTGAAGCCTCCGAAGCAGCCATGTATTCCGATTCAGTTGAAGATCTCGCCACAACGCTTTGCTTTGCACTCCTCCAGCTAACTGCTGCACCATTCAAAATAAATACGTATCCAGATTGTGATTTAGAATCATCCGGATCGGTGTTCCAACTAGCATCGGTGTAACCATTAACAACGAGCTGTTCATCACCTCCATAAGAAAGAACCATTTCCTTAGTTCTTCTCAAGTACTTAAGGATGTTTTTGACCGCTGTCCAATGATCCACTCCTGGATCACATTGATATCTGCTAGTTAAACTAACAGCATATGCAATGTCGGGTCTAGTACATAGCATGGCATACATTAGAGATCCTATGGCTGAGGCAAAGGGAGTCTTACTCATCCTTTCTCTATCTTCTGCCATTGTCGGACTTTGAGTTTTACTCAAGGTCGTATTGGGCAACATGGGCAAGAACCCTTTCTTGCTATCTTCCATTCCAAACCTCTTTAGAACTTTGTCCAAATATGTACTTTGTGATAATGATATTAGGCGTCTCGATCTATCTCTATAAATCTTTATGCCTAATATGTAGGCTGCTTCGCCAAGATCCTTCATTGAAAAACTATTATTCAAATATTCCTTGACACTATTAAGAAGGTCTACATCATTCCCAATCAACAATATGTCATCTAAATATAGTATTAAGAATGCTACAGAGCTCCCACTCACTTTCTTGTAAATACAAGCTTCTCCATAAGTTTGTATAAAACCAAAACTTTTGATCACCTTATCAAAACGTTGACTCCAACTTCGGGATGCTTGCTTCAATCCATAGATGGACCGTTGAAGTTTGCATACCTTGTTAGCATCTTTAGGATCGACAAAACCTTTGGGTTGCATCATATACAACTCTTCATCAATGTCTCCATTGAGGAATGCTGTTTTGACATCCATCTTCCATATCTCATAATCATAATATGCAGCGATTGCTAACATAATCCTCACAGACTTTAGCTTCGCTACAGGTGAGAAAGTCTCATCGTAGTCAACTCCTTGAATTTGTCGAAAACCTTTTGCGACAAGTCGAGCTTTATAGACGAACATTACCATCAAGATCTGTTTTCTTCTTGAAAATCCATTTGTTCTCGCCACCTTCCGCCATCCCAGTAAGTCCACCAAAGTCCATACTTGGTTTTCGTACATGGATCCAATCTCGGATTTCATGGTTTCTTGCCATTTATTGGAATCTGGGCTCATCATCGCTTCCTCATATGTCGCAGGGTTATCGGTGTTGTCCACCAACATGACACTCATAACGGGATCATACCAATCAGGAGTGGTACGGGTTCTCGTTGACCTGCGAGGCTCTGTAGCAACTACAACCGAAGTTTCATGATCATCATCATTAGTTTCCTCTCTTATTGGTGCAGGCACCACAGGAACTTCTTCCGGTGCTGCGCTTATCGCAAGTTCGAGAGAAGGTTCGACAACCTCGTCGAGTTCTACTTTCCTTCCAGTCACTTCTTTCGAGAGAAATTCCTTCTCTAGAAAGGATCCATTCTTGGCAACGAAGATTTTGCCCTCGGATCTATGATAGAAGGTATACCCAATAGTTTCCTTCGGGTATCCTATGAAGACGCATTTTTTCCGCTTTGGGTTCAAGCTTGTCCGGCTGTAACTTCTTTACATAGGCTTCACAACCCCAAACTTTAAGGAACGACAATTTAGGTTTCTTCCCAAACCATAATTCATACAGTGTCGTTTCAACGGATTTAGATGGTGCCCTATTTAAATTGAATGCGGATGTTTCTAATGCATAACCCCAAAATGATAGCGGTAAATCTGTAAGTGACATCATAGAACGAACCATATCTAAGAGAGTTCGATTACGATGTTCGGATACACCATTATGCTGTGGTGTTCTCGGCGGTGTCAATTGTGAAAGTATTCCGCATTTCTTCAAATGGTCGCCAAACTCGTAACTTAGATATCAACCTCCACGATTAGAACGCAGAAATTTAATCTTCTTGTTACGTTGATTCTCTACCTCACTTTGAAATTCCTTAAACTTCTCAAAAGTTTTGGACTTATGTTTCATGAAATAGATATACCCATATCTACTCAAGTCATCCGTGAAGGTAAGAACATAACGATAACCACCGCGTGATGCTACCCTCATTGGACCACACACATCGGTATGTATGATTTCCAATAAGTCCGTAGCTCGCTTCATCATACCAGAAAATGGAGTCTTAGTCATTTTACCCATCAGACATGCTTCGCATCTTTCAAGTGATTCGAAATCAAGTGATTCAAGAAGTCCATCGGAATGGAGTTTCTTCATACACTTCACTCCAATGTGACCAAGACGACAGTGCCACATATAGGTCGAGTTATCGCTCGATTTCAAACGTTTAGCCTCAATGTTATTAATATGTGTATTTCCATTATCGAGATTCAATAAGATTAGACCATCTATCAAAGGTGCATGTGCATAAAACATATTACTCATATAAATCGAACAACCATTACTCTCGGACTTAAACAAGTAACCGTCTCGCAATAAACAAGATCCCGATATAATGTTCATGCTTAACGCAGGCACCAAATAACAATTATTTAAGTATAAAACTAATCCCGATGGTAGATGAAGGGGTAGCGTGCCGACCGCGATCACATCAACCTTTGATCCGTTTCCCACGCGCATTGTCACCTCGTTCTTCGCTAGCTTCCGCTTATTCTGCGGACCTATTTCGAGTTACAAATATGAGCAACCGAACCAGTATCAAATACCCAGGCACTACTACGAGTACTAGTGAGATACACATCAATAACATGTATATCGGATATACCTTTCTTCTTGATGTTGCCGTTCTTCAAATCCGCCAAGTACTTTAGGCAATTCCGCCCAAAGGACCTTCTCCTTGCAAGAAAAGCACTCGAGATCGTGCTTAGGTCCAGCCTTGTTTTTCTTCGTCGGTGCGGTAAATTTCTTACCACCCTTCTTGAAGTGTCCCTTTTTCTTAGACTTGCCTTTCTTGAATTTGGTGGTCTTATTGACCATCAACACTTGGTGCTCTTTCTTGATCTCCACTTCTGTAGATTTCAACATGGCAAAGAGTTCTGGCAACTGCTTGTTCATGTTTTGCATATTGTAGTTCATCACAAAGTTCTTGTAACTTGGTGGTAGTGATTGAAGGACACGGTAAATCCCCAAAGCATTAGGAATCACTATACCCAAGCTTTGAAGTTTGTTTGCGTGCCCAAACATCTTAAGCACATGCTCACTGACGGAGCTGCCCTCTTCCATCTTGCAGTTAAAGAACTTTTCAGAAGCCTCATAGCTCTCAATCGCCGCGTGAGTCTCAAAGATCAATTTGAGATCACGGACAATATCATGTGGGTCTGAATTCTCAAACCTTTTCTGAAGCTCCGATTCTAAACCATACAAGATAGCACACCAATCGTGGAGTACCGAGTCTTCCGAGCGAGGTAAACATTCTTTACTTGCTGGCAGCATCACCGCAGTGGGTCACCAATGGTGCATCCAAAGACATAGGTCAAATTACCACCGTGAGGACAATCCTCAAATTGCGGAACCAATCCGCGAAGTTGCTTCCATTGTTTTTCAACTTTTCTTTCTCTAGGAACGCATTAAAATTGATGGTAGGGGCCGCCATTGATCTACAACATATTTGCAATAGTTTAGACTAAGTTTATGACAAATTGAGTTCTAATTAATAGTTCAATTAATCTAGGTGAACTCCCACTCAAAACAATATCCCTCACATTGTTTTAGTGATCACACGAACCAAATCCACCACATCAACACCGATCATCACGAGAGTTGATATAGTTTCAATGGCGAACAATCAACATGTTCATCATATCTACTATATGATTCATGCTTTACCTTTCGGTGATCCGTGTTCCGAGACCATGTCTGTACATGCTAGGCTCGTCAAGATAAAACCATAGCTTCCGCATGAGCAAATCTGGCTTGCTCACGTTGTATACACTTGCAGAATCTAACACACCCGATCATCACGTGGTGCTTCGAAACAACAAGCTTTAGCAACGATGCTAACTAAGGGTGAACACTTTATGACTTGAAATTCATGTGCATGAGGGATCATCTTATAATGCTACCGTCGTTAACTAAGGAATATAAGATGCATAAAGCATTAACATCACATGCAATTCATAATATGTGATATGATATGGCCTTTCTTCTTTGTGCTTCCGATCTCCATCTTCAAGCACGAACATGATCTCCATCATCACCGACTGTAGCGTTCCCAACCTTTAATAAGGTAGAGATCCCTGTGTTTACAATGCTAGTCCCTGGATCAATAGCTAGCATCCACAGTTAAGATGTAATATCAAGAAACAAAGGTCATAATACAACTTTATAACCAGGAATAAAATAATTCATTACATCTTACATAGCTCATTTGGCTATCATATTACAATACAGCAGAATATCTATATAGAATGGAGTCCTTCATCTTCAAAGTGCCACAGGCAATCATGTTGGTTGTAGACTTGTAATCCTATTCAACACACTTCACTAACATCAAAAAAATCTGCAACATAATAAGTTGCAGCCACAAGGGTCAATACATTTGAATTGTATTGGAAAGTTTCACTACTATGTAGAAATAAGTGGATCCTATCATTACATGCATATTTGGCTAAGTAGGGTTTAGGCTCATTTGCAGAAAGCAATATAGTTTTGTCCTATCTTTTCAAAATAGTTTTGATCTTTGTCAAATCTTTCTGAATCCCTTGGAAAACTCCAAGTGGTTCTAATCCCTTGTTGTCACCATCATGTTTTACTTTGTGAAATTGGAATGTCGAGATCTTCCATAGCTTCAGGCCTTAGTTGCTCAGAGTTGTCCATAACCGGGGACACGGCTAAGTACTTAGAATTTGATCTTCTGCAGAAGTTGTACACTTTACCCACATGACACAATCTCGTCTTGACGCCACCAGTGGCTGGATAAGTACACACCAAATGGAGTACCGGCAGATCGAGAATGTGACAAAGTCTTTCCATAGAAGTCCTCCCAATACACAATGCTAGCTTGTCTACCAGGCACCAATGTAGGGATATATTTCCATACACAATTCTAGTTAACCTGAAGATGCCAATGCATGGGTCTTCCACTATGTAGTTGACTAAGCCAGAGCCCATTTAGCATGTGGCTGTACACGGAAGCCACTATATGAGAAACATGTTCAATCTCTAAGTCCCTGGGTGGTTTCCTTCTAGTGCACATACAAAAAGATAGCCATATAAACATGGTTCCCTTTGTTGCCACCTTGTCCAAAACTTGAGTATCCTCTTTCCACCCAGGTGGTTCATTGGAAACTTGTTTTATTATATAAAACATATATTTTTCCAACACTTTCTATAATCATAACATGTATCCCATCCCAAATATTTAGCAGGGCTAAGCATACTACAACTACATTGTTTTCACTAAGGAAGATATAAGGATATCCTAATAGGATATAGCATAGCATATAAATATAGTAGTCCTACCATGCATGTTACAAAAATCCACTAAGTGTAATGAAAATAGTAGGACATGGATGATAGTGTCACTTGCCTTAGTATTTGGTGGTGTTGGTACACTCTTCACAACAACACACTTGACAATCAACACAATCTATCAAGCAAAACAACCAAGACAAAACATACACAAGATCAACACTAATGGCAACACAAAAATCATGCAAAGTATGCAAACATGCAAGAAGGCAATTTTTATTGTACAAATTTTTATAACAAGGTTCTGAACATTATTAAGTGATTTCTGAACATTTTATATTTTCAAGATTACAAATGCAACCATTTGTGCAATTGTAGCAATTAGCAATATTTTCTAACACTTGGAAATGTCATTCTCACTAAATAATTGCCACGGTCTTATTTATACTAGAATAAAATTATATTTTGGTCCTACTGTATAGAGAGTTCAATATACAATCCATTTGCAAAATGATTCAATTAAAAATAATTTACACAACAATTTTTATACTCAAAATACTCCACAAATGGTTCTGTATAAAACGTGATTTTAACAGACTCAAAAATACCAAATTATGGCTGCACTGTGTTCTACTCTTTTTTTGAATCAATAGACATATTATTTTCTAAATTTGGATATACAGAACTAAAGATATGATTTTTTACAAGTTTTTATATTCTTATGTCTAAAAATCCGAAAATTAGAAGTTGATATGAATAGTGGCAGATTTTCATTGGGTCGTACACTTTCGTTTGAGTGATTCAACATGAACTAATCGATCTAAAACCTACAGTTCCTTATTGATTGAATTCTTGGTTCTATTATTAATTTTCTGGACAGATTAAACGATCCGGAAAAAGTTCTCATCGGCGGCAATATCACGGACGACAACGCGTCGAGAAAACACGTTCTACACGCTACATAGGATTGGGGAGTCCGTGGGCTATACCAGTTGAAGCGAAAGGTCGAGGCGGTCTCGGTAATGGAGGCGCCGTCGCAGAGGTGCACTCACTCGTTAGTAATCCCTCGCCGGAGTTTCGAGCATGGACAGTGTTCACATATGAAGACGGTGGTGACGATCTGAAGCACGAGAAAGCACAAAATCAAGTCAAGAGAATGCGCCAGGAAATACTAGGAAGGATAGAATAAAAAAACGGACGCGAGAGTGGCTGCCTTCACCGGAGTTGTCGCCGTAGTTCGTCGGTTGACGTAGATTGACGAGCTCGAATACTAGAAGTCCGGTGGCTCTCTGGTAGAGATAGATGAGGTGAAATGGGGAGGAGGACGTAGAGTTTAAGTGGGCAATTTAGTGCAGATTTATTCTAGAAATTAATACACGTAAAGAACGGGAGTAAAAACGCCATGGCTGTTCAGCTCCTTTAGTGTGTACGTTATTTGGACATGCAGGAACGCACTCGATCGTTGTTCTTCTAGCTACATAGGCCATGGATCAGTCTTAGAAAGAAATAAGAGAAAAGAACAAAAAAAAATTAGGAAAGGGAGACGTCACGGTGGAACTTGGACTGGTCGGTTCACACTCTTTTTTTATTCTTTTTTGTTTTTCTTTTTTCTTTTCTGTTTCTTTAATCAATTCATTTAATTATCAAATTTATTAAAATTTGTATAAAACCTTTTCAGAAAATTCATATATAAAATATAATTTGCCCGTTTATTCCAATTAGAGTATTTGAAATATTATTTTAATAAAGTATAATCCGTTTAAAAAAATAAGCATGGTACGTATGCCTAGTTTTATTATTTTCTATTTCCTTTTTTTATAAAAACTATATCTTTTGACTTAGGACACCAAAACGGTTCAAACCAATTTTCTTAGCTTTATAATTTTATTCTTTATCACAATCACTCATTTAAGAATACTTTTATTTCGCTTTTAGTCATTGCCTTAAGTTGACTTTATTTTCCTTTCTATATTTTATAAATTTCATAACATTTTATCTGGAGCTTCAAAAAGAGTCAAACTAATTTCTATGTCTTTATAATTTTGGCATTTATCTTTCTAGCGCACTTAGGAATTCTTTTGTATATTTTGAATTTGGAATATATCCAAAGTCTTATGTTGTTAAGTAGTCATTTCAACTTTGAGAAGAAAGTTATTTCTCTTAGTTTTAAAATGCAACCATGCATGCTTCATGATTTTGAGATTTTGAAAACATGCATACAACTTCACAAACAAAATTATTTTATTTAACTTTTGTTTTGAGGGAGTTAAATTAAATAGTTAAAAAGTTTTTTGTTCCCTCTGAATTTCCTAGACTTAGTTTTTTTCATTTTGTTTAAGTTTTTCCACATTTCAAAATTTGCAAAATTTTGGAATGTGACACCAACATTGCATCAAGGTCAATGACGCTTCTCCATGGTTGTTGTCCACCAGCTTCAACTATTACAACTACTTTGAATAGACAGGCGGGTCTTAACATAAATTAAAGACAACCATATGGCTCCTGCCGGTTGCCAACTTACAATAAGGAACATTGCATACATCAAATATAATCACAATCAAGGCCATATCACATCACTGCACACCCCTGCAAAACAAAGTTAGACGCCTCTACTTTCTTTGCATGTTTTACGTGGTTTGGGGATTTCAATAAGTGTCATTCTAACTTACGAACAAGAACCACAACATTGATACTAGCATTGTTAATCACCCGTTGTATATTGAATCTTAACTATGCTGGGAGAAACAGGCACCCGCAAAGCCACTTATGCAATACAAGTTGCATGTCAAGCGTGGAGCAAGTCTCATGAACGATGTCATGTAAGGTTAGCCCGGGCCGCTTCATCCCAACATCCCGCAAGATGCAAAGTACACAAGAAGCAATTGACAATAAAAGCATCAACGCCCACAATGACCATTGTGTTCTACTCGTGCAACAGATCTACATATAGACACGGCTCTGATACCACTGTAGGGTTTCGTAGCATGGAAAACAAAAAAATTCTATCGCATACAAACAAACAAGCCAAGATCTATCTACTAGATTGTAGCAACGAGTCGATGGAATAACTCACCCTCGAAGATTCCAAAGTGTTTAACGAGAGCAGATTCCCGTGGGTGATGTAGTCGATTCTTCCCGATCTCAAGATCGTGACGATCCTTCCGCGCCGTTAAAGCGCCCACAATCGGTTACACATTCGGTTCGATGAAGACCTTCCTCTCCTTGTTCCAAAGAAATGGAGGTTGTAGCACTCTCCTCGCGATTCCGGCAGCACAACGGCGTGGTACCGGAAGTAGATGGGAGATCTTGCAGGGCTTCGCCTTAAGCCGGAGCGAGTATGGTGAACTATGAGAGAGATCCTCGGCGATCTAGGGTTTAGACACACCAAGGAGGAGACTTGGCCGGCAACTAGCGTTAGCTAGGCGGCGGTGGCGTCTTGCCCTAGGGCGGCGGCGGCTGCAAGAGGGCCGGCGGCTTAGGGCTAGGGTTTACGGGTGGAGATCTTGTGTGCTAGGAGGGGCAGCCCTCCCCCTCCTTATATAGGTGGATAGGCCGCGTCAGGGGAGGGGAGTCCCTCCCCAACTCGGTTTCCCAAGGGGGCCGGCGGTGGAGTGGAGGAACTCCTCCCCAACTCGGTTTCCACCTTTCCCTCCACTTCCCAAAATAGCCGTTTGACTTTTCAAATTGGCGTTTGACTTTTCAAACTAGGATTTGATTAAAACCTTTATTTTGTTCAGTGATGACACCTAGTACATGATGCAATCATTCCAACTTGGTATGATACATTCATGTACCCTTCCCCTCCGGAGTGCCGGACATTCCAGAACCTTCTAGAACATTCCCGATGAGAACACCGAAACCATTCTCCAACTCCGAAACAGGACTTTCCTTCTATGAATCTTATTCTCCAGACCATTCCGGATCTCCTCGTGATATCCCGAATCCCATCCGAGACTCCGAACAACATTCGATCTCTTTCTCATCATTCCATAACTACTCAAACAACGTCGAATCCTTAAGTGTGTTTCCCTACAGTTCGTGAATTATGCGGACATGATCGAGACACTTCTCCGAACAATAACCAATAGAGGAATCTGGAAATTCATATGGCTCCCACATATTTCTACGATTACTTTGCGATCGAATGAACCACTTACATACGATACCAATTTCCCTTTGTCTCACGATAGTTTACTTATCCGAGGTTATGATCGTCGGTATCTCTACATACCTAGTTCAACCTCGTTACTGATAAGTACTCTTTTCTCATTCCTGTGATATGTAATCCCTTGTGAGCCAGTCACATGCTTGCAAGCTAATTGGATGACATTTCACCGAGAGGGCCCAGAGTATATCTATCTGTCATATGGATGGACAAATCCCACTCTTGATCCATGTGTCTCAACCAATACTTTCCGAACACTCAATGCCACCTTTATAGCCACCCAGTTACGGTGTGGTGTTTGATGTCATCAAAGTATCCTTCCAGTGAAGGTGATATGCATGATCTCATGGTCGAAGGAATTAGGTTACTATGTATCAGAAAGCATATAGCAATTGAACTATTTAAAATGACTTGATCTTTATGCTACGCTTATCTATAGGAGTATGTCCACCATATCATTCTCCTAACGATATGATCTTGTTGTTAATAACATATCAATGTTCATGATAGGGAAACCACAATCATTTATTAACCAACAAGCTAGTAATATATAGAGGCTTTACTAGGAACTTCAATTTAAGTTTACAAATCACACAAGTATTAATGTTTCCTTGTTAATACTATTATAGCATGAATGTAAACATTTATCATAAACACAAAGATATAATAATAACTATATTTATTATTGCCTCTAGGGCATATCTCCAACAATAGCCTTGCTCCACGGTCACTTCCTCCACGCGCCAAGAACCCCTTCCATACTCTTATACATGAGCAGCAGTTCCAAAATTTGCCAAAAGGGAAGTTGCCCTCTAGTTGGGATATGCCCGTTCTAACCATGCAGGGAAAGAACACTATAAGGAGGAAGAGTGGGGAAAGAATCACAAAGACTGGGATTCTCGGTCCGACATGATCATGAACCGCATTGAGCATAATTTGAAGTTGATTCATACTCTAACCTTCGAAATTGAAGATTTGAGGAAGTTGATTGAAAAGATCATCAAGGGAACACCGCCACCACCGAAGGAGTAATTCGTCATCAGGTTTTGGCATCCCCTTGGCTTGTTCCAATCTTGGGGGACAGCCGCGGTATCATATCATTATCTTTTATCTTTTTTACCTTTTTAGTAGAGTCATATCATGAATAGAGAAGTTATCATATAGGATAGTTTGCATTGTGGAATTATCTCTCCTTTAGTTGGTTATCTATGTATCTGATGACCCACAAGTATAGGAGATCGCAACAGTCTTCGCGGGTAGTATTACCCAATTTATTGATTCGACACAAGGGGAGCCAAAGAATACTTGCAAGCCTTAAAAACTGAGTTGTCAGTTCAGCTGCACCTGGAAATAGTTCTTGCTCACAGAAGTTTATCAGTAGCAACAGTTTGGTAGTGGCAATAGTAAAGTAACAACAACAGTGAAACAGTAGCAATAGTAACATTAACGGTAATAGTGGGATTCGAGTGCGGTAGGCATAGGGATGGATGGACGGGCGTTGCATGGACGAGTCTAAACATGTAACTTCAAGATCTAGGGCATTGCAGATAAATAATAACAAGCATCCAAGTACTAAACAATCCTAGGCATGTGCTCCAAATATAGTCATACATGCTCGCAATGAGAACTTGCACAACATCTTCTGTCTAGCCAGCCCGTGGCAGCGGGGCCTCTAGGGAACTACTGGCAATTAAGGTGCTCCTTTTAATAGAGCACCGAGGCAAAGCATTAACACTCCGTGAACACATGTGATCCTCATACCACAGCCATCCCCTCCAGTTGTCCCAATTATTATCACTTTGGGGCCTTTGGATCTGGACAATGATATGTGTACACAACTTACAGATAAGATCACAAACAATACTATCATAATGATTCAATAATTAAGTCCAGATCTGAGATCATGGCACTCGGGCCCTAGTGACAAGTATTAAGCACAACAAGTTGCAACAAAGTCAAATAGCACTAATAGAGATACTAGGCACTATGCCCTAACAGATCTTATTCGATTACATGATAGAACTGATCCAATCCCTACCATCCCCAAGCCTACAGTGGGGGATTACTCACTCATGGATGAGGGAAACATCGGTGGTTGATGGAGATGTGTTGGTGATGACGACAACGATGATCCTCTCCAAATTCCCTGTCCCGGCAGGGTGCCAGAACGAAGTTTCTGGATCCGAATCTTGGTTTCTGGTGGCGGCGGCGGAGCGGAACTCTTTCTGGAAAACTATCGAACCCCCTCGGTTTTTAGGTCGAAAGGCAACTTATTAAGTGCAAGGAATAAAGTGTGCCATCAAGTTCATGAGAGCTTTACTAACTAACTTTCTCAAAACAGACAAACATTTTATTTGGAAGAAAACACGGCATATAAAATATGAGCTGAAGTAGAAAATGATGCTAGTATGTAGGTATGGTGGACACAGCTGGCAGTATTGGTTTTGGGGAGTTGGAAACACAGGTAGAGCTCATACTCAGTGCAAGTGAAGGCTAGCAATAGAGAGGGAGCGACAAACGAGAGAGCAATAGATGTCATAATCATGCTTGCAACAAAACATGACTAATTATGCCATGAAAGTGATACAAGAACTCTGAGCAAAAATAAATCATCGAGGCTTACTGACTATTGATTAGTCATATGCATGCGTGAGCATGTGCCAAGTCGATTCACATGAACAGTTAGAGGAGGATACCACAATATCATACCAAAGTATGAATAAAACAATGCAAGCAAACATTCATACGACATGCTACAAACTATTAGAAAGCTGGAGCTAATCATAGACAAGCAAGAACTACTAAGCATCCATAATGACATACACCTTACACAAACAGGCTAAGCATGCTCACAATGAAGAGTATATGTACAAGAATGAACCAAATAGAGTTCGTTACCAGCCTCTTACCACACCTCGAGTTGTCTTAATATTTATTATTTCCCTTCACTTTGTGACTTGAATAATTAACATGAAACCAAAATCCACTGTGGACGGCTGAACCCTGCAAAGAACTCACAAAACCAAAGAAGAACAACAAATATTTTTGGTGTTTTAGATTTTTTAGAAACAAGCAAACAAAGAAAAACTAAACAAAGAAAAAGGCAAATAAAGAAAAAACAAACTAAACAAAAACTAAGACGCTCCAAGAACAACACAACTGTGCATGAAACAATAAAAACGAAGTGTCTAGAAAGACCTGAGATTTTTATTGATGAAGAAAGGGGATACCTTGGGCACCCCGAAGATTTGACGCTTGTACCTCTTGAATATTTCTTGGGGTGACATGGGGTGGCTCCCCCCAAGCTTGAGCTTTTGTCCATTTTTCATCTCAATACATCATCCTCTCTCTACACCTGAAATTTTTCCTTGATACAAAACTTCACACAATCTTCATTAGCAGCATTAGTTTATTCAAAAGATATTAGACCTCTGGAAAATCTTTGGAACAACAAGTCTTTTCACTAAAAATACAAGCTACTATAGCAACTACTTCAAAAACCTCAATTTCCCAAAAAGAACCCGAAAAGGAATCAATAAGAAGCAAATGAAAATAATGGCAGAAATCTATCAAAACAGACCAGCAGGTAGAAACCAATTTTTTTGAAGACCTTCTATTGATCAAATTAAAAAGTGTTGAAATAAAAAAAGTTAGCTAACATACTGGGGGATTTATTTGTAAATTTTCAGCTCAATCCGACTTACAGAGACTCCTCAAGAATTTGTATGGTGGAGGACATAAATCTGTTTCGGGACAGCAACTCCCCAAATCTTAATTCCTTCTCATTAGAGGTTATTCTTGGCACAAAAAGCAAACAAAAAGGATACGGAGAGGTCATTACTGAAGTAATAACTTCCAATAATCAAAGACACTCTTGGATTATCTCCCAACAAGTACTTTTCTTTAACGCCTTTAAGTTAGTCACGACGAAGAGCAAAGATTGGAATGGAGAAAAATAAAAGTGTGCAAGTATAACCACAGTGAAAACATTATTTTGTTCATTAAAATCATTTTGTTAACAAGGTTGATCAAGTCTTGTTAACAAAACAATCTTATATGAAACAAAAATTTGCATTCCACAAGGTGATTATGTTACCTCATACTTGATAGCAATGGTCCCAATCATAATAGTTTCAAAATTTTCTTATGGAATTGGACAATATATTTCTCCAACCTTGATGCTCTCAATATTTTCTGTCAACACCCGGATTTTTAATCCCAGATGCCTGTCATGCCATACCTCGCAATCCCAGGATTACCATTTTTGCGAGACATAACAGATTTGGATATCATAGTACATCATCCATTACAAACCATACATAAGGTCTTACACAAATAAGGATATCATGATCCAGTTCTTAATACAATTCAAGCAGCGGAATAACGTAATAGTAACGATAGCGTGGGAGAAGCTCCATCTTCAGGGTCACAGGCAATTCTGACGATGGGAGATGATCCTAGTTGTCATAACCTTCCTGCGGTCTGTAATCCTGGTACTCCTCTCCATAGTCTGGCCACGGGAATAGCCAGGGACAAAGCCATGATTACTCTTTAAGTACTTGCAAACTAATATTAGTAAGTTAAGGGGGTTTTTGTAGTAGGATACTAAGCTCAAGGGTTGTTTTGCAAAAAGCCAGATTTACCTCTACTAAGTTCAAAAGCAAAGAAAGCTAGTTGAAAGTTTTATAACACCTAAGTGGGAACTTGCATTTCATGTCACAACTCTGTTGTGGCCAAGTCAAAGTCACAAATCATTTCACAATTCATTTTGGAAAACATCTGACGGGGGAACAATATGGCCACTCCAACTGTCCATAACCGCGGACGCAGATATTCGAATAGTTTGACACTCTGCAGAGATTGTACACTTTCACCACAACATTTGATACATCCGCCAGGAACAATCCTGAATTCACCATACTCAGTATGCGGATAATCCTTTCAATTACACGCCCTAGTATAGGCACCTCTCCTGTGAGTTTGTCCTCCCAACCATAACCAACTGTCATCTTGGGTACTGCACGGGTGGACAATCTTCACAAGGTAGCCTCAGCTCAGACCTTGGCCGTGAGGGAACCCATACTAAAGTATATAAACTTTCAGTCAAACCCTACCCAATTTTCGGGTATTGTGGTTGTACGGTAAAATTGGAATGGTATCGCATCCAGACAACCATCAGTTTTATAAAGGGCTAAGGCTCATGCCTCAACATTTTCATCATCAAAAATCATCTGGTGTTCAAAAACACATGTCAAAACATTTCAGTAGAATGACTCATCATTCTAAGGTTTTCATAACCATTTTCACCAAGTATTCCCATCTAAAGTTGATCAAGTTTTATTCTTAGCACTAGCATCTACAAGTGGGGGTAAAGACTAATGAGGGGTAGTAAATAAGTGAGGATTAACTAAGTTCAATCTCATGCCCGAGGGTGACATGAAGATTATCTAACTTAGGCCAAATTTTATGCTATTTATGCTACCTTCAGTTATCTTTCTAGAATCTACAAGTCACTTAAGTAAACTCTAAGAAAAATCTTTGATAAAGAAAATAAAGTATTAAGCTTACAAGTAAAACTAGGATTGGGTATCAAGTGGGTATGATCACATATGCTTAAGGCATATAGTTGGCATAGTAACAAGCAAGTAGTAGCTTGCATAATTGCAAGTATAAGCTTGCTAAATTCAACTAGTAGTATTAGGCTTGCCTTGTGCAAAGCAGTGGTTGAAGTTCTCCTCGGCTTCTTCCTCGTAGTATCCTTCTTCCTCCTCGTATCCTTGGTCGGTACTAGCGTCTATAATTAAATACGAGGTACACAATCACCAAACAACACTTAACTATTTTTAATCATCACACAAAAGTTCACACTAGATGATCTATGTCAGATACCAAATTTTAGATTTGGTCTTGCATATCATTCATATAATTGCATCATATCTTTCCATGCAAAACCGTCGAGTAGAAAGGTTCAGCGAAACGCTATCTTCAAAACCTTATTTTACTTCTCTACGAGTTTCCTGCGGGAAGCTTTAGTAAGACTTGCGACAACCACCCCTGTAGGTTCTAGTTTTCGCGCAAATCTTGACGAAAGGTTGTTCCCCTCGACGATACGAACCCGTAGGCGCGAGAATCGCTCAAATCGGAGTTCGTATGCAAAAGACTCGGACGTTTTAGTAATCCGCCGGAAAAAGTCCGAAAATCCGGACCGATTTCCGAGTTGGAGTCAACTTCTGGACCGAATTGGAGTAGGACCGCGCGAGGGGCCCCACTTAAGGACCCAACCATCGCCGCCTCCTTCCCTCGATTCCCGCACCGCCCGCGCGACTCCCGAGACACGCGCCACCGCCTCTCCTCGCTCCGCCACGCCGCCGGCTGGCCGCCGCCACGCCTCGCCACTGCCGCCCTCACAGCTGCGGCCGCGCCGCCGCCTCCGCCATGAGCGCGTCACGCTGCGCCGCTGGCGCCGCCACCGCCCGCCGCCGCCGCACCCCGCATGCCGCCGCCGCCGCATGCCGCCGCCGCCAGCGCTTCACCGCCAGCCGCCACACCGCCGCTGTTGCCACCGCCCGCTGCAGCGCCACTGCGCATGCATGCATTCACATACACGCACGTACGGACACACGGACGTACGCGCTGCCTTGCGCGCGATTGATTTCCTTGGACCGTACGATGACCGTGTACGTCCGTGCAGGAAGAACCACGTCGCCGGATTTGATCGACACCGCCGTCGGGAACCTGCCGCACCGCCCGGAGTCCGTTTCGCCGTCCGTTTACGGTAAGACAGCAGCCACCGTCAGATCTCAGATCAGCGGCTTAGATCATTCGTTCACTGGTCAGACTCAGGCGTTGACTAGTCAGACGCCCAGTCAGCAGACGCTTTGACCAGTCAACACACAATTGACTGGTCAATTTCGTTAATCCTTTTAGTTGGCAGATTTCGGTAGAATCTTATAAATTGCGTAGAAATTCAACCTCTTGGCCAAAAATTGCAAATAAAATATGTACGGGTTCAGTGAGTCGTGTAGAATCTCGCTGTACCTTTGGTTCAGACTTTTACTGCCAGGTTTAGTACAGTTTAATCAAACTAGTTACTGGCCTTTTTTGGAGTAATAAATTCATAGAAAAAGATTTGTAGCTCCAAAAATCGCGTATGATATGTCCCTGAACTCGTGTGAACGAGGGGAATCCAATCCTAAATTAAAAAGGTAGGCTTACAGTAAAAACTTCTGCAAAAACTGTCTATTGGCTTTCTGCAGTGTTTTAGTTACTCGGGGAGTTTTATAATTCCTTTTCGAGTAATTCCAATTGGTACTGTTTCTAATCAGAGATACCTATGCGGTAGAATTTTTCCAAGATTTTACAAACAATATACTACCGGTAGCGAATTATTTAAGTTCTAGATCTAGTGTGGAGCATTACTTTTGGTTAATAGTTTTCCTTGCGCCAAATCTATTTTTCCATGCATGTATTCGGTAGTATTATGGATTAGAATTATGTGGTGCAGCTGTAGCGCCAATTCACTTGTCGTTCTTGCATTCATGCATCATATTTGTTGCATATGCTTGTGCATTGTTTGTTTATGATTGCAATTGTATCGTGTAGATTGTGTTGAGTGCAACGCTTGCTCGTGTGAGGATTGTGCTCCAGACCGCTACAACCAAGGCAAGTAGATGCTACTTTTTTCATGATACCGTCCTACTATTTTTAATGCATTGTCGTGTATTTTGTAGATGCATGTGTAGGATGATACTATCGCTATGCTATGTCCTATTATGTGGTAGGACCCTCTTTGTAGATGAACCACTGTTGGTAGATGTGCTTAGCCATGCTTTGATGAACGAGGGATGGGTTACATCATTGATACTTGTTTTTCTCGAAGTATTGGTTTGTGAAAACTAAAAACAACTTAATCAATAAACCCCCTGGGTGTGATGGTATTGATAATTTTTGGTGGTTTCATTGCGGAAAGGCACTCAGGTATCAAGAGAGAATGATTGGCTTCTTTATTGTGTAGCTTACGTGTACAACCATGTGCCAATAATGAAATGGGCGGTTGGTTGGACTTAGTAGGTTATGGTAACTCGAACCCGCGTATCCATAGATGTAGAATTTTGGTAGGTTGGACCGGTGCACGTCGGGATTGAGGAGCTACTTCCCGAACAGTCTCTTCTTGGCCTTCTCCCTATCATCACCCAAAATGAGAGTGATGGTACGAGCTGGGCTGGCCAAGTCACATGGGTAAAGTGTACTAACCTCTGCAGAGTGTATAATCTAATCGATTAGCCGTGTCCCCGGTTATGGACAACTGAGTTGCTAGATATTGATTCCATGACATGTTTCTCGCTCACTCTAATTTCATAATTGTTTTAATATTGTTGGGTTAACTTAATTGGGATCTTTTCAAAGAAAATCAAAAACTATTTATGAAAGTAGGACAAATGTATTTGCAAATGCAATCCAGACATAGCTCCACTTGCCAAATATGCATGTAGATGTTAGTGCTATTGTCTCCTTTACTAGCTCTACTTGCCATACATTCCATGTATTGACCCTTCGGGGCTGCTACATTTCATGTTGCAGGTTATTCCGATTCTGATTGATCGTTATAGGCCACGGTACTCCACTCGGCACTTGTTCACTTGTGGGCAATTTGAAGATTGGAGGATTTACTTGTTTTTGTTGCTACCTGAACAATTTGAGCTAGCTTTATGCTAAGCTTTTATATTGTAATAATGGTACTCTGGATCTTTGTAGATCATGATACACGGTTATTATGCTATGTTATCTATCTTACTCTATTGTGGGCCAATGAACCGATCCAGGGATTGGCATGTCACATAGAGGCCACGGTCTTTTCAGAACCGGGGTGTTACAGGATGGTATCAGAGCCCGTGTGTCGACTGTAGGATCGTGACCTAGGATTGGATTAGGAAGCCATAGAATTATTAAGCCTATATTAACTCTGTCTTTCCTCTTATGCCTTTCACCCTCGTAAATTCTTACCATATGCTATTCTCACACTTTCCTCTTTTACTTGATAGATGGGAGACGTCAGGACTGAGTATGTCACCATGGAGTCACCAAGGCCCTTTGCAAGGCAGTTAGCTCAGCTCTCTCAGTCATTGGGATTGCCACTGCCTATGTTCAAGGGAAGAAGGTTGTACACCTATGGATATGGAGAGGATGCATGGGAGATCACTACCTTCATATTCAGAGATGCCGCCTTGCCAAACCCCGCGCACTTGGTCTACACCAAGATATACTGCAACTGGGGACTTGGAATCAACTTGGCCATACATGAAGCCCTGTCTCGCCAGTGCCACTATGTCCGACACCTACTGCCTGAAGATTCACCCTACCGTGACTATGGAAGGCGTGATAAAGATGGGAACATTGTGATTACCCCGGGCGACAGGAACAACATGTCGTACCGTCGGAGGCACATAGAGGACATGGAGAGAGAGAATGGAGCTCTAGCAGAGAAGGTGAGGATATTAAAGGAGATCGCAGACTTTACTAGCAATGGAATGGTGGTCCAAGGACAGGAGATTGACACTTTGCATGAAGCTGTGGGAGTTCTGGAGAATGCCCTGATAGCCAGAGATGAAACCATAGCTCATCTTCATGACACTGTGCAAGAGAATACCCAGAACATACAACAGTTGCAAGGGACCGTCCAGGAAAGGGACCAAACCATTGAAGCTATGACAACCCAGATTGCCGCTCTCCAAGCACAGTTGAATCCACCCTCTGATGATGACAATGGAGATGATGGAAACAATGGGGATGATGATGACAGTGGAGACGATGATGATGATGAGGACGAGGATGATGATGATGGAGACGATGATGGTGGAGGAGATGAAGCATTGCTTTGCGGTGAGGATGAAGAAGAAGAGGAGGATCCAGAAGAGGTGGAGTTTGAGGTCTCAAGTGATGGTTCCGGAGAGGTGTACACTCCGCCGCCATGGTTGTACCGCGAGCCGAAGCGCCAACGCATGACCGCAAGGACCTACCTCAATCTCTTCAAGAAGTAGATAGAAGTCCACCAATTAGTCCACGTTAGGCAAACTCGTTTGGATTAGTCTCGATCGCTCTGAAGCTTAGTTCGTGTTAGTTTAAGAGTGATTAGTTGCTTATTTGTGTACTCCAATATCTCAGGATTTATTTGTGCGAATTTTATGAAAGAGTTATGGCAATTTGGTTATCATCTGTGTTATTTTAGCTGCAGTTTTTCTGCTGATACAGCAGTACTGCGCGATTTTTCATATTTTTCTGGTAACTCGGAAAAATCTGAAAAAATTGGGCTGATGCGAAACTCTCTGTACTATATGTACAAAAATCAGCTAATTTTTCTGACGAGTTTAAGTCAGGCGGAAAAATTCGTGAACGCTGCTGGACAGTTCTGGCAGATTGCTGTTTTGGTTGTTTAGTTGATCTATTATTTAGTTAACCATTGCCAACTCTTGAAAAACTATTTCAGTAGTTATATACTGCTAGGATAACACCTGGGATGTTGCTGGATCGCTTGTTTATTGATGTGTTGCTTGCTTGTGATTGTCTGCTATTGTTTGTTGTTGTTTGATCATATGCATGGGTAGAATCCTATTGTCGTAGTTGATTCTTTCTAAACTTACCTATGCTGAACCGCAGATGCCTCCCCGCCGCCAACCCACTGAGATGGAGCAGCTCAGGCACAGCTGACCCAAGTGATGACCCAGTTCATGGCAAATCAGAACAACAACAATGGAAACAATCAGCCTCAGGGAGATGCTCTCACCAGATTTCTGAGGTTAAGGCCAGCTAAGTTCTCTACTGCAACGGAACCAATGGTTGCTCTCGACTGGTTGTGTTCAGTCAACAAGGATCTAGTAACTGTCGGATGCACCGATGCTGAGAAGGTGAGGTTTGCCGCTCACCTACTGGAGGGACCAGCCGCTTCTTGGTGGGACACATTTCAGATCACCCACCCGCTGGATACCGTGACTTGGGCAATGTTCGAGGAAGGTTTCAGGACCAACCACGTGTCTTCAGGAGTTCTGAGCCTGAAGAGGAAGGAGTTCCGCAACTTGCGCCAAACCAATCGCACCGTGGCCGAGTACATTGAGGAGTTCAACAACCTGTCCCTTTATGCACCTGAGGATGTTGACACTGATGCCAAAAGGAGGGAGAGATTCCTGGATGGCCTCAGTGATGAGCTTTCAGTATAGCTACTGGTGGTTTACTGCCCCACTTTCTAGGAGCTGATGGACAAGGCCAGGATCTTGGAGGGGAAGCACAAGCAGGTGGAGAACCGCAAGAGAAAGAGCAATACTCATCACTCTGGTTCACACCACAAGTCTCGCACTTCATATGATGGATAATCCAAGCATGGACATCGTCATGACAACCATAGGAGCAGCCACCACAACCACAAGGGAGGACACTCTCACCACTCTGGAGGACACGGTGGACATGACCGCAACCGTGATCGCAACTTCGTGAAGAAGGATCTGAGTGAGGTGACGTGCTTCAAGTGCAAGCAGAAGGGACACTATGCTGACAACTGTCCTGAGAGGAAAGGACTGAAGCCAACCAACGGCGAGAAGGCCACAGTGAACCACATGAATGTGGAGGAGATTCCAGATGAGCCTGACCTTGTGATTGGTAAGTTCCCAATCAACACTTATCCTGCACTTATACTTTTTGATACTGGTGCATCGCATTCATTCATATCAAGGGCATTTGTGGATAAGTATAAGTTACCTACTGAGTCTATGAAAAGGTCTATTAGAGTGAGTTCACCTGGAGGAGATATGATAGCTAGCGCGGGATGTCGCGACTTGACTGTGAGGATTGGAACACAAAACTTCATTGCACATTTGGTAGTATTGGATTCACAGGGATTAGACGTTATTCTAGGTATGGATTGGATGTCTATGCATGGGGGACACATAGATTGTGCACAGCGAGCTGTTTCACTCAAAACCCCGGATGGTAAGAGGATTAGATTCAAGTCGGCTGCACGACCGAGAAGGTGTAAGTTGAATTCTCTTAAGGGGGTTAGCATGGATACTGTGCCAGTGATTAGGGATTACCCCGACGTGTTTCCGGAAGAGCTGCCAGGGATGCCACCTGACAGGGATGTGGAGTTTCTTATTGACCTGATGCCGGGAACAGGACCTATAGCGAAGAAACCATATAAGATGGATGCGGATGAGCTGAAGGAATTGAAGAAGCAGTTGAAAGAGCAGCTGGAAAAGGGATTCATTCAACCTAGTGCGTCGTCATGGGAGCACCTGTTCTGTTTGTGGAGAAGAAAGACAGCACCAAGAGATTAGTGGTAGACTATCGCTCTCTGAATGAAGTGACTATCTAGAACAAGTACCCTCTGCCGAACATAAATGATTTGTTTGACCAACTGGAAGGAGCAAAGGTGTTCAGCAAGATTGATCTGCGATCAGGCTACTTCCAATTGAAGATCCGAGAGGAGGATGTACCAAAAACCGCCTTCACCACTAGGTATGGTTTATATGAGTATACGGTTATGTCTTTTGGACTAACGAATGCCCCGACATACTTCATGACCATGATGAACAAGGTATTTATGGAGTACTTGGACAAGTTCGTGGTGGTGTTTATCGATGACATACTGATATATTCCAAGGATGATGCTAGCATGAGAAACATCTGAGGATGATTATGGAGAAGCTGAGGGAACACAAGCTGTATGCCAAATTTAGCAAGTGTGAATTCTGGCTTAACACTGTTGGATTTCTTGGACACGTAGTGTCAGGAGAAGGAATTGCGGTTGATCCAAACAAAGTGACTGCAGTAACTGAGTGGGAAGCACCCAAGAATGCTGGAGAGATTCGAAGCTTTTTGGGACTTGCTGGATATTACAGGAGGTTCATTGAAAACTTTTCCAAGATTGCTAAGCCGATGACTGAACTTCTGAAGAAGGAGAGGAAGTATGAATGGTCTGACGTATGTGAGGCCAGCTTTCAGGAACTGAAGCGTCGACTAGTGACCGCGCATGTTCTGTGTTTACCAGATCTTCAGAAGGATTTCCAAGTGTACTGTGATGCCTCTCGGCAGGGACTTGGGAGTGTGCTGATGCAAGATGGGAGAATAGTGTCATATGCCTCGCGACAACTCAAGCACCATGAGCGGAATTACCCCACACACGACTTGGAGTTAGCGTCAGTGGTTCATGCGCTCAAAGTATGGAGGCATTACTTAATGGGAAAGCACTGTGATGTGTACACCGACCACAAGAGCCTGAAGTACATATTTACACAGAAGGAACTGAACATGAGACAAAGGAGATGGTTGGAACTTATCAAGGATTACGATATGAATCTACAATACCACCCAGGAAAGGCCAATGTAGTAGCAGATGCTCTGAGCCGGAAGGTTTATGCCAATGGATTGACAATTGGTGAGTTGCCTGAGGACTTGTGCAAGCAATTCAAGGACCTTAGACTGAAGGTAGTGTCTGAAGGATACCTAGCAACAATGGAAGTCCAACCAACGCTACAGGATAGAATCAGGAAAGCTCAGATAGGAGACAAAGAGATAGATGAAGTTAAGGAAAAGATGAAGGAAGGTCGAGCAAGGGAATTCTGCGAGGATGAGCAAGGAACCCTGTGGTACGGAGATCGTTTGTGCGTTCCCAACGATCCCGAGGTAAGGAAGCTGGTTCTGCAGGAAGCCCATGACTCGCCATACTCCATACACCCGGGCAATACGAAGATGTATATGGACCTAAAGGACAGATTCTGGTGGAACAACATGAAGGCAGACATCGCGGAGCATATTGCCCTATGTGATGTATGTAGCCGAGTAAAGGCAGAACACCAGAAGCCAGCAGGACTGCTACAGCCGTTGCCCGTGCCGGAATGGAAGTGGGATAGAGTGGGGATGGATTTTATCACAGGATTTCCCAGGACCAGGTCAGGATATGACTCTATTTGGGTAGTGATCGACCATTTGACCAAGGTAGCCCACTTCATACTAGTAAAGACGACCTATACAAGTGCAAAGTTGGCCAAGATTTACATGGACAAGATTGTGTGCCTACATGGAGTTCACAAGAGTATCTTATCTGATAGAGGCACCCAATTTACCTCACATTTCTGGCGCCAGCTGCACGAGTCACTTGGTACTAGATTGGAGTTTAGCACAGCGTTTCACCCACAGACTGATGGACATACCGAGAGGGGAATCAGATTTTGGAGGACATGCTGAGAGCTTGCGCCTTGGCTCATGGCTCTAGTTGGGATGAGAATTTGCCGTATGCGGAGTTTTCCTACAACAACAGCTATCAGACAAGCATCAAGACGTCACCGTTCGATGTGCTATATGGGAAACGGTGCCGAACACCATTGCTATGGGATGGAGTAGGAGAACGTCAGTTGTTTGGGCCTGATTTGATCAAGGACGCTGAGGAGAAGGTCGCCTTGATTAGGGACAGGCTGAAGGTAGCACAATCAAGGCAGAAGAGCTACGCTGACGCCAAGCGCAAGGAAGTGGTGTATGAGATAGGTGATAGAGCATACCTCAGAGTATTGCCGCTTCGTGGAATCAAGAGATTTGGTATTAAGGGTAAGCTGGCACCTTTATTTATTGGACCCTATCGGGTCTTAGCACGCAAAGGAGAAGTTGCTTATCAGTTGGAGTTGCCAGAAGCTCTGTCCGCTGTTCACAATGTGTTCCACGTATCCCAGATGAAGAAGTGCCATCCGGAGATGGTGGATACACCATTGAGAGACACTGTACCGCTAGAGGAGGTTCAGCTTGAGAATGATTTGACCTATGAGGAGAAACCGGTCAAGATTCTGGAAACAGCAGAAAGGACTACCCGTACCAAGACAGTCAAGTTTTGCAAAGTACAGTGGAGCCACCACACCAAAGAGGAAGCCACTTGGGAGCGTGAGGATGACATCCGAGAGGACTATCCACACCTATTTGCTAGCCGCGCCGAATCTCGAGGACGAGATTCATCTTAAGGGGGTTATTCTTGTCACATCCCAAATTTTATATTTGGTCTTGCATATCATTCATATCATTGCATCATATCTTTCCATGCAAAACCGTCGAGTAGAAAGGTCAGCGAAACGCTGTCTTCAAAACCTTATTTTACTTCTCTACGAGTTTCCTGCGGGAAGCTTTAGTAAGACTTGCGACAACCACCCCTGTAGGTTCTAGTTTTCGCGCAAATCTTGACGAAAGGTTGTTCCCCTCGACGATACGAACCCGTAGGCGCGAGAATCGCTCAAATCAGAGTTCGTATGCAAAAGACTCGGACGTTTTAGTAATCCGCCGGAAAACGGTCCGAAAATCCGGACCGATTTCCGAGTTGGAGTCAACTTCTGGACCGAATTGGAGTAGGACCGCACGAGGGGCCCCACTTAAGGACCCAACCATCGCCGCCTCCTGCCCTCGATTCCTGCACCGCTCGCGCGACTCCCGAGACGCGCGCCGCCGCCTCGCCCGCCGCCACGCCGCTGCCGCCACGGCCGCCGCTGGTCGCCCTCACCGCCGCCTCCCCGCTATAGGTAAGGCCGCGCCGCCACCGCCGCCATGAGCCGCTGTCGCCGCGCCTCGCCAACGCTGCCGCTGCGCCGCCGCCACCCCGCATGCAGCCACCGCTCATGCTGCCGCCACATTGCCGGCCGCCAGCTGGCCACGCCCGCCCCGCCAGCCGCGCCACCGCCCCTCCGCTGCCGCGCGCCGCTGCCTCATTCCGCGTGCACGCGCGCACACGCACGCATGCATGCATGCACATACACGCACGTACGGACACACGCACGTACGTGCTGCCTTGCGCGTGATTGATTTCCTCGGACTGTTCGATGACCGTGTACGTACGTGCAGGAAGAACCACGTCGCCGGATTTGATCGATGTAATGCCCCCGAATCGGATCTATGCAGATCTCAGCATTTCTCGCCAAAACCCGCATAGAAGCGATTCAAAGACGCCCACCAGACACTTTCGTACGGGTGGGATTTGAATACAAGTAGTTACATCACAATAGTTTACAACAGAGTTCACAAGAACTTATATATATACAACAACGACTCAACGAGTCAAGAATACAAAAGGTATAATACGAAGATACAACTCAAGAAGAAAGCAAAATAGTATCTGAGTACGGACAAGATTCAAATGGGACTAAGAGTCCTGAAGAATAACCAAGCGATGTCCAACCCTGCCCAGGCCAAGCCTGAAGGGTAACCTTGCTAACGTCGTCAATCACATACCTGTCAAGCCAAAAGGGTGCCGACAAAGGGCAAAGGAAACACAGAAAGAGAGCGGTCAGTACTGAGGCCAGTACACGGCGAGACTAGAATTCGGCGGTCCTCGCCTACATTGGTATGGTGGGCTCAGAGGCAGCAAAGCTTGCACTATCTAACTTATAGAGACACGCTACAATTTTGGATATTAGAGCGAGATAAGAGAGCACTATACGATAACTATATATAACACCAAGCATAACCCATCCGAAGATTTTCCCCTCGAAGACCAGTCGAGGAAGTCCCCTTGCGGAACACACACGGTGGCAATTTTAGTTAAGCAGGTGTTTAGTTGATAAGGCTAATTACTAGTCATATTAATGGAGGCAAATCATTAGTGGCGTTGTCTATGATCATGACACTGTACTCTTGAGGCGCCCATAACCGTGGACACACGGCTTCTCGAAAAGATTTACCCTGCAGGGGTGCACTACTGTATCCAAACGCATGCTCAACCCATCAGGCAACATATTACGCGTGCCATCCGAATCTCACAACAAGAACTGTCCCATAACTACGCGCATATCCAGAGGCATCACCTACTGTGGGGAACCAACCAAGAGGTACGACGATTCTCAAGGAAGGCACATCGTTTGCGCCTACTGGTGGATCGGGCCCTGCGGGGTAACCTGTACACACCGTGGGTGCCGCCACCGTGTACCGCGATTTATGTATGCAAGCCATGGCAATCCACGAAAATATCGAGTCCGAAGACATATCAACTCACCCATGTCCGAGGACATATTATGCGTATGCACCAAATGGAAAACCAATTTTGTAACCCTCTGGATATACGAATAGCGCCGGTAGTTGAGGGCAGATCCCAGAGGCCCCACGTTTGGTTAGCGTGATCAACTCAGAACTGGTATCGTAGAACGAACGGGTCCTAGGTCGGCTCAAGCAGTTCCCAAAGGTGGTCCCTGCCGGGGCCTTATCATTAGGTGAGACCATAACCATAACCAACATCACCAATTTAATTATCTTATCACCAACCATATCCGAATGTCAGGTTCCACCTATATGAGAGCGATACTAAGCATGCCTACGACTCGCAGGGACAAAGCTAGCTAATCAAACAAGGCAATAGGATAACCAAGGCAATATATTGGAGCAGGTAAATAAAAGGGACGGTACTATAGCATCGACAATAAGGATAGCAATAGATCAAAGGAAGGAAGTAAAGACTATAAACGCAAAATAGGTAGAAGGGGGAGAATGCTCGCCTGTGAGACAAAGTCGGAAAACCGGAGGCTTGTCGCAACTCGCACCAACTCATCGTCCTATCCGGTGAAGAAGCAAACACTAGAAAGAAACACCGGATGCACTATTTAATACTAGGGCGGAAGATCCGGCATGTTATGATATGATGCATGACATGGGAATATGCGGTCCCGCTTAGCAATATTAAACGGGATCGGGATCCCGACAAATTAATATTATGGTTCGAGTTGTTTATCTACCCCGCAATTTAATGTTGTATTAACAAGACGAAATTATATCATCGGTTCACTACACAAATTTAAATGAGGCCAATATTTAGACTAGATTTGCCCGCATATAGGCTCCATATTTAATTATGAGGTGAATCGACAATATACCCCAAAACAAATAAATATGTATGCAAGCATGGATAATTTAATATGCACAAGTTATATTATATTTATAAAAATAGGGTATCGTAAAGGGGTCACACATGAAGGTTCGGGGATCTTGGGGGTTCGGGGTTCGGTCTCGCCGGGATCGGTCTTCGGATTCGTGGTCTCGGCCTCCACGAGGAAGATCATGACGTGCCGAGGGGTTAGGTTTCCGTGAAGGTCTTGTGGTTCTGGCTTTGGTATCGATGAAAGCTTGGGTAGGCACCAACGGTCTTCTTGTGCACTTATACTTGGTGTAGTGGTCTTGATATCCGTCGATCTTGAGAAGGGCCCGGTCTAGCTTCTGGTCTTGAATCGGAGGAGTAGCACAACTACATCACCACCAATCCATCTTGACAACCATCGTCTCCACACCATCTGAATATCTTTAAGAGCACATGTACACAATGTTACATACACGCATACATCTGAGACAGGGAACGTGCGACTGACAGCAAGAGGGCCACCAACCGGAGGGGCTCGAGCGAGGAGAGACGGATGCCACGGTTGGTGCTACGCAGGGTCGACAGCCGCCGAGGAAGAGGACCTCGGCGTCGATCGCAGAGCGCCCTTGCTACCGGGCGGCGAGGAGCGGCGGGACGAGGAAGGCGTTGTGGCAGCGACGCGAGCCAGAGAGAATTGAGGTCGGGGACGCCACTATCTAAGGCGGTGTCGGGCGGAGGGCGACCTTGCTGGCGCGAGGCAGAGGCGTGAGGACGAGAAGCCCTAGCGGATCGAGCGCGGGGAGGAGGGGCGAGAGGGCAGCCTGAGCGGCCAGACGCGGACGGCGACGGAGTGGTTTAGGCGACCTCAGCTGCTGGCGACCGGAGGAGGTTGGCCGGCGGCGATGCAGGGAAGGAACCGCGGGGAGGAGCGCTCGGGGAGGGGTGGCGGCGCGGTCTCTCTGGGAGGAAGACGGGTAGGGGGCGAGGATCAACGAGACAGGAGGACGGCCGGCAACGAGGGAGAGGCCGGGTGTTGGAGCACCACGGCAGCGCCATGAGAGGGCGAGGCCGGCAGCGCTCGAGGCAGGAGGCGGTGACGATGAGCCTGACATGGATGGCCGGAGAGGATGGCGAGGCACCAGCAGGTCGGGGAGCGACGAGGGCGTCCAGGAGCGTTGGCGGCCAGAGGTGGCGGCGCGCGCCTGGGGTGAGGACGCGATGGCGGCGGGGACAAGGAGCGATGGAGGCGACGGGGTCGCGGGGATGGAGTCAGGGTGCGGGAGCGGTTCCGTGTGCGTGCGTTTCCTTGGTGTGGGGTGTGTGACCAATCTGGGTCGTGTGCGTGTCCCGTGTTGGTGCGATGTGTGGTGTGCTTTGGGTCAGGTGGGGTGTGTGCGTGTGGTGTAGTGTGGTGTTCGGGTGAGTGCGTGTGTTGTTGTGTGGCCGGCGGCAAGTGGGGTGTGGGTGTGTGGCTAGGGTTAGGATTAGCTAGGGTTTTGTTACGGGTCGTAGGTGGCTAGCTGGGCCGTTTGGCCCGGCCGGCTGCCTCCCCCACTTAAAACATTTTTATTTTATTTTTTTTATTTTAAAACACTTTTGTAAATAGTTTTTAGGCAAATAAAATATCTCGAAAGACCGGGGTTTTTAATTTGAAATTAGAGAAGGGGACTAATTAGAAAACAAAATAGGCTTTTGGTGAAAATATTTTACAGACCAAATATGCATGATGTCATGATAATGCAAAATAGAAAATAACACACGATTTTATTTTAAAATATTTTTCGGGGCATTACAATCGACACCGCCGTCCGGAACCTGCCGCACCGCCCGGAGTCCGTTTCGCCGTCCGTTTCCGGTAAGACAGCAGCCACCGTCAGATCTCAGATCAGTGGCTTAGATCGTTCGTTGACTGGTCAGACTCAGGCGTTGACTATTCAGACGCCCAGTCAGCGCCCAGTCAGCATACGCTTTGACCAGTCAACAGACACAATTGACTAGTCAATTTCGTTAATCCTTTTAGTTGGCAGATTTCGGTAGAATCTTGTAAATTGCGTAGAAATTCAACCGCTTGGCCAAAAATTGCAAATAAAATATCTACGGGTTCAGTGAGTCGTGTAGAATCTCGCTGTACCTTTGGTTCAGACTTTTACTGCCAGGTTTAGTACAGTTTAATCAAACTAGTTAATGGCCTTTCGGAGTAATAAATTCATAGAAAAAGATTCGTAGCTCCAAAAATCGCGTATGATATGTCCCTGAACTCGTGTGAACGAGGGGAATCCAATCGTGAATTTAAAAGGTAGGCTTACAGTAAAAACTTCTGCAGAAACTGTCTATTGGCTTTCTGCAGTGTTTTAATTACTCGGGGAGTTTTATAATTCCTTTTCGAGTAATTCCAATTGGTACTGTTTCTAATCAGCGATACCTATGCGGTAGAATTTTTCCAAGATTTTACAAACAGTATACTACCGGTAGAGAATTATTTAAGTTCTAGCTCTAGTGTGGAGCATTACTTTTGGTTAATAGTTTTCCTTGCGCCAAATATATTTTTCCATGCATGTATTCGATAGTATTATGGATTAGAATTATGTGGTGCATCTGTAGCGCCAATTCACTTGTCGTTATTGCATTCATGCATCATATTTGTTGCATATGCTTGTGCATTGTTTGTTTATGATTGCAATTGTATCGTGTAGATTGTGTTGAGTGCAACGCTTGCTCGTGTGAGGATTGTGCTCCAGAACGCTACAACCAAGACTTTGTTCATGATATCGTCCTACTATTTTCAATGCATTATCGTGTATTTTGTAGATGCATGTGTAGGATGATACTATCGCTATGCTATGTCCTATTATGTGGTAGGACCCTCTTTGTAGATGAACCACCGTTGGTAGATGTGCTTAGCCATGCTTTGATGAACGAGGGATGGGTTACATCATTGATACTTGTTTTTCTCAAAGTATTGGTTTGTGAAAACTAAAAACAACTTAATCAATGAACCCCCTGGGTGTGATGGTATTGATAATTTTTGGTGGTTTCATTGCGGAAAGGCACTCAGGTATCAAGAGAGAATGATTGGCTTCTTTATTGTGTAGCTTACGTGTACAACCATGTGCCAATAATGAAATGGGCGGTTGGTTGGACTTAGTAGGTTGTGGTAACTCGAACCCGCGTATCCAGAGATGTAGGATTTTGGTAGGTTGGACCGGTGCGCGTCGGAATTGAGGAGCTACTTCCCGAACAGTCTCTTCTTGGCCTTCTCCCTATCATCACCCAAAATGAGAGTGATGGTACGAGCTGGGCTGGCCAAGTCACATGGGTAAAGTGTACTAACCTCTGCAGAGTGTATAATCTAATCGATTAGCCGTGTCCCCGGTTATGGACAACTGAGTTGCTAGATATTGATTCCATGACATGTTTCTCGCTCACTCTAATTTCATAATTGTTTTAATATTTTTGGGTTAACTTAATTGGGATCTTTTCAAAGAAAATCAAAAACTGTTTATGAAAGTAGGACAAATGTATTTGCAAATGCAAGCCAGACACAGCTCCACTTGCCAAATATGCATGTAGATGTTAGTGCTATTGTCTCCTTTACTAGCTCTACTTGCCATACATTCCATGTATTGACCCTTCGGGGCTGCTATGTTTCATGTTGCAGGTTATTCCGATTCTGATTGATCGTTATAGGCCACGGTACTCCACTCGGCACTTGTTCACTTGTGGGCAATTTGAAGATTGGAGGATTTACTTGTTTTTGTTGCTACCTGAACAATTTGAGCTAGCTTTATGCTAAGCTTTTATATTGTAATAATGGTACTCTGGATCTTTGTAGATCATGATACACGGTTATTATGCTATATTATCTATCTTACTCTATTGTGGGCCAATGAACCGATCCAGGGATTGGCATGTCACATAGAGGCCACGGTCTTTTCAGAACCGGGGTGTTACAATCTAGCATCATCACTATTATCACAAGGATTAAAGCACTTGTCTTATTTATTTTATTTGAGAAAAGTAATTTCTACTCATTGAAAAACTACTTAAGAATTAATATTCTCCAACTCAAACATGGGATCATGTTGACACATGTCATCACCATATATTTCAGTACATGGGAATGTGATTTAAAGTGGTGTCACAATTTAATAAGGTTTAACCTTTTTCTTTTAATTAAATAAAGTGACTAAAAATGCCTATGGGGCATTCTTTTATTACTTGAACATTATATATACAAGTAAACCCATATGTTTTTATATATTATTAAAGGTATGTTAAAATGTGATTTTTGAGAGTTGGAATCAACTCAAAAACTCTTGTGGTTGAATTTTGAAAATTGTTTGAATGCATAAAATCTTCTGCCTTGTTATTTTTACCATGGTTGATCTATACATCCAAATGGTTTGAATCCAGCGGGCTTGGATTAAGCATTTCAGTACCTTTCTAACAAAATTAGTTTCATGCATTTTGGTTTAGTGAATCGATCTAGGTTGATTTTTGAATCTAGGTACAGAACTGTGTTTCAAAATAAATGAATAAAAGTAAATTTGAAGTGTTGGGTCGCGCGGGAGGGTTAACTGGGCCGGCCCACTACGCACAGCGCATGCGTGGGCTTGTTAAGTGGCTGTCCCCACGCGTCAGTGATACGGCGAAGCGGTACGGGGCAATGTGGACCATGGGATCTAGTTCTAATCGAACGGCTCTGGTTCATCGTCCACGTCGGGCAGCGCTGGCGAGACAGAACCCTAGCGCGGCAGGTGGGGGTCATGGGAGGCTCACCGGGGCTCAGGCGATGGTCGACGACGGGGGTGAATGACGAAGTCGACGACGACGGTTCTCCTAGTACCGGAAGCTTCTCCTGGGGCGGCTCCAATCGACGGCTCCCTTCTCCTTCAGCATCGGCGGGCTCCGGCCAAATTCCGGCGACGTGCTTCTCGCCTTGCTCCGGGAGTGAGGTGGGGTGGTTCTGAGGCAGAGGGGAGTGAACTGGTGTGAAGAAAACGAGCGGTGGAGGCCTCTATTTATAGTGGCTGAAGGGGACCGACGGGCGCGGGCTGAGCTCATCGTGGTCGACGGCACATAGGGCTCCTGGCATGGGCAACGGTAGGGGCGGTGATGTGCTCCATGATGAAGTTCAACGGCGTGGTCTTGCAGCGTGGGGCGGTGCTGATCGGTTGGAACGCGTTGATGCTTTGGGCGGGTCCGACGAGGATTTTAATGTCGCAGAGCGTGCATGGTCCATGCGGCAACGAACGGGCATGTCTGCGGGGTTGCTGGGGCGGTGGTGATCACACACGCACGCGGCAAGGGAGGCGTGCGGTCTGTGGGTGCTGGTCGAGGGTGGCGCACTGGCGCGCTCTCGGCTTGCACGCAGAGAGGTTTTGGCATGGTCTTGTCGTGTGGTCCAGGGGCTGACAATGCTCGGGCCTGGGACAGGGAGTGGCGGTGGACGGTGGAGTGCCTGCTAGACATGCTTGCTAGGCTTGGTGTTGCTCCTAGCTTGCTATCAACAATTGGGTGGCAAGGTGAGGCTCGGCCTGCTCACCATTGATGTCAATGGCAAGCTCACAGTGGTGCTAGAGGTTAATAACTAAGCTAGATGATCTACTAAATTCTTGTTGCAACCAGAGAGGGAACAAGGTTGGCCAATTTTACTGCTACAAATAGTGTTAATGTTTGTTTGATTTGTATCTGTAAGTTGTTTAATAAAATGGCCGCAAGAACTTTGAATTTGAATTTTGGATTCAAGCTTGGTGGGTTTGCTAGGCACATAATAGGGAGTTTCTGGTTAGTTGGATTAGTCAAGGGGCACTGGTTTGGTTGGGTTTTGAAAATGTGTGATCTTCACATATGATAAAGATTCAATTTTGAATTGTGATTTGAATGAGGTTGCCAAATGTTTCTGTAAGTTTGAAAGGTGGGCTTTGATTCAATTTTACTAGGTCTAGCAAGGGGTGAAAAGAATTGGAAAAGTTTCTGTTTGAAATCTTGGACTAGAAACACTCAAAGTGCCCTAGTGAACAAGATTGGCCAAAATGACCATTTGCTTTATTTGATTTGTTTTTGATTTTCTCTTTATTGGTTTCTGTTTGGAAAAGTTCTAAATGATATTATATTTGTCTTTAAACCATTTCTTGCTATTTAGGTTAATCACACAAGATCATTCATGCATTAATCAAATCATCACATACACACATGCATTCATATGAGTTAAATTAATCAAAGTTTTTGTTAACCCTAATTTTAGTGATTAGAGTTTGATGATCCTTGTTTTATATTTTTGGGATGTTACATTTTCAATGGAATTCATCCAATAGCTTTTAGCAACCTTCTTGGGGAAATAAATAGTATTCTCTTTGGCATTAATATTGAATGTTACTTTCCCTTGATTACAATTAATAACAGCACCTGTAGTATTAAGAAAAGGTCTCCCAAGAATAATAGACATATTATCATCTTCAGGCATTTCAAGCACAACAAAACCAGCTAAAACCATGCAATTATGAGAAACTTGAACAGGAACATCCTCACATATACCAACATGACTAGTAGTTGACTTGTTAGCCATTTGCAAAGATATATCAGTTGGTATCAACTTTTCTAGCTGGAGTCTCTTATAGAGAGAAAAAGGCATAACACTAACTCCAGCTCCCAAGTCACATAAAGCAGTTCTAACATAATTATTCTTAATGGAGCAAGGAATAGTTGCTATACCTGGATCACCAAGTTTCTTTGGAACCTTACCATTGAAGGAGCAATTAGCAAGCAAAGTAGAAATCTCCTCATTAGGAATCTTCCTTTTATTAGAGACAATATCCTTCATATACTTTGAATAAGGAGGAAACTTAATAGCATCAGTCAAAGGAATTTGCAAGAATAAATGTTTCATCCACTCACAAAACTTTTTGTAGTGTTCTTCCTCCTTTGACTTGTGTTTCTTACCTGGAAAAGGCATAGGTTTCTGCACCCAAGGATCTCTCTCTTTACCATGTTTATTAGCAATAAAATCTTCCTTTGTACACCTAGTGTTCTTAGTGTGCTTCTCAGGTTCTTCCTCACCTTCCTCCTTATCAAGAGACTCATTTTTATCATTACCACTCTCAGGTTCATCATCAGAGACATATATACTATTAGGATCTACAGCAGGTTCAAGGGGTTCCTTAATTATCTTATGTTTCTTTTTATTTCTCTTATAAGGACTACCACTATTCAAACCCTGTTGATAATCCTGCTCAATTCTTTTAGGGTGTCCTTTAGGATATAAAGGATCTTGTGTAGCTATACCACTCCTAGTTCTGATTCCATAAGCATGTTTATCTCCTGAAGCATTAACTAGAATATCCTTTTGTACCTTAGCAAGTTGATCAAGTTGGGTTTGAACCATTTGAAAGTGTTTACAAAGCATTTTAATATCATTAGAAGTTATTTCCACAATATATTTCAACTCATGGATAGATCTAGAGTTTTTCAACAAATGATTCTGAACTTGTTTATTAAAATACCCTTGTTTAACAATAAATGTGTCCAGTTCCTCTAAACATTGATCAGGAGGCTTACCATAAGGAATATCACCATCATCAGAGTGTTGGAGAGAGTGTACCTCAATAGTAGATGAGTGGGGAATTGGCTTAGATAATTCTTCTATAGGAGGTAGATTCTTCACATCTTCAGCTCTAATAACTTTCTCCTTTAGACGCTTCTTGGCTTCCTTCATCACTTCATCATTTAATGCAATAACTCCCACCTTCTTTGTTGTTGGTGTTGGAACTAGTTCAGGAGTAATAGGCTCAGGTGTATTTAGATCAGTTGAAGTCCAATCATCATAATTTTTGCTTATTTAAGTCATTAATTCTTTAGCATCTATAGGAGTCCTTTTCCTGAAAACACAATCAGCAAAGCTATCCAGGTAGGTCCTAGAATCATCAGTTAGTCTATTATAATAAATATCAAGAAGCTCATTCTTAGGTAATGGACATCCAGGATGTGCATGAATCAAGGCACAGAACCTTGTCCATGACTCAGGCAATTTCTCTTCTTCTCCCTGTTTAAAATCAAAAAGTCTCTGCAAAGCAGCATGTCTAGCACTAGGAGGAAAATATTTCTGGAAGAAAGAATCAATCAAGCAATCAGGGATATCAATGGAACCAGGAGGTAATCTATTAAACCAAGCCCTAGCTTCTCCTTTTAGTGAAAAAGGGAAGATCTTAGTAACAAAGTACTTGCGCATCTTAAAATCATCAGAGAATAAAGAACTCATAGTAGAAAGCTCATTCATATCTAAATAAGATATTTATTAAGGTTCTTTCTCAACAATATCTAAATAAGATAAATCCAGATAGAAATCATAGTCTTCGTCTTTAATATCTATGGGAGAAGTGGCAAACTTAGGATCAGAGGACAACTTAGGCATAATAGTCCATCTAGCAAGGAGACTCTTAACAGCACTAGTACCATGTGTGTTTTGACACTCTTCAACAAAATCATCAGTGAACTCAATGTAACCATCATTAATATCATAACTCTCACTAGCCTCAGGCGAGCTATCAGGTGTAACAGTGTCTTCACTAGGAGTTTTGGTATTTCCTAGACTAGCCATAGTAGCATCTAGAAAAGGACCTAATGAACCACTCACATCAAGCATAGTAGAAGTAATATCATGAGTATCAAAAGCAGTTTCTGACTCAGCAGTAGTAGCAGTGTGTGTAGCATGTGTATGTGGTGGTGGTGTAACAAGCTTACTTATAACAGACGGTGAATCAAGAGAAGCAAAGGTTTTTAGGACTGTACCTCTTCTTGTAGTGGATGGTAAAATAGGGAACTTTCCATCACGGGACTTCCCCATGATGAAAGGAGTAGCAGTGAACAATAATAGATCCAAGTGAACTTAGAAATAAAGTTATGCTCCCCGGCAACAGCGCCAGAAAATAGTCTTGATGACCCACAAGTATAGGGGATCGCAACAGTCTTCGCGGGTAGTATTACCCAATTTATTGATTCGACACAAGGGGAGCCAAAGAATACTTGCAAGCCTTAACAACTGATTTGTCAGTTTAGCTGCACTGAAATAGTTCTTGCTCACGAAGTTTATCAAGAGTTTGGTAGTGGCAACAAGAAAGTAAGAGCAACAAGAAACAGTAGCAATAGTAACAAGATATAAAGGGTTTCGAGTCAAGAGGCATAGGGATGGATGGATGGGCGTTGCATGGACGAGTCTAAACATGTAACTTCAAGATCTAGGGCATTGCAGATAAATAATAACAAGCATCCAAGTACTAAACAATCCTAGGCATGTGCTCAGAATATAGTCATACGTGCTCGCAATAAGAATTTGCACATCTTCTGTCCAGCCAGCCCGTGGCAGCGGGGCCTCTAGGGAACTACTGGCAAATAAGGTGCTCCTTTTAATAGAGCACTGGAGCAAAACATTAACACTCCGTGAACACATGTGATCTTCACACCACAGCCATCCCCTCCGGTTGTCCCAATTATTGTCACTTTGGGGATTTTGGATCCGGACAATGATATGTGTACACAACTTGCAGATAAGATCACAAACAGTACTATCATAATGATTCAATAATAAGTTCAGATCTGAGATCATGGCACTCGGGCCCTAGTGACAAGCATTAAACACAATGATGATCCACAAGTGTAGGGGATCGTAACAGTCTTCGCGGGTAGTATTACCCAATTTATTGATTCGACACAAGGGGAGCCAAAGAATACTTGCAAGCCTTAACAACTGAGTTGTCAGTTCAGCTGCACCTGGAAATAGTTCTTTCTCATAGAAGTTTATCAGTAGCAACAGTTTGTAGTAGCAACAGCAAAGCAACAGTGAAATAGTATCAATAGTAACAGTAACGGTAACAGTAGGATTCGAGTGCGGTAGGCATAGGGATGGATGGACGGGCGTTGCATGAACGAGTCTAAACATGTAACTTCAAGGTCTAGGGCATTGCAGATACATAATAATAAGCACCCAAGTACTAAACAATACTAAGCATGTGCTCCAAATATAGTCATACGTGCTCGCAATGAGAACTTGCACAACATCTTCTGTCCAGCCAGCCCGCAAAGAAAAGACGCGCCCCAATCAAATGAGGGCTGCTGGTATGAAGACTCTCCCAAGTTGGAGGGCTGAACCAAATTGTCTTCGGCATCCTCTTCAACATTCTCCTCTTGCTGGGAGAGTTTCCCAACATATGTGTCAACCTCTTCCTCCGTAAGCGACCATCCTTGCCTGTTATCAAAGTTAAACAAAACAGGTGCATGCAAATAAACTATTTTCTCAGTCCTACCCTTTCTCCGACCTTGCTGGGCAAAATATAGTTCATATGGCAAACTTCTCACATTAGCTCCCAAAGAAACAAAACCATGCTAAATCATGGATTCAATATCGAGCCTCTCTATGGGGAACTGAAAATCTGAATAATGAGGCTCTAAGCCATGGAGATCTAGCAACCTAGAAGCAATGAGACCTCCACAAATTCCACCCTTCTCACGGTTGCTGGTGAGATGGTGAGCTATCAAAGCACCCAAACTATAAGAACTATTCCTATTTAGAGCAGCTACAATAAAAGCTAGATCAAAAGAAGACAACTTTGTAGCAGTCTTTCTAGCAAGAACACACTTGGTAATGAAATCGGAAAAGTATCTAATAGCTGGAAGCTAGATGTTCCGAATTTTACCACTTTCCTTTGAGAAGTCGAAACCTTGGAAAATCTCAGCATACAAATCAACAAGTGACTTGGGCCTCTCCTTGATCTTCTCACAAGATCCCCACTTAGGTACTCTAATTGCTGCACAGAAATCAGCAAAAGGCAGGTCGATAGGTATTTATATATTTTGCAATGGACCATGGGATTAGAAGTAGACCAAGTGAACCGGAAATCCTACACAAAAACCATGGTTAGCTTAACATATTGGATTGGTTCACCTTCAACAAAGTGCTCCAACCCTGCATTTTTAACCAAAGTTTGAAAATCTTGGAGAATCCCCGCAGCTCTCATAAATTCATAGCATGGATATATGGAAGGAAAAACTGCCTCCTCACGATGAACCTTCATTGGCTCATGCACCATCAAGTCATATTGATTCAGTGGATAATAACTCATATTCCTTGCTGAATTTTTTTAGACAACCATCAAACCAAGTGATTTCTAAGTTGATAAATGATGAGCAACTACTATAGGAACTTGCTAGAGGACTACACATGCATCAAAACAAAGTTTCTAAACATAGAACAAGCATGCAAGCTCAAACAACCTGTCACCTACAGTAGCAAAATACTCAAGACACAATCTACCAATCACAAATCTAATTGAACAAGTGGAGGAGGCACATACCAAGGAACAATCCCTCCAAAAATCAGCACTTGAGATGGGTTGAACAAGGATATCTAAAATCGCGAGCAAGAACAGCAAGAACTCGAGCTTGATCAAGTTTTCCGGTGTTTTTCGGGAGAGAGAAAGAAGGTGGCTTTGAGGAGGCAGCCTGGAGGGGCCTAGGTGAGCCAGACCCCCCCTAGGCGCCACCACTAGGTAGGCCGCGCCTACCATGGGTGTGGGGCCTAGGGGTGGCCCACTGGGTCATCTCAGGTGCCACTCTGCCCCTTTTTCGAGGAAAAATTTATTTCTAATTTTCTGGGATTTTTCGGGAAACTTTATATTTGGCCAATTTTCAGGGTATGAAAATTGATTTTCTCGCAGAAACTGTTTTTCAGAAGAAGCAAAAGCAAACCAAAAGTAAAACTACAGGAGCTCTAAGAAACTCAAACAAGCAAACAACTAGCAAAACTAAAGCTAAAGCAAAGACTAGGAAGGAGAAAGGAAAAAGAAAGCAAGTGTAACCACTGTGGAAACATTATTTTGTTCCTTTTGTTAACAAGGTTGATCAAGTCTTGTTACCAAAACAATCTTATATGAAGCAAAACTTTGCATTCCACAAGGTGATTATGTTACCTCATACTTGATAGCAATGGTCCCAATCATAATAGTTTCAAAATTTTCTTGTGGAATGGGATAATATATTTCTCCAACCTTGATGCTCTCAATATTTTCAATGGAATTCAGACAATAGCTCTTAGCAACCTTCTTGGGGAAATAGACAGTGTGCTCTTTGTCATTAATATTGAATGTTACTTTTCCTTGATTGCAATTGATGACAGCACCTGCAGTATTAATAAAAGGTCTCCCAAGAATAATAGACATATTATCATCTTCAGGCATTTCAAGCACAACAAAATCAGTTAAGACCATGCAATTATGAGCTACTTGAACAGGAACATCCTCACATATACCAACAGGGACAGTAGTTGACTTATCAGCCATTTGTAAAGATATATCAGTTGGTATCAACTTTTCTAGCTAGAGTCTCTTACAGAGATAAAAAGGCATAACACTAACTCCAGCTCCCAAATCACATAAAAAGTTCTAACATAATTATTCTTAATGGAGCAAGGAATAGTTGGTATACCTGGATCACCAAGTTTCTTTGGAACCTTACCATTGGATTAATTAGCAATTAGAGTAGAAATCTCCTCATTAGGAATCTTCCTTTTATTAGAGACAATATCCTTTATATACGTTGAATAAGGAGGCAACTTAATAGCATAAGTCAAAGGAATTTGCAAGAATAAAGGTTTCATCCACTCACAAAACTTGATGTAGTGTTCTGTTGGAATTATGCCCTAGAGGCAATAATAAAGATGTTATTATTATAATTCTTGTTCATGATAATGTTTATATTCCATGCTAGAATTGTATTAAGCGGAAACTTTAATACTTGTGTGTTTTGTGAACAACACCATGTCCCTAGTACGCCTCTATGGACTAGATCATTGATCAATGATGGTTAAGGTTTCCTAACCATAGACATGAGTTGTCAATTGATAATGAGATCATATCATTGGGTGAATGATATGGTGGACAGACCCAAACTAAGCGAAGCAATTAGATCGTGTCATCGTGTTCGTCTTTGCGAAGCTTTTCTTATGTCAAATATTGTATTCCTTAGACCATGAGATAATACAACTCCCTGGTATCGGAAGAAAGCTTTGAGGTCATCAAACGTCATCCTATGAGAGGGTGATCATAAAGGTGTCTCTCAGGTGATCGGAAAGTATCTATTGGGTTGTATGTATCGAGATGGGATTTGTCCCTCCCAAGTCGGAGAGATATTCTTCGGGCCCACTCAGTAATCGATATCAACACCGCTTGCAAGCATGTGGTTAAGGAGTTAATCACAAAGTGATATCGGATTACGGAACGAGTAAAGTACTTGCTATGAACGAGATTGAACTAGGTATGACGGTACCGACGATCAAATCTCGTGCAAGTAAAAATATCACGAGACGAAGGGAATATATATATGGGATTGATTGAATCCTGGCATCGTGGTTCATCCGATATGATCATCGATGAATGTGTGGGAGTCAATATGGGTTTCGCACCCAGTTGATTATTGATAGAAGATCATGTCTCGCATATTCTCGAACTCAGGTCACACTTAACGTGTCTCGACGCTAGGATAGATTGGATAATTGGTTTATGAGTTTTTGTTCGAGTCTCGGATGGGATCCGGGACATCACGAGAGGTTCGGAGTGGTCCGGAGAATAAGATTCATATAAGGCGGTGCAGTTTTGGAGTTCGAATTGTTCCGGGTTAATCGGTATTGTACCTAAGCTTCTAGAACCTTCCGAAGGGGACCAACGTGGCCCCAACTTCCTGGAGGGGAATGGGCCTATGAGGGAGTGCCTGGCATTGGGCCAGGGCACAAGGCCCCATAGGGCCCAGCCGCCAAGAGAGGTTTAAACTCGAGATAGAGCTTCTAGAAGGGGGTTTCCTTGCCCCCACTCTTCATCCTGGCGCCGCCGCCTTGGCTTGTGGAGGGATAGGCTGCCACCCCTCTATATATAGAGGGCTGGGGGCGCACCAACCCTCTACACCTTCCCCTCCAACCCTAGCCGCCCTGCTGCCCTCCTCTCTCCCTCCCGACTGCTTGTAGGCGAAGCCCTGCTGCAGAAATTCTCCACCAATTACACCACGCCGTCGCGTTGTAGATCCAACCCATCTCTCCACCATACTTGCTGGACCAAGGAAGTAGGAGACGTCAAGGTGCCTCACGTGTGCATCTCACGGAGGCATCGCCACTTGTGGTGCTAGATCGGATCGGATCGCGAGGAGGAGAAGCGAGTACGACTACATCACCCACGTTCCGACGAACGTTCCGCTGTGCGAATCTTCAAGGGTATGAAGATCTAATCCAATCTCTCTCGTTGTTTGCATCTCCTAGATTAGATCTTGGCTTCCCTCTGTTCGCATCCGTAGAAAATTTTGATTTACTATGCCGCGAAACCCTTCAGTGGTATCAGAGCTAGATCTATGCGTAGATGTGTTTCACGAGTAGAACGCAACATGGTTGCGGGCGTTGATGTTTTCTATTGCAAGCCTCTTGTTTGTGTTCTTCTTATGACGCGGATAGTGAGATTGAAGCGGTCCAGCCAACCTTACGCGACGCCGTCATGAGACCGGCTCACTTGACGTGTGGCTTGTTCCACACATGCGCCCGTGGATGCCGCTTTCTCACTATAGTTTTCATGGGATTAACACCAGAGTTTGGCAACCATAATATCACCGTTGTGGCTTTCCGTAGGTAAGAATCGTTCTTAGCATCTACTCCCATAAGCCACGTAAAACATGCAACAACAAAGTAGAGGCGTCTAACTTATTTTTGCAGGGAGTGTTTTCTGTGATATGGTATGGCCCAAGATGTGATGTGTATATTGTATGCGATGATCATGTTTTGTAATGTTTCAGGACTTTCATGTCGATGAGTACACAACCGGCAGGAGCCATATGGTTGTCTTTATAATTGTGTATGACATGCGAGTCAACTTCTTATATGCCATGTAATAGCTTTACTTTATCACTAAGTAGTTAGCAATAGTTGTAGTTGCTATTCGTGGTGGAGGCAATCATGGTGGAGTGATGGAGATCATGCCGGAATGCACAAGATGGAGATCATTGCGCGAAGATTGGCTATACCATGTCACATAAAGTTATATGCATGTGATGTTTATCCTTTTATGTATCTTATTATGCTTAGATCGCGACGGTAGCATTATAAGATGATTCCTCACTTAAAGATCAATATAAAAATTGTGTTCTCCCCAAGTATGCACCGTTGCGAAAGTTCGTCGTGTCCAAGCATCACGTGATGATCGGGTGCTATAGACTCTACACTCACATACAACGGGTGCAAGCCAGTTTTGCACACGCGGAAATACTTGGGTCTAACTTGACGAGCCTAGCATGTACAGACATGGCCTCGGAACACAAGAACCGAAAGGTTAAGCATGAGGCATATGAATGATATGATCGACACTTCGTTGTCCACCATTGAAACCACATCTCTTCTCGTGATGATCGGATTAGGTGTGGTGAATTTGGATCGTGTTCACTAAACAACTTGAGGGATGTTGAATTTAGTGGGAGTTCATCTAGTAATTTGATTAAGTTGAACTATTTATCATGAACATAGTCTAAATTGTACTTGCAAATACTGTAGATCACATGGCCAAGTCCAACTTCAACTTCAACGTTTTTGCTGATATAGAAAAGCTTAGAAACAATGAGTCTAACTTCACCAAATAGTTCCGCATTCTGAGAATCATTCTCGCTGGCGGACAAAAGGACTTTGTCCTTGAGAAAGTGCTAGGTGACGCCCCTGCTATAGATGCGCCGGCTGATGAAAAAGCTGTTTATCAGTCGCGCAAGGATGATTATGATTTGATTAAGATCGCCATGTTGTATGCTATGGAATCGGATCTTCAAAATCGCTTTGAGGAGTTTGCCGGGCCCTTTGAGATTCTCGAGGAGCTGAAAAACATGTTTCAGACTCAAGCCCGTTCTGAGAGATATGAGATCTCTAAGAAATTCTTTAACTACAAGATGGAGGAAGGGAGTTCCGTTAGTGAGCACGCCATTGAGATGACGGGCTACACTCAACGCCTTGATCAACTGGACTGCAAGATTCCAGAGGAGCTCAAGATTGACACTCCTAGCTACAAAAGTTTTGTAGTTGATCACAATCATATTGGTTCCACTGATATGATCTGAGCTCTTTGCTAAGATGAAAGTAGCGGAGGTGAACATAAAAAAGAATAATCATGTGTTGATGGTCAACAAGCCCCCCACCTTCAAGAAAGGTAAGGGTGCAAGGAAGACCTTCAAGAAAGGCGGCGCAAGAAGCGCTGCTTCGCTGAGAAGAAGCTCAAGTCTGGTCCTAAACCGGACACTGAGTGCTTCTATTGCAAGGACAAGGGTCACTGGAAGCGCAACTGTCCGAAGTACTTAGCGGACGAGAAGGCTGGCACCATCAAAGGTATATTTGATATACATGTTATTGATGTTTTCGTTACTAGCCCTCGTTGTAGTGCCTGAGTATTTGATACCGGTTCAGTTGCTAATATTTGTAACTCGAAACAAGAGCTACGGAATAGACGGCGGCTTGCGAGGGATGAGGTGACGATGCGCGTTGGCAACGGATCAAGAGTTGACGTGATGGCCGTCGGCACGCTCTCCTTAGTTTTACCTTCAGGATTAGTTTTAAACCTTAATATGTGTTATTATGTACCTGCGTTGAGCATGAACATTATTTCTGGATCTTGTTTATTGCAAGACGGTTATTCATTTAAATCGGAGAATAATGGTTGTTCTATTTATATGAGTAACATCATTTATGGTCATGCACCTATTGTGAATGGTTTATTTCTTCTAAATCTCGAAAGGGATGAAACACACATCCATAACATTGAGGCTAAGAGATGCAAAGTAGATAGTGATAATACTACTTATTTGTGGCACTATCGTCTAGGTCATATTGGTGTAAAGCGCATGAAGAAACTCCATTCTGATGGACTTTTGGAGTCTCTTGATTTTGAATCATTTCACACATGCGAACCATGCCTCATGGGCAAGATGATCAAAACCCCGTTCTCTGGTATGATGGAGCGAGCAACGGACTTGTTGGAAATCATACATACCGATGTATGCGGACCGATGAGTGTTTCGACGCGCGGTGGATATCGCTATTTTCTCACTTTTACCGATGACTTAAGTAGATATGGGTATATCTATTTAATGAAACATAAATCTGAAACGTTTGAAAAGTTCAAAGAATTTCAGAATGAAGTGGAGAACCATCGTAACAGAAAGATTAAGTTTCTACGATCCGATCGTGGAGGTGAATATTTGAGTTATGATTTTCTCACGCATCTTAAAGCAAGCGGAATTGTTTCACAACTCACGCCACCCGGAACATCACAGCGCAATGGTGTGTCTGAACGCCGGAATCGAACCTTATTAGATATGGTCCGATCAATGATGTCTCTTACTGATTTGCCGTTATCATTTTGGGGTTATGCATTAGAAACCGCTGCATTCACTTTAAATAGGGCACCATCTAAATCCGTTGAGACGACACCGTATGAACTGTGGTTTGGTGCTAAACCTAAGTTGTCGTTTATTAAAGTTTGGGGATGCGAAGCTTACGTCAAGAAGTTGATGCCGGACAAGCTCGAACCCAAAGCGGAGAAATGCGTCTTCATAGGATACCCTAAGGAAACTATTGGGTATACCTACTATCACAGAACCGAAGGCAAAGTGTTTGTCGCAAAGAACGGTTCCTTTCTTGAGAAGGAGTTTCTCTCAAAAGAAGTGAGTGGGAGGAAAGTAGAGATAGACGAGGTTGTTGAACCTTCTCTTGAGTTGGAGAGTAGCGCAGCACCTGAAATTGTTCCAGTGTCGCCTGCACCAACAATAGAGTAACCTAATGATAAGGATCATGAAGCTTCGGACGATGCTGCTACTGAACGCCGCAGGTCGACAAGGTCGCGTGCCCCTCCTGAGTGGTACGGCAACCCTGTCTTAACTGTCTTGTTAGTAGATGACAGTGAGCCTTCGAATTATGAGGAAGCGATGATGAGCCCAGACTCTGAGAAATGGCTAGATGCCATGAAATCCGAATTGGGATCCATGAGCAAAAACCAAGTATGGACTTTGGTGGACCCTCCTAGCGACCGAAAGGCCGTTGAGTGCAAATGGATCTTCAAGAAGAAAATGGACGCGGATGGTAATGTTACCGTCCATAAAGCACGGCTTGTCGCGAAAGGTTTTCGACAAGTTCAAGGTGTTGACTACGATGAGGCTGTTGGAATTATGCCCTAGAGGCAATAATAAAGATGTTATTATTATAATTCTTGTTCATGATAAATTTTATATTCCATGCTAGAATTTGTTGGGAATATGCCCTAGAGGCAATCATGTATGATGATATTTCCTATTGTATTCATAAAGTTATTAAGTAGTCCTTGTATAAACATCTAATGTGTATCATTGAATATGTGATTCAGTTGTGGAACTATGCATTCATGTTATTTGTACTAAATATCCTTGGTCATTGAGGTTGTGCTGGACACACAACTTAGACCAATGTGAAAGTTGGCTTGATGACTCGGTTCCACTTGTCATGGGCATGGAGATGCTATTCCAACTTACACATACTAGGCTAAAGAGTTTAGCGAGTCGGATTGACCCATATTGAGGTACAACGAACTAAGCTGTCATTTGTATATCTCAATCAATGTAATCCTTAGACCTGAGGTTGTTGCATAGTCCGAGTTGAGGATCACCGACTTAGGTTACATCAAACACCGATCCGTGAATCGGGCGCTTATAAAGGCGGGGTTCGAATTATGAGAATCAAGCTGCGTGATGTGAATAACTAAGATGGGATTTTGCCCCTCCACTCGGAGAGATATTCTCTGGGCCCTCTCGTGAGATATGATTTGGAAAGCATGGCCATGCATGACTTGGTTAAGTGTTAACCGAGGCGATCGACTAAGAGTTAGTCGGGTGAATCACTTATCTCGGATCGAGAAGAGAGTCGGACTATTTAAGGGATGACATATATTCGCCTATAGTCTGACAAGGTATATCGTGAGGCAAAAGGGACTCGGACGTAAGTCGCATTGGAAAGGAAAGTCGTCATGACTCTTTGGTACTTGGGAATCGGTACGTTCTGCTAGGAGCCGATGCCGATTGATCGATTGTGAGTTGGACTCTAATCGTGTCCAAGTAGCAATGAGCCTGCGGGGTCACACACTTAAGAGCGGGAGCAAGTTCGGATTGGATCCGAATCTGTAATCTGGTTGGGTTGGACCTAAACCAGATTAGGACTGAGTTAGTGAGTTGGACTCACGGTGACTAATGTTATATGGGCTTTAGTGAATGGGTCGCATGGCGAGCCCACGTTCACTCCTATATATAGTGGAGCACAAACCCGTAAAGGTTAATCGTTGTTCGGTTAGGTCATTCCATGTGTTGGAAACCCTAGCTCCAATGATCCAGTCCGCCGTAATCGAACCTAGCGATTCGCCGGGCGCTCTTCCTTGTATGTGTGGATACCAGCGGAGGTGCCGTGCGATCAGCACCGTGACGATCGGATCGTGAGGATCTTTCGCATCAATCGACGCTACATCGCAGTAATCCGCAACCGCGCGTCTAGTGGTAAACCTCGTGGCCTTCTACCTCAGCTAGGTCTTGGGATCACCATGTTAGAGGAAAATTTTATTTTATCTCTGCGTGGCCCAACAGTGGTATCAGAGCGATAGCTTCTGGTTTTAGGCTCGAGATCTCGCATATGTGATATGCGGTAGGCTATAGATGAGATCTATGTCCTGTTTTGGTGGTCGATCTATGAGATAGATCGGTTTTGTATGAAGTTGATTGGATCAACTGTTCTCGGGGAGTGGTAGATCTGATTTCCGTGATCATCGCCGAGGTCGTGGAACGACATACCCCTACCGGTCGCCTTCCGCCATCGGGTGGGCGGGACACGTAAATCCGAAGCGGTGATCGAAGATCAAAAGTTTGATCGAATCGGAACGATGGTGGAATCCATGTTCGGGACCGCTTCGCCCGTCGTGGCGCCTTAGATGTCGTTCTGAGTTTCACAACGCGGTAGATATTGTATCTATGCATAACTTGTTTTTGCAGGAAGTTGTGAATGGTATGGTTCATGTGCATGTGATGTATGTGTGTAATCCATACGTGATCTGCGAATCACGGTTTTTGTCGACCAAGGAGCCTAGGTGCTGTCATTTTATTGTATAACGACCTGCGTGTTGATTCTCTATGTAATTTACTTTACTAAGCTAGTGTAGCTGTTTGAGAACCCGGAAGGCATGCAGGTGTTGTACATGTCGGCATGGAGTAAGACGGAAGTGACAAGAGTTGGCACGAGTCGGATTACAGGCTTTGTGGAGATGGAGATCGCCATGAAGAGAGCCATACCATTTCACATTATAATTGCTTTATTTTGTGTTATTGTTATGTCTCAGTTTTACCTCTATTAGATAGTCGGTAAAATTTAATCCCTCAAAGAAGGTCTAGTCGGTTTTCCTTGATGTTTGCACCATCACAAGTCGGACATTTTTGGTAGTGGGCTCATAAAATTGAGGTGCTGCCAATTCTTTCCGACTAGGTGGGTTCGAGTCGGACTCTTACTTGAAACACTTGGTAAGCTAGGGGTCTATCACAACGGTTGTGGGACTCGGGAAAGGTCGGATGGGAGCCGGGCATGTGATGCCACCCGTCCAACAGAGTCGCATGAGATGCGATTGACAAGGAGTTGTCTACCTAGATCACTTGGCTAGCGGTGATGCTAAAGCTCACTAGCCGACTTGCTTATTTAGGATCCTGAATCACTAAGTAACCATCGGAGGGTGTTGGTTCTAGTGGGAGCATAAAATATTAAAATGTTTAATATGCTTGCTCTTTTATGAATACATGTCTTAAGTGTTTTGCATATTTTCTTGTAGATCATGGCACCAAGTAGCAGTCACTCTCGGTTATCCGGTTTTGCGTTGAGAACCATTCTTGAGAAAGATAAACTGAACGACACTAATTTTACCAACTGGTATCGAAATCGAGAATTGTTCTCAAACAAGAAAAGAAGGACCATGTCCTAGACAACCCACTTCGGATGAGCCGAATGAGAATGCGATTCAGACCACCAATGCCTACCGTCGGGCTAAGGATGAGTCCACGGATATTAGCATCTTATGCTTGCTCACATGGAACCGGACTTGCAAAATCAGTTCGAGCATGTTGAGGCCTACGATATGATCGAAAGCCTCAAAAGTATGTTCGTGCTCAGCGAAGACCGAGAGGTATCAAGTCTCTCGGGCTTTCTTTGAGTTGCAAGCTTAAGGATGGTGATCCACGAGTCCGCATGTGATCAAAATGGTTGGTTACGTGCAGTCTCGGAGAGGCTTGGCTACCCCATAAGCGAAGAGTTCTACGGATATAATTCTGAATTCTCTTCCTAGTGCATATGGGAAGTTCATTTGAACTACCACATGCATGGTATGGATAAGAAGCTCACTTTTGCATGGGATGCTCAAGCGAGCGAGGCGGATCTCAAGAAGGGCACCATCAAGTGTTGATGGTGCAGAATAAGGCTAAGTTCAAGAAGAGTTCTTGGACTAAGAAGAAGGCTAAGTCGAGGAAAGCAGGCCCGGGACCTGTCCCAAGCGCTTCCTCAGGGACTAAGCCATCTCCTTCAGTCGGATCCACTTGCTTCTACTGCAAGGCGGATGGCCATTGGAAGAGGAACTGCAGCAAGTACTTGGCCGACAAAGCCAAGAGTGGAGGTATGACTTCCGACTCAGGTACACTTGTTTGCAATGTTATAGACATATATCTTCGATGCACCTAATAGTTCTTGGGTATATGATACGGATCGATTATTCACATCTCGCAACTCGTTGCGAGGGTAGTAAGAACTAGGAGCGTAGCAAGGCGAGGTTGATATTCGAGTCGGCAACAAAGCAAGAGTTGCTGCGTTGGAAGTCGACACGATGCAACTTCATTTACCTTCCGGATTCATTATGGAACTAAATAATTGTAATTATGTTCCGATTGCTCGATCGAAACATTATTTCGCTTCATGTTTGATGAGGCAAGGCTATGAGTCGAATATCAAGAATAATGGTTGTTCTTTGTATTTGAATGACATGTTTCACGGCTTTGCACCCGTCCGGTGACGGGTTATTTATTTTGAATCTTGATGGTGAGTCGGTTTATAACATAAATGTTAAAGGTTGAAACCAAATGATCTGAATATGACTTACTTTTGGCATCGGCTTGGTCATATAAGTTGGAAACGCATGAAGAAGCTCCATGATGATGGACTCCTAACTTCGTTCGACTTGGAGTCGTTCGAGACATGCGAATCTTGCCTACTCGGCAAAATGACCAAGACACCTTTTGCAAAGAGTTGCGAAAGGGCGTCCGACTTGTTGGGACTAGTACATAGTGATGTATGTGGACCAATGAGCACGACAGCCAGGGGTGGTTATGAGTACTTCATTACCTTCACTGATGATTTGAGTAGGTATGGATATATCTACTTGATGAAACATAAGTCGGAAGCCTTTGAAAAGTTCAAAGAATTTCAGAATGAAGCACAGAATCAACTCGGCAAGAAAATAAAGTTTCTTCGATCGACCGAGGAGGCGAGTACATGAGCCATGAGTTTGATGACCATCGAAAAGTTGTGGAATAGTTCCTCAACTTACTCCGAGAACGCCACAAAGGAATGGTGTTTCAGAAAGGAGGAATCAGACCTTGTTGGACATGGTACGATCAATGATGAGTCAGACAGATCTGCCTTTATCATTTTGGGGTTATTGTCTAGAAACAGTGGCGTTCACACTAAACAGAGTACCATCAAAATCGGTAGAAGACACGCATGAGATGTGGACAGCAAAAGCCGAGTTTGTCTTTTCTTAAGATTTGGGGTTGTGAAGCTTTCGTCAGCGACTTGATCGGACAAGCTTACGCCAAGTCGGATAAATGTATTTTCGTAGGGTATCCGAGGGAAACCTTGGGTTACTACTTCTACAACCGAGAAGAGGGCAAAGTGTTTGTCGCTCGGGCGGTGTCTTCCTTGAGAAAGAGTTTCGGTCGGGGAGTAAGTGGGACCACGGTGCAACTCGAAGAAATTCGAGAGGAATCAGCTAATAGCGAATCGGCAAAAACCTTGGAGGTTGAGCCGATCGTGGCGAAATGAGCACACAGACCTGTACTACGAAGATCGGCAAGATTACGAAGTGTTCGTGATGTGTTACCTTGTTAGATGCGATGAGCCGCAAATTATTCGGAAGCGATGGTGGGATCGATTCAGTCATGGCTTGGAGCCATGAGATCCGAGATAAAGTCCATGGATGAAAATCAAGTTTGGAACTTGGTTAATCGCGGACGGTGCAAGACCGTCGAGTGCAAATGGGTCTTTAAGAAGAAAACTGATATGGATGGAAATGTTTCAATCTATAAAGCACGCCTTGTCGCGAAGGGGTTCGACAAGTTCAAGGAGTTGATTACGAGACTTTCGCCAGAAGCGATGCTTAAATCAGTTCGGATCATGTTAGCTATAGCGGCCTATTTCGACTATGAGATATGGCAGATGGATGTCAAAATGGCTTTCCTCAACGGAAATTTAACCGAGGACGTGTATATGATACAGCCCGAGGGTTTTGTCGATCCGGCTAATGCTGACAAGGTATGCAAACTTCGGAAATCCATTTATGGGTTGAAGCAAGCATCTCGGAGTTGGAATATTCGCTTTGATGAGGTAGTCAAATCGTTTGGCTTCATCAAGAGTGATCATGATTCTTGTTTGTACAAGAAGTTTAGTGGGAACAAAGTAAATTTTCTAATCTTATATGTGGATGACATATTACTGATTGGAAATGATGTCCAGATGTTGCAAGAAACCAAGGAATCATTGGAAAGGAGTTTCTCAATGAAAGACTTGGGTGAGGCAACATACATCCTCGAATCCGGATCTATAGAGATAGATCAAGGAGGCTCATTGGATTGAGTCGAGTACTTATTTGGACAAAGTGTTGAAAAGTTCAACATGGAATCGTCTAAGAAGGGTTCTTACCGATGTCCCATGGTGTAAAACTTAGCAAGACTCAGTGTCCTTCGACAACTGATGAGCGAAGTCAGATGAGTGCGATTCCATATGCTTATGCAGTCGGATCCATCATGTACACCATGATTTGTACTAGTACGGATGTTTCCTATGCTCTAAGTGTTGTGAGCAGATACCAGGCTGATCCTGGAGAGATCCATTGGACAGCGGCTAAAAATATCCTAAAGTACTTGAGAAAGACTAAGGATATGTTCTTGGTTTATGGTGGTGAAGATGAACTCAGTGTAAAGGGTTACACGGATGCGAGTTATCTCACCGACTCTGATGATTCTCGTTCGCAATCCGAATACGTGTTTATTATAAACGGAGGTGCTGTGAGCTGGAAAAGTTCCAAGCAAGAGACTGTGTCTGCGTCTACAACAGAGGCTGAGTATATTGCTGCCTCGGAGGCAGCAAAGGAAGCTGTTTGGATGAGGAATTTCATCATGGATCTTGGTGTGGTTCACGGCTCGTCCAATCCGTTGGATGTGTATTGTGACAACAATGGTGCTATTGCACAAGCCAAGGAACCTAGACAACACCAGAAGAACAAGCACATACTCATGCGGTACCACCTGATTCGCCAGTTCGTGGATCAGGGTGATATCAAGTTATGCAAGGTACACACGGATGCAAATATTGCGGATCCGTTGACAAAGCCGTTACTCCCGAAGCATGAGGCGACTGAGAGCCATGGGCATTAGATGCTTAGACATGTGATGTCGGAAGATTGACTCTAGTGCAAGTGGGAGACTGTTGGGAATATGCCCTAGAGGCAATCATGTATGATGATATTTCCTATTGTATTCATAAAGTTATTAAGTAGTCCTTGTATAAACATCTGATGTGTATCATTGAATATGTGATTCAGTTGTGGAACTATGCATTCATGTTATTTGTACTAAATATCCTTGGTCATTGAGGTTGTGCTGGACACACAACTTAGACCAATGTGAAAGTTGGCTTGATGACTCGGTTCCACTTGTCATGGGCATGGAGATGCTATTCCAACTTACACATACTAGGCTAAAGAGTTTAGCGAGTCGGATTGACCCATATTGAGGTACAACGAACTAAGCTGTCATTTGTATATCTCAATCAATGTAATCCTTAGACTGAGGTTGTTGCATAGTCCGAGTTGAGGATCACCGACTTAGGTTACATCAAACACGATCCGTGGCGGGCTTATAAAGGCAGGGTTCGGGTCGACTGAGAATCAAGCTGCGTGATGTGAATAACTAAGATGGGATTTTGCCCCTCCACTCGGAGAGATATTCTCTGGGCCCTCTCGTGAGATATGATTTGGAAAGCATGGCCATGCATGACTTGGTTAAGTGTTAACCGAGGCGATCGACTAAGAGTTAGTCGGGTGAATCACTTATCTCGGATCGAGAAGAGAGTCGGACTATTTAAGGGATGACATATATTCGCCTATAGTCTGACAAGGTATATCGTGAGGCAAAAGGGACTCGGACGTAAGTCGCATTGGAAAGGCAAGTCGTCATGACTCTTTGGTACTTGGGAATCGGTACGTTCTGCTAGGAGCCGATGCCGATTGATCGATTGTGAGTTGGACTCTAATCGTGTCCAAGTAGCCATGAGCCTGCGGGGTCACACACTTAAGAGCGGGAGCAAGTTCGGATTGGATCCGAATCTGTAATCTGGTTGGGTTGGACCTAAACCAGATTAGGACTGAGTTAGTGAGTTGGACTCACGGTGACTAATGTTATATGGGCTTTAGTGAATGGGTCGCGCGAGCAGAGCCCACGTTCACTCCCTATATATAGTGGAGCACGAACCCGAAGGTTAATCGTTGTTCGGTTAGGTCATTCCATGTGTTGAAACCCTAGCTCCACAGTCCGGCCCGAATCGAACCTAGCAGTTCGCCGCCGGCGCTCTTCCTTGTACGTGTGGATACCAGCAGAGGTGTTGTGCGATCAGCACCAGGACGATCGGATCGTGAGGACTGCACTGCATCAACTGACGCGCTACATCAGTAATCCGCAACCGCGCGTCTAGTGGTAAACCTCGTGGCCTTCTACCTCAGCTAGGTCTTGGGATCACCACGTTAGAGGAAAATTTTCGTTTTATCTCTGCGTGGCCCAACAGAATTGTATTAAGCGGAAACATTAATACTTGTGTGGTTTGTGAACAACACCGTGTCCCTGGTACGCCTCTAAGGACTAGCTCATTGATCAATGATGGTTCAGGTTTCCTAACCATAGACATGAGTTGTCAATTGATAATGAGATCATATCATTGGAGAATGATATGATGGACAGACCCAAACTAAGCGAAGCAATTATATCGTATCATCGTGTTCATCTTTGCGAAGCTTTTCCTATGTCAAATATTGTATTCCTTAGACCATGAGATAATGCAACTCCCTGGTACCGGAAGAAAGCTTTGAGGTCATCAAACGTCATCATATGAGAGGGTGATCATAAAGGTGTCTCTCAGGTGATCGGAAAGTATCTGTTGGGTTGTATGTATCGAGATGGAATTTGTCCCTCCCAAGTCGGAGAGATATACTTCGGGCCCACTCGGTAATCGATATCAACAGCGCTTGCAAGCATGTGGTTAAGGAGTTAATCACAAAGTGATATCGGATTACGGAACGAGTAAAGTACTTGCTGTGAACGAGATTGAACTAGGTATGACGGTACCGACGATCGAATATCGGGCAAGTAAAATATCGCGAGACGAAGGGAATATATATGGGATTGATTGAATCCTGGCATCGTGGTTCATCCGATATGATCATCGATGAATGTGTGGGAGTCAATATGGGTGCCCATACCCCGCTGTTGATTATTGATAGAAGATCATGTCTGCATATTCTCGAACCCGCAGGGTCACACACTTAACGTATCTCGACGCTAGGATAGATTGGATAATTGGTTTATGAATTTTTGTTCGGAGTCTCGGATGGGAACCGGGACATCACGAGAGGTTCCGGAATGGTCCGGAGAATAAGATTCATATAAGGCAGTGCAGTTTTTGGAGTTCGGAATTGTTCCGGGTTAATCGGTATTGTACCGAAAGATTCTAGAACCTTCCGGAAGGGGACCAACGTGGCCCCACCTTCCGGGAGGGGGCATGGGCCTATGAGGGAGTGTCCTGGCCGCATTGGGCCAGGGGCACAAGGCCCCATAGGGCCCAGCCGATCCTAGAGAGTTTAAATCGTTTAAACTAGAGATAGGGTTTCTAGAAGAGGGGAGAGTCCATGCCCCCCACTCCTTATCCTTTGGGCTTGGGGGAGGGGCTAGGGCTGCGCCCCCCTCTATATAAAGAGGGGTGGGGGAGAACCAACCACACACCTCTCCTCCAAACCCTAGCTGCCTTGCTAGCTTTCCTCTCTCCCTCCCGACTGTTTGTAGGCGAAGCCCTGCTGCAGAAATTCTCCACCATATACACCACGCCGTCGTGTTGTAGATCCAATCTATCTCTCCACCATACTTGCTGGTCCGAGGAAGGAGGAGACGTCGAGGTGCTGCACGTGTGCATCTCACGGAGGCACCGCCACTTGTGGTGCTAGATCGGATCGGATCGCGAGGAGGAGAAGCGAGTACGACTACATCACCCACGCCCGTTAACGTTCATTGCGAATCTTCAAGGGTATGAAGATCTAATCCAATCTCTCTCGTTGATTGCATCTCCTAGATTAGATCTTGGCTTTCCCTCTATTCGCATCCGTAGAAAATTTTGATTTACTATGCCGCGAAACCCTTCAGTGGTATCAGAGCTAGATCTATGCGTAGATGTGTTTCACGAGTAGAACGCAACATGGTTGTTGCGGGCGTTGATGTTTTATGTTGCAAGCCTCTTGTTTGTGTTCTTCTTATGACGCGGGATAGTGAGATTGAAGCGGTACAGGCCAACCTTACGCGACGTAGTTCGCGAGACCGGCTCCGCACTTGACGTGTGGCTTGTTCCACACATGCGGCTGGTGGATGTCAGTTTCTCTCACTATAGTTGTCATGGGATTAACACCGGAGTTTGGCAACCATAATAGCACCATTGTGGCTTTCCGTAGGTAAGAATCGTTCTTAGCATCTACTCCCATAAGCCACGTAAAACATGCAACAACAAAGTAGAGGTGTCTAACTTGTTTTTGTAGGGAGTGTTTTCTGTGATATGGTATGGCCCAAGATGTGATGTGCATATTGTATGCGATGATCATGTTTTGTAATGTTTCACGACTTGCATGTCGATGAGTACACAACCGGAAGGAGCCATATGGTTGTCTTTATAATTGTGTATGACCTGCGAGTCAACTTCTTATACGCCATGTAATAGCTTTACTTTATCGATAAGTAGTTAGCAATAGTTGTAGTTGCTATTCGTGGTGGAGGCAATCAAGGTGGAGTGATGGAGATCATGCCGGAACGCACAAGATGGAGATCATTGCGCGAAGATTGGCTATACCATGTCACATAAAGTTATATTCATGTGATGTTTATCCATTTATGTATCTTATTATGCTTAGATCGCGACGGTAGCATTATAAGATGATTCCTCACTTAAAGATCAAGATAAAAACTATGTACTCCCCAAGTATGCACCGTTGCGAAAGTTCGTCGTTTCCAAGCATCACGTGATGATCGGGTGCTATAGACTCTACGCTCACATACAACAGGTGCAAGCCAGTTTTGCACACGCGAAAATACTTGGGTCTAGCTTGACGAGCCTAGCATGTACAGACATGGCCTCGGAACACAAGAACCGAAAGGTTAAGCATGAGTCATATGAATGATATGATCGACACTTCGTTGTCCACCATTGAAACCACATCTCTTCTCGTGATGATCGGATTAGGTGTGGTGAATTTGGATCGTGTTCACTAAACAACTTGAATGATGTTGAATTTAGTGGGAGTTCATCTAGTAATTTGATTAAGTTGAACTATTTATCATGAACATAGTCTAAATTGTACTTGCAAATACTGTAGATCACATGGCCAAGTCCAACTTCAACTTCAACGTTTTTCTTTGAGAAGGAAAAGCTTAGAAACAATGGGTCTAACTTCACCAATTGGTTCCGCAATCTAAGAATCACTGTCTCATCGGACAAAAGGACTATGTCCTTGGAAAGCGTTAGGTGACCCCTGGCAATCAAGCTAACCGATGAGAAAGCTGTCTATCAGTCGCGCAAAGATGATTATGGTGTGATTAAGAGCACCATGTTGTTTGCTATGGAACCGGAGCTTCAAAATCGTTTTGAAGAGTATCCCGGGCCCTTCGAGATTCTCGAGGAGCTGAAAACCATGTTTCAGACTCAGGCCCGTTCTGAGAGATATGAGATCTCCGAGAAGTTCTTTAACTGCAAGATGGAGGAAGGGAGTTCCGTTAGTGAGCACGCCATAAAGATGTCGGGCTACACTCAACGTCTTGAGAAACTGGAATGCACGATTCCAGAGGAGCTCAAGATTGACAGGGTTCTGCAATCACTCCCTCCCAGCTACAAAAGTTTTGTAGTGACTCATAATCAGATTGGCTCCACTGATACGATCACCGAGCTCTTCGCAAAGCTGAAGGCTGCGGAGGTGGACATCAAGAAGGATAATCATGTGTTGATGGTCAACAAGCCCTCCTTTAAGAAAGGTAAGGGAGCAAAGAATCCCTTCAAGAAGGGCGGCGGCAAGCGCAATGCTCCTGCTGAGAAGAAGCTCAAGTCTGGTCCTAAGCCGGACACTGAGTGCTTCTATTGCAAGGACAAGGGTCACTGGAAGCGCAACTGTCTGAAGTACTTAGCGGACAAGAAGGCTGGCACCATCAAAGGTATATTTGATATACATGTTATTGATGTTTTCCTTACTAGCCCTCGTTGTAGTGCCTGGGTATTTGATACCGGTTCAGTTGCTAATATTTGTAACTCGAAACAGGAGCTACGGAATGACGCGGCTTCGAGGGATGAGGTGACGATGCGCGTTGCCAACGGATCAAGAGTTGATGTGATGGCCGTCGAGACGCTCTCCTTAGTTTTACCTTTGGGATTAGTTTTAAACCTTAATAAGTGTTATTATGTACTGCGTTGAGCATGAACATTATTTCGGATCGTGTTTATTGCAAGACGGTTATTCATTTAAATCGGAGAATAATGGTTGTTCTATTTATATGAGTAACATCTTTTATGGTCATGCACCTCTTGTGAATGGTTTATTTCTTCTAAATCTCGAAGGGATGAAACACATCCATAACATTGAGGCTAAGAGATGCAAAGTAGAGAGTGATAATACTACTTATTTGTGGCAATCGTCTAGGTCATATTGGTGTAAAGCGCATGAAGAAACTCCATTCGATGGACTTTTGGAGTCTCTTGATTTTGAATCATTTGACACATGCGAACCATGCCTCATGGGCAAGATGATCAAAACCCGTTCTCGGTATGATGGAGCGAGCAACGGACTTGTTGGAAATCATACATACCGATGTATGCGGACCGATGAGTGTTTCGACGCGCGGTGGATATCGCTATTTCCTCACTGTTACCGATGACTTAAGTAGATATGGGTATATCTATTTAATGAAACATAAATCTGAAACATTTGAAAACTTCAAGGAATTTCAGAATGAAGTGGAGAACCATCGTAACAGATAGATTAAAGTTTCTACGATCCGATCGTGGAGGTGAATATTTGAGTTATGATTTTCTCACGCATCTTAAAGCAAGTGGAATCGTTTCACAACTCACGCCACCGGAACACCACAGCAATGGTGTGTCTGAGCATTAATCGAACCCTATTAGATATGGTCCGATCAAGGATGTCTCTTACTGATTCGCCGTTATCATTTTGGGGTTATGCATTAGAAACCGCTGCATTCACTTTAAATAGGGCTCCATCTAAATCCGTTGAGACGACACCGTATGAACTGTGGTTTGGTGCTAAACCTAAGTTGTCGTTACTTAAAGTTTGGGGATGCGAAGCTTACGTCAAGAAGTTGATGCCGGACAAGCTCGAACCCAAAGCGGAGAAATGTGTCTTCATAGGATACCCTAAGGAAACTATTGGGTATACCTTCTATCACAGAACCGAAGGCAAAGTGTTTGTCAGAAGAACGGTTCCTTTCTTGAGAAGGAGTTTCTCTCGAAAGAAGTGAGTGGGAGGAAAGTAGAGCTAGACGAGGTTATTGAACCTTCTCTTGAATTGGAGAGTAGCGCAAGACCTGAAATTGTTCCAAAGGCACCGCACCAACAATAGAGGAAGCTAATGACAAGGATCATGAAGCTTGGACGATGTCACATCGAACGTCGCAGGTCGACAAGGTCGCGTGCCCCTCCTGAGTGGTACGGCAACCCTATCTTGACTGTCTTGTTAGTAGAAGACAGTGAACCTACGAACTATGAGGAAGCGATGATGAGCCCAGACTCTGAGAAATGGCTAGAAGCCATGAAATCCGAATTGGGATCCATGAGCGAAAACCAAGTATGGACTTTGGTGGATCCTCCTAGCGACCGAAAGGCCGTTGAGTGCAAATGGATATTCAAGAATAAAACGGACGCGGATGGTAATGTTACCGTCTATAAAGCACGGCTTGTCGCAAAAGGTTTTCGACAAGTTCAAGGTGTTGACTACGATGAGACTTTCTCTCCCGTAGCGATGTTTAAGTCCATTCGGATTTTATTAGCAATTGCTGCGTTTGATGATTATGATATATGGCAGATGGATGTCAAGACTCCTTTCCTCAATGGGAACATTTATGAAGAGTTGTATATGATGCAACCCGAAGGTTTTGTCGATCCTAAGGATGCTAGTAAAGTACGCAAACTTCAGCGTTCCATTTATGGACTGAAGCAAGCATCTAAGAGTTGGAACCTTCATTTTGATCAAGTGATCAAGAGCTTTGGATTTGTTCCAAATTGCTACGAAGCTTGTATCTACAAGAAAGTGAGTGGGAGCTCGGTGATGTTTCTGGTACTGTATGTGGATGACATATTGATTATCGGAAATGACATCAACATGCTTAACGATGTGAAGAGTTATTTGAACAAGTGTTTTTCAATGAAATACCTAGGTGAAGCTGCTTATATATTGGGCATCAAAATCTATAGAGATATACAAAGACGCCTGATAGCTTTAAGCCAGAGTACATACCTGGACAAAGTTCTGAAAAGGTTCAGAATGGATAAGGCAAAGAAATATTTAGTGCCTATGTTGCCAGGTAAGATATTGAGCAAGGCTCAGTGTCCAGCTACGGTAAATGATAGGGAAGCTATGAGCAAAGTGCCTTATGCCTCGGCCATAGGTTCCATCATGTATGCCATGCTGTGTACTAGACCGGATGTGTCCAATGCTCTTAGTTTGACGAGCAGATATCAAAGTGATCCAGGAGTGGAACACTGGACAGCCGTGAAGAACATTCTAAAGTACCTAAATAGAACTAAAGAAATGTTCTTAGTCTATGGGGTGATGAACAGCTTGTCGTAAAAGGTTACGTCGAAGCTAGTTTCGACACCGACAAGGATGATTCCAAATCTCAGACAGGATACGTTTATATTTTGAATGGAGGAGCTGTGAGCTGGAGAAGCTGCAAGCAAAGCGTGATCGCGGGATCTACAAAGGAAGCGTAATACATGGCTGCAGAGAAGCGTCAAGTGAAGGAGTTTGGATCGAAACTTCATCATCGAGCTTGGCGTGGTTCCAAGTGCATTGGACCCACTGGAGATATTGTGTGACAACACTGGCGCCATAGCACTCGCTAAGGAACCAAGATATCATCCAAAGACCAAGCATATCAACCGCAAGTTTCATATAATCCGAGATTATATAGCAGATGGAGATCTGAAGATTAGCAAAGTACATACGGATCTGAATGTCGCAGATCCATTGACTAAACCTCTTCCACGTGTAAAACATGATCAACACCTCAGTGCTATGGGTGTGACATTGTTGCGAGATGTAAACTAGATTATTGACTCTAGTGCAAGTGGGAGACTGTTGGAATTATTCCCTAGAGGCAATAATAAAGATGTTATTATTATAATTCTTGTTCATGATAAAGTTTATATTCCATGCTAGAATTGTATTAAGCGGAAACATTAATACTTGTGTGGTTTGTGAACAACACCGTGTCCCTGGTACGCCTCTAAGGACTAGCTCAATGATCAATGATGGTTAAGGTTTCCTAACCATAGACATGAGTTGTCAATTGATAATGAGATCATATCATTGGAGAATGATATGATGTACAGACCCAAACTAAGCGAAGCAATTAGATCGTATCGTCGTGTTCATCTTTGCGAAGCTTTTCCTATGTCAAATATTGTATTCCTTAGACCATGAGATAATGCAACTCCCTGGTACCGGAAGAAAGCTTTGAGGTCATCAAACGTCATCCTATGAGAGGGTGATCATAAAGGTGTCTCTCAGGTGATCGGAAAGTATCTGTTGGGTTGTATGTATCGAGATGGAATTTGTCCCTCCCAAGTCGGAGAGATATACTTCGGGCCCACTCGGTAATCGATATCAACACCGCTTGCAAGCATGTGGTTAAGGAGTTAATCACAAAGTGATATCGGATTACGGAACGAGTAAAGTACTTGTTGTGAACGATATTGAACTAGGTATGACGGTACCGACGATCGAATCTCGGGCAAGTAAAATATCGTGAGACAAAGGGAATATATATATATGGGATTGATTGAATCCTGGCATCGTGGTTCATCCGATATGATCATCGATGAATGTGTGGGAGTCAATATGGGTGCCTGCACCCGGTTGATTATTGATAGAAGATCATGTCTGCATATTCTTGAACCCGCAGGGTCACACACTTAACGTATCTCGACGCTAGGATAGATTGGATAATTGGTTTATGAATTTTTGTTCGGAGTCTCGGATGGGATCCGGGACATCACGACAGGTTCCGGAGAATAAGATTCATATAAGGCAGTGCAGTTTTTGGAGTTCGGAATTGTTCCGGGTTAATCGGTATTGTACCGGAAGCTTCTAGATCCTTCCGGAAGGGGACCAACGTGGCCCCACCTTTTGGGAGGGGGCATGGGCCTATGAGGGAGTTTCCTGGCCGCATTGGGTCAGGGGCACAAGGCCCCATAGGGCCCAGACGATCCTAGAGAGTTTAAATCGTTTAAACTAGAGATAGGGTTTCTAGAAGAGGGGAGAGTCCATGCCCCCCACTCCTTATCCTTTGGGCTTGGGGGAGGGGCTAGGGCTGCGCCCCCCTCTATATAAAGAGGGGTGGGGCGCACAAAGCCCCACCTCTCCTCCAAACCCTAGCCGCCTTGCTAGCTTTCCTCTCTCCCTCCCGACTGTTTGTAGGCGAAGCCCTGCTGCAGAAATTCTCCACCATATACACCACGCCGTCGTGTTGTAGATCCAATCTATCTCTCCACCATAGTTGCTGGTCCGAGGAAGGAGGAGACCTCGAGGTTCTGCACGTGTGCATCTCACGGAGGCACCGCCACTTGTGGTGCTAGATCGGATCGGATCGCGAGGAGGAGAAGCGAGTACGACTACATCACCCACGTTAACGAGCGTTCATGTCTTGAATCTTCAAGGGTATGAAGATCTAATCCAATCTCTCTCGTTGATTGCATCTCCTAGATTAGATCTTGGATTTCCCTCTGTTCGCATCCGTAGAAAATTTTGATTTACTATGCCGCGAAACCCTTCAGAGACTTTCTCTCCCGTAGCGATGTTTAAGTCCATTCGGATTTTATTAGCAATTGCTGCGTTTCATGTTTATGAAATATGGCAGATGGATGTCAAGACTGCGTTACTCAATGGCAACATTGATGAAGAGTTGTATATGATGCAACCCGAAGGTTTTGTCGATCCTAAGGATGCTGATAAAGTATGCAAGCTTGAGCGTTCCATTTATGGACTAAAGCAAGCATCTCGGAGTTGGAACCTTCGTTTTGATCAAGTGATCAAGAGCTTTGGATTTGTTCCAAATTGCTACGAAGCTTGTATCTATAAGAAAGTGAGTGGGAGCTCGGTGACATTTCTGGTACTATATGTGGATGACATATTGATTATTGGAAATGACATTAACATGCTTAACGATGTGAAGAGTTATTTGAACAAGTGTTTTTCAATGAAAGACCTAGGTGAAGCTGCTTATATATTGGGCATCAAAATCTATAGAGATAGACAAAGACGCCTAATAGCTTTAAGCCAGAGTACATACCTAGACAAAGTTCTGAAAAGGTTCAGAATGGATAAGGCAAAGAAAGGTTCAGTGCCTATGTTGTCAGGTAAGATATTGAGCAAGGCTCAGTGTCCATTCTGACAAATGATAGGAAGCTATGAGCAAAGTGCCTTATGCCTCGGCCATAGGTTCGATCATGTATGCCATGCTGTGTACTAGACCGGATGTGTCCAATGCTCTTAGTTTGACGAGCAGGTATCAAAGTGATCCAGGAGTGGAACACTGGACAGCCGTGAAGAACATCCTAAAGTACCTAAATAGAACTAAAGAAATGTTCTTAGTCTATGGGGGTGATGAACAGCTCATCGTAAAAGGTTACGTCGACGCTAGTTTCGACACCGACAAGGATGATTCTAAATCTCAGACAGGATACGTGTATATTTTGAATGGAGGAGCTGTGAGCTGGAGAAGCTGCAAGCAAAGCGTGATCGCGGGATCTACAGTAGAAGCGGAATACATGGCTGCTGCAGAAGCGTCAAGTGAAGGAGTTTGGATCAGAAACTTCATCCGAGCTAGGCGTGGTTCAAGTGCATTGGACCTTGGAGATATTGTGTGACAACACTGGCGCCATAGCACTCGCTAAGGAACCAAGATATCATCCAAAGACCAAGCATATCAACCGCAAGTTTCATATAATTCGATATTATATAGCAGATGGAGATCTGAAGATTAGCAAAGTACATACAGATCTGAATGTCGCAGATCCATTGACTAAACCTCTTCCACGTGTAAAACATGATCAACACCTCAGTGCCATGGGTGTGAGATTGTTGCCAGATGTAAACTAGATTATTGACTCTAGTGCAAGTGGGAGACTGTTGGAATTATGCCCTAGAGGCAATAATAAAGATGTTATTATTATAATTCTTGTTCATGATAATGTTTATATTCCATGCTAGAATTGTATTAAGCGGAAACTTTAATACTTGTGTGGTTTGCGAACAACACCGTGTCCCTAGTACGCCTCTATGGACTAGCTCATTGATCAATGATGGTTAAGGTTTCCTAACCATAGACATGAGTTGTCAATTGATAATGAGATCATATCATTGGGTGAATGATATGGTGGACAGACCCAAACTAAGCGAAGCAATTAGATCGTGTCATCGTGTTCGTCTTTGCGAAGCTTTTCTTATGTCAAATATTGTATTCCTTAGACCATGAGAGAATACAAATCCCTGGTATCGGAAGAAATCTTGGAGGTCATCAAACGTAATCCTATGAGAGGGTGATCATAAAGGTGTCTCTCAGGTGATCGGAAAGTATCTGTTGGGTTGTATGTATCGAGATGGGATTTGTCCCTCCCAAGTCGGAGAGATATACTTCGGGCCCACTCGGTAATCGATATCAACACCGCTTGCAAGCATGTGGTTAAGGAGTTAATCACAAAGTGATATCGGATTACAGAATGAGTAAAGTACTTGCTGTGAACGAGATTGAACTAGGTATCACGGTACCGACGATCAAATGTCGGGCAAGTAAAAATATCGCGAGATGGAGGGAATATATATATATGGGATTGATTGAATCCTGGCATCGTGGTTCATCCGATATGATCATCGATGAATGTGTGGGAGTCAATATGGGTTTCCAGACCCCGCTGTTGATTATTGATAGAAGATCATGTCTGCATATTCTCGAACCCGCAGGGTCACACACTTAACGTGTCTCAACGCTAGGATAGATTGGATAATTGGTTTATGAGTTTTTGTTCGGAGTCTCGGATGGGATCCGGGACATCACGAGAGGTTCCGGAGTGGTCCGGAGAATAAGATTCATATAAGGCAGTGCAGTTTTTGGAGTTCGGAATTGTTCCGGGTTAATCGGTATTGTGGAAGCTTCTAGAACCTTCCGGAAGGGACCAACGTGGCCCCACCTTCCGGGAGGGGCATGGGCCTATGAGGAGTGCCTGGCGCATTGGGCCAGGCACAAGGCCCCATAGGGCCCAGCCGGCCAAGAGAGGTTTAAACTCTAGATAGAGCTTCTAGAAGGGGGTTTCCTTGCCCCCTCTTACTCCTTAGGCCCGGCCTTGGCTTGTGGGAGGGCTAGCTGCGCCCACCCTCTATATAGAGGGCTGGCGCCAACCCCCACACCTTCCCTCCAACCCTAGCCTGCTGCCCTCCTCTCTCCCTCCCGACCGCTTGTAGGCGAAATTCTCCACCAATTGCACCGCGCCGTCGCGTTGTAGATCCAACCATCTCTCCACCATACTTGCTGGACCAAGGAAGGAGGATACGTCGAGGTGCCGCACGTGTGCATCTCATGGAGGCATCGCCACTTGTGGTGCTAGATCGGATCGGATCGCGAGGAGGAGAAGCGAGTACGACTACATCACCCACGTTCCGACAAACATTCCGCTGTGCGAATCTTCAAGGGTATGAAGATCTAATCCAATCTCTCTCGTTGTTTGCATATCCTAGATTATATCTTGGCTTCCCTCTGTTCGCATCCGTAGAAAATTTTTATTTACTATGCCGCGAAACCCTTCATGTTCTTCCTCCTTTGACTTGTGTTTCTTACCTGGGAAAGGCATAGGTTTCTGCACCCAAGGTTCTCTCACTTTACCATGTTTATTAGCAATAAAATCTTCCTTTGTGTACCTAGCGTTCTTAGTGTGTTTCTCAGGTTCTTCCTCAACTTCCTCCTTATCAGGAGACTCATTATTATTACCACTCTCAATTTCAGCATTAGAGACAGATATACTATTAGGATCTACAGCAGGTTCAAGTGGTTCCTCAACATTCTTATGTTTCTTTTTCTTCCTCTTACGAGGACTACCACTATCCTCACCTTGTTGGGAATCCTTCTCTATTATTTTAGGGTGTCCTTCAGGATATAAAGGATCTTGAGTAGCTCCACAACTCCTAGTTCTAATTCCATAAGCATGTTTATTTCCTGAAGCATTAACTAGCATATCCTTTTGCACCTTAGAAAGTTGATCAAGTGGGGTTTGAACCATTTGAAAGTGTTTACAAAGAATTTTAATATCATTAGAAGTTCTTTCCACAATACCTTTCAACTCATGGATAGCTCTAGAGTTTTCCAATAAATGATTCTGAACTTGTTTATTAAAGTGACCTTGTTTAACAATAAAAATGTCAAGGTCCTCTAAGCATTGATCAGGAGGCTTACCATAAGGAATATCACCTTCATAAAAGTGTTTGAGAGAGTGTACCTCAATAGTAGATGAGTGGGGAATTGGCTTACATAATTCTTCTATATGAGGTAGATTCTTCACATCTTCAGCTCTAATACCTTTCTCCTTTAGACACTTTTTAGCTTCCTTCATCACTTCATCATTTAATGCAATAACTCCCCTCTTATTAGTTGTTAGTGGTGGAACTAGTTCAGGAACAACTAGTTCAGGAGTAATAGGCTCAGGTGTATTCAACTCAGTTGTACTCCAATCATCATAATTCTTGCTTATCTTGTTCATTAATTCTTCAGCATCTGTAGGAGTCCTTTTCCTGAAAACACAATCAGCAAAGCTATCTAGGTAGGTCCTAGAATCATCAGTTAGTCCATTATAATAAATATCAAGAATCTCATTCTGAGGTAATGGACATCCAGGATATGCATGAATCAAGGAACAGAATCTTTTCCATGACTCGGGCAATTTCTCTTCTTCTCCCTGTTTAAAATCAAAAAGTCTCTGCAAAGCAGCATGTCTAGCACTGGGAGGAAAATATTTATGGAAGAAAGAAGCAATCAGGGCTATCAATGGAACCAGGAGGTAATCTATTAAACCAAGCCCTAGCTTCTCCTTTTAGTGAAAAAAGGAAGATCTTAGCAACAAAGTACTTGCACATTTTAAAATCATCAGAGAACAAAGCACTCATAGTAGAAAGCTCATCCATATGAGCCACAACACTCTCATTTTCAGTACCACAAAAAGGTTCTTTCTCAACAATATATAAATAAGATAAATCAAGAGAGAAATCATAATCTTTATGGTAACAGTAACAGTAGGATTCAAGTGCGGTAGGCATAGGGATGGATGGACGGGCGTTGCATGGACGAGTCTAAACATGTAACTTCAGGTCTAGGGCATTGCAGATAGATAATAATAAGCACCCAAGTACTAAACAATCCTAGGCATGTGCTCCAAATATAATCATACGTGCTCACGATGAGAACTTGCACAACATCTTCTATCCAGTCAGCCCGTGGCAGCGGGGCCTCTAGGGAACTATTGGCAATTAAGGTGCTCCTTTTAATAGAGCACCGGAGCAAAGCATTAACACTCCGTGAACACATGTGATCCTCACACCACAGCCATCCCCTCCGATTGCCCCAATTATTGTCACTTTGGGGCCTTTGGATCCGGACAATGATATGTGTACACAACTTGCAGATAAAATCATAAACAATACTATCATAATGTTTCAATAATAAGTTCAGATCTGAGATCATGGCACTCGGGCCCTAGTGACAAGCATTAAGCACAACAAGTTGCAACAAATTCAAATAGCACTAATAGAGATACTAGGCACTATGCCCCTAATAGATCTTATTCGATTACATGATAGAACGCATCCAATACCTACCATCCCCAAGCCTACAGCGGAGGATTACTCACTCATGGATGAGGGAAACATCGGTGGTTGATGGAGATGCGTTGGTGATGACGATGGCGATGATCCTCTCCAAATTCCCCGTCCCGGCAGGGTGCCAGAACGGATTTTCTGGATCCGAATCTTGGTTTCTGGTGGCGGCAGCGGAGCGGAACTTTTTCTGGAAAACTATCGAACCCCCCTCTGTTTTTAGGTCAGAAGGCAACTTATAGGCGCAGAGGGAGGCCGAGGAGCTGCCTGAGGTGGCCAGACCTCCCCTAGGCGCAGGGTCAGTGGGCCTTCCCTCTGTCTCCCCTTCGGGCTCCGTGGATCTTCTTGTGAGAAATAGTTTTTTGGCATATTTTCCGGGATTTTTCCTAATAGTTCATTTTCTGCACAAAAACAAGACACCAAGGTAATTCTACTGAAAACAGTGTCAGTCCGTGTTAGTTGTATCCAAATCACACAAGTTTAGAGAAGAAACAATAGCAAAGTGTTCGAGAAAGTAGATACATTTTGGATGTATCACACAACAAGTTGCAACAAAGTCAAATAGTACTAATAGAGATACTAGACACTATGCCCTAAAAGATCATATTCGATTACATGATAGAAGCCATCCAATCCCTACCATCCCCAAGCCTACAACGGGGGATTAATCACTCATGGATGAGGGAAACATCGGTGGTTGATGGATGTAACACCCTCAGAATCGGACCTATGCAAGTTTTAGCGAAACCCGCCAAACCCGCATAGAAACGATTCAAAGGCGCCCACCAGGCACTTTCGTGCGGGTGGAAAACGAAGTAATAACATTACACAACAGTCCTCGATGGGACCCACAGAACAGATATATATACAACACGACTCCATGAGTCAAGAATACAGATATACGGTACAAAGATCCAAAACACCTTGAAAATGATAGAGCGTCCGTCTACGGACAAGATGCAAATGGGGCTAAGAGCCCTGACGAATAACCAATGGCGTCCATAACCCTGCCCAGGCCAAGCCGGAAGGGTAACCCTGCTAACAACGTCGATCTCAAAACCTGCTTAAACAAAGGGTGCGACAAAGGGCAAAGGAAAAGAGGAGCGTCGATCGAGGCCAAGACAGCGAGACTAGAATTCGGCGGTCCTCGCCTACATAGGTATGGTGGACTGAAGCGGCAGCGGCAGCATGCACTAAACAACCTATAGAGACTCGATAAAACAGGCGGCTATCAGAGAGGGGTAAGAAAGACCTATCCGGAACCAACCTGATACTAACACCAAACAAACCCGTCCTGGTGTTTCCCCCCTCTAGACCACACGAGGAAAGTCAACCGAGGAACTCACACAGTTGGCAGTTTTATTTATTCAGTTATCGTTGTAGCAATTACTAGTCAGGTGTAGATAATCATCCTGATAAAATAAGCAGTGGGCAGTTTTAGTTAACCATTCCGTTATAGTTGCAACCCTTACTAATCAGATACAGATAGCATGAGATTACCCAAAACCCAACAGTTGTTGATACTTTTATTTAGCCATTCCGTTGTAGTTGCAATACTTACCAGTCAGGTACAATGGTCGCAAGCGACAAACCAAACAAGCAATTGTGGCAGTATTATTTAGCCATTCCATTATAGTGAAGCTGATTACTAGTCATTATAGAGTAAAATTTATAACACTACTTTAGTTATAGTTGTCTATGATCGAGATACTGTGCTCCAAGTCGTCCATAACCGCGGACATGGCTTTCAGAAAGTTTTAACCCGGCCGGGGTGCACAAATAGCAACACACACTCGATCAACCTCGGAAAAACCAAATCAAAACCCAATGAGGCCTTCACGACAAAGCAATCACAGGATTCAGAAATATTTCAGGGGGACACCCCTTGGAGTACACCCGCAACGAAGTTAGCTGACTTCGAGACGGACCCGAGTTTGGGGGGCCGGCTGTAAGCGACTGGGAACCCAAAACTGGGCTTGTCGATACCGCGTAAACGGGTCACAATTCCTAAACAATACAGTGTGCTCCTCGCACAATCGTAAATAAAGCAGTAGCATGGCATAGGTACAGGATAGTAAATAAAACCTCAAACTAGTTTGTGGCCCCAAGAAATAAGACTGAATCAAGCTCTGGCTCAGGGGGGTCCCATAATCCTCCCGGATGTGGATAGCGCGATAAATCAAGGAACAGGTATCAAGTACTCGGGGTCCTACGGGACACAAGTGGGCGGTCGGAAACCAAATATTATCTATCACCCACCGATGCCTCTGCTTACTTACTTCAATTTTAGTTGTTAAACAGGAATTAGAGTGCGCGATACGTAAAGCCATGATCATCTCCAACATCAACATGCGGCAAAACTCCAACAGCTGTGGCGATTAGCGACACGCGACAGCACTTGAGCAAGCGGCTACGATGCACAAGTCCAACTATCTACCAAACAACAGGTAATAGGATGTGTCCAAGGCAATATAAGGCTGCAAGGGATACAACGGGCACGAAAACTAGAGCATCGCAACACAGATAGCAATAGATCAATAGGAGGGAATAAATACTATAAAAGTAAGATAGGTAGAAAGGGGGAGATGCTCGCCAGAAAACATTGTCGAAGGTTCATCCGAATATCGTGTCGATACTCGCATCAACTCAACGGCCTTATCCGCGAAGAAGCAAAACACTAGAATAAACATCGGATGCACTATTTAATAATACGGCAAAAGATCGGGCATGATGCATGTATGATGTATGACATGGCAAGATGCGATGCAATTAGGCAAGATTAAACGGAACCGGGGGTCCCGACAATTAAATATAGGGTTCTAGTTGTTTAGATACCCCGCATTTTAAATGTGGTATTAACATGGCAAAACATATGACCGGTTCGCTACACAAATTTAAATGGGACCAATATAAGACTGGATTTGCCCGCATATGGGCCCCATATTTAATTTAGGTGAATCGGCATAAGGCCCCCAAAACCCACATGAATATGCATGTAAGCATGACGCTTTAATATGCAACAAGTAATATATCATTTAATAGAATAAGGTCTCGGGTTTAGGTTCACACATTGGGTTCGACGATCTTGGTCTCCCAGGGGTTTGGGTTCGGGGGTCTTGGGATTCGACGAGGTTCGGCCTTCGGACCCCGGGGATCGGGCTTCTCGGCGCCCATGAGGAAGATCGTGTCGAGCCGTGGGGTTTGGTTCGGTCTTGGAGATGAACATGAATGTCCACGGTCGATCTTGCAAGGGCAAGCAGGTCTTGGCGGTGGCCTTGTCGGCGTTCCTCAGGTAGTCGCGAGCAACACCATTACCCTCGACCACATCTTTCTGGTCATAGCACACAATTCCCCCAACAGCTAGCATCATCTTGGCAAGTTGACCATGATCAACATTTCTCAAGCCTGTGTAGGAAAAAGGAAGGCGCATAAGTGTACATGCTGCAACACTTCAAGGAACAACAGACACAGGGGCTTCACCAGTACACGAGGACGTCGGCCTTGGACACACGCAGCACTGGGCACCCGCGGTCGAGGACGACCTAGCAGCAGGGATAGGCGACAAACTGGAGCGCAACCGTGGCTCCTAGGGTGCTGCAAGGTGTTGGGGACGCGACAACAGGACAAGGGCGCACCAGGGCGACCGGGAGCACCTGTGGAAGAGGGCAGGCGGTCAAGGCTCGAGGCGGGAGGAAGGGAAGCGGCGCCAGGGGGAGAGGTCGTCGATGGCATCCAGCGAGGAGGCGGCGCTCAGGGAGGCGGTGGCGGAGAGAGGATGGAGGGGTCGATGGGAGGCGGCAAGGCGCTGCGGCAGGCCGGGCTTGAGGAAGGCGAAATCTTGCGGCGGCACGGCAGGCGGTTCAGTGTGCCGGAGCAGAGGCGAGAGGGGCGGCCGGGCTTGCAGATGACGAGGGTGGAGGGGGGGCGGCAGGACACAGGCGGTGGAGCTCGAGCCGGAAAGGGGAAGGCTGGTGGCGGCGCTGAAGGAGAGGAGGCCAGGCGGCGGCGGGCGGCAAAAGGGGATCCTGGCGGCGGCGCTGGTTGGGAAATATCGAGAGGAGCGAGAGGCAGGGAGGGGATTGCGTGCGAGCGACGCGAGGAGGTGGGGTCGCGGGAGAGGGCCACGAGCGGGGCTACGGGGTGGGTCTAGTGATCGGGAACGGGCAGGTGGGGGTCGTGCCGTTGGCTGCGTGCGCGGCAGGATCGGGGTGTGGGTGGGTCGGAGTGTGGGTTGCCGCGTGGTGGTGTGGGTTGCGTGCTTGCTGCGCACGGGTGCGTGTGCTCACACGGCAGCGGCGGTAGGGGTGGGGATAGGATTGTCTAGGGTTTGGTTTGGGGTAGGTTAGATTAGGGTTTGCTAGGTAGGATTTAACTAGGCCGGGTAGTAGGTAGTCTGGCCCGGTTGGGCTTTTGGCTTGACCGGTTGGACGGCCTCCCCGACAAAAATAGTTTTTATTATTTTTCAATTGTAAAAGATTTATAAATAGTTTTTAGTCAAAACAAAGATCCGGACAAACCGACTTGATACTTTGAAATAAGAAGGGCTAGTGGAAAACAAAATAGGCTTTTCGGAAATAGTTTTAGACAGACATATGCAAGATGACATGACGATACTCAAATGCAATGTGGCATGATGACATGAGCATGGGGTCATGATGATGCAATGCACAAAAATAACGTGATTTTCTAGTAGTGGTTTTAGCGGGATGCCACAATTCGACACCACTAATAATGGATCTCGCCCTCGAGATCTGCCTCATGGTACCGGAAGAAGGGCGGCGATCTGAATCTTCTCGCATCGTGTAGATCCTCACGACACCACTAACAAGAGGTCGTTGTCCCTGATCGTTGAGAGAACACTCCGGAGAAACAAAGGACGAAGGTAGAGGTATCAAACGATAAGGCCACCTCTAACTTCCATGAGAAGAGGGAAAAGTTACATTGATCCACCAGTTCGATGTACAAGAGTGAACAGTAAGAGTCGGGTAGGGTGATCAGTCCATCCCGTACCCAAACTATCAACTCTATACATGAATAGGAAAATCAGGAAACATAACTCTCGAAAATTAGAATGAAGATCTTCATAAGCGGTATTCGGAACAAAGGGGTGATGCCAGCTCTGCATTGGATCTGATGTAGATGAGGTCATCACATCGGAAAACACCGGAAGATACCAAAGAATTTTTTATGAAAATACATAACGATTAGGTTTCACAATGGTTCCATTGGCATGAACAACACATGTTCAAGGTATACCCCAACTTCACCAATGCTCGTCCTTCTCATATATTTTTCCACGACACGGATATCCAGCAAGGTACCATATAGATAAAGATCTCAAGAACAAAAGATTGGATGAAGGGTACAACAGACAGGTTGCAGATTGATGATCGTAGCACCTCCGTTACAAAAGGGAGAAAACGAAACCCTGAAGGTACGACGGAAAACCCAACCACGAGAAATCCTAGACTCGAAGAGGGAGAAGAGAGCGGATTCAAAACACGTAGAGGTAAGAGAGGAATAGCAAAGGGGTAAGGAGTAAAATCAGACCTAATCAGAACTATCCAACCGATTTTGCAAAAATAGTTTTGACACTCTACTTCGGCCGTTAGCTAGGTTATACTACAGGCTGGACTTGTGGGGTATCGCAACTGCTGAGCTCTGATACCACTCTGTAACACCCTCAGAATCGGACCTATGCAAGTTTTAGCGAAACCCGCCAAACCCGCATAGAAACGATTCAAAGGCGCCCACCAGGCACTTTCGTGCGGGTGGAAAATGAAGTAATAACATTACACAACAGTCCTCGATGGGACCCATAGAACAGATATATATACAACACGACTCCATGAGTCAAGAATATAGATATACGATACAAAGATCCAAAACACCTTGAAAATGATAGAGCGTCCGTCTACGGACAAGATGCAAATGGGGCTAAGAGCCCTGACGAATAACCAATGGCGTCCATAACCCTGCCCAGGCCAAGCCGGAAGGGTAACCCTGCTAACAACGTCGATCTCAAAACCTGCTTAAACAAAAGGGGTGCCGACAAAGGGCAAAGGAAAAAGAGGAGCGTCAGTACTGAGGCCAGTACACGGCGAGACTAGAATTCGGCGGTCCTCGCCTACATAGGTATGGTGGACTGAAGCGGCAGCATGCACTAAACAACCTATAGAGACTCGATAAAACAGGCGGCTATCAGAGAGGGGTAAGAAAGACCTATCCGGAACCAACCTGATACTAACACCAAACAAACCCGTCCTGGTGTTTCCCCCCTCTAGACCACACGAGGAAAGTCAACCGAGGAACTCACACAGTTGGCAGTTTTATTTATTCAGTTATCGTTGTAGCAATTACTAGTCAGGTGTAGATAATCATCCTGATAAAATAAGCAGTGGGCAGTTTTAGTTAACCATTCCGTTATAGTTGCAACCCTTACTAATCAGATACAGATAGCATGAGATTACCCAAAACCCAACAGTTGTTGATACTTTTATTTAGCCATTCCGTTGTAGTTGCAATACTTACTAGTCAGGTACAATGGTCGCAAGCGACAAACCAAACAAGCAATTGTGGCAGTATTATTTAGCCATTCCATTATAGTGAAGTTGATTACTAGTCATTATAGAGTAAAATTTATAACACTACTTTAGTTATAGTTGTCTATGATCGAGATACTGTGCTCCAAGTCGTCCATAACATGACACGGCTTTCGAAAGTTTTAACCCGCCGGGTGCACAAATAGCAACACACACTCGATCAACCTCGGAAAACCAAATCAAAACCCAACGAGGACTTCACGACAAAGCAATCACAGGATTCAGAAATATTTCAGGTGCCACCCTTGAGTACACCAACGAAGTTAGTGACTTGAGACGGACCCGAGGTTTGTGGGGTCAGAAGCGACGGAACCCAAAACTGGGCTTGTCGATACCGCGTAAACGGTTCACAATTCCTAAACAATACAGTGTGCTCCTCGCACAATCGTAAATAAAGCAGTAGCATGGCATAGGTACAGGATAGTAAATAAAACCTCAAACTAGTTTGTGGCCCCAAGAAATAAGACTGAATCAAGCTCTGGCTCAGGGGGTCCCATAATCCTCCCGGATGTGGATAGCGCGATAAATCAAGGAACAGGTATCAAGTACTCGGGGTCCTATGGGACACAAGTGGGCGGTCGGAAACCAAATATTATCTATCACCCACCGATGCCTCTACTTACTTACTTCAATTTTAGTTGTTAAACAGGAATTAGAGTGCGCGATACGTAAAGCCATGATCATCTCCAACATCAACATGCGGCAAAACTCCAACAGCTGTGGCGATTAGCGACACGCGACATCACTTGAGCAAGCGGCTATGACGCACAAGTCCAACTATCTACCAAACAACAGGTAATAGGATGTGTCCAAGGCAATATAAGGCTGCAAGGGATACCACGGTCACGAAAACTAGATCATCGCAACACATATAGCAATAGATCAACAGGAGGGAATAAATACTATAAAAGTAAGATAGGTAGAAAGGGGGAGATGCTCGCCTGAAAACATTGTCGAAGGTTCATCCGAAGATCGGGTCGATACTCGCATCAACTCAACGGCCTTATCCGCGAAGAAGCAAAACACTAGAATAAACATCGGATGCACTATTTAATAATACGGCAAAAGATCGGGCATGATGCATGTATGATGTATGACATGGCAAGATGCGATGCAATTAGGCAAGATTAAACGGAACCGGGGGTCCCGACAATTAAATATAGGGTTCTAGTTGTTTAGATACCCCGCATTTTAAATGTGGTATTAACATGGCAAAACATATGACCGGTTCGCTACACAAATTTAAATGGGACCAATATAAGACTGGATTTGCCCGCATATGGGCCCCATATTTAATTTAGGTGAATCGGCATAAGGCCCCCAAAACCCACATGAATATGCATGTAAGCATGACGCTTTAATATGCAACAAGTAATATATCATTTAATAGAATAAGGTCTCGGGTTTAGGTTCACACATTGGGTTCGAGGATCTTGGTCTCCCAGGGGTTTGGGTTCGGGGTTCTTGGGATTCGACGAGGTTCGGCCTTCGGACCCCGGGGATCGGGCTTCTCGGCGCCCATGAGGAAGATCGTGTCGAGCCGTGGGGTTTGGTTCGGTCTTGGAGATGAACATGAATGTCCACGGTCGATCTTGCAAGGGCAAGCAGGTCTTGGTGGTGGCCTTGTCGGCGTTCCTCAGGTAGTCGCGAGCAACACCATTACCCTCGACCACATCTTTCTGGTCATAGCACACAATTCCCCCAACAGCTAGCATCATCTTGGCAAGTTGACCATGATCAACATTTCTCAAGCCTGTGTAGGAAAAAGGAAGGCGCATAAGTGTACATGCTGCAACACTTCAAGGAACAACAGACACAGGGGCTTCATCGATACACGAGGACGTCGGCCTTGGACACACGCAGCACTGGGCACCCGCGGTCGAGGACGACCTAGCAGCAGGGCTAGGCGACGAACTGGAGCGCAACCGTGGCTCCTGGGGTGCTGCAAGGTGTTGGGTACGCGACAACAGGACAAGGGCGCACCAGGGCGACCGGGAGCACCTGCGGAAGAGGGCAGGCGGTCAAGGCTCGAGGCGGGAGGAAGGGAAGCGACGCCAGGGGGAGAGGTCATCGACGGCGTCTAGCGAGGAGGTGGCGCTCAGGGAGGCGGTGGCGGAGAGAGGATGGAGGGGTCGATGGGGAGGCGACAGCACCGCGGCAGGCGTGGCTTGAGGAAGGCGAAATCTTGGCGGCGGCACAGGCGCGGTTCTGAGGCCGGAGCAGAGGCGAGAGGGGCGGCCGGGCTTGCAGATGACGAGGGTGGAGGGGGGGGCGGCAGGACATAGGCGGTGGAGCTCGAGCCGGAAAGGGGAAGGCCGGTGGCAGCGCTGAAGGAGAGGAGGCCAGGCGGCGGCGGGCGGCAAAAGGGAATCCTGGCGGCGGCGCTGGTTGGGCAATATCGAGAGGAGCGAGAGGCAGGGAGGGGATCCCAAGCGACGCGAGGAGGTGGGGTCGCGGGAGAGGGCCACGAGCGGGGCTACGGGGTGGGTCTAGTGATCGGGAACGGGCAGGTGGGGGTCGTGCCGTTGGCTGCGTGCGCGGCAGGATCGGGGTGTGGGTGGGTCGGAGTGTGGGTGGCCGCGTGGTGGTGTGGGTTGCGTGCTTGCTGCGCGCGGGTGCGTGTGCTCACACGGCAGCGGCGGTAGGGGTGGGGATAGGATTGTCTAGGGTTTGGTTTGGGGTAGGTTAGATTAGGGTTTGCTAGGTAGGATTTAACTAGGCCGTAGTAGGTAGTCGCCCGGTTGGGCTTTTGGCTTGACGTTGGGCCTCCCCGACAAAAATAGTTTTTATTATTTTTCAATTGTAAAAGATTTATAAATAGTTTTTAGTCAAAACAAAGATCCGGACAAACCGACTTGATACTTTGAAATAAGAAGGGCTAGTGGAAAACAAAATAGGCTTTTCGGAAATAGTTTTAGACAGACATATGCAAGATGACATGACGATACTCAAATGCAATGTGGCATGATGACATGAGCATGGGGTCATGATGATGCAATGCACAAAAATAACGCGATTTTCTAGTAGTGGTTTTAGCGAGATGCCACAATGGAGATGCGTTGGTGATGACGATGATCCTCTCCAAATTCCCCATCCCGACAGGGTGCTAGACGGAGTTTCTGGATCCAAATCTTGGTTTCTGGTGGCGGCGGTGGAGCGGAACTCTTTCTGGAAAACTATTGAACCCCCTTGGTTTTTAGGTAGAAAGGCAACTTATAGGCGCAGAGGGAGGCCGAGGGGGTGCCTGGGGTGGCTGCACCCCCTCCAGGTGCGGCCAGTGGTGGGCCCGCGCCTGGGGTGGGTGTGGGCCCCCTAGGCCTCCTCTCCATCTCGTCTTCTGGCTCTGCGGATCTTCTGGTGAAATATAATTTTTGGCATATTTTCCGGGATTTTTCCTGATAGTTGATTTTTTGCACAAAAACAAGACACCAAGGTAATTCTGCTGAAAACAGCGTCAGTCCATGTTAGTTGTATCAAAATCACACAAGTTTAGAGAAGAATCAATAGCAAAGTGTTCGAGAAAGTAGATACGTTTTGGACGTATCAGTATCCCTTGGTGTGAGTGCCTTTATGGAATATTAATGAGAAGTTTCATCATTTACTTTTTGCACTTCTTATTTTAGTTTGCAACTTGTGTTATATGATTGATCTTGTTGATTAGTATTGGTATCACTTTGGGAGCGTCAAGTAAATCTAAATTGGTTTTGGCAAGCCGAGCTCTCATCAGTAGCAACACTTTTTGAGGTTGGAAAAGTAAAGAGAAAAGCACTCACAGGTATTTTATACTATTTTCCTTCTTTCTTGACTGGTTCATAAGCTTAGTAGTCTTTAGTTAAGATCTTTTGTGTTTTCAAAGAAGATTGTATGTTTGTTTTTATCTCTTGTATGTTTGTTTGTTTGTTTCCTTCAACTCTTTTGCTTGCTACCTAGCCTTGCTAGCCAAAAACCTGTATTGAGAGGGAACACTTCTCATGCATCCAATCCTTGAACCAAAACCCTTGCCATTTGTGTCCACCATATCTACCTATTAGCACTATTGCTATTCCAAGTAAATTCTCGAGTTTCATCTACCTTTCAAATTAAAAATTCTTTTGTTATGTGAAAACTAGTTAGTAAAGCTCTCACGAACTTGATGACACACCTTATTTTCCCGCCCTTAATAAACTTTAACCATTGTGTCATCTATGTTGTATATGCTTGCACTTATATGTCAGGATTAGCAGAATTGCGCTGTCATGGGGAACGCTTTCAACAACTGTAAATATCTACCCCGTTGATATCATGATCTTTTGTTTGCGGATGTCGGTGGTGTGAAATAAAAGGAGATCTTGTAAGTCCATGGAATTATGTATATGTGTTAGAGGAACGCTGGGCCGCTAGCCTAAACCATTCATAATCATGGTGGAAACTTGCAGCATAACCATAGTGGGCAATCTATGAAGCATTCTTCTAATAAAAAAAGAGAGAGACAAAAAGAGGAAAGAAGAGAAAAAACCATCTTCCCATGGTAAATAAGAAGATTGCTGAGATGCTCATTGTTTGTTGCCTTGTTATTTTGATATGGGATAGCTCATGTATCACGGGGAAATGGGTACCCCGTTGGCGGTTCTCTATGATACACATGTATTTACTCACTGGCGAAGCTCTCGGTAGGGCGAGGTGGGGCGCTCGCCCTACCTTGGCTCGCGGCAGCAAGGTATATAGTATACGTATTCAGCTAGCTAGAATATTGATCGCTTGGGTTAAGAGAAAAATAGGAAAATGAGAAAGGAGCTAAACCATGTGTGTTAAACCGTGGGCTATGGTTTTTGGTCCGTATAGTCTCGCTATTGCATGGTGATGACCCACAAGTATAGGGGATCACAACAGTCTTTGCGGGTAGTATTACCCAATTTATTGATTCGACACAAGGGGAGCCAAAGAATACTTGCAAGCCTTAACAACTGAGTTGTCAGTTCAGATGCACCTGGAAATAGTTCTTGCTCACAAAAGTTTATCAGTAGCAATAGTTTGGTAGTACCAACAGTAAAGCAACAACAACAGTGAAACAATAGCAATAGTAACAGTAACGGTAACAGTGGGATTCGAGTGTGGTGGGCATAGGGATGGATGGACGGGCGTTGCATGGACGAGTCTAACCATGTAACTTCAAGATCTAGGGCATTGCAGATAAATAGTAACAAGCATCCAAGTAATAAACAATCCTAGGCATGTGCTCCAAATATTGTCATATGTGCTCGCAATGAGAACTTGCACAACATCTTCTGTCCAGCCAGCCCGTGGCAGCGGGGCCTCTAGGGAACTACTTGCAATTAAGGTGCTCCTTTTAATAGAGCAGCAGAGCAAAGCATTAACACTCTTGTGAACACATGTGATCCTCACACCACAGCCATCCCCTCCGGTTGTCCCAATTATTGTCACTTTGGGGCCTTTGGATCCGGACAATGATATGTGTACAAAACTTACAGATAAGATCATAAACAATACTATCATAATGATTCAATAATAATTCAGATCTGAGATCATAGCACTCGGGCCCGAGTGACAAGCATTAAGCATAACAAGTTGCAACAAAGTCAAATAGCACTAATAGATATACTAGGCACTATGCCCTAACAGATCTTATTCGATTACATGATAGAACTCATCCAATCCCTACCATCCCCAAGCCTACAGCGGGGGATTACTCACTCATGGATGATGGAAACATCGGTGGTTGATGGAGATGTGTTGGTGATGACGATGATGATGATCCTCTCCAAATTCCCCGTCCCGGCAGGGTGCTAGAACGGAGTTTCTAGATCCGAATCTTGGTTTCTGGTGGCGGCGGTGGAGCGGAACTCTTTCTGGACCCCCCCCCTTGTTTTTTAGGTCGAAAGGCAACTTATAGGCGCAGAGGGAGGCCGAGGGGGTGCCTAGGGTGGCTGTACCACCTCCAGCGCAGTCAGTGGTGGGCCCGCGCCTAGGGTGGGTGTGGGCCCCCCAGGCCTCCTCTCCGTCTCGTCTTCTGGTTCCGTGGATCTTCTGGTGAAATATAATTTTTGGCATATTTTCCGGGATTTTTCCTGATAGTTGATTTTCTGCACAAAAACAAGACACCAAGGTAATTCTGCTGAAAACAACGTCAGTCCTGGTTAGTTGTATCCAAATCACACAATTTTAGAGAAGAACTAATAGCAAAGTTGTGAGACCCTGGCGCATGGATTAGTAGGATTGATAGGAAACCCATACCAACAAGTTGCAACTTCTTTTCTGGAAGCTCATTCGAAAAGAATTCTAAGGTTAAGCGTGCTTGGCCTGGAGCAATTCTAGGATGGGTGACCGACCGAGAAGTGGGTACCGGGTGCGCATGAGTGAGGACAAAGTGCGCAGAAAAGACTAGTGTTGGTCTGTGGGGTTAGTCTAGAGATCCTATGGAGCTTCCAGAAGTGATAGCCATCGGTCCGGAGTGACCGGGGGTGTTACAAAGTGGTATCAGAGCCGACCCTCGCGGTTACATGGGCGTGTGCGGGTCAGTGGCGGACATGTGTATCATGGCGCGTGTGGCCCGGAGTGGACACGGCATGGCAATGTGCCGACACTGGACGCACAGACGTGTGCCAAGAGGGGACATTCCTGGCTTGTGGTTGATCGACGAGGACGTCGATCTTCTAAGGGTGGGTGTATGTGAGACCCTGGAGCATGGCTCAATAGGATTGATAGGAAACCCATACCAACAAGTTGCAACTTCTTTTTCGGAAGCTCATTCGAATAGAACTCTAAGGTTAAGAGTGCTGGCCTGGAGCAATTCTAGGATGGGTGACCGACCGGGAAGTGGGTACAGGGTGCGCAGAAAAGACTAGTGTTGGTCTGTGGGGTTAGTCTAGAGATCCTATTGAGCTGCCAGAAGTGACAGCTGTCGGTCCGGAGTGACCGGGGGTGTTACAAAAGTGTTCGAGAAAGTGGATACGTTTTGGACGTATCAACTCCCCCCAAGCTTAGCTTATTGCTTGTCCTCAAGCAATTCAATTGAAAACTGAGTGCGATAAAATAACTTTCACGAACACTTTGCCTCATATGATGTAAATATTCTTAGCACAGGAGTACATGCTTAGACAATTCATAATAAGGAGTATGCAACTAAGTCTGCTCAATAGTCATTTGCAAGCTATGAAGAGAAACCAACTCAATAATAATAAGTAGCATGAAACATAAACATAAGCAACATTGAAATGCTCATAATAAGGTATGATAGAGTGGTATCTCGCTTGCCTTTGTTTGAAGAGCACAATAAATTCCAAGGCACCTCTGAAGTTCACATGAAGACTAGAAGTAAAGATATCAGAGATACAAGAATCAAAGTCATGACATAATTAACCAAGTTTTGGAACAAACACAAAAATGACAACTATGCTCTCAAGAATGTGCTCATAAAATAAGTGGTGAATCAACAAGGTGGTGAAAATGGTTCTGTGAAGGTTTGAAAGACCCAATTGCTGAAAGGAAGGTACTCATTAGCTTTGAGATCTCATTTCCCTTATCATAGGCATATTCATGTGGTTAAGGTGAAAGTGAGGTCCACTCTGAATCATATGCTTGACAAACCATAGACTGGAAATCCCAAGTCCCTTGAGTACGATGGCCGCTCCGCATGCTACTCAACTTTGGTCACCTGAAAGTTCTTGTCATTGTAAATACATACATATCATCGAGAACCGCCAACGGGGTAACCCTTGCACATGGTACAGGAGCTTTCCCATAACCAAAATGACAAGGCAAGCAGACAATGAGCATCTCAGCAATCTTTTTATTTACCATATGAATAGCTTTTTATAGAGGATGCTTCATAGATGCTCCTTATGGTGATGCTGCAAGTTTCCACCATGATTAGGCATGGCTTAGGCTAGCGGCCCAGGCGTTTATATAACACAATGTATAGACTCCATGAACTCACAAGATCCCCTTTTATTTCACATCGTCGACATCCGTAAACAAAAGAGGAAGGTATCAACTGGATGAGATATCCAAAAAAAAGCTGAAAGCGTTCCCCGTGACAGCATGGTTCTGTTGACTCCCATCATATAATTAGCAAGCATATAACTTTCATGGACAGGTCACAATGGTTCAGAATTATTAAGCGCAAGGAATAAAGTGTGCCATCAAGTTCGTGAGAGCTTTACTAACTAACTTTCTCAAAACAGACAAACATTTTATTTTGGAAGAAAACACGGCATATATAAAATATGCACTGAAGTAGCAAATGATGCTAATAGGTAGGTATGGTGGACACAGCTAGCAGTATTGGTTTTGGGGAGTTGGAAGCACAGGTAGAGCACATACTCAGTGCAAGTGAAGGCTAGCAATAGAGAGGGAGCAACAAACGAGAGAGCAATAGCTGTCATAATCATGCTTGTAACAAAACAGGACTAATTATGGCATGAAAGTGATACAAGAACTCTGAGGCAAAATAAATCATCGAGGCTTACTGACTATTGATTAGTCATATGCATGCGTGAGCATGTGCCAAGTCGATTCACATGAAAAGTCAGAGGAGGATACCACAATATCATATCAAAGTATGAATAAAACAATGCAAGCAAACATTCATATGACATGCTACAAACTATTAGCAAGCTGGAGCTAATCATAGACAAGCAAGAACTACTAAGCATGCATAATGACATACACCTTACACAAACTGGCTAAGCATGCTCACAATAAAGAGTATATGTACAAGAATGAAACAAATAGAGTTCGTTACCAGCCTCTTACCACACCTCAAGTTGTCTTAATCTTCATTATTGCCCTTCACTTGTGTGACTTGAATAATAACATGAAACCAAAATCCATTGAGGACGGCTGAACCCTTGTGGCATCCCGCAAAACCACTACTAGAAAATCGCGTTGAATTTGTGCATTGCATCGTCATCATCATGCATTGTTTGCATAAAACTATTTTGCAAACCCCGATTTGTTTTCCAAACGACCCATCTTTTATTCAAACGCCAAACCCGGGGCTCCGGAGTATTTTGTTTTGTTGCTATTGGTTTGCAAATGGTCCAATTAGACTAAATAAAAATTTAAATTATTTTAGTAGGGGCAGTCGAACGGGCCAACCCGACCCGAACGACCGCCCCAGATTTTTCTAAACGGTCCAACCAGCCCACCCTTTATTCCTAAACCTACCCATCTTCCTACCCATCCCTACCCCTCCACCTCACCCTGGCCAATCCCTGGACGCCACGTCGTTCCTCCCCAAAACCCCCACCAACCCAGCGCTGACATGTGGCCACACCCACTCCCTCACAGCCCCACCCACTCCCTCTTCCACCACACAGCTCAGCACACCCGCACACAACATCACACACGCGCGCGCTCGGCCACACCGGATCCCACCTCCCCGCGGGTCCCACACCCTGGTCCACCCCGCTGCCTCCTTCCTGGCCTCTTCCTTCCTCCTCTATCCCCGCACGCAACCGCCCCCATCACTGTCGGCCGCGCCAGCACCCTCCTCCGCTCTCCCGAGCCTGCCGAGCCGACCACGCCGCCGCCTGCTGCCCGCCGCCCGCTGAGCCGCCGCCTCAAGCCCTGGCCTGCGTCCGCCAGGCCGAGCCCCACTGGGCTCCGCCCGCCCGAGCTCCTTCCGGTCCCGCGCTGCCCACCCCCTCAACCTCGCTGCCGCCTTCCTCCGACTGCCGTCTCGCCCGCCTGAGCCGCCTCTCGCTGCCTCTCAGTTGCCGCCGCTCCTCTGGTCACGGCAGCGGCCCCACCACCGCCTGCAAGCTCGCGGCCACCGAATGCCAAGTCAGCCGCCGCGCTGCTGCGCTGCTGAGCGGGCGCCCGCAGCCTCCGCCCAGCCCTGCCCCTGCCGTCTCCGCGGCTGCCGGCGTCGTCCGCTGCCCGCTCAAAGCGGCCTCGCCGTCTTCCCCGCCGCCAGGGAGCTCCGTTGGTCGCCGCCCGAGCACCCTGCAGCCCGGCGGCGCGCCCCGTCCTCCTCCCGCTGTCCTCCGACCGTCTCCAGCAGCGGTTCCTGCCTCTATCTCGCGGACTCGTCCCTCCCAGCACCGCGTCGGCCTCGGCTCCGTATGCGTTCTTTCGGCCCGTGCCTCTGCTGCTATACGCTTTGTGCAGATAAGTTGGTTGCTATGGTTCTGAACAAGATCGGTTCCGTAGTTGGTGCGGCCCAGTAGCAGTAAAACGACACCCCGGTGCCGGTTGCAAGTCCACACCAGACCGTTCCCGTTGAGGACAGGAACCCTTCCAGCCAATTGCGACAACGAGCTCGACACCGACAACCGAGGGGGAACCCCGAGTACTTCGCCGCGGAAACTAGGAGCGATAACGCCAAGACCGAACCCGACACTACAAGTTCGTCAGGAACCCGACGCCAAGATCGCCCGGAGGCCGAACCCCGCGGACCGACATGCCCTTCTTCACGGATATGACAAGCACTCCGCCCGGACACCAAGTGTTTCACCCGAACGCCAAGACCGACCCGACACGCGGACCCGGCAAGTTCTTCTCGACGACAAGATCATCGACATAGAACCCGAAGGACACATGTGCGACAAGGACTCCCTCCAGGACGCCAGGATCGTCGCCATGGCCCGAAGACCCCGGATGCGCCAAGGCCTACCCCCCCTCGATGTCCGAGAACGATTCCGTCAAGTTCGTCGAACCCTGAACCCCGAGATCTGACCCCCCGTCGAACCCTGGACCCTGACCCCGAACCCGGAACCCCAAGTTCGTCGAACCCTAACAAGATCGCCGAGACCCCTAATGTGTGAACCCTTCCCGAAACCCTACTTTTATAACATAATATGACTTGTCGCATAATAATTGTCATTCTCGCATGCATATCTGTGGTTTGGGGGCCTTATGCCGATTCACCTAATAATTAAATATGGGGCCCATATGCGGGCAAATCCAGTCTCATATCGGCCTCATTTAAACTTGTGTAGCGAACCGGTGATATATTCTGCCCTGATAAACAACATTTAAATTGCGGGGGTTCTAAACAACTTGAACCGTTTATTAATTGTCGGGACCCCAGTTCCGCTTAATATGAACTAATTACATCGCATCTTTGCCATGCCATACATCATACATGCATCATGCCGATCTTCTGCCGTTTTATTAAATATTGCATCCGGTGCTTCTCCTAGTGTTTTGCTTCTTCGCGGATAAGGCCGTTGAGTTGATGTGAGCTTCGCCCCGATCTCCGGTTGAACCCTTCGACATGTTTTCAGGCGAGCATCTCCCCCTTTCTACCTATCTTACTTTTATAGTCTTTATTCCCTCCTGTTGATCTATTGCTATCTGTGTTGTGATGCTCTAGTTTTCGTACCATGGAATCCCGTGCAGCCCTATATTGCCTTGGACACATCCTATTACCTGTTGTTTGGTAGATAGTTGGACCTGCGCGTCGTAGTTGCTTGCTCAAGTGCTGATGTGTGTCGTCATATGCCACAGCTGTTGATGTATTGCCGCATGTTGTTGTTGGAGATGATTCTAGTTTTACTTATCGTCACTTTAATTTCTGTTTAACAACTAAAATTGAATAAGCGGAGGCATCGGTGGGTGATAGATAATATTTGGTTTCGAGCCCACTTGTGTCCGTAAGACCCGAGTACTTGATACTGTTCCTTGATTTATCGCTATCCACATCCGGGAGGTATATGGGACCCCCGAGCGAGCTTGATTCACTTATTTCTAGGGCCACAAACTAGTTTGAGGTGTTTTTACTATCCTGTACTTATGCCATGTTTACCGCTTTATTTACGACAGCGAGGAGCACACTGTATCGTTAGGAATTTGTGACCCGTTACGTGGTATCGACAAGCAGCCACACTTTCGGGTTCCCATCGTTCCATCACGCCCCACAAACCTTGAGGCCGTCTCGAGTCATTAGCTTCGCTATGGATTCTACTTAAGGGTGGCCCTGAAATATTTCTGAATCCTGTGATTGTTCACGTGAAAGCCTCGTTGGGTTTTGATTTGGTTTTTCCGAGGTTGATCGAGCGTGTGTTGCTATTGGTGCACCCCGCCGGTAAAACTTTCTCAAAGCCGTGTCCGCGGATATGGACAACTTGGAGCACGATATCTCGATCATAGACAAGCATAACTAAAGTTTACTGCTATAAATTTGACTTATAATGACTAGTAATCAGCTCCACTACACGGAATGGCTAATTAATACGCCCACAATTGCTTGTTTGGTTGTCGCCATGCGACAATTGTATCGACTAGTAAGTATTGCAACTAGCGGAATGGCTGAATAAAAGTACCAACAACTGCTGGGTTTTGGGTTTATCTCATGCTATCTCATGTCGATTAGTAATTGTTGCAACTACAACGGAATGATTAAATAAAAGTGCCCATCGCTTATTTTATCGTGACGATTATCTAAACTGACTAGTAGAGTGCCGCAACTATAATCGAATAAGTAAACGCCAACCGTGTGAGTTCCTCGGTTGACTTCCTCGTTTGGTCTCGAGGGGAAACACCAGATGGGTTTGTTTGGTGTTAGCTTCGTTGGATCCGGATAGGTCTATCTTACCCTCTCGATATCCGCCATTGTACCGAGTCTCTATAGGTTGTTTAGTGCATGCACGCCGCCATCCACCATACCTATGTAGGCGAGGACCGCCAATTCTAGCCTCGCTGTAATCGGCCTCGATCGACGCTCCTTCTTTGTTTTCGCTTTGCCCTTTGTCGGCCCCTTTGTTAAGCAGGTTTTGAGATCGACGCCGTTAGCGTGGTTACCCTTCCGCTTGGCCCAGGCAGGGTTATGGACGCCATTGGTTATTCTTCAGGGCTCTTAGCCCCATTTGCTTCTTGTCCGTAGTCGGACGCTCTACCGTTTTCAAGGTGATTTGGATCTTGTATATTATATCTGTATTCTTGACTCTTTGAGTCGCTGTTATGTATATCTGTTCTGTGGGTCCCATCGAGGACTGTTGTGTAATGTTATTACTTCGTTTTCCACCCGCACGAAAGTGCTTGGTGGGCACCTTTGAATCGTTTCTATGCGGGTTTGGCGAATTTTTCTCAAACTTGCATAGGTCCGATTCTGAGGGTGTTACAACCCTGCAAAGAACTCAAAAACCAAAGAAGAACAACAAATATTTTTGGTGTTTTCGATTTTTAGAAACAAGCAAACAAAGAAAAGCAAACCAAACAAGAAGCAAAGAAAGCAAAATCTTGTTGGATATTTCTTTTAAGGCAAACCAAAGCAAAGAAACAAACCAAAAGAAACAATGAAAATATTTTTGGTATTTTTGGGTTTTTAGAAAGAAGCAATAAAAACCAAAAAGAAAGCGAAACAAAGGATATACAAAGAACCGACCGAACATGATATATATATGAGTGTGATGTCGGTGTACCTCCCCCCCAAGATTAGGCTTTTGGCCTAAGTGGGATTCAATCCCATGGTGCCCAAGAGGATGTACCTCTGTAGTATGTCGAGGAAGCTCCCTCGTCCTGGTACGAGCTCGAGGCCTCCCCTGTGTAATACGCAGAGGGGTCGTATGATGGTGCTTCCTCCTGATAGTGCCTCTGGAAGTTAAGAGAGTGAAGCTTATCATCCATCTCCGCCTTCGAGCGTGAGAAAGGTCCCTGAGAAATACTAAAAAAAGTGGTTTGGGGTAGAGGGATCTCTCTCTCTTCCCCATCCATAAACAGCATTCTATAAACCAAGTTCTCAAGAGTAGAGCTAGTGGTGACAAAGTGGTGCGCCTTCATGGCAGCAAGATCAAGCCTCTGAGGAGCCAAAACTGTATCATGTGGATCAACATCAATGTTCAAGGCAGCAGCAACACGAGCAGTAATAATTCCCCCATAAATGGGTCCCTTAGCAGCTAAACGACGAGCAATGAGAGAACCAAGATTATACTTATCCTCATTGTTGAGAGCAGCACCTAAGAAGGCCAATTGATAATTGGAAATATTACTAGTGTTCTCCCTACCAAGAACACTAGTGGCAAGATAGTAGGCAAAGTACCTGATGGCTGCGAGTTGAATATTCTTTATCTTTCCTCGCTGAGCTCTGCGGTCATCATCATTGGTTATTCCTCGGTAAAGCTCCAACAAATCAGCGGGAAGAGCTGGAATCTTCTTTGATGACCCAGCTGTACCAAGTCCCAGGGCCTTGCAAAATTGCTTCAAAGTCATAGAATGAGCCCTGCCATAAATTTTGAAAGACACAAGAGGCTTGAACACGCTTTTAGTAAAGGAGAAACTCTCCACAAATGTTTTAGTAAGCAAAGCATATTGTGCACTCTCATACTGCATGTAACTTGTTATTCCAGCCCTCTGAACCAAAGTCATAAAATCATTAAAAATCCCAGCAGATCGCAAGAAAGTTTGGCAAGGAGGTGGAGGGGTGCGCATCCCCTTCATCTCCCTCATCACCAAATCGCGTAGTGATGAGATCCTCATTGTATGAGGGTATAGTACTGGTAGATGACCTTGGAAGCCTTGCCCTTCTAGGTGCATCACTCTCAAATATATCACCAAATGTGTGGTGGTCCATGACTTCACTTTTCTGAAATTTTAAACAACCATCAAACCAAGTGATTTATAAGTTGATAGATGATGAGCAACTACTATAGGAACTTGCTAGAGGACTACACATGCATCAAAACAAAGTTTCTAAGCATAGAACAAGCATGCAAGCTCAAACAACCTGTCACCTATAGCAGCAAAATACTCAAGATACAATCTACCAATCACAAATCTAATTGGACAAGTGGAGGAGGCACATACCAAGGAACAATCCCTCCAAAAAACAGCACTTGAGATGGGATGAACAAGGAGATCGAAAATCGCGAGCATGAACAACAAGAACTCGAGCTTGAGCAAGTTTTCCGGTGTTTTCCGGGAGAGAGAAAGAAGATGGCTTTGAGGAGGCAGCCTAGAGGGGCCCACCCAGGCGCCGCCACCTGGTAAGCCGCGCCTACCATGGGTGTGGTGGCCTGGGGTGGCCCCCTGGGTCACTCCAGGTGCCTCTTTGCCCCTTTTTTCTAGGAAAAATTTATTTTGAATTTTTTGGGATTTTTCGGAAAACTTTATTTTTGGGCAATTTTCAGGGTATGAAAATTGATTTTCTCGCAGAAACAGTTTTTTCAGAAGAAGCAAAAGCAAACCAAAAGCCAAACTGCAGGAGCTCTAAGAAACTCAAACAAGCAAACAACTAGCAAAAATAAAGCTAAAGCAAAGACTAGGAAGGAGAAAAGTAAAAGAAAGCAAGTATAACCACCGTGGAAACATTATTTTGTTCATTAAAATCCTTTTGTTAACAAGGTTGATCAAGTCTTGTTACCAAAACAATCTTATATGAAGCAAAAACTTTGCATTCCACAAGGTGATTATGTTACCTCATACTTCATAGTAATGGTCCCAATCGTAATAGTTTCAAAATTTTCTTGTGGAATGGGACAATATATTTCTCCAACCTTGATGCTCTCAATATTTTCAATGGAATTCAGGCAATAGCTCTTAACAACCTTCTTGCAGAAATAGACAGTGTGCTCTTTGTCATTAATATTAAATGTTACTTTTCCTTGATTGTAATTGATGACAGCACCTGCAGTATTAAGAAAAGGTCTCCCAAGAATAATAGACATATTATCATCTTCATGCATTTCAAGCACAACAAAATCAGTTAAAACCATGCAATTATGAGCAACTTGAACAGGAACATCCTCACATATACCAACAAGAATAGTAGTTGACTTATCAGCCATTTGCAAATATATATCGGTTGGTATCAACTTTTCTAGCTGGAGTCTCTTGTAGAGACAAAAAGGCATAACACTAACTCCAGCTCCCAAATCACATAAAGAAGTTCTAACATAATTATTTTTAATGGAGCAAGGAATAGTTTCTATACCTGGATCACCAAGTTTCTTTGGAACCTTACCATTGAAGGAGTAATTAGCAAGCAGAGTAGAAATCTCCTCATTAGGAATCTTCCTTTTATTAGAGACAATATCCTTCATATACTTTGCATAAGGAGGCAACTTAATAGCATCAGTCAAAGGAATTTGCAAGAATAAAGGTTTCATATACTCACAAAACTTGTTGTAGTGTTCCTCCTCCTTTGACTTGTGTTTCTTACCTGGAAAAGGCATAGGTTTCTGCACCCAAGGTTCTCTCTCTTTACCATGTTTATTAGCAATAAAATCTTCCTTTGTGTACCTAGTGTTCTTAGTGTGCTTCTCAGGTTCTTCATCACCTTCCTCCTTATCAGGAGACTCATTTTTATCATTACCACTCTCAGTTTCAGCATCAGAGACATATATACTATTAGGATCTACAGCAGTTTCAAGTGGTTCCTCAACTCTCTAATATTTCTTTTTCTTCCTCTTATGAGGACTACCACTATCTTCATCTTGTTGGGAAACCTGCTCTATTCTTTTAGGGTGTCCTTCGGGATATAAAGGATCTTGAGTAGCTATACCACTCCTGGTTCTAATTCCATAAGCATGTTTATCTCCTGAAGGATTAACTAGCATATCCTTTTGCACCTTAGCAAGTTGATCAAGTTGAGTTTGAACCATTTGAAAGTGTTTACAAAGCATTTTAATATCATTAGAAGTTCTTTCCACAGTATCATTCAACTCATGGATAGCTCTAGAGTTTTCCAATAAATGATTCTGAACTTGATTATTAAAATAGCCTTGCTTAACAATAAATGTGTCAAGTTCCTCTAAACATTGATCAGGAGGCTTACCATAAGGAATATCACCGTCATCAAAGTGTTGGAGAGAGTGTACCTCAATAGTAGATGACTGGGGAATTGGCTTACATAATTCTTCTATAGGAGGTAGATTCTTCACATCTTCAGGGAAATCGGTACCCCGCGAGGCTGGCGAAGTTTAACAAGAAGTAGCTCTAATACCTTTATCCTTTAGACACTTCTTAGCTTCCTTCATCACTTCATCATTTAATGCAATAACTCCCCTCCAAAAGGACCTAATGAACCACTCGCATCTAGCACAGTAGAAGTAACATCATGAGTATCAAAAGCAGTTTCAGACTCAGTACTAGTAGAAGTTTGTGTAGCATGTGTATGTGGTGGTGGTGTAACAAGCTTACTTATAACAGACGGTGAATCAAGAGCAGCAGAGGTGTTTAGGACTGTACCTCTTCTTGTAGTGGATGGTAAAATAGGGAACTTTACATCACGAGACTTACCCATGATGAAAGGAGTAGCAGTGAACAATAGTAAATCCAAGTGAACTTACATATAAAGCTATGCTCCCCGGCAACGGCACTAGAAAATAGTCTTGATGACCCACAAGTATAGGGGATCGCAACAGTCTTCGTGGGTAGTATTACCCAATTTATTGATTCAACACAAGGGGAGCCAAAGAATACTTGCAAGCCTTAACAACTGAGTTGTCAGTTTAGCTGCACCTGGAAATAGTTCTTGCTCACAGAAGTTTATCAGTAGCAACAGTTTGGTAGTAGCAACAGTAAAGCAACAACAACAGTGAAACAGTAGCAATAGTAACAGTAACGGTAACAGTGGGATTCGAGTGCGGTAGGCATAGGGATGGATGGACGGGTGTTGCATGGATGAGTCTAAACATGTAACTTCAAGAACTAGGGCATTGCAGATAAATAATAACAAGTATTCAAGTACTAAACAATCCTAGGCATGTGCTCCAAATATAGTCATACGTGCTCACAATGAGAACTTGCATAACATCTTCTGTCCAGCCAGCCCGTGGCAGCGGGGCCTCTAGGGAACTACTGGCAATTAAGATGCTCCTTTTAATAGAGCCCCAGAGCAAAGCATTAACACTCCGTGAACACATGTGATCCTCACACCACAGTCATCCCCTCTGGTTGTCCCAATTATTGTCACTTTGGGGCCTTTGGATCCGGATAATGATATGTGTACAAAACTTACAGATAAGATCACAAACAATACTATCATAATGATTCAATAATAAGTTCAGATCTGAGATCATGACACTCGGGCCCTAGTGACAAGCATTAAGCACAACAAGTTGCAACAAAGTCAAATAGCACTAATAGAGATACTAGGCACTATGCCCTAACAGATCTTATTCGATTACATGATAGAACTCATCCAATCCCTACCATCCACAAGCCTATAGTGGGGGATTACTCACTCATGGATAAGGGAAACATCGGTGGTAGATGGAGATGTGTTGGTGATGACGATGGCGATGATCCTCTCCAAATTCCCCATCCCGGCAGGTGCCAGATCAGAGTTTCTGGATCTGAATCTTGGTTTCTGGTGGCGGCGGCAGAGCGGAACTCTTTCTGGAAAACTATCGAACCCCCCTCGATTTTTAGGTTGAAAGGCAACTTATAGGCGCAGAGGAGGTCGAGGGTGCACAGGGTGGTGAACCCCTCGGCGACCATTGGTGGGCCCGCGCCTGGGGTGGGTGTGGGCCCCCCAGGCCTCCTCTCTGTCTCGTCTTCTGGCTCCGTGGATCTTCTGGTGAAATATAATTTTTGGCATATTTTCCGGGATTTTTCCTGATAGTTGATTTTCTGCACAAAAACAAGACACCAAGGTAATTATGCTGAAAACAACGTCAGTCCGTGTTAGTTGTATCCAAATCACATAAGTTTAGAGAAGAAACAATAGCAAAGTGTTCAAGAAAGTGGATACATTTTGGACGTATCACATGGCTGGGCCTATTGCGTCTGATCGAGCAAGGCTAAAGTTGTCTCGACCGCACGTCGTGAGTCATGTCGCTTTTTGGCTTCTGAATTATGGGCAAGAAGAGAAACTGATGGAGGGAACTTCCGCAATTTCAGGGAGAGAAACGAGATACCAATCGAGAGAACTCAGGCTAGGAACTGCCCCTAGCGGTGGCTACGCGGCGTGATCTTCATGATCAGGTCGAAGGGAGCTGGGTTAGGGCCGTGCCGGAATGTCGGTGGTACTAGGGGTGATTGGGCATCGGCCACTCGCCGGCGGTGGCTTAGCCTGGGCAACACCACTACGACGCGGCCAGGCAGGGGATCACCCCTTTTTGTTGATCTAGAGTCCTTCCCCTTTTGCTCTAGATTCCCATCCCGAGTTCTGCCTTTTCCATAAGGGGAAAGGTATATTTTTTCCAGAATTTTGCATACGGCTACAACACTTGTGTTTGTTTGATGAATTTGTAAAACTTCACTATCAGTAGGTTCTACTTCTGGAATCGTACTATTAATTTTTTTGCGAAACACGAAATATATTAATCATCCACAAGTGTTACAATCTTCAGTACAGAGTCTAGGGAGTATTAAAACTTCACTATTAGTAGTTTCTACTTCTATTCAACTATGTTGCTATTTTTATTGTACTAAGTGATTTATCCTTAGGATCATATAGATTATTATTATGTATAGATAACTTTTTCGTACTAGTACTGCATATTTTTATGCTTTAGATTGAGCCCGACCTTAATTTTTTGTCGTCCTTCGCCACTGTATTTACTATGACAAGAACTTACCGATAACTAAAGTTGAGTAGCATGAGGAACGGACCTCGTACTCAAGGGACATGAGATTGCCAACTTATACTTCATCAAGTTTATACTCCATCTTTGTTCACTTTAACCTTAATCACCTCAAGATGCTTATGATAGGGACAATGAGAGCTCAAAGCTAGTAAGTACCATAATATTTTGGAAGCTCTTTATGAAATTTGAAATCCCTGCTTCCCTCTGTGAAGGGCCTTTCTTTCACTTCTTAGTTGAGTCAGTAAACCTATTCCTTTCTACCTCCAGCAAGCATTTGAGTTGTTGTGTTTCAATCATTCATATGATGATTTATTCAATCATGTTTCTTATCTTCTTTGTTTTGCACAAAACTCTTATCTGAATGAATATTACTTTGAATGCCATCATTGTGAAAAGTCTTTTATGTTTGAGCAAAAGGACTCCGGTTATGAATTTCATTACAAAAGCTTTGCTTGAAAACTATATGATTTGTCAACTGATCTCTGACCAGGACCAAAGTTTGCCATTACCAATTATGATTTGTCTTTATGCATCTTTATTATGACCCCCATACTCGTTGCAAGTTAAGTTATATAATGGTGAGTTGCTTTCTATTATGAGTTGTGTATTGGTAAGTGTTATGCTTCTTGACCGTATTCTTTTTATCGACACTTCACTCTATAAACCTGTGGGCATGTTTACTGAGCTCAGTTTTCGCTTGGGGACAAGCGAGGTCTAAGCTTGGGGGAGTTGATACGTCCATTTTGCATCACTATTTTATATCATAATTTACTGCTTTTCGTTGATATAATTTATATTAAGAAGTGTTACTTATGTTATTTCATCTATTTTTGCATGTTGGATGAATTTTGGAGGATAAGCTTGGGGGAGCTCAGTTTTCGCTTGGGGACAAGCGAGGTCTAAGCTTGGGGGAGTTAATACGTCCATTTTGCATCACTATTTTATATCATAATTTACTGCTTTTAGTTGATATAATTTATATTAAGAAGTGTTACTTATGTTATTTCATCTATTTTTGCATGTTGGATGAATTTTGGAGGATGAACTGTGGGAGTCAGGATTCTGATGGAAAAAAGCGGTTTTTTGATGCAATTTTTGCGAAGATCAGAAAATTCCAGAAAATAAATGGATAATCCTATTTTTCTAAAAGACGAAGGAAGCAAGAAGGGGAGGTAGAGATGGGCCACACGGGGCCCACACCCCCCCCATGCACGGTCCACCCTGGGCTGTGCCACCAGGGAGTGTGGCCACCCTCGCCCACCTCCTGCTCCGACCTTTCGCCTATATCTTCTCCTCAAAACCCTAATACATGGGGAGCGACACAAAAATATTCCGCCTCTGCGGGACGGAAACTACAGAGAGAGAAAGAGCTCTCTGGCATGTAGATTTCTGTCAGGAAAATTCCTTCCCGAAGAGGGGAGATCGTCGCCATCAACACCATCATCAAGCTAGACTTCATTGGGATCATCATCATCATCCACACCATCATCTCCATCATCACCACTTCATACCGGTGTAACAATTGTATTGAATCTTGCATAGTTCTTAGGGGAAACTTTCTCGGTGTTGATTACTTTTGTAGTCGATGCTTGTGTGTGGAACCATTAAATTATTGTTTATGTTCGGATTGTTATTCATCATCATATCATCTCTGATCTTGATCCATATGATGTCTCGTGAGTAGTTCGTTTAGTTCTTGAGGACATGGGAGAAGTCATGTTGTTAGTAGCGGAATTGTGTTGAGGTATTATTCAATGTTTTGATATTTAAGTTGTGGTGCTATTCTTCTAGTGGTGTCATGTGAACGTCGACTACATGATACTTCACCATTTATGGGCCTAGAGGAATGCATTGTTTATTTGGCTATTAATTGTGGGGTTGCTGGAGTGACAGAAACCTGAACCCCCGTTAGGAAACCTTTGCATAAGGGAGTTTAGGATCTTAGAGTTTAATGTTGTGGTTAGGTTTTTATCTTAATTACTTTCTTATAGTTGCGGATGCTTATAAGGGGTTTAATTACAAGTATGTATTAGTCCAAGTAAGGTCGGTACATTAGCACAGGTTCACCCACACAACACGTATCCAACCAAAGAACATTAATCAACTATATGAAGCGAAAGCACTTGAAAGTATTCCCATGTGTCCTCGAGAACGTTTGGTCCTCATAAGTAATACAGCCGGCTTGTCCTTTGCTAAGAAAGGATTTGGCCACTTGCTGCAATTATTTGCTGTCTTTATTTATTTGCACTTTATTTATTTGCATTATCAAAACCCCTAAAAATCCGTTTGCTAAGTATTTTCAGAGAATTCCTACTCCAAACCACTAGTCAACACCATCTGCTCCTCGTTGGGATCTACATTCCTATTTATCAAAAGTACTACGATACACCCCTATACTTGTGGGGTCATCACGCTCTGGCCGGCAAGAAGGGAGACGACGCCGATGGAGACCATGGTGTGGCATGCATCTCCGGCGGAGGCATCCGCCTCGGGTGAGCCGACGGGAGGATCTTGCGCCCAGGCGACATGGTGTCGTCTTCCTCTGGGAGCCGGTGAGGCAGTGGGGGCGGCGCGGCTGCCTGGCGATGCAAGCTTCAGCGGGGGAGGCGCAGCTGCCTGGCCCGGTGGTGCAGCGGCACATGAGGAGACTCGCGCGTGCGAGATTGAAACTGCCGAACGGAGGTCGTAGATAAGTTTTTTTCCGGGTCCAACCTATACTACACACGCGAGCTAGCGACCCTCCCCGGGGATCAGTTCAATCCATCCCCCGGGGGGATGGTATCATTTTCCCTATGTTTAAGGTGACTGCGAAAGTCGAAGTGCATGTACGAGCCAACTATTGGGACGAACGTAACATCTAATGGACTTTGCTGAAAAACATTATCCTAGTAATCAGATTTCATTGGGTAAAGTCAAGATGGTTACCCGCAGCGGCGGAGTTAGCTAAGTATACCGGGGGGGCAAAATGAAATTATGGATGTTTTGGGGGCAAACGACACTACCTTTTCTTTTCTAGCACCCCAAAAAATTCCTTCAATGATTTTTAAAAATCTGGGGCGACGGTGGCCCCCCTTGACATGAATGTAGCTTCGCCAAATGGTTACCCAGTTAAAATACCAAAGTATGGTACATAATAAAATAAAAAACCTTAGAATTTTGCATAAGGTACACACCATACTATCGAAATCGAAAATAGGGTAACAATTAATGACTTCAAAAACACGAAATAGCTGATGAGCCTATTTCACATAACCAATGATGATTACAGATTTTGCCTTGAGTCATATTATAGTGGTGATCAATTCCTTTCGTGGATGGATTGAAATAACCGGCTTTGGTATTCAAGATTGATCACTTTTATTTTCCTCGAGATCATAAAGATCGGTCATCTAGCGTGTATTTCTGACTCTAAGTGAAAAATCGTTCTCATGTACCTCTTCCATCTAAAACCTTTTTATGCAGGGCCCACAACCAAGTTACTGAAATCTATATCGGAGCTATAGGGTCGATAGACCCATAAGCAAAGATGGTTCACTCTCACATAAAGAGATGGATATTCGATGTATTTAGCATAGTAACACTTTTTTGATGTCGAATTAGCCTCAATCTCTTTGGTAATTTATCTTTTCGTGTTGCGAGCCATGCATGCAACCCATATGTTTCTTTTCAAAATGTTTTATCTCTTATAAACCGGAATTCGAAATTAAGATCCATTCTTAGAGTTGGCTTTGTCACGATGAGATTTTTGAAATTAGATCTCATGTTGTTGACATGTTTTGACCTTATTTTTTTCGACCTAGTTGCCAGATTATAGTCACTTGGTCACCAGGTGGGGTGAAGTTGGTTACCAGGTTAATATCAAATGGTTATCAGATTTTCCAAAATTCGCTCCTCACCAATGTAAGCCTCACTTGATGGTAATATTATATTTTACGTGTTTAAAGTGGATCAAATATTCACTCTTTGGATATAAAACATTTTTTTATGGTTGTGTTATTTGGATGCTAACAGTTAACTGGTAAGTATAGTACAATAATCTGGACGATAAAACATATTAAAATGAGATCTTGTTTAAGGTACTCGTTGATATGAACCACAAAATTTTTGAATCCTAAAAAAATTCCCTGCATGCATGTAGTCATTTCTATTTCGGCCTTATAGGAGCGGATTCTAACACCACCCGCTGGATGCAAAGAATTCTGTGGACACATACTCTAAGAATATTTGCTTAATAAAACTTTTGTTATTTTTAAATCCTCTAAGATAATGAGATAATTATGCCAGGTGGGTTTCGATTGTCTGGTCACCGGTGCACATGGCGCGTGGCTTTTGGCATGCTTTTTTGTACAAGCCCGTCTCTAACCCATGGAATCTTGGCAATTGCCTAGGGCCCATGCCTAGGAGGGGCCTATAATTTATATAGGTGCACATCTGCTTGTTGTGTTTGGCTGGAAAATAGAGAAAAGGCACACTGGGCCATTGGTGAGAGGAGAAAACACGTAGCAACATGAGCATCACTCTGCTCGCCACTTCTGGTCACTTGTACGTGCACATTCAATCAGTGAATTGAAGGATACAATCTTAATTAGCATGAATCCATGATCGTATTCTGACTCTTTAGCCAACCAGACAGGAAAACATCATAGTATGTTACATGTTAGATTAGGATTCCATTTTTATGTACTCCTTTTATATCTAAATTAATTGTCTCCGATTTGTTTAGATTCAGATGTATCTAACATAAAATTTGCCTAGATACATCTGAATCTAGACAATCAGAGTCTATTAATTTAGATCGGAGAGAGAGTAGAATGTATTTAATAGTTTCTTCATAATTTTAGGTGATACCATTTTAATATTTACATGTCACATTTGAATGGCTTGACTACATGTTGTATTAAGAAGAATCTTGGAAAATATTGATCTTTAGACGACTCATTGGAATTTTGTTCTTATTAAAGTAATCAAACAGAAGAAAATATGCCTTATATTTTTCTAATATTTTAATCTTTCCATCGTAATATGACATTCTTAAGTGTTTTAGTAACTTTTACTCCCTCTGTTTCAAAATATAAGATGTTTTAGGTTTGTGAAGAAAATGAATCTAGACTTGTTTTAGTACGTAGGTTTACTCAACTTTGGGATGAATCTATACACTAAAAAAAGTCTAGATTCATTTTCTTTACAAACCTAAAACATCTTATATTTTGAAAAGGGGGAGTAATATTTTGTATGTGAAAATGATTAGATAATAACTTTTAATATTTTGCATGTGAAAATGGATACATATATTGTCTCCATTCCTAGTTGGGTGCATTATATTTTAACCTTAGGGACCCGCGTGGTCCATTCGGCCTAGGGCCCCACAAAATATAGAGCCGGCCCTGTTTTTCTAGTATGGAAAACCGATTCACCTCCTGGTCTAGACTGGTCCATACATCCCTTTCTTCTTTTTTTTCGATAAAGGGTGTTTTATTACTTAAAGAGTTTTAAGAATTACACCCGTCCTCTGCATAACTAGGATGCACACAGCCGCCAAAATCCGGAAATCCAAACATAAAAAACATAGGCGAATTACATATCATAATGAGAAATTGTAAAGCGCCTAAGGAGCTGAAGGTAGGTCAATCCGCAGATTATGTTGCCAGCCAAATCGGGTGAACAAATCCCGCGCCGTGTCCTCCAGCCGCGTACACACCTCCGTGAAAAGCTCGCGGTGATCCGCATGATGAAGTGCCGCCCAATACCGAAGGGTGCCAGTGCATCTGTAAATAACCTGCATAAGTGAACAGCCTGTATCATTAAACACTTTATCATTTCTACATAGCCAAAGCGACCATATAATAACAATCGCTCCTACCCGAAGAAGTAACTTATACTTGCGATCTATACCGTGTAACCAATTCCCAAATATATTGGCAATACTACTCGGTGGATACAAGCCAGAAGCTGCTTGGTAACTGACCATATAGATCTTGCGATATTGCATTGGAAAAATAGGTGTTTTATTGTCTCGTTATGCTGACAAAATTTGCACCTAGGATCCCCATGCCAATTCCGTTTAAGAAGACTATCTTTAGTAAGGATGACCCCTCGACGGAGATACCAAGCAAAGATTTTGTTTTTGAGAGGTATCCTTATCTTCCAAATCATCCTATTATCTTGAAAAGGTAAGACTGGCTGAATTAAGGCATTGTATAAGGAACTAACTGAGAAGAATCCATTCTTACTTAAGTTCCATCAGAATTCATCATGCCCAGCTGACAGTTGAACATTTGTTAACCGATGTAGCAACATGATTGTAACTACCTCGGTGAACTACGCTTCTAGATACAAGCCTGGATGAGTGATAGCGGTTGAAATAGTACGGTGGGGCCCCAAAAGCCACTCACTGGTAGTCCTTTCAGACGTCCCAACCGCTACCCTCTCAACGGGACCTGTACATGGCGTGGTCGGCGTGAAGGGATCAACTACGTACAAGTGGGTATGTCATAAGCCACCATACAAGAGTACATCACAGCCATCCCATCTAGAAAGAAAGAAATATATAGCACGCCATACCGGCAAGATTCAAATGACCTAGATAGATCTATATTTTAGGATAACTCCTCATACAACACACATCGAGTATCATGCAAGCGGCAAACAGAATCCGAGTACGGATAAGAAGCAAATCGGCATAAGATGCCAGAAAATAAGCACATCCCAACTACAGGTCTCACGGATCCCCGTTCCCGGAATCTCTACACCGAACGATCGTTGCCCACATCATCGGCTTCTTCCACCCAGTATCCGTCCTGAGAAGGTACTTGTTCATCTGAATCAAGAATTTATCGTGTGAGACCCTAAGGGTACTCAGCAAGTCTTAATGCCTCGAAAGGGGACACAACCTGGGGTGACGCAATTGCAGCAAAAGATAAACCCTAGCAATTCTACAGATAAACGCTAACCATCCGCCTAACCAATGATAGACGGATGTCCGTGAATATAAATACAACAGTTATAATTGGTAATCTCATCCGATCCATCCTCCTCCCTGCTTACCAACAAGGAAGCGGACGAACAACCCCCATCCGTTGGCAATTTTATTAACCATTCCATGAGTGTTGCACTATTTACTAGTCAAGTTACTTAGTCAAATTAAGGCGGTACTTTAGTTATGCTTGTCTATGATCAAGAAACTGTGCTCCAAGTCGTCCATATCCGCGGACACGGCTTTCAGAAAGTTTTACCCGGCCGGGGTGCACCATTAGCAACACACGCTCGATCAACCTCGGAAAAACCAACTCAAAACCCAACGAGGCTTTCACGACTGAACAATCACAAGATTCAGAAATATTTCAGGGGGCCACCCCTTGGAGTAGATCCCGCAACGGAGTAAGCGAGCTCCGAGACGGACTCAAGGTTTGGGTGGACGGCATGAACGATAGGAACCCCAAACGGGCTTGTCGACACCGCTGAATCGTGTCCCGATCCTAAGCAAGATGCAAGATTCGCACAATCGTAATTAAAGCAAAGAAACATGGCATAAATGCAGGATAGTAAATAAAACCTCAAACTAGTTTGTGGCCCCAAGAAATAAGACGGAATCAAGCTCGGCCTGGGGGTCCCATATACCTCCGGATGTGGATAGCCGATAAATCAAGGAACAGGAATCAAGTACTCGGGGTCTTACGGGACACAAGTGAGCAGGAAAAACCAAATAGCAGATGTTGCTCACCGGTGCCACTTTCTTTAGTTATCCCAGAACTACTCAGGTTAAGTTGTTTAGGTACCTCATTATCCAACATACACTCACATACCCTACACATGCTGTTCTACGACTCGCATGGCTCAAACAACTCCTATAGTAATGGCTCATGGGATGGAGGAACAAGCTTGGTGGAGTTTAAAAGTAAAGGCTATGCATACTTGGGATTCAATTTAATGCAATCGCGACTCAATGGTGCAAGAATAAGATAGAGGCAATAGGTACTGTATGTATGCAAGCATGTGGTAGTGCTTGCCTGGTATCTCAGTTGAAGCAATGGACGGATCTGGGTAGTGCTCCTGGTTCTCTTGATACAACCCCTGCTCAGTGTCTTTCCGAGAAAAACCAAACAAACAAGGCCAACATGAATATAGAGCACAAGCATATGAATAAGATGCGTCAAGCAAACAATCATGCCATGATGAATGATGCACAATTTACATGGCAAGTAAGGTAGCATGGCATGGGTGAGGTGTGGAGGACAATAAAATAACATTTAGTTGGGTTTTAGAATCACATTTGTTGCCATAACAGTTGTTGTTCAATATATATTTATATGATGCATGCTGCAATTGAAGTCATGGATAGCATAAACAGAAAGGTCTCGTCGAGCTGATCATTTTAGACTACTTATTTGCTTAATTTGGATTTACCAAACAAAAGTTATGAATTAATGAAAATCCAGTGGCATTTGATGTAATTAACATAATCTTGGAATTTTACTTGTGCAAAATACAAAATGGATGGCATATTTGGAATCCTCTCATTTTTCTGATATTCATACACATATTATTTGTCAAATTTGGAATTAGTATGTAAAAGTTATTAAAAATCTGAATAGAATTTGAATTTTTGAATTTATTTAAACAGGTTTTGAATTCAAAACAGTTCCTGAACGTTTTCTACTCAGACTGACCCAGCTCTGGTCACTGACAGGTGGGGCCAGGGGGTTCTCTGGCCCACACGCCAGTGCCTGGGACAAACTAGACCGCGGGTTGATTAAACCAAACAATGTGAGCCTTTTGCAAAACCGCCAAGACATGCAGATGGGCCAGGACCGCGGGTTGGCAAACAGAAACTGGAGGGTTTCGCAAAAGACCGCGGCGCGTGGATCTTCCTCAACCCGTCTGAACCGAAGCGTAGCGATCGTCTTGCGCGCAGCATGCGGCTGCAACTCGAACACAGGCGTTAAGGCGCGCTCGGAGGCGAGGCCGCTACTGGGTCGGGCTTGCTAGGGCAACGGACGGGCCTCTCTAGGTTGCTACGCTGGACGCGAAGGCAGGCGCCAACGCACCCGACGCTCCGACGGCGTTCGACGGAAGGCACGGCGGCGCTAGGGCGAGATCGGCCAGAGGGGGATGTCTAGGAGGGTCGTGGGCTCACCGCGGGCGTGCTGGCGTGGTCGGTGTGGCGCGGGGAGCAGGCGATCAACGGCGAAGCTCGCGGACTGAAGCTAGGGTTTTCCGGCGGGGCGACGGCAGATCCTGGCGCTCCGGTCCGTCTCCTCCTCGTTGCTGGGCACGGGGACGTCGCAGCGGCTCCAGGAGGCTTCCTCGACAACCTTGCAGCACCCTTCTCCGGCTAGATCGACCGCAGGTGGTGATCAAGGCGGTGGCGAAGGCGAAAGGGGAGAGGCAGGGTGTCTTCGGGGTGGATCTGGGGGTTCTGGGCGGCAGAGAGAGATGTGGGGGGATAAGAACGCCAGGGGGAAAGGAGGCTAGCGTGGGGGAGGGGTAGCTGGACAGGGCGCGTCGGCCACCTTTTCTGATCACGTGATCAGCATGGGGGGGCCAGGGGTGGCGTGGTAGAGCTGGGAAAGGGAGATGGCAGGTGGCCACTGGGAGGCGTGGCAAGGCTGCCTTGGTGAGAGAGCTAGAGGGGAGAGGGGGCATGGTCGGGCTAGGTTAGGGTAGAGGGGCATGCTAGATATGGGAGAGAGAGGGGAGAGATTGTTTGGGTTTTGTTAGAGGGAGGTGTAGTTTAGGGTTTGGTTTTAGGATAGATGTAATTAGGGTTTTGGTTTAGGGGGATGTTGATTAGAGGGGAAAGGTATCTTAGGGTTTAGGTTTAGCTAGAGGGATAGATGGCAAGAGTAGGATTAGGGTTTTTGCTAAAAGAGGTAAGAAAGATGGAAGGGGGTACTAATCTTGGTTAAGCAAGCTTCATACTAGCCCTAACAAGAACAAACAAGAAAAGAGGGAGAGGGGAGAAAGATGGCCTTATGGTGATGTGGTCCTCCTTTGGCCCATGCATGATCCAAGCAAGAACAAGCAAGATCCAAAGAGGGGGGGTTTAGAGGGGTGCATGCCACATTAGCACAAGTGTGCATGGGACATGGGGTAGGGTTTTAACTAAGGGATGAAGAGGGAGAGAAGATAAGGAGAAACAAACTACAAGCCAACCCATGTTTTAAACCAAGGAAGAAGCTCCAACTAGAATTCAAATAAAACCAAATACTAGATTAGGTGGCACTTGCATGGCCCATGCAACATAATTAATGCCCAATGGTTATATTGTGAAAACAACATTATTTCATGTGGCTTTAATCCTTGCATTCCCAAAAAGTGGGCAAAGGCCAAGCAAAAGATTATGGGTGGATCCAACCAACAACTTGGGCTAGAGATAACTCAATAAAATGCCAAGCCCATATTATTGGATGGTGGAATTATAAGGTGGTGAAAGATAAGGTGGTGGAGCCAAAGAGATGCCCCAACTCAACTTGGGCATTTAACAATTTATTAAGAACCAAATACAATATCAAGAGGCAACTACAATTAATCATGCACATGAGATAAGAACCAACAAGAAAAGGTTTTACATGATGCTCAAATGCAAGGGGACATGATGACATGAGCATGATGTCGATGATGCAACAATTATATGTTGGAAGTGGCCCATTTTATTATTATGACTAGTAGCATTACGGGGTTAGACAATGGGATGCTACAACTCTCCCACTAAACAGGAATCTCGCGAGATTCTAGGAAGAAGAAGAAGACACAAAGAGAGAAGGATGGTTGCACGTAGATCATCTTCACGCTCCCATGTTGCTTCATCAATGTAATGGTGTGACCACTGCACCTTGCAAAAATTGATGGACTTGTTGCGCGTCCTTCGTTCTGCGGTCTCAAGGATTTTGGTGGGGTGTTCCTGATAAGAGAGATCTTCTTGGAGGTCGATTAGCTCATGATCCACGGTCTTGTCGGGGTCTTTGAAGCACTTCTTAAGCTGAGAGATGTGGAAAACATCATGGACTTTGAGTTTTCTAAGCTCTAGTGCATAAGCAACTTCTCCTCTTCTACCACGTATCTTGAAAGGACCGATGTATCTAGGAGCCAACTTTCCTTTGATACCGAAGCGGTGTGTTCCTCTCATGGGGGTGACACGAAGGTAGACGAGATCACCAGGGGCATATACCATATCCGTGTGCTTCCTGTCATAGTTGCTCTTCTGACGACTCTGAGCAATCTTCAGGTTCTCCAGAATGATATGCACCTTCTCCTCTGCTTGGGTTACAATGTCAGGGCCAAACCAGATTCTTTCTCCTGCACCTGACCAACCAATGGGAGTTCTGCACTTGCGACCATAGAGAGCCTCGAATGGTGCCATCTTCAGACTCTTCTGGAAGCTGTTGTTGTAGGAGAATTCAGCATATGGAAGGCATTCCTCCCACTTCATGCCAAAAGAGATGACGCAAGCTCTAAGCATGTCCTCCAGAATCTGATTGATTCTTTCCACTTGTCCTTGAGGCGAGGTGGTAGCAGTCTGAAGTTCAACTGCTCCCAAAGCTTTTGGAAACTCTCCGAACTTTGAGGTGAAGATGCTCCCAGTCCGAACTGATTTCAAGTGGAACCCCATACAAAGAGACAATCCTGTTGATATAGAGCTCACCAACTAAATTCGAAATTGTTTCTTTTTGGGAAGAAGTGTGCCACTTTAGAAAGCCCGTCGATGACAACAAAGATTGCATTGTTGCCCTTGCGACCTTGGAAAGCCAGTGATGAAGTCCATCTCTACTTTCTCCCATTTCCATTCGGAGGTTTCAATGGCTGTAGAAGACCAAATGGTTTCGATGGACAGCCTTCACTGCGCAGACATCACATTCTCGAGACGTGCTTGGCACAATACCTTTTCAACCTGTGCCACCAAGATTGTGTTTTCAAGTCCATGTACATCTTTGTGCTGCCAGGATGGATAGAAAGAACCGAATCATGTGCCTCCTTGAGAACTTGGTCTCTCAGACCCGGGTAGTTTGGAACAAACATCCGGTGATCAAAGAAGAGCGTGCCTTGATCATCAACATGGAAGGATTCATACTTCGGAGTGCCAAGCTTAGAGATGAGCTTTCTGGTGTGCGGATCACCACGCTGACGAGAACGAATCTGTTCTTCCAAGAGAGGAGTAGCCAGAAGGTTCAGGAGATGCCCTTGTTCCACAATTTCCAGGTTCAGCTGACGGAATTCCTCGCACAAGAGAGGCTGCTGCTCTTCTACCATGAGGTTGTTGACATAAGCTTTACGGCTAAGCGCATCTGCCATGACGTTTGCTTTGCCTGGGGTGTAGTTGATGGTCACATCAAAGTCATTGATAGCTTCAATCCATCTCCTTTGCCGAAGATTGAGATCAGGCTGAGTGAAGATATACTTCAAACTCTTGTGGTCCGAGAAGATCTCACAACGGTTACCAAGCAAGTAGTGCCTCCATAGCTTCAAAGCAAAGACCACTGCTGCTAGATCAAGGTCATGTGTGGGATAGTTGACCTCATGCGTCTTCAACTGACGAGAGGCATAAGCAACCACCTGTCTCTCTTGCATAAGGACCGCACCCAATCCTTGCAAAGAGGCATCGCAGAATATCTGGAAAGGCTTAGATGTATCCGGAGGAACCAAGACTGGTGTGGAAGTGAGCTTCTCTTTGAGTGTCTCAAAACTTTCTTGACAAGCAGGAGTCCACAGGTACTTCTTGCCTTTCTTGAGGAGATCGGTAAGAGGCTTTGCTATCTTCGAGAAGTTCTGCACAAAGCGACGGCAATAGCTAGCCAAGCCGAGAAAACTCCGCACTTCCTTGACATTAGCAGGAGGAAGCCATTCAACTATTGTCTTCACGGTTTCCGGGTTGACTGCAATGCCCTTGGCAGAGATAACATGACCCAGATATGTTACTTCAGGCAACCAAAACTCACACTTAGAGAACTTTGCATACAAGCGGTTCTCACGAAGCTTGTTCAGGACACACCGCAGGTGCTCTTCATGCTCCTCCTTGGACTTGGAATAAACCAGAATATCATCCAGATATACCACCACAAACTTGTCCAGGTACTCCATGAAAACGGAGTTCATCAGCCTCGAGAAGGTAGCAGGTGCGTTGGTGAGACCGAAAGACATGACCGTGTACTCATACAGGCCATAGCGGGTGGTGAAAGCTGTTTTGGGCACATCTTCTTTGCGAATCTTGATTTGGTGATAACCACTTCTCAAGTCCAGCTTAGAGAACACCACAGCTCCTGCCAGCTGATCAAATAGATCATTTATCCGAGGAAGAGGATATTTGTTCTTGATGGTTTTAGCATTGAGAGCCCGATAATCAACACATAGCCTATCGGTTCTGTCACGCTTCTTCACAAAGATTGTTGGGCTACCCAAGAAGAAGTGTCGTGTTGAATGAAACCCAACTTCTCTTGTTCATCAAGTTGTCGCTTGAGTTCAGCCAACTCGGAAGGACCCATTTTATATGGCCTCTTGGAGATAGGAGCCGTTCGTGTTCAAGCTCAATCACGAATTCAACCTCGCGATCCGGAGGCATACCGCAACTCTTCGTGAAAGACATCGGGAACTCACAGCACATCGGTACCTTCTGAATAGCTTCCATAGCATCATTATTCAGAGTAGCCAATGAATAGAGCTGGACAGCAGGAGTCAGATTTGGAGAAAAGACTACATAGCCTTCATGAATCTTTAGAGACGAGCGTTCAAAGACAATCGATCACATGCATTTCTTTGTCAACCAATCCATGCCCAAAATGACATCAATGTCCGAGTTGCCCAGAACAATCAAAGAAGCCAAGAATGAAGAACCACCAATCTCGATCTTGTTGTCATGACTGATATGAACAGCCCTCATGTTTGCCCCAGGAGAAAGAACCATTAACCGCTTTTGGAGAGGAACCATGACTAACTCGTTCTCATTTGCAAACTTGTGAGACACAAATGAATGCGATGCACCAGAATCAAAGAGAACTCGTGCAGGAACTGAGTTAACTGAAAGCATACCCATGACAACTCCAGGTGCGAGCTCAGCTTGAGAGGCGTTGACGCAGTTAGCTCGAACAACCGTAGACCCGGACTTGGTGTTGATGTTGAGAGCCCGAGGCGGTGGTGCACGAACTGAAGGAGAGCTTGTTGCAGATCTTGGCGGGGGTGGAGGGAGAGCTTTGTTCTTCATTGGACAGTTCCAGTGTGGATGTCCAGGATCTCCACATGTGTAGCAAGCACCGGCTGAACGCGGAGCAGAGTAGCCAGGGACTCCGCCAGGCGCTCCAGGGTAAGGGTTGTTGTAGCCCCTGGGAGCCGCAGTGGTGAAGTTTTATGGCCTTGGCGCGTAACTTGCAGATCTTGGTGGAGCCGGGAGCGACGGTGGGGTGTTAGAAACCCAGACACGCCGCTTAGAAGGAGCTGCCATAACTGCCGAGCTTGATGCATCCCTGTTATGTTTCTTGGACTCCTCGAACATCTGCCTGCTTGCCTCCTCTTGTAGTGCCATGTGCTGAAGCTCTAGGAAGGTTGCCGGTCTTGCATGCGTGATTGCATACTTGATCGAAGCATTGAGCCCTTGCCTGAACCTTTTCTGCTTCTTCTTGTCGTCAGATACCTCATCACCACCATAGCGGGACAGATTCATGAAGTTCCTGATATATGTGTTGACGTTATCGCTTCCACCTTGAGTTGAGAAAAGCCTCCTTCATCCTTTCCATCACAATCTCTGAGAGAAACTGCTCCTTGAACGCTCCAGTGAACCTCTCCCAAGTAGGCTGGAACCCAGTGCAGCTTGCCTTCAAGTAGTTCTCCCACCAAAGAGCTGCATCTCCCTTGAGAAGGTGAGTAGCACACTTGACCCACTCCTGTTCTGGAACATCAGCAGTCTCGAGCAACCTTGAGATCTCACGCAGCCAATCATCCGCATCAAGAGGTCGGTCAGACACATCAAACTGACGAGGATTGAACTTGAGGAAGCTCTTGATGTCGCCACGCTTGGGAGGTGGAGGAAGTGGAGTGAACTCGTTCCTTCGGACGCTCTCCTCAAAGCGCAGTTGGTTCTCTTGCATGGCTGCCAAAGCATTAGCTATGCTTGACAGTGCTGAGCCCAGTTCCGGAGGAATATCCTCTTCAGTCCGGCGTGGGGGAGCCATCCTGTCATTGATATAAAACTCAAGTCAGTACTATAATGGAGAATGATAATAATCCAAAATAGTACCAAGATGGAATTAACCAAGATTAACGGATACAATTTACTGAGATGATATTAAAATATCAACAAAGTTCATAGCACCTAAAAGATATTAAGCATATCGCACACGACTGAAAAGGAGTGTGGTACACAAATATATCAAAGAAAAATTTTCCACAAATTTCGGTATTAAAATACCAATAGATGCGCAAAATTACTTAACGAATCAAGATTAGTGACTCTACCGATCCAATATACAAAAGCGAATGATACAAGTAGTGGTATGGTCGCGACTCCATCCCGCACTCAAATCATTACTCCGCACATGAACAAGTGGAACACATATCCTAACCCTTCTTCTCACGATTTAAACCTAAAGATTGGTAACTACGAACGAACACCCCAAACAAGATAGCGTCGGATACAAAGAGGAAGATAGATTGCGTCGGTTTACAAAAGCCTGTCGGTATGGAATGTACCAACAGTTGATAACCAAAGGCAGATAAGATAACAACTTGGATGCAACAGATAGACAAGGGATTACACACACACACACACACAACCTATGGTACTACGGAAACCGTAACACGTGAATCCTAGTTTGAACTTTGAGAAGAGGATTGAAAACGTTGCACTTCCTTACCGTAAAAGGGTGGGTGGGAGGTAAGAAGAAAATGGAAGCAGTCCTACTCTCGCTTTTGTTTTTCCCTATATACATAACTACCAAAATATTTACTAGACTGACAACGACCGTTTGGCTGAAACCCTGAAGGTCGGGATGGCTCTGATACCAATTGTAACTACCTCGGTGAACTACGCTTCTAGATACAAGCCTGGATGAGTGATAGCGGTTGAAATAGTACGTGGGGCCCCAAAGCCACTCACTGGTAGTCCTTTCAGACGTCCCAACCGCTACCCTCTCAACGGGACCTGTACGAGCGTAGTCGGCAGGCGAAGGGATCAACTACGTACACAAGTGGGTATGTACGCAAGCCACCATACAAGAGTACATCACAGCCATCCCATCTAGAAAGAAAGAAAAATATAGCAACGCCATACGGCAAGATTCAAATGACCTAGATAGATCTATATTTTAGGATAACTCCTCATACAACACACATCAGAGTATCATGCGGAAGCGGCAAACAGAATCCGAGTACGGATAAGAAGCAAATCGGCATAAGATGCCATAAAAATAAGCACATCCCAACTACAGGTCTCATGGATCCCGTTCCGGAATCTCTACACCGAACGATCGTTGCCCATCATCGGCTTCTTCCACCCAAAGATCCGTCTCCGAGAAGGTACTGCTCATCTGAATCAAGAATTTATCGTGTGAGACCCTAAGGGTACTGCAAGTCTTAATGCCTCGAAAGGGGACACAACCTGGGTGACGAATTGCAGAAAAGATAAACCCTAGCAATTCTGAGATAAGCTAACCATCCGCCTAACCAATGATAGACGGATGTCTGTGAATATAAATACAACAGTTATAATTGGTAATCTCATCCGATCCATCCTCCTCCCTGCTTACCAACAAGGAAGCTGTAACACCCTCAGAATCGGACCTATGCAAGTTTGGGCAAAATTCACCAAACCCGCATAGAAACGATTCAAAGGTGCCACCACTTTCAATAACATCACACAACAGTCCTCGATGGGACCCACAGATATATATATAAGCGACGATGAGTCAAGAATGATATAATATACAAAGATCCAAATCACCTTGAAAGCGGTATAGCGTCCAGCACGGACAAGATGCAAATGGGGCTAAGAGCCACGAAGAATAACCAATGGCGTCCATAACCCCGCCGAGCCCAAGAAGGGTAACCCTAACGGCGTCGATCTCAAAACCTGCTTAACAAAGGGGTGCCGACAAAAAAGCAGAAAACAAAGAAGGAGCCAAGATCGAGGCGACACACTGCGAGGCTAGAATTCTCGCCTACATAGGTATGGTGGACTGAGCGCAGCGAACATGCACTAAACAACCTATAGAGACTCGATACAAATCGAGAGGGTAAGAATGACCTAACCGATCCAATATCACCAAACAAACCATCCTGGTGTTTCCTCGAGACCAAACGAGAAGTCAACCGAGAACTCATTTACTTATTCTTATAGTTGTGGCACTTTACTAGTCGATTTAGATAATTGTCGATAAAGTAAGCGCACTTTAGTTAACCATTCGTTATAGTGGCAGCACTTACTAGTCGATACTTTTATCATGAGATAACCCTTAAACCCAAAGTTTGTTGGTACTTTTATTCAGCCAATTGTAGTTGCAATACTAGTCGATACAATTGTATGGCGACAACCAACAAGCAATTGGGCGTGTTATTAGCCATTCCGTTATAGTGAAGCTGATTACTAGTCATTATAAGTCAAATTTATAACAATAAACTTTAGTTATGCTTGTCTATGATCGAGATATCGCTCCAAGTCGTCCATATCCGGACACGGCTTTGAAAGTTTTAACCGGCCGGTGCACCAATAGCAACACACGCCGATCAACCTGAAAAACCAAATCAAAACCAACGAGGCTTTCACGAACAATCAGATTAATATTCCAGGGCCACCCTGAGTATACCCAACGGGAGTAAGCAAGCTCGAGCGGACTCAAGGTTTACGTCGATGGCTATCAGAACGACAAGGTCCCCCCCCGGGACTCCCGGCCGCGAAACATCCTGTTTACCTAACAATCGTAAATAAAGCAGAAAACATGGCATAAGCAGATCGTAAATAAAACCTCAAACTAGTTTGTGGCCCCAAGAAATAAGACGGAATCAAGCTCGCTCGGGGGTCCCATACCTCCCGGATGTGGATAGCGCCGAAAATCAAGGAACAGTATCAAGTACTCGGGGTCTTACGGACACAAGTGGGCGTTGAAACCAAATATTATCACCCACCGATGCCTCTGCTTATTCAATTTTAGTTGTTAAACGAAAGTAAAGTGAACAATAAGTAAAACTAGAATTCATCTCCAACATCGATGCGGCAATACATCAAGGCATATGGCGACACATCAAGACTTGAGCAAGCAACTACGACGCAAGTCCAACTATCTACCAAACAACAAATAGGGTGTGTCCAAGGCAATATAAGGCTGCGAGGATATATCGAATGCAAACTAGAGCATCGCAACACGTATAGCAATAGTTCAACAGAGGGAATAAAGACTATAAAAGTAAGATAGGTAGAAAGAGGAGATGCTCGAAAACATTGTCGAAAAGGTTCATCCGAAGATCGCGAAGCTCACATCAACTCAACGGTCTTATCCGCTGAAGCAAAACACTAGAAGAAACACCGGATGCAATATTTAATACAACGGCGGAAGATCGGCATGATGCATGCATGATGGATGACAGGGCAAGGTGCGGTGCAATTAGGTCAAGATTAAGCGGAACCGGGGTCCCGACAATTAATTAGATGGTTCAAGTTATTTAGAACCCCCGCAATTAAATCTTGTTTAGCAATACAACAGATGGATCCGGTTCGCTACACATGTTTAAATGAGGCCAATATAAGGCTAGATTTGCCCGCATATGGGCCCCATATTTAATTATTAGGTGAATCGGCATATGGCCCCCGAACCAATGATATGCATGCGAGATGAATGACAATTTAATATGCGACAAGGTTATTATGTTATTATAAAATATGGGGTCGGGAAGGGGTTCACACATCGGAGGGGGCTCGACGATCTTGGGGTTCCGAGGGTTCCGGGGTCCGGGGTTGGTCTCAGGGTCCAGGGTCCAGGGTTCGACGGATCTGGGGTTCGGGGTTCGACGGACGCGTTCTCGGATAGCGGGGTGGATCTTGGCGCCCGGAAGCCGGACTTGGTTCGTCGGGTTCATCGGATCTTCCGGTCGGTGCCGTTCTTGTCGCCGCCAGATCTTGTCGGGTCCGTGAACCGGTCGGTCTTCGTTCACGAGGGAGTACTTGTCGCATGTGTTTTCTTCGGTGCTCTTCCGATGATCTTGTCGTCGAGGAACTTGACGGGTCCGCGGCGAAGATCTTGTGGGTCCAGCGTCTCGGTATCCGTAGGCGACGGGCCGGGTTCGGTTTTCGGTCCGGATCTTGGCGCCCGCGATGAAGGGCTTGGCGGTTTCCGAGGTTCGTGCCAAGGTCGCTGGCGGGTGCTCCAAAAGGGCCATCGGGTTCACATGCGTTCCCGACACACACGAGCACACATACACGCACACAGCAGCGGGCCCACGGTTGACGGTCGGACCATGCGAGGCCGGCTCGGGTCGCGCGTGTCCTTGGCTACCGGGCGAGGAAGGTGGCACGCGGGCGTGGAGCGACGGTCGCAGACGCGAGGGACGGCGCAGGGAGACGGGACGAGGCGGGAGGTCGGGAGCGAGTCCGGCGGCAGCGCGCAGCGCCGGAGGCGAGGGTGGCCGGGAATCGCGGGGCGACGTGGACGGAGGCGACGAGCACGGTGGCGGGCGGGCGGATGCGGCGGCGGCGAGGCCGCGGGGGCGCAGACGCGAGGCGGCTCGGCCGGCACGCCGAGGCCGAGTGAGCGCCGCGACGAGGAAGCGGGGAGGAACGCCAGCGGAGCCCGGCGGGGAGGTGGCGAGGCGCTGGGCGCCGAGGCCGGAGCGGCGGCCGCGACGAGGAAGCTCGAGGAACGGGAGGGCGGGCGGGCGTGCTAAGCGGGTGAGCTAGAGGGGAGAAGGGCGAAAGGAAGGTGGGAAGAAGACAGGGTCGGGCGGCGCCGGGGAGGCGGGTCTGGGAAGGGTGCTGGAAAAGGTGGGGGCTAGCGGTGGACCGGTCTGCAGAGGAGAAGGGGTGGTGGTCGGGGCAGGTGGGACCCGAGGAGAGAGCGAGGGGTAGGGCTGGTTGGGTGAGCTGAGAGGGTTGGGGCCACCGGAGAGAGGAAGGAGGGTTGGGCCATGTAGCAGTTTAGGATAGGAGGGAGAGGAGAGGGTGAGGTGGTCCGGATTGGTGGGAGTGAGGTGGCCAAGAGGATGGGGTAGAAATCGGGTAGACTTAGGATTAGAAGGGCGGCAGTTGGACCGTTTAGAAATCGTTGGCCCGCCAAAAATAAATAAATATTTTATCCGATTTAAACGGGCAAACCGATGGCCAAACAAAATATTCCGGGGGCCGGATTTTGGAGTTTGAATAAGATGGGGCGTCTGGAAAACAAGACGGGGTTTGAAAAATAGTTTTATGCAACTATGCACGATGATGACGATGCAATGCACGAATTCAACGCGATTTTCTAGTAGTGGTTTTGCGGGATGCCACAATTCGACACCACTAACAATGGATCTCGCCCTCGAGATCCGCCTCATGGTACCGGAAGGAAGGTCGGCGATCTGATCCCTCGCGCTTCGTGTAGATCCTCGCGACACCACTAACAAGAGATCGTTGTCCGTGATCGTCGAGAGAACACTCCGGAAACAAAAAGGTCGAAGGTAGAGGTATCGACAAATAAGCCACCCCTAACTTTCGTGGACGGAGTAAAACTGCTGGATCCACTGATTCGATGTACAAGAGCGAATGATAAGAGTAGTGGTATGGTAGCTACTCCATCCCGCACCCAAACCATTACTCTGCACACGAATAGGCGGATTAAGCAACCAACTCTCGGAATCGATCAAGATCTCGGCAGCGAGGTTCGGAACAAAGGATGTTGCCAGAATCGTATGAAAGACACGCCGATTAGGTTTCGCGATGGTTCCATTGGCCTGAACAACACATGCTCAAGGTCGACCAACTTTACCAAAGCTCGTCCTTCTCATGTTTTTCAACATATCCAAGGAACACACATGGATAAAGATCTCAAGAACAAGAGATTGGAGGAAGATACAATGCAAGTTGCGATTGATGATCGTAGCGCCTCGTTACAAAGGGAGAAGGAACCCTAAAGGTACGACGGATACCCAACCACGAGAAATCGGACTCAAGAGAGAAGAGATCGGATTCAAAACACGAGGTAAGAGAGGAATAGCAAAGGGTAAGGAGTAAAATCAGACCTATTCGTAACTATCCAACCGATTTTCAAAAATAGTTTTGACACTCTACTGCCGTTAGCTAGGTTATCCCACAGTTGGACTTGTGGTATCGCGAGCTCGATACCACTCAGACACCCTCGATCGGACCTATGCAAGTTTGGGCAAAATTCACCAAACCCGCATAGAAACGATTCAAAGGTGCCACCAGCACTTTCGTGGGTGGAAAACGAAGTAATAATCACACAACAGTCCTCGATGGGACCCATGTATATATATATAAGCGACCCGATGAGTCAAGAATACGATATAATATACAAAGATCCAAATCACCTTGAAAACGGTATAGCGTCCGACAAGATGCAAATGGGGCTAAGAGCCTCAAGAATAACCAATGGCGCCCATAACCCTGCCAAGCCGGAAGGGTAACCTCTAACGGCCGATCTCAAAACCGCTTAACAAAAGGGTGCCGACAAAGGCAAAGGAAAACAAAGAAGGAGCGTCAAGATCGAGGCCAAGACAGCGAGGCTAGAATTCGGCCCTCGCCACATAGGTATGGTGGATCGAGCGGCAGCGGCAACATGCACTAAACAACCTATAGAGACTCGATACAATGTAATCGAGAGGGTAAGAATGACCTAACCGGATCCAACCTGAAGCTAACACCAAACAAACCCATCCTGGTGTTTCCCCCTCGAGACCAAACGAGGAAGTCAACCGAGGAACTCACACAGTTGGCAGTTTTACTTATTCAGTTATAGTTGTGGCACTTTACTAGTCAGATTTAGATAATTGTCCTGATAAAGTAAGCAGTGGGCACTTTTAGTTAACCATTCCGTTATAGTGGCAGCACTTACTAGTCAGATACTTTTATCATGAGATAACCCTTAAACCCAGCAGTTGTTGGTACTTTTATTCAGCCAATTCGTTGTAGTTGCAATACTTACTAGTCAGATACAATTGTCGCAAGCGACAACCAACAAGCAATTGTGGGCAGTGTTATTAGCCATTCCGTTATAGTGAAGCTGATTACTAGTCATTATAAGTCAAATTTATAACAGTAAACTTTAGTTATGCTTGTCTATGATCGAGATACTGTGCTCCAAGTCGTCCATATCCGCGGACACGGCTTTCAGAAAGTTTTAACCCGGCCGGGGTGCACCAATAGCAACACACGCTCGATCAACCTCGGAAAAACCAAATCAAAACCCAACGAGGCTTTCACGACTGAACAATCACAGGATTCAGAAATATTCCAGGGGCCACCCTTGAGTATACCCAACGGAGTAAGCAAGCTCGAGACGGACTCAAGGTTTACGTCGATGGTCAGAACGACAAGGTCCCCAATCGGGACCGCCGATAAACATCCCGTTTACCTAACAGACAAGCAGTGACTGCACAATCGTAAATAAAGCAAAGAAACATGGCATAAGTGCAGATCGTAAATAAAACCTCAAACTAGTTTGTGGCCCCAAGAAATAAGACGGAATCAAGCTCGCTCAGGGGTCCCATATACCTCCCGGATGTGGATAGCGCAAAATCAAGGAACAGTATCAAGTACTGGTCTTACGGGACACAAGTGGGCTCGAAACCAAATATTATCTATCACCCACCGATGCCTCTGCTTATTCAATTTTAGTTGTTAAACAGAAAGTAAAGTGAACAATAAGTAAAACTAGAATTCATCTCCAACATCAAGATGCAATACATCGGCATATGGCGACACACATCAAGACTTGAGCAAGCAACTACGACGCAAGTCCAACTATCTACCAAACAATGTAATAGGGTGTGTCCAAGGCAATATAAGGCTGCAGGGATATATCGGTACGAAACTAGAGCATCGCAACACGTATAGCAATAGTTCAACAGAGGGAATAAAGACTATAAAAGTAAGATAGGTAGAAAGAGGAGATGCTGAAAACATTGTCGAAAAGGTTCATCCGAAGATCGGGGCGAAGCTCACATCAACTCAACGGTCTTATCCGCGAAGAAGCAAAACACTAGAAGAAACACCGAATGCAACATTTAATACAACGGCAGAAGATCGGCATGATGCATGCATGATGGATGACAGGGCAAGGTGCGGTGCAATTAGGTCAAGATTAAGCGGAACCGGGGTCCCGACAATTAATTAGATGGTTCAAGTTATTTAGAACCCCCGCAATTAAATCTTGTTTAGCAATACAACAGATGGATCCGGTTCGCTACACATGTTTAAATGAGGCCAATATAAGGCTAGATTTGCCCGCATATGGGCCCCATATTTAATTATTAGGTGAATCGGCATATGGCCCCCGAACCAATGATATGCATGCGAGATGAATGACAATTTAATATGCGACAAGGTTATTATGTTATTATAAAATATGGGTCGGAAGGGGTTCACATCGAGGGGGCTCGACGATCTTGGGTTCCGAGGGTTCCGGTCCGGTTGGTCTCGTGGTCCAGGGTCCAGGTTCGGATCCGGGTTCGGGTTCACGACGCGTTCTCGGATAGCGGGTGGATCTTGGCGCCCGGAAGCCGGACTTGGTTCGTGTCGGGTTCATCGGATCTTCCGGTCGGTGCCGTTCTTGTCGCCGCAGATCTTGTCGGGTCCGTGAACCGGGTCGGTCTTGGCGTTCACGAGGGAGTACTTGTCGCACAGGTTTTCTTCGGGTGCTCTTCCGATGATCTTGTCGTCGAGGGGAACTTGACGGGTCCGCGGCGAAGATCTTGTGGGTCCAGCGTCTCGGTATCCGGTAGGCGTACTCGTCGGCACGGGGTTCGGTTTTCGGTCCGGATCTTGGCGTCCTGCGATGAAGGGCTTGGCGGTTTCCGAGGTTCGGTGCCGAAGGTCGTTGGCGAGCTCGGGGTGCTCCAAAAGGGCCATCGGGTTCACATGCGGTTCCCAGGACACATACACGAGCACACATATACACGCACACGAGCAGCGGGCCCACGGTTGACGGGGTCGGACCATGCGAGGCGGGCAGCGGGCCGGCGAGGGGCGCTGGGTCGGCTCGGTCGCGCGCCGTGTCTTGGCGCGCGAGGAAGGTGACACGCGCCAGCGTGAGCGACGTCGCAGACGCGGCCGAGGGACGCCAGGGGAGACGGGACGAGGCGGGAGGTCGGGCGAGCGAGTCCGGGCGGCCGCGGCGCAGCGCCGGAGGCGAGCAGAGCGTGGCGGCTGCGGAGGGTGGCCGGGAAGGCGACGGTGGACGTGGAGGCGACGAGCACGCAGCGGCGGATGCGTTACTGGCGGTGGCGAGGCGCAGCGAGGGCGCAGGCGGCTCGGGCAGACGCACGCCGCTGGCGAGGGCGGGCGCGAGGCGGCTGGCCGAGGCCGAGCGCCGCGAGGGGAGGAACGCTCGAGCTGGCGAGGCGAGCGGCGGCGCGAGGCGCTGGCTGGCAGCCGAGGCCGAGTGAGCGGCCGCGACGAGGAAGCTCGGAGGAACTGGCGGGGAGGTGGGCGAGCGGCGGCGTGCTAGGGCGGGGGGCGCGCCGGCCGGAGCTAGAGGGAGAAGGCGGGCATGGAAAGGAAGGGTGGGGAAGAAGACAGGCGGTCGCTGGGAGGCGGGTCTGGGAAGGTGCCAGGAAAAGGTGGGGGCTAGCGGTGGACCGGTCTGAGGAGAAGGTGGGGGTGGTCAGGGGCCAGTGGGACCAAGGTCAGGAGAGAGCGGGAGAGGGTAGGGCTGGTTGGGTGAGCTGAGAGAGGGTTGGGGCCACCGGAGAGAGAGGAAGGGAGGGTTGGGCCATGTGGCGTTTAGGATAGGAGGAGAGGAGAGGGTGGCGTGTCTGGGTTGGGGGGAGTGAGGTGGCCAAGAGGGTGGGGTAGAAAACTGGGTAGACTTAGGATTAGAAGGGCGGCAGGTTGGACCGTTTTAGAAATCTGGGGCGGTCGTTCGGGTCGGTTGGCCCGTTCGACTGCCCCGGCCAAAAATAAATAAATATTTTATCCGATTTAAACGGGCCGTCTGCAAACCGATAGCGGCCAAAACAAAATATTCCGGGGGCCGGATTTTGGAGTTTGAATAAGATGGGGCGTCTGGAAAACAAGACGGGGTTTGAAAAATAGTTTTATGCAACTATGCACGATGATGACGATGCAATGCACGAATTCAACGCGATTTTCTAGTAGTGGTTTTGCGGGATGCCACAGAAGCGGACGAACAACCCCCATCCGTTGGCAATTTTATTAACCATTCCATGAGTGTTGCACTATTTACTAGTCAAGTTACTTAGTCAAATTAAGGCGGTACTTTAGTTATGCTTGTCTATGATCAAGAAACTGTGCTCCAAGTCGTCCATATCCATGGACACGGCTTTCGTAAAGTTTTACCCGCCGGTGCACCATTAGCAACACACGCCGATCAACCTCGAAAACCAACTCAAAACCCAACGAGGCTTTCACGAACAATCACAAGATTCAGAAATATTTCAGGCCACCCTTGGAGTAGATCCCGCATCCAGTAAGCGAGCTCGAGACGGACTCAAGGTTTGGGTGGACGGTGAACGATCGGGAACCCCAAGCGGGCTTGTCGACACCGCGGAATCGTGTCCCGATCCTAACAAGTACAATGTGCGACCTCGCACAATCGTAATTAAAGCAAAAACATGGCATAAGTACAGATAGTAAATAAAACCTCAAACTAGTTTGTGGCCCCAAGAAATAAGACGGAATCAAGCTCGCCTGTGGGGTCCCATATACCTCCCGGATGTGGATAGCACGATAAATCAAGGAACAGGAATCAAGTACTCGGGGTCTTACGGGACACAAGTGAGCAGGAAAAACCAAATAGCAGATGTTGCTCACCGGTGCCACTTTCTTTAGTTATCCCAGAACTACTCAGGTTAAGTTGTTTAGGTACCTCATTATCCAACAGACACTCACATACCCTACACATGCTGTTCTACGACTCGCATGGCTCAAACAACTCCTATAGTAATGGCTCATGGGATGGAGGAACAAGCTTGGTGGAGTTTAAAAGTAAAGGCTATGCATACTTGGGATTCAATTTAATGCAATCGCGACTCAATGGTGCAAGAATAAGATAGAGGCAATAGGTACTGTATGTATGCAAGCATGTGGTAGTGCTTGCCTAGTATCTCAGTTGAAGCAATGGACGGATCTGGGTAATGCTCCTGGTTCTCTTGATACAACCCCTGCTCAGTGTCTTTCCGAGAAAAACCAAACAAACAAGGCCAACATGAATATAGAGCACAAGCATATGAATAAGATGCGTCAAGCAAACAATCATGCCATGATGAATGATGCACAATTTACATGGCAAGTAAGGTAGCATGGCATGGGTGAGGTGTGGAGGACAATAAAATAACATTTAGTTGGGTTTTAGAATCACATTTGTTGCCATAACAGTTGTTGTTCAATATATATTTATATGATGCATGCTGCAATTGAAGTCATGGATAGCATAAACAGAAAGGTCTCGTCGAGCTGATCATTTTAGACTACTTATTTGCTTAATTTGGATTTACCAAACAAAAGTTATGAATTAATGAAAATCCAGTGGCATTTGATGTAATTAACATAAGCTTGGAATTTTACTTGTGCAAAATACAAAATGGATGGCATATTTGGAATCCTCTCATTTTTCTGATATTCATACACATATTATTTGTCAAATTTGGAATTAGTATGTAAAAGTTATTAAAAATCTGAATAGAATTTGAATTTTTGAATTTATTTAAACAGGTTTTGAATTCAAAACAGTTCCTGAACGTTTTCTACTCAGACTGACCCAGCTCTGGTCACTGACAGGTGGGGCCAGGGGGTTCTCTGGCCCACACGCCAGTGCCTGGGACAAACTGGACCGCGGGTTGATTAAACCAAACAACAGGAGCCTTTTTGCAAAACTGCCAAGACACAGACAGATGGGCCAGGCTGGACCGCGGGTTGGCAAAACAGAAACTGGAGGGGGTTTTCGCAAAAGACCGGCGGCGCACTGTGGATCTTCCTCTGAACCCGTCTGAACCGAAGGTAGCGATCTGGCCGGCGCTGCTGCTGGGCTCAGGGCTCGAACACAGGGCGCTCGGAGGCGGAGCCGCTGCGCTGGGTCGGGCTTGGTGCTAGGGCAACGGACGGGGCCTCTCTAGGCTGCTACGCGGGACGCGAGCGTGCAGGCGCCAACGCACCCGACGCTCCGACGGCGTTCGACGGAAGGCACGGCGGCGCTAGGGCGAGATCGGCCAGAGGGGGATGTCTAGGAGGGTCGTGGGCTCACCGCGGGCGTGCTGGCGTGGTCGGTGTGGCGCGGAGCAAAGCGATCAACAGCGGCTTCATGGAAGCTAGGGTTTTCCGGCGACGGCAGATCCTGGCGCTCCGTCCGCCTCCTCGTTCTTTGAGCACGGGACGTCGCAGCTGACTCCGGGAAGCTTCCTCGACAACCTTGCGGCACCTTCTCGGCTAGATCGAGGGCAGGTGGTGATCGGTGGCGAGGTGGCGAAGGGAAGAAAGGGGAGAGGCAGGTGTCTTGAGGTGGATCTGGGGTTCTGGCGAGAGAGAGATGGGGGATAAGAACGCCAGGGGAAAGGAGGCTAGCGTGGGGAGGGGTAGGCTGGACAGCGTCGGCCACCTTTTCCGATCACGTGATCAAGCATGGGGGCCGGGGTGGCGTGGTAGCTGGGAAAGGGAGAGGTGGGAGGCGCTGGTGGAGGCTTGGCCGAGAGAGAGAGCTAGAGGGGAGAGGGGGCATGGTCGGGCTAGGTTAGGGTAAAGGGGCATGCTAGATATGGGAGAGAGAGGGGAGAGATTGTTTGGGTTTTGTTAGAGGGAGGTGTAGTTTAGGGTTTGGTTTTAGGATAGATGTAATTAGGGTTTTGGTTTAGGGGGATGTTGATTAGAGGGGAAAGGTATCTTAGGGTTTAGGTTTAGCTAGAGGGATAGATGGCAAGAGTAGGATTAGGGTTTTTGCTAAAAGAGGTAAGAAAGATGGAAGGGGGTACTAATCTTGGTTAAGCAAGCTTCATACTAGCCCTAACAAGAACAAACAAGAAAAGAGGGAGAGGGGAGAAAGATGGCCTTATGGTGATGTGGTCCTCCTTTGGCCCATGCATGATCCAAGCAAGAACAAGCAAGATCCAAAGAGGGGGGGTTTAGAGGGGTGCATGCCACATTAGCACAAGTGTGCATGGGACATGGGGTAGGGTTTTAACTAAGGGATGAAGAGGGAGAGAAGATAAGGAGAAACAAACTACAAGCCAACCCATGTTTTAAACCAAGGAAGAAGCTCCAACTAGAATTCAAATAAAACCAAATACTAGATTAGGTGGCACTTGCATGGCCCATGCAACATAATTAATGCCCAATGGTTATATTGTGAAAACAACATTATTTCATGTGGCTTTAATCCTTGCATTCCCAAAAAGTGGGCAAAGGCCAAGCAAAAGATTATGGGTGGATCCAACCAACAACTTGGGCTAGAGATAACTCAATAAAATGCCAAGCCCATATTATTGGATGGTGGAATTATAAGGTGGTGAAAGATAAGGTGGTGGAGCCAAAAGAGAGATGCCCCCAACTCAACTTGGGCATTTAACAATTTATTAAGAACCAAATACAATATCAAGAGGCAACTACAATTAATCATGCACATGAGATAAGAACCAACAAGAAAAAGGTTTTACATGATGCTCAAATGCAAGGGGACATGATGACATGAGCATGATGTGCTGATGATGCAACAATTATATGTTGGAAGTGGCCCATTTTATTATTATGACTAGTAGCATTACAGGGGTTAGACAACTGGGATGCTACAATGATCCAAGAGTCAAGCCTTGCACCAAATAAATTCCTCCGAAAAGTCACGTTAGGAGGGAATGATTCTAGCACGGTGGTGATCGTTTCCTCCTTATACCGGACTATGGAATATAAAGCAGGATATTGTTCGCGAAGTGAAGTGGTGCCAAGCCACTTATCCTCCCAAAACCGTATCTGAGACCCGTCCTTTATAGAAAATGTACCAAAGTGGAAAAAATGTTTCTTCGTCGCCATCAGGCCGGCCCAAAAGTGAGAGTCACCAGGTTTCCAAACCATTTGGGACAATCCTTTTGATCCAACGTATTTTCTTTTAAGTAAAGTTTGCCATATCCCCTCTTCAGTTAATAGTTTGAAGAGCCATTTACTAAGTAAGGCGGTATTTTTGATCTCCAGATCATGTATACCTAGGCCTCCCTGTTCTTTGGGGCGACAAAGAATACTCCATTTAGCCAGTCTATACTTCTTTTCCTCATTATCACCCTGCCAAAAGAATCTTGATCGGAAATAGTCCAACCGTTTTAAGACTCCTTTTGGAAGTTGAAAGAATGATATCATATATAGTACCATATTAATAAGTACTGAATTAATGAGTACCAATCTTCCCCCAATGGATAATAATTTTCCTTTCCAACTAGACAGTCTTAGCTGTAATCTTTGTTCAACGATTTTCCATTCAGCATTTGTGAGTCTTCGGTAGTGAACCGGAATGCCCAAATAGCGAATCGGAAAAGCACCCTGACTATAGCCAAAAAGTTCAGCGTAAAGGTGAACCTCATCCCGATCCTCGCCGAAACAAAATAGTTCACTTTTATGGAAGTTAATTTTTAAACCCGAAAGATGCTCAAAAGCTGAAAGAATGAGTTTCAGGTTCTTTGCCTTTTCGAGATCATGTTCCATAAAAAGAATTGTATCATCGGCATACTGAAGTATAGATAAACCACCATCCACAAGATGGGGAATAACTCCTTCAATTTGGCCCTCGGATTTTGCGCGCTCAATCAAGATAGATAACATATCAGCCACTATATTAAATAGCATTGGTGATAATGGATCTCCCTGTCTGAGCCCTTTTTTGGTCTGAAAGTATTTGCCAACGTCATCATTGACTTTTATGGCCACACTACCTCCAAACACAAAAGAATTAATTAAAGCACGCCATTCATGAGAAAAACCTTTCATTCTGAGAGTCTGCTGAAGAAAAGGCCACTTGACTTTATCATAGGCCTTCTCGAAATCAATTTTTAGGATAACCCCGTTCAGTTTTTTCCTATGTAGTTCATGAACTGTTTCATGTAAAGTAACCACACCATCAAGTATGTGGCGAACTTGCATGAAAGCAGTTTGAGATGGGTGAACTACATGATCAGCCACTGAATTTAACCTGATAGTAGCTACTTTAGTGAAAATCTTAAAACTAACATTAAGAAGACAGATTGGTCTATATTGCTGAATCCGTTCTGCTTCGTTAATCTTAGGTAGTAAGATAATTTCTCCAAAGTTTAGCCTGAACAAGTCTAATTGACCAGAGTGCAAAGTACAGAACATGTCAAGAAGATCTGTTTTGATAACATCCCAAAAAGTTTGGTAAAACTCAGCTGGGAAGCCATCAGGACCAGGGGATTTATTATGTTCCATTTGGAAAACGACATTCTTGACTTCCTCCTCGGAAAAGGAAGCGGTCAAAAGATTGTTTTCCTCAATAGAAACTTGTGGTATATCGTCTGTGTGGGACTCGTCCAAGGAGAAGGTACCTTCTTCTGGTTCCCCAAACAAACACTTGTAGTAATTTGTAATATAGGATTTCAACTGATCATGTCCCTCAATCGTCTCATCATCATGCATTAGAGATCGAATAAGTTTCTTCTTGTGTCGGCCATTGGCCACACTATGGAAGTACCTAGTATTCGAATCCCCATACAAAATAAATTGAGCTTTAGATCGTTGATACCATTTGAGTTCCTCTTCACGCAAAAGTCGTGCTAACTCCGCATTTGATTGGCTTTTGAGCTCAATCTCTTGCGTGGTTAACAAACGATTTTCCGCTAAAGCTTCGAGGTCATCTATGGTGGACGAGAGTCGTTGCTTTTCTTTTTTAAGGATACCGGATGTGTGTCTTGCCCATCCACTAAGGTGTTTGCGTGTCCTACACATCTTATTGTTCCACCTCTGGATTGGGGTAGTACCCGAAACCGGTCTTTCCCATATTGTTTTGACCATATCCTGGAAACCTTCTCGATATAACCATCCTAGTTCAAACTTGAACTGATGAGAACATCGTTGCTGAGGTAGACCAGTATTCAACAAAATGGGAGCATGGTCAGACAGATCTTCAATACGTTCTAGAGCGCGTACTGGGACTCGTGGAAAATGTTCTTCCCACTCAGAGTCCATCAATACGCGATCTAGTTTCTCGTATGTAGGTTCTGGCAGACTGTTAGCCCAAGTAAATTGTCGTCCGATCATGGTTACTTCCTTCAAGTCCAAACTGTCTATGACAGCATTGAATAGGAAGGGCCAATGATCATAAAACCGGCCTTTACTATTCTCATATGGGAACCGAAGCAGACTAAAATCACCCCCTATGAGAATAGGGTATGGATTATCTTTAGCTAGATTCACCAATTCACGAAGAAAATCAGCCTTGAACGCATCCTGGGCTGCACCATACACAGCGACAAGGCTCCATGGGAAATTATTAGCTTTATTACGGATATGGAGTTTTATATGAAACTCTCCTTCCGAACAAGCTAAAATATCCATGGTATCAGCCCTTACACCGAGTAAGATGCCACCAGATCGTCCCCTAGGTGGATGGGAATTCCACACAAAGTCAATGCCACCCGAAAGGCGATCAAGTAAACTTTGTGAGAATTCTCTTCTACCCGTTTCCGAAATAGCGATAAAATCTAGATTATGTTCCCTAGCAGAAAGTGCAATATGTAGATGTTTAGCCAAGTCACGAAGACCTCTTCTATTCAAAAACATGCCATTCATTGGGAAAAAAATATAGATTTAGGGGTCAAATCTCGTTTCCGAGATTTGTTACATTTTTTTTCCAGAGGAAGATTTTCGACCAGAAGCGGTTAGTTCATAAATAGAACTTAACCTATCTTCATCAAAACCAACCTCCAGAGCTTCACCCACTATATGAGATAGGAGCTGACCATCTGTTGTGGCATTCGCATCCTCATCATCAGAGTAAGTGGAAATAGCAGTGGTCGAAGCTTTCGGAATAACCGTTAGACGGTCAAATTCCATCCGCCTCAAGACCTTAGAAGAAATAGAAACTTCACTGGAATTCTTACCTAGACTAATACCTACACTATTAAGCTTAGAAGAAATATGCGTAGATGTAAAAGAAAGAAAAGACTTAGATGATGAGGAGTTACCACTAGAGTCCAAGTTCTTCTCGGCCTTCCTGCGCATGGCCTTCGACAAGGAGTCTTCATCCGTTGTAGCAGAACCATCTTTGGCCAACCGGTGGTGACCACTCCTACGCAGCATCTGAATAACAGGAGCATGCACATCGGTTTTAAGAGGAGCTGTAGCTGTGGCTTGTGTCGAAGAGGAGGCAACAGCTACTGGAACCATTGACAACAGAGAAGACTGCAGCGGCTCGGTCACCAGGACATCAGAAGAAGCCAGCCCATCAGCGGGCAGCACCACCTGCTCCAAACACTGCCCTTGAGTGGCAGTCAAGTCCTCAACAACCGGCGATGCCACGCTGGCCTTCTGCGTCTGCTGGGCTGCAGAAAATGGCCCAAGCATGGCCCCGTCCGCGACATCATCGCTCTGCTGAGAAATAGCCTCGACCACCGCATCGACCTGTGCAACAGGAAATGGCCCGTACTTAGGCGAGCTAAGCTGGGCCTCCATCTGGGGCAGGGATCCTGTAGCAACCGGGGAATAATCTCACCTTGTGAAACAACAGCGGAAGTCGGAATCAGAACGACAGGCTCCAACGAGGCCACAGAAAGGGAACGAGAACAGTACATATTCGCTAGGATTTCTTTGCCCCTTGTTGTCTGAGGAAAAGGATTGAATGGTGTAACGGCAATAGCAGTCTGAGTTGTCTTAGTTCCCGAAGAAACCTTCGGAGAGTTGATGGCCTCGGTGAGACTCTCTCTTAACGGCTATTAGACCCTTTTGTTCTTTTTTTTTGGTTGATGACTGATTTTTTGTGTTATGGTCGTTGGTTTATTTCATGGAGGGGTCGCTTGGCTCTTTTTGGCTAGGGTATTTTTTTTGTTTTGTTTTTCTATCGTCCTAGGCACGGAGGGGTGGTGCATTTTTCATGGAGGGGTAGCACATCTTTTAGCTCCGGGTGAAAACCCTTGACCTTCGATCTCGGCGGCGGTGACGTGGTGCGTCGTTACCTTCTTAGGTGCGTCATTATCTTCTTGGGGGCGTCGCTGAGGAGCCCTGGTTCACCCTGGCCTCGGCTCATGGTCCTTGGTGGCAAGTGTTGCCCTTTCGCGTTTTTTGTTTATCTTAATCTGCTTTGTAAGGGCCTCCCCATTACCTTAACCATGTTTGACCGAGTGGCTATATTAATATAGCGAGGCGAAAGCCTATTTCGAGAAATAATAAAGTTTAATCTGTAGCAACGTACAAGTATTTGTGCTAGTCTTTCAGCTAAATCATGTCATACTATTCTCTGTAGCGAGATTTTTAATTCTATTCCGAATTGTATCCCGGGCTATATATTGATGTTATTTGATCAATAAAAAGTACTAGTGGCGTCCTCAAATATACAGTGTATTTTTTTTAATTCTCTCTACCTTTTTTTCAAGATTGACTCTAGCTTTTTTTAAACCGATTATATGAATTTTGGATGAACCTTTTCGGATGACCCTTATTTCGAAGTGTCCATGCTCCTTGTAATAAGAGAAAGAAACGGACCGTTAATCGAAACGTGATCAACTTGTCGGTCAAGACAGGGAAATACTTGGAAAGTTTATGCCTTGGGAGTTAGTCTTGTCTCCGATGAATTAGATCGATCGGTGTTCTTCTTGGAGAAGAAGCTCGATCGGTCGGCAGCCACGCATATAAAGAGGCAGGCACCACGGCCTTCCTCCAACACAACCCAGACCTGCCGGCGACGCACCCGCACCACCCACCTCGAACCCACCTCTTCTACGCACCTGACCTCGAAATCTTCGATCGGAACAATGTCGGCGATTCGAGCCTTCCTCGCAAAGGTGCCACGCCCTTCATGCCGCCAGGCCGTGGTTGGCGCCACCGCGGTGTCCGCCGCCGTGGGCGGGGGCTGGTACTACCAGCAAAACGGCGCCGACGGACAAGTCGATGCTGGTACGTACCTACGGATTCGATCTTTCCATAAAACTTTTTATTACTGTTTATTTATTTTCAGCGTAATATAACACGATGCGTATGATTTGTGATCGCAGCCGTCAAGCTAGTTAAGGAGACGGTGGGTATGAAGAAGCAGGAGGCCCCTCCGGCAGCTGCCGAGGAGGCCACGAAGAAGGAGGCAGACAGCAAGCCGCAGCAGCAGGCCGGCCAGGAGGAGACGGCCAGCAGCAAGTAGGAGACGTAGCTAGGATTTATTAGTTAGTTGATTGATTATCATGGCGGCCGTGTGCCAGACTAGTTAATTGCAGTATCTTTTCTTCGAATTATATATCGATCTTCAGTTATGAACTATATATTTTCTTGCCAGAAAATCTGATCCATCCTGCTTGCAGTTTTTAGTTCGATTTTTCTTTCCAACGCGAAGCAGATAGATATGTTCTTCCTCCTTGAATTGTAAAAATTTAGCGATCCATATGCACGCATCCATCGATTCGAAACTGATGCTGTGATTTTCTCTTTTCCTTTCTTATTAATGAAAAATAACATCCCAGCGGAGTCAACCAAAAGACTATCATAGAGTTTTAGCGACGAGTTGTGCTCCAAATTCTGTTAGGAACCAGTCGATGCAAAACCATGTTTAGGTATCTTAGGCGGTCCCCCAAATTGCCTGCTGAGTTCTCTCCATTACCCTGGCCCAATGAGCGCGCTTCAAGCTGATGTACTAGATATTTTTATTTCCTTTTCTAGATAATAAAAGATCTTTTTGTTTGTCGAAACCAGCATTCTTGCTACCTAGCAAATACACCAAAATAAATACAATGACACCTCCTAGCAAATACACCAAAATAAATACAATGACGCCTCTATGTCAATGAAAGTTATTTTCTCTTAATTTCCATGTAGGCATTTAAAAAAAATACAATGACACGAAATCACAACCGGTAGGAAGAAAAGGAATTGACTTATTTTCGTGGTTTCTTTGCCCATGATGAAGTCATGACTTGCAACAATGGACGATCAAGTTCCATCCTAGGAACCATCATTGTTTCTGTTTGGTTTTGGTTTCCCTTTTTTTCATGATTTTTTTGAATTAAAATTGTGCCATGAAAAAATGGCATGCCAAGCATGGGAAAAACATCCCCTCTATGTCATAAAAAGGCTGTTTAAAATTTATCAAAATGTACATTATATTTAAGAAGATATATACTATAACATCTAGAGAAATCTAAGACATCTTTTTAGGACACAGGGGGTACAATATTCACACTTGAACTCGACTTTTTAGCACACAACAATTGAGATAAAATGTGTCGCTTATGATTTGGCAAATCAAAGTACCATTTTCAAAATTGAAATCGAATTGCAAAGTCCATGAGGACCGATGCGACTCTAATAAGGACTCCATCTTGCATCGGTGAAATTTTGAGAAATTGCCTAAGAGATTCGTCTTGTTTCATTTGCAAATTTGAGTTGGGCAAGGAACATGACGAGATGATACTGTTTGAACCTCTATTTTTTATTGGAACAACACTTGTTGTTTTTTCAGCTGAATTTTTTCAAATTCCAATATTTATGTTTTTTCGAGATCAATGTCTCGGCTTTTATCTTTGCTCGCATTATGTCTTTCTGTTTGAAATTTTGGGTTTTGGATAAATTGGCACCCTTTACTTTCCTAGTCGAGTAGGCGGAGTTCCTTGGAAAAAATAGGCGGTGGGACTTGCTGGAGTGCTGGTAATTTGGTTTGACACGTGTGGGAACCCACCTGGCAGTGCACACCTCACATGGAAGCAGAGGTTCTTCTCGGTTTCTTCAAGGCCTATGCTTCGCTGCTCACCAAAAGAAAAGGAAAAAAAAGATGGCGGGGAATGGAGCCGAGAAGCCGCTGCTGCACAACGGCGGCAATCTAGCTGATGCCCCACAGAAGAAGCGGCAGGAAGGGGCCAGGAGGTTCCGGCGCTGCCGGACAGCGCCTTCATCTGACCATCCGGCGGCGGAAGAGCCTCCCCCTCACGACAAGCAGGCCAGTCAGGCCGCGAGCGCGGCGGCGCCGTCCAAGAAGATGTTCGAGAGCGTCTCCCGGCCGAGCTTCCGCCTGATGGCCTTCCTCCTCCTGGCGTAACTCTTCGCCGGCTCCACCGCGTTCTACCTCGGCATGGACTGTTGGAATTTGCTCTTGGCCCATTAGACTAATTTTGAAATTCTCTTTTTGACTCACTTGTATATGGCACTATATGGTTGTGCTAGTGGTGCTTAAGTTTAGTCTCATATTGCTAGTTGAAGGAGAGTTAGACCATCTTATATAGTAGAGTGTTACATCACTCACTAAGGTGTGACAAGACTCGCGCACTTCTCTTTCGACGCCGCCCGCCTCACCTCTCCATGCCTCGCCTCGTCACGACGCGCGCGCGCGCCGCGGATTGCGGGAATCTCGCCGAGCCGAGCTTTATTTTGTTTGTTGGGAAAACTGATTATGAGTCATTAACAGACGCGTTAATTACAGCTGTTTTCAGTTTTTATGCACGTGGCTGTTACCGACTCGGACGTGGGCTGAGCCCACGATCCTCCTAACCTGCACTATATATGTGTCCGGGCTAAACCTAATCGGTACGGAATCAATCCACACACGCGCCTACCTCCAGAACCTTGCGTCGCCGTTTTCGTCTTCCTCATCCCGGCTTGCGGCGTGCACCGCAGATCGGGACAGTAGGCCTCCGGAACCCGCCTCTCGTGAACCTGTACGGGTGAGGGGCGATCAGGTTTTTGGGAAGCGCTCGGTAGCGACCATCGCAACCTAACGTCGTCTGGACGACGAGTTCCCGAACGACGACTTCTTCCCGGACGTTAGCGACCTCTTCGATAACCTCAACATGGGCGACGCTGCTGCGACCGCTGCGGCTGCTATTCAGCCTACACTGTACGTGATCCTCAATTGTCTTTTTCGGATTATGCTAGAGTTCTTTGTTCTAGCGTTTGGTGTATATGTGATAGTTTATCTCCTATAGATGTAATCTGTTCATCTACTTTGTTGATCTGCATAATTGGTTTTAGTACCGTTTGTATGATCATGTTTTATCAATTTATTATTCGGATTAAATCATATGGATTATTGCTTATATTTCCAACAATCCAAAAACCTGATTATAGGCAACTGAATTCCACTGGTGTAGGCGCGGCTACTAGGCCGCCTCCTTTTGATGGCATGCACTATAAGAGATGGCGCAAGAGAGCAGTTCTCTGGTTTGAAAACCTAAACTGTTATAGCGCCACTCTTGGCAAGCCTGAAGGAGATCTTTCTGCTGAGCAGGAAGCGAGCTTTAAGAAAGCCGATACCATGTTTATGGCGACTTTGTTCAGTGTTCTTGGGGACAAAATTGTTGACCCTTATATGTCATTTGATAATGGCAAGGACGCGTGGGAAGCGCTCGAGGCCAAGTTTGGGGTCTAGGACGCTGGCACTGAGCTGTATGTCATGGAGCAATTCTATGGCTACAGGATGGTTGATGAGCGCTCCGTCGTTGAGCAAGCTCAAGAGATACAATCACTTGCCAAAGAACTTGAGCAGTTCAAGTGTTCCTTACCGGACAAATTTGTGGCTGGTGGCATTATTGCCAAGCTTCCTCCTTCGTGGAGGAACTTTGCTACTTCTCTGAAACATAAGAGACAAGAGTTTTCCGTTACGGATCTCATTGGGTCTCTTCATGTGTAAGAGAAGGCGAGAGCAAAGGACAAAACTGCTCGAGGACTTGAGTAAGGTTCTACTGCCAATTTAGTGCAGAGGAAAAACTTCCAATCCCACAAGTCCAAGAATGGGAACAGCGGCAAGAACAAGGCCACGCACTCAACCAACTTCAAGAAGAAAAATGATAAGAGGAAAGGCTCTTTCCACGTCTGTGGTGATCCTGATCATTGGGCTCCTAGCTGCCCTAATCGCTTTGACAAGCGTCAACATGGGAACAGCGGCAAGACCGCGAATGTTGTTATTAGCGATACTGAGATGAAGGATGTTGGGTACGGTATTTTACCTACTATCCTTTCAGTATGTCATTCTCCTGATTGGTGGATAGACACGGGTGCTAATACACATGTATGTTCTGATATTTCCATGTTCTCCTCTTATCGGGTCTCAAGGACTTCTTCCGTGCTGATGGGAAATGGCTCACGTGCTTCTGTTCATGGTGTTGGTACGGTAGATCTGAAGTTTACTTCGGGGAAGACCGTACAGCTGAAGAACGTGCAACATGTTCCCTCCATCAATAAGAATCTCGTCAGCTGATCGCTTTTATGCCGAGATGGCTTTAAGTTGGTTTTTGAGTCCAATAAAGTTGTAATTTCTAAGTATGTACAATTTGTTGGAAAAGGTTATGAGTGCGGAGGCCTGTTCCGCTTGTCTCTGCCAGACTCATGTACTAAAGTTATTAATCATGTTTGAAATGATAATGAGTCCAATGTTTGGCATTCATGACTCTGTCATATTGACTTTGGTTGCATGACGCGGCTAGCCAATATGAGTTTAATTCCGAAATTTACCACTGTCAAAGGTTCTAAGTGCCAAGTTTGTGTGCAAGCAAAGCAACCCCGCTGTGGCATCCCGCAAAACAACTACTAGAAAATCGCGTTGTTTTTGTGCATTGCATCGTCATCATCATGCATTGTTTGTCTGCATTATTTTGAAAAGCCTAGTTTTGATTTATACAAATACCCCTCGTTATTTTCAAATACAAAACCCCGATCGCATCGGAGATTTTATTTACCTAAAAACATTTTTTACAAAGTAGCCTTGTTTTAAAATAGACAAGACAAACAAACACACATCCCAAACCAGCCCCCTCTAAATCCTATCCCCACCCAAATCTATTCTACCCTCCAACCACAGGCCGCCACCTCACCCTCTCACCCAACACCTACCCACCTGCCACCTCATCAATCCACCATCCCTCCCTCTCTCTCCTCACTGACACTCTGGACCCACCCCACACAGCCCTCTCTCCCTGCCGTGGACCCCATCCCTCTCACCACCACACACACCCAGCACACACGCTGAGCACGCACGCACACCCCTGCCACCGGGCCCCACGACCCACGACCCACGACCCCGACCCCGCCTGGCCCCGCAGACCCCCACCTACCCCGCGCCCGCGCCTCCTCCCTCCTCTGGCTTCTTCTCCTCCCCGCTCGTCCTCTTCCTCCTCACGCCGCACCACCCCCGCAGCCTCCTACCGCCTCCACTCCTCTCACCGACCGGCCCCCCCTCGCCGCCGGCACCCCCACCCTCCGCTCACCCCACCATCCTCGCCGCCACAGCTCTCTTCCCCTTCGGACCCGCTCCCTCCGACCAGCAGCGCCTCCGCCGCACCTCCTCGAGCCACTTTCTCGGCCTTGGCTTCGCCGCCTCCCGCCGTCAGCCTCCGCCTTCACACGTCACCCTCCTCTCTCCCCGCGCCTCCCTCCTCTCTAGTTCCTCCCAGGTGCCGCCGCTCCCGCCTGCGTCCTCTCCGGCGCCGTCCTCCGCGACCGGCCGCGCCTTTTCCTCCCCGCCCATGGTCGAGCCCGCCAGCGCCTCCCAGCGTCCTCCACCGCGCCTGCCCAGCGTCTCCGCCGAGCTCGCCCGGTTCCTCCTCCCGCTCCCGAGGCCGCTCCTCCCCGGCGGCGGCGAGCCCCGCCATCGCTGCCGTCCACACGCTGCCAGGCCACTCGCCCTCAACCTCCCGGCCTCTCTCTCGCATGCCCGGCCCGACCTGCGCCGCCCTTCCACCTCGCGGCCCCACCGTCGACCTCGGCACCGCCTCCGCCTCCCGCCCCAGCTCCTCGCCATGGTCGTGCCCGAGCCCCGTGCCTCGTCTGCTCTGTCGTCGTTCCCCTGTCCCCGGCCGCCGACCTGCGTGTCCGCGACCTCGGCCGCGTGCGCCGCCCTCTCCGAGCTCTTCGTCACCCCTATGCTGCTGTCGTGGTGTTTTGGTACAAGTGCAGGTCCTCTAGTACCAGTGGAGTTGCTCCTATGCTTAGATTTGGCACCGTTTTTATGAAGATGAATCAGTGGCGACCATCTGGTTTCTGTGACCTCCACCAAACAAGTCCGACGAGTACCTCACCCAGAATCTCGGAAGCGACAAAATCTACCGATGACCGAGGACCCGGTTGCCAAGATCCGCGACTCGGAGATGCCGGAACACCAAGTACGTCGAGACCCTGAAGACCCGTTCCCGGAGGCGAAGTTCGGACCCGATGACCGCCAAGAACGCCACCGGTTCAACAAGCACTCCGTCCCGGACACCAAGTGCTGCATTCCGAACGTCAAGACCGATGCAATGGCGCGGACCCGACAAGATCCTCGCAACAACAAGATCGACACCGACCAGAACAAATCCGATGCGCCCCGACGCCGAACCAAGACCTCCTCCCGGAACGCCAAGATCTACCTCCGTTATCCGAGAACGATCCCGCCGAGGCCGAACCCGTCGAACCCTGGACCCTGAGACCGAACCCCGAACCCTGGAACCCCAAGATCTGCCGAACCCTAATGTGTGAACCCCTTCCCGAAACCCTATTTTATAATATAATACAACTTGTCGCATAATTGCTATTTGGTTTTTCCGAGGTTGATCAAGCGTGTGTTGCTATTGGTGCACCCCGGCCGGGTAAAACTTTCTGAAAGTCGTGTCCGCGGTTATGGACGACTTGGAGCACAGTATCTCGATCATAGACAACTATAACTAAAGTAGTGCTATAAATTTGACTTTATAATGACTAGTAATCAGCTTCACTATAATGGAATGGCTAAATAATACTGCCCACAATTGCTTGTTTGGTTTGTAAACGCGACCATTGTACTGACTAGTAAATATTGCAACTTCTAGCGGAATGGCTAAATAAAAGTACCAACAACTGCTGGGTTTCGGGTTATCTCATGCTTATTGTACCTGACTAGTAAGTGTTGCAACTACAATGGAATGGTCAAATAAAAGTGCCCACTGCTTATTTTATCAGGATGATTATCTATACTTGACTAGTAATTGCTGCAACGATAATGAATAAATAAAACGCCAAGCGTGTGAGTCCTCGGTTGACTTCCTCGTTTGGTCTCGAGGGAAACACCGGGATGGGTTTGTTTGATGGCGACATCGGTTGGTTCGAATAGGTCTTTCTTATCCCTCTCTAATAGCCGAGTTGTTTGAGTCTCTATAGGTTGTTTAGTGCATGCTTGCCTGCGCTTGATCCACCATACCTATGTGGCGAGGACCGCCATTCTAGCCTCGCCGTGTCTTGGCCTCGATCGACGCTCCTCTTTTTCCTTTGCCCTTTGTCGGCACCTTTTGTTTAAGCGGTTTTGAGCTCGGCGCGTTAGCGAGGTTACCCTTCCGGCTTGGCACAAGGGGTTATGGGCCATTAGTTATTCTTCAGGCTCTTAGCCCCATTTGCATCTTGTCCGTGGGCGCTATATCGCTTCAAGGTGATTTGGATCTTTGTATATAATATCTGTATTCTTGACTCTTTGAGTCGTTATATATATATCTTACGTGGGTCCCATCGAGGACTGTTGTGTAATGTTATTACTTTTTCCACCCGCGAAAGTGCTGGTGCACCTTTGAATCGTTTCTATCTGGGTTTCGCTAAAACTTGCATAGGCCGATTCTGAGGTGTTACTGAGTGGTATCGAGCTCGGCCATTGCGATACCCCACAAGTCCAAATTTCAGAGGATAACCTAGCTAACGGCCGAAGTAGGGTGTCAAAACTATTTTTGCAAAATCGGTTAGATAGTTCTGATTAGGTCTGATTTTACTCCTTACCCCTCTGCTGCTCTCCTCTCACCTCTGCGTGTTTTGAATCCGCTCTCTTCTCTCTCTCTCTTCGAGTCCAGGATTTCTCGTGGTTGGGTTCCATCGTACCTTCAGGGTTTCGCTTCCTCCTTTAATAACGGTGTTCTACCATCCGGTGTTCAAGCCGCCTGAGGAATCCGTATACTGTGGTACCATTCCTTGTTCTTTGTTTGTGCCTTCCGGTGTTTTCCGACGCGACGACATCATCTACGCCCGATCCAATGCAGAGTCTGCATCACTCCTTTGTTTTCTAACCTCGTTTGTCGATATCTTCAGTCTGATTCCGAGAATGGTTGCACGCTTTTCCACTGATTGTGCGGAGTAATAGTTTGGGTGCGTGATGGATTGGCCCCCATGCCGACTACCCCTTCTATTCGCTTTTGTACATTGAAGTGGATGAGAATGCATCGGTCCTCTCTTTCTACCGGAGTTAGAGGTGGCTTTATTTGTTGGTACCTATACCTTCGACCTTTTGTTCCGGAGTGTTCTCTCGACGATCACGGACAACAACCCTTGTTAGTGGTGTCGCGAGGATCTACACGAAGCGAGAAGACGCGGATCGCCGACCTTCCTTCCGGTACCATGAGGCGGATCTCGAGGGCGAGATCCCTTGTTAGTGGTGTCGAATTGTGGCATCCCGCAAAACCACTACTAGAAAATCGCGTTGTTTTTGTGCATTGCATCGTCATCATCATGCATTGTTTGTCTGCATTATTTTGAAAAGCCTAGTTTTGATTTATACAAATACCCCTCGTTATTTTCAAATACAAAACCCCGATCGCATCGGAGATTTTATTTACCTAAAAACATTTTTTGCAAAGTGGCCTTGTTTTAAAATAGACAAGACAAACAAACACACATCCCAAACCAGCCCCCTCTAAATCCTATCCCCACCCAAATCTATTCTACCCTCCAACCACAGGCCGCCACCTCACCCTCTCACCCAACACCTACCCACCTGCCACCTCATCAATCCACCATCCCTCCCTCTCTCTCCCCACTGACACTCTGGACCCACCCCACACAACCCTCTCTCCCTGCCGTGGACCCCACCCCTCTCACCACCACACACACCCAGCACACACGCTGAGCACGCACGCACACCCCTGCCACCGGGCCTCACGACCCACGACCCCGACCCCGCCTGGCCCTGCAGACCCCTACCTACCCCGCTCCCGCGCCTCCTCCCTCCTCTGGCTTCTTCTCCTCCCCGCTCGTCCTCTTCCTCCTCACCATGCACCACCCCCGCAGCCTCCTACCGCCTCCACTCCTCTCACCGACCGCCCCCCCCCTCGCCGCCGGCACCCCTACCCTCCGCTCACCCCACCATCCTCGCCGCGCCGCCCTGGCTCTCTTCCCCGCTCGCCGGAGTCCACTCCCCTCCGACCCGAGCGACGCCTCCGCCCGCACCTCCTCGAGCACTTTGCTCAGCAGTGGCCGCCTTCCCCTCCTCCCGCCGTCAGGCCTCCGCCTTCCGCGCGCGTCACCCTCCTCTCTCCCCGCCTCCCTCCTCTAGTTCCTCCCAGTGCGCCCGCTCCGCATGCGTCCTCTCCGGCGCCGTCCTCATGACCAGCCGCTCCTCGCCTTCCTCCCGCCGCCCATGGTCGAGCCCGCCAGCGCCTCCCAGCGTCCTCCACGCGCCCGCCAGTTCCTCCTCCCGCTCGGGAGCGCTCCTCCCCTGGCCGTGAGCCCGCCACCGTCTGCGCGCCGTCCACGCTGCCAGGGCCGCTCGCCCTCAACCTCCCCGGCCTCTCTCTCTCGCGTGCCCGGCCGCCCTTCCACCGCCGGCGACTCCGCCCGTCGACCTCGGCACCGCCCCTGTCCGCCTCCCCGCCCCAGGCTCCTCGCTGCGCGGGCCGTGCCCGAGCCCCGTGCCTCGTCTGCTCTGTCGTCGTTCCCCTGTCCTCGGCCGCCGACCTGCGTGTCTGTAACACCCTCAGAATCGGACCTATGCAAGTTTGGGCAAAATTCACCAAACCCGCATAGAAACGATTCAAAGGTGCCCACCAGGCACTTTCGTGCGGGTGGAAAACGAAGTAATAACATTACGCAACAGTCCTCGATGGGACCCACAGAACAGATATATATAACGGCGACTCAAGGAGTCAAGAATACAAATATAATATACAAAGATCCAAATCACCTTGAAACGATATAGCGTCCAGCTACGGACAAGATGCAAATGGGGCTAAGAGCCCTGAAGAATAACCAATGGCGTCCATAACCCTGCCCAGGCCAAGCCGGAAGGGTAACCCTGCTAACGGCGTCGATCTCAAAACCCTTAACAAAAGGGGTGCCGACAAAGGGCAAAAGAAAACAAAGAAGGAGGCGTCGATCTTGAGGCGATTACAGCGAGGCTAGAATGGCGGTCCTCGCCTACATAGGTATGGTGGATCAAGCGGCGGCAGCAAGCACTAAACAACCTATAGAGACTCGATACAACCGGCGGTTATCAGAGAGGGGTAAGAAGAACCTATTCGGATCCAACATGATACTACCATCAAACAAACCCATCCTGACGTTTCCCCCTCGAGACCAAACGAGGAAGTCAACCGAGGAACTCACACAGTTGGCAGTTTTACTTATTCAGTTATAGTTGTGGCACTTTACTAGTCAGATTTAGATAATCGTCCTGATAAAGTAAACAGTGGGCACTTTTAATTGACCATTCCGTTATAGTGACAACAATTACTAATCAGATACAGATAGCATGAGATAACCCAAAAACCCAGCAGTTGTTGGTACTTTTATTCAGCCATTTCGTTGTAGTTGCAATACTTACTAGTCAGATACATTTGTCGCAAGCGACAACCAAACAAGCAATGGTGGGCAGTATTAATTAGCCATTCCGTTATAGTGAAGCTGATTACTAGTCATTATAAGTCAAATTTATAGCAGTAAACTTTAGTTATGCTTGTCTATGATCGAGATACTGTGCTCCAAGTCGTCCATATCCGCGGACACGGCTTTGAAAGTTTTACCGGCGGGTGCACCAATAGCAACACGCTCGATCAACCTCGGAAAAACCAAATCAAAACCAGAGGCTTTCACACTGAACAATCACAGGATTCAGAAATATTTGAGGCCACCCTTAAGTAGAATCCATAGCGTAAGCAAGCTCAGGCGGCCTCAAGGTGCTGGGTGACGGCGTGAACATTGGGAACCCCAAGCGGGGCTTGTCGACACCGCTGAATCGTGTCCCGATCCTAAAAGATGCAGTGCGATTACCTCGCTGTCGTAAATAAAGCGATAAAGCATGGCATAAAGCAGGATCGTAAATAAAACCTCAAACTAGTTTGTGGCCCCAAGAAATAAGAATGAATCAAGCTCGGCTCGGGGGTCCCATATACCTCCGGATGTGGATAGCGCGATAAATCAAGGCAATTATCAAGTACTGGGGTCTTCTGGGACACAAGTGGGCGTTGAAACCAAATATTTTCTATCACCCACGATGCCTGCTTATTCAATTTTAGTTGTTAAACAGAAATTAAAGTGACGATAAGTAAAACTAGCATCATCTCCAACATCAACATGCGGCAATACATCGAAGCGTGGCATATGACGACACACAACAGCATTTGAGCAAGCAACTACGGCACGCTAAGTCCAACTATCTACCAAACAATGTAATAGGATGTGTCCAAGGCAATATAGGGCTACGGTAGATCACGTACGGAAAACTAAAGCATCGCAACACAGATAGCAATAGATCAACAGGAGGGAAGTAAATACTAGAAAGTAAGATAGGTAGAAAGGGGGAGATGCTCGCCTGAAAAACATTGTCGAAGGTTTTCCCCGAAGATCGGGGCGAAGCTCACATCAACTCAACGGCCTTATCCGCGAAGAAGCAAAACACTAGAAGAAACACCGGATGCAATATTTAATACACGGCAAAAGATCGGCATGATGCATGCATGATGTATGGCATGGCAAGGTGCGATGCAATTAGGTCATATTAAGCGGAACCGGGGTCCCGACATTTACTTAGGTGGTGCATGTTATTTAGAAAGCCCGCAATTTAAATGTTGTTTAGCAATGCAACAGATGGAACCGGGTTCGCTACACAAATTTAAATGAGGCCAATATAAGGCTAGATTTGCCCGCATATGGGCCCCATATTTATTTATTAGGTGAATCGGCATAAGGCCCCCAAACAACATGATATGCATGCGAGATGACAATTCAATATGCAACAAGTAGTATTATGTTATAAAATAGGGTTTCGAGAAGAGGTTCACACATTAGGGGTCTCGACGATCTTGGGTTCCGGGGTTCGGGGTCGGTCTCAGGGTCCAGGGTTCGACGGAGCGGTCTCGCGGGAACGTTCTCGGGCCACGGAGGTAGGTCTTGTTGCATCCGGGAAGCCGAGCTTGGTTAGGTGCCGGGGCGCGTGGAATTCGTTCTGGTCGGTACCGTTCTTGTCGTCATGCAGATCACGTCGGGTTCCACGGGGTCGATCTTGCCGTTGCGAAGGTCTTGTCGGGCCCGCACAGATCTTGTCGAGTCCTCGAGCCGGGACGGTCTTGACGTTCGGGGTGAAGCACTTGTCGCATTCGGGGTCTCGATGGACTCGGTGTCCGGGGTGAAGATCTTGGCGTCCTCAAGGCATCGCTCGGTGTATCCGTGTCGGCGAACTTGGCGTTCAGGGGGAAGTTCCCGGTGTCCGAGGAGAAGATCTTGTCGGTTCCACTTCGAAGTCATCGTTGTCCTACCGTGGGGATCATGGTCATCGGGGTCTGGTTCTTGGCAATGTTGTCGGTAGCTCTTGGTGTCCAGGGGTCGTCGCTCTGGGAGGTGGATCTTGTCGTCTTGACGTCATCGTCCCTAGTTTCCGCGGCGAAGTACTCAGGGTTCCCTTCGGTTGTCGGTGTCGAGCTCGGGTACGGCGTCGATGGTTCTTGGTGGGGGTCGATGCGCTCATCACGGGGTCGATCTCGGTTATCGGGTCTACGTGGAAGAACTTGGCGGCCCCGGAGAGGGTTTGAGGAAACGATACGGTCTTCGGCTTCTGCGAGGAAGATCTTGGCGTCCCGGAAGGTCTTTATGTTCGGTCGGTGGCGACCTCCTACCGCAGGTCCTCGGTGTCTGCAGGTCTTGGCGTCTCAGGTGGAAAACTTGGCGATCTTCTCTTGTTCATGTGGAGGCTGGAGGTCTCTCGCGGCTTCGGCGCTTGTGGTCTGCCCTTGACGCCGCATGCTCGTTGGAACAGCAGGTGGGCCGGGCCTTGGCGAGAACACTGCCGGCGCGGGCCCACCTAGTCGGCGCGGACGGGCAGCGGTAGATCGAGGACGCCAGCGGGAGGCAGCAGCGGCAGCGGCGGCAGCGGGCTCAGCAGCGGCGATCTGGTGCTCAGCATGGCGGCGGCAATCAGGTGCGGTGGCGGCGTAAAACGGGCGGGGGCAGCAGGGGCGGAGGCGGGCGCCGGCGGAGCAGCGCGGGCACGGCGAGCCTTCGAGGGAGGTGGTGGCGGCGACGTGGAGGCTGCAGTGTCGGCCAGCGGTGGCGAAGCGGCGAAGCTCAGCCAGCGATGGCCTTACTCTGAGCGGAGGGGCGGCGGTGGCCCGGCGGAAGAAGCGGCAGGCTGCAGGCGGGCGAAGCGAAGCAGGGCGTGAGTGGAGTGGTGTAGGGCGGGAGTCTTTGGCGGCCGGTGACTCGGCAATCTTGGAGGCTGCACGGAGGATGGCGCGGAGGAGGCCGGAGGCTAGGGAGGGTTGGCCAGGCGGAGAGCGTCGAGGAAGGAGGTTGGGCCAGAGGGCTGGGGAAGCTTCATGGTAGGAGGCGGTGGCCAGTGTGGCGAGCGGCTTCTGTGAGGAGAGAGGAGAGAAGGAACGTGGGGGCGGGGTTCGTGGTGGGCAGTGGCAGCGTGGCGTCTCTGCAGCTGAGGGAGGTGGGAGGCGGGGAAGGCGGTAGCGTGAGTGGGCGGGTCCATGGTGGCCCGCGTGGCAGAGTGAGTGGGGGAAACTGGGGAGGGGCAGCTGTGTGCGTGCGTGGCATGTGTGTGCCGTGTAGCCCAGGTGGAGAGAGGGGGTGAGAGAGAGAGAGTGGGTGGGCCGGCTGACGTGGCAGATTATGGTTGGTGGAGGGAGGAGGAGAGGGTGAGGTGGCGGCATGCTAGTGGAGGGTGAGGTGGCTGTAGGGGTGGGTAGGATATTAGGTAGATGTAGGATTTAGATGGGGCGGCAGGTTGGACCGTTTTAGCAATTCTGGGGCGGTCGTTCGGGTCGATCGGCCCGTTCGACTGCCCCTACTAAAAACAACTAAACTTTTGTTTGATTTAAACGGGCCACGTGCAAACCGATAGCGGCCAAAACAAAATATTCCGGGGACCGGGTTTTGGAGTTTGAATAAAGATGGGGCGTTTGGAAAACAAATCTGGTTTTGCGAATATAGTTTTGGCAACCAACGCATGATGATGACGATGCAATGCACAAATTCAACGCGATTTTCTAGTAGTGGTTTTGCGGGATGCCACAATTCGACACCACTAACAATGGATCTCGCCCTCGAGATCCGCCTCATGGTACCGGAAAGAAGGTCGGCGTTCTCCGTCTTCTCGCTTTGTGTAGATCCTCGCGACACCACTAACAAGGGTTGTTGTCCGTGATCGTCGAGAGAACTCTCCGGAACAAAAGGTCGAAGGTAGAGGTATCAACAATAAGCCACCTCTAGCTCCGATGGAAAAGGGGGAACCGATGCATTCTCATCCACTTCAATGTACAAAAGCGAATAGAAGGGGTAGTCGGCATGGGGGCCAATCCATCACGCACCCAAACTATTACTCCGCACAATCGGTAGAAGAGAGTGCAACCATTCTCGGAAACAGACTGAAGATCTCGACAAGCGAGGTTCGGGAACAAAGGAGTGGTGCAGACTCTGCTTCGGATCTGGCGTAGAGGATGTCGTCGCGTCGGAAAACACCGGAAGGCACAAACAAGGAACAAAAGATGGTACCACAGATAGAGGATCACTCAGATAGCATGAAGTCCGGATGGTAGAACACCGTTATCAAAGGAGGAAGCGAAACCCTGAAGGTACGACGGGAACCCAACCGCGAGAAATCCTGGACTCGAAGAAAGATAAGAGAGCAGATTCAAAACACGTCGAGATAAGAGGAGATTAGCAGAGGGGTAAGGAGTAAAATCAGACCTAACCAGAACTATCCAACCGATTTTGCAAAATAGTTTTGACACTCTACTGCGGCCGTTAGCTAGGTTATCCTACAGGCTGGACTTGTGGGGTATCGCAACTGAGCTCGATACCACTCTGTAACACCCTCGAATCGGACCTATGCAAGTTTGGGCAAAATTCACCAAACCGCATAGAAGCGATTCAAAGGTGCCCACCAGCACTTTCGTGCGGGTGGAAAGCGAAGTAATAACATTACGCACAGTCCTCGATGGGACCCATGAGCAGATATATATAACGGCGACTCAAGGAGTCAAGAATACAAATATAATATACAAAGATCCAAATCACCTTGAAACGATATAGCGTCCAGCTACGGACAAGATGCAAATGGGGCTAAGAGCCCTGAAGAATAACCAATGGCGTCCATAACCCTGCCCAGGCCAAGCGGAAGGGTAACCACGCTAACGGCGTCGATCTCAAAACCTGCTTAACAAAGGGGTGCCGACAAAGGGCAAAGCAGAAAACAAAGAAGGCGTCGATCGAGGCGGTGCAGCGAGGCTAGAATTCGGCGGTCCTCGCCTACATAGGTATGGTGGACTGAAGCGGCAGCGGCAGCAAGCACTAAACAACCTATAGAGACTCGATACAACCGGCGGTTATCAGAGAGGGGTAAGCAGAACCTATTCGGATCCAACATGATACTACCATCAAACAAACCCATCCTGACGTTTCCCCCTCGAGACCAAACGAGGAAGTCAACCGAGGAACTCACACAGTTGGCAGTTTTACTTATTCAGTTATAGTTGTGGCACTTTACTAGTCAGATTTAGATAATCGTCCTGATAAAGTAAACAGTGGGCACTTTTAATTGACCATTCCGTTATAGTGGCAACAATTACTAATCGGTCTGATAGCATGAGATAACCAAAACCCGGCTTGTTGGTACTTTTATTCAGCCATTTCGTTGTAGTTGCAATACTTACTAGTCGATACATTTATGCATGGCGACAACCAAACAAGCAATGGTGGGCAGTATTAATTAGCCATTCCGTTATAGTGAAGCTGATTACTAGTCATTATAAGTCAAATTTATAGCGATAAACTTTAGTTATGCTTGTCTATGATCGAGATCTTGTGCTCCAAGTCGTCCATATCCGGACACGGCTTTCGAAAGTTTTACCGGCGGGGTGCACCAATAGCAACACACGCTCGATCAACCTCGGAAAAACCAAATCAAAACCCAACGAGGCTTTCACATGAACAATCACGATTCGAAATATTTGAGGCCACCTTAGTAGAATCATAGCAGTAAGCAAGCTCGAGCGGCCTCAAGGTGCGGGTAGACGGTAGTGAACAGTGGGAACCCCTAAGCGGGCTTGTCGACACCGCGGAATCGTGTCCCGATCCTAAAGATGCAGATGCGATTACCTCGCTGGTCGTAAATAAAGCGATAAAGCATGGCATAAATGCAGGATCGTAAATAAAACCTCAAACTAGTTTGTGGCCCCAAGAAATAAGACTGAATCAAGCTCGGCTCGGGGGTCCCATATACCTCCGGATGTGGATATAGCGATAAATCAAGAGCAGTATCAAGTACTCGGGGTCTTCAGGACACAAGTGGGCGTTGAAACCAAATATTTTCTATCACCCACCGATGCCTCTGCTTATTCAATTTTAGTTGTTAACAGAAATTAAAGTGACGATAAGTAAAACTAGCATCATCTCCAACATCAACATGCGGCAATACATCAACAAGCTGTGGCATATGACACACAACATTTGAGCAAGCAACTACGACGCATAAGTCCAACTATCTACCAAACAACGGTAATAGGATGTGTCCAAGGCAATATAGGGCACGGTAGATCACGGTGCGGAAACTAAAGCATAACCACAGATAGCAATAGATCAACAGGAGGAAGTAAATACTATAAAAGTAAGATAGGTAGAAAGAGGAGATGCTCTTTGAAAACATTGTCGAAGGTTTTCCCGAAGATCGGGCAAGCTCACATCAACTCAACGGCCTTATCCGAAGAAGCAAAACACTAGAAGAAACACCGGATGCAATATTTAATACACGGCAAAAGATCGGCATGATGCATGCATGATGTATGGCATGGCAAGGTGCGATGCAATTAGGTCATATTAAGCGGAACCGGGGTCCCGACATTTACTTAGGTGGTGCATGTTATTTAGAAAGCCCGCAATTTAAATGTTGTTTAGCAATGCAATGATGGAACCGGTTACATACAATTTAAATGAGGCCAATATAAGGCTAGATTTGCCCGCATATGGGCCCCATATTTATTTATTAGGTGAATCGGCATAAGGCCCCCAAACAACATGATATGCATGCGAGATGACAATTCAATATGCAACAAGTAGTATTATGTTATAGAATAGGGTTTCGAGAAGAGGTTCACATTAGGGGTCTCGGCGATCTTGGGTTCGGGGTTCGGGTCGGTCTCGTGGTCGTGGTTCGTGGGCGGTCTCATGAGAACGTTCTCGGCCACGGAGGTAGGTCTTGTTGCATCCGGGAAGCCGAGCTTGGTTAGGTGCGGTAGCGTGGAATTCGTTACAGTCGGTACCGTTCTTGTCGTCATCACGTCGGGTTCCACGGGTCGATCTTGCTTGCCGTTATAAGGTCTTGTCGGGCCGCACAGATCTTGTCGAGTCCTCGAGCCGACGGTCTTGCGTTGGGGTGAAGCACTTGTCGCATTCGGGGTCTCGATGGACTCGGTGTCCGGTGAAGATCTTGGCGTCCTCAAGGCATCGCCGGTGTATCCGTGTCGGCGAACTTGGCGTTAGAAGTTCGTGTCCGAGGAGAAGATCTTGTCGGTTCCACTTGTCATCGTTGTCCTACCGTGGGGATCATGGTCGCCGGGTCAGTTCTTGGCAATGTTGTCGGTAGCTCTTGGTGTCGAGTCGTCGCTCTGGGAGGTGGATCTTGTCGTCTTGACGTCATCGTCCCTAGTTTCCGCGGCGAAGTACTCAGGGTTCCCTTCGGTTGTCGGTGTCGAGCTCGGGTACGGCGTCGATGGTTCTTGGTGGGGGTCGATGCGCTCATCACGGGGTCGATCTCGGTTATCGGGTCTACGTGGAAGAACTTGGCGGCCCCGGAGAGGGTTTGAGGAAACGATACGGTCTTCGGCTTCTGCGAGGAAGATCTTGGCGTCCCGGAAGGTCTTTATGTTCCGGTCCGGTGACGACCTCCGGTTACCGCAGGTCCTCGGTGTCTGCAGGTCTTGGCGTCTCCGAGGTGGAAAACTTGGCGATCTTCTCTTGTTCATGTGGAGGAACTGGAGGTCTCTCGCGGCTTCGACGCTTGTGTCGGTGCCGTCCTTGACGCGCATGCTCTGGTTGGAACAGCAGGACGCCGGACGCCTTGCGTAACATCGGGCCGCGGGCCCACCTAGTCGGCGCGGACCAGGCAGGTGTGAGTAGATCGAGGACGCGGCCCGGAGAGGCACGGCGGCGACGCAGGTCGGCGATGCGGGGCTCATGGCAGCAGCGGCGCTGATGCTCCAGCGGCGGCGACGATCTGGTGCCGTGGCGGCGCAGGAGCGAGGCCAGCGGGATGAGAAGAGGCGGCGGGCCGAAGCGGAGGCCAGCGGCTGGCGACGGAAGGCGTGGTGCCAGCGGCATCGCCATGGCAAGGCGGAAGCGTGCGGTGGCGGAAGAGGCGGCAGGCTCGCAGGCGAGGCAGCGAACAGCGGCGGCTCGGCAATCTGGAGGGAGGGCTGCCGGGGAGGATGGCGAGGCCAGGGCCCGGAGGAGGAGCGGCGGCAGCCTTGTGTGTGGCCTTCCTTGGAGGAAAGGCGGGCAGGCGGCTAAAGGCGAGGTTCGCGGGCGGAGAGGCGTCAGGGGAAGGAGGTTGGGCCTTGAGGTGGGTGGCGGGAAGCTTCATGGGAGGCGGTGTGGCAGTGTGTGTGGCCAGAGGCTCTTGTGAGAGAGAGGCAGGAGAAGGAACGTGGGGGCGCGGGGGTTCGTGGTGGGCCCAGGGGCGCGCGCGTGGCGTGCGGCTGAGTGCGGGGAGGTGGGAACTGGGGGGAAGGCAGGCGCGTGAGTGGAAGGCGGGTCCAGTGGTGTGCTGTGAGTGGAAGCGGGGAGGCGGTGTGTGCGTGCGTGGCATGTGTGTGCCGTGTAGCCCAGGTGGAGAGAGGGGGTGAGAGAGAGAGAGTGGGTGGGCCGGCTGACGTGGCAGATTATGGTTGGTGGAGGGAGGAGGAGAGGGTGAGGTGGCGGCATGCTAGTGGAGGGGGTGAGGTGGCCAGGTAGGGGTGGGTAGGATATTAGGTAGATGTAGGATTTAGATGGGGCGGCAGGTTGGACCGTTTTAGCAATTCTGGGGCGGTCGTTCGGGTCGATCGGCCCGTTCGACTGCCCCTACTAAAAACAACTAAACTTTTGTTTGATTTAAACGGGCCACGTGCAAACCGATAGCGGCCAAAACAAAATATTCCGGGGACCGGGTTTTGGAGTTTGAATAAAGATGGGGCGTTTGGAAAACAAATCTGGTTTTGCGAATATAGTTTTGGCAACCAACGCATGATGATGACGATGCAATGCACAAATTCAACGCGATTTTCTAGTAGTGGTTTTGCGGGATGCCACAGTGTCCGCGACCTCGGCCGCGTGCACCGCCCTCTCCGAGCTCTTCGTCACCCCTATGCTGCTGTCGTGGTGTTTTGGTACAAGTGCAGGTCCTCTAGTACCAGTGGAGTTGCTCCTATGCTTAGATTTGGCACCGTTTTTATGAAGATGAATCAGTGGCGACCATCTGGTTTCTGTGACCTCCACCAAACAAGTCCGACGAGTACCTCACCCGTAATCTCGGCGACAAAATCTCTGGATGACCGAGACCGGTTGCCAAGATCGCGACTTCGGAGATGCCGGAACACCAAGTACGTCGAGACCCTGAAGACCCGTTCCCGGAGGCGAAGTTCGGACCCGATAACCGCCAAGAACGCCACCGGTTCAACAAGCACTCCGTCCCGGACACCAAGTGCTGCATTCCGAACGTCAAGACCGATGCAATGGCGCGGACCCGACAAGATCCTCGCAACAACAAGATCGACACCGACCAGAACAAATCCGATGCGCCCCGACGCCGAACCAAGACCTCCTCCCGGAACGCCAAGATCTACCTCCGTTATCCGAGAACGATCCCGCCGAGGCGAACCTCGAACCTGGACCCTGAGACCGAACCCCGAACCCCGGAACCCCAAGATCTGCCGAACCCTAATGTGTGAACCCCTTCCCGAAACCCTATTTTATAATATAATACAACTTGTCGCATATTAATTGGTCATGCATGCATACTTGTCTGTGGTTTGGGGGCCTTATGCCGATTCACCTAATAATTAAATATGGGGCCCATATGCGGGCAAATCTAGTCTCATATTGGCCTCATTTAAATTTGTGTAGCGAACCCGGTGCTATCTTCTGCCATGTTAAGACAACATTTAAATTGCGGGTATCTAAATAACAGGAACCACCTAAATATCTGTCGGGACCTCGGTTCCGCTTAATATGACCTAATTGCATTGCACCTTTGCCATGCCATGCATCATATCATAAGCATGCCCGATCTTTTGCCGTAGCATTAAATATTGCATCCGGTGTTTCTTCTAGTGTTTTGCTTCTTCGCGGATAAGGCCGTTGAGTTGATGTGAGCTTCTCCGATCTTGATTGAACCGACAATGTTTTCGGAGCATCTCCCCCTTTCTACCTATCTTACTTTTATAGTATTTATTCCCTCCTGTTGATCTATTGCTATCTGTGTTGCGATGCTCTAGTTTCCGTATCCGTGATATCCCTTGCAGCCCTATATCGCCTTGGACACATCCTATTACATGTTGTTTGGTAGATAGTTGGACTTGCGCGTCGTAGTCGCTTGCCCAAGTGCCGTTGCGTGTTGTCAAGTGCCACAGTTGTTGGAGTATTGCCGCATGTTCGATGTAGGAGATGATCATGGCTTTACTTATCGTTCACTTTAATTCCTGTTTAACAACTAAAATTGAAGTAAGCAGAGGCATCAGTGGGTGATAGATAATATTTGGTTTCCGAACGCCCACTTGTGTCGTGGGACCCAGTACTTGATACTGTTCCTTGATTTATCGCGCTATCCACATCCGGAGGATTATGGGACCCCACAGCCGAGCTTGATTGGTCTTATTTCTTGGGGCCACAAACTAGTTTGAGGTTTTATTTACGATCCGTATTTATGCCATGCTTTCTTGCTTTATTTAAATTGTGCGCGAGATAGCACCTCTTTGTTTAGGATCGGGACACGATTCTGTGGTGTCGACAAGCCCAGTTTTGGGTTCCCAGTCGTTCACAGCCGTCTACCCAAACCTTGAGTCCGTCTCGGAGCTAGCTTACTTCGTTGCGGGTAAGACTTCAAGGGGTGGCCCCCTGAAATAATTCTGAATCCTGTGATTGCTTTGTCGTGAAAGCCTCGTTGGGTTTTGATTTGGTTTTTCCGAGGTTGATCGAGCGTGTGTTGCTATTGGTGCACCCCGGCCGGGTAAAACTTTCTGAAAGCCGTGTCCGCGGTTATGGACGACTTGGAGCACAGTATCTCGATCATAGACAACTATAACTAAAGTAGTGCTATAAATTTGACTTTATAATGACTAGTAATCAGCTTCACTATAATGGAATGGCTAAATAATACTGCCCACAATTGCTTGTTTGGTTTGTCGCTTGCGACCATTGTACCTGACTAGTAAATATTGCAACTACAACGGAATGGCTAAATAAAAGTACCAACAACTGCTGGGTTTCGGGTTATCTCATGCTTATTGTACCTGACTAGTAAGTGTTGCAACTACAATGGAATGGTCAAATAAAAGTGCCCACTGCTTATTTTATCAGGATGATTATCTATACTTGACTAGTAATTGCTGCAACGATAACTGAATAAATAAAACTGCCAACTGTGTGAGTCCCTCGGTTGACTTCCTCGTTTGGTCTCGAGGGGGAAACACCAGGATGGGTTTGTTTGATGGCAGCATCAGGTTGGTTCCGAATAGGTCTTTCTTATCCCTCTCTAATAGCCGACAGTTGTTTCGAGTCTCTATAGGTTGTTTAGTGCATGCTGCCGCTGCCGCTTCAGTCCACCATACCTATGTAGGCGAGGACCGCCGAATTCTAGCCTCGCTGTCTTGGCCTCAAGATCGACGCTCCTCTTTTTCCTTTGCCCTTTGTCGGCACCTTTTGTTTAAGCAGGTTTTGAGCTCGGCGTCGTTAGCGGGGTTACCCTTCCGGCTTGGGCAGGGTTATGGACGCCATTAGTTATTCTTCGGCTCTTAGCCCCATTTGCATCTTGTCCGTAGTCGGGCTATATCGCTTCAAGGTGATTTGGATCTTTGTATACAATATCGTATTCTTGACTCTTTGAGTCGTGTTATATATATCTCATTACGTGGGTCCCATCGAGGACTGTTGTGTAATGTTATTACTTCGTTTTCCACCCGCACGAAAGTGCCTGGTGGGCACCTTTGAATCGTTTCTATGCGGGTTTGGCGGGTTTCGCTAAAACTTGCATAGGGCCGATTCTGAGGGTGTTACACCCGCAAGTCTCATACGACTGCGGAACCGAGAAACTTAGCACCGCTAGAACTTATACATTCAGATCTTTGTGAGATGAATGGTGTGTTGAAAAAAGGTGGAAAAAGATACTTTATGACGTTGATTGATGACTCCACTAGATACTGCTATGATTATCTTCTGAAATCTAAAGATGAAGCTTTGAACTACTTCAAAATCTATAAAGCTGAGGCAGAAAACCAACTTGATCTTAAAATCAAGCGGCTAAGGTCGGATCGTGGTGGAGAGTACTTTTCAAACAAATTTGATTTATTCTGTATGGAACACGATATTATACATGAGAGGACGCCTCCCTATTCACCTCAGTCAAATGGGGTGGCCGAAAGAAAGAACCGCACTCTAACTGATTTGGTTAACGCCATGTTAGATACATCGGGTCTTTCCAAGGAATGGTGGGGGGAGGCGCTAATGACTGCGTGTCATGTCCTAAACCGTGTTCCTATAAAGGATAAAACCATGACTCCATTTGAGGAATAGAAAAAAGGCTTAAACTCTCTTACTTACGAACTTGGGGTTGTTTGACGAAATTCAATATTCCAATACCCAAGAAGCGAAAGCTTGGACCAAAAATCGTTGATTGTGTTTTTCTGGGATATGCTTTTCATAGCATTGGCTATAGATTTTTGATAGTAAAATTTGAGGTATCCGACATGCATGTTGGTACAATTATGGAGTCGAATGATGCGACTTTCTTTGAGGACATCTTTCCTATGAAAGGCATGTCTAGCTCATCAAATCAGGAGATGACTAGTTCATCTAGTCAGGAATTTTTTATAATTCCTGAACCCACTATGCCGATAGAACACTCTGATGATCCTGTGGAGGATGACAATGAAGCTCCCAAAAGGAGCAAGAGACAAAGGACTGCAAAGTCATTTGGTGATGATTTCATTGTGTACCTTGTGGATGATACTCCCACTTCTATTTCAGAAGCCTATGCATCTCAAGATCGACTACTAGAAGGAAGTCATCCAAGCGAGATGGACTCCATCTTAGCTAATGGTACTTGGGAAATCACTGATCGTCCTTATGGGTGCAAACCTGTAGGATGTAAGTGGGTGTTCAAGAAAAAGCTTAGACCTGATGGTACTATTGAAAAGTAGAAGGCACGTCTTGTGGCTAAGGGTTATACCCAAAAGGAAGGTGAAGACTTCTTCGATACCTACTCACCCGTAGCCAGATTGACCACTATTCGAGTACTACTTTCCTTGGCTGCCTCACATGGTCTTCTCGTTCATTAAATGGACGTTAAGACAACTTTTCTAAATGGAGAGCTAGATGAGGAAATTTATATGGAGCAGCCTGACGGATTTGTGGTAGATGGTCAAGAAGGAAAGGTGTGTAAGTTAGTGAAGTCTTTATATGGTCTTAAGCAAGCTCCTAAGCGATGTACGAGAAGTTTGAAAGAACTTTAACTCTGAAGGCTTTGTTGTAAACGCGACAAATGTGTACTATCGCCATGGTGGGGGCGAGGGAGTTATTATGTGTATTTACGTTGATGACATATTGATATTCGGGACCAACCTCGCTGTTATCGAGGAGGTCAAAGAGTTCCTATCTCGCTGCTTTGAGATGAAGGACTTGGGAGTGGCTGATGTAATCTTAAACATCAATCTACTAAATGATGACAATGGTGGGATTACATTGCTTCAGTCTCACTATGTGGAAAAGATATTGAGTCGCTTCGGGTATAGCGACTGCAATTCTTCTCCAATGCCTTATGATCCGAGTGTGCTACTTCGAAAGAATCGAAGGACTGCTAAAGATCAATTGAGATATTCTCAAATTATCGGCTCGCTCATGTATTTAGCCAGCGCTACTAGATCTGACATCTCTTTGTTGTAAGCAAACTGAGTCGATTTGTGTCAAATCCTTGAGATGATCATTGGCATGCTCTTGAAAGAGTTTTGCGCTATTTGAAATGCACTGCGAGTTATGGTATTCACTATTCTGGGTATCCTCGGGTACTTGAGGGTTATAGTGATTCAAATTGGGTATCTGATGCCGATAAGATTAAGGCCACAAGTGGTTATTTGTTTACACTTGGTGGTGGCGTTGTTTCCTGAAAGTCTTGCAAGCAGACCATCTTAACGAGGTCAACAATGGAAGCAGAACTCATAGCATTAGACACAACCACTGTTGAAGCAGAGTGGCTTCGTGAGCTCTTGATGGACTTACCTGTGGTTGAAAAACCAATACCCGCTATCCCGATGAACTGTGATAATCAAACTGTTATCGTCAAAGTAAACAGTTCTAAGGATAATATGAAGTCATCAAGGCATGTGAAGAGGAGATTGAAATCTGTCAGGAAATTGAGAAACTCCGGAGTTATTGCGTTGGATTATATCCAAACATATAAAAACGTGGCAGATCCCTTCACAAAGGGTTTATCACGCAATGTGATAGATAATGCATCGAGGGAGATGGTTTTGAGACCCACGCTATGAGTTGATCCTAGTGGCAACCCACTCTATGTGATCGGAGATCCCGTGAATTAGAGATGGGAGACAAGCTGTTGTTCAGCTGAGAGGAGAGTATTCCCATATTATATTTACATCTCCATAAAGATGCAATACTCTCTTAATCTGCATGGCAGGTTGATATTTATCTTAATGTGTTCCAAGTGGCTTTTTATAAGCGGAGATGTTGTCCTGCAGAACATCTCTTGAGGAACACACCTATATGAGTCTGACTGTCAAATGTCGCAGTCTGTGAGAGTTGGGTGCTCTCTAATAAACTCATGAAAGGCCACAGTATGACGATAAGCTCTAAACCATGGAAGCCGACGATAGCCTGCTGCATGTATAGATTTTATGTGAAACTAGCTATGAAAACTTGTAGTTCAAGGCATAGTCCACTATTCAAGTTGCAAGCTAGTGTAGCATGAAGTTTAACGTGGAAGTTCAACTTAAGCTCACTACACACCGGTATATAAAACAATGTTCTGGAAGAAAAGTGAAGTGATGTGTCAATGAGACTTTGTGGGGGATTGTTGGAATTTGGTGTATATTGGGTTGTTGGCCCATTAGACAAATTCTAAAATTCTCTTTGGCCCACTTGTATATGGCAGCATATGGTACGTGCTAGTACAAGTTTAGTCCCACATTGCTAGTTGAAGGGAGTTAGACCACCTTATATAGTACAGTGTTGCACCACTCACTAAGGTGTGACAAGAAGAGTAGCCTCGCGCAAGACTCCTCCTCCGACGCCGCTTCGCCGCCACGCAGCCACACGGCTTACGGGTTATGCGGAATCTCACGAGCCGAGCTTTATTTTGCTTGTTGGAAAACTGATTATGAGTCATTAACAGACGCGTTAATTACTGCCGTTCCGCTTTTATGGACGTGTCGTTATCGACGGACGGGCGTGAGCCCACCATCCTCATAACTCGCACTATATAAGCGTCCGGCTAAACCTAATCGACGGAATCAATCCACACGCGCCTACCTCCGTAACCTTGCGCCGCCACTTTCATCTTCCTCATCCCGGCTTGCGGCACCGCAGACGATGAGCTCTAACCTCTCTCGTGAACACATGCGGTTGAGGGGCGATCGTTTTGGGGAGGCCAAGCGACCATCGGTAACACAACGTCGTCTCGACGACGAGTTCCCGAACGACGACTTTTTTTCCCGGACGCGAACCTCTTCGACAACCTCAACATGGGCGACTGCTGCGACCGCGGCAACGCTATTCACCTACATCGTCGTGATCCTCAATTGTTCGGATTATGCTAGAGTTTTTTGTTCTAGCGTTTGGTGTAGATGTGATAGGTTTATCTTCTATAGATGTAATCTGTTCATCTACTTTGTTGATCTGCATAATTGGTTTTAGTACCGTTTGTATAATCATGTTTTATCAATTTATTATTCGGATTAAATCATATGGATTATTGCCTTATATTTCTAACATGGACCACATGTCCAGGCACCGCAGCGGCAGCCGCGCGCTGGACGCCCTCTATTTCTGTGTCGTCACCATGACCACCGTCGGCTACGGGGACCTCGTCCCGGACAGCGACGCCGCCAAGCTGTTATCCACCGTCTTCGCCTTCGCCGGCGTAGGCATCGTCGGCACCTTCCTTAGCAAATCGGCCGACTACCTCGTCGAGAAGCAGGAGACGCTCCTCTTGCCGTCCACGCCAACGCCACCAACACTGAGCGGGCGCGTCTCAGAGCCAGGGAGGCGGAGAACAGGACGCGGTACAAGCTCTACACCTCAGGAGTGCTGCTGGCAGCATCGGTGGCGTCGGGGACTCTGTTCCTTTGGAGAGCCGAGGGGATGCGGCCAGTGGACGCCTTCCACTGCACGTGCGCGACGGTGACGACGCTGGGTTACGGTGACCGGAGCTTCTCGTCCGAAACAGGACGCGCGTTCGCGGTGGCGTGGGTGTAGGAGTCTAGGTGGTGTGATACCACATATGTATTATACTTTCTAACAACATGTAATTATTAGGAGGGATAAGATGTAAAAGAGATGTATAAGAAATAAAAAGGAAGAAAAGAAGAGGAAGAGATAAGCCTCTGTTTGTTCCCGAACTCTCACGTCTCTCTATAGCCAGGAACTTAGTTCATCTAATCTTGTCTAAATTCGAGTTGTTCTTCTGTGATTTCTACAGGGTATCAGAGCAATCGGTCTGGGCTCGTGATCCTAACTCGGATTTGATCTGATTCTTGCGACCTTGCCTGGGATTTGGTCGTGGTCGTGGTCGCCTGTGTGCGCCGCTTCCGTCTTCGTCAAGGTTGCCGCTGTCCTCGTTCTGTGTCGTCTCGCCTTTGTGCGGCATCGCTACAGTCGTCCCTCCTTGCTGTGTTGCTGCCGTCGTCCTGCCGTGCCGTTGTATACGGAGTTGAGCCTATTCTGAATCCGACCGTAACCATATCAGGTACAAGCAGTCAATTTAGTCGAGAGGTCTCGTGGTGAACTGCATATGCTTGATTTGAGATTACTTGGTGGAGAGGAGTCTGCATATTGTGGTTTGTATAGCGTGGTGAATTGCATCTACTGGTTTGCTGAATCTGCTTGAAGCTGCTGTAGTTTTCAGTCTGTTTTTACTGAATTTTTTGTGAACCGCTGAAGTGGCTCTAGTTTTCAGTCTGTTTGGTCACTAAATCTTGTGTGAAGCTGCTGCAGTCTTTGAACTAAACCATGGGAGAAACCAGCAAGGAGACAAGTGTGGAGAAACTTGTTGAAAGCATGCAGCGGATGATGGCTCAGTTGCTAGAGCAGGCACAAACAAAGACACTTAGTGGTACTGATATACTCAAGAATTTGGAACCAAATCCGGTCAGGTTGACCGGTCCGTGTGATTACTTTAGTTGGTCTCGTAATGCATTGTTGATTCTAGAATCACATGGCTTGGAGAAATTTCTGAAGGAAGATGAAAAGAAGCCAGTGGAAGTTACACAGGAACAATGGGACCAAAGTCAGAAAAAGGTTATGGTGTGGCTGCTTAGTTCAATGGATAAGGCTGTGAGGAAACAAGTTGAAGGCTTTCATACTGCTGCCGAGGTGTGGACAAGCATTGTAAAACAGTTTTCAGGGAAGTCAAACAAGATGCAAGTCACTCGGATAATCCGTGAATTGAGGCACATCAAACAAGAACAGAAAACTGTCGCAGAGTATGCCGGGGAAATTAATAAGCTCTTCCGGGACTTGGAGTATTTTAGGCCATTTAAGGCACATGATCCCAAAGATGTACCACTCCTCCGAGAATGGTTTGAGCCCATATTAGTACAAGCCTTCCTTGAAGGACTGAAGGAGGAGTTCAATCTACGCTCACAGTTGATACTTGCATTACCTGACTGGCCCACTTTGGATCAGACTGTAGCAAGTATACTGGAGGAGGAAACAAGATTGTCAAATCAAATAGTCGTTCCAAGTGTAAATGTCGACACCAAAGCCGCACTGTCTTCTCTCACTCAAGTTCAACCAAATGTAGGAATGAGATATGACCAAGCAAATACCACCAGGTCAAACTATAAGAAGAAGACTACAAGTATATGTGATAATTGTAAAAGGCCTGGTCATATAAGAAGGAATTGCTTCGAGCTGATTGGTTACCAGCCTGGATGGCAAAAGAGGCCTCAAAACAGACCATCAAGTGAGAATAATAATGAAAGGAGGTTCAACCGTAGTCATCTCACTTCTGCTACTAGTGGGACTCAGCTGGCTCTTAGACCATCGAGTGAGAATAATACTGAAATGAGGTTCAACCGCAATCATCTCACTGCTGCTACTGGTGAGACTCAGGTGACTACTGGAATCCAAGCGTTGGAGGAGTTCAAAGCCAAAATGATGACGGCTACATCAGAGAATCCTGAAATGGCATCCAGTTCTAGTGGTGCTCAAGGTACAAATTACTCATTGAACTCATGGATCATTGATTCAGGAGAAACTAATCATATGACCGGCTCTTCCAAGAATTTTATTAATTATATGCCATGCTCCGGGAAAGATAGGGTGTGTATAGCCGATGGATCAACAACGCCTATAATGGGGTCTGGAACCATTAGTTGTAACCCCTCCTTATCATTGAGTCCAGTGTTACATGTTCCAAATTTCCCTGTGAACCTTCTATCAATTAGTTCGATTACAAAAACACTTAAATGCAGAGCATGCTTCGAGCCTAATTCCTGTCTATTTCAGAAGTTGTCATCAGGACAGATACTTGGGACTGGGACTGAACATGAGGGGTTGTATTATCTTGACTCTTCTTCAACCCCGCGGGCTCTCAACATTAAATGTGGTTCGTCAACTGATGAGTTACTTTTGCTTCACTATAGACTTGGTCATATATCATTTCAGTCTATGAGTCATATCCTTCTCTGCTTAATGCATCCGTAAGGGAAAACTGGTTTGTGAAGTGTGTGAGTTAGCTAAGCACACTAGATCAAATTATCCAAGTATTGGGGAGAGAAGTAAGACACCTTTTGAAGTAGTACATTCCGATGTATGGGGACCATCAGCTGTAACCTCCTTTCGTGGGGAACGTTGGTATGTTATTTTCATCGATGGATTTAGTAGATGTACCTGGCTGTACTTGTTAAAGCATAAGTCTGAAGTATTATCTGCATTTAAGGATTTCTATAATATGGTGCATAATCAGTATAATGTCAATGTGAAAGTGCTCCGTTCTGATAACGGCACCGAGTATATTAATAAGGAGTTTGATAATTTCTTATCTTTTTATGGTATTATGCGCCAAACTACGTGTGTAAATACAGCTGAGAAGAATGGTGTGGATGAAAGAAAAAATCGGCACCTGCTGGAGGTAGCCAGATCTCTAATGTTCTCTATGCATGTTCCAAAGTTCTTATGGGGAGAAGCCGTGAAAACAGCTGCATATTTGATAAATCGCATGCTTTCAAGGATACTAAATTATAAAACTCCATTGGAAATGTTAACTGGTACTAACCATTTTATTGTGCCGCCAAAGATATTTGGTTGCACTTGTTTTGTTCATGATCACAGGAATTCAGTCGGAAAACTTGATCCCCGAGCCATCAAGTGTATCTTTGTAGGATATTCACCTACACAGAAGGGATACCGTTTTTGGAGTCCTATGGAGAAGAAATTTTTTGTGACTATGGATGTTACTTTTCATGAAAAGGAACCATTTTACCCCCTGAAAGATGCAAGTGATGGTACTAATAGTAAGGGGGAGAGTTCTAATAATATATATGGACCAGGTAGCTCGGTGTTAGTGCCAATGATGGACAGGGTACCATTGGACCATGGAACAGAGGGGGAGCAAAGGCATGATGCAGAAGTGCACATTCATGAGGTATTTGATGATACTCCTAGTCAACAAATTATTACTGACCATGAAACTATACTTGTGGGTTCTAGAGTGTCAAGTGACGAACCAATACACGAAGAGACGGTTGATGGATCCGGCAATCATGTACCACAGAATGAGGAGGATCATAGTGAAAATAGAGGTACTATAAATTTTACAAACCCGAGTAATGTACCAATTAGTAGTCATCCAATTGTGTCGCGGAAGTCCACAAGGAAGAGGGATATACCAGCACGATGTAACTACCTCGGTGAACTACGCTCCTAGATACAAGCCTGGATGAGAGATAGCGGTTGAAATAGTACGGCGGGGCCCCAAAAGCCACTCACTGGTAGTCCTTTCAGACGTCCCAACCGCTAACCTCTCAACGGGACCTCAGACGGGCGTGGTCGGCGAAGGGATCAACTACGTACACAAGTGGGTATGTCAAGCCACCATACAAGAGTACATCGAGCCACACCATCTAGAAAGAAAGGAATATACCAACGCCATACGGCAAGATTCAAATGACCTAGATACATCTATAATTTAGGATAACTCCTCATACAAGACACATCGTAGTATCATGCGAGCGGCAAACAAGATCCGAGTACGGATAAGAAGCAAATAGGCATAAGATGCGAGAAAATAAGCACATCCCAACTACAGGTCTCACGGATCCCGTTGCGGAATCTCTACACCATACGGTCGTTGCCCACTTCATCGGCTTCTTCCACCCAAGATCCGTCCGAGAAGGTACTGCTCATCCGAATCAAGAATTTATCGTGTGAGACCCTAAGAATTTTCAAAGTCTTAATGCCTCTAAAGGACACAACAGGGTGACGAATTGCAAGAAAAGATAAACCCTAGCAATTCTCTGATATACGCTAACCATCCGCCTAACCAATGATAGACGGATGTCCGTGAAATAAGGTACAACAGTTATAGTGGTAATCTCATCCGATCCATCCTCCTCCCTGCTTACCAACAAGGAAGCGGACGAAAAACCCCCCATCCGTTGGCAATTTTATTAACCATTCCATGAGTATTGCACTATTTACTAGTAAAGTTACTTTAGTCAGATTAAAAGCGGTACTTTAGTTATGCTTGTCTATGATCAAGAAACTGTGCTCCAAGTCGTCCATAACCGCGACACGGCTTTGAAAGTTTTACCGGCGGTGCACCAATAGCAACACGCCGATCAACCTCGGAAAAACCAAATCAAAACCCAACGAGGCTTTCACGGTGAACAATCGCAGGATTCGAAATATTTCGGGGCCACCCTTAGAGTACCATAGCAAGTAAGCAAGCTTGAGACGGACTCAAGGTTGCGCCAATGGCATGGCGACATGCCCCCAAACGGGATCGCCGATACTGCGTAATCACTCCGCTTACCTAAACAAGACAGGTGCACCTCGCACAATCGTAATTAAAGCATAACATGGCATAAGTACAGATCGGAAATAAAACCTCAAACTAGTTTGTGGCCCCAAGAAATAAAGCGGAATCAAGCTCGCCGGGGGTCCCATATACCTCCGGATGTGGATAGCGCGATAAATCAAGGAACAGGAATCAAGTACTCGGGTCTTACGGGACACAAGTGAGCAGGAAAAACCAAATAGCAGATATTGCTCACGGTGCCACTTTCTTTAGTTATCCCGATCTACTCGGGTTAAGTTGTTTAAGTACCTCGTTATTCAATGACACTCACAAACCCTACACATGCTGTTCTCGACTGCATGGCTCAAGCAACTCCTATAGTAGTGGCTCATGGGATGGAGGATACAAGCTTGGTGGAGTTTAAAAGTAAAGGCTATGCATACTTGGGATTCAATTTAATGCAATCGCGACTCAATGTTGCAAGAATAAGATAGAGGCAATAGGTACTGTATGCAAGCATGTGGTAGTGCTTGCCTGGTATCTCTGTTGAAGCAAGGGCAGTCGGTAGTGTTCCTGGTGCTCTTGATACAACCCCTGCTCAGTGTCTATCCGAGAAAAACCAAACAAACAAGGCCAACATAAATATAGAGCACAAGCATATGAATAAGATGCGTCAAACAAACAATCATGCCATGATGAATGATGCACAATTTACATGGCAAGGAAGGTAACATGGCATGGTGAGGTGTGAAGAACAAGAAAGTAACATTTAATGGGTTTTAGAACCACATTTTGTTGTCATAACATTTGTTGTTTGCAATATATTTATATGATGCATGCTGCAATTGAAGTCAAGGATAGTATAAACAGGAAGGTCTCGTCGAGCTGATCATTTTAGACTATTTATTTGCCAAATTTGGATTTACAAAACAAAAGTTATTAATTGTTGAAGTTCCAGTGGCATTTGGTGTAATTAACATGAACTTGGAATTTTACTTGAGCAAAATACAAAACAGATGGCATATTTGAATTCCTCTCATTCTTCTGAATCAAAAACATATATCATTTGCCTAATTTGGATAAAGCATGCAAAAGTTATATAAATCTGAAAATAATTTGAAAATTTGGATTTATTTAACAGATTTGAATTTTAAACACAGCTCTGAAACGTTTTTCACCCAGCCTCAGCTAGCCTGAGCCGCAGACAGGTGGGCCAGGGGTCCTCTGGCCCACACGCCAGAGTCTGACGCCTGACCAAGGGTTTATAAGACAACAACAGGACCTTTTGCAAAACTTCCAGAGAGATCGACAATGGGCCGAAGGACCGCGGGTTGAGGATCTAAACAGGGGGTCATGTGCAAACGCCACGCCGCCAGGGGAAGGACTGCGGTTGGCTGGATTCTTGCGAGCCTTTAGAAAAGGCCACCGCCACGACGGGCCTCGAGGTTCGCGTTGAGCAAAAGAAATCGAGAGGGGTTTCGCAAAGTGCGCCCGTGGTCGTGGATCTTCCCCTTTTCTGAACCGCGCATGGGCTCAGCGTCTGCGATGCTGCGCAGGGTTCAACCCGCGACGGGCGCTGCGACGCGAGCCGCAGTAGGCGATGGTTGTTGCTAGGAGGGCGTCTGCGTCTAGCTAAGGTGGCGACGCTGGAGCAGCGACGCCGACGACGCCCACCGCGACCGAGGGTGCTCGACGGCAGACTCGTGCAACCAAGAAGCAACGACGACGGACTTTGTCCGGGGTTCAGGCGTCAGCGTGACGGGCTTGAAACGCAGGGTGGTCACGATCTCCGGTGAGGCTGGCGGCCAGAAGCTAGGGTTTGCGCCGGCGTGCTCGCTCTGGCGCGCCTCCCTCGCTGGCGTGCACCGTCGATGCTGGTGCGGCTGGTCTTCTCGACACCTTCTCCGACTAGAGCAACAGGGGCAGAGGTAGACGGCGATGTCGGCCGGTGGCGAGGGGGAAGAAAGGGGGAGAGGCAGGGGTTTCTCGGGGTGGATCTGGGGGGCTCTGGGCGAGACAGAGAGGGATGAGGGAGAGGATAAGAAGGAGGTGTGGCGTGGGGAGGGAAAGCTGGCACGCTGGCCTCCTCTTCTCACGTGCTCGCAGGTCCGTGGTGGCGTGGTAGAGCCGGGGAGAGGGAGAGGTCGGCAGGGCCTGGGCAGTGGACAGAAGCAGCCAGGTGGCCTTATGGAGCGTGGGTAGGGCAAGGCAGAGAGGGAGGATAAGAGGGAAGGCCACTCGGGCTAGGGCTAGGAGGGATGGGGCATGGTCGTGTGGGGCAGGCAAGGGGTGTCCTGGTCGGGTGAGGCATGGGGGATGCTGGGGTAGGCGCATGGTGGTGGTAGCTAGGGGAGAGGGGTAGATTAGGAGGTAGCTTAGATTAGATGTAAAATAGGTTTTTGTTTTAGGGAAGAAGTAGATGTAGGGATTGTTTTGGAGTATGAGCAAATTAGGGTTTAGTTTAGGGTAGAAAGAAGAAAGAGAGAGATGTTGTTTGGGTTTGTTAGAGGAAAAGGTAGTTTAGGGTTTGGTTTAGGTTAATAGTAAAATAGGGTTTTGGATTTAGGATAGATATAAAATAGGGTTTAGGTTTTGGTTTTTAGGATGGATTTGAATTAGAGTATTTTGCTTGCAAGGGTAAGAAGGTGGAAGGTTACTAATCTTGGTTATGCAAGCTTCAAGCAAGCTCTAGCAAGATCAGACAAGAAAAGAAGAAGAGGGAGGATAGATGGTCAAGGTGATGATGTGGTTCTAATGGACCATGCATGATCCACAAAGGAACAAGCAAGATCCAAAGATAGAGGGGTAGCTAGGATTTTATACTAACCAAACATGATCAAGCAAAGAAGAAAGCTCCATTTAGAAAACCGCATAAAAAGCCAAAAGCTAGGGAGATGGTACTTGCATGGCCCATGCAAGACAATTAATGCCAAGTGGTTATATTGTGAAAACAACATGATCCCATGTGGCTTTAATCCTTGCATTCCCAAAAGGTGGGCAAAGGCCAAGCAATAGATTAGAGTGGATCCAACCAACAACATGGGTTAGGAGAACTCAACAAAAGCCCAGCCCATATTATTAGATGGTGGAATTATAAGGTGGTGAGGAAAAGGTGGTGGAGGCAAAGAGAGATGCCCCAACTCAACTTGGGCATTTAACAATTTAGTAAGAACCAAATACAATATCAAAAAGCAACTACAATTAATCATGCACATGAGATAAGAAGCAAACAAGAAAAGGTTTTATATGATGCTCAAATGCAAGGGGACATGATGACATGAGCATGATATGATGATGATGCAACCATTATATGTTGGAAGTGGCCCATTTTATTATTAAACTTAGTAGCATTACAGTGGTTAGACAACTGGGATGCTACAACTCTCCCCCACTAAACAGGAATCTCACCGAGATTCTAGGAAGAAGAAGAAGAAGACACAAAGAGAGAAGGATGGTTGGCACGGAGTTCATCTTCACGCCCCAAGTTGCTTCATCAATGAATGGTGTGACCACCGCACCTTGCAGAATTTGATGGACTTGTTGCAGTCCTTCGCTCAAGTCTCGAGGATGTTGGTGGGGTGCTCTTGATAAGAGAGATCTTCTTGGAGGTCGATTAGCTCATGGTCCACGGTCTTGCCGGGTCTTTGAAGCACTTCTTGAGCTGAGAGATGTGGAAAACATCATGGACTTTGAGTTTTCCGAAGCTCAAGTGCATAAGCAACTTCTCCTCTTCTACCACGTATCTTGAAAGGACCGATGTATCTAGGAGCCAACTTTCCTTTGATACCGGCGGTGTGTTCCTCTCATGGGAGTGACACGAAGGTAGACGAGATCACCAGGCATATACCATATCTGTGTGCTTCCTCATAGTTGCTCTTCCGACGACTCGAGCAATCTTCGTGTTCTCCGAATGATATGCACCTTCTCCTCTGCTGAGTCACAATGTCGTGGCCAAACCAGATTCTTTCTCCGCACCGACCAACCAATGGGAGTTCTGCACTTCCGACCATAGAGAGCCTCGAATGGTGCCATCTTGACTCTTCCGAAGTCATGTTGTAGGAGAATTCAGCATATGGAAGACATTCTTCCCACTTCATGCCAAACGAGATGACGCAAGCTCTAAGCATGTCCTCGAGAATGATTGATCCTCTCTACTTGTCCTTGATCGAGGGTGGTAAGCGGAAGTTCAACTTTGTTCCCAAAGCTTTTGGAAACTCTCCCGAACTTTGAGGTGAAGATGCTCCCACGGCAACTGATTTCGTGGAACCCCATACAAAGAGACAATCCTGTTGATATAGAGCTCACCAATCAAGTCCGAAATTGTTTCTTTGATCGGGAAGAAGTGTGCCACTTTGGAAAGCCTGTCGATGACAACAAAAATTGCATTGTTGCCCTTCCGCGACCTTGGAAAGCCCGTGATGAAGTCCATCTCAACTTTCTCCCACTTCCACTGGAGGTTGCAATGGCTGTAGAAGACCAAATGGTTTCGATGAACCTTGACTCTGACATCACATTCGAGACGTACTTGGCACAATACCTTTTCAACCTGTGCCACCGATTGTGTTTTCAAGTCCATGTACATCTTTGTGCCAGATGGATAGAAAGGACCGAATCATGTGCCTCCTTGAGCAATTGATCTCGCACCGGTAGTTTGGAACAAACATCCGGTGATCAAAGAAGAGCGTGCCTCGATCATCAACATGGAAGGATTCATACTTGAGTGCCAAGCTTAGCGATGAGCTTCTTGGTGCGGATCACCACGACGAGACGAATCTGTTCTTCCAAGAGAGGAGTAGCCAAGGTTCAAGATGCCCTTGTTCCACAATCTCGTGTTCACCGACGGAATTCCTCGCACAAGAGAGGCCGCTGCTCTTCTACCATGAGATTGTTAACATAAGCTTTACTAAGCGCATCTGCCATGACATTTGCTTTTCCAGAGTGTAGTTGATGGTCACATCAAGTCATTGATGGCTTCAATCCATCTCCTTTGTCAAGATTGAGATCCGGTTGAGTGAAGATATACTTCAAACTCTTGTGGTCCGAGAAGATCTCACAACGGTTACCTAAGTAGTGCCTCCACGACTTCAAAGCAAAGACCACCGCAAGCTCAAGGTCATGTGTGGGATAGTTGACCTCATGCGTCTTCAATCGACGAGAGGCATAAGCAACCACTGCCTCTTGCATAAGGACCGCACCCAATCCTTGCAAAGAGGCATCGCAGAAGATCCGGAAAGGCTTGGATGTATCCGGAGGAACCAAGACGGTGTGGAAGTGAGCTTCTTTGAGTGTCTCAAAGCTCTCTTGGCAAGGTGTGTCCACAGGTACTTCTTGCCTTTCTTGAGGAGATCGGTAAGAGGCTTTGCTATCTTCGAGAAGTTCTGCACAAAACGACGACAATAGCTAGCCAAGCCGAGAAAACTCCGCACTTCCTTGACATTAGCAGGAGGAAGCCATTCAACTATTGTCTTCACGGTTTCCGGGTTGACGGCAATGCCCTTGGCAGAGATAACATGGCCCAGATAGGTTACTTCAGGCAACCAGAACTCACACTTTGAGAACTTGGCATACAAGCGGTTCTCACGAAGCTTGTTCAGGACACACCTCAGGTGCTCTTCATGCTCCTCCTTGGACTTGGAATAGACGAGAATATCATCCAGATATACCACCACAAACTTGTCCAGGTACTCCATGAAAACGGAGTTCATCACCTCGAGAAGGTGGCAAAGTTGGTGAGACCGAAAGACATGACCGTGTACTCATACAGGCCATAGCGAGTGGTGAAAGCTGTTTTGGGCACATCCTCTTTGCGAATTTTGATTTGGTGATAACCACTTCTCAAATCGAGCTTAGAGAACACCACAGCTCCTGCTAGCTGGTCAAACAGATCATTTATCCGAGGGAGAGGATATTTGTTCTTGATGGTTTTAGCATTGAGAGCCCGATAATCAACACATAGCCTATCGGTTCTGTCACGCTTCTTCACGAAGATTGTTGGACTACCCCAAGAAGAAGTGCTATGCTGAATGAAACCCAACTTCTCTTGTTCATCAAGTTGTCGTTTGAGTTCACCGGCTAAAGGACCCATCTTATATGGCCTCTTGGAGATAGGAGCCGCCCAGTTCAAGCTCGATCACGAATTCAACTTCGCGATCCGGAGGCATACCAGCAACTCTTCGTGAAAAACATCCGGAACTCACAGACCGGTACCTTCCGAATAGCTTCCATGGCATCATCATTCGAGCAGCCAAGGAATAGAGCCGACATCGAGTCGACTTGGAGAGAAGACTATGTGGCCTTCAGGATCTTTAGAGATACCGAGCGTTCAAAGACAATCAATCACACTGCATTTGTCAACCAATCCATGCCGAGGATGACATCAATGTCGAGTTGCTGAATAATCAAAGAAGCCAAGAATGAAGAACCACCAATCTCCACTTTGTTGCCATGATCGATCTTAGAAGCCGCATTGTTGCTCCGGAGAAAGAACCATTAACTTCTTGGGAAGAGGATCGACACTAACCCATTCTCATCGGCAAACTTTATAGAAACGAAGAATGCGATGCACCGTAATCAAAGAGAACTCGTGCGAACCGAGTTAATCGAGAGCATACCCATGACAACTCCAGTGCGAGCTCAGCTTGAGAGGCGTTAGCTTGGCTCGAACAACCGCAGACCGGCTTAGTGTTGATGTTGAGAGCCCGAGGCGGTGGTGCACGAACCGAGGGAGAGCTTGCTGCAGATCTTGGCGGGGGTGGAGGGAGAGCTTTGTTCTTCATTGGACAGTTCCAGTTTTGATGTCCAGGATCTCCACATGTGAAGCAGGCACCAACTGGACGTGGAGCAGAGTGGCCAGGGACTCCGCCAGGCGCTCCAGGGTAAGGGTTGTTGTAGCCCCTGGGAGCCGCAGTGGTGAAGTTTGATGGCCTTGGCGTAAGTTGCGATCTTGGGAGCCGGAGCGACGGTGGGGTGTTAGGAACCCGACACGCGCTTAGAAGGAGTTGCCATTGCTGCCGAGCTTGATGCATCCTCGCTATGTTTCTTGGACTCCTCGAACATCCGCCTACTAGCCTCCTCTTGTAGTGCCATATGCTGCAGTTCAGAAGGTTGCCGTCTTGCATGCGTGAGTGCATACTTGATCGACGATTGAGCCCTTGCACGAATCGCTTTTCTTGTCATCGATACCTCATCACCACCATAGCGAGACAAGTTCATGAAATTCCTGATGTAGGTGTTGACGTTATCATTGCCTGCTTCAAGTTGAGGAAAGCATCCTTCATCCGCTCCATCACAATCTCGAGAGAACTGCCTTGAAAGCTCCAGAACCTCTCCCAAGTAGGTCAGCCTAGCCTTCGTAGTTTTCCCACCATAGAGTCGTCTCCCTTGAGCAGTGAGTAGCACACTTTACCCATTCTGCTCGGCACATCGCAGCCTCTAGCAGCCTTGAGATCTCGCAACCAGTCATCAAGATCAAGAGGTCAGACACATCAAACCGACGAGGTGAACTTGAGGAAGCTCTTGATGTCGCCACGCTTGGGAGGTGGAGGAAGTGGAGTGAACTCGTTCCTTCGGACGCTCTCCTCAAAGCGCAGCTTGATTCTCTTGCATGGTCGCCAGCATTTGCAATGCTTGACAAGCAGCCTTACGAGGAATATCCTCCTCGGTCCGTGGGGAGCCATCCTGACATTGATGTAAAACTCAAGTCAGTACTATAATGGAGAATGATAATAATCCAAAATAGTACCAAGATGGAATTAACCAAGATTAAAGGATACAATTTACTGAGATGATATGAAAATATCAACAAAGTTCATAGCACCTCAAGATATTAAGCATATCGCACACGACTGAAAAGGAGTGTGGTACACAAACATATCAAAGAAAAATTTTCCACAAATTTCGGCATTAAAATACCAATAGATGCGCAAAATTACTTAACGAATCAAGATTAGTGACTCTACCGATCCAATATACAAAAGCAAATGATACAAGTAGTGGTATGGTCGCGACTCCATCCCGCACTCAAATCATTGCTCCGCACAAGAACAAGTGGAACACATATCCTAACCCCTTCTTCTCACGACGAAACCTAAAGATTGGTACTACGGAAACGAACACCCCAAACAAGATAGCGTCGGATACAAAAGGAAGATAGATTGCGTCGGTTTACAAAAGCCTGTCGGTATGGAATGTACCAACAGTTGATAACCAAAGGCAGATAAGATAACAACTTGGATGCAACAGATAGACAAGGGACTACACACACACACACACATCCTATGGTACTACGGAAACCCCGAACACGTGAATCCTAGTTTGAACTTTGAGAAGAGAATTGAAAACGTTGCACTTCCTTACCGTAAAAGGGGGTGGGAGGTAAGAAGAAAAATGGAAGCAGTCCTACTCGCTTTTGTTTTTCCCTAATATACATAACTACTCAAAATATTTGCTAGATCGACAACGACCGTTTTTGAAACCACGAAGGTCGGGATGGCTCGATACCAATTGTAACTACCTCGTGAACTACGCCCTAGATACAAGCCCGGATGAGAGATAGCGGTTGAAATAGTACGGCCCCAAAAGCCACTCACTGGTAGTCCTTTCAGACGTCCCAACCGCTAACCTCTCAACGGGACTCAGACGGGCGGCGTGGTCGGCGGATCAACTACGACACAAGTGGGTATGTACGCAAGCCACCATACAAGAGTACATCGAGCCACACCATCTAGAAAGAAAGGAAATATACCAACGCCATACTAAGATTCAAATGACCTAGATACATCTATAATTTAGGATAACTCCTCATACAAGACACATCGAGTATCATGCGGCAAACAAGATCCGAGTACGGATAAGAAGCAAATAGGCATAAGATGCCGAGAAAATAAGCACATCCCAACTACAGGTCTCACGGATCCCGTGCGGAATCTCTACACCATACGTTGCCCACTTCATCGGCTTCTTCCACCCAAAGATCCGTCACGAGAAGGTACCTGCTCATCTGAATCAAGAATTTATCGTGAGACCCTAAGGGTACTCAAGAAGTCTTAATGCCTCTAAAGGGACACAACCTGGGTGACGCAATTGCAAAAGATAAACCCTAGCAATTCTACAGATATCGCTAACCATCCGCCTAACCAATGATAGAGATGTCCGTGAAATAAGGTACAGCTTATAGTGGTAATCTCATCCGATCCATCCTCCTCCCGCTACCAACAAGGAAGCGAAAACCCCCATCCGTTGGCAATTTTATTAACCATTCCATGAGTATTGCACTATTTACTAGTCAAGTTACTTTAGTCGATTAAAGCGGTACTTTAGTTATGCTTGTCTATGATCAAGAAACTGCTCCAAGTCGTCCATAACCGCGACACGGCTTTCGAAAAGTTTTACCCGGTGCACCAATAGCAACACACGCCGATCAACCTCGGAAAACCAAATCAAAACCCAACGAGGCTTTCACCGAACAATCGCAGGATTCAGAAATATTTCAGGGCCACCCTTAGAGTACACCCGAACGTAAGCAAGCTTGAGACGGACTCAAGGTTGCGCAATGGTCAGGCGACAAGATGCCCCAAGCGGGACCTCGATCAGCGTAATCACTCCTTACCTAAATAAAGACAGGTGCACCTCGCAATCGTAATTAAAGCAAGAATGGCATAAGCAGGATCGAAATAAAACCTCAAACTAGTTTGGCCCCAAGAAATAAGACGGAATCAAGCTCGCCTGTGGGGTCCCATATACCTCCGGATGTGGATAGCGCGATAAATCAAGGAACAGGAATCAAGTACTCGGGGTCTTACGGACACAAGTGAGCAGGAAAACCAAATAGCAGATATTGCTCACGTGCCACTTTCTTTAGTTATCCCAGATCTACTCGGGTTAAGTTGTTTAAGTACCTCGTTATTCAACAGACACTCACAAACCCTACACATGTCGTTTCACGACTGCATGGCTCAAGCAACTCCTATAGTAGTGGCTCATGGGATGGATACAAGCTTGGTGGAGTTTAAAAGTAAAGGCTATGCATACTTGGGATTCAATTTAATGCAATCATGACTCAATGTTGCAAGAATAAGATAGAGGCAATAGGTATCAGATGTATGCAAGCATGTGGTAGTGCTTGCCTGGTATCTCTGTTGAAGCAAGGGACGGTCTTGGTAGTGCTCACGGTGCTCTTGATACAACCCCGCCAAGGTTCTATCCGAGAAAACCAAACAAACAAGGCCAACATAAATATAGAGCACAAGCATATGAATAAGATGCGTCAAACAAACAATCATGCCATGATGAATGATGCACAATTTACATGGCAAGGAAGGTAACATGGCATGGTGAGGTGAAGAACAAGAAAGTAACATTTAATGGGTTTTAGAACCACATTTTGTTGTCATAACATTTGTTGTTTGCAATATATTTATATGATGCATGCTGCAATTGAAGTCAAGGATAGTATAAACAGGAAGGTCTCACGAGCTGATCATTTTAGACTATTTATTTGCCAAATTTGGATTTACAAAACAAAAGTTATTAATTGTTGAAGTTCCAGTGGCATTTGGTGTAATTAATGAACTTGGAATTTTACTTGAGCAAAATACAAAACAGATGGCATATTTGAATTCCTCTCATTCTTCTGAATCAAAACATATATCATTTGCCTAATTTGGATAAAGCATGCAAAAGTTATATAAATCAAAATAATTTGAAAATTTGGATTTATTTAAGATTTGAATTTTAAACACAGCTCAAACGTTTTCACCCAGCCTCAGCTAGCCTGAGCCGCACAGTGGGCCAGGGGTCCTCGCCCACGCCAGTAGTCCGACGCTGACCGCTGGTTTATAAGATGAACAACAGGACCTTTTGCAAAACTTCCAGAGATCGGGGCCGAAGGACCGCGGGTTGAGGATCTAAAGAGCAGGGGTCATGTGCAAACGCCACGCGCTGGGGAAGGACTGCGGTTGTGGCTGGATTCTTGGGAGCCTTTCTAGAAAAAGGCCACCGCCACTGGGCCTCGAGGTTCGGGTTGAGCAAAACGAATCGAGAGGGGTTTCGCAAAAGTGCGCGCCTCCGTGTGGATCTTCCCCTTTTCTGAATCACGCATGGGCTCAGGCGCGATGCCGCGAGGGTTCAACCAGACCGCGGGCGCTGCGCGGAGCCGCCGCGTGGCGATGGTTGTTGCTAGGAGGGCGTCTGCGTCTAGCTAAGGTGGCGTGACGCTGAGCAGGCGACGACGACGCCCACGCGACCGAGGGTGCTCGACGGCGACTCGTGCAACCAAGAAGCGAACGACGACGGACTTTGTGGGGGTTCAGGCGTCATGAGCGTGTGGCGTGCTTAAACGGGGTGGTCACGATCTCCGGTGAGGTCGCGGCCCAGCTAGGGTTTGCGGCCTGCTCTGGCGCCCTGGCGCGCCTCCTCACCGGGCGTAACCGGTCGACGGCTGGTCTTCCTCGACAGCCTCCTTCTCCGACTAGAGCAACAGGTAGGCAGAGGTAGGCAGGGAAGAAAGGGGAGAGGTGGATCTGGGGGGCTGAGACAGAGAGGGATGAGGAGAGGATAAGAAGGAGGAGGCAGGGTGTGGCGTGGGGGAAAGTGGCAGCACGTTGGCCTCCTTCTCACGTGCTCGGCAGGTCCAGGTGGCGTGGTAGCAGAGACGGAGGAGGAGAGGGCCTGGGGCAGTGGGGAAGCAGCCGTGTGGCCTTATGGAGCGTGGGTAGGGCAAGGCAGAGGGAGGATAAGAGGAAGGCCACTGGCTAGGGCTAGGAGGGATGGGGCATGGTGTGGGGCAGCAAGGGGTCTGTCGGGTGAGGCATGGGGATGCTTTGGTAGGCGCATGGTGGTGGTAGCTAGGGAGAGGGTAGATTAGGAGGTAGCTTAGATTAGATGTAAAATAGGTTTTGTTTTAGGAAGAAGTAGATGTAGGGATTGTTTTGGAGTATGAGCAAATTAGGGTTTAGTTTAGGGTAGAAAGAAGAAAGAGAGAGATGTTGTTTGGGTTTGTTAGAGGAAAAGGTAGTTTAGGGTTTGGTTTAGGTTAATAGTAAAATAGGGTTTTGGATTTAGGATAGATATAAAATAGGGTTTAGGTTTTGGTTTTTAGGATGGATTTGAATTAGAGTATTTTGCTTGCAAGGGTAAGAAGGTGGAAGGTTACTAATCTTGGTTATGCAAGCTTCAAGCAAGCTCTAGCAAGATCAGACAAGAAAAGAAGAAGAGGGAGGATAGATGGTCAAGGTGATGATGTGGTTCTAATGGACCATGCATGATCCACAAAGGAACAAGCAAGATCCAAAGATAGAGGGGGGGGGTAGCTAGGATTTTATACTAACCAAACATGATCAAGCAAAGAAGAAAGCTCCATTTAGAAAAACCAGACAAAAGCCAAAAGCTAGGGGAGATGGTACTTGCATGGCCCATGCAAGACAATTAATGCCAAGTGGTTATATTGTGAAAACAACATGATCCCATGTGGCTTTAATCCTTGCATTCCCAAAAGGTGGGCAAAGGCCAAGCAATAGATTAGGAGTGGATCCAACCAACAACATGGGTTAGGGAGAACTCAACAAAAGCCCAGCCCATATTATTAGATGGTGGAATTATAAGGTGGTGAGGAAAAAGGTGGTGGAGGCAAAAGAGAGATGCCCCCAACTCAACTTGGGCATTTAACAATTTAGTAAGAACCAAATACAATATCAAAAAGCAACTACAATTAATCATGCACATGAGATAAGAAGCAAACAAGAAAAGGTTTTATATGATGCTCAAATGCAAGGGGACATGATGACATGAGCATGATATGATGATGATGCAACCATTATATGTTGGAAGTGGCCCATTTTATTATTAAACTTAGTAGCATTACAGTGGTTAGACAACTGGGATGCTACACACGACTAAAGGACTGTGTAGGATACCAACATGATATTGCAAAATTTGTTTATTATGAAAGGTGCAGTCCATCCTTTAAAAGTGTTATTGGTTCTCTTGACTCTAAATCAGTACCTACCGACTGGAGAGAAGCTGTGATGGATCCCAAATGGAAGGAAGCCATGTTCGAAGAGATGGAGGCATTGGAAAAAAATAACACATGGGAACTAGTTGAGCAACCAAAAGGTAAACAGCCGGTCGGGTGTAAATGGGTGTATACCATTAAACACAATCCTGATGGTAAGGTTGATAGGTACAAAGCAAGATTGGTAGCTAAGGGGTATACACAAACATATGGGGTTGATTATGAGAAGACATTTGCTCCGGTAGCAAAGATGAATACAATAAGAACCTTAATATCATGCGCGGTTAATCTTGACTGGCACCTGCACCAATTAGATGTAAAAAATGCCTTTTTGCATGGGGATCTTCAAGAAGAGGTCTATATGCACATACCACCTGGGTTTGCCACAGCTAAGAATGAAGGCAAAAATTTGAAACTCCGTAGATCATTATATGGGTTGAAGCAATCACCACGCGCTTGGTTCCATAGATTCAGAAAAGCTGTACTAAATCTAAGTTATAAACAAAGCAATGCAGATCACACCTTGTTCTACAAGAAGAGAGCGAATATGATTACCATACTAATAGTTTATGTGGATGATATCATCATTACAGGGGATGATGGTGCAGGAATAGAGGTCTTGAAGCAACATCTAAAGAGGGAATTCGAAGTTAAAGACTTGGGACACCTAAAATACTTTTTGGGAATCGAAGTGTCACGAAGCTCTAAAGGTATTTACTTGTCTCAGAGAAAATATGTATTGGATTTATTGTCAGAAACTGGGATGGTGGGTAGTTGTCCAGCATGCACTCCAATTGAGCAAAACCATAGACTAGCAAATGACTCGGGTGAACCAGTAGATCGAGAACAATATCAACGATTAGTTGGACGATTATTTTACTTATCACATACTCGTCCAGACATAGCCTTCGTTGTAAGTGTGGTTAGCCAGTTCATGCATGATCCAAAAACTCAGCATATGAATGCAGTTCTTCGGATCATTCGATATCTAAAGGGTTGTCCAAGTCGAGGATTATTGTATAGACCACATGGAAACCTAAAAGTAGAATGTTATACCGATTCAGATTGGGCAGGTTCTCTAGAGGATAGGAAATCTACATCAGGCTATTGCTCATTTGTAGGAGGCAACTTAGTTACTTGGCGTAGCAAGAAGCAAAGTGTTGTTGCTAGGTCTACTGCAGAAGCAGAATTCAGAGCAATGGCACATGGGATTTGTGAAATACTATGGTTAAAAATCATGTTGCTAGAACTGGGCTTATTTCAGACCAAACCAATGATTTTATACTGTGATAATAAGGCTGCACTTGACATTGCACACAATCCGGTTCAGCATAGTCGGACGAAACATATTGAAATCGATCGACACTTCATAAAGGAGAAATTGGAGCAGGGAGAAATATGTATGCCATTTGTGTGCTCTTCAAGTCAATTAGCGGATATCTTAACTAAGGGCTTAGCCGAAAAATCCTTTACTAGCTTGTGCGGCAAGATGGGGTTGTATGATGCTTTCGCCCCGTCTTGAGGGGGAGTGTAGGAGTCTAGGTGGTGTGATACCACATATGTATTATACTTTCTAACAATATGTAATTATTAGGAGGGCTAAGATGTAAAAGAGATGTATAAGAAATAAAAAGAAAGAAAAGCAGAGGAAGAGATAAGCCTCTGTTTGTTCCCAACCTCTCATGTCTCTCTCTATAGCCAGGAACTTAGTTCATCTAATCTTGTCTAAATTCGAGTTGTTCTTCTGTGATTTCTATAGTGGGTGATGGCGAGCACGGTGGTGGTGGCTCTCTTCTTCCTGTACGCGGCGGAGCTATACGCGGAGCGGCGGCGGAGGGAGCTGGCGCGGCGTGTGGCCACGCGGCGGACAACGAACGCGGACCTGGAGGCGGCGGACATGGACGGCGACCGGCACGTGGGGGCGGCTGACTTCGTGCTGTACAAGCTCAAGGAGCTCGGGAAGATCACCCAGGAGGAGATATCTGAGTTCATTGAGGAGTTCGATAGGCTCGACGCCGATCACTCCGGCTTGCTCTCCAACTCCGACCTTGCCGTCGCGCAGGCAACCACGGATTGAATTGATCAGTTATTGTAACCTGTGATCAACCGTGTGGTCCGTGGTGGCTTTGTTCACGACTGTTGCAATAAAATCATGCGTGTACGTATAAATAGCCGGCTCGCGGCTCTGAAAACAGGCTATATCACCTTTCAGTCGGCTATTCCATTTAGCCGTATCATGCGAAAAGTTTATAACTTAGTTATAGCCAGCTATTTAAAACTTTAATACTAATACAATATATAGGTTTTTTTCTTAGCTCAAGACAAACCTCTTGCAGCAGTGTTACTCCCTCCGTCTCAAAATAGGTGTCTCATATTTTTTCTAAAATTGGATGGATCTATATACTAAATAGTGTTAAAATTCATCCAAATTTAGACAACTTTTGACATCTAATTTAAGACGGTAGGAGTAAGATGTTTTAATTTTGTAAAGTTAATGTATCTAGAGGCTCTTTAGTGCAGGTTCAAAGAGGTTTAATTCGAATCTAAGTACTAAAAGATATCTAGATATATTACATTCACAAACATGGTCTACTTGGTCAAACTTTAGTTAGTTTGACTTTTAAAAAAATAGGATCTACTTGGTTAAACTTTAGTTAGTTTGACTTTAAAAAAAATTATATGCTTTAAGACATGGGACGGAGGTAGTAGAAAGTTTGACCCACATTGGCTGAGAACAGTAGATTTGTGCTAGCCAACATTTAAAAATCACTAGATGGGACCCATGTGTTTTGATTTCCTACGGTTCTAAACTTTTTTCGTTCCTTTGTTTTGCAACGTCTTTCTTTCCGTTTCCTTTATTTTGTCCTAAGTCTCTGTTTTTTCTCCCCTTTGTTCCGTTTTGTCCTAAGTCTCTGTTTTTTCTCCCCCTTGTTCTGAAACAGGCTCTTAGTAGTAACTGAGAAACAAACAACGAAGTTAGTATACGTAGCTCTGTAATATGTGACCAAGTAGCCGGTCGAACTCGTGCTGCCTGGCTTTACTTTCCTAGACTTGGGATTTAACAAATGACCAGTTAACTGGTGGATTGAATTCAGACAAATAGCTAGGTGCATCTAGAAAAGAGTTGACAAAATGATGTATAGTAAAGGATAGTGTCATATAAGACAAAAAAATTACACTAGATGCTAAATAGAATTCGGTGCCAAAATTATATTGGGAGTTAGTGTTAAACAAGGAATTCGGTTTATTATAAGCTGACCATTCTTAATCTGGCTTGGAACTATGGCATTCTTTTAACCTCGAAAGTCTCTCTCTAACTACGAAAAAGTTTTTGTAAAACTTTCGAGTTAGTTTAACCATTTTAAAAGCTTCTAAATTTTTAAACCTATTTCGTAGAAAGCCAGGATAGACGCCGGAGGTTCAAAGTTAACCTACTATGTCTGGTTTCAGAAATGGAACCGGCCTTGCCTGTAGAGGCCCTGTCGATCTGGAAAAGACACCCTTGCTTGCGATTTCCAAACGTTTTTACATGCTTCACGTTGCATTGCTTTTGAGCCATGTTTAAATAATCAACAGCTCAACACATGTCAGAATCTGCTCTCGAATGATCAGAAAAACGGAGAAAAGTAGAGCAGAAAGGTCTCGAAGAAACAGAGCAGAGTAACGTGGAGATCCATGAGTATCGGTGCCGCCCTTATGAAACCTGGGCCCGTTTTATTTCTATCATAAGTAGAAAGCACTACAGAATATAATTCAACCGGGCCGGGCTTTCTTCCCTAAAAAACAAACTGAGCCGGGCTTTCTTCCCTAAAAAACAAACTGAGCCGGGCTTTCTTCCCTCAAAAAACAAACTGAGCCGACATTTTGCAGCAAGCACTCTATGGGTGTTAGAGCATCTTCACCATGGAGACCAACCCCGTCCAAGCGTATCTTAATTGGTTCACATGGACACGCGAAGGTGTACGCGATGTCCCAACGAAACGACCTATCCAGAGTAACTTAGACGGACCGACAAATCTGTAAACCAAATCTGATGTCTGGATGAGTCTATCCAGACAGACGTGGACGCTGGCCTGTAGCAAACTGGTCAGTTGCAGTCACGCAATGTGTCTTCTTCTCTCTCCTCTCTCTTTGGCTGACTTGTACGATTTTTTCCGTTTAGATTGCGTTGCTGGGCATGATAGATGGGACATGCCGGATCACAACCCAAAACACCGATGACTCGGTCCAAACGGACTAAAACAGATCATTTGAGTCATTCGTTCGTTCTCCCCGGTGGAAATGCTGTTGCAGAGGTTGTGTCATGTATTGAATGTTCCCTCCGATCCATAATAAATGTCGCGGTTTTGAACTTAGTTCAAAACTACCACACTTATGGATCAGAGGGAGTACATACGAAAGATGGCGTGCATATTAATCCCTATGGCTCGGAAATAACACATACATGATCTCCATCAATGATCAATAGCGGGATCGGGAGTGCGGAAGTAGATCCCCGGCTTGGAATCACTATAAGAAATGTTTCCTTCCGCAACGACTTGGGCCGTCAGTCGCCGTAGAAGGCGCGTCTTCCGCGGCGAAATTCTTGGCTCGACCGTGGCCGATGGAAAACTTTTTTTCGGTTTCATGCCCCTCTATTATGACGAAACCGCTAAAAACATGGACGAAGCTCGATGAGCGCGTGGCAGAAGCGAGATTTCCGGTTTCTCGGGCGATGTTGACTTGCCAAAGTATTTTTAGGCGTATAGGTCCCAAACGTCAGTGACTCTAGTGGACCAAACTTTTTAGTCGCGCCTCCCTAATTTAAACTTGATAACGTTATTCGTGCCTCTTCCGTTTAGTTAGGTTGTTAGGTCCTATATGTCTGTCTCTCATTAGAGTAATCGTGTGCTGGATTTTTCTGTTCCCGTTCCAAACTTGATAGTACTGGGTTCCACGTGTCATTCTAACACTAGAAGAAGCGTGTGCATGATTGATTTTTTCTTTGGCTTGTGCCTTCCAAATTTAAACTCGATAATGTTGCTTGATCTTTCTGCCGTTAATCAAGCTTCTCGGTTCCACATGTCAGCCTCTCATTAGAAGAATCGTGTGTATGATGAATTTTTTTCCTTTGCTCCTGTTACCCTGTTCCGAACTTGATATCGCTGCTAGATGCATCTACAATTTAATCATGCAGTTGGGCCCCAAATGTCATCCTCTCATTAGAAGAAACATATGCATGATGGATTTTTTTCCTTGGCTCGTGCCTCCCTGATTTGAACTCGATAACATTGCTCGTTCTATCTGCCGTTAATCACCCTGCTGGGTCCCACATGCCAACCTGTCATTAGAAGAATCGTGTGTATGATGGAATGTTTTACTTCGCTCCCGGTACCCTGTTCCAAACTAGACATCGATGCTAGATGCATCTACCGTATAATCACATAGTTGAGCCCCACATGTCATTCTCTTATTAGAAGAAACGTGTGTATGATGGATTTTTTGTCCTTGGTCACACTACCCTGATTTGAACACGATAACATTGCTCGATCTATCTGCCGTTTAGTCTTGCTGCTGGGTTCTCCATGTCAGCCTCTCATTAGATGAATCGTGTATGATGGAATTTTTTTCCTTCGCTCCCGCTACCCTGTTCCAAACTTAATAGCGTTGTCTACCATTTAATCACGCATCTGGGCCCACATGTCATCCTCTCATTAGGATAAACGTGTGTATGATGGATTTTTTTCTTCTCTAGCGGTTAGAAGAACCATGTATCAGCGAACAACATAGCATTGCTCGTGGTATCAACCATTTATTCAAGCTTGTGGGTCCTTTATATTAGCCTCATATTAGAAGAATCGTGTGTATTATGTAATTTTTTTCTCTAGAGCTATCATGTTTCGAACTATATAGCGTTGCTCGACGAATGTGTTGTTTGGTTATGCTGCTTAGTCCCATATGTTAGCCTCTTATTAAAAGAAACGTGTGTATGCTGAAATATTTTCTTTGCATGCGCCTCCGTGTTTCGAACTTGGCAAGTTGCACGATGCATCAGCAGGTAATACATGTCGGTGGGTCCCCATGTCAACATCTCATTATAAGAAACGTGTGCATGATGGAATTTTTTCTCGCTTGCTCCTCCCTATTTTGAACTTGGAAACGTTACTCGATGCATTAGCCGTTTATACAGGATGATGGGTCCCTCATGCGAGCCTCTCGATAGAATAAACGTGTGAATGCTGGACTTTTTTTCTCGCTCGCGCCTTCCTATTTTGAACTTGGCAACATTGCTCGATGTGGTAGCCATTTATACAGGATGGTGGGTCCCCCATGCCGGCCTCTCATTAGAATAAACGTGTGCATGCTAGAATGTTTTCTCGCTCGTGCCTCCCTCTTTGGAACTTAACAACGTTGCTCAATGTGGTAACACGTGTATAAGGTCTCGATGGTGGGTCCCAGATGTCAATATCTTTTTTTAAATGACATGTCAATATCTCTGTAAATAAAACGTGTGTATGATGGACTTTTTTTCGGTTGCGTCTGCTGTTTTGACCTTGGAAATGTAGCTCGATATGGCAGACATATATGGTCTTCCTGGTGGGGCTCACATGTCAGCCTCTCTAGTATGTCCTAGCTTGTGGGTCTTTGATGCCAGCCTCTCTGTACAAGTACTTAACTTCTTTTTCTCAAACCTGCGGATGAAGAGGGACACTGTAGGCTGGTGGGTCCGCCATGTAAGCCTCTCCGTAAATAAATATTGCTAGAAGAAAATTAAGAGAGACGGTGCAGGCTGGTGGGTCCGCCATGTCAGTCTCTTCGTAAAGAAATATTGCTAGAAAAAATTAAGAGGGACTCTGCAGGCTGGTGGATCCACCATGTTAGCCTTTCCGTAAAGAAATATTGCTAGAAGAAAATTAAGAGGGACGCTGCAGGCTGGTTTGGTCCGCCATGTCATCCTCTCCATAAAGTAATATTTTCAGAAGAAAATTAAAAGGGACGTTGCAGGTTGGTAGGTCTGCCATGTCAACCTCTCCGTAAAGCAATATTGCTAGAAGAAAATAATGTAAGCCTAAAAAATATATATGTTAAGCACATTCAAACTCAATACATCACACATATAACCGTGTGCATTGCAACTACGACAAGGAAATCAAACGATATTAGCTTTCATATCCTTGTTAGTAAACTCTGCATTCTGCTGTGGATCCGCCAGATTCAGAACAAAGACTTCACCGACGGAGGGGAAAAGAGATAACTCTTTTGATAGATATATTCACGTAAAAATATCAAAAGAACCAGAGACACACAACGCGAGCGCTAGAACTGGACTGGTATCCAATGACTTCACTTGGTGAAATCACACTCTCATCACTATCCAAAACACAACCAACAGTTTCGATGAAACACATGAAAAAGCTTAGTGTAAGTAGCCCAGCAGGAGCGACAAAATTTTCACAAATTCAGTAGCATTTGAATGATTCAACATTACATAATAAGATAAATAAAATAGATAGATTCCTAGTTCATATTCAGCAGCACTTGCCCAATTCAATAGCATTTCAAAATGACTGATTCAACAATAGACACTGAAATTCAATACTACTATAGAGGGAACCAGACCTCACCGACAAAGTGGGAAAAATGATAATTCTTTTGATAGATATATTCATGTAAAAATATCTAAAGAACCAGAGACACACACCGTGTGCGCCAAAACTAGACTGGTATCCAATGATTTCACTTGGTGAAAGATGATGTATCTTTACCCTCTCTGCCTCTCATCACTGTCCAAAACACAACCAACTGTTCCGATGAAACACATGCAAAATCTCTAGTGCAAGTAGCCTAGTAGCAACGACATAAATTTTCACAAATTTAGTAGCATTTGAATGATTTATTAGTACAAAATTAGAAAGAGAAAATATCAACAGATTCCTAGTTCATATTCAGCAGCACTTGACCAATTTAGCAGCATTTCAAAATAACTGATTTAGCAATGCAGACACTGAAATTCAATAGCAGTATAGAGGGAACCAGACCTCACCAACAGAGGGAGGTAATCCATAATTATTTTGACAGATATATTCATGTAAAAAACCTAAAGAACCAGAGACACTCACCGCGCCAAAACTGGACTGGTATCCAATGACTTCACTTGGTGAAATCACACTATCATCACTGTCCAAAACACAACCAACGGTTCCAATAAAATACAGGCAAAAGCTCTAGAGCAAGAAGCCCAGCAGCAGCGACAGAACTTTTCACAAATTCAATAGCATTTGAATGATTCAGCAATATATCGACATATTCATAGTTCATATTCAGCAGCACTTGACCAATTTAGCAGCATTTCAAAGTGACTGATTTAGCAATACAAACACTGAAATTCAGTAGCAGTACAGAGGGAACCAGATCTTTCTTCAGCTCCAAAAACCATGCCCATAATCAATTTTCCCTTTTCTCCAAACACACTCAAATCATTGGAGTAAGAAAAACTAACAATCAAGTTTGATTTTGTGTGCAACCTCCTCCTCACATATTAAGATGGAACAATCATTGTCACAATAGTTGGTCTTGGTCATATAGGTAACCGTCATATAGATACAAATATACCATACTAATACGTACTAGTTATAGCTCCAATACAACAAAAGGTTATCACAGTTTTACCATTCATATATGATCACTGGAGATAAGACAACCACATAATTAAGTACGATAGCATGTGACCAAAGAGCTAGACAGCTAGGAACTCCATGACCATCCTGCTGCATTTAGGGCAGCGAGATACATCGACCTTGACCATTCTTCCAATGGTAAGTTTGGCTGCTTTGTGGAACTTGGTCCACCTAGAAGTAGATGCCAAGCGCCCATCAGTACAGTTAATGGAATAGCCTCCCTCGACTTGCACTCCTACGCTCTGCATCATTAAGACTATTGTGCCCTTTCGTCCGGCCTCGAGTTGCTTTGTAGCACTCTTAGGCAATTTCCGAGTCAAAGCAAGAAATAGACGCATAATTAATAAGAGCAATGGACTGAACCATGTGAAACTGAGAATACATTGAGAGCAGTTTATCTGCCGCCACTCACAAACATAGTCGGGTGCGACAGTGAGATGACACATGTGCAGAACAGTTAGTCGCAAGAAAGTAATCAAAGGTTGTGATGAGTATAGAAGCAAATTAAGTAGTAGTACTTATGTTATTGGCCCTTTGGTCAACACGTGTACGATGGCTTGCAAGTATCTGCACAGGCTTGCTAAAATCGAGTGCTTCCTCGTCCCCCTTCTTCATGCCATTCTCAGGGACATACTTGGACCAACCTCGGCCACCCAAATAGGTGATAGCCATCGTCTGGGAGACATCCACATCATATAGTTGCCGCAATCCTTTTGGGTCCTCGGTGCACAGAGTTAGAAACTTGTCGTTTTTGAACAACTTGTTTATAATGGGGCGAGCGACACAAGGGACAACTTTCATGAGAAAATTGATAGATAAGTAAGACGACAACAAGAAAGGTGAGATACAAGATATTACATCAAGTCGTTCTAAACCGCTTGGAATCCATACCTGATACCATGGGTACCCTTCGCGAAGGGTGGCCATGCACCATTTCTTTTCCATATGCCTTTGGAAGGGCATACATGTCCCCCCTTTCAATCCACAAGATTGATAATAGGACGGTAGAAGAAAGGGCTGAGCAGTTGGTGCATGGTACTGAATGAAATTAAGTGGAAAGGTTAAATTATGTAAAGATCATGTAAATATAATGATATCAGACAAAATCATTGCCTATAAAGCAAATATATTTGATGTTTGTGAACTTTTGATGAGCGTAAAGATATATAGGTGATAACAATAACATGAAAAATCATAACATGTGAAATTGTGGATTTCAACATTATACCCACTTCTTAGAGAGGTCACTTCTCACCTGGGTACTGTGTTTTCACTTCCTCGTCGTGTAGAGAATGTCCGCTTTTGGTGGGGGCATGAGCAATCTACTAGCCTTGATACGTCCAATTTGCATCACCATTCTATATCATAATTTTCCTCAATTCATTGATATGTGTCTTATTATGAGGTGTTACTTATGTATTTTCCTCTGTTTTTGCATGTTGGGTGATTCTTGGAGGATGGACTGCAGGAGTTAGGATTCTGATGGAAAAAGAGGTGTTTTGATGCAATTTCGTGAAGATCAGAAAAATACCAGAAAAATATTGGAAAATTATATTTTCCCAAAAGACGAAGGAAGACAGAAGGGGAGGCGTAGTTGGGCCACAAGGGCCCCACACCCCCCTAGGCGCAGGCCCACCTTGGGCCGCGCCTAGAGCAGGGGTGGCCCATCTATCCGGCCTCCGAATCTATCCTCTCGCCTATATCTTCCTCTCGGAACCCTATTACCAGGGGAGCGACCACAGAAAGATTTCCGCCGCCTCTGCGGGGCGGAAAACACCGAGAGAGAAAGAGCTCTCTGGCAAACAGATTTCTATCGGGGAAATTCCTTCCTGGAGAGGGGAGATCGTCGCCATCAACACCGTCATCAAGCTAGACTTCATCGGGATCATCATCATCCACACCATTATCTCCACCAGCACCATCATCACCACTCCATACCGCTGTAACAATTGTGTTGAATACCTGCATAGTTCTTAGGGGAAACCTTCCCGGTGTTGATTACTATTGTAGTTGATGCTTGTGAGTGGAACCATTGGATTATTGTTTATGTTCAGATTGTTATCCATTACCATATCATCTTTTATCTTGATCCATATGATGTCTTGTGAGTAGTTCGTTTAGTTCTTGAGGACATGGGAGAACTCATGTTGTTAGTAGTGGATTTGTGTTGATATATTATTCAATGGTTTAGTATTTAAGTTGTGGTGCTATTCTTCTAGTGGTGTCATGTGAATGTCGACTACATGATACTTCACCATTTATGGGCCTAGGGGAGTGCATTTTGTATTTTGCTACTAATTGTGGGGTTGTCGGAGTGACAGAAACCTAAACCTCTGTTACGACACCATTGCACAAGGGAGCTTATGATCTCAGAGTTTAAGGCCGTGGTTAGGTTTATATCTTAATTGCTTTCCTGTAGTTGCGGATGCTTGTAGGGGGTTTAATCACAAGTATGTATTAGTCCAAGTAAGGTCGGTACATTAGCACAGGTTCACCCACACAACTCTTACAACACCAAAGAAAGGTACTCAGCTATTTGAAGCGAAAGCACTTGACAGAATTCCCATGTGTCCTCAAGAACGTTTGGTACTTATAAGTATTTTCACCGGCTTGTCCTTTGCTAAGAGAGGATTGGGCCACTTGCTGCAATTGTTCACTGTCTTTATTAATTGCACTTTTTTGTTGCTTTATCATAAAACCCCTAAAAATCCGTTTGCTAAGTATTACAGAGATTTCCTGCTCCATACCACTAGTCAACACCTTCTTCTCCTCATTGGGATTGACACTACTATTTATCGAAAGTACTACGATATGCCCCCTATACTTGTGGGTCATCAGGACTATTTTCTGGCGCCGTTGCCGGGGAGTGAAGCGTTTATTGAAGAGTGGAACTGGTAAAGGAAACTTCTACTGTTAGTATTGCTTTTTGTTTCTGTTTGTTACTTTGTTTCCAATATGGATAACCCACTTGATTTTCTGTTTGGGAAAACTACTACCACTGTTAGGGTAGTAGATGGACCACCGCCTGTTGAGATAGATCTTTTTAAGATACCTACAAGTATTGTTGCCCGTGTTATGGATAATTATTATTTTGGGGATGGAACTGTCCATCCTGGTGATCATTTGCTTTTTATCCATGAATTATGCGAGTTGTTTAAGTGTGCAGGTATCACAACTAAACAGGTCAAGAAGAAGCTACTCTCTATATCCTTAAAAGGGAGAGCTGAAGAATGGTATAAGCTGCTGAAGAATGGACAATCCATGGATTGGGAGGAAATGGCATCTCTCTTTTATTCTAAATTCTATCCTCCTAGTGAGATTCACAAGGATAGAAATCTGATATATAACTTTTGGCCTCGTGATGGAGAGAGTACAACTCAAGCTTGGGGGATATTGAAGTTACTAATGCTTAAATGTCCTATTCATGAACTCCCTAACAATATTATTATCAATAACTTTTATGATAGGCTTTCTCTTCATGATAAAATTTACAAGATGCTTCTTGTGCTAGATCATTCATACGTATGAAGGAAGAAGCTAAATGGGATCTCCTAGACCGTATTCAAGAGAACACTGAAGCTTGGGAGAACGACAAAGGAAGAAAGTCAGGTATAAACTATGATTATGAATGCATACAATATTTTATAGGAACTGATGACTTTCGTGATATTAGTAATGAGTTTGGTCTTGATTCCCAAAGTATTGCCAATTATTTTAAAGCCTTTGACTCTTAAATAGAAATTCCCAAAAAGAAGTGGAACAAGTACCATGCACCTTATAAAGATGTTGGTAATCATGTTCCTGTTAGAAATACCGAAGTTTGTACTATTGATCATATTTTACCTGAACCTTATGTTGAGAAAATACCTTTCCCAGCTAAGGTAAAGGAGTATTCTATGATGATTAGTGCGAAGAACAAAGGTACTAATAAAACCGTGGAACCTGATGAACAAATGAATATTGAGCCTATGGTAGCTATTGTGAAAGATCTTGTCACTAGAAATATAGAGGATGAGCATATTGTCTTCTGTGAAGACGCTTCTAATATTATCTCTCATCCTAGTAGAGCTAGAAAATCTAGTTTTCCTGTGCTTTCTGTTAAAATTGGTGATCATTGCTACTATGGTTTATGTGATATTGGTGCTAGTTCTAGTGCTATTCCTTACGAGCTTTGTAGGGAAATTATGCATGAAATTGGTCCTTGTGAGCTTGAGGACATTGATGTGGTTATTCACCTTGATAATAAGGAAACCATTTGCCCTATTGGTATTTTAAGAGATGTGGAGGTTCTTTGTGGTAAGATTAAATATCCTGCCGATTTTCTAGTACTTAATTCATCAGCTAGCAAAACTTGTCCTATCATTTTTGGTCGACCTTTCTTGAACACTTGTGGAGCTATTATAGATTGTAAGAAGGAGAAAGTTTTAACTAAGTTTGATGGAGATTCTTATGAGTTTAACTTTTCCAAATTTGCTAAAGCTCCTTGTGAAAATAACTTGCCTAATAAAGATTTCAGGATGGAACAACTTGCTTCTATTGATCCAGTTTATGACCTTGGACCTCTTTTTGGTGATTGTAAGTATGCTAATTCTATAAAGTTGATTCCCGTGACAGTTATATCATCAACTTTATTCAAAGTGCTACTAAAAGTTATTATGAGAGAGGGAAACACGGTTTTATGCATCTCAATAATGTTAAGTTTCCCCGTTTTATGTTGAAAGCTTTGAAGTTGAATTTGTTTTGTCTTCCTATGCTAGCGCCTTTTTGTTTCAACAATTTGTTTTCTCATGACACCCCCATGCATAGGAAGTGGGTTATACTCAAATGTGTTGGTTATTTGCTTCTTAATTCTCTCTTTCACTTCAAATATATATCTCCTTTGTGAGCATCTTTGAAGATATCAAGCCTAACTTAAAGGCAATAAAGAAAAGTACTTCTTGGGAGATAACCCAATAGTTTTGTCGAGTCTTGGAAGTTATTACCTCAGTAATAACCGCTCCTTATCCTTTTTGTTTTTTGTGTCAAGTTCAACTACTTTTGAGAAGTAGAGGAGTTGTGAAAAGTGGCTGTCCTGGGACAGATTTTTGTGCTTCTTCGTAAAAATTCGTGAAGGAGTTCAGTACTTCGGATGGAGATGTATTTTTCTGTGCTTGTTCTCCAACTTGTTACTGTCACATCCCAAGATTTTTCCAAATCTTGTAATGTGAAAATAAATGAATAAAATAAAAGTTTGTTGATTTTCAGGGTGAGAAGAAACTTTTTGAATCCAATTGGAAACTTTCAAAACCTATTTGGATCAAATAAAATCCTAAAGGGATTTAAAAGGATAAATAAACAATAAACTTCAAAATATTTAAAATTACTATTTTTGGATCTTTTAATAAAAGATTTGGTTTTCAAAAGAAAAGGTAGATTTATAAATAAGGATTATTTTATAGAGCCAATTAAACCTTGGCCAAGCTTTTGAAATAAAATGTTTTCCTTTTATTAAAAGAGTAAAGGTTTATTTAAATAAAATAATAAGAGTTTATTAATAAACCAATTTTATTAAAATAAAGGTTTTACCTTTTTAATTAAAAACATCAAAACATGTTATTTTATTTTAAACAAGTTTTCCAAGTATTTTATATTTTCAAATAAAACCTAATGATTTGGTTTTGATAATATTTAGATTTCAAATGGAGATTTTAAATAAATCAAACTCTATTTGATTTAATAACTAAGGTCCATTTTATTTAATTAATAAATGGATCCTAAAAAGAATAAAAATACTATTTTGTTTGGACTTTGATTTGTGTTGCTAAACAGAGCTAAACTCAATATAAAGTTTAGTGGAAGTTTATTTGATTTGGTTGTTTGAATTGTGATTTGAATTTCAAAACAGAAAAAGAAATGGAAAAAGAAAAGATTCAGAACAGAAAAAAATAGAGCAAGGACGGCCCAACCCAGCTAAGCCCACCTGGCCCAATTAGCCCAGCTCCTCTCTCTCCCGAAGAAAAACGTTTCGCACCTGCTTACAGGCCCGCAGAGACGCCGACGGGTGGACCCAACTTCTCTCTCTCCTCTCTCTCACTGACCAACTGACCCCACCCCTCCTGTTCATCGTCTTCACCCGCGATGACCACTCCCCACCTCGCTGCCGTTTCTGCCCGTTGATAGCTCCTTCAATCCCCGTTAACTGCCGCGTTAATTCGCCCAGCCATCACGCAAGGTAAAAGCGCCTGCCTCCCCTCTTCCGTTTCCCCCAGACACCGCCTTCCCTCTGCCCCCAGGCCGAACAAATTTTGACCTGGAACGCCCTCTGCTCCGACGAGCTGTCCGGCCAATTCCAGCCAGTACCTGCCTCCCCTTGCCCCTTGGATGCTACGAGCTCGTTCACCATCACCGTGCGCTTCTTCCGATTACCTCACTTGTCCGCTGCGTGCCCCACGCCTTCGCCGTCTGGGAACCACCGCCGTCTGCATCAACTCCGGCGAGCTACTGTCGTCAACTCCGTGTTCCCCTTGCCCTATGGTGAGTTCCATTTCAACCTGTACAAACTTGCACATCCTCCTGACATGATCTCTTGCTCGCTTGCGCCCCAGACGCCCACCTCCAACAACATCTGACCGCACCCGAGGAGAAGTACAACTCCGGCGAGCGATTCAGGACTACCCTGTGCGCCCCTCGTCGAACCAACAACACGTTGAGCTTCCCCACTCTACTGCGAACACAGTGAGCATACTCCCTTCCTTCCCCGCTTCCTGCATCGCTAGTTTCGCCGTCGTTTGCCGTCGCCGCCGCGCGCAGCCGTCGAGCGCCGCTAGAACTTGGTCAAGGCGACGATGGCCGTTAGATGACGATCCAATGGATACGATAGATCACTAAACGCTGAAGAGGTACGCAACCTGTGCCGCTCGATCTGACTTGATCCAACGCACCAGAGAGCGTGATCCGGCCGAAGCGGTACCGACGAATAGGAAAGCGCCGCGTGGCACTAGTTTGGTTTAAACAGAATTTTGAATCTGATTAGAATGTGATTTTGAAAAATCCATAACTTTAGTTCTACACGTCCAAAATTTGCAAACTTTATATCAATGGAATCATCAAGACAAGCCCTAGCCAACCATGCACTTTGTTTAGTAAAAAGCTTCTGGTAAAATGTTTGTTTTTACAAAAACATGTGTATGCTTGTTTAGATTGTAAAAATTGTTCAAAAATGATTTTGGGAATAAAATCTTTTGCAAATGGAGTGATTTGAACCTACTGACCATAGGAAACACTTTGTGGTTTCCAAAAAGTATTTGTTTAAACAAAAGAATGATTCTTTGATTTAAAACCATTTCTAGACAAATAAAAATATAGTTTATTTATTAAAAATGGTTTTGGAAGAAAACTTTTGGGAAATGTTTTGTTTTAAACTCTCTGACCCTAAACACAAAGTTTTGTGGTTTTAAAACATATTTTGTGAGCCCTATAGATTAATGCCTTAGTAAAAACATTTCTACACCACATAAAATGATACTTTGTTTTGAAAATGGTTTAGGAAGTGAAATCCCTTGCAAATGACTTTTTGCCACTTTATAAAATGAACAATAGGTGTTTTGAAATATTTATGACCCATTATAAACCACTTTTTCAAATAAAATAAATCTTGACATGCTTGCATGCATTATCTTGTTTATATGATTTTATGTGATGTTTTGCTTGATTGGTAGATTGAGATTGTGCCTTGCTTGATTGAATTGTAGTGACTTGAAGAGTGTGATTGTTGCAAGGACAAGGAGTGAACTTATACCCTCTACCAAAAAGGCAAGTAATGCTTCATACTTTTGTCCCATTACTTTCACTATGCATTAGTGATTTTTCTAAGTAAAACTTGCATGGATTTTTGCTAAGTATAAACCATGCTATGGGAAATCCTAGTAGATGAAACCTTAGTGGAAAATTTCCTAAGTTAAGATTCTTACTACTATGAATCTTAGCTTAGCTAATAGAAAACAAGGGTGGAATATACATTCATACTATGGAAAAATTTCTAAGTCTGAGGACTTGTGTTTTTGTTTAATAAAACAACTAAGTTAATGAATCACCTGGGTGGAATGGTAATTGCTTGGTGGTTTTTGGTTGAGTGGTTACACAAGGCCCATGGCTATGGTTTACCTTGTGTATCTCACTTGTGGATGGCCACCCAGGAACAAAGAGATTTGAGATGTCAAATGTTGAGAAGCTTCAAGTGCAACCACTTGGCATTATGGGCTCTGCCTGGATCATATAGGTTGCAAGAACTTAGCCATATGGATAGTTGATGGTAGGGTTTGATAGGTTGGAGCACGTCCATTTTGGTCTAAGGGAAGGCTTCTGAAAGATCTTGTCTTGGTGAAACCAAGTCTTGTGGGGAAAGTGCACCACCTCTGCAAAGTGTAAAATCTAAGTACTTAGCCATGTCCCTGGTAAAGGACAATTTGAGCATCAAGACATGGAAGCTGTCAAGAATCTCATCATCCAAATTTCTAAGTTAAAAACTTGTGGTTGAACAAGGGTTAAAAGATCTTCAATCTTTGATTGAGAGATAGATGCCTTGGGGAAATATTATTTTGTCAAGCAAAAACTTAGTGTTTTCAAATGATAAGGAAAATCTATTTTGAGCAATGCAAGCCTAAGCTCCACTTAGCCAAATGCATATAGATGATAGACTCCACTATACTACCATAGTATCACTTGCCAATACAATTCAAATGTATTGACCCTTGTGGCTGTAACTTGTTATGTTGCAGGTTTGATTGATTTAGTGAAGTGTGTTGATTAGGATTACAAAGTCTACAACCAACATATGCACTGTGGCACTTTGAAGATGAAGGACCCCATGCTTATAGATATTCTGCTGCAATGTAATGTAATAGCCAAATGAGCTATGTAAGATGTAATAAAATTATGTTATTCCTGGTTATAAAGTTGTATTATGACCTTTGTTTCTTGATATTACATCTTAACTGTGGGTGCTAGCTATTGATCCAGGGACTAGCATTGCAATCACAGGGATCCTTTTTCCTTTACAAAGGAGGGATATTACAGTTACCCAACTTTCATTAGTTTTGCTCTTATTTATTTGAGCAATAGAAGGTTTTCGAAAAAATCAATCTTTACCTGCTGGTCTGTTTTGACAGATTTCTGCCATCATTTGCATTTGCCTCTTACAGAAGACTTTGTTTTGTTGTATTCCAATTGAAGTGTGAACCTAAAGGTTTGTTGTTTTTTCTTATACTAATGCTGCCATTGAAGTTTGTGTAATGCCTTGTGAGAAAAGGAATTTCCTGGAGAAGGAGAAAAGGAGGTTGCAGAGTTCGTCTTTGAATAGGTAAAAGTGGTGAAAACAGAAGGTTCGTGAAAACCCAATATTTTTATATTTCTGATGTTTTTATTACATAATGAAGGTTACAAGTTGGAATAGAGGAGGAAATGGAGTCCGGGGTGGCTAAACCCACCCCAGGCGTGGCCCCCAGCTGGCCACGCCTAGAGGGGGTGTGAGCACCCCGAGCTCCGTCTCCGCCTTGTTTTCGTACCAACACCTTCCTTATGCTTTGAAACTTCATAATATATAACCCCCCCGGATCCCCCGAGGTTCGTGCATCGTGTTCTTGTTGTGTTTTCGTTTTGATCTGTTTCTGTCAGGAAATCTTCTCAAGTTTAGAGCACCATGGTCTCCGCCAACGACAAAGGCAAGAAGCCCAAGGAAGATGATCCTCAAAACCCCAAGGAGGAGGAGATTTTGGTAGGGGATGAAGAATACATGGAGGAGGACGAGCATCCGGACACCCGTGCTACCGTCGCAAGCATTGGAGTGGTGGCAAAACCTACCAAGCTTAGGAGGACAGCACGAATGTCTACATGAGGGAAACCTCCACGTCTTATCTTCGTTCCACGGTCACCTCCTCCATGTACCAAGAATCCCTTCCATACTCTTATACATGAGCATCAATACCAACAGGTGACCAAAGGGAACTTGCCCTCGATGTGGGATATGCCTCGTTCTAACCATGTAGGGGAGGAACACACTAAGAAGGAAGAGTGGGGAAAGAATAGCAAGGATTGGGACTCTTGGTCTGATATGATCATGAAGCGCATTGAGCAAAATTCGGAGTTGATTTGTACTCTGACCTTCGAGATCGAGGATTTGAGGAGACTGATTGAGGAGCTTATCAAGAGAACACCACCACCACTGAAGGAGTAATTCGTCATCAGGTTTGACATCCCCTTGGCTTGTTCCAAGCTTGGGGGAGTGCTGCGGTATCACATCATTATCTTTTATCTTTTACCCTTTTAGTGGATTCATGTCTTTGGTAGAGAGGTTATCTTATAGGTTGGTTTGCATGTGGAAGTATCTCTCCTTTAGTTGATTATCTATGTATCCCTTGGTGTGAGTGCCTTTATGGAATATTAACGAGAAGTTTCATCTTTTACCTTTTGCACTTCTTATTTTAGTTTGCAATCTCTATTATATGATTGATCTTGTTGATTAGTATTGGCATCACTTTAGGAGCATCAAGTAGATCTAAATTGGTTTTGGCAAACCGAGCTCTGGGCAGTAGCAACCCTTATTGAGGTTTGAAAGAAAAGGAGAAAAAGCTTACAGTTATTTTGTATCATTTATTTTCTTTCTTGATTGGCTCATAAGCTTAGTATTCTTTATTTAAGATCTTTTGTGTATTTAAGGAAGATTGCATGTTTGGCTTTATCACTTGTAGGTTTTCTTGTTTCTTTCAACTCTTTTGCTTGCTACCCAGCCTTGCTAGCCAAAAACCTGTTTTGAGAAGGCATACTTATCATGTTTCCACCCCCTTTGAACCAAAACCTGTGCCATTTGTGTCCACCATATCTACCTATTAGCATTATTGCTATTCCAAGCAAATTCTCAAGCTTCATCTATCTTTAGAATTAAAAACTATTTTGTTATGTGAAAACTAGTTAGTAAAGCTTTCACGAACTTGATGGCATACCTTATTTTCTTTCCCCTAATAGACTTGAACCATTGTGTCATCGAAGTTGTATATGCTTGCATCTATACGTTGGGATTAGCAGAACCATGCTGTCACGGGGAACACTTTCAACACTTGTGGATACATATCCAGTTGATATCATGCTCTTTTGTTTGCGGATGTCGTCGGTGTGAAATAAAAGGGGAGCTTGTAAGTTCATGGAGTTATGTATGTGTGTTAGAGAAACGCCTAGGCCACTAGCCTAAGCCATGCCTAATCATGGTGGAAACTTGCAGCATCACCATAATGCGCAATCTGTGAAGCATCCTAAATAAAAATCTATGCAAATAGTAAATAAAAAGAACGCTGAGATGCTCATTGTCTGCTTGCCTTGTCATTTTGGTTATGGGATAGCTCCTGTACCATGTGCAAGGGGTACCCCGTTGGCGGTTCTCTATGATACGCATGTACTTACAATGACAAGAACTTACCGTTACTAATGTTGAGTAGCATGAGGAGCGGCCCTCGTACTCAAGGGACATGAGATTGCCAACTTATATTTCATCAAGCATATACTCCATCCTTGTTCACTTTAACCTTAATCATCTCAAGATTCCTATGATAGGGGCAATGAGGGCTCAAAGCTAGTAAGTACCATAATCTTTTGGAAGTTCTTTTTGACTTGAAATCCCTGCTTCCCTCTATGAAGGGACCTTTCTTCTATTACTTAGTTGAGTCAGTAAACCTTATTCCTCTCTATCTCTAGCAAGAATTTGAGTTGTTGTGTTGCAAGCATTCATATGGTGTTTTATTTAATCATGTTATTTATCTTCCTTGTTTGCACAAGACTCTTATCTATTGAGTATTACTTTTAAAGCCAGCATAGTGACAAACCTTTTTGAGCAAAGAGTGTTCCTGTTTTGAAGACTTCTACAAAAGCTTTTTGTGAAACTTTTTGCCAGCTGTTCTCTGACCAAGAACAAAGTTTGCCAATTCCAATTGTGATTTATCTTTATGCATCTCTACTGTGACTCATGTACTTGTTGCAAGCTAAGTTATATAATGGTGAGTTGCCTTATTCTATGAGTTGTGTAATGGTAAGTGTGATGCTTCTTGTCCGTATTAGTTTATAGACACTTCACTCCATAAACCTGTGGACATGCTTACTGAGCTCAGTTTTCGCTTGGGGACAAGCGAAGGTCTAAGCTTGGGGGGAGTTGATACATCCAATTTGCATCACCATTCTATATCATAATTTGCCTCTATTCATTGATATGTGTCTTATTATGAGGTGTTACTTATGTCTTTCCCTCTGTTTTTGCATGTTGGATGATTCTTGGAGGATGGACTGCCGGAGTCTGGATTCTGATGGAAAAAGAGGTGTTTTGATGCAATTTCGCGAAGATCAGAAAAATATTAGAAAATATTGGAAAAATATATTTTTCCTAGAAGATGAAGGAAGCCAGAAGGGGAGGCGTAGCTGGGCCATAGGGGCCCCACACCCCCTAGGCGTGGGCCCACCCTAGGCCGCACCTAGGGCAGGTGTGGCCCACCTGGCCGGCTTCCAACTCCGTCCTCTCGCCTATATCTTCCTATCGGAACCCTAATACCAGGGGAGCGGCCACATAAAGATTTCCGCCGCCTCTGCGGGGCGGAAAACACCGAGAGAGAAAGAGCTCTCCGGCAGACAGATTTCTGCCGGGGAAATTCCTTCCTGGAAAGGGTAGATCGTCGCCATCAACACCGTCATCAAGCTAGACTTCATCGGGATCATCATCATCCACACCATTATCTCCACCAGCACTATCATCACCACTCCATCCTGCTGTAACAATCGTGTTGAATACCTGCATAGTTCTTAGGGGAAACCTTCCCGGTGTTGATTACTATTGTAGTTGATGCTTGTGAGTGGAACCATTGGATTATTGTTTATGTTCAGATTGTTATCCATTACCATATCATCTTTTATTTTGATCCATATGATGTCTTGTGAGTAGTTCGTTTAGTTCTTGAGGACATGGGAGAACTCATGTTGTTAGTAGTGGATTTGTGTTGATATATTATTCAATGGTTTAGTATTTAAGTTGTGGTGCTATTCTTCTAGTGGTGTCATGTGAATGTCGACTACATGATACTTCATCATTTATGGGCCTAGGGGAATGCATTTTGTATTTGGCTACTAATTGTGGGGTTGTCGGAGTGACAGAAACCTGAACCCCCGTTAGGACACCATTGCACAAGGGAGCGTATGATCTCAGAGTTTAAGGCCGTGGTTAGGTTTATATCTTAATTGCTTTCCTGTAGTTGCGGATGCTTGTAGGGGGTTTAATCACAAGTATGTATTAGTCCAAGTAAGGTCGGTACATTTGCAAAAGATCACCCACAAAACACTTACAACACCAAAGAAAGGTACTCAGCTACTTGAAGCGAAAGCACTTGAAAGAATTCACGTGTGTCCTCGAGAATGTTTGGTCCTTATAAGTATTTCCACCGGCTTGTCCTTTGCTAAGAAAGGATTGGGACACTTGCTGCAATTGTTCGCTGTCTTTATTACTTGCATTTTGTTTTGTTGCTTTATCAGAAAATCCCTAAAAATCCGTTTGCTAAGTATTTACAAAGATTTCCGGGTCCATACCACTAGTCAACACCTTCTGCTCCTCGTTGGGATCGACACTCCTATTTATCAAAAGTACTATGATACACCCCCTATACTTGTGGGTCATCAAGCCTCTATAGCAGGCTCAGCCTCCACAGCAGCACCTTCAATTTGCGTAAATAGCAACAGAGCTCAATAGTTCAATATAGGACATAGTAGTCATATATGACTGTGTATGAGACATTAAGACAGATCCAGATCTGGATTAACGTAAACATAGTGCCAGACTCAATAAAATCACACATGTTTCTGAACATATGATAAGAAGGCATGGCAGATAATAATTAAATCATACTGCACCATGGTAAGTGGATTAAGAAAAATACCCTTCTCTTTAAGTTGGGCCCTCCTAGCTGGGCAGTGGCTTTGCGCTTGTTTGGTGAGTAGTGGTACTGGCCGGATCCTCCGGCATGTGGGGATATCATGCTGTTTACCGCACCTAGAGCATCGTGCTATAGTAAATAAAGAATAATATGGTGTCAAAGAGGCTTCCACAAAAAAATGATGCAGATAGTCAAATTTTAGCACAGGGATACATCCAGGTTGCAGACAACCAGTTTCAACATGGGAAAGAATGGAATAACATAACGAATATGCTGCTCCACTATGACAACTTTTAAGGGAACTGACGGGACCATCATTGTCCATAGTGGCCGCGCGTGCCACTGACCCATATTTATCCATATAAAATCTGACGCAAAATCCATTGCACATTAGTAGAAATTAAAGGTTACAAAGTGAAGAAAACCGACTTGGAACCTGACCAAATGCCACAATCAGAACAACGATGACCATTCCCAGATCCCGAATTCAAACGAAATCAGTACCCCCCGCCCCCACCCCACCTACCCACCCCACCCCACCCCAATGGCCTAATCGATCAGATCAGAGGAGGGAAAAATACACTGATTAGGTGAACAGATCCCGATTAGGCCTAATAATGGGAGATACCGATTGGAGGTTGCTGGTTAGAAGAGAAAAGGATGGGAAACAGGAGTAGTAGTACTACTACTAGTAGTTGGGGCAGTAATACTACACTTTTTCTATAGTCTCAATTTGGAGCGGCAGGATGAGATACCCGGGTTTTTTGCAAAATTTTCAACACATCGTGGCGTGGGATAATAAATTATGCGGTACCCATATCCAACCTCCTCTTTTTTTTGCTTGGTGTCCTGTGTTCCTCTCCCAGGATCGAGAAAATCGTCTCGTGTTCCTCTCCCAGGACCAAGAAAATCGCCAGTATCGAACTAAACTGATCCGGCTCATAGAGAATTATTTTGAAAGGAAGAGCTAATATATTAATATCAGAAACAAATTACATTATATCTCATATAACATATACTATGAAGATCAACATTTGAGGAAGGGGAAGGGCTGGCAGAGGAAAAGACGTCATTGGTTGCAGCATAGGGCACTAGCTCGATGCCTCAAAAGCCGCTTGGGAAGCCTCAAAAGCCGCTTGGGAAGCCTCAAAAGCCGCTTGGGAAGCCTCAAAATCAGGAAACACAAATAGAAGAATAGTAATACACAGAGTAGTTTATAGTTACAGATATGCTAACAAAGGCCTAAAAATTATAAGATAGCTCCATATTACAGTACTATGACAGTAGCAGACCAATCATGGAATAGTTCTACATATATTTACAGCGATATTAGGTGCACCCCAAGAGTTTTGTAGCTAGGATAGTGGTCATGAGACTACACATACGACACCAAAAGTACACCTATTATGATCAGCAACCCTACATCAACTCCATCCAGAAGCAATGTATGATGCAGCGCTGAGTTGATGTAGGAGCGCTTAGTTGGGAACCCCAAGAGCAAGGTGTGAAGCAGCACAGAAGAAAGTTTTCCCTCAGTAAGAAACCGAGGTTATCGAACCAGTAGGAGGAAGAAAACATCAATAGGTGTTGCAAGCAACGCGGAGACCTGCACAACACAAACTCAAGACTTTGCCCCAACGAATCAGTGAGGTTGTCAAGCTCACCGGTTTGCTGTAACAAAGGATTAAACATATGGTGTGGAAGGTAATGGTGGTTTGCAGCAAGTAAACAAGTAACAAAGGAAGATGTATCAATGGTAAAGATTGGACTGGGGTCCATATTTCACTAGAGGTGCTCTCCTTTGATAAACAACATGGCATGAAGGGTAAAAAAATTACAGCAGGGCAATTGACAGGAACTGAGCAAGGCATAACAATGCAATTACTAGTCAGAAATATCCTATGATATTCGATTGGGCAATACAACAAGATACATAGACTGCCATCCAACTGCATCTATGACTAGAAGTCCACCTTCAGGTTATCATCCGAAACCCCTCCAGTATTAAGTTGCAAGCATAAACTTTTAAGAAAAGTGTGTAAGGTAAATAGTCCACATGTTCCATGAACAAGAGACCGTTGTTTTCTCCCTAGTATCAACAACACATCTACAACCGAAGAGATTTCTGTCACTTCCCTTGGAAAATAGAGGCATGAACCCACTATCGAGCATAAATACCCTCTCTTGGAGTCACAAGCAACTACTTGGCCAAGATAGCTACTAACAACGGAGAACATGCAAGATCACAAACAACACAGACATGCTAGAATAATAAATACAAAACCATTAATCAAACCAACATAATAATCTCAATATCCATCGTATCCCCGCAAACACAACATGCATGATTACAAATAGATTAGATCTTGATCATGAACGGATCTCATAAGATCTATACATGAAAGCACAAAGGAGGAGATACAACCATCTAGCTACTACATGGACCCATAGTCCAAGGTGGAACTACTCACGCATCATACCAGAGAGAAGGCCTCCGGGATGATCTCCCCTCCGACAGGGTGCCGGGAAGAACTTCAGATCCCCCCGATCTAGGGATGATGGTGGCGGCGGCTACAGACGATTTCGTGGAGATTTGATCGGGTGCTTAAGGTTTCTGCATCGGGGGCTTCTTATAGGTGAAGGGGGGGGGGGGCGAGGAGGTGGCCAGGAGGGCCAAACCCTACCCAGGTGCGGGGTAGGGCCCAACCGCGCCCGGGGGGGGGGGGTGGTTGCCCTGGCCCGCTTCCTCGTTTCCCCTCTGGACTTCTTGTTACCCTTGGAAAGTAATTGACTTTGACTTTTGTCCCGTCCAATTCCGAGAATATTTCTTTACTAACTTTTCTGAAACCAAAAACAGCAGAAAACAGGCATCTGGCACAGTTGCAACTTGTTACTAGGTTAGTACCAGAAAACATGTAAAAATCACCTCAAAGTGTATACAAGCAAAGCAAAGTATATACTAAACAAGCATGGAGCATCAAAAAATTATAGATACGTTTCCAACGTATCAACATCCCCAAGCTTAACTCCTGCTCGTACTCGAGTAGGTAAGTGATAAAAGAATAATTTTTGAGGTGACATGCACCCTCACAATAAAGATCCAACCATTTGCAAGCATTGAAAGCTGAGATCAAAGAACTCTAAACATGTGCATGAAAGATGGAGTTCTAACAATAGGACATAGTAACTATGCATGCAACATGGCAAGCTACAAACAAAGATCATGAATAACATGCATTGGAAAAACGTTTGTTTGTTTTACATATAGAAAACATAGCATAGTGGCAATCAGCTTGTCCCTCATAGAGTAGCAATATAGATGCATAGGACACCTTCAAAGTTCACAAGGGTGACTAGAAACAAATAGCACAAGAACAAGTAATATCACAATATGCATCAATTAATAAGCTTTGGAACACTGCACACAAAATGACAACTATGCTCTCTTAATGGTGCCTAAAGGTAGAAGGTGGAGACTCAATAATGGTGGAATAAAGGCCTTTTTGTAAAGGAAGCAGGGATTACAAGTTTCAAAAAGAGCTTCCAAAAATTATGGTACTTGTTAGCTTTCAGCCCTCATTGCCCCTATCATAAGCATCTTGAAGTGGTTAAGGTTAAAGTGGAAAAGATGGAGTATATGCTTGACGAAGTATAAGTTGATAATCTCAAGTCCCTTGAATTCGAGGGCCACACCTCATGCATACTCAACTTTGGGTCCAGGTAAGTTCTTGTCATTGTAAGTATTTGCATATCATTGAGAACCGCCAACGGGGTACCCCTTGCACATGGGACAGGAGGGTTCCCATAACCAAAATGACAAGGCAAGCAGACAATGAGCATCTGAGCAATCTTTTTATTTACCATATGCATAGCTTTTTATTGAGGATGCTTCATAGATAGCTCATTATGGTGATGCTGCAAGTTTCCACCATGATTAGGCATGGCTTAGGCTAGCGGCCTAGGTGTTTCTCTAACACAGGATACAAACTCCATGGACTTACAAGTTCCCTCTTTATTTCACACCGATGACATCCATAGACAAAAGAACATGATATCAACTGAGTACAAAGTACAAGTGCAATGTTGAAAACTTTCCCTGTGACAACACGGTTCTGCTAATTCCAACTTATAAGTGCAAGCATATACAACAAAGTTGTCACAATGGTTCAAGTTTATTAGGGGCAATGAATACAAAGTGTGCCATCAAGTTCGTAAGGGCTTTAATCACTAAGTTTTCACATAACAAAATAGTTTTTAATTGGAAGATAGTTGAAAACAAGAATATACTTGGAATGGTGTAACTCACCATGCATAGCAGTTTATAGTGGACACTTTGGAAAAACTTGGTTTCTTGGGAGTTGGAAACATGAGTAGGAATTACTCATACAAGTGGAGGCTAGCAAAAGACTGGGAGTAACCAACTAAGAGAGCATAATGGCCATAATTATGCAGTGCAACAAAGCATACTAATCAAAGAAAAGAGTGGTACTACAAGTCAAGGGATAAATGATCATAGAGGCTAATGGTGACTTGTCATAGTCATAACAAGGTGTGAGCATGTGCCAGGTCAACCCAAGCAAAGTATCAAAGGATAATACCACAATACTATGCTTTTGTATGCTAAAACAACACATAATTTCTTCAAGGCACACTAAGCAATCCCAATTGTTTGGAACAAGACATGCTACAATAATAATCACTAAGCGTAAGGTCAAAACAACACCTAGCCTGTCATGCTAAAGTTTTGAAACAACAAGGATTTTCACTAAAAACACAAGCTACTGTAGTAACTCCTTCAAAAATCTCAATTCACCTAAAGAGAACTCAAAAAGGAATCAATAAGAAGCAAATGCAAATAATGGCAGAAATCTGTCAAAACAGACCAGCAGGCAGAAACCGATTTTGTCGAACATCTTCTCTTTCTCAAATAAAAAAGTGTTGAACTAACGAAAGTTAGCTAACATACTGGGGGATTTATTCGTAAATTTTTATCTCAATACGAGTTACATAGACTCCTCACGAATTGTTTTGGTGGAGGATAGAAATCTGTTTTGGGATAGCAACTTCCCCAAATCTTACTTCCCTCTCATTAGAGGTCATTCTTGGCACAAAAAGCAAACAAAAAGGATAAGGAGAGGTAATTACTGAAGTAATAACTTCCAAGAATCAAGGAAGCTCTTGGGTTATCTCCCAACAAGTACTTTTCTTTAACGCCTTTAAGTTAGGCACAAGAAGTAAGAAGAATCAAGTATTTTCAAATGAAGAAGCATTAACATCAAATCTTGCTTTCAAAGGAGGAGAAAAAATCAACTTCTATCTCCTCATAGGGAAGTGTTCAATACCTTTCTTGAATGGAAAATTATATTTAATGGTGCCTTCTTTCATATCGATGATGGCACCAACTGTTCTAAGAAAAGGTCTTCCCAAAGTAATAGGACAAGAAGCATTGTATTCAACATCCAAAACATAGAAATCCACAGGGACATAAGCATTATTAACCATAATGAGAACATCATTAATACTCCTCATGAGTTTCTTCTTAGCATTGTCATTGAGTGGGACATCTAAATAGAAATCTTCTAATGGTGGCAAATCAAGCATTTTATAAATCTTCCTAGGAATAATAGAGACACTAGAACCAAGATCACATGAAGCTTTGAGATCAAAGTCATTCACTTGCACATTAATAATGGGTTTCCAACTATCTTATACTTTCCTAGGAATATAAGCTTTGTGTTTTAGCTTCTCTTCCTTAATCTTAACAAGAACATCTGTAATGTGTTTGGTGAAACCAACATGCATATCACTAGCATCAGGACTTCTAGCAAGCTTTTGCAAGAACATAATTACTTCAGAAATATTGCAACCATCAATATCAAAGTCAAACTTAGCATCACTAGTAGTAGGCTCAATAGGCTTAGGCATAGTAGGAGGAGAAATAGGGACTACTTGTGGTTTAGTGGTGATGGTGCACACACTATTATTCCTATCAATTTCAGCTTCCCTTTCCCACTTAGCATAAAGTTGAGCTAACTGCCTAACATTTTCATCAATAGTACCTTGTATGGCATGAGCAGTAGCAAAGGTATTTTCCATGGCTTCAGGTTTAGCAGCCATTTTATTAATCAAGGAAGACTGAGCTTCAGACAAAGAGGATATATTTTTCTCAACAGTTAAAAGCTTTTCCTCTATAGTCTTATTGAAAGTGGTTTGTTTACTAATAAAGTCCTTATGCATGACTTCAAGTTCAGAGGGGGCACTTCTAGCATTATTATAAGAGCTTCCATAGGAATTTCCATTATTAGGAGGATAAGGCCTATAATTGTTGTTTCCACCAAAATTAATCCTATAGGCATTGTTGTTGAAATTGTTGTTTCTAATGAATTTCACATCAACTTGCTCTTCTTGAGCAACCAAAGAGGCTAAGGGAACACTATTAGGATCTAGAGGATATTTCCCATTAACAAGCATAGCCATAATAAAGTCAATCTTTTCACTCAAAGAGGAAGTTTCCTCAACAAAATTTACCTTCTTACCATGTGGAGCTCTCTCAACATGCCAGTCAGAGTAGTTAACCATCATATTATCAAGGAGACTTGTTGCAAAACCCAAAGTGAGGCCCATAAAAGTACCTCCAGCAGCTGAATCCAACAGATTTCTTGAGGAGAAGTTCAAACCTGCATAAAAAGTCTGGATAATCATCCAAGTAGTGAGTCCATGAGTAGGGAAATTTTTAACCAAAGATTTCATTCTTTGCCAAGATGGAGCAACATGTTCACTATCAAGTTGCTTAAATTTCATAATGTCACTCCTCATAGATATAATCTTAGTAGGAGGATAGTATTTTCCAATCAAAGCATCTTTACACTTAGTCCACAAATCAATACTATTTTAGGCAAAGAAAGCAACCATTCTTTAGCTTTTCCCCTCAAGGAGAAAGGAAAAAGCTTGAGCTTAATAATATCTCCATCTACATCCTTATACTTTTGCATCTCACAAAGTTCAACAAAGCTATTGAGATGGGCAGCAGGATCATCAGAACCAGCACCAGAAAATTGCTCTCTCATTACAAGATTCAACAAAGCAGGCTTAATTTCATAAAAGGTAGCATCAGGAGCAGGTGGAGCAATAGGAGTGCTTAGGAAATCATTGTTGTTGGTGCTAGTGAATCACACAACTTGGTGTTCTCAGCAGAGTTCAGTTTGGCAAAGGTGGGCAAGCCAAAAATAGCAGCAACAGCTAGAGCAGGAACTAATTTTTTTGTGTTTTTGAATAAAGCAAGCAAACCAAACTAGACTATTTTTTTTTGGGTTTTTTGAAAAGAGACAAACAAAACCAAGAAAAATAAACAAAGCAAACTAAAAACAAAGTAAAGAGAAAGGAAGTGAAGGACTCCCCTTGTGAAGACGTCCTTAGCCCCCCCGACAACGGTGCCAGAAAAAGCTTGATGCAACACTGAGTTGATGTAGGAGCGCTTCGTTGGGAACCCCAAGAGCAAGGTGTGAAGAATCACAACAGAAAGTTTTCCCTCAGTAAGAAACCGAGGTTATCGAACCAGTAGGAGGAAGGAAACGTCACATAGGTGTTGCAAGAAACGCGGAGACCTGCACAACACAAACTCAAATCTTTGCCCCAACAAATCAGTGAGGTTGTCAAGATCACCGGTTTGCTGTAGCAAATGATTAAATGTATGGTGTGGAAGGTAATGGTGGTTTGCAGCAAGTAAATAAGTAACAGAGGAAGATGTATCAATGGTAAATATTGGACCGGGGTCCATAGTTCACTAGAGGTGCTCTCCTTAGATAAACAACATGGCATGAAGGGTAAACAAATTACAGCAGGGCAATTGACAGGAACTGAGCAAGGCATAACAATGCAATTACTAGTCAGAAAGATCCTATGAGATTCGATTGGGCAATACAACAAGATACATAGACCATCATCCAACTGCATGTATGACTAGAAGTCCACCTTCAGGTTATCATCCGAACCACCTCCAGTATTAAGTTGCAAGCAACAGACAACTACTTTAAGCAAAGTGTGTAATGTAAATAGTCCACATGTTCCATGAACAAGAGACCGTTGTTTTCTCCCTAGTACAAATAACACATATACAACCGAAGAGATTTCTGTCACTTCCCTTGGAAACTAGAAGCATGAACCCACTATCGAGCATAAATACCCCCTCTTGGAGTCACTAGCAACTACTTGGACAAGATAGCTACTAAGAACGGAGAGCATGCAAGATCACAAACAACACAGACATGATAGAATCATAAATACAAAACCATTAATCAAACCAACATAATAATCTCAATATCCATCGGATCCCCGCAAACACAACATGCATGATTACAAATAGATTAGATCTTGATCATGAACGGAGCTCACAAGATCTATACATGAAAGCACAAAGGAGGAGATACAACCATCTAGCTACTACATGGACCCATAGTACAAGGTGGAACTACTCACGCATCATACCGGAGAGAAGGCCTCCGGGATGATCTCCCCTCCGGCAGGGTGCCGAGAAGAACTTCAGATCCCCCTAGATCTAGGGACAATGGTGGCGGAGGCTACAGACGGTTTCGTGGATATTTGATCGGGTGCTTAGGATTTATGCATCGGGGGCTTCTTATAGGCGAAGGGTGAGGCCGAGGAGGCGGCCAGGAGGGCCAAACCCTACCCAGGCGCGGGGCAAGTCTCACCCACACCTAGGGGGGGGGGGTGGTTGGTTGCCCTAGACCGGTTCCTCGACTCCCCTCTGGACTTCTTGTTCCCCACGGAAAGTAATTGACTTTGATGTTTGTCCCGTCCAATTCCGAGAATATTCTTTACTAACTTTTCTGAAACCAAAAACAGCAGAAAATAGGCATCTGGCACTGTTCCACCTTGTTAGTAGGTTAGTACCAAAAAACATGTAAAAAAGCACCTCAAAGTGTAGACAAGCAAAGAAAAGTAGATACTAAACAAGCATGGAGCATCAAAAAATTATAGATACGTTTCCAACTTATCAGTGTACCCGATCCATAGCCTCATGGTGCAGGCTCATCGACAAATAGTTCATCGTCATTACCATCAAAGTCCTCTTCAGTTGTCTACTTCTGTGATTAGTAGATTAACAGATACATTTAAAGGGAAACATCAAAGACACAAAACCTAAAAATTAGCCGTTCTATAGATATAGTACCTTGTCATCTGGCATAGCATAAGTACTGGAAATGAAACCCGTTTCATGCAGCTTTCGCTTTTTCTCTCCTCCCCAATCTACAAGTTGATCTAGATACTCAGGAGCTGCCTCTATCAGTTGATCTAGATGATCAACATCTGCTTCCCCTACTTGATCTAGATAATAAAGATGTTCTTCTCCCGGTTCATATGCTTTCCCATGAAATAACCATCTAACATATGTGCTTAGAATCCCAAACATATAGATATGGTCTTTCACTATACTAAAAGGCAGCACCCTATGATTCACACACAAGCGGCAGGGGCAATGTACTTCTGAGTTGTCACAATGATCTCTAACAAACTCAATAAATCATACAACACCAAAAATATGTTTAGGGCTGCCTAATGGAGCGACCTGCATCCCAAATATCTCCATCTGTTTAATTATGACATACAAGATTGGTTCTTAATTAGTAAAAGAAAAGCAGGAAATATATAGATGGAGTACCAAAACTATATATGCCCATGCATTTCAGAAACATATTGACAGCAAAAATTGGTGAAGGTACTTAAGAAGATAAACCAAGCCTAGGATCAACTATGACCATGCAGACCAAGGACAAATTAAACTATGTATTTGAGGAGGTAGATCGGGTGAAATGGAAATGAGTTGCCAACCAGATCGAGCTAGAGATAGAAGAACTACCGTGGGATCCACGTGACCACCGATGCGTCTCGAGAACACTGCCGGGTATGGAATTTTTTTTCGTGCACACAGCGGTGAGATGAGGAGTGGCGGTGAGCGCGTTTGTTTTGTGGGAAAGGGGTGAGGGTCTAGGCGGATGGTGGATGGGGAGGGATAACATTGAAATTTCCGAACTACCCTGCTTTGGGCACCCCCCATATACGTGCCCCCCTGTGAGTGACCATAGATCCAAATTGACCCATTTTGGCTAAACCAAGATGAACTAGGTAAAGTGGCGAAATCAACAAAGAAACTTGATAATTCATGAAACCCGTACATTGTCTATTAAATATATGTATTAATTTGTGTGAAATCATGGAAGGTGGCATTTTGAGCCATATCTTATCTTGCCACTTTAAATATTGACCGTTGGATCAAGAGTTGAGAATTCTATCAATGCCAGCCGTCAGAATTTCTTTTCCATTCTATTTGCATCTGATGCTAGAATATACTATTGATATAGTATTTAGCACACTAAACACTATGCACAACAATGTTATCACCTGGAAAAAATAAAAAATCAAATTTGGATTTTCCCTCTGTAAGCAAAGCTTGATTGGTCAATATGCATCCGATGTACGGAGTAAAAACATGGACACAGTATCAAAAACTTGTAGGGGTTCGTAGCATGTGATGGCGGCTCAGATCACTGTAGAGCTTCGTTGGGAACCCCGAAGAGGAAGGTATGTTGAGCACAACAGCAAGTCTTCCCTTAGAAAGAAACCAAGGTTATCGAACCAGTAGGAGGAAGGAAACGACTCAAAGGTGTTGCTAGAAACTTGGAAACCTGCACAACACAATTTCAAGACTTTTCCCCAATGAACAGTGAGGTTGTCAATCTCATCGGTTTGGAGAAAACAAAGGATTAAACGTATGGTATGGAAGGCAATGGTGGCTTGCAGAAAGTAAATAGTAACAGTGGAAGATGTATCAATGGTAAAGATTTGACCGGGGTCCACAGTTCACTAGAGGTGTTCTTCTTAAGATAAACAACATAACATGTAGGGTAAACAAATTACATCGGGGCAATTGACAGGACAGAGAAGGCATAACAATGCAATACTATACATTCATGATCCTATGAGATTTGATTGGGCAATACAACAAGATACATAGACCGCCATCCAACTGCATCTATGACTAGTAATCCACCTTCATGTTATCATCCGATCCCCCTCCAGTATTAAGTTGCAAGCAACGGATAACTTCTTTAAGCATGGTGTGTAAAGTAAACAATACAATTGTTCCATGAATAAAAGATTGTTGTTTTCTCCCTAGTAGCAACATCACATCTACAACCTTAGAGATTTCTGTCACTTCCCCAGATTCAATAGAGGCATGAACCCACTATCGAGCATAAATACCCCCTCTTGGAGTCACTAGCATCTACTTGGCCAAGATATCTACTAGAAACGGAGACCATGCAAGATCTCAAACAACACAGACATGATAGAATCAATAAGATAGAAACATTAATCAATCTAACATAGTAATCTCAATATCCATCGAATCCCCACAAACACAACACGTATGATTACTAATAGATGATATTAATCATGAAAGGAGCTCACAAGATCCAAACATGGTAGCACAAAGGAGGCGAAACAACCATCTAGAAACTATATGGGCCCATAGTCCTAGGTGGAACTACTCACACATCATATCAGAGGCAGGCATGGTGATGAAGAAGGCCTTCAGGATGATATCTCCCCTCCGGCAGGGTGCCGGGAAGAGCTCCAGATCCCCCGATCTAGGGACGATGGTGGCGGTGGCTACAGACTGTTTCATGAAGGTTGATCAGGGACTTAGGTTTTAGGTATTGGGGGCTTCTTATAGGTGAAGAGGGAGGCCGAGGGGGTGCCCGAGGCGCCTGCATCCCCAGGCGCAGGTCAGGCCTGGCCGCGCAGCCAGGGGTGTGGACCCCTCGAGGCCCTTCTCCGTCTCCTCTTCTGGCTTCGTGTTCCCCTCGGTGAAATATTGACTTTGGCTTTTGTCCCGTCCAATTTCGAGAATATTCATTTTCTGACTTTTCTGGAACCAAAAACATAAGAAAACATGCAAATGGCACTGTGGCATATTGTTAATAGGTTAGTCCCATAAAACATATAAAAATACCTCAAAGTGTAGGCAGAGTAAATCAAAGTAAAGCAAAGTAGACACTAAACAATCATGGAACATAAAAAATTATAGATACGTTTACGACGTATCAAGCATCCCCAAGCTTAACTCCTGCTCTTCCTCGAATAGGTAAGTGATAAAAAGAATAATTTTTAAGGTGACATGCACCATGACAATCAAAATCAAACCATTTGCAAGCATTGAAAGCTGGGATCAAAGAACTCTAAACATGAGCATGAAAGATGAAGTTCTAACAATAAGACAAAGTAACTATGCATGCAACATGAAAGGGTAAAAGATCATGAATAACAATTCATTGAAAGACGTTTGTTTGTTTCACATATAGAAAACATAGCATAGTGGCATTCAGCTTGTCCCTCATGGAGTAGCAATAAATGCATAGGACACCTTCAAAGTTCAAAAGGGTGACTAGATACAAATAGTTCATGAGCAAGCAATATCAACAATATAAATCAATCAATAAGTTTTGGGACAATGCACATAGAACTAAGAATGACAACTATGCTCTCTTAATTGGTGCCTAAGGATAGAACGTGGAGACTCAATATAATATTGGAAGAAAGAACCTTCATAAAGGGAAGGAGGGATTTCAAGTCTCATAAATAGCTTCCAAAAATTATGGTACTTGTTAGCTTTCATCTCTCATTGCCCCTATCATAAGCATCTTGAAGTGATTAAGGTTAAAGTGAACAAACTATGGAGTATATGCTTGACAAAGTATAAGTTGGAAATCTCATGTCCCTTGAGTACGAGGGCCGCTCCTCATGCTACTCATATTTAGTCACCGGTAAGTTCTTGTCATAGTAAGTACATGTGTATCATAGAGAACCGCCGATGGGGTACCCCTTGCACATGATACAGGAGCTATCACATATCAAAATGACAAGACAAGCAGACAATGCGCATCTCAGCAATATTCTTATTTACCATGGGAAAAATGGTGATTTTTTCTCTCTTTTCTCTTTTCAATATGTCTCTCTTTTTTTATAAGAAGAAAGCTTCATAGATTGCTCACTATGGTGATGCTGCAAGTTTCCACCATGATTAGGCATGGCTTAGGCTAGCGGCCCAGGCCTTTATCTAACACACATACATAACTCCATGGACTTACAAGCTCCCCTTTCATTTCACACCGACGACATCCATAAACAAAAGAGCATGATATCAACTGGGTACAATGTACAGGTGCAATGTTGAAAGCATTCCCCATGACAACATGGTTCTGCTAATTCCAACGTACAAGTGCAATCATATACAACTTATATGACACAATGGTTCAAGTTTATTAGGGCAAGAAAAATAAAGTGTGCCATCAAGTTTGTGAGAGCTTTAATCACTAATTTTTGACATAACAAAGTCACTTTTTAATTGGAAGGTAGATAAAACAAGAATATACTTGGAATGGTGTAACACACCATGCATAGGAATTTATAGTGGACACTTTGGAATAAGTTGGTTTCTTGGGATTTGGATGCATGAGTAGAGCTTACTCAATACAAGTGGAGGCTAGCAAAAGACTAGGAATGACCAACTAAGAGAGCAATAATGGACATAATCATGCAGAGCAACAAAACATTACTGATCAAAGCATAAAGTGGTACCACAAGTTAAAAACTAAATGATCGTAGAGGCTAAGGTGACTTGTTCATAGTTATAACATGGTGTGAGCATGTGCCAAGTCAACCCAAACAAAGCATCAAGGGAGAATACCACAATACTATGCTTTTGTATGCTAAAACAACGCATGATTCTTTCAAGGCACATTAAGCAATCCTAATTGTTTGGAGTGAGTCATGATACAATAATAATCACTAAGCATAAGGTCAAAACAACATCTAGCATGGCATGCCAAAGTCTAAGTCACAGTCAAAGCAAGCTCCTCTGGTACTACTAAAGCAAGAACTTCCTACTCCTTTCCAACACCAATCAACTTATTTGAAACAACACGGCGATAACGGGGGTAACCAAAAACCAAAAACGAAAACTAAGACGCTCCAAGAACAACACAACTGTGCAGGAAACAATAAAAACGAAGTGTCTAGAAAGACCTGAGATTTTTATTGATGAAGAAGGGGATGCCTTGGGCATCCCCAAGCTTTGACGCTTGTACCTCTTGACTATTTCTTGGGATTACATGGGGTGGCATCCCCAAGCTTGAGTTTTTGTCCATTCTTTATCTCATTACATCATCCTTTCCTTACACCTGAAAATTTTCCTTCATACAAAATTTCACACAATATTTATTTGCAACATTAGTGCATTCAAAAGATAATAGACCTTTGGGTTTAGTTTTAAAACAACAAAACTTTCAATAAAAACACAAGCTACTGTAGCAATTCCCTCAAAAAGGTCAATTTCCCAAAAAGAACCCAAAAGGAATCAATAAGAAGCAAATGCAAATAATGGCAGAAATCTGTCAAAACAGACCAGCAGGTAGAAACCGATTTTTTCTGAGACCTTATTTTGCTCAAATAAAAAAGTATTGAGCTCACGAAAGTAATATAACAATCTGGAGGATTTATTCAGAAAATTACAGCTCAATCCGACTTACAGAGATTTTTAGAGAATTTTTACACTGGAGCACAAAAATCTGTTTCGGGACAGCACTTCCCCAAATCTTACTTCCCTCTCATTAGAGGTTATTCTTGGCACAAAAATAAAAAAAAGGATAAGGAGAGGTTATTGCAGAAGTAATAACTTCCAAGACTCAAGGAAACTATTGGGTTATTGATGGGGATATGTCGAGTGGGGTATACCCAGCAGGACGTTTTCCACTGGACCATACTGCCAGCGAGTGGGCCTGCAGGACGGCGACTGGATCAAGACTCGAGAAGGAGCCAGGCGACTAGAAGCTAGAGGCCCAGAAGCGTAGCTAGGCCCAGTTGGATTAGGTCAAACACCCTTCGAGTCCTTATCCAACTCGGTTGTAGATCTGTAAACCCTAGCAAGGTGAACCTATATAAACCTCCCTAGAGTACGCATAGAGGTTACGTTCCATCATACACCCCCTGCGACTCATCGCCTAGTTGTCGAGCTCGCCCTCGTACTCTCTCATCAATACAATCTAGCAGGAGTAGGTCTTTACCCTCCGGGGTGCCGAACCTGGGTAAAACCCTGTGTCTCCGCCCTCTTCTCGGACCGCAGATGGATGGCCGCCCTTGCCCCTTGTTCTACTACTTGCTGCCGATTGCAGCATTTGCCGTGGCCATTTCCACGATAGTGGCGCCCACCATGGGGCCTGGTCGGTCAGGCCTGTGTTCTGCGGCGAGATCCAATCTGCCAATCAACAAGACGATTGCCACCGGCCGCATGATCGCCATCGGCAAGATCCTCCAGATCTTTCCGAGCAGCTACATCTCGGTAGCACGCCCCGTCACGCACAATGTGATCATGCCGGTCGACATGATCAGCCTCTTCATTGGCTTCACCGACGTCATCATCTCGGAGGACTCGGCTCACATCCGCGATTCTCCACCGCGCCATCCACCGCCTCGACTCCGAGTACAGTTCGCCCTCAATGACAATGCCGACTCGGCGACCCCAACATCAGTCGCCGAATCCATCGTCACCGCATCACCTGCAGGCTCCATCACCCAGGTATCCAACATGGGGGACTTCGAGGATCCTTCCACCCTTGGGATCTTCGATTCCGACTCCGGGTTGGAGAATTCCGGCGACCTCCACACCGGATCGGGTCGCTTCGTCGCGACCTACATGGCGAGCGGCACGAGCGCCTCGCAAGACCCTTTCTCTATGCCGATCCCGCCGACCGTGATGGTGACGGAGGTCGAGGAACTCCGCCTGCGACTGGAGGAGGCGCAGTAAGGAATGGACGGCGAAAAATTTCGAGCAAACAACGCGCAGAGCTCTCTCTACCACCGCCAGATCGTCGCTGAACCCCACCGTTCAGGTCCACGCCCTGAACTTCAACGACGAGAACGAACCGGCCTTCATGGCTGACCGTGTGGCCTGCGAGAACGCGCCACCAGGAGGAAGCGCCCAACCACCACAGGGCGCAATGGCAAACAGTGCTACCCCACCACCGCCCGGTCGCACGCCCCCTGGACCAGCCAAGGATCATGATCTCCCCGCAAGAGCAGGACGCAAACGGCCTCCCGCTGTTCTCCACTCCAATGGACAACGTCATCGCGAGTCGAGCCGCGGTCGCTAGCCTCAATGTGACGGGGAAGGCGCGCTACAGATCCAGTACGCCAAGGCCCTACTCGCCAAGGTCGTTGAGCAGCATACCGCATGCGCCAATTCGCGGGGGCGCATATACTCCCGCTCTTTAGGAAGCAGGGCAGCCTCGAGCGGCCGCCCAACTACGGCAAATACTCTCAATTTCCCACCCCCTGAGCCCCTGTAGCTCCAACCACGACCCACGAATGTGACACTCTCTACCAACGACCCGCGACTGACGAACAAAATGGTCGCTGTCAACGGGCATACAGTCGACGCGTGGACCACATCATCAACAACCAGAGCTGGCGCGCATGCCAGCCCGACGACCTGAGGCACACCCTCACGAACTGCCGCAATGGCGAGCCAAGGGGCTCGCTTAGCCGAGTCGGCCCCCAGTGCTTCAGACGAATGATCCGAGGTGAAAAATACCCGGCGAACTTCAAAGCGCCAAAGGAGATCGAGAAGTGCGACCCGTCCGTGTGGCTGGACACATACCTCATGGCGATGGGAATCGCCGGCCACACCCGACCTACTCGCCGCTCGCTACCTCCCCTTGATGATGGAGGGAGCGAGCCGGCAATGGATCAACAGCCTCCCCGCGGACAGCATCGATTCCTGGGAGGATATGCGCGATGCCTTCGTCAGGCATTTCGAGGGTTCCTACACCCGCGCCACCACCATTGAGGACCTAGAGCGATGTGTCTAGGGACCCTGCGAGTCGACCCGCAGCTGGGTCCAGCGATGGCAGGACCTGTGGTTCAACGCGGCCGACATCCACCCAGACACAATGATACACTGCTTCAAGACCTCGTGTTGCTACGAGCCCTTGGTCGCCAAGCTCAAGCGGGTGTAGAAGACACTCGACAACATGCCAGACCTCCTCGAGATCACCAGGCGGTATGCTAAGGAGGACCCGAACAAAGAAACTTATGACGAGTCGGGTGGAAACCGCCGCCCAAGCGGCCACGACAACGGGAGGCGACCCGAGCTACTCTACAACAACACTCGCCTCACCGGCAAGCGCCGCGGTGACGGGCGAGTAGACTTCGTCGCCAATGCCGGCTACGCGCCACGTGAGCCCAAGACCTTCCGCCATGACGGACGCCAGCGCCACGACAGTGGAAACTACAAGGCGAGGCCGAAATTCGACCTCGCGGCTCTCCTCAACCAGCCCTGTGTGTTCCACAACAGGGAGGGGAAGCCCGCCACACACACCACCGCCAATTTCCACTCCCTGAAGGAGATTGAGAAGGCACAGCACGCACGGGAGGACCCCAACAACCACCTGCCAAACGGTGGGGCATGCGGCAACGACGTGGGATCGCTCCACACCTTCACCGGGTTCAGCACCAAGCGTGAGAAGAAGGTCATCACTCGCGCTGTCGCTGTCAACACGGTATCCCAAGTCGACATCCCCCGCTTCCTCAACTGGTCCGAGCAGCGGATCACCTGGAGCCGCGAGGACCACTCGCCATGGATTGAATATCCGGGGTGAGTCGACTTGGTGGTCAAGCCCAAAGTGGGCGACTACTGGCTCCCCAAGACGCTAATGGAAGGCGGGAGATCCATCAACGTCCTCTACCTGGACACGTTCAGGCGACTGCGGCTCCCGCAGTCGATGATCGAGACGACCTACACCACCTTCCACGGCATCCTCCCCGGTCGGAAGGCGTACCCGATCGGCAAGGTGACGCTACCAGTCACCTTCGGCACACCAGCAAACTTTCACACCGAGCGGATTGTCTTCGAGCTGGTGCCCTTCAACAGCCCCTACCATTGCGTCTTGGGGCGGAAAGCGTTCGCCAATCTCATGGCAGCACCACATTACACGTACAACACGATGAAGCTCCCAGGGCCATGGGGTATCATCACCGTCCACGACGACCCTGGCATGTCCACGGAGGGCGAAGCCAAGGGCGCCGAGCTCGCCGACTCTTTCATCAACCCAAAAGCCAACCATGCGTAGGATCTCGCTAAGTACACGAGAGGGGTCAACAACGACGACCCCACAATACTCAAGAAGCCCAACTCGGAGAATGGCGGCTCGACCGCGTTCGAGGCGACCACGCACACGCTCTCCGTCGAGCTGGTCCCAGGCGACTCCAGCCAGACGGTGACGATCAGGACGGGCATGAGCCCAGCATAGGAAGGCGCACTCATCGAGTTCCTACGTGAGAATCGGGACATCTTCGCATGGAAGACTTCCGACATGCCTGGTGTCCCGAGGGAACTCGCTGATCACAAACTCAATGCCGACCCCAAAGCGCGACCCATCAAGCAGTCGCTGTGGCCCTTCAATGAAGAGCGCCGCCGAGCAATCGTTGAGGAGGTGCAGCGTCTACTCGCTGCAGGCTTCATACAGCCAATCAATTACTTCAAGTGGCTGGAAAACTCAGTCCTGGTCGAGAAGAAGAACGGGACCTGGAGAATGTGTATCGACTACACAAATCTCAACAACTCCTGCCCAAAGGAGCAGTTCGTCCTCCCGCGGATCGATCAAATCATCGACTCGACCGCGGGCTTGGAGTCGCTGTGTTTCCTTGACACCTACTCTGGTTACAACTAGATCAAAATGGCAGTCGAGGATGAGGAGAAGATGGCGTTCATCACGCCATTCAGAGCATTCTGCTACATCGCCATGACATTCGGCCTCAAGAACGCCGTAGCGACCTACCAGAGGTGCATGCAGGAGTGCCTTGCGAGCCAAATTGTCCGCAACATCCACGTCTACATTGACGACGTGGTGGTGAAGTCTACTCGCCAGGACGATCTACTCGCCGACCTGGCTGAAACCTTCACAAATCTGCGGAGGTACAAGATTAAACTAAACCTAGGAAATTGCACCTTTGGCGTACCTACTAGACATCTGCTGGGGTACGTAGTCTCCAACGAAGCATCGAGGCGAACCCCAATAAGATCAACACGATTGCCCGACTCGGCAAACCCGAGTGCCTGCGTGACGTCCAGAAGATGGTCGGGTGAGTTGCGGCTCTCAGTCGCTTCATCCCTCGACCAGGCGAGAAGGCAATGCCCCTCTATCGCCTAATGCGCAACAATCCCATGTTCCAGTGGGACAAGGAAGCAGACAACACGCTCCATGCACTCAAGGAAGTGCTACTCATGGTCCCGCTACTCGCCGCCTCCGTCGACAAGGAGCCCATGCTCGTCTACGTCGCGGCTTCTGAACGAGTCGTCAACGCCATCATGGTCGTCCAAAGACCAGAAGAGGGCAAGGAGCGCTCGGTGCAGCAACCTGTCTACTACATCAGCAAAGTCCTCACCGAGTCGCGCCAACGCTAGCCGCGGTATCAGAAGTTGGTATATGCGGTCTTCCGAGCCCAGTGGCGACTGCCGCACTACTTCCAGGAGCACCCAATCACGGTCATCTCCTCATCGCCGTTGTAGGACATCATCCGCAACCGCGAGGCGACTGGCCGAGTTGCCAAGTGGGCTGCCGAGATCGGAGTCCACAACATCAGGTATGAGCCCCGTAAGGCAATCAAGTCGTAGGCCCTAGCGGACTTCCTTGCCGACTGGGAGGAGGCGCATCAGCCGGATAAGCTTCCGCACCTCCACTACTGGTCGCTACACTTCGACGGGTCCAAGAACATAGACGTCGTAGGGGCAGGGATCATCCTTACGTGCCCCAAGGGCGACAAGATGCGCTACATCATGTATGTCGACTTCACCCCCTGCACCAACAATATGGACGAGTACGAGGCCCTCCTTCATGTCATGCGAGCAGCCAAAGAGATGAACATCAATCTTCTGCGCTTCTATGGTGACACCGACCTGGTCGCCGCACAAGTCTCCGACACCTGCGACGCAGTCTCCCCCACCATGGCGTCATACCACCAAGAAGTGGACCAGCTGGGGGGCCACTTCGCCGTCTACTCTGTCGAGTGGATCGACCGGCGCAAGAACGAAGAGGCCGACGCCCTCTCTCGCATCGGGTCGGCTCATTTCGCGCCACCCACTGGCGTCTTCCGCGACACCATCACCAAGCCGTCTGTCTCTCCCTCGAGGGAGATCGACATCGGGATGCCACTGCAACCAGAACCAGCCCTGGTCACCATGATCGCGGAACCAAGCGACTGGACCGTGCCATACATCGTCTACCTGGAGGGAGGGACCCTACCCACAGACGAGACGGAAACCCGCATGATAGTACGCCGCTCCAAGTCCTTAGCATCATCAACAGCTAGCTCCATAAGCGCAACGTGACCGACGTGTTCCAATGCTGCATACAACCCGCGGAAGGTCGTGAAATCCTCCAAGACATCCACGCCGGCGACTGCGGCCACCATGCTGGAGCTCGGTCCCTGGTCGCCAAGGCCATGCAACATGGCTTCTACTGGCTTACAGCACACACCGACGCGGTCGACATCGTCCAACGCTACGTCGGGTGCCAGAAGTATGGCAATCAGACTCACGTGCCAAGCTCTGCGCTCAAGACCTTCCCCATAACCCGGCCATTCGCCATGTGGGGCATGGACATGGTGGGCACCTTCAAGAAGGCACCCTACGGCTACACCCACCTCTTAGTCATAGTCAATGATGTCTATGCACTTCTATTCTTGTAGACAATTGTTGGGTCTCCAAGTGCAGAGGTTTGTAGAATAGCAGCAAGTTTCCCTTAGTGGATCACCCAAGGTTTATCAAACTCAGGGATGAAGTGGTAAAAGGTATTCCCTCTCAAGCAACCCTGCAATCAATATACAAGAAGTCTCTTGTGTCCCCAACACACCCAATACACTTGTCAGGTGTATAGGTGCACTAGTTCAGCAAAGAGATAGTGAAATACAAGTGGTAACGGTGCCAGAAATAGCTTTGACTTGTTGTTGACGTGGGGTAATGGTGCCAGAAAAGAGCTGATGGCGTTTGACGGTGAGGTAAATACTAAAGCAAGCAAACATGTAACAGATCTAGAAGCAAACAGTGTTTCAATGTTTAGAAACAAGGCCTAGGGATCATACTTTCACTAGTGAACACTCTCTCATATAAATATCCTCTCTTCATGATACTACTCTTAACTACTCTCCGGTTGAACACTCTAATCATTGGTAGGGCTATAACATCACACCTCAAAGTCCGCCTTCCCCAATCTAGATAACCCCACACTGTCACCCTGAGCGCTGGATGGTTCCAACAAACACCACAATTTCATAGAGACAACCAACTCCAAATATAACTCATAACAAATATTCAATCTAGCCAAAGTGCCATACACGGTATGCACGCTGTCACTTTCACACACGTGGGGAAAAGCATAGATCTATTAAAGCACAAAGAGTATTTATGTAGACTCAAACCTAAGTGCCACCATGGCATGCACGCTGTCACTTTCACACACATGGGGAGAGCAGAGATCTAATGAAGCACTTGAGTAGCAAGGTAGATCTACTTGATTACAAAGCTCATGACCACAACAAGATCATGCATAGAGAGATAGAGATGAACACATAGCTACTGGTAGAGCCCTTATCCTCGAGGAAGAACTACCGCCTCCTCATCATGGGAATCATCAACGGTGATGAAGATGGCGATGGAGATTGATGGATATGGAGATGGCTCCAGGGGCACTTCCCCGTCCCGGCAGGGTGCCGGAACAGAGAATTTCTGTCCCTCTAATCTCCCCTTTGGTGGCGGTGGCGCTACAGAGGTTTTCGTGGATTTCTTCTAGATTATTTAGGGTTTTCCCATCGGAGGCTTCTTATAGACGCATGAATCAAGGTCGGTGGGGGTACAGGGGGCCCACACCCCCTCCAGGATCCTCTAGGGCTTGCCCGCGCCTAGGGGGTTTGGCCACCCTATGGCCCCCTCCGGCTCTGCTTCATGGTTCCATGTTGCTCCGGGAAAAATAATAACTTTGGCTTTTGTCCCGTCCAATTCCGAGAATATTGATTTTCTGCCTTTCTGGAACCAAAAAAAGAAGAAAACAGGCAACTGGCACTGTGGCAACTTGTTAATAGGTTAGCTCCAGAAAAAAACACCTCAAAGTATAGACAAAGCAAAGCAAAGTAGATACAAAACAAGCATGGAGCATCAAAAATTATAGCTACGTTTCCGACGTATCAAGCATCCCCAAGATTAACTCCTGCTCGTCCTCGAGTAGGTAAGTGAAAAAAAGAATAATTTTTGAGGTGACATGCACCATCAAAACAAAGATCAAACCATTTTCAAGCATTGAAAGCTGGGATCAAAGCACTCTAAACATGAGCATGAAAGATGAAGTTCTAAAATTAAGACAAAGTAACTATGCATGGAACATGAAAGGCTACAAACAAAGATCATGAATAACATGCATTGAAAAACATTTGTTTGTTTCACATACAGAAAACATAACATAGTGGCATTCAGCTTGTCCCTCATAGAGTAGCAAATAGATGCATAGGACACCTGCAAAGTTCACAAGGGTGACTAGAAACAAGTAGAACAAGAGCAAGTAATAACACAATATGCATCAATCAATAAGCTTTGGAACACTGCACACAAAATGGCAACTATGCTCTCTTAATGGTGCCTAAAGGTAGAAGTGGAGACTCAATAGTGGTGGAAGAAAGGCCTTTTTATAAAGGAAGGAGTGATTACAAGTTTAAAAAAGAGCTTCCAAAAATTATGGTACTATTTAGCTTTCATCCCTCATTTCCTCTATCATAAGCATCTTGAAGTGGTTAAGGTTAAAGTGGCAAAGCTGGAGTATATGCTTGACGAAGTATAAGTTGGCAATCTCAAGTCCCTTGAATACGAGGGCCACACCTCATGCATACTCAACTTTGGGCCCAGGTAAGTTCTTGTCATTGTAAGTATTTGCATATCATTGAGAACCGCCAACGGGGTACCCCTTGCACATGGTATAGGAGCTTTCCCATAACCAAAATGACAAGGCAAGCAGACAATGAGCATCTCAACAATCTTTTTATTTACCATATGCATAGCTTTTTATTGAGGATGCTTCATAGATAGCTCATTATGGTGATGCTGCAAGTTTACACCATGATTAGGCATGGCTTAGGCTAGCGGCCCAGGCGTTTCTCTAACACAGGATACAAACTCCATGGACTTACAAGTTCCCTATTTATTTCACACCGGTGACATCCATAGACAAAAGAGCATGATATCAACTGAGTATAACAAGGTACAAGTGCAATGTTGAAAACGTTCCCCGTGACTGCACGGTTCTGCTAATTCCAACTTATAAGTGCAAGCATATACAACAAAGTTGTCACAATGGTTCAAGTTTATTAGGGGCAAAGAATAAAGTGTGCCTTCAAGTTCGTGAGGACTTTAATCACTAAGTTTTCACATAACAAAATAGTTTTTAATTGGAAGATAGATGAAAACAAGAATATACTTGGAATGGTGTAACACACCATGCATAGGAGTTTATAGTGGACACTTTGGAATAACTTGGTTTCTTAGGAGTTGTAAGCATGAGTAGAACTTACTCATACAAGTGGAGGCTAGCAAAAGACTGGGAGCAACCAACTAAGAGAGCATAATGGCCATAATCATGCATACTGACAAAACATTACTAATCAAAGCATAGTGTGGTACTACAAGTCAAGAACTAAATGATCATAGAGGCTAATGGTGACTTGTCATAGTCATAACATGGTGTGAGCATGTGCCAAGTCAACCCAAACAAAGCATCAAAGGAGAATACCACAATACTATGCTTTTTGCATGCTAAAACAACGCATAATTTCTTCAAGGTACACTAAGCAATCCAAATTGTTTGGAACAAGACATGCTACAGAAATAATCACTAAGCGTAAGGTCAAAAAAACACCTAGCCTGTCATGCTAAATTTTAAGTCACAGTCAAAACAAGCTCCCTTTTGTAACACTTAAGCATGAAACTTTCTACTCTTTTCCAACACCAAACAACTTATTTGAAACAACTCACAAAGATAATAATCAATAAAGACCAGTGAGCTTGTCTCACAAATCCACAAAGCATAACTAAAAGTTCTATGATGAAAGCACAAGAAAACTAAGGCTAAACACAGTTCTATCAAAAGAGAACACTCACAAAACAATAAGAGTGAAAACTAGAGTGTTCTAGGCAATGAAAACAGAGTGTGTCTCTCTCCAAAAGAAGTGTGGTGTAACAAACCAACTTACTCAAGCAAACTAATCAAACTAAAACCAAAAACGAAAACTAAGACGCTCCAAGAACAATACAACTGTGCATGAAACAATAAAACAAAGTGTCTAGAAAGACCTGGGATTTTTATTGATGAAGAAGGGGATGCCTTGGGCATCCCCAAGATTTGACACTTGTACCTCTTGAATATTTCTTGGGGTGACACCGGGGTGGAATCCCCAAGCTTGATATTTTTGTCCATTCTTCATTTCATTACATCATTCTTTCTCTACACCTGAAATTTTTCCTTCATACAAAACTTCACACAATCTTCATTAGCAACATTAGTGTATTCAAAAGATATTAGACCTCTGGCAAAGCTTTGGAACAGCAAGTCTTTTCACTAAAAACAAAAACTACTGTAGCAACTCCTTCAAAAAGCTCAATTCACCTAAAGAGAACTCAAAAAGGAATCAATAAGAAGCAAATCCAAATAATGGCAGAAATCTGTCAAAACAGACCAGCAGGTAGAAACCTATTTTTTAGAAAATCTTCTGTTGCTCAAATCAAAAAGTATTGAACTAACAGAAGTTAGCTAACATACTGGGGGATTTATTCGTAAATATTTAGCTCAATCCGAGTTACATAGACTCCTCACGGATTTTTATGGTAGAGGACAGAAATCTGTTTTGGGACAGCAACTCCCCAAATCTTACTTCCCTCTCATTAGAGGTCATTCTTGGCACAAAAAGCATACAAAAAGGAGAAGTAGAGGTAATTACTGAAGTAATAAATTCCAAGACTCAAGAAAACTCTTGGTTTATCTCCCAACAAGTACTTCTCTTTAACGCCTTTAAGTTAGGCTTGATAGTTTGATAAGATGCTCACATAAGAAATATGAATTGAAGTAAAAGAGAGCATCAAGAAAAAAATTCAAAACACATTTACGTCTAACCCACTTCCTATGCATAGGAATCTTGTAAGGAAAAAAGTCATAAAAGCACAAAGCAACAAGCATAGGAAAGCAAAACAAGTGTAACTTCAAAATTTTCAACATATAAAGAGGGGAAACTTAATATTTTTGAGATGCATAAGACCATGTTTCCCTCTCTCATAATAACTTTCAGTAGCAACATGAATAAAATTAACAATATAGATATCACATAAAACATTCTTATCATGAGCCACATTCATAAAATAATTATTACTCTCCACATAAGCATAGTCATTCTTATTAGTTGTAGTGGGAGCAAATTCAACAAAATAGCTATCATTGTTATTCTCATCACCATAATCATCAAATATAGGAGGCATATTGTAATCACAATAAATTTTCTCCTCAATAGTAGGTGGACTAAAAATATCATACTCATCATAAATGGGAGGTTTGGTATCATCATAAGCAATACAATAGCTATCTTCCAAAGCCGGGGAACTAAAAAGATCATTTTCATCAAAATTACTTTCCCCAAGCTTAGACTTTTCCATAGCATTAGCAATAATGGTGTCCAAAGATTTCATACTAATAACACTGCTATTAGCATGCAAATAAAGCTCCATAGGTTTTTTAATTTTTTCTTCAAACACTTCATGACCTAACTCAAGATAGATACTATAGAGCTCTATAATTTTTGTTGTTGTTTTCCATTAAGCCTAACTAGTGAAAACAAGAAACAAAAAGACAAAATTGCAGAATCTAAAGGAAATAACTTCGAGCACTCATATCGGAGGACGTGAGTACCTTTTACCTTCCTTCCCTGGCAACGACGCTAGAAAAGATCTTGATGTCTACGCACTTCTATTCTTGTAGACAGTTGTTGGGCCTCCAAGTGCAGAGGTTTTGCGATGACCCAGCATACCACTGCATGATGTAGTATACTATAGTCATTGACATAACACCAATGAAACACCGTTCACTAGTATTACATCCCTCAGAATGGCACAACAGAAACACAACAGGTCCAATACATGGCTTAAAGGTTACAACTCACTCTTTACATAAGATCCAGAGAACACTCTAGGTTAAAGAGAGAGAAAGAACCTCTTACAAAGAAGAATCAAAGATAAATAATGCAAAACTATTATACTATTAAAACTAGTATTTAACTAAGGAATTGGCATTGCTGCTATTGCAACGCACTACAGAGATAGGTTCTTTGGCTAGAGATTTTATTTCTATCTAATCAGTAACTTCGTCTTCACTTGAGTTGGGATATATATTGTCTTCCTTGTCTTTATTGAAGAGCCTTGGCTGGTCTTGATAAGTCCTGGAGCATATCTTGATGCAGACATTGTTTTAATGGCTTCAGAATATAGCAAGGGTTAAGAAGATATTCTAAGTACGAGCGTACTCATCAAATTCACTAGAAAAGGAGTGTTTGATGCACTATAACTACAACCACATACCGTAGGTCGTAGGCAATGCAAGTTTTCATAAACATTTCTGGAAAGGTTGCTTTTATTCTGAAAATCTATGTCTGTCAGCCTTCACGGTTTACCAGAACCTTCATGGGGTTCCTTTCCCGCCGCGTTCGTAGCTTCTTCCCGGAACAGGGAGTAACAAGTTATAGTTCATACACTCTGCAGAGGTGCGTCACTTTAGCCATGAGAGATCAACTCTTTGTTGCACAACCGGGCAGCTTATTCCCGTCCATAATTCCATGATGTGGGGCCCAGAAGATGATCCAAGCGAATCACTGCCCCCTTCGCGACCCCGCATGCCTCCTTGGTGTACACCATGCCCACATAAAGAATTACGACAATGGTTTGTACAAATTGTGAGATGCCAGAACTATCGTGGGACGATGAGGGTTCCCACCCATATGTTGCATATTCTCTATGAATTACCAATTAATATGCACGCTATGTAACACCCTCAGAATCGGACCTATGCAAGTTTGGGCAAAATTCGCCAAACCCGCATAGAAACGATTCAAAGGTGCCCACCAGGCACTTTCGTGCGGGTGGAAAACGAAGTAATAACATTACACAACAGTCCTCGATGGGACCCACAGAAAAGATATATGTAACAGCGACTCAAGGATTCAAGAATCCAGATATAATATACAAGATCCAAATCACCTTTAAAACGGTAGAGCGTCCGACTACGGACAAGAAGCAAATGGGGCTAAGAGCCCTGAAGAAGAACCAATGGCGTCCATAACCCTGCCCAGGCCAAGCGGGAAGGGTAACCCTGCTAACGACGTCGATCTCAAAACCTGCTTCAAACAAAGGGGTGCCGACAAAGGGCAAAGGAGAAAGAAAGGAGCGTCAGTACTGAGGCCAGTACACGGCGAGGCTAGAATTCGGCGGTCCTCGCCTACCTAGGTATGGTGGATCGAAAAAGCATGCACTAAACAACCTATAGAGACTCGATACAACTGGCGGTTATCAGGGGGGTAAGAATGACCTATTCGGATCCAACCTGATACTATCATCAAACAAACCCATCCTGGCGTTTCCCCCTCGATACCAATCGAGGAAGTCAACCGAGGAACTCACCACGTTGGCGATTTTATTTAATCGATTATCGTAGCAATTACTAGTCGGTATAGATAATCATCCCGATAATATAAGCGGTGGGCACTTTTAGTTAATCATTCCGTTATAGTTACAGCAATTACTAATCGACATGATAACATGATATAAACCCAAACCCGACAGCTTGTTGGTACTTTTATTCAGCCATTTTTTCGTTGTAGTTGCAATACTTACTAGTCAGTACAATTGTCGCATGGCGACAAGCCAAACAAGCAATGGTGGGCGATTAATTAGCCATTCCATTATAGTGAAGCTGATTACTAGTCATTATAAGTCAAATTTATAGCAATAAACTTTAGTTATGCTTGTCTATGATCAAGAAACTGTGCTCCAAGTCGTCCATATCCGCGGACACGGCTTTCAGAAAGTTTTACCCGGCCGGGGTGCACCAATAGCAACACACGCTCGATCAACCTCGGAAAAACCAAATCAAAACCCAACGAGGCTTTCACGACTGAACAATCACAGGATTCAGAATTATTTCAGGGGGCCACCCCTTAAGTAGAATCCGCAACGAAGCCAGCTGACTCCGAGACGGACTTAAGGTTTGGGTGGACGGCTGTGAACGACTGGGAACCCGAAAGTGTGGCTGGGCTTGTCGACACCGCGGAATCGTGTCCCGATCCTAAACAGTACAGTGTGCTCCTCGCACAATTTAAATACAGAAAGTAGCATGGCATAAGTACAGGATAGTAAAAACACCTCAAACTAGTTTGTGGCCCCAAGAAATAAGACTGAATCAAGCTCTGGCTCAGGGGGGTCCCATATACCTCCCGGATGTGGATAGCGCGATAAAACAAGGAACAGGAATCAAGTACTCGGGGTCTTACGGGACACAAGTGGGCGTTCGGAAACCAAATATTTTCTATCACCCACCGATGCCTCTGCTTATTTCAATTTTAGTTGTTAAACAGAAATTAAAGTGGCGATAAGTAAAACTAGAATCATCTCCAACAACAACATGCGGCAATACATCAGCAACTGTGGCATATGACGACACACATCAGCACTTGAGCAAGCAACTACGACGCGCAAGTCCAACTATCTACCAAACAACAGGTAATAGGATGTGTCCAAGGCAATATAGGGCTGCACGGTATATCACAGGTACGGAAACTAAAGCATCACAACACAGATAGCAATAGATCAACATGAGGGAATAAAGACTATAAAAGTAAGATAGGTAGAAAGGGGGAGATGCTCGCCTGAAAACATTGTCGAAGGGTTCATCCGAAGATCGGGGCGAAGCTCACATCAACTCAACGGCCTTATCCGCGAAGAAGCAAAACACTAGAAGAAACACCGGATGCACTATTTAATACAATGGCAGAAGATCGGCATGATGCATGTATGATGCATGGCATGGCAAGGTGCGATGCAATTAGGCCAGATTAAGCGGAACCGGGGTCCCGACAATTAGTTATATGGTTCATGTTATTTAGAACCCCCGCAATTTAAATGTTGTTAAAACAAGGCAAGATAAGATACCGGTTCGCTACACAAGTTTAAATGAGGCCAATATGAGACTAGATTTGCCCGCATATGGGCCCCATATTTAATTATTAGGTGAATCGGCATAAGGCCCCCAAACCACAGATAAGCATGCGAGTATGACAATCCAATATGCAACAAGTTGTTATTATGTTATGAAATAGGGTTCGAGAAAAGGGTTCACACATTTAGGGTTCGGCGATCTTGTTAGGGTTCCGGGGTTCGGGGTTCGACAGGGTCCAGGTCCGGTCTCGGGGTCCAGGGTTCTGTCGGGGTCGTTCTCGGACAAAAGGGGTAGGTCTTGGCGCATCCGGGGTCTTCGGGTCAAGTTGTCGGACATGGCGCTCGGAACGAAGCACTTGTCGCGCCGGGGTCTCGGTGTCCGGGGTGAAGCACTCGGCGTCCTCGAAGAAAAACTCGTCGCACCCGTGTCGGCGAACTTGGCGTTCAGGGGGAAGTTCTCGGGGTTCCGTGAGGTAGACCTAGGCGTTCACGAGGGAGTATTTGGTTCGGCGTCGGGCGCATTGGGTCCGTCCTGGTCGGGGCGTTCTTGTCGCATGCAGATCTTGTCGGGTTCCACGGGGTCGAGCTTGCCGTGTCGAGGCTCGGCCTACGGTTCCATGTCGAAGGTCTTGGGTTCCGCGAGGGTTCTTGTTGTTCCGCTTCGAGAAGATCTTGTCGGTGGTCTCTGGTTTGCGCAACTTCCACTGGTCCACGAAGAAGATCATGTCGTTCCCTTCCGTGTAGAAGTCCTTGTAGTTGTCCCTTCGAGTGTCCCCGGTCCAATGTAGGGAACTCCCGGTTACCTAGGCGGAGTTCTCGGTTCGGCGAGGTCGGCCTGCACGCCAAGTGAGGGACACGGTCCACCGAGACCGCGATGGCCCGCAGAGGGGCTGTTGGCGGCGCCGGGTCGAGGCGGGTCGGACGCAGGTCGGCCCAGCGTCATGGCGGGTGGAGCAGCGGGCAGGCCTGGCCGAGCGGCCGCTGGAAGGTGGGGCCCGCCAGGTGGGTCGAGGGCGCATCAGGCGCGAGGCAGGGCTGGAGGAGGGCCTTGCGCGTTGACGATGGACGAGCCGGCAGCGGTGGCCGGAGGTGGTTACGCGACGAGCCTGTGGGTCGAGCGGGTCGACGGCCGGCTTGGGAGGTCCGGCGAAAGCGCCGGAGCGGAGAACGGCGACGCAGGCGGTGGAGGCGGGCGGCAAGCTTCATGGCTCACGAGGCGCTGGGCGCAACGCGGTGATCGGAGGCGAGGGTCGAGACGGACGGCGAAATGGGCGGCGTGGTCGCTGGGCGGCGGGTTGGCGAGCGCCAAGGTGCGGCGAACGCTGCGCGGGGCTCCGTGGTCAAGGGAGAGGCGCTGAGGAAGAGGAGAGGCGAAGGGGGCGACGGCGGGGCTCGCCGGCCTTCTGGGATGCGGGTGGGGAGCGGGAGGTTGAGGGAGAAGGGGAGGGAGGAAAACGCGTGGGAGGAGAGGGCGGTTCCGCGGGGGTCCGGGGGCAGGTGCGGGTCCCACGGGGTGGGCGCTGGGGATGAGTGGGAGTGGGCAGGTGGCTGGGGCCACGGGGGCGAGTGGGCCAGGCGGGAGTGGGGGTCGGGCCCAGCGGCCAGGGGCGGTGAGTGTGCTGCGCGTGGTGTGCGTGTAGTGTAGAGTGTGGGTGCAGGAAAGAGAGTGGGGGGGAAAAGGGAGAGAGGGATGAGCCAAGTGGCGGCTCCTGGTAGGCTAGGGGGAGGGAGAGGTTGATGTGGCGTGTTCTGATTGGGTGGAGTGAGGTGGCCAGAGGGTGTGGGTAGGATAGTTGGTAACTTAGGATTTAGGAGCGGTGTAGTTAGACCGTTTTAAAAATCTGGGGCGGTCGTTCGGGTCGGGTTGGCCCGTTCGACTGCCCCTACTAAAATAAATAAATATTTTATTTGATTTAACGGGCCGTCTGCAAACCGATAGCGGCCAAAACAAAATATTCCGGGGACCCGGTTTGGCGTTTGAATAAAAGACGGGGCGTTTTATAAAACAAAACGGGCTTTGCGAAAACAGTTTTGGCAAACAATGCATGATGATGACGATGCAATGCACAAATTCAACGCGATTTTCTAGTAGTGGTTTTGCGGGATGCCACAATTCGACACCACTAACAAGGGATCTCGCCCTCGAGATCCGCCTCATGGTACCGGAAGGAAGGCCGGCGGTCTGAATCTTCTCGCTTTGCGTAGTTCCTCGCGACACCACTAACGAGGGCTCCTTCTTCATCTTGAAATCGGCGACACCACCAACAAAGGGTCGTTGTTCCTGATCGTCGAGAGAGCACTCCGGAGAACCAAAGGACGAAGACAGAGGCATCAACGATAAGGCCACCCCTAACTTCCATTAGATGAGGGAGAAGTTACATTGATCCACCAGTTCGATGTACAGAGCGAACAGTAAGAGTCGAGTAGGGTGATCAGTCCATCCCGGACCCAAACTATCACGGTATACATGGGTAGGAGAATCAGGCAACTCAACTCTCGAGATTTAGACTGAAGATCTTCATAGGTGGTATCCGGAACAAAGGAATGTTGCCAGCAGAAATCGTATGAAAGACTCACTGATTAGGTTTCGCGATGGTTCCATTGGCATGAACAACACGTGCTCAAGGTCGACTCCAACTTCACCAAAGCTCGTCCTTCTCATATGTTTTTCAACGACACTGATATCCAGCAAGGATCACATATGGATAAAGAGCTCAAGAACAAAAGATCGGATTAAGGGCACAACAGACCAGCTGCAGATTGATGATCGTAGCACCTCCGTTACAAAAAGGGAGAATGAGAAACCCTGAAGGTACGACGGAAACCCGACCACGAGAAATCCTGGACTCGAAGAAAAGATAAGAGGGTAGATTCAAAACACGTCGAGATAAGAGGAGAATAGCAGAGGGGTAAGGAGTAAAATCAGACCTAATTAGAACTATCCAACCGATTTTCAAAAATAGTTTTGACACTCTACTTCGGCCGTTAGCTAGGTTATCCTACAGGCTGGACTTGTGGGGTATCGCAACTGCTGAGCTCTGATACCACTCTGTAACACCCTCAGAATCGGACCTATGCAAGTTTGGGCAAAATTCGCCAAACCCGCATAGAAACGATTCAAAGGTGCCCACCAGGCACTTTCGTGCGGGTGGAAAACGAAGTAATAACATTACACAACAGTCCTCGATGGGACCCACAGAAAAGATATATGTAACAGCGACTCAAGGATTCAAGAATCCAGATATAATATACAAGATCCAAATCACCTTTAAAACGGTAGAGCGTCCGACTACGGACAAGAAGCAAATGGGGCTAAGAGCCCTGAAGAAGAACCAATGGCGTCCATAACTGCCTGTGCCAAGCCGAAGGGTAACCTCGCTAACGACGCCGATCTCAAAACCTGCTTCAAACAAAGGTGCCGACAAAGGGCAAAGGAAAAGAAAGGAGCGTCGATCGAGGCCAAGACGGCGAGGCTAGAATTCGGCGGTCCTCGCCTACCTAGGTATGGTGGACTGAGCGGCAGCGGCAGCATGCACTAAACAACCTATAGAGACTCGATACAACTGGCGGTTATCAGGGGGGTAAGAATGACCTATTCGGATCCAACCTGATACTATCATCAAACAAACCCATCCTGGCGTTTCCCCCTCGATACCAATCGAGGAAGTCAACCGAGGAACTCACACAGTTGGCAGTTTTATTTAATCAGTTATCGTTGCAGCAATTACTAGTCAGTTATAGATAATCATCCTGATAATATAAGCAGTGGGCACTTTTAGTTAATCATTCCGTTATAGTTACAGCAATTACTAATCAGATACAGATAACATGATATAAACCCAAACCCGACAGTTGTTGGTACTTTTATTCAGCCATTTTGTTGTAGTTGCAATACTTACTAGTCAGGTACAATTGTCGCAAGCGACAAGCCAAACAAGCAATGGTGGGCAGTATTAATTAGTCATTCCATTATAGTGAAGCTGATTACTAGTCATTATAAGTCAAATTTATAGCAATAAACTTTAGTTATGCTTGTCTATGATCAAGAAACTGTGCTCCAAGTCGTCCATATCCGCGGACACGGCTTTCAGAAAGTTTTACCCGGCCGGGGTGCACCAATAGCAACACACGCTCGATCAGCCTCGAAAACCAAATCAAAACCCAACGAGGCTTCCACGATGAACAATCACAGATTCAGAATTATTTCAGGGGCCACCTTAAGTAGAATCCGAACGAAGCCAAATGACTCAGACGGACTTAAGGTTTGGGTAGACGGTGTGAACGATCGGGAACCCGAAGTGTGGCTGGGCTTGTCGACACCGCTAATCGTGTCCCGATCCTAACGATGCAGTGTGCTCCTCGCACAATTTAAATACTGAAAGTAGCATGGCATAAGTACAGGATAGTAAAAACACCTCAAACTAGTTTGGCCCCAAGAAATAAGATGAATCAAGCTCGCCTGGGGTCCCATATACCTCCGGATGTGGATAGCGATAAAACAAGGAACAGGAATCAAGTACTGGGTCTTACGGGACACAAGTGGGTTCGAAACCAAATATTTTCTATCACCCACCGATGCCTCGCTTATTTCAATTTTAGTTGTTAAACAGAAATTAAAGTGGCGATAAGTAAAACTAGAATCATCTCCAACAACAACATGCGGCAATACATCAAGAATCGGCATATGACGACACACATCAGACTTGAGCAAGCAACTACGACGCTAAGTCCAACTATCTACCAAACAACAGGTAATAGGATGTGTCCAAGGCAATATAGGGCTGCACGGTATATCACAGGTACGGAAACTAAAGCATCGCAACACAGATTGCAATAGATCAACAGGAGGGAATAAAGACTATAAAAGTAAGATAGGTAGAAAGGGGGAGATGCTCGCCTGAAAACATTGTCGAAGGGTTCATCCGAAGATCGGGGCGAAGCTCACATCAACTCAACGGCCTTATCCGCGAAGAAGCAAAACACTAGAAGAAACACCGGATGCACTATTTAATACAACGGCAGAAGATCGGCATGATGCATGTATGATGCATGGCATGGCAAGGTGTGATGCAATTAGGCCAGATTAAGCGGAACCGGGGTCCCGACAATTAGTTATATGGTTCATGTTATTTAGAACCCCCGCAATTTAAATGTTGTTAAAACAAGGCAAGATAAGATACCGGTTCGCTACACAAGTTTAAATGAGGCCAATATGAGACTAGATTTGCCCGCATATGGGCCCCATATTTAATTATTAGGTGAATCGGCATAAGGCCCCCAAACCACAGATAAGCATGCGAGTATGACAATCCAATATGCAACAAGTTGTTATTATGTTATGAAATAGGGTTCGAGAAAAGGGTTCACACATTTAGGGTTCGGCGATCTTGTTAGGGTTCCGGGGTTCGGGGTTCGACAGGGTCCAGGTCCGGTCTCGGGGTCGAGTTCGCTGGGTCGTTCTCGGACAAAAGGGGTAGGTCTTGGCGCATCCGGGGTCTTCGGGTCAAGTTGTCGGACATGGCGCTCGGAACGAAGCACTTGTCGCGCCGGGGTCTCGGTGTCCGGGGTGAAGCACTCGGCGTCCTCGAAGAAAAACTCGTCGCACCCGTGTCGGCGAACTTGGCGTTCAGGGGGAAGTTCTCGGGGTTCCGTGAGGTAGACCTAGGCGTTCACGAGGGAGTATTTGGTTCGGCGTCGGGCGCATTGGGTCCGTCCTGGTCGGGGCGTTCTTGTCGCATGCAGATCTTGTCGGGTTCCACGGGGTCGAGCTTGCCGTGTCGAGGCTCGGCCTACGGTTCCATGTCGAAGGTCTTGGGTTCCGCGAGGGTTCTTGTTGTTCCGCTTCGAGAAGATCTTGTCGGTGGTCTCTGGTTTGCGCAACTTCCACTGGTCCACGAAGAAGATCATGTCGTTCCCTTCCGTGTAGAAGTCCTTGTAGTTGTCCCTTCGAGTGTCCCCGGTCCAATGTAGGGAACTCCCGGTTACCTAGGCGGAGTTCTCGGTTCGGCGAGGTCGGCCTGCACGTCAGCGGCGGAGGGACACGGTCGCGCTGGAGACCGGCGATGGCCCGCAGAGGGGGCTGTTGGCGGCGCCGGGTCGGGGACGGGTCGGGGCTGCGCGCACGGGTCGGCCCAGGCGTCTTGGGCGGGGTGGAGAAGGCGGGCCGGCGGGCCTGGCCGGAGCGGGCGTCGCTGGGAAGGTGGGCCCGCCTGCAGGGTGGGTCCTGTGGGCGTACTGGCGCGGGCAGGGAGGAGGGCAGCTGGGCGGTTGATTGACGATGGACGAGCCAGCGCATGGCGGAGGTGGTTGGCGCCGCGACGAGCCTGGGGTTGAGCGGGTCGACGGGCGCGGCTCGGGAGGTCTGGCCGGGCGAAGCGGCGCGAGCGGAGAACGGCGACGCGAGGCAGGGCGGAGGCTGCCGAGGCAAATCAGGCGGTGAAAGAGCGCGAAAGGTGCGGCGAACGCTGGAAGGCAGGGGCTCGTGGTCGCCATGAGAGGCGCTGGAGGGAAGAGGAGAGGGCGAGCGGCTGGGGCGACGGCGGGGCTCGCCGGCCTTCTGGGATGCGGGTGGGGAGCGGGAGGTTGAGGGAGAAGGGGAGGGAGGAAAACGCGTGGGAGGAGAGGGCGGTTCCTGGGGTCCGGGGCAAGGGTCCCACGGGTGGGCGCTGGGATGAGTGGAGAGGGCAGTGGCTGGGCCACGGGCGAGTGGGCCAAAGTGAGTGGTGGGCCAAGAGGCAGCGAGTGTAGTGTGGGTGCAGGAGAGAGAGTGGGGGGAAAGGGAGAGGGATGAGCCAAGTGGCGGCTCCTGGTAGGCTAGGGGGAGGGAGAGGTTGATGTGGCGTGTTCTGATTGGGTGGAGTGAGGTGGCCAGAGGGTGTGGGTAGGATAGTTGGTAACTTAGGATTTAGGAGCGGTGTAGTTAGACCGTTTTAAAATCAAGGCTGCTCGGGTCGGGTTGGCTGCTCGACTGCCCTACTAAAATAAATAAATATTTTATTTGATTTAACGGGCCGTCTCGCAAACCGATAGCGGCCAAACAAAATATTCGGGACCCGGTTTGGCGTTTGAATAAAAGACGGGGCGTTTTATAAAACAAAACGGGCTTTGCGAAAACAGTTTTGGCAAACAATGCATGATGATGACGATGCAATGCACAAATTCAACGCGATTTTCTAGTAGTGGTTTTGCGGGATGCCACACGCTACGAGGATAACAACCACGAACTGCACATCTGGCTTCATGCGAGAGGAAGAAGATACAACTGACTTCTCCATCCCAATCCAAATCTCATGGTCAACGCGTAATATACGGCGCAAGAATCACTGGCGACATTGGTTGTTAAGTCCTAGGTGATATAGTTCTGAACAGTGGTATTCCAACTGTCAGGTTTAATAGATTAGCTGATCACCCTGGATCAGTAATCAATAGTCCTCATTATTATTGAAAATAGTGTTTTCGGACCCTTTTCAAATGCAGGTGAAGACAACACTCGATTTGTAAAATACTTTACAGAAAATAAACAAAGGACATGAGCAAGTGTGAACTTGCCTTTTGTGATTGCAAGATTATGCACTCACGGTCTTCGAGTCAATGTATAAGATCCAAAATCTGAAATCAGCATCACTGTTCCGGTAAGGACTAATGTTTAAAGAAGCAGTATGCTTTTATGCATAAGTAATGTGATGCACGTTCTAAGCGCAGATCCTAGGAATAGCGTTGTTCTAGAGTTTAGATTCCGAAAGTGGTTACTTTAGAATGTGTGGTCCTTTTAAATTAGTTTCATAGTTGTACTTTTATTAGAGTTTAGGAGTGGTTGTAGACATCACATTTGTAGGAGTAAAATATACATTCTTATGATATACTAGTTAGGACTACTTATACAAGATTTCTTATTTAAAGTGGCAAAAAGGATAACCTCGAAGAAAAGGTTTCTCTTCTGAAGTCTAAACAAACTCTTGTGGTTAATTAGTGATGGTTAATGTTATTTGTTTTGATCAAATGGTTTGTCTTGAGTTTCTTTATAGATTAACTACTTCAGACCAAAGTTAACTATAAAACATGTAGTAATGTGTATGGTATTATATTTAGATTCTTGGAGACTAAAGTTAACTTTAAAATATAGATAGTTTTGAAAGTATAGTACTTATACATTAGTATCTTGTATATCTGAAAAGTGTTCTTTAAGTTATTTAAGAATGGTTATTCTTTTACTTGGGATAATGGTTTCTTAATTCTATGATAGAGTAGTATCATTTACCCTTTATAGATGAGTGAGTATAGTTTATAAACCCAACATAATATTACTTAACTACTTATATATTTATCTAGTGTTGTAGTAGTTTTTGTAATTTGGTGATTAATATGGTTTAGAGAAGGTTTGATTGTTCACAAGTTATTCTTTAAGGACTTTATTATTAATGGAATTATTTTTAGAGATAATCTTCATTGAAGGTTGTAGATCTTTCTAAAATAAAAACATTTATAATGTTTTAAATCATGATGGCATTAGATTATTAATATTTGAGACTAATACTATTTATTAGACTTATTTAACTCATTTTAGGAATATTAATAAGTTTTATTTATCTTTATATGAATTATTAATAAGTTTATTTTTGAGTTGTTAAAAATATTTGAATTTTTATTTAAATCAAAAGTAGAATATTAGATTTTTAATATGTAAATGTTATTTTTGTGTTTTGGTATATTACATGTATTTTTGTGATTTATAAATAACAAGATATGATTTTTATAATTCTTATTAATTAATAATTATTTAATAAATAATAAATATTTAATTAAGTGAAATAATAATACATGATTATATTTTAAATTAGAATTCTTATTTTTCTAAGAATTTTTGTATTTTACTTATATTATAAACATTTATCCTTATTGGAATATGAATTATTTTTATTTATAAATATTTCTTTCAAAAATACTATAATATTAATAAATAATGAAAGTGATTATTATTAGTTTTTATCACTTATCAATAATTTTGTAAAATTCCCCAAGGAATATATAAATTACAAAATTCTTATAAAAGTTTAAGTGTTCAAAACTTTATATTTAATTTTATTTGAATAGAGTGGATTATTGTGAATCCAAAAATATTTTATTTATAATTTTTGGACTTTTATTTTATTTTCTATAATTTTATTGAGGTGAGGGGCATTTTGATCTTTTCTAATTGATTAAAATTTTATTAAACACTTGGGCTGGCCCCTTGGGCTTATTAGGCCAGGGTGGCCCAATAGGGAAGGGTCAAAAGGTCTCCCTGAAGGGTTTTGGCCCACCCAGCCCACTCCGCCTCTCTCTCTTCCTCGACCTTATCCCCTCCTCCTCTTTCTCGACCCCATGGCCAGCGATGCCGCCACCGTCGATGCTTACCGTCATCGGCCATTCTGGCCGCCGCCGTGGTGCGAGTTGGGGTTGTCGACGATTTGACTCCGGGGATTTCCCGTGGCCAGGTCCACCCCATTCCTGAACCCTAGGGTTCGGAAAAGTCTTGTCATGCCGCGATTCCGCCCATGATGATGTCTTTGGGCTCGTGCATGCCGCAGCCGCCGTGGCAGTGTGCAGTTGCGCCCTCTAGGTGCTCCCTGTCATTGCGGAAATCGGCCCCTCTGCTTCCTCTTCGATTCATCTGCGAGGACCTCGGGTAAGTTGTCTCTGTGGTGCTTGTCCATGATACTGCCATGATTCTCTCTATGTAACTAGTGGCTTTCATGCCGAGTGACTATGTGCTGGTTGAGGTCATCTTTGGATTAGGGTTCTTGCTCTGATTACGGTTCATAACCCCCTATTGATCATATCTATGATACTTTAGATCTACTATTGTTCATATCTGATCATGGGAAATGATTGTCTACTGAGGTTAATGATTGATAGTGGCCTTGATGATACTAGTTGCCTGTCAGATTAATTCTAGTGGTATTCCACCATGATCCATGCTAGTGTTTCAATGAAATTCTTGATTGGATTATGTTGTTGGTCTGAGAAGTTTCTCTACTATCAGAATACTTGTACTGACAGTAGATTTCTCTTAGTAGTTGCTTACTACAATTATAATGTGGCTTGTTTGAGATTATACACTCTAAATCAAATCATTACATGTAATGATTTTCTGTGGATGTATAGATTCATTTTAATGTTGATTCCTGACACTTGGCTTCAGGAAAATGATATTTATTGATTTGTCCCCTTTTATCTGTGAAAGCTAAGTAAAGATTGGTTTTAGCTCATTAAGAACTTGTCCTTGTGATACCATTGTATTCTGGCACACAAGTGATTTGGTTTTTATTTCTGGGATTAGCTTGATTATGCTGGTGATTAAAACTGATAAGATGATATGGAAGCTTTTATTAACTTTCCTGCCTATGATGTTGGTCTGAGGCTCTAGGATGTAATTTCTAGTTAGTTGGACAATAGTTTGTTTGAAACTTATAGATTTAGAGGTGCTAATCTCTCTAAGAGATGTGCCCTGTTCTGATAAGATCAAATGAAAATGATCTAAGTTGCAAAAATAACACTGAAACCAGTGATGCTGGTCTCAGCATTTAGTGTTTGTGGTTGAGCTTGATTTCTTATCCTTATACTTGAAATCTCTAGGATAGATGGACTCCTCTTGGGTGTTTATTGAGAGTTTATCTCATAAAATAGCACATGCTTTTATTTAAATAAGATGATGGAATCATGTGATGGTTTTATGGGGCTCACCACAGATTCTGATGTGGATGTAGTAGATTGATGATGATCTTGATCTTGATCTGGATCTTGATCTGCTTTTGCTGTGCTCCTAAGCTTGCTCTTGAGCTGGCCTGCTCCTCCTAGATCCTGGGCTTGACCTTGCTGTCCACCAGATCCATTCCCCTCCTTATGTCACCATTCTGGTGATGTTTGGGTTGATCTAGGTGGTTGGTTTTGGCTGTTGTTCTTGGTTTAGCTATTGTTTACCCTAGCTATGATGGTGTGTTGTATAGTGGAGAGATGCACTGAGGTGCTCCTCCATGGCTTTGCTATGGTTTTGTGATATTAGCTGTGCTTGTGAGGTCGACATCACACCCTTTGCATGCTTGTGTGTGTGCAACTTGTGTGCCTGCTATGCACATGTGGATAAGTTCAGAAAGTTTGAACTTACTATTACCAATCTACTTTTACCTGGCTGGTGAATTGGTCCCCTTTGGCTGTAATTTGAATTTTGGCTTTGAATTTATGAAGGATGAAATATTTCAGATTGGTGAAACTTGCCCCTTTTACCACATTTCTCAATGATGAGATTGTCAAGTGCACCTCACTGACATATCTGAGAAAAATTTACTAACACTGATCCTATTTTGTTTTCTATTTAATCTTTGTTTTGCAGGTACAAAGATAAAGATGAAGATTTAGTGTAGTTTTAGATATAGGATATTTAGTGGATATACAAATGTAGTTTTCTTATTCTTTTGTAATTTTTCTTTTATAATTCTTGTAATCTTTATTTGGTTCATTTGTAATAAAGTTTATATATTTATTAATAAATAATATTCTTATTCTTTACTCTTGTGTAAATTGTGAAGTTTGGAATAACTTGAGTAAGTTCATTATTTGTATCTTGTTTTTTGTGTATGAAATGAATATCATATACAATATTGTTTTAGATAAGATTTAAGTTATAATACTTTTATCCTAATTAATTTAAGATTCAAATCTTATATCAAAATCTTTTAAATTATAAAATACTTAAGTTTTAGAATCCAAACTCATTTCAAAACACACATGATTCCTTTAAGATCATATCAAATTTTATAGCAATCCTCCTTTAAGACTAAACCTAATCTCAAAGTAAGAAAGAAACATTGATCACTCAAGGTTTTTATTTGGAGAAAAATTTACCCACATTTTCACAAATTAATGCATGCAACAATTCATATTCCCAAATCTACCCTTCGATAGATCCTATATACTGGGATGTTATAGACTTCCCCCCTTAAATTAAACTTCGTCCTAAAGTTTGTGGAGATGTACTTGAATAGTTCTGGATAAACTTTTTTTTAAATCCTCTTTCTTCTCCCATGTGGCTTCTCTCTCAGGGTGATGTTCCCACTGTACCTTGCAATATTCAATTGCTCTGTTCCTCAATCTTTTCCAATTTTCTTCCCGAATCTTACAGGGCTTTCCAATATAAGTTAGGTCTGCTTGGAGTTCTAACTCTTGATGTGTTATTGCATCCTTTGGAACTTTCAAACATTTGCGAAGTGGTGACACATGAAAAACATTATGCACCTGAGCCAATCTTGATGGTAACTCTAAAGCATAAGCTATACTTCTGTTTTGACTCAGTATCTGGAATGGTCCGATATATCTTGGACTCAATTTCCCTTTAACTCCAAATCTTTTTACTCCTTTCATTGGACTTACTTTCAAATAGATCATCCTCTCCTACTTCTGAATGCCATGATCTTATCAATGATGTCTTGTCTTTCCCTTTTGGTGTCATAGGTAATCCTATGATGAATTCCATACCTATTTCCTCCCATTTCCATTAAGGAATTTGTAAGGTTTGTAATGGTTGCTATACTCCCCACTCCATGATGATCTTCAATGGAATTAATTGAAATATTCCATAAACTGATTAGATATCCTGATTCAATTCTTTTTCTTGAATTAACAACTTTGTTACTATTACAATTTGGAAGTTCTCATTACCAATAGTTTTTAAGTTTCTATATACGCATTTTAATGGTCAACAGACTATCTTACTATTACTGTCATTATATAGTGGATACTGGTAGTCCTTCCAAGATTGAATTTAAACTCAATTTGTCCATACCCATTGGGATTTTTCATTTTCAACACTTGTTGAATTAGGGTTCTATATTACTTCTTAAAGATTACTTGAAAGTTGTTTCTTTTTAAATTTGATTTTTTAAATGTATCCTTCATCACCCTCAAGTTTGTACCTTCTTAAGATTTTTAAATAACTTTTTTTGTCTATAGTATTTTCTTTAACTATTATTCCTAATGTTTTTTCTTCCCCATTAAGTTTTACTAATAGTTTTGAAACTCCATACATAGAAGCTATTGATTCTTGAACTAAAATGTTGGTTCCTGTTCAGTTTATATTTTACTGTTTTAAGGTCCAATGAAAGATTATACGGTGCATCCACATAGTTGTGGATCTCTGAAGCAATTCTTTCAGCACTAAATGTCGTACTTACTATTGGGCATTCTTGCTGAAATAACTGGATTTTTGCAAAGCACCTTGCCAAGCGATCGTCTTCAGATCTATTAAACTTTCTTATGTCTTACTTAACTTAGGCCAAATTTAATGCTCTTTATGAAACTTTTAATAAGATTTGGTTAACTATTTCAACCAAATACCGGCTGCGGACAAAATACCAACTGTGGATTAGTTACTAGCTATGGATCAAATACCAATTGCGGATTATTACCAGCTGCGAACCGTTCTAGGGTGTGTGTATTACCCTATGGTTTCTCACATACCTCTCACATTCTCTCATAATTATCAGAGTTTGAATATAATTTTGGTTCTAAAGCTAACTATTTGTACTTATTCATGATACTTCCATGAACTTGGTACAATTACTCCATTACTTCTTAGTAATATTACCCTCTTCTATACCCAACTTCTTTCTTGAGTTTGGCTAGGAATAATCTATGCTCTACCTATTTTCCAAGTGTTGTTAATACTCCTTATATCTTGCTTCCTCTTTCCAGTAAGTCTTCTTTTGAAATCGTCGCCCCCTTACACGAATTCCCATTCCTATCTAGGTCTATAACATCAAGTAATAACTAGGTGTTACATCATGCATTTGCACACCAAATTAAACCTCATGTACAGATCTAGTCAATCAAGAAGATCCAATAAAATTCAAAAGTCGATAAACAACAAATCATGTACCCTGTACACATAGGTTTTAACTAATTTACAAATGTACGAGATATTCCAACGGTTTCCTCCATACCTATTTACACAACTATCTTACAAGAACCTCTTGTTCTTGTGGATATATCCTCACTTAATTCCGCAAAACCCTGCAAACTACAATATGCATTACCCTCTATGTACATTATTCAAGCCCTCATCCCTTGGGATGTCGTTCCGCTCTCACTTTCATCTTCCTCTAATGCTTCCTGGAGTTCCGTCCACGATGACGTGAAGTCCTACGACTGCCTTCTGGAGCATAGGAGCATCCAGGAGGTGCGTAATCTTAATCAGAAGTATCGAGACTAAGATTAGTCATTGAAAAATGACTAGAGTTGGCGTAATCTTCCACCGAATAGTTCGCGTTTTCTGGCAACGCTTCCTCATAGTAAGTGGGTTCCTTAGCTTTTTCTTGGATCCAATCATAAATATTGGTATAGTAGCTATTGGAGTACTCTTCTAAGTTGATTGGATTCATGTTACCCCCATATGGTCCATAAGGCTCTCTATGGTTATAATTGGTCTCTTCTTCAATACCTACATCACAAAGTATAGGATTCCCTATGATTTTACCTTGAGATTCTACTTCCCATCCATACTTGTTAGGCTCAGGTTTATTTGGAATAACTTTATTCCATTCCTGTTGTTCGGAATTGTACTTGGTCCATAGGTCTTCAGGTGGCTTGAAGTCATTCTGGTAATAGGCATAATTTTATAAGTTTGGGTCATCAAACTCAGTTTCCTCAAACACCTCTCCTGAAGGTATGTATTTGGGATGCCTAGCTTATTTATCTAACTTGTTCCTGCGAGCCATTGCTTTATCAGGATTAGTAAAATCCTCAATGACCGTATCCAGTTCCTGAACTAAGACTTGGTGAGTGTTATGATAAGTGTTTAGCAAAGACCGATAACAATCCATATACTCTACAGCTAGAGTAGGTTCAGCTTGGACTAAAGTAGAGTGATCTAACTCATGCTCTGAGTGTAGAGGTCTCAACCTAATAAGGTAGATTCCTCCTGTGTTTTACAATGCTAGTCCCTGGATCAATAGCTAGAATCCACAGTTAAGATGTAATATCAAGAAACAAAGGTCATAATATAACTTTATAACCAGGAATAACATAATTTTATTACATCATACATAGCTCATTTGGCTATTACATTACATTACAGCGGAATAACTATAGTCATGGGGTCCTTCATCTTCAAAGTGCCACAGGAAGATGTTGGTTGTAGACTTTGTAATCCTAATCAATCAATCTTCACTAAAATTAATCAAACCTGCAACATACAAGTTACAACCACAAAGGGTCAATACATTTGAATTGTATTGGCAAGTGATACTATATTAGTATAGTGGAGTCTATCATCTATATGCATTTGGCTAAGTGGGGTGGAGGCTTGCATTGCTCAAAATAGATTTTCCTTAACATTTTGAAAATACTAAGTTTTTGCTTGTCAAAGTCATTTTTCTCAATCAAAGATTGAAGATCCTTTCCAAGGCATCTACCAACCAAAGATTGAAGATTTCAAACAACCCTTGTTCAATCCACAAGATTTTAACTTAGAAATTTGAATGATGAGATTCTTGATTGCTTCCATGTCTTGATGCTCAAATTGTCCTTTACCAGGGACATGGCTAAGTACTTAGGTTTTACACTCTGCAGAGGTAGTGCACTTTCCCCACAAGACTTGGTTTCCCAAGACAAGATCTTTCAGAAGCCTTCCCTTAAACCAAAATGGACGCGTTCCAACCTATCAAACACTACCACCAACTGTACATATGGCTAAGTTCTTGCAACCTATATGATCATGGCAGAGCCCATATTGCCAAGTGGCTGCACTTGAAGCTTCTCAACATTTGACATCTCAAATCTCTTTGTTCCTGGGTGGACATCCACAAGTGAGATACACAAGGTTCACCAGTCCCCTGGCCTTGTGTAACCACTCAACCAAAAACCACCAAGCAAGCCCATTCCACCCAGGGGATTCATTAACTTAGTTGTTTTATTAAACAAAAACATAAGTCCTCAGACTTAGAGATTTTTCCATAGTGTGAATATATTTTCCACCCATGTTTTCTATTAGCTAGGCTAAGCTTGATAGTAATAGGAATCTTAACTTAGGAAAATCCTACTAAGTATTCATCTACTAGGTTTTACTATAGCAAGGTCTATACTTAGCATAAATTCCATGCAAGTTTTACTTAGCAAAATCACTAATGCATAGTGAAAGTAATGGGACAAAAGTATGAAGCATCACTTGCCTTTTTGGTAGGGAATGGTGGTTCACTCCTTGATATTGCTAGTTTCACACTTCACTACAAGTCAACCAAGCAAACACAAATTCAATTCACATTCAAACCAAAGTCAAACAACAATTTTTACACACAAAGTAATGGAATCTAAGTCATGCATAAGCATGCAAAGGTTGGTTCTATTGCAAGGATGGTCTCCACTAGGCTTCTAAACTTTGTAAGATCCAAATTGGCCATTTACCAAAGTGGCAAAGTCATTAGTAAGAGGGTTTTGTTCAAAAACCATTTTTTAAAATCCATTCATCATTTTATGTGGTGAAAAATATCTTTATCATAACAAAAACTTTTTAAGTTTTTCACCAAATGAGTTGCTATTGGCAAACTTGGTGTTTTTGGGTCAGTAGGTTTGGTCCAAACTATTTTCTCAAAGTTTTTCTTTATAAAAACATTTTCATAACCAAAATTTTTATTTTCTTTTGGCTAAAAATGACTAAATCAAGTTTTCCATCCTAAACTTTACCAAATCCATTTTCCAAACTATGGGTTGGTTCCTAGGGTCAGTAAGGTCACAACAAACCATTTTGCAAAAGTTTTAACCCTAAATTCAATTTTAACCAATTTTTCTACTCTAAACAAGCTCACTAACAGATACTATTGGCTAAACCAAGGGCATGGTTGGCTAGGGCTTGCTCTCCTGAATCCATTGATATAAAATTTGTAACTTTTGGTCGTGTGGTTTGAAAGTTACAGGGTTTTCAAAATTGCATCAAATTCTGATTTCAAAATCTGTTTTTAAACAGAAACTGGCCACGTGGCTGTTCCTGATTCGCTTAAAACGGTTCACGCGGATCGACTGACAGCATCCGTTAGATTTAAGTCATATCGCACGGTTCAGAGCTAGCATACCCTTTCAGTTAAATGGATCTATCGCACTCGTTGGATTTAAATCGAACGGCTACGGTGCGACTGACCAGAGGAGGGCGGCGCTAGCGGCGGCAGCCGGCGGCGCGGGCTCTGGAGGCGAGGTTGCTGGCGACACAGGGGGCTAGAGGTAGAGAGGGGTAGCTCACCAGGTTCTCTGTGCCTTGCTGATTCTCAACGTGTTCTTGTCTGACGAAGGGGCGCTCTAGGTCAACCTGAATTCCTCGCCGTAGTTGTCGTCGGCATCGGGTGCTTTCTGTCGTCGTCGATGGCGAACCTATAGGTTATGCGCGGATAAATGGCGAGCATCAGAGAACGCGTTAGACAATGGAGATCAAAATGGTTTGGGCTAGAGTGCAAGGCATGCATGGGTTCAGACGTTAGGGCTCACCGGAGTTATGCTCTCCGTCGGGTTCTAGCAGAGGTTGTCAGAGGCGGTCTTCAAGGCACACGAGGGTAAACGGAAGACGTCAGTGAACGTGGATGATGAACAAGTTTGCAATAAGGGAAACCAGAATGAAAGAGAGGGTCGGGGTTCACCGGGATTTGTCGACGAACTCGTCGGAGCTGCGGCGACGCTCAGTGGTTTGCTGGAGACGGCGTTCTGGGGCGCCCGCGGGTAAATGGGAAGTGCCGGGAGATGCTCCTGGGAGTGGGGAAGGTGTGATCTTGGTCGGGGAGGAGAGGGGCGGCGAGGGGCTGCCGGAATCGGCGTCGGAGCATCGTCGGACAGAGGTGGTGTTCGAGTCAAATTCGACGGCCTGGGGCGTGCCTGGGGGAGGAAACAGAGGGGAAGTAGAGAGGAGGGGCAGACGTTTAAGGGAGCGTGGTCTCTGGAGGAATCAAAGCTTCCTTCAACGCGCATTCACCACCGTTGTAACTCACTGCAAACGGCCGGGCGACGGGGTGTCGTTGAAGACGATGAACAGAGAAGGGTGGGTCCCGGCTGTCTGCGAGAGAGGAAATGAGGGGGAGGGTCCACTGGTCATTGTCTGTGTGGGTTAGTGTTTAGGTAGGAAAACGTTTCGCTGTGGATAGAGAAACTGGGCTGGCGCTGGGCCTATTGGGCTTCGTCGACTGGGCTGGTCCCAAACTCTATTTTTTTCTGTGTGCTGGCTTTTTCTTTTTCTAATTCTATTTCCTGTTTTGAATTCCCAAACATTCAAACATCAACCAAAACAATTCAAACAACACCAAACTTTGTAATATTGAAATTAGTTCTGTTTAGTAACATGAATCAAAATCCAAATTCAAAATTAATAATTTTAATAATAGGGTCTATTATTATTTAATTAAATAGATGTACCAATTATTAAATCCATAGGTTTTGATTTAATTCAAAGTTCCTCTTGAGAACTAAATAATTTTAAACCATTCAGTAGGTTGTATATGAAAATAAGGAATATTTGGAAAGCTTGTTTAAAATAAAATAACATTTTTATTTTAGGTTCTATTAATATTTAAATACAATGGACCTTAGTTAATAATCCATATCGAATTTGTTTTATTAATTTATTTATTTTGAAATCTAAAATAAAACCAAAACACTTCAGTAGGTTTCATTTGAGATTATAAAATACTTGGAAAACTTATTTAAAATATTTTTATAAGTTTTGATGTTTTAATTAAAATGGTAAAACCTTTTATTTAGATAAATTTGGATATTAAATCCTTATTAATTTATTTAAATAAACCTCTGCTATTTTTATCAAAAATGTTTTTAATCCAAAATCTTGGCCAAGGTTTAATTTGGCTTATAAAATAATCTTTATTTATGATACTTCTATTTCTTTTGAAAACAAAACTTTTCATTTAAGAGTTTCAAAATAGTATTCCCAAATGTTTTTATTTTTCCTTTTATTAAATGTTTATATTTTTAAATCCCTTTAGGTTTTATTTAATTCAAATGGGTTTGAAGTTCCAATTGAATTCAAAAAGTTTCTTCTGTCTCTGAAAATCAAACAAAGTTTTTATTTTATTCATTTATTTTCACATTACAAGATTTGGAAAATCTTGGGATGTGACACTGAGTTTGAGGTTTCATGTGGTATAATGGTATGAGTACTACCTTCTAAAGCTTGGAATTTATGTTCTCGGATCATGGTTATGGGTGCTGCTACGACAATCTGATATGCAGATGCCATGCACCTTGCCTCTCCTGCTGGCATTTCTCCCTTCAGTCCTAACTTCTTGGGTAACATGATCATGACACGGTATTTAGCTAATACCTTCCCATCATAGTAAGTGTAAATCTTGACCAAAAGTCTTGATTCACATTCCAAACTCCATAGAAGTTGTCGAAAATTGTCTGTCCAATCCCCTCCGTAGTCATCCAACGTCCTGTTCATCACTTGAACATTCCGGGGTGGATATCGAGGTGCCATTTGCGGTTGAGTGAATTCCCTGGGGCAAATCTTCTTCCGGGCTGAACACGACGCTGCTGCTGAGCTGGGGCATTTGCATTGGGATCTGCGGCATTCTTCTTGTTGGGGAACTCGTTGGAGTAGTGACCCTTATTTCCACAGTCATAACAAGTCACTTGCGACTTGTCCTTTGCTGCAACAGGCACATCATTGCTTCCAGTCCTCGGGGCAGTGTTGGTGTTGGCGGTAGCATTATTGTTGTTGAACTTGGGTGGGGCACGGTTGAAATTTTTAGAGTTGCCGGGGTTGTTGTGATTTCCTCCGGGCCTTGGGTTTCCACGATTGGGATAGGTCGGACGGTTCATCGGGGTTCTGTTGGTTCTCGGGGCAAATCCTGGAGATGGGTTAGGGCGATACTTTGGGGTCTAATGGGTTCCTGGCTGATGCATCATGCGACGCTTGCGGTTTTCATTGGCTTGGTTGATCTTTCCTTCCATCTGGATGGCAGAGTCGACAAGGGCTTCAATATCGTAAAGGGGATATTGACTAGCACCGTCTGCATCTCATCGTGCAGACCATTCAAGAATCTTTCTTTCTTCTTGGCTTCGGTGTCGATCTCATCCGGGGCATACCTAGATAATGACAAGAATTTTTCATGGTATTCCACTACGGTCATCCTTCCTTGCTTCAGTTCTCTGAACTCATCTCTCATTCTCTTGATCAAACCCGGTGGCACATGGGTTCTGCTGAACTTGACCTTGAATTCTTCCCAGGTCATCATCTGTCCTCCGGTCATTGCACGAACACAATTCCACCATGCTCTGGCATCTCCGACTAGATAGTGGGTGGCAAACAAAACTTTCTCGTTGGCTTCCACTCCGGCGACTTCTAGGTTATTTTCCATGGTTTGCAACCAGTCATCTGAATCTAGGGGCTCTTCGGACTTAGTGAAAACAGGTGGGTTGGTATTCTGGAAATTCTTGAGCTTAGATCCATGGTTGTCCTGGTTTCCTTGGCCTTGATTCTCGTGGGCTAGCTGAGCTATCTGTTGAAGGGTGGCTAAGTTGGCTTGACGTTCGGCTCTTTCAGCTTCGCGGTCAGAAACCAACATTTGCAGGATCTGCAACATCGGGTCCGGGGATGAACCACTTCCTCCGTGTGGCATCTGAAGATTGAGATAGATCATGAGAAAAGAGGGAAATTTCTAAGGTTCCGGGACTTTGAAAAGTTTTTAAAGTTTGACTCAGATTTTCTAGGAACTTGCTTTTCATTCATTCATTCATTCATAGCACACGATACAAACACACACCACAACAAAGGTAAACAGATGGTTTTAAGAACCATTCTGGAAACTAAGATTCAGTGGGATCGAATACAACTCACTACGCTAGTGCTCAAGTGCTACTACTCCTTGGATTCGGTGTAGTCATCATCCTCATCGTCATCGATGAAGGCATAATCATCCTCATCGGTGAATAAATCCATAGCCTGATCCTCTAGAAAATCATCATCATCGCTAAGATAGGAGTAGGGGTCTCCATGAAGATCTTCTCCGGCATTCTCCCTTTCCTCCAACTGCATGTATATCTCGTGGATGGTCTCTTCCAAATCCGAGATACGGTGGCGAAGACGAGGAATGATACGCTCCTTCTTGTCGAGCTGACGGCGGCGAGACTTGCGATCCTTTGCTAGCATGGCGATGGTCTGATCCTTCGTTTTGATGATGGCGGACTTGTGGTTGGAGTAGTCACGGCAATTGTCCAATTCCTGCTGATGATCGTACATCATGAAGCTAAGGTGGTCCAATTGGGTCTTCAGCTCATGGTGATAGGGGGCTTCCAGTGGCTGTCCATTAGCATCACGCCATGGACAAAACTCAAAGCGGGTACCCTTGATCTGGTTGATACTCTGCCCACACAGATGGGCAAGAGCATCCTGCATGGCCCTGGCAAGTCCATCGAGCCAGTTGTTCTCTCTTAAGGTGAATTGAATTCCCTCGGCAGTGGGAGTTTCAATCTTTCCTCGAAGACTTGAACAATTAGCCACTGCAGATCTTCTCCTCCTTGAACATTGAGCTGAGCTCCGAAGAACTCGGGGTGCGGACGCTCCAGAAGTTCTGAAAGCTGGTCCAAATCCCTCTCAAAGATAAGGTCTCCTCCATTCCCCAACTGATAAAACTTGCTGTACTTCACGTCCATCTATAAGAAAATAGGATGAGTAAGTTAGTAGAGTGATCAAGTGTGTCAACTTTTATGTATTTTGTAAGAGTTTTGACGGAACATGAATTTTTATGAAAGAATCAAGGTGATAAGGATGGGAATAAATTTTTGTAAATATTTGCTTCCTTTGGTTTTGAAACTAAGTTTTTGATTCAAACGTCTAGTCTAACTAGGGTCTCCTATGGTCAGGATGGATCTGATACCAACTTGTCAACACTCGGATTTTTAATCCCAGATGCCTGTTATGCCATACATCACAATCCCAGGATTACCATTTTTGCGAGACATAACAGGATTGGATACCACAGTACATCATCCATTACAAACCATACATAAGGTCTTACACAAATAAGGATCTCATGATCCAGTTCTTAATACAACTCAAGCAGCGGAATAACGTAATAATAATGGTAGCGTAGGCGAAGCTCCATCTTCGGGGTCACAGGCAATGCTGATGATGGGAGATGATCCTAGTTGTTGTAACCTTCCTGGGGTCCATCATCCTGGTACTCCTCTTCATAGTCTGGACACGGGAATAGCCAGGGACAAATCCATGAGTTCTCTTTAAGTACTCGCAAACTAATACTAACAAGTGAAGGGGGTTTTTGTTGTAGGACACTAAGCTCTAGGGTTGTTTTGCAAAAATCCAGATTTACCTCTACTAAGTTCAGAAGCAAGAAAAGCTAGTTGAAAATTTATAACACCTAAGTGGGAACTTGAATTTCATATCACAACTCTGTTGTGGTCAAGTCAAAATCTCAATCCATTTCACAAGTCATTTTTGAAAACAGCTGACGGGGGAACAGTATGGCCACTCCAACTGTCCATAATCGCGGACGCGGCTATTCGAATAGTTTGACACTCTGCAGAGATTGTACACTTTCACCACAACATTCGATACATCCGTCAGGAACAAATCCTGAATTCACCATACTCAGTATGCGGATAATCAATCCTAACCTGTCAATTACACGCCCTAGTATAAGTACCTGTCCTATGAGTTTGGCCTCCCAACCATGACCAGCTGTCATCTTGGGTACTGCACGGGTGGACAATCTTCACACGGTAGCCTCAGCTCAGACCTTGGCCGTGAGGGAACCCATACTAAGGTATATAAGTTTCCAGTCAAACCCTACTCAATTCTTGGGTATTGTGGTTGTACGGTAACATTGGAATGGTATCGCATCCAGACAACCATCAGTTTTATAAAGGGCTAAAGCTCATGCCTCAACATTTTCATCACCAAAAAACATCTGGTGTTCGGAAACACATGTCAAAACATCTCAATAGAATGATCCATCATTCCAAGGTTTTCATAAACATTTTCACCAAGTATTCCCATCTAAAGTTGATCAAGTTTTATGCTTAGCACTAGCATCTAAAAATGGGAGTGAGTACTAATGAGGGGTGGTAAACTAGTGTAGTTTAACTAAGTTCAGTCTCATGCCTTAGGATGACATCAAGATTATCTAGCTTAGGCCAAATCTTATGCACTTTATGCAACCTTTAATTATCTTTCTAATATCTACAATTTACTCAAGTAAACTCTAAGTAAGAGCTTTGATAAAGAAATAAGGTATAAAGCTTACAAGTAAAACTAGGATTTGGTATCCTCAAATGTATCTAACCAAGCATGCTTAGTGCATTGCATAGGTTATATAACTTTCATAATTGCAAGTGTTAGCTTGCACATTCAACTAGTAGTATTAGGCTTGCATAGGTATCCGTATAAGCTTGCTAATTTAATAGCTTGCAAGTATTGGCTTGCTAAAGTAGAGTATCTTGCAAGTGTTAGCTTGCCTTGTGCAGAGCAGTGGTTGAAGTTCTCCTTAGCTTCTTCTTCGTAGTATCCTTCTTCCTCCTCGTATCCTTGGTCGGTACTAGCGTCTATGAATAAATACGAGGTACACAATCACCAAACAATACTTAACTACTTTCAATCATCACACACAAGGGTTCTATAGATGATCTAGCATCATCACTAACATTCAAGATTAAAGCACTTGCATTATTTATTTTTAGAAAAGTAATTTCTACTCATTGAAAAACTACTTAAGATTTAATATTCTCCAAACCAAACATGGGATCATGTTGACACATGTCATCACCACATATTTCAGTACATGGGAATGTGATTTAAAGTGGTGTCATAATTTAATAAGGTTTAACCTTTTATTTCAATTAAATAAAGTGACTAGAAATGTCTATGTGGCATTCTTTTATTACTTGCACATTATTTCTATAAATAAACCCATTTGTTTTTATATATTCTGAAAGGTATGATCAAATGTGATTTTTGAGAGTTGGAATCAACTCAAAAGCTATTGTGGTTTAAATTTGAAAAATGTTTGAATACAGAAAAGCTTCTGCCTTGTTATTTTTACCAAGGTTGATCTATAGATTCAAATGATTTGAATCCAACGGGCTTGGATTAAGCATTTCAATATCTTTATAACAAAATTGGTTTGATTCCATTTGGTTCACTGAATCAAGCTGGGTTGATTTTTGAAACTAGGTACAGAACTGAGTTTGAATCTAAATAGAAAAATCTAAATTCAAACGACTGGGCTGCGCAGGAAAGGTTAATGGGCCGGCCCAATGTCACTCCGTGACGCGGGGAGCGACTGAAAGGGCGGGTCTACTGGTCAGCGACTCTTAACACGCGAAGTGGTACGGGGAGATGTGGTGCGTTGGATTAGAATGAAGATCGACGGCTGAGGGTCGTCGTCGATGATGAACTAGTCACCGGCGAGCTCGAACCCTAGCGGCTTAGTGGCGGTCGTCGGGGGGATCAACGGGGCTCAGGCGAAGGTCGGCGATGCGGGCCAACGATGAAGTCGACGACAGCAAACTCAGGGGTGGTCGCGGCAGCTCCTGGGGTGGAAAAAATTGACGACGCCCTTCTTCTCCAGAGGCAGCCTGCTCCGGCGCAATTCATGTGCTGCTCGCCTTGCTCCGGCTACGGGTTGGAACGATCAGTGAGGTGAGGGGAGTGAAATGGTGTGCTTCAATCAGCTGGGGGTGGCCTCCTTTTATAGGCTCGACGGCGAGACTGAGAGGGATGGGCAGGCAACGGTGGCGACACAGCTACAGGTTGCTAGAGGCATGGCCGAGGGTGGCGGTCGATCGGTGGTCTCCTGGCGATGCTCTAAGGTTTGAATGCGCTTGTAGGGCCGGTGGCAAATGGTCGGGAACACGGGATGCTCTGCGAGGCAGAGGCGGCGAACTCTGCGGTGAGAGGTGGCTACGGGGTACGGGCGGTGAAATGGGCATGTCTGGCGGTCTCCTGGGACGGTGGGGTGCATGCTGGCGGGCAGCAAGGGCTCGAGGTGGTCGGGTTGCGTGGGAACGACGCGTGCTCTGCGGTGCGCTTCGGCATGGTCGACAGCGGCATGGGCACGGTGTTCCTAGCGGTTCTGGTTGCTGTCTGCGATGCAGGGCTGGTCGAGAGGGGGCGGTGAAGCATGGGCTACCTCCCAGACAAGGTTGGCACAGCTAGTTCTTCTCCTAGCTTGCTGTCCACACTGGGGTGACATAGGTGCTCTCGGGCTCTTCACCATTGATGCCATTGGCGAGTTTACAGTGGGGCTAGAGCTTAGTTAAGTTTGCTAGATGATCTACTGAGGTTGCTGTGAGCTAGAGAGGGAACCAGTTAGGCCCAAAACACTGCTCAACATAGTGTTTTGATTTTGTTTGATTTGTATCTGCAAGCTGTTTGATGAAATGGTCGTATGAATTCAAGTTTTGAATTTTTAAATTATTTTTGGTGGGTGTGCTAGGCATGTGCTGGTGATAATGTGGATGCTTGGGTTTTGAAAATTGAGCTTGTTTGAGTGGTTTTTGAAAAAGTGGGATCTTCCCATATGAAATAGATTCAATTTTAAACTGTCATTTAAACTATGCATTTAAATGTTTTTGGATGATCACAAAGTGGGTCTTGGTACCTTGTTATGAGTACTATCAAGGGGTGCAAAGATCCATACATGTTTATGTTAAGTTCTGAAATTTAGAGATAGCCAAAGTAGGCATGGGAGTTAAATTGGCCAAAGTGACCATTCATTTAATTTGTTTTTTTTGATTTGTTTGTCTTTGGGAAAAGTTTGGGGATTGTTTAGATGATGTTTATTTCACCTAAGAATCATTTTACAAGCAAAGAAACACATAATCATGGAAATTTCAAAAGAATCCAAATTTTAATGCACACTCATATGAATTCTTTCATATTTTTAATTTGAAAAGTTTTTGTTAACCCTAAATTTGGTGATTAGAGTTTGATGATTCTAGTTTAATATTTTTGGGATGTTACAACAAATTCACTAGAAAAGGAGTGTTTGATGCACTATAACTACAGCCATAGACCGTAGGTCATAGGCAATGCAAGTTTTCATAAACATTTCTGGAAAGGTTGCTTTTATTCTGAAAATCTATGTCTGTCAGCCTTCACTGGTTTACCAGAACCTTCATGGGCTTCCTTTCCCGCCGCGTTCGTAGATCCTTCCTGGAACAGGGAGTAACAAGTTACAGTTCTTACACTCTGCAGAGGTGCATCACTTTACCCATGAGAGATCAACTCTTTGTTGCACAACCGGGCAGCTTATTCCCGTCCACAATTCCATGATGTGGGGCCCAAAAGATGATCCAAGCCAATCACTGCCCCCTTCACGACCCCGCATGCCTCCTTGGTGTACACCATGACTACATAAAGAATTACGGCAATGGTTTGTACAACTCGTGAGATGCCAGAACTATCGTGGGATGATGAGGGTTCCCACCCATATGGTGAATATCCGCTACGAATTACCAATTAATATGCATGCTACGAGGATAATAGCCACGACCTGCACATCCGGCTTCATGCGAGAGGAAGAAGATACAGATGACTTCTCCTTCCCATTCCAAATCTCATGGTCAACGCGTAATATACGGCGCAAGAATCACTGGCGACATTGGTTGTTAAGTCCTAGGTGATATAGTTCTGAATAGTGGTATTCCAACTGTCAGGTTTAATAGATTAGCTGATCACCCTAGATCAGTAATCAATAGTCCTCATTATTATTGAAAATAGTGTTTTTGGACCCTTTTCAAATGCAGGTGAAGACAACACTCGATTTGTAAAATACTTTACGGAAAATAAACAAACGACATGAGCAAGTGTGAACTTGCCTTTTGTGATTGCAAGATTATGCACTCACGGTCTTCGAGTCAATGTATAAGATCCAAAATCTGAAATCAGCATCATTGGTCCGGTAAGGACTAATGTTTAAAGAAGCAGTATGATTTTATGCATAAGTAATGTGATGCACGTTCTAAGCGCAGATCCTAGGAATAACGTTGTTCTAGAGTTTCTATTTTGAAAGTGGTTACTTTGGAATGTGTGGTCCTTTTAAATTAGTTTCATAGTTGTACTTTTATTAGAGTTTAGGAGTGGTTGTAGACATCACATTTGTAGGAGTAAAATATACATTCTTATGATATACTAGTTAGGACTACTTATACAAGATTTCTTATTTAAAGTGGCAAAAAGGATAACCTTCGAAGAAAAGGTTTCTCTTCCAAAGTGTAAACAAACTCTTGTGGTTAATTAGTGATGGTTAATGTTATTTGTTTTGATCAAATGGTTTGGCTTGAGTTGCTTTATAGATTAACTACTTCAGACCAAAGTTAACTATAAAACATGTAGTAATGTGTATGGTATTATATTTAGATTCTTGGAGACTAAAGTTAACTTTAAAATATAGATAGTTTTGAAAGTATAGTACTTATACATTAGTATCTTGTATATCTGAAAAGTGTTCTTTAAGTTATTTAAGAATGGTTATTCTTTTACTTGGGATAATGGTTTCATAATTCTATGATAGAGTAGTATCATTTACCCTTTATAGATGAGTGAGTATAGTTTATAAACCCAACATAATATTACTTAACTACTTATAGATTTATCTAGTGTTGTAGTAGTTTTTGTAATTTGGTGATTAATATGGTTTATAGAAGGTTTGATCGTTCACATGTTATTCTTTAAGGACTTTATTATTAATGGAATTCTTTTTAGAGATAATCTTCATTTAAGGTTGTAGATCTTTATAAAATAAAAACATTTATAATGTTTTAAATCATTATGGAATTAGATTAATAATATTTGAGACTAATACTATTTATTAGACTTATTTAACTCATTTTAGGAATATTAATAAGTTTTATTTATCTTTATATGAATTATTAATAAGTTTATTTTTGAGTTGTTAAAAATATTTGAATTTTTATTTAACTCAAAAGTAGAATATTAGATTTTTAATATGTAAATGTTATTTTTGTGATCATTTTGGTATATTACATGTATTTTTGTGATTTATAAATAACAAGATATGATTTTTATAATGCTTATTACTTTATAATTATTTAATAAATAATAAATATTTAATTAAGTGAAATAATAATACATGATTATGTTTTAAATTAGAATTCTTATTTTTCTAAGAATTTTGGTATTTAACTTATATTAGAAACATTTATCCTTATAGGAGTATGAATTATTTTTATTTCTAAATATTTCTTTAATATTTTTTTCAAAAATACTATAATATTAATAAATAATGAAAGTGATTTTTATTTATTTTTTATCACTTTTCAATAATTTTGTAAAATTCCCCAAGGAATATATAAATTGCAAAATTCTTATAAAAGTTTAAGTGTTCAAAATTTATATTTAATTTTATTGAACGGAGTGGATTATTTTGAATCCAAAAACATTTTACTTTTAATTTTTGGACTTTTATTTTATTTTATATAATTTTATTGAGGTCAGGGGCATTTTAGTCTTTTGTAATTGATCAAAATATTATTAAACACTTGGCTGGCCCCTTGGGCTTATTGGGCCAGGGTGGCCCAATAGGACAGGGTCAAAAGATCACCCCGAAGGGTTTTGGCCCACCCAGCCCACCCTGCCTCTCTCTTCCTCGACCTTATCCCCTCCTCTGTCTCGACCCCGTGGCCGGCGATTCCGCCACCGTCGATGCTTGCTGTCGTCGGCCGTTCTGGTCGCCGCCGTGGTGCGAGTTGGGGTTGTCGACGACGTTTGTTTGTTCTATCCACTTAGATTTGACTCCGGGGCTTTCCTATGGCCAGGTTCACCCCATTCCCGAACCCTAGGGTTCGGAAAAGGTGTTGTCGCCACCGCCGCGATTCCGCCCGCGGTGATGTGCTGGTCTCGTGCACTGCTGCAGCCGCCGCCATGGCTGGTGCAGGTTGTAGCGCCCCTCGGGGTGCTCCTTGTGCCGCCGTGGTTTGTCGGCCCCTTTGCTTCATCTTCGATTCATCGGCGAGGACCTCGGGTAAGTTGTCTCTGTGGTGCTTGTCCATGCTACTGCCATGATTCTCTCTGTGTAACTAGTGGCTTTCATGCCGAGTGACTATGTGTTGGTTGAGTTCATCTCTGGATTAGGGTTCTTGCTCTGATTAGGGTTCATAACCCCCTGTTGATAATATATATGATACTTTAGATCTAGTATTGTTCATATTGGATCATGGGAAATGATTGTCTGCTGTGGTTAATGATTGATAGTGGCCTTGATTATACTAGTTGCCTGTCAGATTAATTCTAGTGGTATTCCACCGTGATCCATTCTAGTGTTTCAATGAAATTCTTGATTGGATTATGTTGTTGGTCTGAGAAATTTCTCTACTGTCAGAATACTTGTACTGACAGTAGATTTCTCTTAGTAGTTGCTTATTGCAATTATAATGTGGCTTGTTTGAGATTATACACTCTGAATCAAATCATTACATGTAATGATTTTCTGTGGATGTATAGATTCATTTTAAGGTTGATTCCTGGCACTTGGCTTCAGGAAAATGATATTTATTGATTTGTCCCCTTTTATCCATGAAAGCTAAGTAAAGATTGGTTTTAGCTCATTAAGAACTTGTCCTTGTGATACCATTGTATTCTGGCACACAAGTGATTTGGTTTTTATTTCTAGGCTTAGCTTGATTATGCTGGTGATTAAAACTGATAAGATGATATGGAAGCTTTTATTAACTTTCCTGCGTATGATGTTGGTCTGAGGCTCTAGGATGTAATTCCTAGTTAGTTGGACAACAGTTTGTTTGAAACTTATAGATTTAGAGGTTCTACTCTCTCTAAGAGATGTGCCCTGTTCTGATAAGATCAAATGAAAATGATCTAAGTTGCAAAAATAACACTGAAACCAGTGATGCTGGTCTGAGGATTTAGTGTTTGTGGTTGAGCTTGATTTCTTATCCTTATAACACTGAAACCAGTGATGTTGGTCTGAGGATAGATGCACTCCTCTTGGGTGTTTATTGAGAGATTATCTCATAAAACAGCACATGCTTTTATTTAAATAAGATGATGGAATCATGTGATGGTTTTATGAGGCTCACCATAGATTTTGATGTGGATGTAGTAGATTGATGATGATCTTGATCTTGATCTGCTTTTGCTGTGCTCTGGAGCTTGCTCTTGAGCTGTCCTGCTCCTCCTATCTCCTGGGCTTGACCTTGCTGTCCACCAGATCCATTCCCCTCCTTATGTCACCATTCTGGTGTTGTTTGGGTTGATCTAGGTGGTTGGTTTTGGCTGTTGTTCTTGGTTTAGCTGTTATTTACCCTGGCTGTGCTGGTGTGTTGTGTAGTGGAGAGATGCACTGAGGTGCTCCTCCACGGCTGTGCTGTGGTTTTGTGATATTAGTTGTGCTTATGAGGTCGACAACACACCCTTTGCATGCTTGTGTGTTTGTGCAGCTTGTGTGCCTGCTATGCACATGTGGATAAGTTCAGAAAGTTTGAACTTACTATTACCAATCTACTTTTACCTGGCTAGTGAATTGGTCCCCTTTGGCTGTCATTTGAATTTTGTCTTTGAATTTATGAAGGATGAAATCTTTTAGATTGGTGAAACTTGCCCCTTTTACCACATTTCTCAATGATGAGATTGTCAAGTGCACCTCACTGACATATCTGAGAGAAATTTACTAACACTGATCCTATTTTGTTTTCTATTTAATGTTTGTTTTGCAGGTACAAAGATAAAGATGAAGATTTAGTGTAGTTTTAGATATAGGATAGTTAGTGGATATACAAATGTAGTTTTCTTATTGTTTTGTAATTTTTCTTTTATAATTCTTGTAATCTTTATTTGGTTCATTTGTAATAAAGTTTATATATTTATTAATAAAGAATATTCTTATTCTTTACTCTTGTGTAAATTGTGAAGTTTGGAATAACTTTAGTAAGTTCATTTTTTGTATCTCATATACAATATTGTTTTAGATAAGATTTAAGTTATAATACTTTTCTCCTAATTAATTTAAGATTCAAATCTTATAACAAAATCTTTTAAATTATAAAATACTTAAGTTTTAGAATCCAAACTCATTTCAAAACACACATGATTCCTTTAAGATCATATGAAATTTTATAGCAATCCTCCTTTAAGACTAAACCTATTCTAAAAGTAAGAAAGAAACATTGATCACTCAAGGTTTTTATTTGGCGAAAATTTTACCCACATTTTCACAAATGAATGCATGCAACAATTCATATTTCCGAATCTACCCTTCGATAGATACTATATACTGGGATGTTACAGGTTTGTAGAACAGCAGCAAGTTTCCCTTAAGTGGATCATCGAAGGTTTATCGAACTCAAGGAGGAAGTGGTCAAAGGTATTCCCTCTGAAGCAACTCTGCAATCAAGATACAAGAAGTCTCTTCTGTCCCCAACACACCCAGTATACTTATCAGGTGTATAGGTGCACTAGTTCAGCGAAGCGATAGTGAAATACAAGTGGTAACGGTGCCAGAAAATAGCTTTGACTTGTTGTGACGTGGGGTGACGGTGCCAGAAAAGAGCTGATGGCGTTTGACGGTAAGGTAAAGACTAAAGCAAGCAAACATGTAACAGATCTAGAAGCAAATGGTGTTTCAATGTCTAGAAACAAAGCCTAGGGATCATACTTTCACTAGTGAACACTCTCTCATATAAATATCCTCTCTTCATGATACTACTCTTAGGGGGTGTTTGTTTGGGCTTTTGGTGGCTTTCCACTAAAAAAGCCAAAAAATCGAACCAAACGGACTAGCTGTGCGGTAGGCTTCAGCCGAAGTGGTTGCGAGAATAGGATATACCGGGAAGCACGTCCCGAGGTGCTTCCCGCGGCTTCCCGCGAGCCAACGAACCGGTATTTCCAAAATTACGAAGCAAATGCCACCGGGAGATTACTGATGACCCGTTCAGCAGTTAACTTGAAAAAAAGGAGCACCTCGTACACCCCACGCGAGTCACGACCTGTTCGTCCTCCCGACCCCTTCACAGCAATTGCGGCCAGTGACCGCCGCCTACCCGCCTACAGTAGCCCAGCTCCTCATGCCGCCCTACCTCCAGCCGCCGCCCTACCCTAGCCGCCGCCCGGAGCACCCAGCTCGTCCCGCCACCGCCCCCCGCCGCTCGGAGCTCCCAGCTCGTCCCGCAGCAGACTCCTCCCTGGCCAACGTCATCACAGGTATGATTGAGGGGAAATTTTGAACCATCAATTTGGCTACTAGACCGGTGTAGTATATGCCTGCGCATCGTAGTCAACGACGCCCGGCGACCGACACTTCCGGCTGGAATTTTGGATTCCTCGTGCGTGTGTTTCTTTATTTACTTCCCCTTCTAAGCCAGCAGCCACGGTGGACTTGATCTCCTCTTGAGATGCGTCTTTGAAATGATGCTAGCTGTGCAATAGACTTCTTATCGCGAAGTAAACGCGAGTACCAAGTTAATTGCTGTATTGACAGTAGAATACGTACTCCAAAAATTCGTGGTAAGGAGTATATCTTGTGTAAAAAAACAAAAAATACATCTTGCTAGTAGAGTAGCTTATATTAATTCTGACCGACACGCGCATGTAAAGGTGGTTGTCTACTCCAGTTCTTCAATTTGTAGACCGATCGATCGACATAATAACATACATCTTGCTAGTAGAGTAGATTATATTACTGGAGATCAGTTCGGATTGCAGATTAGGTACGTACGTATTTTGGTACTGCTAGTATTTCATGGTTCACAATTTTGTATGTGACGAGACATGCCTAGTTTATATTTTGGTACTGCTAGTATTTTGGTTCAGGCTTGCTATGGTACTACTTGTATTTTGATGTGTTGATGTGTTGATGTTCACATGATACTGCTATGGTCAGGGTTGATGTGTTGATGTGCTAGAAGTTATGTGGCTTGCTATGGTATTGGTTGTATTGCTATGTTGTTTGGTGGAAATAAAAAGCTATCTTTCGTAATTTTTTCTGTTATAGCTTGAGATTCATTTGCAATGTCGAAGGCGGTTTGAAATCCATACTACACTAGAGTTTTCTGTGAAATTTGTATGGAGGAAGTGAACGGCAACAATAGGGTAGGGGGTGCTTGAGTAGGAAGGGTTACAAGAATCTTGGGGACAAATTTGCTGAGAAAACAGGAGATAGAAGAATGCAAAATCAATTCAAGAACAAATGGGATTCTATGAAGAAGGATTACACGGGGTGGATGGAATTGCAAAATGCGACCGGGCTAGGTTGGGATCCTATAGCAAAAACTATGGATGCAGATGATGATTGGTGGAAGAATCACCTGGCTGTAAGTTATTATGTCTTTACTTGCATTTTCTTTTATATTGTTATTATGATCATTGGACTGATATCTTTGTAATATTTTTATTTTTAGATTCATCCTGACCATGCAAAGTTTAGGAATGGTCCACCTGCCAACTTAGAACAACAGGATGTTATGTTTAGGAAAGCTCATGTCACTGGAGAATCAGCTGCCATTGCAGGTGAGGAAGAAGAAACTAGCAATAAAGCTCCAATAATGCTTGATGATGATACCTGCGGGCAAGCTAGCATAAAGAAAACAGGGAAGTGCAAGCATGTAGAGAAGGATTTTTCTCGGCTTACAAGAATGCATTGAACACAATTGTTTCAAGGCACACCAAGGGCAGTTCTTGCAGCAAAGGTGATGAGGTCCCAACTATGAAGGAATTTTTAGGTATGGTTCGAGATTGTGGAGTGCTTGAAGGAACTGATATCATGTACACTGCGGACAAGCTTGCTATGAACAAGGATCAAAGAGAGGTGTTTGCAACATTTGCAACAACTGAGGGCAGGCTCGATTGGCTCCAGAGGACACACGATGAGATGAACAAGTAGTGTGTGCACCATTTATTTATTATCATTGCAGAACTTGTGTGTACCATGAATTATTCCTTTCCTTTTTATTTGGTCGGGACTATTTGTGATGATTGTAAAACTATTACTTATTATTCGATTCCTGTACCACTATGGATATGTTGTGGTGATAATATTTGTTGATTGATGCATGTCTAGTAAATTTTTGTGGTGATAATATTTGTTGATTGATGCGTGTCTAGTAAATTATTGTGTGAAGCATTTGTTGATTGATGCGTGTCTAGTAAATTATTGTGTGAAGCATTTGTTGATTGATGCGTGTCTAGTAAATTATTGTGTTAAGCATTTGTTGATTGTGTTAAGCATTTGTTGATTGATGCGTGTCTAGTAAATTGATGTGTGAAGCATTTTGACATGTTATAATTTTCTCTTTGCAGATGGATGATGGTGACGATGATCGTGAGTACGAACTAGAAAGGACACGGCAGTTTCTCGGAGTGGCTCATGATTTTGCCGTGTTGGGATACTATGGTAATCTCTATAGCCAGAAGTACTTGAATAAAGAACCTAGGAGGATTCCGGAGCAAACTGGGCTTGAATGGGTGAATGAACAACTTGGAAATAGGAAAAGATGCTACAAAATGTTTAGAATGTACCTAGATGTGTTTCATGAATTGCATAACCTTCTAGTTTCTAGATATGGGTTGGTGTCAACTAGAGACATGTCATCTGTTGAATGCCTAGCCATGTTTCTATGGATGGTTGGAGGACCACAGTCATTTAGCCAAGTTGAGAACCAGTTTAGTCGTTCAACCGAAACAATTCATAGAAAGTTTCACATGGTTTTGAATTGCTTGAACAAGTTGGGTAAGGATAACATAAAGCCAGTAGATCGAAATTTCAAGGATGTGCATCCAAGACTTCAAGATGCACGCTTTTGGCCCTATTTCAAAGATGCCATTGGCGCTATAGATGGGTCACACATTCCAGTTGAAGTACCTGCAGAAGAGACGGTTAACCATACAAGAAGGCATGGTTACACATCACAGAATATTCTGGCGATATGTGACTTCGATTTGAGATTCACCTTTGTTGTTGCTGGATGGCCTGGTTCGGCGCATGATACACTCATCCTACAACGCGCCATTGAGAAGTATCCAATACAGTTTCCGACCCCTCCTGGTGGTAATTTTCTATATCTTTGTCTACATGGTACACACATAGTTACAAATGCATTGTCATTGATGCTTGATTTTTTTCGTTCATGTGCAGATACATATTACCTTGTTGATTCTGGTTATCCAAATAGAAAAGGGTTCTTAGCTCCTTACAAGCAGAACACATACCATATACCAGATTTTCGTCGAGAAGGGAGACCAACAAATAGGGAAGAGATTTTCAACTATTTGCACTCATCGCTCCGAAATGCTATTGAGCGTGTCTTAGGTATATTGAAAAACAAGTGGCGCATATTGAAGTATATTCCTTCTTACGGTCTGGTTACTCAGAAAAGAATTATTCTGACTTGCATAGCGCTTCACAATTTCATTAGAGACTCCAACTTACGCGACAAGCAGTTTGATCGGTGTGATGCAGATGAGGACTACATTCCTAAGGTCCAAAGGCAATCGGTAAAATCTTCCGGTGATACTGCTCCGAGTGGACTACACACAGTAGACATGAACTCAACGCGTGATCGCATTGCTACTGCATTATACAATGCTAGAAGAAGATGATCAGTTTGTTTGGTGTGGATGTTTCTATGTTTATTATGCGACTATCTTTATTTGTTTAATGGTTGGATATGTATTTTGTACAAACCAATATGTGACATATGATATGTAATAATCACATATGTGTTTATGCACTTCAATAGTAAAGTTTACGTGTTATATTAATTACAGGGACATTACAGACAATTCTTTAGCATACAGCTAGACAGCCAGCCAAGTTGCCAAATAGTCAAACTCAGAGAAGTAGCTTTTTCTGGACAGCAGCTTTCCATGCACAGCTGCTCAGCCAGCCAGAGCCATCCAGCCATAGCCCAAACAAACAGACCCTTAACTACTCTCTGGTTGAACATGAAGGGTTTCGCAGCATAGTAAATAAAAATTTCTACGGATGCGAACGAGAAAGCCAAGATCTAATCTAGGAGATGCAATCAACGAGAGGGATAGATGAGATCTTCATACACTTGAAGAAATCGCATAGCGGAAACGTTCAACAGAACATGGGTGATGTAGTCGAACTAGCCTTCTCCTCCTCGCGATCCGATCCGATCCAACTCCGCAAGTGGCGGCGCCTCCGAGAGATGCACACGTACGGTGCCGCGACGTCTCCTCCTTCCTCGGTCCAGCAAGTGGGGTGGAGAGATAGATTGGATCTACAGCACGATGGCATGGTGCAATGGTGGAGAGTTTCTGCGGCAGGGCTTCACCTACGCGCAGTCGGGAGAGAGAGAGAGGTGGAGGGCAGCAGGACGGCGGCTAGGGTTGAAGGAGAGGGAGAGAGGGGTGCGCCCCTGCCCAGCTTATATAGGGGGCTGGCCGGCCCCCTTGGCCCCTCCTCCAAGCCCTAGGGCGGCGGCCCCAAGGGTTGGAGTGGGGGGCAAGTTTCCCCCTCCTTCTAGAAGGGTTCCTAGGGTTTCCCCTAGGGTTTTGGCCGGCTGGGCCTATGGGGCCTTGTTCCCCTGGCCCAAAGAGGCCAGGGCACTCCCTCGTAGGCCCACGTACCCCTCCGACAAGTGGGTCCACGTTGGTCCCACTCCGGAAGCTTCTAGAACCTTCCGGTACAATACCGAATACTCCGAAACGATTCCGAAATCCAAAAACTGCTTTCCTTTATATGAATCTTATTCTCCGGACCATTCCGGAACCTCTCGTGATGTCCTAGATCTCATCCGAGACTCCGAACAAAAAATCATAAACTAATTATCCATTCTATCCTAGCGTCGAGGCACGTTAAGTGTGTGACCCTACGGGTTCGGGAATATGCAGACATGATCTTTTATCAATAATCAACAGCGGGATCTGGAAACCCATATTTACTCCCATGTATTCATCAATGATCATATCGGATGAACCACGATGCCAGGATTCAATTAATCCCATATATATATTCCCTTCGTCACGCGATATTTTACTTGCCCGAGATTCGATCGTTGGTATCGGCATACCTAGTTCAATCTCGTTCACGGCAAGTACTTTACTCGTTCTGTAATCCGATATCACTTTGTGATTAACTCCTTAACCACGTTCTTGAAAGCGGTGTTGATATCGATTACCGAGTGGGCCCGAAGTATATCTCTCCGACTCGGGAGTGACAAATTCCATCTCAATACATACAACCCAACAAGTACTTTCCGGTCACCCGAGAGACACCTTTATGATCACCCTCACATAGGATGATGTTTTATGACCTCAAAGCTTTCTTCCGATACCAGGGAGTTGCATTATCTCATGGTCTAAGGAATACAATATTTGACATAAGAAAAAGCTTCGCGAAGATGAACATGATGACACGATCTAATTGCTCTGCTTGATTTGGGTCTGTCCATCATATCATTCTCCTAATGACATGATCTCATTATTAATTGAAAACTCATGTCTATGGTTAGGAAACCTTAACCATCATTAATCAATGAGCTAGTCCATAGAGTCATACTAGGGACACAGTGTTGTTCATAAACCACACAAGTATCAAAGTTTCCGCTTAATACAATTCTAGCATGGAATATAAACTTTATCATGAACAAGGATTATAACAATAACATCTTTATTATTGCCTCTAGGTCATAATTCCAACAGTCTCCCACTTGCACTAGAGTCAATAATCTAGTTTACATCTGGCAACAATTTAACACCCATGGCATTAAGGTGGTGATCATGTTTTTCTCGTGGAAGAGGTTTAGTCAACGGATCTGCGACATTCAGATCCGTATGTACTTTGCTAATCTTCAGATCTCCATCTATTATATAATCTTGAATGATATGAAACCGACAGATGATGTTCTTGGTCTTTGGATGATATCTTGGTTCCTTAGCCAGTGCTATGGCGCCAGTGTTATCACACAATATCTCCAGTGGATCCAAGGCACTTGGAACCACACCAAGCTCAGTGATGAAGTTCCCGATCCAAACTCCTTCACTTGACGCTTCTGCAGTAGCCATGTATTCCGATTCTACTATAGATCCCTCGATCACGCTTTGCTTGCAGCTTCTCCAGCTCACAGCTCCTCCATTCAAAATATAAACGTATCCTGTCTGAGATTTAGAATCATCCGGGTCGGTGTCGAAACTAGCGTCGACGTAACCTTTTACGACGAGCTTCTCATCACCGTAGCCGGACACTGAGCCTTGCTCAATATCTTACCTGACAACATGGGCAATGAACCTTTCTTTGCTTTATCCATTCTGAACCTTTTTAGAACTTTGTCTAGGTATGTACGTTGGCTTAAAGCTATTAGGCGTGTTTGTCTATCTCTATAGATTTTGATGCCTCATATAAGCAGCTTATCCTATGTCTTTCATTGAAAAACATTTGTTCAAATAACTCTTCACATCGTTAAGCATACCAATGTCATTTCTAATAATCAATATGTCATCCACATATAGTACTAAAAATGTCACTGAGCTCCCACTCGCTTTCTTGTAGATACAAGCTTCATAGCAATTTGGAACAAATCCAAGGCTCTTGATCACTTGATCAAAATGAAGGTTCCAACTCCGAGATGCTTGCTTCAGTACATAAATGGAACGCTGAAGTTTGCACACCTTATCAGCATCCTTAGGATCGACAAAACCTTCGGGCTGCATCATATACAACTCTTCATCAATGTTGCCATTGAGGAACATAGTCTTGACATCCATCTGCCATATTTCATAATCATGAAACGCATCAATTGCTAATAAAATCCGAATGGACTTAAACATCGCTACGGGAGAGAAAGTCTCATCGTAGTCAACACCTTGAACTTGTCGAAAACCTTTCGCGACAAGCCGAGCTTTATAGACAGTAACATTACCATCCGCGTCCATTTTCTTCTTGAAAATCCATTTGCACTCAACGGCCTTTCGGTCGCTAGGAAGGTCCACCAAAGTCCATACTTGGTTTTCGCTCATGGATCCAATTCGGATTTCATGGCCTCTAGCCATTTCTCAGAGTCTGGGCTCATCATTGCTTCCTCATAGTTCGCAGGTTCACTGTTGTCTACTAACAAGACAGTTAAGACAGGGTTGCCGTACCATTCAGGAGGGGCACGTGACCTTGTCGACCTGCGACGTTCAGCAACAGCATCGTTCGAAGTTTCATGATCCTCATCATTAGCTTCCTCTCTTGTTGGTGTAGACGGCACAGGAACAATTTCAGGTGCTGCGCTACTCTCCAACTCGAGAGAAGGTTCAATAACCTCGTCTAGCTCTACCTTCCTCCCACTCACTTCTTTCGAGAGAAACTACTTCTCAAGAAAGGATCTGTTCTTTGCGACAAACACTTTTCCTTCGGATCTGTGGTAGAAGGTATACCCAATCGTTTTCTTAGGGTATCCTATGAAGACGCATTTCTCCGCTTTGGGTTCGAGCTTGTCCGGCATCAACTTCTTGACGTAAGCTTCGCATCCCCAAACTTTAAGAAACGACAACTTAGGTTTAGCACCAAACCACAGTTCATACGGTGTCGTCTCAACGGATTTAGATGGTTCCCTATTTAAAGTAAATGCAGCGGTTTCTAATGCATAACCCCAAAATGATAACGACAAATCTGTAAGAGACATCATTGATCACACCATATCTAATAGAGTTCGATTCCGGCGTTCAGACACACCATTGCGCTATGGTGTCCCGGGTGGCGTGAGTTGCGAAACGATTCCGCTTTTCTTTAAGATGCTTGAGAAAATCATAACTCAAATATTCACCTCCACAATCAGATCGTATAAATTTAATTTTCCTGTTACGATGGTTTTCCACTTCGTTCTGAAATTCTTTGAACTTTTCAAACGTTTCAAATTTATGTTTCATTAAATAGATATACCCATATCTACTTAAGTCATCAGTAAAAGTGTGAAAATAGTGATATCCACCGCGCGTCGAAACACTCATTGGTCCGCATACATCGGTATGTATGATTTCCAACAAGTCCGTTGCTCGCTCCATTATTTCGGAGAACGGGGTTTTGATCATCTTGCCCATGAGGCACGGCTCGCACGTGTGAAATGATTCAAAATCAAGAGACTCTAAAAGTCCATTAGAATGGAGTTTCTTCATGCGTTTTACACCAATATGACCTAGACGGCAGTGCCACAACTAAGTCGAATTATCACTATCTACTTTGCATCTCTTAGCCTCAATGTTATGGATGTGTGTTTCATTGCTTTCGAGATTCAGAAGAAATAAACCATTCATAGCAGGTGCATGACCATAAAAGATGTTACTCATATAAATAGAACAACCATTATTCTCCGATTTAAATGAATAACCATCTTTTAATAAACACGATCCAGATATAATGTTCATGCTCAACGCAGTCACATAATAAGACTTATTAAGGTTTAAAACTAATCCCGAAGGTAAAACTAAGGAGAGCGTGCCGACGGCCATCACATCAACTCTTGATCCGTTGCCAACGCGCATCGTCACCTCATCCCTTGCTAGCCGCCGTCTATTCCGTAGCTCCTGTTTCGAGTTACAAATATTAGCAACTGAATCAGTATCTAATACCCAGGCACTACAACGAGCGCTAGTAAGTTAAACATCAATAACATGTATATCAAATATACCTTTAATGGTGCCAGCCTTGTTGTCCGCTAGGTACTTCGGATAGTTGCGCTTCCAGTGACCCTTGTCCTTGCAATAGAAGCACTCAGTGTCCGGCTTAGGTCCAGACTTGAGCTTCTTCTCAGCAGGGGCAACGCACTTGCCGCTGCCTTTCTTGAAGGATTTAGTTGCACCCTTACCTTTCTTAAAGCTAGGGGTCTTGTTGACCATCAACACATGATTATCTTTCTTGATGTCCACCTCTGCAGCTTTCAGCTTAGCGAAGAGATCGGTGATCGTATCCGTGGAACCAATCTGATTGTGAGTAACTAGAAAACCTTTGTAGCTAGGAGGGAGTGATTGCAGAACTCTGTCAATCTTGAGATCTTCTGGAATCTTGCAGTCCAGTTGCTCAAGGCGTTGAGTGTAGCCCGACATCTTAATGGTGTGCTCACTAGCGGAACTCCCTTCCTCCATCTTGCAGTTAAAGAACTTCTCAGAGATCTCATATCTCTCAGAACGGGCCTGAGTCTGAAACATGGTTTTCAGTTCCTCAAGTATCTCAAAGGGACCGGCGTACTCCTCAAAACGATTTTGAAGGTCTGATTCCATAGAAAATAACATGGTACTCTTAATCACTCCATAATCATCTTTGCGCGACTGATAAACAACTTTTTAATCAGCCGGCACATCTATAGCAGGGGCGTCACCTAGCGATTTCTCAAGGACATGGTCCTTTTGTCCGCCATCGAGAATGATTCTCAGATTGCGGAACCAGTTAGTGAAGTTAGACCCATTGTTCTTAAGCTTTTCTTTCTCAGCAAAAACGTTGAAGTTGAAGTTGGACTTAGCCATTTGATCTACAAAATTTGCAAGTACAATTTAGACTATGTTCATGATAACTAGTTCAACTTAATCAAATTACTAGATGAACTCCCACTAAATTCAACATCCCTCAGGTTGTTTAGTGAACACGATCCAAATTCACCACACCTAATTCGATCTTCACGAGAAGAGATGTGGTTTCAATGGTGGACAACAAAGTGTCGATAATATCATTCATATGACTCATGCTTAACCTTTCGGTTCGTGTGTTCCGAGGCCATGTCTGTACATGCTAGGCTTGTCAAGTCAAACCCAAGTATTTTCGTGTGTGCAAAACTGGCTTGCACCCGTTGTATGGGAACGTAGAATTTATAGCACCCGATCATCACGAGGTGCTTGAACACGACAAACTTTCGCAACGGTGCATACATGGGGAGAACACAATTTTATCTTGATCTTTAAGTGAGGAATCATCTTATAATGCTACCGTCGCGATCTAAGCATAATAAGATACATAAAAGGATAAACATCACATGCATATAATGTTATGTGACATGGTATAGCCAATCTTCGCGTAATGATCTCCATCTTGTGCGCGCCCCGCATGATCTCCATCACTCCACCATGATTGCCTCCATATGGCTCCTACAACAATAGCAACTAGAACTATTGCTAACTACTTGGCGATAAGGTGAAGCTATTACATGGCGTATAAGAAGTTGACACACAGGTCATACACAATTATAAAGACAACCATATGGCTCCTTCCGGTTGTGTACTCATCGACATGCAAGTCGTGAAATATTACAAAACATGATCATTGCATACAACATACACATCACATCTTGGGCCATACCACATCACAAAACACTCCCTACAAAAACAAGTTAGACGCCTCTACTTTGTTGTTACATGTTTTATGTGGCTTATGGGAGTAATAAGCTAAGAACGATTCTTACCTACGGAAAGCCACAATGGTGATATTATGGTTGCCAACATCCGGTGTAAATCCCATGACTACTATAGTGAGATAAACTGGCATCCACCAGCCGCATGTGTGGAACAAGCCACACGTCAAGTGTGGAGCCGGTCTCGCGAACGAGGTCGCGTAAAGTTGGCCTGGACCGCTTCGATCTCACTATCCCGCATCATAAGAAGTACACAACAAGAGGCTTGCAACAGAAAACATCAACGCCCGCAACAAGCATGTTGCGTTCTACTCGTGAAACACATCTACGCATAGATCTAGCTCTGATACCACTTAAGGGTTTCGCAGCATAGTAAATCAAAAAAATTCTACGGATGCGAACGGGAAAGCCAAGATCTAATCTAGGAGATGCAATCAACGAGAGGGATAGATGATATCTTCATACCCTTGAATAAATCGCACAGCGGAAACGTTCAACAGAACATGGGTGATGTAGTCGAACTAGCCTTCTCCTCCTCGCGATCCGATCCGATCCAACGCCGCAAGTGGCGGCGCCTCCGAGAGATGCACACGTACGGTGCCGCAACGTTCCTCCTTCCTCGGTCCAGAAAGAGGGGTGGAGAGATAGATTGGATCTACAGCACGACGGCATGGTGCAATGGTGGAGAGTTTCTGTGGCAGGGCTTCGCCTATGCACAGTCGGGAGAGAGAGAGAGAGAGGTGGAGGGAAGAAGGACGGCGGCTATGTTTGAAGGAGAGGGGGGAGGGGTGCGCCCCTGACCACCTTATATATGGGGCTAGCCGGCCCCCTTGGCCCCTCCTCCAAGCCCTAGGGCGGAGGCCCCAAGGGTTGGAGTGGGGGGCAAGTTTCCCCCTCCTTCTAGAAGGGTTCCTAGGGTTTCCCCTACGGTTTTGGACGGCTGGGCCTATGGGGCCTTGTGCCCCTGGACTAAAGCGGCCAGGGCACTCCCTCGTAGGCCCACGTACTCCTCCGATAAGTGGGGCCACGTTGGTCCCACTCCGGAAGCTTCCAGAACCTTCTGGTACAATACCGAATACTCCGAAACGATTCCGAAATCCAAAAATTGCTTTCCTTTATATGAATCTTATTCTCTGGACCATTCCGGAACCTCTAGTGATGTCCTGGATCTCATCCGAGACTCCGAACAAAAACTCATAAACCAATTATCCAATCTATCCTAGCGACAAGGCACGTTAAGTGTGTGACCCTACGGGTTCGAGAATATGCAGAAATGATCTTTTATCAATAATCAACAGCGGGATTTGGAAACCCATATTGAGTCCCACATATTCATCGATGATCATATCGGATGAACCACGATGCCAGGATTCAATTAATCCCATGTATATATTCCCTTTGTCACGCGATATTTTACTTGCCCGAGATTGGATCGTTGGTATCGACATACCTAGTTCAATCTCGTTCACGGCAAGTACTTTACTCGTTCCGTAATCTGATATCACTTTGTGATTAACTCCTTAACCACGTGCTTGCAAGCAGTGTTGATATCGATTACCTAGTGGGCCCCAAGTATATCTCTCCGACTCGGGAGGGACAAATTCCATCTCGATACATACAACCCAACAAGTACTTTCCGATCACTTGAGAGACACCTTTATGATCACCCTCACATAGGATGACGTTTGATGACCTCAAATATTTCTTCCGATACCAGGGAGTTGCATTATCTCATGGTCTAAGGAATACAATATTTGACATAAGAAAAAGCTTCGCACAGATGAACACGATGACACGATCTTGCTCTGCTTGATTTTGGTCTGTCCATCATATCATTCTCCTAATGACATGATCTCATTATTAATCGATAACTCATGTCTATGGTTAGGAAACCTTAACCATCATTAATCAATGAGCTAGTCCATAGAGGCGTACTAGGGACACGGTGTTGTTCATAAACCACACAAGTATCAAAGTTTCCGCTTAATACAATTCTATAATGGAATATAAACTTTATCATGAACAAGAATTATAACAATAACATCTTTATTATTGCCTCTAGGGCATAATTCCAACAGAACACTCTAATCATTTGTAGGGCTATAACAGCACACCTCAAAGTCCGCCTTCCCCAATCTAGATAACCCCACACTGTCACCTTGAGTGCTAGATGGTTCCAACAAACACTAAAATTTCATAGAGACATCCAACTCCAAATATAACTCATAAAAAATATTCAATCTAGCCAAAGAGCCACATGGTATGCACGTTATCACTTTCACACACGTGGGGAAAAACATAGATCTATTAAAGCACAAAGAGTATTTATGTAGACTCAAACCTAAGTGCCACCACGGCGTGCACGCTGTCACTTTCACACACATGGGGAGAGCAGAGATCTAATGAAGCACTTGAGTAGCAAGGTAGATCTACTTGATTACAAAGCTCATGACCACAACAAGATCATGCATAGTGAGAGAGATGAACACATAGCTACCAGTAGAGCCCTTAGCCTCGAGGAAGAACTACTCCCTCCTTATCATGGGAATCAGCAACGGTGATGAAGATGGCGATGGAGATCGATGGAGATAGCTCCGGGGGCACTTCCCCGTCCTGGCAGGGTGCCGGAACAGAGACTTTCTGTCCCTCGAATCTCCCCTTCGGTGGCGGTGGCGCTACAGAGGTTTTTGTGGATTTCTTCTGGATTCTTTAGGGTTTTCCTATCAGAGGCTTCTTATAGACGCATGAATCAAGGTTGGTGGGGTTCAGGGGGGCCACACCCCCTCCAGGCGCCTCCAGGGCTTGCTCGCACCTAGGGGGGTTGGCCCCCCTCTGGCTCTGCTTCATGGTTCCGTGTTGCTTCGGGAAAATAATAACTTTGGATTTTGTCCCGTCCAATTCCGAGAATATTGATTTTCTGCCTTTATGGAACTAAAACAGAAGAAAACAGGCAACTGGCACTGTGGAAACTTGTTAATAGGTTAGCTCCAGAAAATATATAAAAACACGTCAAAGTATAGACAAAGAAAAGAAAAGTAGATACAAAACAAGCATGGAGCATCAAAAATTATAGATACGTTTCCGACGTATCAGTCGACAAATTCACAAAGTGGGTGGAGGCCAAGACAGTTCGCAAGTGCGACGGGAAGACCGTCGCCAAGTTCCTACGCGAGATCATCTATTGCTACGGGTTCCCGCACAGCATCATCACGGACAACGACACCAACTTCGCCAAGGAGGCCATGGCCGAATTCTGCGAGGAGCACAACATACGACTTGACCTCACCTCAGTTTCCCGCCCGGAGTCCAACGACTAGGCAGAACGCGCCAACCAGAGCATCCTCCACGGACTGAAGCCATGACTACAAGTCCCCCTCGAGCGAACCCCGGGGTTCTAGGTCGAAGAACTCCCCTCTATCATCTGGGGCATCCGCACCTCCATTAACATGTCGACCGGCTTCACCCCCTTATTCATGGTGTACGGCGCTGAAGCCGTTATTCCGACCGACCTCGAGCATGACTCACCTGGAGTTGTCAACTATGCGGAGGCCGACAATGAGCTCGCACGCCAAGATGGAGTCGACCAGCTCGACAAAGCACACGACCTAGCTCGCTCCCGCACCGCCATCTACCAGCAAGGACTCCACCGCTACCACAGCCGTTGAGTCCGAACTCACACCTTCTAGGAAGGCGACCTAGTCCTCCGGCTGATCCAGGACAAGAAGGGCATGCACAAGCTCTCCCCCCATCGGAGGGACCATTCGCCATAGGGCGAGTCCTGGGCAACGACGCCTACTACCTCATCGATGTCCGAGGCAACGTACAGCTCGACGTCAATTGTCCATGGAATGTAAACCTCCTAAGGAAGTTCTACACATAGAACTCCAACATGTACTCCCCTAGATATGAAATAAAGAAGATCGATTCGCTCAAACTATGCCCACTCTCCATATCTTGTGCCACTCGCACTCGTAAAAACAGCGACACGCTAACCGCGGAAGTCAACCCTTGGTTCGTGACCGGCATGGCTAAGTAGTGCGATACAAGGGCACCGATAAAATTCGGGCCTTGTGTCGTCCACGAAAACGCCAACCCGGAGCCCCATTGGAGTCGCCTCGCTCGACTGGCCTACTGGGCCAAGACAACCGCACTCGCTTCCCACAGCGACCCAGTCCTCCACATCCTTGCCGCAGCGACTCGAACGGTTAAGTATCACGCTCGGGGACTGACGCCAGTCCAAATCCACGCGGCCAGGGAAAACACCAAGTATGACAGCGTGTCCAGGACTCATCACGCGACTATTCTCCGAGTCAGGTGGAGAGACGCGCCAAGTACAACACGCCTCATCCTGTAACACCCTCAGAATTGTCCCTATGCAAGTTTTAGCGGAACCCGCCAAACCCGCATAGAAACGATTCAAAGGTGCCCACCAGGCACTTTCATGCGGGTGGAAAACGAAGTAATAACATTACACAACAGTCCTTGATGGGACCCACAGAACAGATATATATAACAGCGACTCAATGAGTCAAGAATACAAATATAATATACAAAGATCCAAATCACCTTGAAAACGATAGAGTGTCCCGCTACGGACAAGATGTAAATGGGGCTAAGAGCCCTGAAGAATAACCAATAGCGTCCATAACCCTGCCCAGGCCAAGCCGGAAGGGTAACCCTGCTAACGACGCCAATCTCATAACCTGCTTAAACAAAAGGGGTGCCGACAAAGGGCAAAGGAAAAAGAGGAGCGTCAAGATTAAGGCCAAGACACATGAGGCTAGAATTCGGCGGTCCTCGCCTACATAGGTATGGTGGACTGAAGCGGCAGCGGCAGCATGCGCTAAACAACCTATAGAGACTCGGTACAACTAGCGGTTATCAGAGAGGGGTAAGAAAGACCTATTCGGAACCAACCTGATGCTACCATCAAACAAACCCATCCTGGTGTTTCCCCCTCGAAACCAAACGAGGAAGTCAACCGAGGAACTCACACCGTTGGCAGTTTTATTTATTCAGTTATCGTTGCAGTAATTACTAGTCAGGTATAGATAATCATCCTGATAAAATAAGCAAAGGCACTTTTAGTTAACCATTCCGTTGTAGTTGCGACACTTACTAGTCAATACAATTAGCATGAGATATCCCAAAAACCCAGCAGTTGTTGGTACTTCTATTTAGCCGTTCCGTTGTAGTGAAGCTGATTACTAGTCATATCGGATGCAAGTCAAATTATAACAGTAAACTTTAGTTATAGTTGTCTATGCTCAAGCACTGTGCTCCAAGTCGTCCATAACCGCGGACACGGCTTCTCGAAAAGATTTAACCCTGCAGGGGTGCACCAAAGTATCCACAAGCACTTCGACCCTTTTTGCCAGATCAGTTAACCTACACCCATCGGTATGTTGGCGGGGCCTAAGTCATGACGTTCCCAGACCCAAAGCAAGCACGGGGGGGCCACCCCACTAAGTACACCCGCAAAGAAGTCGACCGGTCTCCGAGACGTACTTAGGGTTTGCGTCAGTGGCTGTAAACGACAGAAAATCCCAAAACTAGGACTGTCGATACCGCGAAAACACTCCGCTTCCTAAACAGTACAGTGTGCTCCTCGCACAATCGTAAATAAAGCAGTAAAGCATGGCATAGGTACAGGATAGTAAATAAAACCTCAAACTAGTTTGTGGCCCCCAGTACAATACTTTGAAATCAGGTACTAATCAATGGGGGGCCCATATCTCCCCACCTGTGGTTAGCGCGCTCGATCTCGGAACAGGTGTCAAAGAACTCGGGGTCCTACGGGACACAAGTGGGCGGTCAGAAACCAGATATTATCTATCACCCACCGATGCCTCTGCTTACTTACTTCAATTTTAGTTGTTAAACAGTAATTAAAGTGAACGATAAGTAAAACCATGATCATCTCCAACATTGAACATGCGGCACTTCTCCAACAACTGTGGTACTTGACGACACGCGAAAACACTTGAGCAAGCGGCTACGACGCGCGGGTCCAACTATCTACCAAACAACAGGTAATAGGATGTGTCCAAGGCTATATATGGCTGCAAGGGATATAACGGGTACGAAAACTAGAGCATCGCAACTCAGATAGCAAAGATCAACAGGAGGGAATAAATACTATAAAAGTAAGATAGGTAGAAAGGGGGAGATGCTCTTTGAAAACATTGTCGAAGGTTCAACCAAGTTCGGTAAGCTCACATCAACTCAACGGCCTTATCCGCGAAGAAGCAAAACACTAGAAGAAACACCGGATGCAATATTTAATACAACGGCAGAAGATCGACATGATGCATGTATGATGTATGACAAGGCAGAAGTGCGATGCAATTAGGCGAGATTAAGCGTAACCGGGGTCCCGACAATTAATTAAACGGTTCAAGTGAATTAGCTACCCTGCAATTTAAATGTTGTTTTAACATGGCAAAATAAGTTACCGGTTCACTACACAAATTTAAATAAGGCCAATATGAGACTAGATTTGCCCGCATATGGGCCCATATTTAATTATTAGGTGAATCGGCATAAGGCCCCCAAACCACAGACAAGGATGCATGCATGAACAATTATTATGCGACAAGTTGTATTATGTTATAAAATAGAGTTTCAGGAAGGGGTTCACACATTAGAGGGCCTCGACGAACTTGAGGTTCCGGGGTTCGGGGTCGGTCTCCGGGGTCCAGGGTCCGACGGGATCGGGTGCGGATCCGGGCTACTGGGTCCGAGATGAAGATCTTGGCGTTCGGCGTCCTCGGGCATCGGATCTGGGGGGAAGTACTTGTCGCATCTACCGTCTTCGGGTTTGCTTCAATCGGATCCATGACGGAGTACTTGGCGTCCGGCGGTAGATCTTGTCGATTCCACTCCAACGGCCTTGTTGTTCTGTGGCGAAGATCATGGGGTCACCGGGGTCCAAGAAGAAGATCTTGGGGGTGGACATCGCCGTCTTCGGGTTCTTTGGGTTTTCCATGTGGCGGTCTTGAACTGGCCTTCGGATTCCACGTGGACGTTTTTGGCGTTCCCTTGCAGAGTACTTGTCGTCCGTGAAGGAGAACTTGCTGGTCCAAGACGAGGATCGACCTTCGGGTATGGGGTCTCGGCCTCGGTAGATCTTGTAAGACGCAGAGCCCCCTGGATGAAGAGTATCTGACCGACACATACAAGCCCAACATGGCACCAAAATAGTAGCACATGGACTTGCACGCCGCAAGGAACAGCTGGAACCACGCGTGCACACCTAGGTAGCACCGACTGAAGCCGTGCTTCACAAAAACTGGCCATCAGAGGGCACGAGGGCGCCAGGGGGCGAGGCTCGCCGGCGATCGGACTGGCCCGTGGACGGCGGATCTTGCGACGGCCGGAGGGTGGCAAGATCTTGCCAGTCGAGGTGGCCCCGAGGCGAGGCCAGCGGTGGTTAGGCGGGCCGCCGGGACGGCGTGGCTCATGGCGGCGAGGAGGAGCCGGGAGGCGGCCGGCGGAGCGGCTCGAGGAGGGCCTTGCGGGGCCGGCGAGGTCGGGCTGGGAGGAGGGTGAGGGGAGGCGCAGAGGCGGGATGCCCGGCGGCAGGCTCAGGGAGGGGACGGGGCTGAGCGGAGGTGGCTTGAGCACGCCCAGCTAGCTAGCCAGCGGCGTTGCAGGGATGCGGTGGCCTGCACGGGTGGGCTCGGACTCGAGCGGGCGGTGGCGGTCTCATGGGTCGGGAAGCGGGTGGCAGAGGCGGATCGCTGGCGGCGTGGTTGGGCGGTCGGGCCGGGTGGGCGAGCGGAGGAGGCGAGGCGGGGCGGCGGTGGAAGGTGGGGTCCGGTGGCGGCGCATGCAGCGGAGGAGGCGCCTCGGCGCTGGGGATCCAAGACGGGAGAGAGAGGGGGTTGGGAGAGAAGGAGGTGGGACCAGGGGTGGGGTTCGGTGCGGGGCCGGGTCGGGCAGGTGGGAGGCTGGGTTGGTGGGGTGGGCGCTGGGCAGAGGGAGAGAGAGGGACTGTGTGGGGTGGGTGTGTGCTATGTGGTTTGTGTGTGGTGGGTAGAGGGGCTGGCCAGGTGGCGGGCTGCGATTGGGTAGAGGAAGGAAAGAAGGTGAGGTGGCTACATGCTATTGGGTGGGGTGAGGTGGAGGGGTTGTGGGTAGATTAGGTTGGGTAGCTTTAGGATTATGGGTGGACCGTTTAAATTCCTGGGGGTGGTCGTTCGGGTCGAATCGGCCCGTTCGACTGCCCCCACTAAAAATAATTAAATGTTTTATTTATTTAAAACAGGGCCTTTGCAACCCGATAACCGACAAAACAAATAATCCGGAGACCCGGGTTTGGGTTTGAACAAAGACGGGGCGTTTAGAAAACAAAAAAATAGGTTTTTCCGCAATTAGTTTTATGCAAGCAAATGCAAGATGATGACGATGCTCAAATGCAATGTGGCATGATGACATGAGCATGCGGTCATGATGATGCAATGCACAAAAACAACACGATTTTCTAGTAGTAGTTTTTGCGGGATGCCACAATTCGACACCACTAACAATGGATCTCGCCCTCGAGATCCGCCTCATGGTACCGGAAGGAAGGTCGGCGAACTGCGTCTTCTCGCTTCGTGTAGATCCTCGCGACACCACTAACAAGAGGTCTTTGTCCGTGATCATCGAGATAACACTCCGGAAACAAAAGGTCGAAGGTAGAGGCATGAACAAATAAAGCCACCTCTAGCTTCCGTGGACGGAGTAAAACTGCTGGATCCACGGATTCGACGTACAAGAGCGAATGATAAGAGTAGTGGTATGCTAGCTACTCCATCCCGCACTCAAACCATTACTCTGCACATGAATAGGCGGATTATGCAACCAACTCTCGGAGTTAGACTGAAGATCTCGACAAGCGAGGTTCAGAAAGAAAGGAGTGATGCAGACTCTGCATCGGATCTGGCGTAGATGATGTCGTCGCGTCGGAAAACACTGGAAGGCACAAACAAAGAACAAAGGAGGGTACCACAGAAGACGGATTCCTCAGGCAGCATGAACACCGGATGGTAGAACACCGTTATCAAAGAAGGAAGCGAAACCCTAAAGGTACTACGGAAACCCAACCGCGAGAAATCCTGGACTCGAAGAGGAAGAGGAGAGCGGATTCAAAACACGTAGAGGTAAGAGGAGAATATCAGAGGGGTAAGGAGTAAAAGCAGACCTAACCAGATCTATCCGACCGATTTTTGCAAAATAGTTTTGACACTCTACCACGGCCGTTAGCTAGGTTATCCTACAGGCTGGACTTGTGGGGTATCGCAACTGCTGAGCTCTGATACCACTCTGTAACACCCTCAGAATCGTCCCTATGCAAGTTTTAGTGGAACCCGCCAAACCCGCATAGAAACGATTCAAAGGTGCCCACCAGGCACTTTCGTGCGGGTGGAAAACGAAGTAATAACATTACACAACAGTCCTCGATGGGACCCATGAGCAGATATATATATGACTCAATGAGTCAAGAATACAGATATAATATACAAAGATCCAAATCACCTTGAAAACGGTAGAGTGTCCCGCTACGGACAAGATGCAAATGGGGCTAAGAGCCCTGAAGAATAACCAATGGAGTCCATAACCCTGCCCAAGCCGGAAGGGTAACCACTAACGACGTCGATCTCAAAACCTGCTTAAACAAAAGGGGTGCCGACAAAGGGCAAAGGAAAAAAGAGGAGCGTCAGTACTGAGGCCAGTACACGGCGAGGCTAGAATTCGGTGGTCCTCGCCTACATAGGTATGGTGGACTGAAGCGGCAGCGGCAACATGCGCTAAACAAACTATGGAGACTCGATACAACTAGAGGTTATCGAGAGGGTAAGAAAGACCTATTTGGAACCAACGATGCTACCATCAAACAAACCCATCCTGGTGTTTCCCCTCGAAACGAGGAAGTCAACCGAGGAACTCACACCGTTGGCGCTTTATTTATTCGATTATCGTTGCGGAATTACTAGTCAGGTATAGATAATCATCCTGATAAAATAAGCAGTGGGCACTTTTAGTTAACCATTCCGTTGTAGTTGCGACACTTACTAGTCAATACAATTAGCATGAGATATCCCAAAAACCCAGCAGTTGTTGGTACTTTTATTTAGCCGTTCCGTTGTAGTGAAGCTGATTACTAGTCATATCGGATGCAAGTCAAATTATAACAGTAAACTTTAGTTATAGTTGTCTATGATCAAGCACTGTGCTCCAAGTCGTCCATAACCGCGGACACGGCTTCTCGAAAAGATTTAACCCTGCAGGGGTGCACCAAAGTATCCACAAGCACTTCGACCCTTTTTGCCAGATCAGTTAACATACACCCATCGGTATGTCGGCGGGGCCTAAGTCATGACGTTCCCAGACCCAAAGCAAGCACGGGGGGGGGGGGCACCCCACTAAGTACACCCGCAACGAAGTCGGCCGGTCTCCGAGACGGACTTAGGGTTTGCGTCAGTGGCTGTAAACAATAGCAAATCACAAAACTGGGACTGTCGATACCGCGAAAACACTCCGCTTCCTAAACAGTACAGTGTGCTCCTCGCACAATCGTAAATAAAGCAGTAAAGCATGGCATAGGTACAGGATAGTAAATAAAACCTCAAACTAGTTTGTGGCCCCCAGTACAATACTTTGAAATCAGGTACTAATCAATGGGGGGCCCATATCTCCCCACCTGTGGTTAGCGCGCTCGATCTCGGAACAGGTGTCAAGAACTCGGGGTCCTACGGGACACAAGTGGGCGGTCGGAAACCAGATATTATCTATCACCCACCGATGCCTCTGCTTACTTACTTCAATTTTAGTTGTTAAACAGTAATTAAAGTGAACGATAAGTAAAACCATGATCATCTCCAACATTGAACATGCGGCACTTCTCCAACAACTGTGGTACTTGACGACACGCGAAAACACTTGAGCAAGCGGCTACGACGCGCGGGTCCAACTATCTACCAAACAACAGGTAATAGGATGTGTCCAAGGCTATATATGGCTGCAAGGGATATAACGGGTACGAAAACTAGAGCATCGCAACTCAGATAGCAAAGATCAACAGGAGGGAATAAATACTATAAAAGTAAGATAGGTAGAAAGGGGGAGATGCTCGCCTGAAAACATTGTCGAAGGTTCAACCGAAGTTCGGTGACTCACATCAACTCAACGGCCTTATCCGCGAAGAAGCAAAACACTAGAAGAAACACCGGATGCAATATTTAATACAACGGCAGAAGATCGGCATGATGCATGTATGATGTATGACAAGGCAGAAGTGCGATGCAATTAGGCCAGATTAAGCGTAACCGGGGTCCCGACAATTAATTAAACGGTTCAAGTGAATTAGCTACCCTGCAATTTAAATGTTGTTTTAACATGGCAAAATAAGTTACCGGTTCGCTACACAAATTTAAATAAGGCCAATATGAGACTATATTTGCCTGCATATGGGCCCATATTTAATTATTAGGTGAATCGGCATAAGGCCCCCAAACCACAGACAAGGATGCATGCATGAACAATTATTATGCGACAAGTTGTATTATGTTATAAAATAGAGTTTCGGGAAGGGGTTCACACATTAGAGGGCCTCGACGAACTTGAGGTTCCAGGGTTCGGGGTCGGTCTCCGGGGTCCAGGGTCCGACGGGATCGGGTGCGGATCCGGGCTACTGGGTCCGAGATGAAGAGCTTGGCGTTTGGCGTCCTCGGGCATCGGATCTGGGGGGAAGTACTTGTCGCATCTACCGTCTTCGGGTTTGCTTCAATCGGATCCATGACGGAGTACTTGGCGTCCGGCGGTAGATCTTGTCGATTCCACTCCAACGGCCTTGTTGTTCTGTGGCGAAGATCATGGGGTCACCGGGGTCCGAGAGGAAGATCTTGGGGGTGGACGCCGCGTCTTGGGTTCTTTGGGTTTTCCATGTGGCGGTCTTGAAGTGGCCTTGATTCCGTGGACGTTTTTGGCGTTCCCTTGCAGAGTACTTGTCGTCCGTGAAGGAGAACTTGCTGGTCCAAGACGAGGATCGACCTTCGGGTATGGGGTCTCGGCCTCGGTAGATCTTGTAAGACGCAGAGCCCCCTGGATGAAGAGGATCGGCCGACATACAAGCCCAACATGGCACCAAAATAGTAGCACATGGACTTGCACGCCGCAAGGAACAGCTGGAACCACGCGTGCACACCTAGGTAGCACCGACTGAAGCCGTGCTTCACAGAAACTGGCCATCAGAGGGCACGAGGGCGCCAGGGGGCGAGGCTCGCCGGCGATCGGACTGCCGTGGGACGGATCTTGCGGCCGGAGGTGGGCAGATCGCCAGTCGAGGTGGCCCCGAGGCGAGGACCGGCGGCGCGGTGGTTGAGCCGACGGGCAGAGCCAGGCGTGGCTGGGCGGCGAGAGAGCCGGAGGAGGCGGCCATGAGCGGCTCGACGGAGGGCCTTGCGGGGCCGACGAGGTTGGGCCTGGAGGAGGGCGAGGGGAGGCGCAGAGGCGGGTTGACCGGCGGCGGGCTCGGGGAGGGGACGTGGCTGAGCGGAGGTGGCCGGAGCACGCGCTGGCGAAGCTTCAGCCGGCGGATGATCGGTGGCCTGCGGGTGGGGCTCGGACTCGAGCGGGGCAGGCGTGCTGGGTCGGGGAAGCGGGCCAGGCCTGGCGTGGTTGGGCGGGGCGGTGCCGGGTTGGAGCGAGGCGAGGCGCGAGGCGGTGGAAGGTGGGGTCCGGCGGTGGCGAGCGCATGCCGAGCGGAGGAGGGCGGCCTCGGCGCCTGGGGAATCCTGCGCACGGGGAGAGAGAGGGGGTTGGGAGAGAAGGAGGTGGGACCAGGGGTGGGGTTCGGTGCGGGGCCGGGTCGGGCAGGTGGGAGGCTGGGTCGGTGGGGTGGGCGCTGGGCAGAGGGAGAGAGAGGGACTGTGTGGGGTGGGTGTGTGCTGTGTGGTGTGTGTGTGGTGGGGAGAGGGGCTGGCCAGGTGGCGGGCTGCGATTGGGTAGAGGAAGGAAAGAAGGTGAGGTGACTACATGCTATTGGGTGGGGTGAGGTGGAGGGGTTGTGGGTAGATTAGGTTGGGTAGCTTTAGGATTATGGGTGGACCGTTTAAATTCCTGGGGGTGGTCGTTCGGGTCGAATCGGCCCGTTCGACTGCCCCCACTAAAAATAATTAAATGTTTTATTTATTTAAAACAGGGCCTTTGCAACCCGATAACCGACAAAACAAATAATCCGGAGACCCGGGATTGGGTTTGAACAAAGACGGGGCGTTTAGAAAACAAAAAATAGGTTTTTCCGCAATTAGTTTTATGCAAGCAAATGCAAGATGATGACGATGCTCAAATGCAATGTGGCATGATGACATGAGCATGCGGTCATGATGATGCAATGCACAAAAACAACGCGATTTTCTAGTAGTGGTTTTTGCGGGATGCCACACATCCTCACCTACCTTCGGCATGCGACTAGAATAGCTAAGTACCACGCTCGGGGACTCGTCCAACCGCCCCCAGTTCGTGCTCGGCAAAACGACTAAGTATAGAGCACCCCTTGGGGTCGCCACGGGACTAGCTTTCCAAGCCACGATGAGTCAACCTCAACTGACTAACAGTATAACAACAAACATACACACAAAACCAAGGTAAACCCCACAAAAGGGCGGACGCGCTCGGGGACTTGCACAACCCAACAATTCATAATCAAAACAACACTGGAAAAATCATGCATGCATTCCTTATGGCAACAAAATGTTGTTCGCTTACAAGGGCAGGCACATTTTCCTTTACAATTAACGCCGCTCGGCAAACTATTCTACTCCACAGGCTTCGATGAAGGGAACCCACGGGTTCGATGGGTACGTCGTCAGAGCGCCCACCATAACCGCTTGGAATGGTTGCTCCACCTTGAAGTCGCGGTTCGCCGGCTCGGGGTCGTTCGGGGCAACAATTGTCTCCTGATACGGAAGAAGATCACCCATCGCCAACACCCGATCGGAGGAGACCGTAGCCTGGTCGGTCAGCTTCAGCACATCGGAGATCTCGACCGCGCCTGTCGATGAAGGGCACCTGTTGGTGATGTCGTCAAGGTCGAAATCGTCAGGGATGTGCGCGAGCCCAAGGCTCAGCACAGTCACAGCCCCACGACGGAAGGCCGACCGCGACATGAACTCCACAACCACCAGAGCCTTCTCCAGGTAGCGCCAGACCTCGGTGAGATCACTAGGGATCACCTCCGTCAGCGAAATCTCTTGAAGGTACGCGCAAATGCAAGTCGTCGACAAAGCGGCAGAGTCCACCAACGCGGTGAGACACTGCCGCGCATCATACTACTACGCTTCAGCTTCATCGTCCAGAATCTTTGCTGCAAAGCACAAGAAGTTCACAATCAAAAGGGAGCAAAGAACGCAAAGGCGGCCCGCGCGCTCGGGGACTCGCCAGAACAGACACAAGTTAACGGAGCTCACCAATCAACGGACGACAGATCCCTGTAACGAAGACCTGCAGACTCGAGAAGTCAGTCTCCCGACGACGAGTGCATCTGACACCTTCCGCTCCTCGGCAGCAGCAGTGACGGCCTCTTTAGCTCTCTCGTCCGCCGAGGTCGCCTCCTCCTTCGCGGCTTTGAGCTCTCGCTCTAGCTCGGTAACCCGCTTCTCCGTGGCAGACAATGACGACTCGGTAGCCGTCAAGTATCTCGCAGGGACCAAACCCTCGCGAGCCTTCTCCACCGCGGCCGCATGACCTTCTGCACAAACAGGAACATGAGTACGAAATTATAAAAAACGCCCATGGAGAAGGGCATCTCAAGTACTTACCAGCAGCCACTCGAAGTCGTTCGTTCAACTCCCGCATGGAGCGGAAATCTTTCTCCAGCTGATCCTTGGTGGCCAACCGCTCTGCCGAATCGCACTGGAGACCCTGCACAGATATGGAAAATGTTAGAGAATCACAAGACTTCCTAAGTGCCTAGTCGCTGAAATTCAGCGACTAGCCACTCGACGACTGGGCGATGAAGAAATTTCCTAAGCGCCTAGCCGCTGAAATTCAGCGACTAGCCACTCGGGGACTGGATAATGAAAGTCAGCAAAGAAGTAAGAATCTACCCTCTAAAATTCAGCGGCCAGATCCTCAGGGACTGTACATACCTGGATGGCCGCACCCAGCATGCTATGCAGCTCGACCGCGTCCATCGACGGGAGAACGAGAGGTGTGCGCCTGCGACGCTTTCGACCTCCGAGCCCAAAACATCGGGCGCCTAGGCCGACTGCGCCGACGCGCTCGTAATGGAGGCCCTCGCCACAAAGAGAGGGAAGCTCGCCACTGCTTCTCCGCAGTGCTTGTCGATGGGGCTGTCGCCCCGACCGGCGCCACAAATTCCATCTGCTATGACTCCGCGCCCACTACGGCCGTCGCGGCCGCACCCTCTCCAGCCGGAGCCTCGCTTGGGGCTTTGACCAGCTCATCTGAAATCGTGACGACCTCGTCGCCCTTCACCCTCTTCGCGCCCTCAGCGGGCGCCTCGACCCCGTCGCTCTTCCTCTTCTTCGAGGGATCGTCCTCTATTCCAGCGGTGCCTGCTGGAACCTTAGCCACCGAGGGGTGGCCAATTTTCTTCATGCCAGTCCTGCAAAATGACATTATCGGCAGGCTCGGAAGACAAGTTCATGCCAGTCACCCAAAGGAATACAACAAAAATACTTACTTGGTGACTGGGATGAAGCGTAGACCGGTGCGGATACTCGCCGGTTTATCCAACTCTGGCCCCCGCTTTCGGCTAAGGCCCGTCTCGAACAAACTCGGCGCCCATGACACGGACACCTTCTTCGAGGATGAAGCCGTGTCAGGAAGCTCCCCGGCGGTCGACGCAGGTGCTTACCGTGGTGGAGATGCTCCCACGGGTGGGGCGGCCCCGAGACCGATGACTGCGGAGAAGAGCGGTGGCAACGACACCAACAACACTTCATCTTCTACCACGGCCGCATCAGCAAGCGCAGTCGCTTGAGCCGGCAAGCTGGCCCCGGCGTTGTCAGCCGCACTGGTCGCTTCAGAGCTACTCGCAGACCGAGGCGGCGACACCGCCTTAGCTGGCCCCTTCTTCTTCTATGGCGATTTCTTCTTCGACGAATGGCCGCACGCCAAGAAGTGTGCTCGAGGCCCTCACCTTTGTCCCGTCATGAGACTCGAGGATCTTGCTAGCCTCTATATCGTGTTGCCATTGCCCGCGGGTCTTCCGGACCGCGGGTGCGGCGGCCTCCACGGCCTCATCATCGTCTTCATCATCATCGTCACCTCTGATGTTGCCTTTGTCGGAGGACGACTGACTCTCGTCCTCAGCGGACTCGCTCAAGTCTTCATCGTCGGCGGGTGGAAGCCAACCTTCCACCACTTGGAATATCTATACAAATGAAACCCAATACGTAAGAGTCGCGACTACAATTCTGGGACTTCGAAATGAACAGGGGAAAGTAGACTCACCGGTGGTGCCTTGCGCTTCATGGTGTACGGGGGAATCCCGGCCTTCGAGTCGAGATATTCTGCCTCGGTGATCTTCCTCAACGCGAGGACATAGTCATTGGTGCTCCACTCAGTGGTGCAAGACTTGGTCGCGTCGTCCTTGACCGTGTATTCGTACATCCAATGGGCGCGGCAGGCCAGAGGCACCAGCCGCCGCCCGAGCCAGCAGTTGTACAAGTTGATGGTTTGGAGGCCCTTCTTCTTCTTCTTCTTCAGTTTGTTGATCGTCATCAACATTTCGTCGACAACCATCCGCTGGTCGTGCGGGAGCTTGGTGACTTGAAGCCGACGTGGATCGGGCCGGTCGGCGCAGTACATCGGAAGCGCCACCTCATTGTCCGGTGTCCACTAGGTCACATAGAACCAATTCTTCTTCCACTCATTCGCCGCCTTCTTCGGCATCATAAGGTTGAGGAAAGAGGCCTTGGAATTTAGCTGGAAGGGGAGGCCGCCCATAGCTAGCATCGGGCTGCCTGCCCCTTCGCGTCCGACCTGCCCGTGGAATAGATCCTTCCACAGGGGGAAATATGGGTGGTAGCCCAGATAGCACTCGCAAGACGCCACGAAGATGGCGAGTTGCTCGATGCTGTGCGGCCCCAGATCTGACGGCTATGCATAGAAGCGACGGAGGAAGAGGGAAGTGGCAAAGCCGAGCCCCCTCTCCAGGTGGCTGGTGAAGCAGATGAATTCCTCGGCGCGTGGATCCGGTACCACCTCTCCGGCCGCGGGAATTCGCCATCTCCTGGCACGGAGGATTCCCGCATCCTCTAAGGATTTCAGCAGCATCTTGGTGCATTTGGATCTTCCCCATGAATTTGTTGGAGGCGCCATCGATCGGAGGATCTGGGTTCGCGGAGTCGCTCTGGATTTCTCTAGGTCGCTCTGGGTTGATACGAAGGAATGGGATATTGGGGGACGTGCGAGATCGGAAGAAATGTGGGGAATGTTCACCCCTTGCCCGTCACTCTCCTTATATAGCGGTTGCTACCCACCACTTTCGGGGAGCCGTTACCGTGCGGTGATTACGCCAGTTGGATTACCCAACGGCTAGTTTGACCAAGATTGACGGTCCAACTTCATCTACTCGACTTGCCTGTTGCAGCGACTCGACCACTCGCCGACCCATTCGCCATGGCTGCAACTCGACCACTCACCGACCCATTCGCCATAGCTGCGACTTGACTACTCTCCGATTCATCCGCCACAGCCGTGACTCAACTTATCGCCGACCCATTCTCTATGGTTGCGATTCGACTGATCGCCATTATTGCGATTAAGATGACATGTTCTCTCTTTCATTGAAGGAGTCCACCACCGATTCGACTGGGCGTCCAAATTGGACCCGAATACTTCGACTGCCAAGGAACACCTATGGCGAATCAACGACGGCCTCGGGGACTACTGATGGGGATATGCCGAGTGGGGTATACCCAGCAGGACGTTTTCCATTGTCCCATACTGCCAGCGAGTGGGCATGCAGGACGTCGACTGGATCAAGACTCGAGAAGGAGCCAGGCGACTGGAAGTTGGAGGCCTGGAAGCGTAGCTAGGCCCAGTCGGATTAGGTCAAACACCCTCTGAGTCCATAGTCAACTTGGTTGTAGATGTGTAAACCCTAGCGAGGTGACCCTATATAAACCTGCCTAGGGTACCCATAGAGGTTACGTTCCATCATACACCCCATGCGACTCGCCGCCTAGTCGTCGAGCTCGCCCTCGTACTCTCTCATCAATACAATCTAGTAGGAGTAGGTCTTTACCCTCCGGGGGAAGAACCTGGGTAAAACCCTCTGTCTCTGCCCTCATATCGCACCGTAGATGGCTGGCCACCCTTGCCCCTCATTCTACTACTCGCTGTCGATTGCAGCATCTACCGTGGCCATTCCCACGACAGTTATCTCCCAAGAAGTACGTTTCTTTAACGCCTTTAAGTTAGGCATAAGAAGCAAGAATCAAGTATTTTCAAATGAATAAGCATTAACATAAAACCTTTCTTTCAAAGGAGGGGCAAAAGGAAACTTCTCTCTCCTCATAGGGAAGTGTTCAATATCTTTCTTCAATGGAAATTGATATTTAATGGTGCCTTCTTTCATATCAATGATGGCACCAACAATTCTAAGAAAAGGTCTTCCCAAAGTAATATGACAAGAAGCATTGTATTCAACATCCAAAACATAGAAATCAATAGGGACATAGGAATTATTAACCTTAATAATAACATCATTAACACTCCACATGAGTTTCTTTTTAGCATTATCATTAAGTGGGACATCTAAATAGCAATCTTCCAAAGGTGACAAGTCAAGCATTTCATAAATCTTTCTAGGCATAATAGAGACACTAGAACCAAGGTCACATGAAGCTTTGTGATCAAAGTCATTCACTTGCATATTAATGATGGGTTCCCAACTATCTTCTACTGTCCTAGGAATAGAGGCCTTGTGTTTCAAATTTTCTTCCTTAATTTTAATGAGAGCATCTGTAATGTGTTTGGTGAAAGCCACATTCATATCACTAGCATTAGGACTTCTAGCAAGCTTTTGTAGGAACATAATCACTTCAAAAATATTGCAACCATCAAGATCAAATAAAAATTAGGATCACAAGTGGTAGACTTAGGCATTGTTGTAGGAGGAATAGGGACTTCTTGTGGTTTGGTAACATCCATATTGGTGGTGGTAATAGTACAAACAATATTGTTTCTAGCAATTTCAGCTTCTCTTTCCCACTTAGCATGTAGTTTAGCTAATAGTCTAATATTTTCATCAATAGTAACTTGTATGGCATGAGTAGCAGCAAAGGTACTTTCCAAGGTTTCAGGTTTAGCAGCCATTTTATTAATCAAAGAGGACTATGCTTCTGACAAGGATGAAATATTTTTGTCAGCACTCAAATTTTTTGACTGTAAACTAGGAATTTCCCTATTCAAATTCTCAAGTTGATAACTAATATTTTTAAAGATAATAGATTGTTCTTCATAGTTTTAGTGAATATTTTATTCTGCTCATATTGCATTTGCATGAAGTTTTTAGTGGATCTTTCAACTTCTAGAATCCTGTCTTCACTAGGCATTCCAGATCTACCATGATAATTATTGCCATTATTAGGAGGATAAGGCCTATAGTTATTACCATAAGCATTGTTGCCAAAATTATTATTCCTAATGAAGTTCGCATCAACTTGCTCTTTTTGAGCAACCAAAGAGGCTAAGGGAACATTATTTGGGCCAATATGAGCTTTTCCATTAACAAGCATAGCCATGATAACATCAATTTTATCACTCAAGGAGGAGGTTTCTTCAACAGAATTTAACTTCTTACCATGTGGACCTCTCTCAGTGTGCCATTCAGAATAGTTGACCATCATATTATCAAGGAGCTTTGTTTCAGCACCCAAAGTAATGGTCATAAAGGTACCTCCAGCAGCTGAATCCAACAGATTTCTTGAAGAGAAGTTTAAACCTGCATAAATAGTCCGGATAATCATCCAAGCAATCAGTCCATGAGTGGGACAATTCTTATCCAAAGATTTCATTCTTTCCCAAGCTTGAGCAACATGTTCATTATCAAGTTTTTAAATTTCATTATTTCACTTCTCATAGATATAATCTTAGCAGGAGGATAGTATTTTCCAATAAAAGCAGATTTGCACTTAATCCAAGAATCAATACAATTTCTAGGCAATGATAGCAACCATTTTTAGCTTTCCCCTCAAGGAGAAAGGAAACAATTTGAGCTTAATAATATCAGCATCAACATTCCTATATTTTTGCATCTCACAAAGTTCAACAAAGTTATTGAGGTGGGAAGCAGCATCATCAGAACTAGCACTAGAAAATTGCTCTTTCATCACAAGATTCAACAAAGCAGGCTTAATTTCATAAAAGGTAGCATCAGGAGCAGGTGGAGCAATAGGTTTACTAAAGAAATCATTGTTGTTTGTGCTAGTGAAGTCACACAACTTGGTGTTCTTAGCAGAGTTCATTTTTGCAAAAGTGGAGCAAACCAACAACAGCAACAACTAGAGTAGGAACTAAATTTTTGTGTGTTTTTTATAAGAAAAAGTAAACCAAACGAAACTATTTTTTTGGAGTTTTTGATAAAAAGAGGCAAACAAAACAAGGCAAAATAAACTAAGCAAAACAAAAAAAAAGTAAAGAGGGAGGTTGTGAAGGACTCCCCTTGTGAAGCCGTCCTTATCCTCTCCGGCAAGGAGTGCCAGAGAACTCGTTGATGGCGTCTCAAATCACTGTAGATCTTCGTTGGGAAACCCCAGTAGGAAGGTATGATGAGCACAGCAGCAAGTCTTCCCTCAGAAAAAACCGAGGTTATCGAACCTGTAGGAGGCATGAAACGACTCATAGGTGTTGCTAGCAACTTGGAAACCTACACAACACAAACTCAAGACTTTGCCCCAAGGAACAGTGAGGTTGTCATTCTCACTGGTTTGCTGAAAACAAAGAATTAAATGTATGGTGTGGAAGGCAATGGTGGCTTGCATAAAGTAAATAGTAACAGTGGAAGATGTATCAATGGTAAAGATTGTACCGGGGTCCACAGTTCACTAGAGGTGTTCTCCTTAAGATAAATAACATAACATGTTGGGTAAACAAATTACAGCAGGGCAATTGACAAGACAGAGCAAGGCATAACAATGCAATACTAGACATTCATGATCCTATGAGATTTGATTGGGCATTACAACAAGATACATAGACTGCCATCCAACTCCATCTATGACTAGTAATCCACCTACAGGTTATCATCTGAACCACCTCCAGTATTAAGTTGCAAGCAACAGATAACTGCTTTAAGTAAGGTGTGTAAAGTAAACAATACAATTGTTCCATGAACAAAAGATTGTTGTTTTCTCCCTAGTAGCAACAACACATCTACAACCTTAGAGATTTCTGTCACTTCCCCAGATTCAATAGAGGCATGAACCCACTATCGAGCATAAATACCCCCTCTTGGAGTCACTAGCATCTACTTGGCCAAGATAGCTACTAGAAATGGAGAACATGCAAGATCTCAAACAACACAGACATGATATAATCAATAAGATACAATCATTAACCAATCTAACATAGTAATCTCAATATCCATCGGATCCCCGCAAACATAACATGCATGATTACAAATAGATGATCTTGATCATGAATGGAGCTCACAAGATCTAAACATGGTAGCACAAAGGAGGAGAAACAACCATCTAGCTACTACATGGACCCATGGTCTAAGGTGGAACTACTCACGCATCATACCGGAGGCTGGCATGATGATGAAGAAGGCCTTCGAGATGATATCTCCCGTCCGATAGGGTGCCGGGAAGAGCTTCAGATCCCCCCGATTAGGGACGATGGTGGTGGTGGCTATGGAATGTTTCGTGGAAGATTGATCGGGGACTTAGGGTTTAGGTATCGGGGGCATATTATAGGCGAAGAGGGAGGCTGAGGGTGTGCCCGAGGCGGATGCACCCCCCAGGCATGGGCCAGGCCTAGCCGCGCGGCCAGGGGGTGGGGCCCCCTCGAGGCCCTTCTCTGTCTCATCTTCTGGATCCGTGTTCCCCTCGGTGAAATATTGACTTTTGCTTTTGTCCCGTCCAATTATGAGAATATTCATTTTCTGACTTTTCTGGAACCAAAAATAGAAGAAAACAGGCAACTGGCACGGTGCCATCTTGTTAATAGGTTAGTCCCAGAAAACATATAAAAATACCTCAAAGTGTAGACAAAGTAAAGAAAAGTAGATACTAAACAAGCATGGAACATCAAAAATTATAGATACATTTACGACGTATCAGCATGGAAAACAAAAAAATTCTACCGCATGAACACACACAAGACAAGATCTATCTACTAGATTGTAGCAACGAGTCGATTAGAGTACTCACCCTCAAAGATTCCAAAGCGGTTAACGAGAGCGGATTCTTGTGGGTGATGTAGTCGTACACTTGCCAATCTCAAGATCACGTAGATGATCCTTCCGGCACTGCGTTCCGGCAGCGCTTCCGCAGTCGGTCACACGTTCGGTACTCGATGAAGACCTTCCTCTCCTTGTTCCAGCAGGCAGCGGAGGTTGTAGTTCTCTCCTCACAATTCCGGCAGCACGACGACGTGGTGTCGGAAGTAGAGGGAAGATCCCACAGGTCTTCGCCTAAGCCGGAGCGGGTTATGGTGGAGTATTGGGGTTTCCTCCGCGATCTAGGGTTTAGAAGCCAAAGAGGAGGAGGTGGTCGGCAGCGGCTAGGGCGGTGACGGCTGGCGGTGGTGTGGGAAGGGGCTGGTTGTGGTGTGTCTTGGGGGGCACCCCTTCCCCTCTATTTATGAGAGGGAGGGGCAGCTTGGGAGAGGGGAGTTTGAATCCTTCACCAACTCCCTCTCCTACTAGGCTTGTGGTGGAGGGAGAGAAGGATTCTCTCTTTCCTCCACCAGGAAACATTGTCCAAGTTTGACTTTTCAAACTTGCCTTTTGACTTTCAATTTGGAGTTTAATTTCTTTTTTTCAAATGCCCAACCAAGTGACCTACGACATGATGCAATCATTCCACTTAGTCATGACACATTCATACACCCTTCCCCTTCCGGTCCGGTGAACCTTCTAGACCCTTCTAGATCATTCCGGTGAAAATACCGGAATCAATCCTGAACTCTAGAATTGGATTTTCCTTATATGAATGTTATTCTCTGAACCATTACGGATCTCCTCGTGATATCCCGGATCCCATCCGAGACTCCGTACAACATTCGGTCTCCCTACTTGTATTCCATATCTACTAAACAACATCGAATCCTTAAGTGTGTCTCCCTACGGTTCGTGAATTATGCAGACATGACCGAGACTCTTCTCCGATCAATAACCAATAGAGGAATATGGAAATTCATATGGTTCCCACATATTTCTACGATTACTTTGTGATCGAATGAACCACTTACATACGATACCAATTTACCTTGGTCTCGCGATATTTTACTTATCCGAGGTCTGATCGTCGGTATCTCAGCATACCTAGTTCAACCTCGTTACTGATAAGTACTCTTTTCTCGTTCCTGTGATATGTGATCCCTTGTGAGCCAGTCACATGCTTGCAAGCTAATTGGATGAGATTCCACCGAGAGGGACCAGAGTATATCTATCCGTCATATGGATGGATAAATCCCACTCTTGATCCATGTGCCTCAACACATACTTTCTGAACACTCAATGCCATCTTTATAGCCACCTAGTTACGATGTGGTGTTTGATGTCATGAAAGCATCCTTCCGGTGATGGTGATTAGCATGATCTCATGGTCGAAGGAATTAGGTTACTATGTATCAGAAATGTTATAGAAAACGAACTATTGAAATGACTTGATCTTTATGCTACGCTTATCTATAGGAGTATGTCCATCATACCATTCTCCTAATGATATGATCTTGTTGTTAACAACATCTCAATGTTCATGATCGAGAAACCATGATCATCTATTAACCAATAAGCTAGTATTATCAAGAGGCTTTACTAGGGACTCTAATTATTTTACGAATCACACAAGTATTAATGTTTCCGGTTAATAATATTATAGCATGAATGTAAACATTTATCATAAACACAAAGATATAATATAACTACTTTTATTATTTCCTCTAGGATATATCTCCAACACAACTATGGTTGTTCAAGTAAAAAATCAAATATGGTTGTGACCTTGGTCATCTTTTTTGAAAGACGGCACATGTCTATCAACTTATCAAATGCTCGAAAACGTACATGCGTCTGGTTCTATCTGTCAGGGACAACATCCCCAAGTGGGAGTGCGAGTAGCGTACTTTAGAAGCTTCAGCTTCAAAATTTCGATCGAGCGTCGAAATATCATGCCCATCCATTCAAACACCCCACCCATTCATTCAAACATCCAGCCCAAAAATCATTTTTTTGCACAAATTTATCCTAGAAGCTTGAAAGGGCATATACATTTAAATGATATACTTTGTCTATAAAAAGGGGGAGGTGGCATTTTGAGCCATCATCTTTGTAGTTGCTTCACAATAAAAACATGTTAGAAGCTTTGACCTCAACATTTGGGTACGCCTCCCAAACATCGCATGCATCCATTCAAACATACTTCACCTTATTTTAGAATGCAAAATTTCTCTTCTATCCCTGCTCCGGAAATAAGAAACCGAGGAGCACTGCAATAATAGAGGGATATAGGTGGTAATTTTGCATTCTCCCACGTGAATCACCCCATCGACGTGATTCCGTGCCCTTCTTCAATAAGTATTTACCTACGGAACCACTTCAGTCTTACACTGACTTTGTGGACGCACAAAGCAAGTGACCCACATATCAGTGACCCAGAATTAAGGGAAGTAGAGATTCCCATTGTTTGTAGTTCAAAATTTTAACATTTTTCGCTAAACCGAGATAAACTCGTTAAACTCGGTGAAACTGGATTGGAAACTTGAAAATTTTACGATACCTGGGCATTATTCGTAAAATAAATCATACTTTATGATAAAATTGGTGCGGCGAGACTTTAAACCATAAAATTGGTAACACCATTCTATTCCACAAATATAACGATAAAGTTTGAACATTATTGAAAATTCCTGAAACACTAAACCCATAAGCCCTAAAATGCTAAACACTAATAAACCCCTAAACCCTTACCAAGCAGGTATCATGCACTTGTAGATCAAATTTGAGATTCTTCCATTGAACTGGGCAACACCATTCTATTCGACGAATATATGCATAAAGCTTGAACATTATTGAAAATTCCCTAAACCCTAAACAACTCTAAAACCTAAACCCTCAACCCCTAAATACTAAAACCCTAAACCCCTCAACCCGTAATTAAACCCTAACCAAGAAGGTATCATGTACTTATAGATCAAAAATTGAGACACTTTCATTAAATTGTGGTAACGCCATTCTGTTCCACAAATATAAGCATAAAGCTTGAACATTATTGAAATCTCCCTCAACCCCTAAATACTAAAACCCTAAACCCCTCCAACCATAATTAATCCCTAACTGAGTAGGTATCATGTACTTATAGATCAAAAATTGAGATACTTCCATTAAATTGCTGTAACGCCATTCTGTTCCACAACTATAAGCATAAAGCTTGAAAATTGTTGAAAATTCCCTAAACCCTAAGCCCCTAAACGACCCTGACCAAGCAAGTATATCATCCACTTATAGATCAACATTTAAGATATACTTTCATTAAATTACGCTAACGCCATTCCATTCCATGAATCTAAAGCTTGAACATTATTGAAAATGCTCTAAAACCTAAACCTTAAACCCTATAACCCAAAACCCCTAAACGACCCTGACCAAGCAGGTATATATCATCCACTTATAGATCAACATTTGAGATATACTTTCATTAAATTATGCTAAAGACATTCCATTCCACCAATCTAAGCATAAAGCTTAAACATTATTGAAAATGACCAAAAAACTAAACCTTAAACCCCTAAACCCTAAGCCCTGACCAAGCAGGTATCATGCACATATATATTAAAATTTGAGATACTTCCATTAAATTGTGCTAACGCCTTTCTATTTCACGAATATAGGCATATAGCTCAAACATTATTGAATATTCACTAAACCACAACCCCCTAAAAGCTAAACCCTAAGCCCTATCCCCCTAAACCCTAAAAACCCTAAACCCTCAACCCCTAACACTCACTAAGTAGGTATCATGCACTTATAGATCAAAATTTGAGATACTTTCATTGTTAAATTGTTGCTAAGTCACTCTATTCCACGAATATAAGCATAAAGCTCAAGATTTATTGAAAATTCTTTAAACCCTAAACCCCTAAATCCCTAAAACCTAGCTAAAGCCTAAAACCCAAAACAAAAAACCCCTAAACTCTAAACACTAAACCCCTAGACCCTGACCAAGCAGATGTCATATGCACACTTATAGATCGAATTTTCAGATACTTTTATTAATTTGGGTAATGCCATTCTATTCGACAAACATAATCATAAAGCTTGAATGTTATTAAAAATTCCCTAAACCCTCAACCCTAAACAACCCCTAAAACTTAAACCCTAAACCCACATACACCCTAACCAAGCAGGTATCATGAACTTATAGATCCAAATTTGAGATAATTTCATTAAATTGTGGTAGCGCTATTCTATTTCACGAATATAAGCATAAAACTTGAACATTATTAAAAATTCCCTAAACCCTAAACCCCTAAAACCTAAACCATAATACCCTATCTTATCTTATCTTACCACTATATAGTGTACGAATAACTTTGAATATTGACCGTTGGATCAAGACTCGTTAATCCCAACATTGCTAGCCGCCGGATCTTATTTTCCATTCTATTAGCATCTGATGCTAGAAGATAATATTAATATAGTATTTAGCACAATAAACTCTATGCACATACCTAAAAACACACTTCTCCATCGTTTTAGAGTCTTCTCCATCATTTCTCTAGACCATGTTACCAAAATTGACATGTTTTTAGTAAATTTCCATATTGTTAATATATTGCAAGAATTTAACAAGTAATATTGAATAGGTTTATCCATTAAACGGGCTACTTTGCGTGACAATTGGCACGATGTCATATTGAGACATAATATTTGAAGTTGCTTCACAACCAAAAAAATGTTGCCACTTGAAAAAAAAACAAATTTGGGGTTTCCCTTTGTAAGCAAAGCTTGATTAGCCAAGATGAATCCAATGTATGGAGTACAAAACATGGACAGGAAATTAGCAACTATGGTTGTGCAAGTAAGAAAGCAAATATGGTTGTGACCTTGGTCATCTTGTTTCAAAGAAGGCAGATGTCTATCAACTCATTAAATGCTCGAAAGCGTACTGGCGTCTGGGTCTATCTGATAGGGACAACATCCCCAAGTGGGAGTGGGAGTATCGTACCATAGAAGCTTCAACTTCAAAATTTCGAGAGAGCGTTGAAATATCCCGCCCATCCATTCAAACACCACACCCATTCATTCAAACATCCAGCCCCAAAAATTAATTTATTGCACAAATTTAGCCTGGAAGCTTGAAAGGGCGTATACAAAAGGGGGCGGTGGCATTTTGAGCCCTCATCTTTGTAGTTGCTTCACAATAAAAACATGTTAGAAGCTTTGACCTCAACATTTGGGTACGATGCTCAAACATTGTATCATCAATTGAAACATACTTCAACTTTTTTTAGAATGCAAAATTCCTCTTCTATCCCTACTCCGAATATAAGAACCCGAGGAGCATTGCAATAATAGAGGGATATATGTGGTAATTTTGCATTCTCCCACATGCATAACCCCATCGACATGGTTCCCTACCCTTCTTCAATAAGTATTTACCTGCCCGCCAACTCCGGCCTTCCACTAACATTGTGGGCCCGCAGTGTAAGTGACTCGCATCTTAGTGACTCAGAATTACGGGAAGTGGAGATTCCCATCGTCTGTAGTTAAAATTTGAACATTTTTTCTAAACCGAGATAAACTCGTTAAACTCAGCGAAACTGGCTCGCAAGATTGAAAATTTTCCAAAACTTGGGCATTATTCGTCAAATAATACATAATTTGTGATAAAATTGGTGCGGTGAGACTTTGAACCATATATAGTCTTTGAACCATAAAATTGGTGCGGTGATAAAATTGGTAACGCCATTGTATTCCACGAATATAACCGTAAAGTTTGAACATTATTGAAAATTACCGAAACACTAAACCCCTAAAACCTAAACACTAATAAACCCCTAAACCCTGACCAAGTAGGTATCATGCACTTGTAGATCAAATTTTAGATACTTCCATTGAATTTTGCAACGCCATTCTATACGACAAATATATGGATAAAGCTAGAACATTATTGAAAATCCCCTAAACCCTATAGAACCCCTAAACCCTAAACCCTCAACCCCTAAATACTAAAATCCTAAACCCCTCAACCCATAATTAAACCCTAACCAGGTAGGTATCATGCACTTATAGATCAAAATTTGAGATACTTCCATTAAATTGCGGTAATGCCATTTTGTTCCACAAATATAAGCATAAACCTTGAACATTATTGAAAATTCCATAAACCCCTAAACCCTAATACCCTAAAACCTAAACCCTTTGTAACATCCCTAAAATCATGTTTCAAAATTTGCATATCATCCATGCATGCATATCATTTAGGGACCAAATATCAATCTCATTTCAAGTTAACAGAAGCACTAAGTGTTATTATTTTATGTAGACAAAGAATTGATCCAATGCTACTCTCCAATGAGAGATTATTTGTTTTAACCAAGCTTTGCTTGCTCTCTTGTTGTTTTGGTTGAATTTTAGTGCCTGGACCAAAATTTAAAAAATAGAAATGGTTTTAAAAACCATTTTCAAAACCTATTCAAATCAAGTGCTATAGCACTGTTTATTTTGTTTTATCAAAGGGACCAAGCTAGTACAGAGAGACCACATGGTTTTATGCCCAAAAATATGAGTGTTACACTCTTCAAAAATCCAGAAAAGATTTGAATTCAAATTGCATTGGAATTTATTTGAAAATGAATCCAGAAAATCAAAACAGAAATAGAAAAGGAATAAAGAAAAGAAAAAGGGCCAGCGTTGCCAATCTGGCCCAACACTGGATCCAGCCTAACAAACAGCCCGCCCGGGGTTTCCCTCTCCCTCTGTTTCTCACCCACGCGAGCACCCCCCCTCTCGCTGACGCCTCGGACCCACCTCCACGTCACACCTTCGTCCCCAAATCGAGCCCGCGACCAGCTCCGCCGCGGCCGTTTCTTCCCGACGATCTCGCACTTGATTATGCGTTACTGCAGGCATAACTCCCTCTCTCGCCCCGGCTACTTAAACCCCTCCTCACTCCTCTCCATTCCCCTCACTCACCAACCACAGAGCACCGCTAGGCTGTCCACAATCAAGCTCGCGTCGCCTCTATCCCGAACCACTCCGGCGAGCCATCGCGGTGAGTTCCGAGCACGCCTTGCCTTCTGGTTCACGCGAGATTCTTCGCAATCATCTTGCACATCTTCTCATGCCTCTGTTTTGTTCTGAATCGCCCTAGGTCGTCGCCCTCGTCGACAACTGGAAACGGCCGAAGCTTGACTCAACTTCGACGAGCCATTCTGGTGAGCCCTGTGTTCCCCTCTGCCTCTGGTTCACGCAATCGTGTTCACCAGTGCCTCGTGCATCCGTTAACGTTCTCCGTTTGAATCCTTGTGCCCCAGGACGTCGTCTTCGACTCCGACAGTGAGCACCCTACGCTCAGACGAACTCCGACGAGCTCCTGCTGCCGTGTCCGAGTGCCCCAACCCTGTCTGTCTGCAAGTTGAGCATCTCCACGTTCTCGCGATCTCGGTGAGCACTAGCCCGAACCCCTGCCTCTCTGGTTTCGCCGGAACATCGCCGACAGACGCGCAGCCGCCGCGGCAACCATTCGCGCCGCCACTCTCTGGTCAAAGCAGCACATGCCGTTAGATCTGTATTGAAGGGTTTAGATTAGACCTGGAGCGAACCGTTTTATTTAGATATGGCGCGTTGGATCTAACTTGATCCGACAGCGCGGAAGCGTGATCCTGAGTGAAACGGTATTGTCCAATCAGGAAGCGCCGCGTGGCTAGGATTTAAATTTAAAAATCTGGATTTAGATCTATTAGATGTCAAACTTGTTTAATTCATAACTTTTGATTCCCACGTCCAAATTTGACAAATTTTATATCTTTGGAATCAGGAGAGAAAAACCTTTCTGTTTATGCAATATGTTTAATGTTTTGCCTCTGTTAAAATGGTTGTTTTTGCAGAAACATTTGTAGGCATAATTTGAGTATAGTAATTATTTGGAAAATGATTTGTTATTCAAATAAAGTTTATTTGGCTTGTTTTGTACTTGTTTATGATTCAGTACTGTGCAATTGTCTTGTTTGGTGTAGAAAATCATCACATGGCATATTGCATACATTCATGTATTTTTGCTTGTATAATTTGTGTATGTGATTTTGTTCCATTATTTTATGTGTAGATTTTGGTGCAAATAGTGATTGTAATTGTGAGGATTGCTGCTACTCCCGAAACTACCAAGGCAAGTGGTGCTTCATGATTTATTCCTATGTTTTTCATCTATGCATTAGAAATATTTTGCTAGACTTGCATGGATATTTTTGATCTATATGCTATGCTTGGGAAATCCTAGTTGTTGTAGAATTGCTAGAAATATTTCTAAGTCTTATCAATGCCATGCTTAGCATAGCTAGTAGCAACCAAGGATGGTTATATATTCATGCTATGAGAAAATATTTCTAAGTCTTTGGACTTGAGTTTTGTTTAATAAAACAACTAAGTGAATGAAACACCTGGGTGGAATGGAAGGAATGGTTTATGTTGAGTGGTTACACAGGCCCATTTCTATGGTTTACCTTGTGTATCTCACTTGTGGAAAGCCACCCAGGAAGAAAGGGATTTGAGATGCCATATGTTAAGAAGCTTCTAGTGCAGCCACTTGGCAATATGGGCTCTGCCTGGATCACATAGGTTGCAATAACTTAGCCATTTGGACAGTTGGTGGTAGTGGGGTGATGTAACATCCCAAAAATATTAAACTTAAATCATCAAACTCTAATCATCAAAAATTAGGGTTAACAAAAACTTTTCTAATTAAAATTATGAAGGCATGCATATGTGTATGCATTTAATTTGAAATTCTTTTGAACCACCTTGTTTGTATGTTTCCTTGCTTGTAAAATGTTTCTTAGGTGAAATAAACATCATCTAAACATTTCCCAAACTTTTCCTAAAGACAAATAAATCAAAACCAATAAAATAAAGGAATGGTCATTTTGACCAATTTAATTCCCATGCCTACTTTGGCTGTCTCAAACTTTCAGAACCTAATGGAAACTTTTCTGGATCTTTGCACCCCTTGAATGTACTCATAACAAGGTATCAAGGCCCACTTTGTGATCATCCAGAAACTTTCAAATGCATAGTTTAAATGACAATTCAAAATTGAATCTTTATCATATGGGAAGATCCCACTTTTTCAAAAACCACTCAAACAAGCTCAACTTTAAAAACCCAAGCATCTGCAGACTCACTAGCACACCAATCTAGCAAACCGACCAAAAATATTTTCAAAATTCAAAACTTGATTTCATGCGGCCATTTCATCAAACAGGTTGCAAACACAAATCATACAAAATCTAAACACTATAGTGAGCAGTGATTGAAGCATAACTTGTTCCCTCTCTAGACACCACTAGCCTTAGTAGATCATCTAACAACCTAAACTAACCCTTAGCATCACTGTAATCTTGGCATTGCCATCAATGGTGAACAGCCGAGCACACCCATGACACCCCCATGTCGACAGCAAGCTAGGAAGAAAAGCAAGCCTAGCCAGCATGTCTGGGAGGCAGCCCACCGTACACCGCCACTCACTGTCCCAGCCGCGAGCGTTGCCAAGCCCTGGACCACACGCACGAACCATGCCAACCTCGCCAGCAACCATGCCGAGCGTGCGCCAGAGCGCCACCCTCGACCAGCGCCCACAGACCGTGCGCCGCCCTCATCGCGTGCATACACAATCCCCACCGACCCAGGAGACCACCAGACATCCTCGTTCGCCGCCCTGTGATGCACAGCCACCGCTCGCCGTCGAAGACGCCGCCTCTGCCGCGCAGAGCGTCGCATGTTCCAGACCAAGCCGCACCACCCCACGCCTCAAAGCCATGTCGTTGAGCATCACCAGGGAACACCGCTCCGCCCCCTACCTTCGCCCATGCCAATAGCTGCCTGTACCATCGCCCCCGACGAGCTCACCATGCGCCCCGTCAGTCCCCTCGCTCGACTATAAATAGAGGCCACCCCTGCTCGATTTCTTCACACCATCTCACTCCCCTCTCCTCACTGATCGTGCCACACCGTTCCTAGAGCAAGGCGAGCACCACCTCGCCAGAATTTCACCGGACCCCGCCGCCTCTGGAGAAGAAGGGCGCCATCGATTTCGTCCACCCCAGAAGCTGCCGCGACCACCCCTGAGTTCGCCGTCTTCGACTTTGTCGTTCGCCCGCCTCGCCGACCCTCGCCTGCACCCCGGTGAGCCCCCAGCACCCCTCACTTGCCGCGCTAGGTTTCTTTCTCGCCGGCATTGCTCAACGTCGACAATGACTCTCAGCCGTTGGATTAGAACTAGATCGAACGATCCACATCGCCCCGTACCGCTTCGTCCCTCCCTGTCTCACTAACGAGTGGGGACACCCACTTAAGCAGCCCGCAGGAGCATTGCGCTTAGCAGGCCGGCCTGTTAACTTTTCCCACGCAACCCAGTTATTTGAATTAAACCTTTTTCATTTTGTTTCAAACTCACTTCTGTACCCAACTTCAAAAATCAACCCAGATCGATTCAGTGCACCAAATTGAATGAAACCAATTTTGTTAGAAAGGTCTGAGAATGCTGAATCCAAGCCCGTTTAATTCAAGTCATTTGGATCTATAGATCACCCATGGTAAAAAATAACAAGGCAGAAGCTTTTTTGCATTCAAACATTTTTCAAATTTAAACCATAATAGCTTTTGAGTTGATTCCAACTCTCAAAAATCACATTTAACCATACCTTTCAGAATATATAAAAATATATAGGTTTACCTTCAGAAATAATGTTCAAGTAATAAAAGAATGCTACATAGGCATTTCTAGCCACTTTAAATAATTAAAATAAAAGGGTAAAACCTTATTAAATTGTGACACCACTTTAAATCATATTCCCATGGACTAAAATATGTGGTGATGACATGTGTCAACATGATCCCATGTTTGGTTTGGAGAATATTAAATCTTAAGTAGTTTTTCAATGAGTAGAAATTACTTTTCTAAAAATAAAAGGAATTAAACCAAGCTTTAATCTTGTAATGTTAGTGATGATGTTAGATCATCTATACGACCCTTGTGTGTGATGATTGCAAGTAGTTAAGTATTGTTTGGTGATTGTGTACCTCGTATTTATTTATAGACGCTAGTACCGACCAAGGATACGAGGAGGAAGGAGGATACTATGAAGAAGAAGCCGAGGAGAACTTCAACCACTTCTCTGCACAAGGTAAGCTATTAAACTTGCAAGCTAACACTTGCAATTTAGCTAACTTATACTTATATTGTGCAAGATTTATTAACTAAGTGGACCAATGCAAGCTAACCCTTGAAAGATACCCTACTGATGCCACAAACCACTACTTGTTACTCTGCCCACTATATGCCTTAAGCATATATGATCTAACCCACTTGACCAACCAATCCTAGTTTTTACTTACAAGATTTATACTTTATTTCTTTATCAAAGCTATTCCTTAGAGTTTACTTAAGTGAATTATAGATACTAGAAAGATATCTGAAGGTTGCATAAAGAGCATAAAATTTGGCCTAAGATAGATAATCTTGATGTCATCTTAAGGCATGAGATTGAACTTAGTTAGAACTCCACTAGTTTACCACACCTCATTATTGCTTACCCCCACCTGTAGATGCTAGTGCTAAGCAGAAAACTTGATCAACTTTAGATGTGAATACTTGGTGGAAAAATGGTTATGAAAACCTTGGAATGATGGATCATTCTATTGAAATGTTTTGGACATGTGTTTCCAAACACCTAATGATTTTGGTGATGAAAACGATGAGGCATGAGCCTTAGCCCTTTATAAAAATGATGGTTGTCTGGATGCGATACCATTCCAATTTTATCGTACAACCACAATACCCGAAGATTGGGTAGGGCTTGACTGGAAACTTATATACCTTAGTATTAGTTCCCTCACGGCCAAGGTCTGAGCTGAGGCTACCTTGTGAAGATTGTCCACCTGTGCAGTACCCAAAATATGACAGTTGGTCATGGTTGGAAGGCCAAACTCACAGGAGAGGTGCTTATACTAGGGCGTGTAATCGAAAGGTTAGGATTGATTATCCGCATACTGAGTATGGTGAATTCAGGATTTGTTCCTGACGGATGTATCGAATGTTGTTTTGAAAGTGTACAACATCTGCAGAGTGTCAAACTATTCGAATAGCCGCATCCGCGGTTATGGACAGTTGGAGTGGCCATACTGTTCCCCCGTAGGACTTTTCAAAATGACTTGTGAAATTATTTGAAACTTTGAATTGACCACAACAGAGTTGTGATATGAAATACAAGTTCCCACTTAGGAGTTATAAAATTGTGACGAGCATTCGTTGCCTTTAAACTTAGTAGAGATAAATCCGGCTTTTGCAAAACAACCCTAGAGCCTAGTGTCCTATTATCCAAAAAACCCTTTACCTGTTAGTATTAGTTTGCGAGTACTTAAAGAGTACTCATGGTTTTGTACCAGGCTATTCCCATGGCCAGACTATGAAGAGGAGTACCTGGAGGATGGACCCCAGGAAGGTTACGACAACTAGGATCATCTCCCATCGTCAGCATTGCCTGTGACCCCGAAGATGGAGCTTCGCCTATGCTACCGTTATTATTATGTATTCCGCTGCTTGATGTTGTATTAAGAACTGGATCATGAGATCCCTATTTGTGTAAGAACTTATGTATCGTTTGTAATGGATGATGTACTATGGTATCCAATTCTGTTATGTATCGCAAAAATGTTAATCCTGGGATTGAGATGTATGGCATAACATGACCCTAGGATTGGAAACCACTAAGGAAAATTTTTCAACAACTTTCACACTTGTATTTTCTTCTCGTAAACTTTTCTAATCTTCTTTCTCATCTCTATTTGTAGATGAACTCCATCAATGAAGCCGTGAGGAAGGGACCACTCATGACTATGAATTAGGAATGTGAGACAGAATTCCCCAAGGCTCTCAAGGACCTCATGGTTGCCATGGGAATACATGGTGCAGCTGTGTACAAAGGTTTTCCTGTAATGGATGAAGGAGTTAAGTACCGGTGGGTGCAGCTTCACTTGTATAAAAACAAGGAAGACAACCACAAGGACTCAGGATTCTGCATGGTCACCAACTCAGTGATGCATACCACATTCTTTGATTCAGAAAGGGATGCAGCTTGGAAGGCCATCAAAGATCTTGGTGATAGAATCAAATGCAGAATGCTTGTAAGGTTCCCAACCTTTAATAAGGTAGAGATCCCTGTGTTTACAATGCTAGTCCCTGGATCAATAGCTAGCATCCACAGTTAAGATGTAATATCAAGAAACAAAGGTCATAATACAACTTTATAACCAGGAATAAAATAATTTATTACATCTTACATAGCTCATTTGGCTATCTCATTACAATGCAGCAGAATATAACAGTAGCATGGGGTCCTTCATCTTCAAAGTGCCACAGGCAGACATGTTGGTTGTAAACTTGTAATCCTAATCATTAAACTTCACTAATATCAAACAAACCTGCAACATAACAAGTTACAGCCACAAGGGTCAATACATTTGAATTGTATTGGCAAGTGATACTATGGTAGTATAGTGGAGTCTATCATCTATATGCATTTGGCTAAGTGGAGCTTAGGATTGCTTTGCTCAAAATAGATTTTCCTTATCATTTGAAAACTCTAAGTTTTTGCTTGACAAAATCTTTCCCAAGGCATCTCCCAATAGAAATTGGTGATCCTTCAACCCTTGTTCACTAACAAGTTTTTAACTTAGAAATTGGGATGAGGAGATTCTTGATAGCTTCCATGTCTTGATGCTCAAATTGTCCTTTTCCAGGGACGTGGCTAAGTACTTAGATTTTACACTCTGCAGAGGTGGTGCACTTTCCCCACAAGACTTGGTTTCACCAAGACAAGATCTTGCAGAAGCCTTCCCTTAGACCAGAATGGACGCGTTCCAACCTATCATCCCCTAACACCAACTGTCCATTTGGCTAAGTTCTTGCAACCTATATGATCCAGGCAGAACCCATAATGCCAAGTGGCTGCACTTGAAGCTTCTCAACATTTGACATCTCAAATCTCTTTGTTCCTGGGTGGCCATCCACAAGTGAGATACACAAGGTAAACCATAGAAATGGGCCTTGTGAACCACTCAACACAAACCATTCCTTCCATTCCACCCAGGTGATTCATTCACTTAGTTGTTTTATTAAACAAAACTCAAGTCCTCAGACTTAGAAATTTTCCATAGCATGAATATATATATTCCACCCTTGTTTTCTGTTATCTAAACTAAGCATGATAGTAGTAGGAATCTTAACTTAGGAAATTCTACTAAGGTTTCATCTACTAGGATTTACCATAGCATGGTTTATACTTATCAAATATTCCATGCAAGTCCTACTTAGAAATATCACTAATGCATAGTGAAAATAATGGGACAAAAGTATGAAGCATCACTTGACTTTTTGGTAGAGATTATAAGTTCACTTCTTGGTGTTTGCGATGTTCACACACTTCAAGTCACTACAATTCAATCAAGCAAACAATATTTCAAACTACCATTCAAGCAATTCAACACATAAAATAATAATAACAAAACAATGCATGCAAGCATGCTAAAGATTGTTTTATTTGGAGAAGTGGTTTCTAATGGGTCATAGACTTTTGAAAACACCTAATGGTCATTTTTTAAAGTGGCAAAATCATTTGTATAAGATTTTACTTCATAAACCATTTTTAGATCAAGTCATTATTTTATGTGGTGTAGAAATGCTTTTAATAAGGCAAAATTCTATAGGTTTCACTAAATATGTTTTCAAACCATATAACCTTATGTTTAGGGTCAGAGAGTTTATTTCCGAAACATTTCTCTAAGGTTTTCTTCAAAAACCATTTTTAATAATTAAACCATATTTTTATTTGACTAGTATTGGTTTAAATCAAAGATTTAATCTTTTGCTTCACCAAATACATTTTTGAAACCACCAATTAATTCCTAGGGTCAGTAGGTTCAAAATAAACCATTTTCCCAAGATTTTATCCTCAAAATCATTTTAGAACAATTTTTATATCCTAAACAAGCATACACAAGTTTCTGCAAAAACAAACATTTTACCTGAAGCTTTTTACTAAACAAAGTGCATGGTTGGCTAGGGCTTGTTTTCCTGAATCCATTGATATAAAGTTTGTAAAATTTGTACGTGGAGATTAAAAGTTATAGATTTTACAAAATCTTATATCTAATAGATCAAATCTGTTTTAAAACAAAATAACAGAGCCACGTGTCTTATTTCTATTCGCCCATACCGCTTCGGTTGGATCGAGCGTTGGCAGCTGTCGGATTTAAGTTACATAGCACGGTGCACAGGTGTTACTTACCCCTTCGTCTAGTTTCTATCCTAACCGCTGGATCTTAATCGCACGGCGCACAACACACTTGCCAGAGTCGGGCGGCGCTGGTGGCGGCGGCGTGTCTGGCTACGGCGTCGCGATGGTTACAGGAAGCGAGGGAGAGAAGGGTGTGGCTCACCAGGTTCGCAGTGGCGTGGGGAAGCTCAACGTGGTCTTCGGGTAGTAGGGGCGCACGGGTCGATGAGAATCGCTCGTCGGAGTTGAGCCGTGCCTCGGGTGCGGTCAGACGTCGACGGGGGCGAGTCTCTGGGATGCAAACGAGAAAAACAATGCATCAGGAAGGTGCGCACGAGTTAAAGGGTCGCTAGCATACTCACCAGTGAGCAAGGGGCGCACGGGTTGGGCGTCAGTAGCTCGCCGGAGAGGTAGCAAGCGGCGGCGCTTGCTCAGTGATGGTGTTGTTGATGACTTACTGCACGCGCGGATGAATGGAAGGTACTGTGAGGTGCGTCAGAGGTTGGGGAAGATGCTCGTGTGCTCGAGGAGGCAAGGGGCGGTGAGGGGCTGCCGGAATCGTCGCCGGAGAGCGTCGGAACTGAGGGTGGTGCAGAGGAAAATTTGGCAGCCTGGGGGAGCGCTATGGTGAGGTGACGGAGGGAAAAGGGAGAGGAGATGGCGCTTAAGTAGGCGTTGTTGCAGGGGCGTTTAATGGCGTGGTTACTGCGTATTAACGCGAGGAAACAGCGACAGAACGGCCGGGGAGGAATGAGGGGCGAGGTCGTCGCGGGGAGGAACAAGGTGACGTGGGGACGTCTGGCAGCGAGAGAGAGAAGGGTGCGGTGGGGTCCTTCTGTCAGCGACGCTGCGGGTGAGTTTGCTGGTTCGAATCATTTTCTGCGGGGAGGAGAGGAACTAGGCTAACTGGGCCTGGACGGGCTTAGCTGGGTTGGGCTGAGTTAGTTTTGTTTCCCTTTTTTCTGTTTCTTTTTCTTTTTCCATTTCTTTTTATTTTGTTTTGATTTTTCTTAATTAATTCAAACACCAATTTGAATTCAATCCTTTGCCAAATTTTGTGAATAATCAAACCCTGTTTATTACCTCATTCTGAAGTTAAATTTAGATTAAACCTTTTATTCTTTTAGTGTCTTTTTAATTATTTAAAGTAGGTCGTTGTTTTAATTCAAATAAGATTAAATATAATTTTAATCCTTATTTAAATTTCATTTTTCCAAAAAACCTTTTTAGTAAGTTTTATTCAATTATTAGGGTGTCAAAATATTCACCTAGAACTATTTGGAAAATATTTATTACTCATTTTTAATTTGGTACTTGTCCTTTATTCTCATGAAATTAAATATAGTTTTAATTCCATAAATTTTATTTGGAAGTTTTCTTTGATCTTATTTAGGTCAATTGATTCACTTTTATTCCACTTGGGTAAATTCCAAATATCTTTTCCCATGATTTAGTTAACCATTTCTTAATAGGGATTTTATCTTTATTCAATTTGATTCATGCCATTTTATTTTATTTTGGAAAATTCTTTATCCTTATGTTTTATTTGGATTTGGATTATATCTTATTCCATTTGCTTATGGACTTTGGAAAGATTTAATTTGGTCTTTAAATATTCTTTAGTTAATAATTCTTTCCTTATCTTATAAAATCCATAACTTTTTATTTATAGATCCAAACTGGGTGATTCCGATTTGTAAAATTTTATTTGATATTTGTTTATCCTCTTAAATAACTTTAGGATTATTTGCTCACCATTTGGTATGGATTTCTAGACAAGTGCTTTATTAACTTTGGAAATAACTTTCCCCTATCTTGTTATATTCACAAGATTTTATTCATGGCTCCAAATTAAGTGAATCCAATTCATATGGTTTTATAATATTTCTAATAATCATTCTTGATCAATTTGAAATGTTTTCTTGACAACTTTTATATGGATCAAATCCATAGTCTTAGAGATAACTTGAAAATGATTTCTTCCATTAGGGTTTAGGGTTTTTGGATTTATTTTCCAAGTGTTTAAATTTCAAGATACATTCATTGAGGAATGCATTACTCTTGATTTGGATTTTGTTGAATTTCAAACTTTAATTAAAGTTTGTTCAAGATGGGATTTTAAGTTTCCCTACAGAAACAAAAGTTTCCTTTTACCCTAAATTTCAACATTTATTTATTTTGTTTATTTATTTTTCACATTACAAGATTTGGAAAATCTTGGGATGTGACAATGCTAAACACCCAGAATGACCTTAAGGAAGAAAAGAAGCATACCCAAGAGTTAGAGGCTACCAACCAAAGTTTAAGGAAGGACATCATAGACTTAGCAATGGAGTCATGTGATCTAGATAGACAGATTGCCTCTAGGGATGCCCTGTTAGCCAACTTGGCAAGTGAGATGGAATTGTAACGTACTTTGTTAGTTGGACCACCACACTTACCATTTTATTTCCCAAATGTTGTTTAAAATAAGTTGAACCTTGGTTGTTTGTAATGGATCCATGTATGCCATGACTTGTGTGTTTTGATTTCCAAAGTTATGCATGTGATGCCCTGTCTTGTGATTTATTTTAAGTTGTGTTGATTCTAACTTTTTCTATCTTATTAAATAGATGCCTAATGTTACTATCAGCACGGCTGAAGAGTTCAAGGGAACTCGTTTTGTCACTCGTATTATTGAGCTCACTAGTTTGCTCAATCTCTCAGTTCCTACCATCATGATGCTTCCCCTCACCAAGTTTGAGAGGAAAGACCTTTAGGGCTTCAAGGTTAATCAGCCAGGACACCAGACTGAGCTTACCATGGAGGCAATCATCTTCAATCTCATGCATGATGACAAGGAGAGAGGCCTAGAGGTAGTCATGCAGGATTTGCTTGGACGTTTAGTAGGGAGACACTCTCGAGAGATTAGAGGTACTCACTTCCATGCCTTCGGTAGACGTGATGAGGATGGTGAGGCCATTGACTTTCAGGATGCTTCGAGAGAGACGGCAGAGCCAATTCGTCTATACCTCCAGGACTTAGAGGTTCTTCTTAGGCACCTAGATACTGATAGGACCAACGTCATGCTCAGCAATGACGAACTACAGGTGCAGCTTCGTGAGAAGGACAAGCTCTTCGCAGAGCAAGATGAGATAGTCAAAGAAATGGAGGCCAAGTTTGAGAGTCAGGATAGAAAGTTCAAGAGTCAAGAAAAGAGAGTCCAGGATAGGAACAATAGGATTCAAGACATGACTGCAGAACTAGAGGCCAAGGACTTTGAGCTCGAGCATCAGCAAGGTGTGATTGAGAGGCTTCGTGCACAGAAGAGGGATATCAAAGCCAAAGTAGAGACCTTGACCACCAATGTCGAGGAATACAAGACCGCTATGGAGAATGCAGGTCTTACACTTGTTGATGAGGAGGTTGATGCAGAGGAGTAGTGGTGACTACTCATTTACCATTTATTTACCATGCTTTTGATTATTGAGTCGCAATGACCATCCAACATGTGGATGGCTTGCTATTGGTGTGTTTACTTTTCCAAAAACATGTCTATGTTGTTGAACTTTTACTACTATGATGCATGATTGTGATTTGTTATGTGATGTATTGTGCATATTAGCATTTATGGGTATCTCATTCTTATCCTTATTGAAAACCACAGATGCCTCCCCGACGTGCCAATCCCAACCCCAACAACAACAACATCACCCCTGAGATGCAGCATATGATGACAGCTCAGACTAAGTTGATGCAAATGCTGACCATGTTCATCCAGAATCAGAACAACAACAACAAAAATAACAACAACAACAACAATCAGAACAACCCACCAGGTTTTGACATGCTTACCAGGTTCTTAAGACTGAGGCCAGCAAAGTTCTCAGGAACTACTAATCCTATGGTGGCCAATGATTGGCTATGCTCTGTGAACAAGGATTTGGTAACTGTTGGCTGTACTGATGAAGAGAAGGTCAGATTTGCAGCACACTTGTTGGAAGGACCAGCAGCCACTTGGTGGCATAACTTCCAGATCACCACTCCCATTGAGGATGTGACATGGGCTATCTTTGAAGATGGTTTCCGTACTGCTCACATCTCATCCGGAGTGATGAGTTTGAAGAAGAAAGAGTTTCATAACTTGAAGCAGCGCCACCGCAGCGTAGCAGAGTATATTGAGGAGTTCAACAATCTGGCACGTTATGCACCGGATGAAGTTGACACCGATGCTAAGAGGAAATAAAAGTTCCTTGAGGGATTGAATGATGAATTGAACCTGCAGCTATCTGTGTCTTATGTTCCCACTTATCAGTCTCTTTGTGACAAGGCTGCTATTTTGGAGAGCAAGATGAAACAAGTTAAAAGCAGGAAGAGGAAGCACTCTGACAAGAACAGCTCGGGATCGTCTCACAAGCGTTCCCATTATGATGATAGTGGGAATTCTGGATCCCACAAGCATGGGAAGTACAACAAGCACCACAACCACAACCGTCATCATGACAACAAGCACCACCGTAGTCATGACAATGGCAAGTACAAGAATCACAAGAGTGGGTATAAGAGCCACCACAATGGAAGTGGAAGTGGTAGTGGAAGCCATCCTGTCAAGAAGGATCTTAGTGTAACATCCCAAAAATACTAAACTTGAATCATCAAACTCTAATCATCAAAATTAGGGTTAACAAAAACTTTTCTAAATAAAATTATGGAAGAATGCATGTGAGTATGCATTTCATTTTGAATTCTTTTGGACCACCTTGTTTGTGTGTTTCTTTGATTGTAAAATGTTTCTTAGGTGAAATAAACATCATCTAAACATTTCCCAAAGACAAATAAATCAAAACAAAGCTAAATGAGTGAATGGTCATTTTGACCAATTTAACTCCCATGCCTACTTTGGTTGTCTCAAACTTTTAGAACCTAACAGAAACCTTGGTGGATCTTTGCACCCCTTGATTGTACTCATAACAAAGTATCAAGGCCCACTTTGTGATCATCCAGAAACTTTCAAATGCATAATTTAAATGGCAATTCAAAATTGAATCTTTATCATATGGGAAGATCCCACTTTTTCAAAAACCACTCAAACAAGCTCAACTTTCAAAACCCAAGCATCTGCAGACTCACCAGCACCAACCTAGCACACCCACCAAAAATCTTTTCAAAATTCAAAACTTAATTTCTTGCGGCCATTTCATCAAACACATTGCAGACACAAATCAAACCAAATCCAAACATTGTTTTGAGCAGTGAATTGAGCCTAACTTGTTCCCTCTCTGGGCACCACTAGCCTTAGTAGATCATCTAACAATCTTAACTAATCACTAGCACCACTGTGAGCTTGGCATTGTCATCAATGGTGAGCAGGCCGAATGCACCCTTGCCACCCACATGTCGACAACGAGCTAGGAGAAGCACCAATCCTAGCCAGCATGTCTGGGAGGTATCCCATGCCTCACCGCCCCCTCTCGACTAGCCCTGCCTCGCAGATAATGCCCAGAACCGCCAGGAACGTCGCGCCCGTGCCGATGTCGACCATGCCGACGTGCACCGCAGAGCACACACCGTTCCCATGCAACCCGACCACCTCGAGCCCTTGCCACCCGCCAACATGCTCTCCACCGTCCCAGGAGACCGCCAGACATCCCCGTTTGCCACCCCATGCCTCACAGCCACCGCTCGTCGTCGAAGACGCCGCCTCTGCCGCGCAGAGTGTCATGTGTTCCAGACCAAAGCGCACCGCCCCTACGCGCGCATTAAAGCCGTAGAGCATCGCCTGGAGACCACCAAGCGATCGCCACCACCGGCCATGCCTCTAGCAGCCCGTAGCCGTGTCGTCACCGTTGCCTTCCCATGCCATTCGGTCTCACCGTCGCGACTATAAATAGAGGCCTTCCCCGCTCGAATTCTTCACACCATTCCACTCCTCTCTCACCCAGAACCATCCCACCTCAGTCTCGGATCAAGACGAGCAGCGCATCACCGGAATTGCGCCGGAGCAGGCCGCCTCTGGAGGAGAAGGGCGCCGTCGATTTCGTCCACCCCAGGAGCTGCCGCGACCACCCCTGAGTTCGCCGTCGTCGACTTCGTCGTTCGCCCGCCTCTCCGACCCTCGCCTGAGCCCCGGTGAGCCCCCAACGACCCCCACTAGCCGCGCTAGGTTTCTGTCTCACCGGCGTTGCCCAACGTCGACGATAACTCTCAGCCGTTGGATTAGAACCAGATCGAACGCACCACGTTGCCCCGTACCGCTTCGCACCCGCCTGTCTCACTGACACGTGGGGACAGCCACTTAAACAGCTCAGGAGCGCTGCAACAGGCCGCCCGATGTCGTTTCCCGCACAGCCCGGCTATTTGAATTTAACCTTTTCCATTTTATTTCAAACATACTTCTGTACCCAGATTCAAAAATCAACCCAGGTCGATTCAATGCACCAAATTGAATGAAACCAATTTTGTTAGAAAGGTCTGGAAGTGCTGAATCCAAGCCCATTGGATTCAAGTCATTTGGATCTATAGATCATCCATAGTAAAAATAACAAGGCAGAAGCTTTTCTGCATTCAAACATTTTTCAAATTAAAACCATAATAGCTTTTTAGTTGATTCCAACTCTCAAAAATTACATTTAACCATACCTTTTAGAATATATAAAAATATATAGGTTTACTTACAGAAATCATGTTAAAGTAATAAAATAATGCCCCATAGGCATTTCTAGTCACTTTATGTAATTAAAATAAAAGGGTAAAACCTTATTAAATTGTGACACCACTTTAAATCATATTCCCATGGACTAAAGTATGTGGTGATGACATGTGTCAACATGATCCCATGTTTGGTTTGGAGAATATTAAATCTTAAATAGTTTTTCAATGAGTAGAAATTACTTTTCTAAAAATAAAAGAAATTAAACCAAGCTTTAATCTTGTAATGTTAGTGATGATGCTAGATCATGTATATGACCCTTTTGTGTGATGATTGAAAGTAGTTAAGTATTGGTTGGTGATTGTGTACATCGTATTTATTTATAGACGCTAGTACCGACCAAGGATATGAGGAGGAAGGAGGATACTACGAAGAAGAAGCCGAGGATAACTTCAACCACTGCTCTGCACAAGGCAAGCTAACACTTGCAATTTAGCAAGCTTATATTGACACTGATGCAATCCTAATTGTCGTGGTATTGCCGACGAGTATGCCATGGAGGGGTCCTCACAGTGCATGTTTAGAGACGTGGGGTAAGGCGGACGGTTGACGGGTACGAGGTAACACAGCTTACCTAGGTTCAGATCCCACGACGGTGGCGGAATCCTACTCCTGCTATAAATCACTATAAGGGCAATACGCCGAGTTACAGAGATAGGTTCGCTGTGCGAGGTTGTATGAATCGATACTAAGTTGTGTGTCCTAAAGGCTCCCATAGGCCCGACTTATATAGTCGCCAGGTCCTAGGGTTACAGGGAAAAGTCCTAGCCGGACAGGTTACAGAGTCCTACACCGTCTATCACTAGTCTTGTGTATCTTGTACTCCAAGGCTCCGGGTACGCTGGTGACTCCATCGTAGCCTTCCTTTATCCGGCATGGGCCTCCCTTCTGGATCCACCTAACTAGGCCGCCCAGCAGGCCACAGGCCATGCTACCGACTATCGGCCACCCGGGTTAGTCGGATAAGAGACATGATATGAGGATACCCATATAGCATATCCCCAACAGTAGCCCCCGGAGAACTCCGAGATCTTGCGCCGTCTTGCCTCTTCCCGTGGAATGCTCCGTCTAGATGGATGTCGGCAAATCGTCAAGCAATATCTTGTAGTCCTCCCAAAGAACCCTGCAAAGGTTTCTCCGTCTTCTATGAGTAAGTCGGAGAAATGCTGAATCTTCCATCGTACTCTTCGTAGTCGGATTAAATCCGTCCATGCCGGAATCTTCGATGGGACGGCTCATCTACCATGTCAGTTATGATGACGTAGGCTGTCGGTCAGCGACACCTCGTAACTCACACATGTAGAGAACGCAATCATATCTGATTTTCCCGTGCGAGTGATACGAACCGTTGGCGGCGGCGGTTGGAGACATGGTGAAATTTCCACGCACGTTCACGAACACATCGTCTACGCGGCAACCGTCCGATTAGCTGCACGAATCTTGACGCAGAGTAAGATAAATATTAACTGTGGGACACTTGCCACTTTTTCACCCCATTCTCTTGCGTCATCATCTTCTTCCTCCAGCCGCACGCCTCCTCGAGCCCTCCGTGGAAAACCTCGAAGAAACCCTAGCCTCTCTCTGCACCAGTCGCATCCTCCCAGTCCTCCATGGCCATCAGCAGCTCCTCCCCGTCGATGGCGGCATCGAGCGAAGCCACGGCGAAGCCGGCGAGATCCGTCGTCGTGCCCCCAGAGGGCCTGGTCATCCCCGCGTTGGTGGTGATTGAAACCACCGGAGGTGACGACAATATGGCGGCGCTAGAGCCTCTGGAAGAAGAGCCAGACTCGCACAAGGGCGACTGGCGCGGCTCGGACATCACCGACTGCGACATCCAAGAGATGGTCGCCGAAGGATACCTCCCCGCGACGGAGGGGCTTGCCTGGCGGGCGGCGCCGGCCGGCGAGGTGACACCTTCTCCCCAAGTCGGAGAAAAGGTGTACCTCAAGGCTCAGCTGGTACGCGGCGTTTCTCTGCCCATCTCCCACTTCTTTCTGTCCGTCTTGAACCACTTCAAAGTCCAACCCCATAACCTCTCCCCCAATAGTATCTTAGTGCTTAGCAACTTCGTGGCACTTTGTGAGGGTTACCTAGGGATTAAGCCTAGGTTAGACTTGTTCGTGTACTTCTTCACCATCAAACGTGAAGCCGGACATAGTAGGGAGGAGGTTAGTAACTGCGGCACCATAAGCTTCAAGATCCGACCTGGCCGGCGGTTCCCCGACATCGTCAGCCACGAGTCGTGCAAAAACTAGCAGCGGACGTACTTCTACGGCCCCGACATTCCTTTGGCGGGCCGAGAAGTGACGTACCCGGACTTCGTGGATGGAGCCGCCGCTGAAGTTTCCACATGGAGATCCCATGCCTCCCTTCCCTCCAACCTCAACGCTTCTCGCGCAATAAGGCGGATCGAGTGGTTCGTAGAGACGGGTTTGACCAGCTTGGACCTAGCCATGTGCTGGTTCATCAGGCGAATCCAACCTCTGCAGCACCGCGCAAAGATCATGCACGAGTACACGGGTGATCGAAAGGATACCCTCCGGATCTCCGTGGATAACTTCTCGAGCGACTCCGTCAAGCTCCATCTGAAGGACATCGTCAAGGTGAAGGATAAGAAGCGCGGCTTCACCATCACCTACGCCATGTACATAGACGGCAAGTGCCCAAAGGTAGGTATTTTATTTTCCGTGTATGACATTGCGCCAGTTTCTCCGTCTTGCCAGTGCCAACTTATCTAACATGGTGATTTCTTACTTAACAGCTTAGCGATCTAGATGAGGACGACCTGGCTGCCCAAATCTACGATCCAAAGATGAAGGAAGTCACGGTCGTGTCCGACGACAACGCCCCGTTCGCGCGAAAGTGGAAGAGCTCCTCCTCTGACGCTGCCGACGGATGCAAGAAGAAGAAGACAGAGGGTGGAGCCTCCAAAAAGAGTACTGCCGCCCTGGAGGCAGAAAAGAAGAAAGACACCAGGATGTTTGCCAAAGCGCCCCCCTAGTGTAAGCCTCTCATTATCCGACATTGTCTTATTTATCTGTCTTATTCCTGTACTTATGCATTTTGCACGTTTCAGGAAGAAAGCCACAACCAGCCTCAAGAAGTCCTCCAAGACTCTTGGGGGTTCTAGAAACATCAAAGATATGCTGCATCGCGACTCCTCCCCCGCCATCGCCCCTGCTACTCCCGCCGTCAAACCCTCCTCTGCTCCGACAAGCTCTCAAGTCCAGGAGGCACCAGGCCCTTCCGCCATGGAAGTGGATTCTGGCGCCTCTACCGAACTCGCTGTTGTCGGCGAGCAGGCGACGCAGGAGAGCGCTGCTCTTCAAATGGCTGAAACTCCGGCTAAGGATGCCATCGGTAGCGGCAAGGAGGTGGTGGGAGCTGGTACCTCTGACGAAGGCGGCGCCTCTACTCCCCAGAAACCCTTCGAGTTCCTGAAGATAGTTTACCTGGCGCTCCTGCCGAGTAACAAAACTATGTTTTACCCATCGAGTGCCGTCATCTCCGACGTGCGGTCTTGAGGAGCTACTCCGACAAGCAGATATCTTGCGAGGAAATAGCATTTCCTTTGGCAAGCTGCTAGCCGAGAGCGCTACAAACCTCAAGATCATTGCACTTGTAAGTTTTAGTATACCTTTTACATTTCGTATGAGTATCCCACTGTAGCCCCCGAGGATGTAGACGGAAAACCATAGGTTTTGCATCTATATGATCTAAGAGTGACTAAGTTAGAAAGAACTCTCACTGTAGCCCCCAAGCATTTAGATGGAAGAAATTATTCCGACTAGATGCTTTAAGAGTAGCATACACAGTGTTCATAATTTTCAGTGCTGTAGCCCCCCAAGCCTCTAGTTGTAACTTAATTAGTTCCGACTAGATGCTTAAATAAAAGCTAAACATATTGATAAGTTAAAAACTCTCGCTATAGCCCCCGAGCATCTAGATGGAAAATCTCCGATTAGGGGCTCCAAGCAGACCAAACAATGACTTAACTTTGTATTTGCTTCCACAGAACGAGAATTCTCGGAGGGGCATGGCCAACGACAAAATCAGAAGATGCGCGCAGATCTTGAAGCCGAAAAGGGTAAAACTGCCATCTTGAAGGAACTGCATCAAAAACAAGAGTCTGTTTTCTTTTTGCGCATTTCCGTCTTACTTTTGTGCCTTCATTCTTCGAGTACTCACTGTGTACTTTGTTTTCTCCGACTTCCAGAGCATGTTGCCAAGGCCAAGGATATTGTCGAGCAGTCCAAGCACATCCAGCAGCTGGACAGAGAGAACAAAATCCTTAAGAAGGAGAGGGAAGAAATGCTGAAGATGCACGAGGATTCCATGAAAGCCCTGGAGGATTCCGCCTCCGCGGAGATCAATCGCTTGAAGGAGGAGCTTGCGATCCTAAAGGATCAGAAGCAAGCTACTGATGAGCAAAACCTTCGCCATAGCGAGGCGTTTAAGTTTCTCCAACAAGAAAAGGAATCCTTGGCGGACACCGTCTGGCAGGCTAAGGCCAGCATCTTCAGTAAGTGTCCTCCGCCTTGTAGTTCTGTAGTCTGGATACTTAGAGTTTATTGAACTCATGCGATCCTTGTCGGAATTTTCAGCGCCCATGGGTTTAACCCGCTCGCCTCCTTCGGAGAAGGAATGCATGGTTCTTGCCAGAAAATTCATCAATACCGCCATCACCCAAGCCAAGGATATTGCCAAGCCCCTCCAGATTTATATCAAGGCCTCAGACTCCGTAACGAAGTACTCGGAGATTCTGCGCCGAGCCCCCGAGCGTGTCGCGAGCTGGAAAGCTTCATGCGCACGGGCTGGCGCAAGGATGGCGTTGTCTATGGTGAAGGCACACTATGAACATGCCGACATCGACACGGTGACATCTGGTATCCCCGACGTGGATGATGACGGCAAGGAGATCGATCATGAAGCCATCTTGTCATCACTCGAGGGTTATGACACCAGGGTTGCCGAGTTGGTGGACGTTGACGTCTTCGTGCCCAGGAACTTCATCGACAACGTCAACTAGGACTCCTCCGAGTCTCATCACAGCGCCGATGTTGAGGGTGATTCTCCGGCTGGTGATGATGCGGCCTCCAAGTCTCCTGTGCCCAAAGAATGAAGAACACTTTGTAATTTCTGTTTCACCTTTGGTGTGTGCATGGGAAAAACTTGTTGATGTAATCTTAAGGCGGAAAACAATGGTTGTCGTATCCTGATACTTAAGAATTAAGTTTCAGCATGTATATATTTTTTAAGTAAGTGCTGGCTTATCCATTACTCTGGTTCTTATGCTTGACTTTTCGTGAGTCGGAAGACTCGTTGTTGGAACCATGCGCTTAGGTGATGATGCCCAATGGCACCGTCAATAACCTGAGCACAAAATCGCCGAGAATAAGTGCCCAAAGTCACTACTCCAGAATCCACATAAAAACGACAAAGAATGTGTAGACCAGAAAACTTAAGCTAACGCCCGTAGGCGGAATTTTCACAAGTGCAATCGCAAGACTTGTGCATAAAGGTTTTATATGATCTAAAAATGAACACTAAAGGAGGTAAAAGACTCAGCAATATGAGTGAACCAAAGAGCTTTATTTCATTGATCATATAAGAGGTACACGATTAGATAAAAAATGCTAAGTGTAGAAAGGACGTAGATGTGCTATGTTCCATGGCCGATCAAGCTCTGGGTAGTCATCATCCGAGTCATGTCGCTTACGCTTATGATCCTCGTTGGATGTATCCTTGAGTTCACGATTATCAACAAGGTAGTAAGACCCATTGAGCAGTGCCTTGCTTATGATGAACGGTCCTTCCCATGGCGGGGATAATTTGTGTGACTTCTTCTGCCTAAGTCGGAGTACTAAATCCCCATGTTTAAACAAGCGATGCCGAATGCGGCGACTATGGTAGCTGTGTAGCTTCTGCTGGTAGATGGCGGATCTTTGGAATGCCAAAACGCGCTCCTCCTCGAGAAGGTCCACATCAAGGCGTCTGGATTCTTCATTGTCATCTTCGTTGTAGGCGTCAACTCTCGGTGCGTCATGGAGGATGTCGGAAGGTAGGATGGATTCTGCTCCATATACCATGAAGTAAGGGGTGTAGCCGGTGGATCTGTTGGGTGTGGTTCGTAAACTCCACAGCACAGATGGCAATTCTTCCGCCTAGGCTCTAGCTGCTCTGTGTAGCGGTGCCTCAAGACGTGGCTTGATTCCCTGCAGAATTAATCCATTGGCTCGCTTAACTTGACCATTGGATTGTGGGTGTGCCACAGATGCAAGGTCAAGTCGGATGCCTTTGTCCCAGCAGTAGGCCTCCACTTCTCCGAGTGACAAGTTGCTTCCGTTGTCGATGATGATGCTATGTGGGAGACCAAATCTCACCACTAGATCCCGGACAAACCTGAGGGCAGTTGCCCCATCAAGCTTTCTAATGGGTTTATCTTCTATCCATTTGGTGAATTTGTCAACTGCTACCAGCAGATGCGTAAATCCACACGGTGCCGTCTGTAATGGTCCCACCATGTCTAGCCCCCAGACTGCAAACGGCCAAGTTATTGGTATTGTTCGCAAGTCTTCAGCAGGAGCATGTGGTTGTCGGGCATAATACTGGCATCCCGTGCATGTCTCAACCAACTTGTCGGCGTCTGCCTTCGTGGTCAGTCAGTAGAATCCTTGCCAGAAGGCTTTCGCGACCAGCGATCGAGGAGAGGCGTGGTGCCCGCAATCTCCGAGATGGATCTCGCGCAAGATTTCCATACTTTCTAGCTGGGAAACGAACTTTAAGTATACATGAGTAGTGCTCCTTTTATAGAGTTGCCCATTGATTATGGTATAACCCTTTGCTCGTCGTACTATTTGCCGCCTTTCGACCTTGTCGTCAGGCAAAGTTCCGTGCTCGAGATACTCCATGAACGGTTTTGTCCAAGCCGGAGGGATCTTTGTCATCGTGTTGACTAAAGAGTTAGCTCTATCCGGGTTGTCGATGTCGGCGCCCTTCACGGATGGTGTGTGTAGATGCTCTAGGAAAAATCCTGGCGGAATTTGCTTGTGCCCTGATCCAAGCTTAGACAGTAGATCAGCCGCCTCGTTTTGCTCCCTAGGCACATACTTGACTTCGTAGCCCAAGAAGCTCTTGGCTATCTCGTCCACTTCGTCGCGATATGCCACCATCATAGGGTTCCGCGCATTCCAGGTGCCAGCCACCTACTGGGCAACCAAGTCGGAATCTCCACAGCAAACTATGCGATTTATGCCAATATCCTTGGCTACACGTAGTCCGTGAATGAGTGCTTCATACTCCGCCATGTTGTTTGTAGCCTCGAAGTGGATCTGCAGAACGTAGTGCAACTTATCTCCTTTTGGTGATTGTAGCAGTACACCAGCCCCCGAGCCGTTGAGCAACTTTGATCCGTCAAAGTGCATCACCCAGTACTCTGGCTCTGGCAACGGAGTAGCATCTGGCACCTCCGTCCAATCTGCAATAAAATCCGCCAAAACATGTGACTTGACAGCGTCGCGTCTCTTCTAGGTGACCTCGAAGGCGGCAAGTTCAATGCCCCACTTCGCGACCCTTCCTGTAGCATCGATGTTATTGATAATGTCGGACAGTGGAGTCTTGCTCACTACTGTGATTGGGTTCTCCTGAAAGTAATGCCTCAGCTTCCAAGAAGCGAGGAATACTCCATAAGCTATCTTTTGGTAGTGCGGGTAACGCTGCTTGGACTCCATCAAGACCTCTCTTACATAGTAACTGGTCGTTGAACTCCGTGCTCGTAGCCTGGTTCCTTCCGCTCTACCACGACGATGATGCTAATAACCCGGTTGGTTGCCGCCATGTAAATTAACAGGGGCTCTCCAGGCTCGGGTGCTGCAAGGATGGGCGCTGAGGAAAGAATCTCCTTGAGCTGCTTCAGTGCTGCATCTGCTTCGTCTGTCCATGTGAATTTGTCCGCCTTCTTCAGCAACTTGTACAGCGGCAGAGCCTTCTCTCCAAGTCGGCTGACGAACCGACTAACTGCTGCAACACAACCTGTTAGTCGTTGAATGTCTATTAGGCATGTCGGACGGTTTATGTTTAAGATGACCTTGATTTTCTCCGGGTTGACCTCGATTCCGCGCTGGGAAACGATGAAGCCCAACAATTTGCCGGCTGGAACTCCGAATACGCACTTCTTAGGGTTGAGCATCATGTTGTATTTCCGGAGATTATCAAAGGTTTCTTTTAATTCGGAGATTAAGTCGTTTAACTTTTTAGACATCACCGCGATATCGTCCACGTAGGCGTGAACGTTCCGACCAATTTGGTCGTGAAGGAAACGTTGCACTGTCCACTGGTAGGTAGCACCAGCATTTTTCAGCCCGAAGGGCATCGTGACATAGTAAAACGTGCCGTATGGGGTAGTGAACGAAGTGGCCAATTGGTCCGACTTACTCATCTTGATCTGGTGGTATCCTGAGTATGCATCGAGAAAACACAAAAGTTCCGAGCCGGACGTCGAGTCAATGACTTGGTCAATGCGAGGCAAAGGAAACGGATCTTTGGGACATGCTTTGTTCAAGACGGTGTAATCAACGCACATTCTTAATTCATTGGTTCCCTTTTTGGGGACATGATGGGGATATGCCTACCGGGGTATACCCAGCAGGACGTTTCCGACTGGCCCAAGAACCGGCGAGTGGGCCTGCAGGACGGCGAATGGGTTGAAGCCCAGCGAGGAACCAAGCGACTGGAAGCTGGAGGCCCAGGCGAGTAGATAGGCCTAGTCGGATTAGGTTTAAACGATTACTGAAGCTTTAACTGAATCGGTTGAGATATGTAAACCCTAAGGGATGTGAGCCTATATAAACCTCCCTATAGGGCGAGTAGAGATACGTTCCCTCATACACCCTGTGGGTAAAACCCTGTGTCTTTGCCCTCATCTCGCACCGCAGATGGATGGCCTCCCTTGCCCCTCGTTCTACTACTCGCTGCCGATTGCAGCATCTGCCGTGACTATTCCCATGACAGGACAAGTACAGGATTGGCCACCCATCGGGTGTGAAGGACTTCTCCGATAAACCTAGCCTTAAGTACCCTAGCTATCTCTTTGCCAATGGCGCGTCTCTTCTCATCTCTGAAGCGTCGTAGAGGTTGTTTCACTGGTTTAAATTTTGGATCTATGTTTAAGCTGTGCTCAGCAAGTTCCCTAGGTACACCTTTCATGTCGGCCAAGTTGCCAGGAAAAGATGTCCCTATTCTCACGGAGAAACTCGACGAGCGCGCTTTCCTATTTGGGATCCAGGTTCGTCCCAATGGCGACGGTCTTGGAGGCATCGCCTACCACAAGTTCCACCGGCTTGGTCTCGATGGCGGCCTTGAACGCAGGAGCGGAGTCAGAGATCTGCTTCTTCGACGCGGACATATCTGAGTCATTGACCTTGCTCTGGATCTCCTTGAATTCTTCGCTGTAGAGGACAGCTTCTGCAACGGCTGCTTTGTTGATCTTGCAGTCCCTTCCCTTAGTAAAGCTTCCGGATACGGTGATGACACCGTTCGGTCCGGGTATCTTGAGTTTGTTGTAGACGAAGCATGGCTTGGCCATGAACGTGTGGAATATGTCGCGGTCGAATATGACGTGGTACACGCTCTTGAAGGGGACCACCTCAAAGGTCATGCGCTCTTGGCGGTAATTATTAACGTCGCCAAAGGCTACCTGAAGCGTAATGCACCCAAGGGACCGAGCCTCCCGACCAGGAACTACGCCATGGAACACGGTGTTGGTCCATCTTAGGTTTGCCTCCGTCAAGTTCATCTTCTGCAGTGTATCCAGGTACATGATGTTGATGCTTCATCCACTATCCACCATGCACTTGGTGAACTCCACGCCGTCAATCAATGGGTTGATGACCATGGTGTACTGGTTCTCCGTGGGCACAAGGTCTGGGTGGTCCGTCCTGTCCCAAGTTATTGGAACCTCTGACCAGCGCAGGTATTGGGGAACTGGGGGGAGAGTGGCCATTAGGATCCTTAGAGAGGTCTTCTGTTGTCGGACGGTGGGGGTGCCAAGGAAAGTGTGGTAGACTGGGGCCTTCTATTCAAAGGTGTTCTTGCCCTTGTCGTCGCTCTTGGCGGCGTGCTTGGGTTCAACGTCCTCGTCCATGTCACTTGAATCCTTGGACTCCTCCTCCTTCTTCTTCCCCTTGCCCTTGCCTCGCGGTCTATTCTTCCGACTTCGCTTGTAGCCGGACTCCGGGTCTTCCTTGAGGTCGTTGACGAACTTGCAGTGTCGATTGGTATGGGTGGCCTTGCCATTGACATCGAGGTGTACGAGGGACGGCATATCGCGGTACTCCTCGTACGTTTGGGGAACGCGGAGCGGCGCCGAGTTGGTTTCACTTCCTCGTTGCTGCCCGCGGCCTGCTCCCCTTCCTCGGCCATGTTGTCTGCCTTCTCCTCGTCCTGCAAAAGTCATAGCGACCATGTCGGTAGATTGCTTTTCTTCTTGAGCGGTTTTCCGCTTTGTACTGCTGTTCCTCTGAGCTTGGGTTGGAACAGCCATTGCCAGCAAAGAGCCACGAGCATCGTCGTCGGCAGCTGCGAACTCACTAGCTAACTGAATCATCTGATTCAAGTCAAGCTGATGATTGTCCTACAAGCGCTTTAGCTTATGTCGGAGTAACGTGCCCCTTTCCAACCCATCAATGACGGCGGCCATAGCGGTCTGAGCGTGCACTTCTGCGCAGGAATTCTTCATGTCCAGCTAGCGGGAGAGGTAGGCGCGAGATGTCTCGTCTTTCTCTTGCACGCATCGCTGTAGATCTCCCATAGTGCAGGGACGCTTGTATGTACCCTCAAAGTTCTTGGTGAATGCTTCTTGCATATCCAGCCAGTTGCAGATAGATTTCTCCGGCAAGTCGTCGATCCATTGACGGGCCGTACCCGCCAACATTAACGGGAGGTACTTAACGGCGACGTTGGGGTTGCCTCCGGCAATCTCCACCGCGTTGCCGTAGTCTTGCAACCATGTGGCGGGCTTGGCGGTGCCGTCATAGGGCTTGATGGTCTTGTCAATCCGGAAACCTTTGGGGTAAGTTGCGGACCGTATTGCAGGTCCAAAGCAACGTGGTCCCAGGTATGGTCCTTCCCAGGCCTCGTGGATCTTATCGATCCGCGAACGTGCATCGTACGGCTCCGGGTTCTTCTTCTTGTTGTCAAAAGGGGATGGGCTGCGTGAACGACGCTTGCCGCTTCCGCCATGGTGACTGCTTGGCAGTGACGGAGGCGGAGGTGGCGGTGGGTTAGCCTTCTTGCTGTTACCCTCCTGCAACACCTCACGCCTGTCACGGTTGCTTGTCGGACGCGGAGGGTCGTGGTGTGACCTGCTCTTGTGTCCTTGGTGGCGCTCTTCATCATGAGGGGTCTGTGCCGCGTTGTCGCGGATGACGATACCACACTGCTTTGGAGGGGGCATATCCGTACGATGGTGAGCCTTGTAATCTTCCTGACGTCGGGGGGGTCGGGGCGGTGGCGATGGGCAGCGAGGTCGGGCTTTTTCTCTGTGGTCGGAGGATATGGGGATAGCATCCTTCCTGTTGCGCGCATCCCTCTGTCTTCGTTCTGATGAACCTGTCTGTGATCCGACATCATGAGGAGATCTGCCCCTTGGCGGTTTGTACTGGCTAGATCGGCAGAGCGCTGGATCAGACTCAAGCCTCTGAGAGGTAGACTTTTCCTGCTGCTTTACCGCCTTGGCCACTAGGTCATAGACCTGTTCTACTGCCTCAGGCGATCTATCCTGCTCTAGAAGGGTCTTGGCGACGGCGAGGTTAAGGAGTGGGGTGGGCATCACCTACTTTCCTTCACTATCAATGTATGGCTTGGCCTGTGCCGGCTTCGAGGGAGCCCATCCTAGGTTGCGTCGTACACCAGGATCGTTGATGATGCGAGCTAGAGCCTTCTTAGCCTTCTGCTGCTGTAGAGTCTTATACTCGGCCTCCATTGCTCTAGCTTTCTCTATGGACTTCTACGCATTGACCAGATCTCGATCTAGTTTAGCACCTTGCTCCGTGATGGCTTGCGCCTCCTCCAGCAGCTGCTGGCGCTTCTCGTCAAGTTGAGTCATGTTCCGTATATGATCAACGGTTAGTGGCTCGACGAGGAGATTGTCGTACATCACTCTATCATGTGGAGTAACATGGGCTGCTGCCGACGTGGATGCTGGAGGCGGCAAGTTTGCGGTGTTGTTGTTGCTCGGACCGATGCCGAGTTCCTGCGCCTGCTGCACTGGGTTAGGCGGAGGAGGCATGACCTTTGCGCGATCATCGTCAGCAGCAATTAGTGGCCCCTTCCCCTTTTCCAGCGCCATAGACGGAGCTTTCCCGAGTTGTTATTCATCCATCGCTGTACCAGTGGTGACGAACACCCCTCGAGACATGATGGTGTTATTAGCTTGCTCGTCACGCGAGTACTCCTCCATCTCTTGCATAGCAGAGTCTAGCTCTTCTGGACTGAAGTCTATTTCCTCTGAATCTGCACTGAAATCAGCATAAAGCGCGTCAATGACAGAGTCGGAGGGTGCCAGGACTTCCTCGATGACGGGCGGTGGAGGCGCAACGTCCTCGACAATGACTGGAGGTGATGGTGCTGCTACGACGATGGCGGCCGGAGGCGGTGGCGGTGGTGGCTGAATCGGAGGGGCTCCGTCAATGAGCGCAAGCGCTGACTAAGCTGCCGCTTCGGCCTCCGTGTAGTTGTTGACGGTGTTCATCATTCCTTCGAAGGTAAGGTATCCTAACACCTGTTGCCGTCTTAGAGAGTGTTGGAGAAGCGTGCCATGGTCCAGTCCTTCCACAAAGTGATAGATAGCATCATCATTGGGGTAGTGGGCCAGATCGGCTCATATACGGAGCCACCTGGCCAGGTAATCGCGGGGGTTTTCGCCCTCTCTCTGAACGCAGCGCGCCAGATCGAAGATGGTAACCACGCCAACAAACTTGGATCTCTGCTATCCAGACACGCGGATAAAGCCGGCGGATTTGTAGTGATCTTCCACCTTTATATCCTGCACGGGGGCGGTTTGGGTGGGTCTTGAATTTTCCTGATCTTTGCTGGCAAACTCCGAGGAGAGATCCGACATCGATCCTTCCATGATCGTATCCTGCTCGTAGGCGGTCCGTGCGGGTCTTGATGCTTTCAGATCTTTGCTGGCAAACTCCAAAGAGAGATCCGACATTGATCCTTCCGCGAACGTATCCTGCCCGTAGGCGGTCCGTGTGGGTCTTGATGCTTTCCGATCTTTGCTGGCAAACTCCAAAGAGAGATCCGATATTGATCCTTCCGCAAACGTATCCTGCCCGTAGACGGTCCGTGCAGGTCTTGATGCTCCTCCGACTTCCAGGGAACTAGTACCCGAGTCGGTTTCGCCGATGAAGAGGTGAATGTCTCCGATAGGAACGATCGAACACCGCGTAGGGTTCGTCTTCACCGGGATCCAGAACACGTAGGGGGGACGATCGGAACGTTGCCGGAGAAGAGAACACGGACGATGGCTACGGTTTCGCCGATTCCCGTGAAGATCTTGGTCCTCACCCGTTGAAGAGCCTGAAGCGCCTCTTGCCCCACGGTGGGCGCCAACTATCGTGGTATTGTCGACGAGTACGCCATGGAGGGGTCATCACAGTGCGTGTTTAGAGACGTGGGGTAAGGCAGACGGTTTACGGGTACGAGGTAACACAGCTTACCCAGGTTCAGATCCCACGACGGTGGCGGAATCCTACTCCTGCTATAAATCACTATAAGGGAAATACGCCGAGTTACAGAGATAGGTTCGTTGTGCGAGGTTGTATGAATCGATACTAAGTTGTGTGTACTAAAGGCTCCCATAGGCCCGACTTATATAGTCGCCAGGTCCTAGGGTTACAGGGAAAATTCCTAGCCGGACAGGTTACAGAGTCCTACACCGTCTATCACTAGTCTTGTGTATCTTGTACTCCAAGGCTCCGGGTACGCTAGTGAATCCACCGTAGCCTTCCTTTATCCGGCATGGGCCTCCCTTCTGGATCCACCTAACTGGGCTGCCCAGCAGGCCACATGCCATGCTACCGACTATGGGCCACCCGGGTTAGTCGGATAAGAGACATGCTATGAGGATACCAATATAGCATATCCCCAACACTAATACTACCAGTTGAATGTGCAAGCTAACACTTGCAAGATACCCTACTAATGCAAGCTTATACTGATACTTATGCAAGCTAATACTTTCTTGTTACCATGACCACTATATGCCTTAAGCCTAGGTGATTATATCCACTTGGTAAACCAATCCTAGTTTTACTTGCAAGCTTTATACTTTATTTATTTATCAAAGCTAGTACTTAGAGCTTACTTAAGTAAATTGTAGATATTAGAAACATAATTGAAGGTTACATAAAGAGCATAAAATTTGGCCTAAGCTAGATAATCTTGATGTCATTCTAAGGCATGATATTGAACTTAGTTAAACTCCACCTGTTTACCACACCTCATTAGTTCTTACCCCCACTTGTAGATGCTAGTGCTAAGCATAAAACTTGATCAACTTTAGATGGGAATACATGGTGGAAAAATGGTTATGAAAACCTTGGAATGATGGATCATTCTATTGAAATGTTTTGGACATGTGTTTCTGAACACCTGATGATTTTGGTGATAAAAATGATGAGGCATGATTCTTAGCCCCTTTATAAAACTAATGGTTGTCTGGATGCAATACCATTCCAATTTTATCGTACAACCACAATACCCAAAGATTGGGTAGGGCTTGACTGGAAACTTATATACCTTAGTATTAGTTTCCTCACGGCCAAGGTCTGAGCTGAGGCTACCTTGTGAAGATTGTCCACCTATGCAGTACCCAATATGACAATTGGTCATGGTTGGGAGGCCAAACTCACAGGAGAGGTGCTTATACTAGGGCGTGTAATTGAAAGGTTAGGATTGATTATCCGCATACTGAGTATGGTGAATTCAGGATTTGTTCCTGACGGATGTATCGAATGTTGTGGTGAAAGTGTACAATCTCTGCAGAGTGTCAACCTATTCGAATAGCCGCATCCGCGGTTATGGACAGTTGGAGTGGCCATACTGTTCCCCCGTTAGACTTTTCAAAATGACTTGTGAAATGAATTGAGACTTTGAATTGACCACAACAGGGTTATGGCATGAGATACAAGTTCCCACTTAGGTGTTATAAAAATTCAACTAGCATTCGTTGCTTCTAAACTTAGTAGAGATAAATCTGGCTTTTGCAAAACAACCATAGAGCCTAGTGTCCTATTATCAAAAACCCCTTTCACTTGTTAGTATTAGTTTGCGAGTACTTAAAGAGTACTCATGGCTTTGTCCCTGGCTATTCCTGTGGCCAGACTATGAAGAGGAGTACCTAGAGGATGGACCCCAGGAAGGTTACGACAACTAGGATCATCTCCCATCGTCAGCATTGCCTGTGACCCCGAAGATGGAGCTTCGCCTACGCTACCGTTATTATTACGTATTCCGCTGCTTGAAGTTGTATTAAGAACTGGATCATGAGATCCCTATTTGTGTAAGAACTTATGTACGTTTTGTAATGGATGATGTACTGTGGTATCCAATTCTATTATGTCTCGCAAAAATGGTAATCTTGGGATTGCGATGTATGGCATAACAGGCATCTGGGATTAAAAATCCGGGTGTTGACAAGTTGGTATCAGAGCCATCCTGACCATAGGAGACCCTAGTTAGACTGGACGTTTGAATCAAAAACTTAGTTTCAAAACCAAAGAAAAACAATTATTTACAAAAACTTATTCTCATTCTTATCCCTTTGATTCTTTCATGAAAATTCATGTTCCTCAAAACTCTTGCAAAATACATAAAATTTTGACACACTTAATCACTCTACTAACTTACTCATCCTATATTCTTATAGATGGACGTGAAGTACAACAAGTTTTATCAGTTGGGGAATGGAGAAGACCTTATCTTTGAGAGGGGTTTGGACTAGCTTTCGGAACTTCTGGTGCGTCCGCACCCCGAGTTCTTCGGAGCTCAGCTCAATGATCAAGGAGGAGAAGATCTGCAGTGGCTAATTGTTGCAAGTCTCTGAGGAAAGATTGAACCTCCCACTGCGGAAGGAATTCAGTTTACCTTAAGAGAGAACAACTGGCTAGACGGACTTGCCAGGGCCATGCAGGAAGCTCTTTCCCGTCTATGTGGGCAGAGCATTGATCAGATCAAGGGAACCCGCTTTTTGCCCAAGGCGTGATGCTAATGGACAACCACTGGAAGCCCCATACCACCCCGAGCTGAAGACTCAATTGGACCACCTTAGCTTCATGATGTACGATCGTCAGCAGGAGTTGGACAACTGCCGTGACTACTGCAAACACAAGTCTGCCATCATCAAGACGAAGGATTAGACCATATCCATGTTAGCAAAGGATCGCTAGTCTCGCCGCCGTCAGCTCGACAAGAAGGAGCGCATAATTGCCCGTCTTCGCCATCGTATCTCATCTTTGGAGGAGACCATCCACGAGAGAGACATGCAGTTGGAAGAAAGGGAGAATGCAGGAGAGGATCTTCGTGGAGACCCTTACTCCTATCTCAGCGATGATGATGATTTTATGGAGGATCAGGCCATTGATTTCTTCACCAATGAGGATGATTTTGCCTTCATCGATGACGATGAGGATGACGAAGCCACAGATTCCGAGAAGTAGTAGAACTTGAGCACTAGCGTAGTGAGTAGTATTCGGTCCCACTGTATCGTAGTTTCCAGAATGGTTCTTAAAACCATCTGTTTTTCTTTGTTGTGGTGTGTGTTGTACTGTGTGCTATGAATGAATGAATGAAAAGCAAGTTGCTAGAAAATCTAAGTCAAACTTTAAAAACTTTTCAAAGACCCAAGACCTTAGAAATTTCCCTCTTTTCTCACGATCTATCTCAATCTTCAGATGCCACATGGAGGAAGTGGTTCATCCCCGGACCCGATGTTGCAGATTTTGCAAATGTTGACTTCTGACCGTGAAGCTGAAAGAGCGGAACGTCAAGCCAACCTAGCCACCCTGCAACAGATAGCCCATCTTGCCCACAACAACCATGGCCACGGAAATCAGGACAACCATGGATCTAAGCTCAAGAATTTCCAGAATACCAGCCCACCTGTTTTCACTAAGTCAGAAGAGCCCCTAGACGCGGATGATTGGTTACAAACCATGGAAAATAACCTAGATGTCGCCGGAGTGGAAGCCAACGAGAAAGTTCTGTTTGCCACCCACTATCTAGCCGGAGATGCCAGGGCATGGTGGAACAGTGTTCGCGCAATGGCCGGAGACCAGATGATGACCTGGGAGGAATTCAAGGTCAAGTTTAGCAGAGCCCATGTGCCACCAGGTTTGATCAAGAGGATGAGAGACGAGTTCAGAGAACTGAAGCAAGGACGGATGACTGTAGTGGAATACCGTGACAAATTCTTGTCATTATCTAGGTATTCCCCGGATGAGATTGACACCGAGGCCAAGAAGAAAGAGAGATTCTTGAATGGTATACATGATGAGATGCAGACGGTATTAGTCAATATCCCCTTTGCTGATATTGAAGCCCTTGTCGACTCGGCCATCCAAATGGAAGGAAAGATCAACCAAGACAATGAGAACCGCAAGCATCGTATGATGCATTAGCCAGGAACCCATCAGACCCCAAAGTATCGCCCTAACCCATCTCCCGGATTTGCCCCAAGAACCAACCGACCCCCGACGAACCGTCCGACCTATCCCAACAGTGGAAACCCTAGGCTCGGAGGAAATCACCACAATCCCGGCAACTCTAGCAATTTCAACCATGCCCCACCCAAGTTCAACAACAACAATGTTACCGCCAACACCAACACTGCCCCGAGAACTGGAAGCAATCATGTGCCTTTAGCAGCAAAGGACAAGTCGTAAGTGACTTGTTATGACTGTCGGAATAAAGGCCACTATTCCAATGAGTGGCCAAACAAGAAGAATGTCGCAGCACCCAATGCCAATGTCCCAGCTCAGCAACAGCGTCGTGTTCAGCCCGGAAGAAGATTTGCCCCAGGGAATTCGCTCAACCGCAATGGCCGTATTTTTCTCATGCATGTTGAAGAAGCTCAGGAAGCGCCAGACGTCGTGATGGGTATTTTTGTGTTAATTCAGTACTTGCATGAGTGTTATTTGATTCTGGTGCATCGCACTCATTTGTCACTGAAGAATTTGCATGCACTAGTAAAATTCAACCAACCAAACTGAAGCATGTTATGATTGTTCAAATTCCCGGATCAACCACCAAGGCTAGGCAAATTTGCAAAGCCGTCCCTATCCGAATCCATGGCATAGATTTTTATGCTAATCCGATAGTACTCGGAACTAAAGGTTTGGAAGTAGTACTAGGAATGGATTGGATGTCCAAACATAAAGGATTGATTGACTGTGCCAAGAAAGCCATCACCATGACCAGTACAACCGGAATATCAGTCGAGCATATATCTGAAACCTTACCTCACCAATTCAAGTGTAACAAGAGTATAGCCTAACCTACCATTGACCAAGTCCGGATAGTCTATGAATACCCCGATGTATTTCCAGATGTTTTTCCTGGTATGCCCCCAGATCGGGATATCGAGTTTATCATCGAACTAATCCCCGGAACTGGACCCATAGCCCAGAGACCTTATAGTATGAACCCGTCTGAGCTAGCAGAACTGAAGAAGCAACTGGATGCCATGCTGGAAATTGGATTGGTTCAACCAAGTGCGTCACCTTGGAGGTCACCTGTCTTGTTTGTGGACAAGAAGGATGGAGGTAACCATTTGTGTACGGATTATCGAAAGTTGAATGATGTCACCATCAAGAACAAATATCCCTTGCCCAAGATCGAAGATTTGTTTGATCAGTTGACCAGTGCCAAAGTGTTTTCTAAGATTGATCTTAGGACTGGCTATCATCAACTCAAAATTCATGCAGAGGATATTCCAAAGCCTACCTTTACCACCAGATATGGATTGTATGAGTATAAATTCATGTCTTTTGGATTAACCAATGCCCCCGTTTATTTCATGAATCTCATGAATACGATTTCTATGGACTTCCTGGATAAGTTTGTCATTGTTTTAATCGATGACATTCTGACTTATTCCAAATCAGAAGAAGAACATGAGCTACACCTAAGGACCATTCTTGGAACCCTTAGAGAGCATCAGTTGTATGCCAAGTTTAGCAAATGTGAATTCTGGTTACAGGAGGTAGGATTCCTTGGTCACATTGTATCGGCCGGAGGAATTGTCGTTGATCCTGCCAAAGTGAAAGATGTAGAAGATTGTCAAGCCCCAACCACTCAAACCCAAGTTCGTGCATTTCTCGGATTGGCGGGATATTACTGCAAATTCGTAGAAGGTTTCTCAAGTATCGCCAGACCCATGACCCAATTGCTGAAGAAAGACAAGAAGTTTGAATGGACCGACAAATGTGAAGCGAGTTTTCAAGAACTCAAAAGGATATTGATTTCAGCCCCAATCTTGATCATGCTAGATATCACGAAGCCCTTCGATGTGTATTGTGATGCATCCAAGATCGGTCTCAGATGTGTGCTAATACAAGAAGGCAAAGTTATATCTTATCTATCTCGACAACTGAAGAAACATGAGCAAAATTACCCAACCCATGACCTCGAACTCACAGCCGTAGTTCTAGCCCTGAAGACATGGAGACATTACCTGATGGGAAACCGTTGTGAGATCTATACGGATCACAAGAGTCTGAAGTATATATTCACTCAGAAGGAGCTGAATATGATATAGAGAAGGTGGATTGAGATAATCAAGGATTACGATCTGGACATTCACTATCACCCTAGTAAAGCCAATGTGGTAGCCGATGCCCTTAGCAGATTGCCGTGCCGCTTGAACTCCATGATTTTAAAGGAGCAACCAAGCCTGCACAAAGAGATGGAAGATTTTCGAATGGAATTAGTAAGTGAAGGATTTTTGGATAGCATAGAACTCCAGCCCACTTTGATCAGTCAGATTAAAGAGGCGCAGAAGGGAAATGCTAGTATTGACGGAATCAAGCGTCGTATCGGTACAAGCAAAGTACCCGTATTCACCGAAGACGAAGAAGGAGTTCTGTGGTACAAAGGACACCTTTGTACCAGCAGATTCTGAGTTGAAAGAAGTTATTTTGAAGGAAGCTCATGATACTCTTTAGTCTATCCATCCCGGAGGAACTAAGATGTATCAAGATTTAAAAGAGCAATTTTGGTGGCATAAGATGAAGAGAGAAATCGGAAGCTATATCGCGAAGTGTGATATATGTCAGCGAGTCAAGGCCGGACATCAAAGACCCGCTGGATTGTTGCAACCCATACATATTCCGGAATGGAAATGGGATTCCGTTGGAATGGACTTTATCACTGGACTGCCTACCTCTAGTAGGGGAAATGACTCTATCTGGGTCATAGTGGACAGATTGTCCAAAGTCTCCCATTTCTTGCCCGTCAAGACCACATATCAGAGTTCGAAGCTAGCGGAGTTGTACATCGCTAGAATAGTTAGTTTGCATGGAGTCCCCAAGAACATTGTATCGGATCGAGGAACTCAGTTTACCTCGAGATTCTGGAAGAAATTCCAAGAAGGTTTAGGAACCCGCCTAGATTTCAGCACTGCGTATCACCCTCAGACCGATGGACAAACGGAGCGAGTAAATCAAATACTCAAAGATATGCTGAGAGCATGTGTTTTAGAATATGGATCTAAGTGGGAAGACTGTCTGCCGTTTGCAGAATTCTCATACAATAACAGTTATCAAGCCAGTTTGCAAATGGCCCCATTTGAATTCATGTACGGAAGGAAGTGTCACACCCCTTTGAACTGGTAGGGAGTAGGAGAGAGTCAGATTTTTGGACCCGATATCCTACGAGAAGCAGAAGAGAAGGTTCACAAGATTCGTGAGAACCTTAAGACAGCCCAGTCCAGATAGAAGAGTTACGGCGACAAGAGACGTAGAGACCTCGCCTTCAACATAGGAGATTTTGTTTATCTGAAAGTGTCGCCATTGAAGGGAATGCAGCGTTTCCAACTCAAAGAAAATTTAGCCCCCAGATATATCGGACCTTTCAAGATTTTGAACCGTCGAGGAGAAGTGTCGTATCTATTGGAACTGCCCGAAGAGATGTCAGCCGTGCACAATGTGTTCCATGTCCTGTTACTTCGCAAGTGTCTCGAAGTCCCCGAGAAGACCAAAGTGTTCAAAAATATCGATCACCAGACCATAGAGATCAACGATGACCTGACCTATCCCGAAGTACCCATCCGTATTTTGGAAGAAGCTTTTCGAACTACCCGAACCCGAAGCATCAAGTTTCTCAAGATTCAGTGGAGCAACCACACAGAAGAGGAAGCTACCTGGGAGCGCGAAGATCACATCAGGACGGAGTTTCCCGATCTCTTCAAATCCTAGGTAATCTTTTTCATCCTTTTTCAAATCTCGGGACGAGATTTTGTTTAAGGGGGAAGGTTTGTAACATCCCAAAAATACTAAACTTGAATCATCAAACTCTAATCATCAAAATTAGGGTTAACAAAAACTTTTCTAAATAATATTATGGAAGCATGCATGTGAGTATGCATTTCATTTTAAATTCTTTTGGACCACCTTGTTTGTGTGTTTCTTTACTTGTAAAATGTTTCTTAGGTGAAATAAACATCATCTAAACATTTCCCAAACTTTTCCCAAAGACAAATAAATCAAAACAAAGCTAAATGAGTGAATGGTAATTTTGACGAATTTAACTCCCATGCCTACTTTGGCTGTCTCAAACTTTCAGAACCTAACAGAAACTTTTGTGGATCTTTGCACCCCTGATTATAATCATAAAAAAGTATCAAGGCCCACTTTGTGATCATCCAGAAACTTTCAAATGCATAGTTTAAATGGCAATTCAAAATTGAATCTTTATCATATGGGAAGATCCCACTTTTTCAAAAACCACTCAAACAAGCTCAACTTTCAAAACCCAAGCATCTGCAGACTCACCAGCACCAACCTAGCACACCCACCAAAAATCTTTTCAAAATTCAAAACTTAATTTCTTGCGGCCAGTTCATCAAACTCATTGCAGACACAAATCAAACCAAATCTAAACACTGTTTTGAGCAGTGAATTGAGCCTAACTTGTTCCCTCTCTGGGCACCACTAGCCTTAGTAGATCATCTAACAATCTTAACTAATCACTAGCACCACTGTGAGCTTGGCATTGTCATCAATGGTGAGCAGGCCGAATGCACCCTTGCCACCCACATGTCGACAACGAGCTAGGAGAAGCACCAAGCCTAGCCAGCATGTCTGGGAGGTAGCCCATGCCTCACCGCCCCCTCTCGACCAGCCCTGCCTCGCAGACAATGCCCAGAACTGCCAGGAACGCCGCGCCCGTGCCGATGTCGACCATGTCGACATGCGCCGTAGAGCACACACCGTTCCCATGCAACCCGACCACCTCGAGCCCTTGCCGCCTGCCAACATGCTCTCCACCGTCCCAGGAGACCGCCAGACATCCCCGCTCGCCGCCCCATGCCTCACGGCCACCGCTCGTCGTCGAAGACGCCGCCTCTGCCGCGCAGAGCGTCGCGTGTTCCAGACCAAAGCGCACCGCCCCTACGCGCGCATTAAAGCCGTAGAGCATCGCCAGGAGACCACCAAGCGATCGCCACCACAGGCCATGCCTCTAGCAGCCCGTAGCCGTGTCGTCACCGTCGCCTGCCCATGCCGTTCGGTCTCACCATCACGACTATAAATAGAGGCATTCCCCGCTCGAATTCTTCACACCATTCCACTCCTCTCTCACCCAGAACCATCCCACCTCAGTCTCGGAGCAAGGCGAGCATCACATTGCCGGAATTGCGCCGGAGCAGGCCGCCTCTAGAGGAGAAAGGCGCCGTCGATTTCGTCCACCCCAGGAGCTGCCGCGACCACCCCTGAGTTCACCGTCGTCGACTTCGTCATTCGCCCGCCTCGCCGATCCTCGCCTGAGCCCCGGTGAGCCCCCAACGACCCCCACTGGCCGCGCGAGGTTTCTGTCTTGCCGGCGTTGCCCAACATAGACGATGACTCTCAGCCGTCGGATTAGAACCAGATCGAATGTACCACGTTGCCCCGTACCGCTTCTCACCCCCTGTCTCACTGACACATGGGGACAGCCACTTAAACAGCTCGCGGAAGCGCTGCGCTTAGCAGGCCGGCCCAGTATCGTTTCCCACGCAGCCCAGCTATTTGAATTTAACCTTTTCCATTTTATTTCAAACACACTTCTGTACCAAGTTTCAAAAATCAACCCAGGTCGATTCAGTGCACCAAATTGAACGAAACCAATTTTGTTAGAAAGGTCTGGAAGTGCTGAATCCAAGCCCGTTGGATTCAAGTCATTTGGATCTATAGATCATCCATAGTAAAAATAACATGGCAGAAGCTTTTCTGCATTCAAACATTTTTGAAATTAAAACCATAATAGATTTTGAGTTGATTCCAACTCTCAAAAAACACATTTAACCATACTTTTCAGAATATATAAAAATATATAGGTTTACTTACAGAAATCATGTTCAAGTAATAAAAGAATGCTCCATAGGCATTTCTAGTCACTTTATGTAATTAAAATAAAAGGGTAAAACCTTATTAAATTGTGACACCACTTTAAATCATATTCCCATGGACTAAAATATGTGGTGATGACATGTGTCAACATGATCCCATGTTTGGTTTGGACAATATTAAATCTTAAGTAGTTTTTCAATGTGTAGAAATTACTTTTCTAAAAATAAAAGAAATTAAACCAAGCTTTAATCTTGTAATGTTAGTGATGATGCTATATCATCTAAAGGACCCTTTTGTGTTATGATTGAAAGTAGTTAAGTATTGGTTGGTGATTCTGTACATCGTATTTATTTATAGATGCTAGTACCGACCAAGGATACGAGGAGGAAGGAGGATACTACGAAGAAGAAGCCGAGGAGAACTTCAACCACTGATCTGCACAAGGCAAGCTAACACTTGCAATTTAGCAAGCTTATATTGACACTGATGCAAGCCTAATACTACCAGTTGAATGTGCAAGCTAACACTTGCAAGATACCCTAGTAATGCAAGCTTATACTGATACTTATGCAAGCTAATACTTGCTTGTTACCATGACCACTATATGCCTTAAGCCTAGGTGATCATATCCACTTGGTAAACCAATCCTAGTTTTACTTGCAAGCTTTATACTTTATTTCTTTATCAAAGCTAGTACTTAGATCTTACTTAAGTAAATTGTAGATATTATAAAGATAATTGAAGGTTGCATAAAGAGCATAAAATTTGGCCTAAGCTAGATAATCTTGATGTCATTCAAAGGCGTGAGATTGAACTTAGTTAAACTCCACTTGTTTACCACACCTCATTAGTGCTTACCCCCACTTGTAGATGCTAGTGCTAAGAATAAAACTTGATCAACTTTAGATGGAAATACATGGTGGAAAAATGGTTATGAAAACCTTGGAATGATGGATCATTCTATTGAAATGTTTTGGACATGTGTTTCCGAACACCTGATGATTTTGGTGATAAAAATGATGAGGCATGAGACTTAGCCCCTTTATAAAACTGATGGTTGTCTGGATGCGATACCATTCCAATTTTATCGTACAGCCACAATACCCGAAGATTGGGTAGGGCTTGACTGGAAACTTATATACCTTAGTATTAGTTCCCTCACGGCCAAGGTCTGAGCTGAGGCTACCTTGTGAAGATTGTCCACCTATGAAGTACCCAAGATGACAATTGGTCATGGTTGGGAGGCCAAACTCACAGGATAGGTGCTTATACTAGGGCGTGTAATTGAAAGGTTAGGATTGATTATCCACATATTGAGTATGGTGAATTCAGGATTTCTTCCTAACGGATGTATCGAATGTTGTGGTGAAAGTGTACAATCTCCGCAGAGTGTCAAACTATTCAAATAGCCGCGTCTGCGGTTATGGACAGTTGGAGTGGCCATACTGTTCCCCCGTCAGACTTTTCAAAATGACTTGTGAAATGAATTGAGACTTTGACTTGACCACAACAGGGTTGTGGCATGAGATACAAGTTCCCACTTAGGTGTTATAAAACTTCAACTAGCATTCGTTGCTTCTAAACTTAGTAGAGATAAATCTGGCTTTTGCAAAACAACCTTAGAGCCTAGTGTCCTATTATCAAAAACCCCTTTCACTTGTTAGTATTAGTTTGCGAGTACTTAAAGAGTACTCATGGATTTGTCCCAGGCTATTCCCGTGGCCAGACTATGAAGAGTAGTAACTGGAGGATGGACCCCAGGAAGGTTACGACAACTAGGATCATCTCCCATCGTCAGCATTGCCTGTGACCCCGAAGATGGAGCTTCGCCTACGCTACCGTTATTATTACGTATTCCGCTGCATGAAGTTGTATTAAGAACTGGATCATGAGATCCCTATTTGTGTAAGAACTTATGTCTCGAAAAAATGGTAATGGATGATGTACTGTGGTATCCAATCTGTTATGTCTCGCAAAAATGGTAATCCTGGGATTGCAATGTATGGCATAACAGGCATCTGGGATTAAAAATCCGGGTGTTGACACTTAGTCAGGTTGAATGTTTCAAGTACAATAAGATGGGGCATTATGCAAATGAATGCCCAGAAAAGAAAGTTGAAGGACCCAACAAGCCCAACCCTTTCCAAAAGGGACAAGTGAACCACATCAATGTGGAGGAAATCTATGAGGAACCTGATGCTGTTGCTGGTAAGTTCAAACTCAATTCTGTTCCAGCATTTGTTCTCTTTGATACTGGTGCATCTCATTCATTCATATCAAGAGCTTTGGGTGTCCTATAAAAGTAAGTTCTCCTGGCGGAGAAATGATAGTGAACTCAGGATGTCATGATCTAGTCATAGAGTTTGGGAAGTATAAGTTTCCCGTTAACCTGATAATCCTAAACTCCCAAGGATTGGATGTCATTTTGGGAATGGACTGGATGACTGAGCACAAGGGAGTTCTAGATTGTGCCAACCATACTCTCTCACTCACAACTCTAGAAAAAAAAGGATCATATTCAAGACCAACTTTGAATAAAAAAGTAGTAAGCTAAATTCTCTTAAGAGGGTTAGCATAGATATTGTGCCAATTGTGAGTGAATATCCGGATGTGTTCCCGGAAGAATTGCCGGGAATGCCACCAGATAAAGATGTAGAGTTTCTCATTGATTTGCTACCAGGATCTGGACCCATACCAAAATGACCGTACAAGATGTCAGTTGATGAGTTGAAAGAACTCAAGAAATAGCTTGGAGAACAGTTGCAGAAAGGATTTATTCAACCAAGTTCTTCATCTTGGGGAGCACCAGTTTTGTTTGTGGAAAAGCAAGATAGAATTCAAAGTTTATGCATAGATTATCGCTCACTCAATGAGGTGACTATCAAGAACAAATACCCTTTGCCTAGAATCAATGACTTGTTTGATCAGTTAGAAGGAGCCTGTGTGTTCTCAAAAATTGATCTCCGATCAGTATATTTTCAACTTAAGATAAGAGAACAAGACATACCTAAGACAGCTTTCACCACTAGGTATGGTTTATATGAGTATACCGTGATGCCATTTGGTTTGACCAATGCACCAGCGTACTTTATGAATATGATGAACAAGGTGTTCATGGAGTTTCTTGACAAGTTTGTTGTTGTATTCATCGATGACATTTTAATTTACTCCAAGATCAAATAAGAGCATGAGGGACATTTGCATCAGATACTTGAGAAGCTTAGAGAGCATAAACTGTATGCCAAATTCAGCAAGTATGAGTTTTGGTTGAATGAAGTTGGATTTCTTGGACACGTTGTGTCAGGAGATGGTGTAAGGTTCCCAACCTTTAATAAGGTAGAGATCCCTGTGTTTACAATGCTAGTCCCTGGATCAATAGCTAGCATCCACAGTTAAGATGTAATATCAATAAACAAAGGTCATAATACAACTTTATAACCAGGAATAAAATAATTTATTACATCTTACATAGCTCATTTGGCTATCTCATTACAATGCAGCAGAATATAACAATAGCATGGGGTCCTTCATCTTCAAAGTGCCACAGGCAGTCATGTTGGTTGTAGACTTGTAATCCTAATCAATAAACTTCACTAACATCAAACAAACCTGCAACATAATAAGTTACAGCCACAAGGGTCAATACATTTGAATTGTATTGGCAAGGGATACAATGGCAGTATAGTGGAGTCTATCATCTATATGCATTTGGCTAAGTGGAGCTTAGGCTTGCTTTGCTCAAAATAGTTTTTCCTTATCATTTGAAAACACTAAGTTTTTGCTTGACAAAATCACCCAAGGCATCTCCCAATGGAAATTGGTGATCCTTCAACCCTTTTTCAACCACAAGATTTTAACTTAGAAATTGGGATGAGGAGATTCTTGATAGCTTCCATGTCTTGATGCTCAAATTGTCCTTTACCAGGTACATGGCTAAGTACTTAGATTTTACACTCTGCAGAGGTGGTGCACTTTCCCCACAAGACTTGGTTTCACCAAGACAAAGATCTTTCAGAAGCCTTCCCTTAGACCAGAATGGACGCGTTCCAACCTATCATCCCCTACCACCAACTGTCCATTTGGATAAGTTATTGCAACCTATATGATCCAGGCAGAGCCCATATTGCCAAGTGGCTGCACTTGAAGCTTCTCCACATTTGACATCTCAAATCTCTTTGTTCCTGGGTGGCCATCCACAAGTGTGATACTGTAGGGGTCCCAACCTGGAAAGGTAGAGTCCTCCTGTGTTTTACAATGCTAGTCCCTGGATCAATAGCTAGCATCCACAGTAAAGATGTAATATCAAGATACAAAGGTCATAATATAAATTTATAACCAGGAATAACATAGTTTTATTACATCATACATAGCTCATTTGGCTATTACATTACATTGCAGCGGAATAAATATAGTCATGGGTCCTTCATCTTCATAGTGCCACAGGCAGATGTTGGTTGTAGACTTTGTAATCCTAGTCAATCAAACAATCTTCATTTTAAAACAATCATCCTGCAACATTACAAGTTACAGCCACAAGGGTCAATACATTTTGAATTGTATTGGCAAGCTTCACTTTTATGTATAATAAGAGTGGATCCTATCATTATATGCATATCTGGCTAAGTAGAGTTTAAGGCTTATTTTCATGAAGCAATATTTTATCCTATCTTTTCAAAAAGGGTTTTAAGTCCTTTGTTTAAATCTCTTTTTCCAAGTTCCTTGAACTCCTTGGTAGAAACTCAAGTGTTCAAGTCCTTGTCAAAATCCCTTGAGCTACTTGGTAACCCCAAGTGCAACAAGTTTTATCAAAACCTCATGAGTTCCTTGGTAACCCCAAGTACATCATGCTCTTGTGCACCTTGGTAACCCCAAGTGCAACAAGCTTTATCAAATCTCTTTGAATTCCTTGGTACCCCCAAGTGCATCAAGTTTTTATATTAGAAATTAGAATGTCGAGATCTCCCATAGTTCAAACTTTAGTTGCTCAGTATTGTCCATAACCGGGGACACGGCTAAGTACTTAGATTTTATTAACTTCTGCAGAAGGAGTACACTTTACCCACATGACACAATCCCATCTTGTTGCCACCAGTGGCCTACTGGATTAGTGCTCACCAAGATGGAGTACCGGCAGACTGAGAATGTGACGAAGTCTTTCCAAAAGGTCCTCCCATACATCATTGCTAGCTTGTCTTCAGCCCCCATGAAGCATTCCATATCCCCATGTCCGGTAACTAAAGACAATGTATGGGTCTTCCTAATGTAGTTGACTAAGCCAGCCATAATAGCATGTGGTTGTACACGAAAGCCACAATTGGAGAAACATGTTCAATCTCTAAGTTTCCTAGGTGGTTTTCATTTGGAGCACAACACAAAGTGATTCCCATAGACATGGTTCCCTTTTGTTGCCACCTTCTCCAAAACATAAAGTGTCCACCACCTAGGTGGTTCATTGAGTCCTTGTTTTATTATATAAAACACAAGTCTTTTTCACAACCTTTGTAAAATCTCAACATGTATCTCTTTTCAAAACATAGAATGGCTAAGCATGTACAACTTCAATATTTTTACTAAGGAGTGTATAGGGAATCCTATTAGGATTAGCATAGCATAAGTATAAAACATTTTCATGCATGTTTACAAAATCCACTAAGTATAATGAAAATAGTAGGACTTTAGATGATAGTGTCACTTGCCTTTTGGTTAGAGTATGAAAGTTACTCCTTGATCTTGCTAGTCTCACACTTTGCTAATTTCACTACAATCAAACAAGCATAGTATCAAGTAGCATTCCAAACCAATACTCAAACAATATTTCTCACACACAAAGCAATGGATCCTAAGTCATGCAAAAGAGGGTTCTGTGGAAAGGTTGGTCTCTACTAGGTTTATAAACTTTGTAAGGTCCACATTGGTCATTTACCAAAATGGCAAAGTCATTAGTTAGAGGGTTTTGCTCAAAGTCTATTTTAAAATCCATTCAACATTTTATGTGGTGAAAATTATTCTTTTCAAAGCAAAACTTTATATTTTTCACCAAGTGAGTTGCCTTTGGCAAGGCTTGGTGTTTTGGGTCAGTAAGTTTGGTCCATAACATTTTCCCAAAGTTTTTCCTTGCAAAAACATTTCCATAATAAAATCAATGAGTTTATTTGGCTAGAAAATGGCTAAGTTAAATAATTCAACTTAAATTTCACCAAAATCATTTTTAACACTATGGGTTGGTTCCTAGGGTCAGTAAGGTCACACAAATCCATTTTGCAAAATATTTAATCCTAAAATCAATTTTAAACAATTTTTATACTCTAAACAAGTACACAAATGTTTCTGTAAATTCAAACAAGCTAACAGATACTATTTTCAAAACTAAGGCCATGGTTAGCTAGGGCTTGTTCTCCTGATTTCATTGATATAAAATTTGCCAAATTTGGACGTGTGGTTTGAAAGTTATAGCAATTACAAATTTGTATTCTAATCAGATCAAAATTCTGTTTTTAATCAGAACAGGAACACGCGGCGCACCGTGATTGGTCAGTACCGGTTCGGCCTGATCGGGCGATGCTGGCTGTTGGATCAAGTTAGATCGTATGGTCCAGATCACGTACCCCTTCGCGGTTAAGTGATCTATCGGGAGCGTCGGATCGTGATCCTACGGTGCTAATGTGCTCGACCATTTGCGAGCGGCGCCGGCGGTGGCTAGTGGCGGCGACGGTCAGATAGTGGCGGTGCTGGCGAAACAGGAAACGAGAGAGAAAAAGGGCATGCTCACCAGGCTCAGGGGGTCACGGCGAAGCTCTGGGTACTGCTGGCTTGACAAGGGGCGCTCAGGGGCGGTCGCAATTTCTCGTCGGAGTTGGGAACGGCGACGGACGCGTCAGGTGGTCGTCGGGGACGGCGCTGTGGATCACCTCAAAGCAAAATGACGACACTGTTAGATGCGCAGGAATAAGACCGAGTCGTGTGCGTGAACTAGAAGGCGTGGGGTGGTCAGATACTACCGTGGGTTTCGCCGAGATGAAGCGCGACGGCGGTGGCCGCGTTGAAGGCGAGGTTACTGAGGTTCCAGCGGTCAAGTTGGATGCACTAGCGATGCTTTGAGATTGGGGATCTGTGAGCTTGGTCGGGAGGAGAGGGGCGAGTCTTGGCCGGAATTGGCGAGGAGGGTCGTCGGAGTAGCAGCGGTACAGAGGGCAATTGGGGCGGCCTGGAGGCAGAGGGGAGGCGGTGTCTGGGGAAAAACGGAGGAGCGAGCGGGGCGATTAAAAGGGCGTGGTCGCGACGAGGAATTAACGCGAATTGATCACGGCATTCATGGGCAGCAACGGCAGCGTCGTCTGGGGGAGGCATGGTCGCGCGAGGAAGAAGAAGGAGGAGGCAGTGTGGGGTCCGCTGGCAGTGAAAGAAAAGAAGAAGGGTCCAGGTTATGGCTTTGGTGCAGGAATGAGTAGAAAAACGTTTCGTCGTGGGAGAGGGGAGCTGGGCTGTTTGAGCTGTTGGGCTGGGCCTTGTTGGGCTGCTGTTATTTTTTTTTCTGCCTAATTCTTTTTCTTTTTCTATTTATATTTCCTGATTTGTTATTTCAAACAATTATTCAAGAATTCAAATAATTCAACAATTCAAACAATCATTAAACTTTGCATTGTGTTTTTGGTTCTGTTCATCAACATAATCCAACACTTCAAAATAAAATAATATTCTAAATCTTTTTAGGTTCCATTTATTAAATAAACAAAATGGACTATGGTTTATTAATAAAATAGGGTTTGGTTTAATTAATAAAATCCCCATTTGAAATCCAAATATTTTCAAAACCAAATCAGTAGGTTTTATTTGAGAATATAAGATACTCGAAATACTTGTTAAAATAAAATAACATTTTATTATAGGGTCCATTAATAATTAAATATAATAGACTTTCATTATTATTTCAAATAAGTTTTATTTTATTCACATATTTATTTTGAATCTAAAATAAAGCCAAAACATTTTAGTAGATTTTATTTATGAATTTCAAATAATTGAGAAAACTTATTTTAAATAATTTAATAAGTTTTGATGTTTCAATTTAAATTGGTAACACCTCTTATCTTCAAATAAGGTTGGATGTTAAATCCTTATTATTTTATTTGAACAATCCTTTATTATTTTTAAATAAACCTTTATTATATTGTTTTAAAAATGTTTTAATTTCCAAAGCTTGTCCAATTTTTAATTTGGCTTTTTAAAACATTCTTTATTTATAAACTTCTATTTCATTTGAAAACAAATCCTTTCTTTTAATTGTTTCAAAATAATATTTCCAAATGTTTTTATTTTTCCTTTTATTAAATGTTTATCTTTTTAAATCTCCTTAGGTTTATTTTAATTCAAATGGGTTTGAGATTCCCATTGAGTTCAAAAAGTTTCTTCTAGCTCTGAAATTTAAACAAAGTTTTATTTTATTCATTTATTTTCACATTACAAGATTTGGAAAATCTTGGGATGTGACAGGCTACCACCCTTAAAATAAATCTCGTCCCGAGATTTGGGAAGGCTAGGGTTACAAGAAAGTTCAAAGCAACTAGGGTACTACCACCCTTAAAATTTTTCAAACAAAAATTACACATTGGCCTTCTTGGGTCCTGGAGAAAATTTCTCATTGCAAACATTTGCATGGTTTCCTTGGTTTCCATACTTGACTCGTGGGCCAAGATTGAGCTTCTCCATAGGCTTGTTCAACTTGTTCTTCATCCTTTCTGGACAGTTGCTTGCATAGTGTCACTGGTTCTCTGATTGAAGCAATGAATGTCATTGAGTTCTTTACGTGGCTCTTGTGGGCAAGTTGCTACATAATGACCTGGTTCGTTCTGGTTGTTGCACCACACTTGGTCAATCCCTTTATTCTTCTTGTTCTCTGAGCATCCACTGGAGTAGTGTCCCATTTCCTTACATTTACGACATTGTGCAAGGCTCATGTCTTGCTTGGGCTTCTTGATTTTCTTTGATCCTTTGAATTGGGTTGTCTTGTTTGGAGGTATGAGTGGTCCTTTTCCTTTGGTAAACTTGGATCCTTCTTGTTTACTTTGTTCTACCATGTCATAGATGGTACATAGGCCAGGAGTATGATCACTTCCTTCACAAAGGTAGCAAGTAGCTTGAGAGGTGGGGCATTGTCCAACAGGATGGTCTTCTTCACAATTGGGGCATTGTCCTTCATGCTCCGTGGAAGTATGATCCTTGTCTCCACAAATAATGCAAGCTGGGGCTCCATCTAGAACAACATTCTTGTCATCCCTGTTATCATACACACTTCTAGGATAGCTTTCTTCCATGCTAATCATTTGATTAGTCACCTTAAGCATTAGTTGAGATTGTTCCTCCAAAAAAATTTGCAGTGCTGGATCTTTATCACTATTATTGGCTAGGAACTGAGCTGTCAGTTGGTTCAACTGATGTTGGGTTGCTATGAGCTCTCTCATGCTGTCAGCCTGGTTGGTGTTGGTGTCATCAACCTTGATGTTGGAGTCCTTTGGAGTAGTCATCTGTTTGGGTTGAAGGAAGATTAGAATGGGCAAGATATTTCTAAGGAAATATTTCTAATCACACACATCACAATTCACACAAACAATGTGCAAGCATTCACAAACAACTTTTCACTCAAACAACAAAGTTCAAGCACAAACTTTAGGCAACAAAAATATTTTTGTTACACCACATAAGTTGGTGTGTTTTGTCTTAACTAAATTATGGTGGTCCATCTATATGGTTCTCTTGTGATCTTTCCATCCTTCTTGGTTGATCCTTCTTGCATGAGATCATGGTTTCTTTTGGAAAAACTTTTGGTCACAATACTTCAAAGTTTGCTGATGGCTTCTTCTTATTTTGCATTCCCTCGGTCTCTAATTCTTAAGTAAGATTTCCTTGTCTCACTTGTGGTCCTTAGTAGTTTCCATGTTGGAAGTCTTTGGTGAACATGCTGAAGATGTTGAAGTCATTAGAGCTGAAGATGTTGAAGTCATTAGAGTTGAAGATGTTGAAGAAGTCCTTTGCACATGGTGTAGTCTTTGGTCATGGTTAGGTTTTTCCATCAAGTTGAAGTAGAAGAGAAGTATAGTCGAAACCAAAATAGTTGAGGAAAGAGTTTACAAGTGTTTTTGTAAATAAGTTTTTGGAACAAATACACTCCTATTTTTCTAAGGGGTTTTGTCCAATCCTAGGGTTACAATCCTACAGGCAACACAATGCTCTGATACCATATGTAGGGGTCCCAACCTGGAAAGGTAGAGTCCTCCTGTGTTTTACAATGCTAGTCCCTGGATCAATAGCTAGCATCCACAGTAAAGATGTAATATCAAGATACAAAGGTCATAATATAAATTTATAACCAGGAATAACATAGTTTTATTACATCATACATAGCTCATTTGGCTATTACATTACATTGCAGCGGAATAAATATAGTCATGGGTCCTTCATCTTCATAGTGCCACAGGCAGATGTTGGTTGTAGACTTTGTAATCCTAGTCAATCAAACAATCTTCATTTTAAAACAATCATCCTGCAACATTACAAGTTACAGCCACAAGGGTCAATACATTTTGAATTGTATTGGCAAGCTTCACTTTTATGTATAATAAGAGTGGATCCTATCATTATATGCATATCTGGCTAAGTAGAGTTTAAGGCTTATTTGCATGAAGCAATATTTTATCCTATCTTTTCAAAAGGGTTTTAAGTCCTTTGTTTAAATCTCTTTTCCAAGTTCCTTGAACTCCTTGGTAGAAACTCAAGTGTTCAAGTCCTTGTCAAAATCCTTGAGCTACTTGGTAACCCCAAGTGCAACAAGTTTTATCAAAACCTCATGAGTTCCTTGGTAACCCCAAGTACATCATGCTCTTGCACCTTGGTAACCCCAAGTGCAACAAGCTTTATCAAATCTCTTTGAATTCCTTGGTACCCCAAGTGCATCAAGTTTTATATTAGAAATTAGAATGTCGAGATCTCCCATAGTTCAAACTTTAGTTGCTCAAGATTGTCCATAACCGGGACACGGCTAAGTACTTAGATTTTATTAACTTCTGAAGGAGTACACTTTACCCACATGACACAATCCCATCTTGTTGCCACTAGTGGCCTCTGGATTAGTGCTCACCAAGATGGAGTACCGGCAGACTGAGAATGTGACGAAGTCTTTCCAAAAGGTCCTCCCATACATCATTGCTAGCTTGTCTTCAGCCCCCATGAAGCATTCCATATCCCCATGTCCGGTAACTAAAGACAATGTATGGGTCTTCCTAATGTAGTTGACTAAGCCAGAGCCATAATAGCATGTGGTTGTACAAAAGCCACAATTGGAGAAACATGTTCAATCTCTAAGTTTCCTAGGTGGTTTTCATTTGGAGCACAACACAAAGTGATTCCCATAGACATGGTTCCCTTTTGTTGCCACCTTCTCCAAAACATAAAGTGTCCACCACCTAGGTGGTTCATTGAGTCCTTGTTTTATTATATAAAACACAAGTCTTTTTCACAACCTTTGTAAAATCTCAACATGTATCTCTTTTCAAAACATAGCATGGCTAAGCATGTACAACTTCAATATTTTTACTAAGGAGTGTATAGGGAATCCTATTAGGATTAGCATAGCATAAGTATAAACATTTTCATGCATGTTTACAAAATCCACTAAGTATAATGAAAATAGTAGGACTTTAGATGATAGTGTCACTTGCCTTTTGGTTAGAGTATGAAAGTTACTCCTTGATCTTGCTAGTCTCACACTTTGCTAATTTCACTACAATCAAACAAGCATAGTATCAAGTAGCATTCCAAACCAATACTCAAACAATATTTCTCACACACAAAGCAATGGATCCTAAGTCATGCAAAAGAGGGTTCTGTGGCAAGGTTGGTCTCTACTAGGTTTATAAACTTTGTAAGGTCCACATTGGTCATTTACCAAAATGGCAAAGTCATTAGTTAGAGGGTTTTGCTCAAAGTCTATTTTAAAATCCATTCAACATTTTATGTGGTGAAAATTATTCTTTTCAAAGCAAAACTTTATATTTTTCACTAAGTGAGTTGCCTTTGGCAAGGCTTGGTGTTTTGGGTCAGTAAGTTTGGTCCATAACATTTTTCCAAAGTTTTTCCTTGCAAAAACATTTCCATAATAAAATCAATGAGTTTATTGGGCTAGAAAATGGCTAAGTTAAATAATTCAACTTAAATTTCACCAAAATCATTTTTAACACTATGGGTTGGTTCCTAGGGTCAGTAAGGTCACACAAATCCATTTTGCAAAAGATTTAATCCTAAAATCAATTTTAAACAATTTTTATACTCTAAACAAGTACACAAATGTTTCTGTAAATTCAAACAAGCTAACAGATACTATTTTCAAAACTAAGGCCATGGTTAGCTAGGTCTTGTTCTCCTGATTTCATTGATATAAAATTTGCCAAATTTGGACGTGTGGTTTGAAAGTTATAGCAATTACAAATTTGTATTCTAATCAGATCAAAATTCTGTTTTTAATCAGAACAGGAACACGCGGCGCACCGTGATTGGTCAGTACCGGTTCGGCCTGATCGGGCGATGCTGGCTGTTGGATCAAGTTAGATCGCATGGTCCAGATCACGTACCCCTTCGCGGTTAAGTGATCTATCGGGAGCGTCGGATCGTGATCCTACGGTGCTAATGTGCTCGACCATTTGCGAGCGGCGCCGGCGGTGGCTAGTGGCGGCGACGGTCAGATAGTGGCGGTGCTGGCGAAACAGGAAACGAGAGAGAAAAAGGGCATGCTCACCAGGCTCAGGGGGTCACGGCGAAGCTCTGGGTACTGCTGGCTTGACAAGGGGCGCTCAGGGGCGGTCGCAATTTCTCGTCGGAGTTGGGAACGGCGACGGACGCGTCAGGTGGTCGTCGGGGACGGCGCTGTGGATCACCTCAAAGCAAAATGACGACACTGTTAGATGCGCAGGAATAAGACCGAGTCGTGTGCGTGAACTAGAAGGCGTGGGGTGGTCAGATACTACCTGTGGGTTTCGCCGGAGATGAAGCAGACGGTGGCGACGGTGGCCGTTGTCGAAGGCGAGGTTACAGGGTTCCCGCGGTCAAGTTGGATGCACTAGCAGATGCGCCTGAGATTGGGGATGCTGTGAGCTTGGTCGGGGAGGAGAGGGGCGGCGAGTCTTGGCTGGAATTGGCGAGGAGGGTCGTCGGAGTAGCAGCGGTACAGAGGGAAATTGGGGCGGCCTAGAGGCAGAGGGGAGGCGGTGTCTGGGGGAAAACGGAGGAGAGAGCGAGGCGATTAAAAGGGCGTGGTCGCGACGAGGAATTAACGCGGCGTTAAGGCGAATTGATCACGGCATTCATGGGCAGCAACGGCAGCGTCGTCTGGGGGAGGCATGGTCGCGCGAGGAAGAAGAAGGAGGAGGCAGTGTGGGGTCCGCTGGCAGTGAAAGAAAAGAAGAAGGGGAGGGGTCCAGTTGTCAGTGGCTTTGCGGGTCTGGGAATGAGTAGAAAACGCTTCGTCGTGGGAGAGGTGAGCTGGGCTGTTTGAGCTGTTGGGCTGGGCCTTGTTGGGCTGCTGTTATTTTTTTTTCTGCCTAATTCTTTTTCTTTTTCTATTTATATTTCCTGATTTGTTATTTCAAACAATTATTCAAGAATTCAAATAATTCAACAATTCAAACAATCATTAAACTTTGCATTGTGTTTTTGGTTCTGTTCATCAACATAATCCAACACTTCAAAATAAAATAATATTCTAAATCATTTTAGGTTCCATTTATTAAATAAACAAAATGGACTATGGTTTATTAATAAAATAGGGTTTGGTTTAATTAATAAAATCCCCATTTGAAATCCAAATATTTTCAAAACCAAATCAGTAGGTTTTATTTGAGAATATAAGATACTCGAAATACTTGTTAAAATAAAATAACATTTTATTATAGGGTCCATTAATAATTAAATATAATAGACTTTCATTATTATTTCAAATAAGTTTTATTTTATTGAGATATTTATTTTGAATCTAAAATAAAGCCAAAACATTTTAGTAGATTTTATTTATGAATTTCAAATAACTGAGAAAACTTATTTTAAATAATTTAATAAGTTTTGATGTTTCAATTTAAATTGGTAACACCTCTTATCTTCAAATAAGGTTGGATGTTAAATCCTTATTATTTTATTTGAACAATCCTTTATTATTTTTAAATAAACCTTTATTATATTGTTTTAAAAATGTTTTAATTTCCAAAGCTTGTCCAATTTTTAATTTGGCTTTTTAAAACATTCTTTATTTATAAACTTCTATTTCATTTGAAAACAAATCCTTTCTTTTAATTGTTTCAAAATAATATTTCCAAATGTTTTTATTTTTCCTTTTATTAAATGTTTATCTTTTTAAATCTCCTTAGGTTTATTTTAATTCAAATGGGTTTGAGATTCCCATTGAGTTCAAAAAGTTTCTTCTAGCTCTGAAATTTAAACAAAGTTTTATTTTATTCATTTATTTTCACATTACAAGATTTGGAAAATCTTGGGATGTGACAGGCTACCACCCTTAAAATAAATCTCGTCCCGAGATTTGGGAAGGCTAGGGTTACAAGCAAGTTCAAAGCAACTAGGGTACTACCACCCTTCAAATTTTTCAAACAAAAATTACACATTGGCCTTCTTGGGTCCTGGAGAAAATTTCTCATTGCAAACATTTGCATGGTTTCCTTGGTTTCCATACTTGACTCGTGGGCCAAGATTGAGCTTCTCCATAGGCTTGTTCAACTTGTTCTTCATCCTTTCTGGACAGTTGCTTGCATAGTGTCCTGGTTCTTCTTGATTGAAGCAATGAATGTCATTGAGTTCTTTACGTGGCTCTTGTGGGCAAGTTGCTACATAATGACCTGGTTCGTTACAGTTGTTGCACCACACTTGGTCAATCCCTTTATTCTTCTTGTTCTCTGAGCATCCACTGGAGTAGTGTCCCATTTCCTTACATTTACGACATTGTGCAAGGCTCATGTCTTGCTTGGGCTTCTTGATTTTCTTTGATCCTTTGAATTGGGTTGTCTTGTTTGGAGGTATGAGTGGTCCTTTTCCTTTGGTAAACTTGGATCCTTCTTGTTTACTTTGTTCTACCATGTCATAGATGGGACATAGGCCAGGAGTATGATCACTTCCTTCACAAAGGTAGCAAGTAGCTTGAGAGGTGGGGCATTGTCCAACAGGATGGTCTTCTTCACAATTGGGGCATTGTCCTTCATGCTCCGTGGAAGTATGATCCTTGTCTCCACAAATAATGCAAGCTGGGGCTCCATCTAGAACAACATTCTTGTCATCCCTGTTATCATACACACTTCTAGGATAGCTTTCTTCCATGCTAATCATTTGATTAGTCACCTTAAGCATTAGTTGAGATTGTTCCTCCAAAAAATTTGCGTTGCAAAGTGGATCTTTATCACTATTATTGGCTAGGAAGCCCGTCGGTTGGTTCAACTGATGTTGGGTTGCTATGAGCTCTCTCATCTTGTCGGCTGGTTGGTGTTGGTGTCATCAACCTTGATGTTGGAGTCCTTTGGAGTAGTCATCTGTTTGGGTTGAAGGAAGATTAGAATGGGCAAGATATTTCTAAGGAAATATTTCTAATCACACACATCACAATTCACACAAACAATGTGCAAGCATTCACAAACAACTTTTCACTCAAACAACAAAGTTCAAGCACAAACTTTAGGCAACAAAAATATTTTTGTTACACCACATAAGTTGGTGTGTTTTGTCTTAACTAAATTATGGTGGTCCATCTATATGGTTCTCTTGTGATCTTTCCATCCTTCTTGGTTGATCCTTCTTGCATGAGATCATGGTTTCTTTTGGAAAAACTTTTGGTCACAATACTTCAAAGTTTGCTGATGGCTTCTTCTTATTTTGCATTCCCTCGGTCTCTAATTCTTAAGTAAGATTTCCTTGTCTCACTTGTGGTCCTTAGTAGTTTCCATGTTGGAAGTCTTTGGTGAACATGCTGAAGATGTTGAAGTCATTAGAGCTGAAGATGTTGAAGTCATTAGAGTTGAAGATGTTGAAGAAGTCCTTTGCACATGGTGTAGTCTTTGGTCATGGTTAGGTTTTTCCATCAAGTTGAAGTAGAAGAGAAGTATAGTCGAAACCAAAATAGTTGAGGAAAGAGTTTACAAGTGTTTTTGTAAATAAGTTTTTGGAACAAATACACTCCTATTTTTCTAAGGGGTTTTGTCCAATCCTAGGGTTACAATCCTACAGGCAACACAATGCTCTGATACCATATGTAGGGGTCCCAACCTGGAAAGGTAGAGTCCTCCTGTGTTTTACAATGCTAGTCCCTGGATCAATAGCTAGCATCCACAGTAAAGATGTAATATCAAGATACAAAGGTCATAATATAAATTTATAACCAGGAATAACATAGTTTTATTACATCATACATAGCTCATTTGGCTATTACATTACATTGCAGCGGAATAAATATAGTCATGGGTCCTTCATCTTCATAGTGCCACAGGCAGATGTTGGTTGTAGACTTTGTAATCCTAGTCAATCAAACAATCTTCATTTTAAAACAATCAACCTGCAACATTACAAGTTACAGCCACAAGGGTCAATACATTTTGAATTGTATTGGCAAGCTTCACTTTTATGTATAATAAGAGTGGATCCTATCATTATATGCATATCTGGCTAAGTAGAGTTTAAGGCTTATTTGCATGAAGCAATATTTTATCCTATCTTTTCAAAAAGGGTTTTAAGTCCTTTGTTTAAATCTCTTTTTCCAAGTTCCTTGAACTCCTTGGTAGAAACTCAAGTGTTCAAGTCCTTGTCAAAATCCCTTGAGCTACTTGGTAACCCCAAGTGCAACAAGTTTTATCAAAACCTCATGAGTTCCTTGGTAACCCCAAGTACATCATGCTCTTGTGCACCTTGGTAACCCCAAGTGCAACAAGCTTTATCAAATCTCTTTGAATTCCTTGGTACCCCCAAGTGCATCAAGTTTTTATATTAGAAATTAGAATGTCGAGATCTCCCATAGTTCAAACTTTAGTTGCTCAAGATTGTCCATAACCGGGACACGGCTAAGTACTTAGATTTTATTAACTTCTGCAGAAGAGTACACTTTACCCACATGACACAATCCCATCTTGTTGCCACCAGTGGCCTCTTGGATTAGTGCTCACCAAGATGGAGTACCGCAGACCGAGAATGTGAAGTCTTTCCAAAAGGTCCTCCCATACATCATTGCTAGCTTGTCTTCAGCCCCCATGAAGCATTCCATATCCCCATGTCCGGTAACTAAAGACAATGTATGGGTCTTCCTAATGTAGTTGACTAAGCCAGAGCCATAATAGCATGTGGTTGTACACGAAAGCCACAATTGGAGAAACATGTTCAATCTCTAAGTTTCCTAGGTGGTTTTCATTTGGAGCACAACACAAAGTGATTCCCATAGACATGGTTCCCTTTTGTTGCCACCTTCTCCAAAACATAAAGTGTCCACCACCTAGGTGGTTCATTGAGTCCTTGTTTTATTATATAAAACACAAGTCTTTTTCACAACCTTTGTAAAATCTCAACATGTATCTCTTTTCAAAACATAGCATGGCTAAGCATGTACAACTTCAATATTTTTACTAAGGAGTGTATAGGGAATCCTATTAGGATTAGCATAGCATAAGTATAAACATTTTCATGCATGTTTACAAAATCCACTAAGTATAATGAAAATAGTAGGACTTTAGATGATAGTGTCACTTGCCTTTTGGTTAGAGTATGAAAGTTACTCCTTGATCTTGCTAGTATCACACTTTGCTAATTTCACTACAATCAAACAAGCATAGTATCAAGTAGCATTCCAAACCAATACTCAAACAATATTTCTCACACACAAAGCAATGGATCCTAAGTCATGCAAAAGAGGGTTCTGTGGCAAGGTTGGTCTCTACTAGGTTTATAAACTTTGTAAGGTCCACATTGGTCATTTACCAAAATGGCAAAGTCATTAGTTAGAGGGTTTTGCTCAAAGTCTATTTTAAAATCCATTCAACATTTTATGTGGTGAAAATTATTCTTTTCAAAGCAAAACTTTATGTTTTTCACCAAGTGAGTTGCCCTTGGCAAGGCTTGGTGTTTTGGGTCAGTAAGTTTGGTCCATAACATTTTCCCAAAGTTTTCCTTGCAAAAACATTTCCATAATAAAATCAATGAGTTTATTTGGCTAGAAAATGGCTAAGTTAAATAATTCAACTTAAATTTCACAAAAATCATTTTTAACACTATGGGTTGGTTCCTAGGGTCAGTAAGGTCACACAAATCCATTTTGCAAAGATTTAATCCTAAAATCAATTTTAAACAATTTTTATACTCTAAACAAGTACACAAATGTTTCTGTAAATTCAAACAAGCTAACAGATACTATTTTCAAAACTAAGGCCATGGTTAGCTAGGGCTTGTTCTCCTGATTTCATTGATATAAAATTTGCCAAATTTGGACGTGTGGTTTGAAAGTTATAGCAATTACAAATTTGTATTCTTATCAGATCAAAATTCTGTTTTTAATCAGAACAGGAACACGCGGCGCACCGTGATTGGTCAGTACCGGTTCGGCCTGATCGGGCGATGCTGGCTGTTGGATCAAGTTAGATCGCATGGTCCAGATCACGTACCCCTTCGCGGTTAAGTGATCTATCGGGAGCGTCGGATCGTGATCCTACGGTGCTAATGTGCTCGACCATTTGCGAGCGGCGCCGGCGGTGGCTAGTGGCGACGACGGTCAGATAGTGGCGGCGCTGGCGAAACAGGAAACGAGAGAGAAAAAGGGCATGCTCACCAGGCTCAGGGGGTCACGGCGAAGCTCTGGGTACTGCTGGCTTGACAAGGGGCGCTCAGGGGCGGTCGCAATTTCTCGTCGGAGTTGGGAACGGCGACGGACGCGTGAGGTGGTCGTCGGGGACGGCGCTGTGGATCACCTCAAAGCGAAATGACGACACGGTTAGATGCGCAGGAATAAGACCGAGTCGTGTGCGTGAACTAGAAGGCGGGTGGTCGATACTACCCGTGGGTTTCAGGAGATGAAGCGACGGTGGCGCGGTGGCCGTTGTCGGCGAGGTTACAGGGTTCCCGCGGTCGAGTTGGATGCACTAGCAGATGCGCCTGAGAGTGGGGATGCTGTGAGCTTGGTCGGGGGGAAGAGGGGCGACGAGTCTTGGCCGGAATTGGCGAGGAGGGTCGTCGGAGTAGCAGCGGTACAGAGGTAAATTGGGGCGGCCTGGAGGCAGAGGGGAGGCGGTGTCTGGGGAGAAACGTAGGAGAGAGCGAGGCGATTAAAAGGGCGTGGTCGCGACGAGGAGTTAACGCGGCGTTAAGGCGAATTGATCACGGCATTCATGGGCAGCAACAGCGTCGTCTGGGGAGGCATGGTCGCGCGAGGAAGAAGAAGGAGGAGGCAGTGTGGGGTCCGCTGGCAGTGAAAGAAAAGAAGAAGGGGGAGGGGTCCAGTTGTCAGTGGCTTTGCGGGTCTGGGAATGAGTAGAAAACGCTTACGTCGTGGGAGAGGAGCTGGGCTGTTTGAGCCTTGTTGGGCCTTGTTGGGCTGCTGTTATTTTTTTTTCTGCCTAATTCTTTTTCTTTTTCTATTTATATTTCCTGATTTGTTATTTCAAACAATTATTCAAGCATTCAAATAATTCAACAATTCAAACAATCATTAAACTTTGCATTGTGTTTTTGGTTACATTCATCAACATAATCCAACACTTCAAAATAAAATAATATTCTAAATCTTTTTAGGTTCCATTTATTAAATAAACAAAATGGACTATGGTTTATTAATAAAATAGGGTTTGGTTTAATTAATAAAATCCCCATTTGAAATCCAAATATTTTCAAAACCAAATCAGTAGGTTTTATTTGAGAATATAAGATACTCGAAATACTTGTTAAAATAAAATAACATTTTATTATAGGGTCCATTAATAATTAAATATAATAGACTTTCATTATTATTTCAAATAAGTTTTATTTTATTGAGATATTTATTTTGAATATAAAATAAAGCCAAAACATTTTAGTAGATTTTATTTATGAATTTCAAATAATTGAGAAAACTTATTTTAAATAATTTAATAAGTTTTGATGTTTCAATTTAAATTGGTAACACCTCTTATCTTCAAATAAGGTTGGATGTTAAATCCTTATTATTTTATTTGAACAATCCTTTATTATTTTTAAATAAACCTTTATTATATTGTTTTAAAAATGTTTTAATTTCCAAAGCTTGTCCAATTTTTAATTTGGCTTTTTAAAACATTCTTTATTTATAAACTTCTATTTCATTTGAAAACAAATCCTTTCTTTTAATTGTTTCAAAATAATATTTCCAAATGTTTTTATTTTTCCTTTTATTAAATGTTTATCTTTTTAAATCTCCTTAGGTTTATTTTAATTCAAATGGGTCTGAGATTCCCATTGAGTTCAAAAAGTTTCTTCTAGCTCTGAAATTTAAACAAAGTTTTATTTTATTCATTTATTTTCACATTACAAGATTTGGAAAATCTTGGGATGTGACAGGCTACCACCCTTAAAATAAATCTCGTCCCGAGATTTGGGAAGGCTAGGGTTACAAGCAAGTTCAAAGCAACTAGGGTACTACCACCCTTAAAATTTTTCAAACAAAAATTACACATTGGCCTTCTTGGGTCCTGGAGAAAATTTCTCATTGCAAACATTTGCATGGTTTCCTTGGTTTCCATACTTGACTCGTGGGCCAAGATTGAGCTTCTCCATAGGCTTGTTCAACTTGTTCTTCATCCTTTCTGGACAGTTGCTTGCATAGTGTCCTGGGTTCTTGCAGTTGAAGCAATGAATGTCATTGAGTTCTTTACGTGGCTCTTGTGGGCAAGTTGCTACATAATGACCTGGTTCGTTACAGTTGTTGCACCACACTTGGTCAATCCCTTTATTCTTCTTGTTCTCTGAGCATCCACTGGAGTAGTGTCCCATTTCCTTACATTTACGACATTGTGCAAGGCTCATGTCTTGCTTGGGCTTCTTGATTTTCTTTGATCCTTTGAATTGGGTTGTCTTGTTTGGAGGTATGAGTGGTCCTTTTCCTTTGGTAGACTTGGATCCTTCTTGTTTCCTTTGTTCTACCATGTCATAGATGGGACATAGGCCAGGAGTATGATCACTTCCTTCACAAAGGTAGCAAGTAGCTTGAGAGGTGGGGCATTGTCCAACAGGATGGTCTTCTTCACAATTGGGGCATTGTCCTTCATGCTCCGTGGAAGTATGATCCTTGTCTCCACAAATAATGCAAGCTGGGGCTCCATCTAGAACAACATTCTTGTCATCCCTGTTATCATACACACTTCTAGGATAGCTTTCTTCCATGCTAATCATTTGATTAGTCACCTTAAGCATTAGTTGAGATTGTTCCTCCAAAAAAATTTGCAGTGCTGGATCTTTATCACTATTATTGGCTGGGAACTGAGCTGTCAGTTGGTTCAACTGATGTTGGGTTGCTATGAGCTCTCTCATCTTTGTCGGCTGGTTTGTGTTGGTGTCATCAACCTTGATGTTGGAGTCCTTTGGAGTAGTCATCTGTTTGGGTTGAAGGAAGATTAGAATGGGCAAGATATTTCTAAGGAAATATTTCTAATCACACACATCACAATTCACACAAACAATGTGCAAGCATTCACAAACAACTTTTCACTCAAACAACAAAGTTCAAGCACAAACTTTAGGCAACAAAAATATTTTTGTTACACCACATAAGTTGGTGTGTTTTGTCTTAACTAAATTATGGTGGTCCATCTATATGGTTCTCTTGTGATCTTTCCATCCTTCTTGGTTGATCCTTCTTGCATGAGATCATGGTTTCTTTTGGAAAAACTTTTGGTCACAATACTTCAAAGTTTGCTGATGGCTTCTTCTTATTTTGCATTCCCTCGGTCTCTAATTCTTAAGTAAGATTTCCTTGTCTCACTTGTGGTCCTTAGTAGTTTCCATGTTGGAAGTCTTTGGTGAACATGCTGAAGATGTTGAAGTCATTAGAGCTGAAGATGTTGAAGTCATTAGAGTTGAAGATGTTGAAGAAGTCCTTTATACATGGTGTAGTCTTTGGTCATGGTTAGGTTTTTCCATCAAGTTGAAGTAGAAGAGAAGTATAGTCGAAACCAAAATAGTTGAGGAAAGAGTTTACAAGTGTTTTTGTAAATAAGTTTTTGGAACAAATACACTCCTATTTTTCTAAGGGGTTTTGTCCAATCCTAGGGTTACAATCCTACAGGCAACACAATGCTCTGATACCATATGTAGGGGTCCCAACCTAGAAAGGTAGAGTCCTCCTGTGTTTTACAATGCTAGTCCCTGGATCAATAACTAGCATCCACAGTAAAGATGTAATATCAAGATACAAAGGTCATAATATAAATTTATAACCAGGAATAACATAGTTTTATTACATCATACATAGCTCATTTGGCTATTACATTACATTGCATGGAATAAATATAGTCATGGGTCCTTCATCTTCATAGTGCCACAGGCAGATGTTGGTTGTAGACTTTGTAATCCTAGTCAATCAAACAATCTTCATTTTAAAACAATCATCCTGCAACATTACAAGTTACAGCCACAAGGGTCAATACATTTTGAATTGTATTGGCAAGCTTCACTTTTATGTATAATAAGAGTGGATCCTATCATTATATGCATATCTGGCTAAGTAGAGTTTAAGGCTTATTTGCATGAAGCAATATTTTATCCTATCTTTTCAAAAGGGTTTTAAGTCCTTTGTTTAAATCTCTTTTTCCAAGTTCCTTGAACTCCTTGGTAGAAACTCAAGTGTTCAAGTCCTTGTCAAAATCCCTTGAGCTACTTGGTAACCCCAAGTGCAACAAGTTTTATCAAAACCTCATGAGTTCCTTGGTAACCCCAAGTACATCATGCTCTTGTGCACCTTGGTAACCCCAAGTGCAACAAGCTTTATCAAATCTCTTTGAATTCCTTGGTACCCCCAAGTGCATCAAGTTTTTATATTAGAAATTAGAATGTCGAGATCTCCCATAGTTCAAACTTTAGTTGCTCAGTATTGTCCATAACCGGGGACACGGCTAAGTACTTAGATTTTATTAACTTCTGCAGAAGGAGTACACTTTACCCACATGACACAATCCCATCTTGTTGCCACCAGTGGCCTACTGGATTAGTGCTCACCAAGATGGAGTACCGGCAGACTGAGAATGTGACGAAGTCTTTCCAAAAGGTCCTCCCATACATCATTGCTAGCTTGTCTTCAGCCCCCATGAAGCATTCCATATCCCCATGTCCGGTAACTAAAGACAATGTATGGGTCTTCCTAATGTAGTTGACTAAGCCAGAGCCATAATAGCATGTGGTTGTACACGAAAGCCACAATTGGAGAAACATGTTCAATCTCTAAGTTTCCTAGGTGGTTTTCATTTGGAGCACAACACAAAGTGATTCCCATAGACATGGTTCCCTTTTGTTGCCACCTTCTCCAAAACATAAAGTGTCCACCACCTAGGTGGTTCATTGAGTCCTTGTTTTATTATATAAAACACAAGTCTTTTCACAACCTTTGTAAAATCTCAACATGTATCTCTTTTCAAAACATAGCATGGCTAAGCATGTACAACTTCAATATTTTTACTAAGGAGTGTATAGGGAATCCTATTAGGATTAGCATAGCATAAGTATAAACATTTTCATGCATGTTTACAAAATCCACTAAGTATAATGAAAATAGTAGGACTTTAGATGATAGTGTCACTTGCCTTTTGGTTAGAGTATGAAAGTTACTCCTTGATCTTGCTAGTCTCACACTTTGCTAATTTCACTACAATCAAAGAAGCATAGTATCAAGTAGCATTCCAAACCAATACTCAAACAATATTTCTCACACACAAAGCAATGGATCCTAAGTCATGCAAAAGAGGGTTCTGTGTCAAGGTTGGTCTCTACTAGGTTTATAAACTTTGTAAGGTCCACATTGGTCATTTACCAAAATGGCAAAGTCATTAGTTAGAGGGTTTTGCTCAAAGTCTATTTTAAAATCTATTCAACATTTTATGTGGTGAAAATTATTCTTTTCAAAGCAAAACTTTATATTTTTCACCAAGTGAGTTGCCTTTGGCAAGGCTTGGTGTTTTGGGTCAGTAAGTTTGGTCCATAACATTTTCCCAAAGTTTTTCCTTGCAAAAACATTTCCATAATAAAATCAATGAGTTTATTTGGCTAGAAAATGGCTAAGTTAAATAATTCAACTTAAATTTCACCAAAATCATTTTTAACACTATGGGTTGGTTCCTAGGGTCAGTAAGGTCACACAAATCCATTTTGCAAAAGATTTAATCCTAAAATCAATTTTAAACAATTTTTATACTCTAAACAAGTACACAAATGTTTCTGTAAATTCAAACAAGCTAACAGATACTATTTTCAAAACTAAGGCCATGGTTAGCTAGGGCTTGTTCTCCTGATTTCATTGATATAAAATTTGCCAAATTTGGACGTGTGGTTTGAAAGTTATAGCAATTACAAATTTGTATTCTTATCAGATCAAAATTCTGTTTTTAATCAGAACAGGAACACGCGGCGCACCGTGATTGGTCAGTACCGGTTCGGCCTGATCGGGCGATGCTGGCTGTTGGATCAAGTTAGATCGCATGGTCCAGATCACGTACCCCTTCGCGGTTAAGTGATCTATCGGGAGCGTCGGATCGTGATCCTACGGTGCTAATGTGCTCGACCATTTGCGAGCGGCGCCGACGGTGGCTAGTGGCGGCAACGGTCAGATAGTGGCGGCGCTGGCGAAACAGGAAACGAGAGAGAAAAAGGGCATGCTCACCAGGCTCAGGGGGTCACGGCTAAGCTCTGGGTACTGCTGGCTTGACAAGGGGCGCTCAGGGGCGGTCGCAATTTCTCGTCGGAGTTGGGAACGGCGACGGACGCGTCAGGTGGTCGTCGGGGACGGCGCTGTGGATCACCTCAAAGCGAAATGACGACACGGTTAGATGCGCAGGAATAAGACCGAGTCGTGTGCGTGAACTAGAAGGCGCGGGGTGGTCAGATACTACCTGTGGGTTTCGCCGGAGATGAAGCAGACGGTGGCGACGGTGGCCGTTGTCGAAGGCGAGGTTCTGTGGTTCCCCAGGTCAAGTTGGATGCACTAGCGATGCTGAGAGTGGGGATCTGTGAGCTTGGTCGGGAGGAGGCGGCGAGTCTTGGCGGAATTGGCGAGGAGGGTCATCGGAGTAGCAGTACAGAGGAAATTGGGCGCTGGAGAGGGGAGGTGTGCGGGGAAAAGCGGAGGAAGGCGAGGCGATTAAAAGGGCGTGGTCACGACGAGGAATTAACGCGGAGTTAAGGCGAATTGATCACGGCATTCATGGGCAGCAACGGCAGCGTCGTCTGGGGGAGGCATGGTCGCGCGAGGAAGAAGAAGGAGGAGGCAGTGTGGGGTCCGCTGGCAGTGAAAGAAAAGAAGAAGGGGAGGGGTCCAGTTGTCAGTGGCTTTGCGGGTCTGGGAATGAGTAGAAAACGCTTCGTCGTGGGAGAGGGGAGCTGGGCTGTTTGAGCTGTTGGGCTGGGCCTTGTTGGGCTGCTGTTTTTTTTTCTGCCTAATTCTTTTTCTTTTTCTATTTCTATTTCCTGATTTGTTATTTCAAACAATTATTCAAGCATTAAAATAATTCAACAATTCAAACAATCATTAAACTTTACATTGTGTTTTTGGTTCTGTTCATCAACATAATCCAACACTTCAAATTAAAATAATATTCTAAATCTTTTTAGGTTCCATTTATTAAATAAACAAAATGGACTATGGTTTATTAATAAAATAGGGTTTGGTTTAATTAATAAAATCCCCATTTTAAATCCAAATATTTTCAAAACCAAATCAGTAGGTTTTATTTGAGAATATAAGATACTTGAAATACTTGTTAAAATAAAATAACATTTTATTATAGGGTCCATTAATAATTAAATATAATAGACTTTCATTATTATTTCAAATAAGTTTTATTTTATTGAGATATTTATTTTGAATCTAAAATAAAGCCAAAACATTTTAGTAGATTTTATTTATGAATTTCAAATAATTGAGAAAACTTATTTTAAATAATTTAATAAGTTTTGATGTTTCAATTTAAATTGGTAACACCTCTTATCTTCAAATAAGGTTGGATGTTAAATCCTTGTTATTTTATTTGAACAATCCTTTATTATTTTTAAATAAACCTTTATTATATTGTTTTAAAAATGTTTTAATTTCCAAAGCTTGTCCAATTTTTAATTTGGCTTTTTAAAACATTCTTTATTTATAAACTTCTATTTCATTTGAAAACAAATCCTTTCTTTTAATTGTTTCAAAATAATATTTCCAAATGTTTTTATGTTTCCTTTTATTAAATGTTTATCTTTTTAAATCTCCTTAGGTTTATTTTAATTCAAATGGGTTTGAGATTCCCATTGAGTTCAAAAAGTTTCTTCTAGCTCTGAAATTTAAACAAAGTTTTGTTTTATTCATTTATTTTCACATTACAAGATTTGGAAAATCTTGGGATGTGACAGATACACAAGGTAAACCATATAAATGGGCCTTGTGTAACCACTCAACACAAACCATTCCTTCCATTCCACCCAGGTGATTCATTCACTTAGTTGTTTTATTAAACAAATCACAAGTCCTTAACATAGAAATATTCCATTGTATGAATATAATCCACCCTTGTTTTCTACTAGCTAAGCTAAGCATGATAGTGGTAGGAATCTTAACTTAGGAAAATTCTACTAAGGTTTCATCTACTAGGATTTCCCATGGCATAGTGTATACTTAGCAAAATTTCATGCAAGTCCTACTTAGAAATATCACTAATGCATAGTGAAAATAATGGGACAAAAGTATGGAGCATCACTTGCCTTTTTGGTAGAGAATATAAGTTTAATCCTTGATCTTGCAATATTCACACTCTTCAAATGTCACTACAATTCAATCAAGCAAGGCACAATTTCAATCTACCATTCAAGCAACATCACATAAAATAATAGAAACAAAATAATGCATGCAAGCATGACAAAGATGGTTTATTTGGAAAAGTGTTTTCTAATGGGTTATAAACATTCTAAAACACTTATTGGTCATTTTATAAAGTGGAAAAACTATTTGCAAAAGATTTTATCTATAAACCATGTTTAAACCAAATCAATATTTTATGTGGTTAGAAAATGCCTTTAGCAAAGCAACAATCTTTATAGGGTTCACCAAATACATTTTAGAATCATAAAACTTGGTGTTTGGGGTCAGAGAGTTTAAATCAAAACATTTCCCAAAGGTTTTCCTCCAAAATCATTTTTAAACCAAAATCAACATTTTTATTTGGCTAGAAATGCTTTTATTCAAAGATTTATTCTTTTGCTTCACCAAATATATTTTTGAGACCACAAATTAGGTTTAAAACAAACCATTTTCCAAAGGTTTTATCTCAAAAATCATTTTAGAACAAATTTTATATTCTAAATATACCTGCACAAGTTTCTGCAAAAACAACCATTTTATCAGAAACAATTGAATAAACAAAGGGCATGGTTGGGTAGGATTTGTATTGCTGATTCTATTGATATAAAATTTGCAAAATTTGGACGTGTGGTTTGAAAGTTATGAATTTTACAAAATTGAACAACAAATAGATCAAATCTGTTTTTATTAAAACAGACAGGGCCACGTGGAACATTCCTATTGGTCCATACCTCGGATCGGTCGCTGTGAAGCGTTGGATTTAAGTTAGATCGATCGTCGCAGAGACACTCGTACCCCTTCGAGTTAAAACTAATCGTACGCGTCTGATCCAGATCCAACGGTCACTACGTGTTTGACCTAAAGCGAGCGTCGCTGGTAGCGGCGACTGGCGGTGGTTCGGTGAATCTAGGAAGCGAGGAGAGGAACGGAGGGGCTCACGGGGTTCGCAGCTTGCTGCTGATGCTCAAGGTGCTTCTCGTTTGTCGAGGGGCGCACGGTGGTGATGGGGATTCCTCGCCGTAGTTCTGCCTGGCGTCGGGCTCGCACTGGCGTCGTCGGGGACGTTGCTACAGGGCACGGGAGAGGGAACAGAGGGTGTTGTTAGATGCGTAGAAGAGTAGGGAGTATGGGAGCATCAAAGAGAGGGGGCGGCACGGTGGGATGTTAAAGTAGAGCTCGTCGGAGTTGGAGCAGACGGTGGCGCTGCTGGTTGTTGCCGTTGCCGATGCTCTGGTGTTCGCGAGGATGAACGGGAAGCACAGGGAGGTGCGCCAGAAGATGGGGAGCAAGTGAGCGTGTAGTGGGAGGCGAGGGGCGGCGGATACTGGCCGGAATCGATGGAAATGCTTGCCGGAGACAGTGGCGGCGCCTGGAGAAATTCTCCCAGCCTAGGGGCGGAGAGTGTGTGACGTCTGAGGGGGAAAGAGAGAGGGGACATGGGCGGTTATGAGGGCGTCGTTGTAGCGAGGAATTAATCGGCCATTTACGCGTATTGACACTGCGAAATCAACGCAGAAACGGCGAGAAGTTTGGGGGAGGAACGGGTCGCGCTGGGGAAGACGCTGAGGTGGCGATGGGGTCCACCTGTCGGTTAAAGAGAAAAGGGGAAGGTGGGTCCAACTCGTCAGTGGGTTTGCGGGTTCCTTCTGCGGTGAGAAAAACGTTTCGAGGAGAGAGGGAGAGGTGGGCTGCTGGGCCTGAACTGGGATTTGCCGAGCTGGGCTGCTTTTGTTTATATTTTTTTTGTACAGATTCTTTTTCCCTTTTCCATTTCTATTAATCTGTTTTGATTTTGTTTAATTATTTCAAACATCAATTTGATTTCAAACCTCAACAAAAATTTGTGTAGATTCAAATACTGATTAATAGTTCATTTTAGAGTCAAAATTAGAATATTTCTTTTATTCTTTTAGGGTCTTTTAATTATTTAAAGTAGGCTCTAGTATTAATTAAATAAGATTTAATAATATTTTTCAATCTACATTTCAATTCAAATCACCACCAAACTTTGGGAGAATTTTAATTCTGTTTATCAACATATTTCAAAGTCCGAAATAGAACAATTATTTTTAGGGTTTATTATTTATTTTTTTAAAAAATAATTAAATAGACTTTATTCTTTAATTGAAAATAGGATTTAAATATGTTTAAATCTCTATTTGACTTTCTAAATTTTTCCAAAACCTTTTCAGTAGGTTTTAATTGAAATTATAAAACACTTTGGAATTTTATTTAAAACACTTTAATAAGTTTTTAATGTTTATTTTAAAATGGAAAAAAGCCTTTACTCAAATATAATTGGGTATAATAAATCCTTATTATTTTATTTAAATAATCCTTTACTATTTTTATCAAATAGAAATATTTTATTTCATTTGTTTGGCCAAGATTTAATTTGGCCCTTTAAAATAGTCCTTATTTATATTTCTACCTTTGCTTTTGAAAACCATATCTGTTTATTAAAAGATCCAAAAATAGTGATTCCAACTATTATAACTTTATTTATTATTTGATCTTTTTAAATTTCTTTAGGATTATTTGCTCACCATTTGGTATGGATTTATTTATGGTTGCTCTATTAGATTTGGAAATTCAATTTCCTTATATTATTGAATTCATAAGATTTTATCTATGGCTCCAAATTGAATGGAATCAATTTATATGTATAATACTTACCTTTGTCATTCTTGGTCATTTTGAAATGTTTGTTTGACCAATTTTATATGGATCAAATCCATAGTCTTAGAGATAACTTGAAAATGATTTTCTTCCATTAGGGTTTAGAATTTTGGTTTATTCTCCAAGTGTTTAAATTTCAAGATGCATTTTATGAGGAATGCATTCCACTTGATTTGAATTTAGTTAGATTCAAACATTAACCAAAGTTTTTTCAAGATGGGATTTTAAGTTTCCATTTAGAAACAGAAGTTTCTTTTCACCCTAATTTTCAACAATTATTTATTTTGTTTATTTATTTTTCACATTACAAGATTTGGAAAATCTTGGGATGTGACAGGCTACCACCCTTAAAATAAATCTCGTCCCGAGATTTGGGAAAGATAGGGGTTACAAGTTGGCCCAAAACAACTAGGGTACTACCACCCTTAAAAAATTTCCAACTAGATTACATCTTGGCTTCCTTGGGGTCTTGATGATACTTCTCTGGGCAAACATCTGCATAGTGTCCTTTGTTTCCACACTTGAAACATGTGACAAGGCTGAGATCCTTCATAAGCTTTATCTTGTGCTTCATCTTTTCTGGACAATTGCTTGCATAATGTCCTTGGTTACCACAATTGTAACATGTGACAAGATTGAGTTCTTCACGTATCTTCTGTGGACCAGTTGACACATAATGGCCCAGCTCTTTGCAGTTGTTGCACCACACTTGGTTAATCTCCTTATATTTTTGTTTCTTCTCAGGACATTCATTTGCATAGTGTCCCATCTCTTTGCAATGGCAACATTGCACTTGGCTTTTATCCTTCTTCTTCTTGGGTTTCTCCAAAGCTAGGAGTTCTTCTAGTTCATGCTCTTCATATCTTATCTCAAAGGTAGGAAAGTTTCCTGGTCTCCTTGATCTTTTCCTTGGGTAATACATACGTCTCCTATTTGGTCCATCAAATTGAGTCATATTGCGCGGAGGTGCAAGCTTAGATTTTCCTTTGTCTTCATCCTTCTTGGTAGAAGTTGTTCTCTCATGGTAGTCTGCAATCAGTTGTTGCACTCCACCTTGTTTCCTTTGTTGAACTATGGAATAGATGGGGCATTGGATAGGGACATGATTATTTCCTTCACATAGGAAGCAAGTAGCTTGAGATGCGGGGCATTGATTAGCTGGATGTTTCTCTTCACAATTAGTGCATTGTTCTCCATGCTCTTTGGAAGTGTGATCCTTGTCTCCACAAATATTGCAAGCTTGGGTTCCTTCTAAAATATCATCCTTGACATCCTTGTTGTCATAAACTCCTTGGGAAGAGTTGCCTCCCATGTTGATCATTTGATTTGTCACCTTATGCAATAATTGGGTTTGGGATTCCAAAAACCTTTGCATGGTTGGATCTAACTCACTGGTGTTGGCTAAAAATTGAGCTGTCACTTGGTTCAACTGGGTTTGGGTTACTATGAGTTCTCTCATGTTGATCTCTTGGTTGTTGTTGTTGTTGTCACCATCCTTGATGTTGGAGTTCCTTGGAGTAGTCATCAGTTTGGGTTGGATTGGGATTAGAATAGGCAAAAGATTTCTAAGGAATCAATTCTAATCACACACATCAAAATTCACTCAAGCAATGTGCAAGCAATCACAAACAAGCACTCAATTCAAACAACAAGTTTCAAGCACATTTTTAGGCAACAAAATATTTTTGCTACACCACATAGGTTGGTGTGTTTGATCTACACTAAATATGGTGGTCCAACTATATGGTTCACTTGAGATCATTCCATCCTTCTTAGTTGATTTTTCTTGTATGAGATCATGGTTTCCTTCGGAAAATTCTTGGTCACAAAACTTTAAAGTGATGATGGTTCCTTCTAAGTTGTATTCCCTTAGTCTTCAAGTCTTGAGTAATATTTCTTGTCTCACTTGTAGTCCTTAGTGATATCCAAGTTGAAGTCCTTGTTGAGACTAAGGTTGAAGTTACTTGAGTTGATGAAGTCCTTGGTGAAAATATAGTTGAAGTCTTTGGTCATGGAGAAGGCTTTATCCATCAAGTTGAAATAGAAGAGATGTAGAGTTGAAACCAAAATGGTTGAGGAAAGAGTTTACAAGGTTGTTTGTAAATAAGTTTTGGAACAAATACAAGTCCTATTTTTATAAGGGTTTTTTTCCAATCCTAGGGTTACAAATCCTACAGGAAACATAATGCTCTGATACCATCTGTAAGGTTCCCAACCTTTAATAAGGTAGAGATCCCTGTGTTTACAATGCTAGTCCCTAGATCAATAGCTAGCATCCACAGTTAAGATGTAATATCAAGAAACAAAGGTCATAACACAACTTTATAACCAGGAATAAAATAATTTATTACATCTTACATAGCTCATTTGGCTATCTCATTACAATGCACCAGAATATAACAATAGCATGGGGTCCTTCATCTTCAAAGTGCCACAGGCAGTCATGTTGGTTGTAGACTTGTAATCCTAATCAATAAACTTCACTAACATCAAACAAACCTACAACATAATAAGTTACAACCACAAGGGTCAATACATTTGAATTGTATTGGCAAGTGATACTATGGCAGTATAGTGGAGTCTATCATCTATATGCATTTGGCTAAGTGGAGCTTAGGCTTGCTTTGCTCAAAATAGTTTTTCCTTATCATTTGAAAACACTAAGTTTTTGCTTGACAAAATCACCCAAGGCATCTCCCAATGGAAATTGGTGATCCTTCAACCCTTGTTCAACCACAAGATTTTAACTTAGAAATTGGGATGAGGAGATTCTTGATAGCTTCCATGTCTTGATGCTCAAATTGTCCTTTACCAGGGACATGGCTAAGTACTTAAATTTTACACTCTGCAAAGGTGGTGCACTTTCCCCACAAGACATGGTTTCACCAAGACAAGATGTTTCATAAGCCTTCCCTTAGACTAGAATGAACGTGTTCCAACCTATCATCCCCTACCACCAACTGTCCATTTGGCTAAGTTATTGCAACCGATATGATCCAGGCAGAGCCCATATTGCCAAGTGGCTGCACTTGAAGCTTCTCAACATTTGACATCTCAAATATCTTTGTTCCTGGGTGGCCATCCACAAGTGTGATACACAAGGTAAACCATAGAAATGGGCCTTGTGTAACCACTCAACACAAACCATTCCTTCCATTCCACCCAGGTGATTCATTCACTTAGTTTTTTTATTAAACAAATCACAAGTCCTTGACTTAGAAATATTCCATAGTATGAATATAATCCACCCTTGTTTTCTACTAGCTAAGCTAAGCATGATAGTGGTAGGAATCTTAACTTAGGAAAATTCTACTAAGGTTTCATCTACTAGGATTTCCCATGGCATAGTGTATACTTAGCAAAATTTCATGCAAGTCCTACTTAGAAATATCACTAATGCATAATGAAAATAATGGGAAAAAAGTATGGAGCATCACTTGCCATTTTGGTAGAGAATATAAGTTTGCTCCTTGATCTTGCAATATTCACACTCTTCAAATGTCACTACAATTCAATCAAGCAAGGCACAATTTCAATCTACCATTCAAGCAACATCACATAAAATAATAGAAACAAAATAATGCATGCAAGCATGCCAAAGATGTTTTATTTGGAAAAGTGGTTTCTAATGGGTTATAAACATTCTAAAACACTTATTGATCATTTTATAAAGTGGAAAAACTATTTGCAAAAGATTTTATCTATAAACCATTTTTAAACCAAATCAATATTTTATGTGGTTAGAAAATGCCTTTAGCAAAGCAACAATCTTTATAGGGTTCACCAAATACATTTTCAAATCATAAAACTTGGTGTTTGGGGTCAGAGAGTTTAAATCAAAACATTTCCCAAAGGTTTTCCTCCAAAATCATTTTTAAACCAAAATCAACATTTTTATTTGGCTAGAAATGCTTTTATTCAAAGATTTATTATTTTGCTTCACCAAATATATTTTTGAAACCACAAATTGATTTCTATGGTCAGTAGGTTTAAAACAAACCATTTGCCAAAGGTTTTATCTAAAAAATCATTTTAGAACAAATTTTATATTCTAGATATACCTACTCAAGTTTCTGAAAAAACAACCATTTTATCAGAAACAATTTAATAAACAAAGGGCATGGTTGGGTAGGATTTTTCTTGCTGATTCCATTGATATAAAATTTGCAAAAGTTGGACGTGTGGTTTGAAAGTTATGAATTTTACAAAATTGAACAACAAATGGATCAAATCTGTTTTTATTAAAACAGACAAGGCCACGTGGAACGTTCCTATTGGTCCATACCTCGGATCGGTCGTTGTGAAGCGTTGGATTTAAGTTATATCGAGCGACGCAGAGACACTCGTACCCCTTCGAGTTAAAACTAATCGTACGCGTCTGATTCAGATCCAACGGTCACTACGTGTTTGACCTAAAGCGAGTGGCGCTGGCGGCGGCGACTGGCGGCGGTGTGTCTGGTAATGGTGGTTCGATGAATCTAGGAAGCGAGGAGAGGAAAGGAGGGGCTCACCGGGTTCGCAGCTTGCTGCTGATGCTCAAGATGCTTGTCGTTTGTCGAGGGGCGCACGGTGGTGATGGGGATTCCTCGCCGTAGTTCTGCCTGGCGTCGGGCTCGCATTGGCATCGTTGGGGACGTTGCTACAGGGCACGGGAGAGGGAACATAGGGTGCTTCTAGACGCGTAGAAGAGTAGGGAGTACGGGAGCATCAAAGAGAGGGGGCGGCGCGGTCGGATGTTACCAGTAGAGCTCGTCGAAGTTTGAGCAGACGGTGGCGCTGCTGGTTGTTGTCGTTGCCGATGCTCTAGTGTTCGCGCGGATGAATGGGAAGCACAGGGAGGTGCGCCAGAAGATGGGGAGCAAGTGAGCATGCAGTGGGAGGCGAGGGGCGGCGGATACTGGCTGGAATCGATGGAAATGCTTGCCTGAGATAGTGGCGGGGCCTGGAGAAATTCTTCCAGCCTAGGGACGGAGAGTGTGTGACGTCTGAGGGGAAAAGAGAGAGGGGACATGGGCGGTTATGAGGGTGTCCTTGCAGTGAGGAATTAATCGGCCATTTATGGGTATTGACACTGCGAAATCAACGCAGAAACGGCGAGAAGTTTGGGGGAGGAACGGGTCGCGCTGGGAAAGACGCTGAGGTGGCGATGGGGTCCACCTATCGGTTAAAGAGAAAAGGGGAAGGTGGGTCCAGCTCGTTAGTGGGTTTGCGGGTTCCTTCTGCGGTGAGAAAAACGTTTCGGGGAGAGAGGGAGAGGTAGGCTGCTGGGCCTGGACTGCGCTTTGCCGAGCTGGGCTGCTTTTGTTTATATTTTTTTGTACAGATTCTTTTTACCTTTTCCATTTCTATTAATCTATTTTGATTTTGTTAATTATTTCAAACATCAATTTGATTTCAAACCTCAACCAAAATTTGTGTAGATTCAAATACTGATTAATAGTTCATTTTAGAGTCAAAATTAGAATATTTCTTTTATTCTTTTAGGGTCTTTTAATTATTTAAAGTAGGCTCTAGTATTAATTAAATAAGATTTAATAATATTTTTCAATCTCCATTTGAATTCAAATCACCACCAAACTTTGGGTGAATTTTAATTCTGTTTATCAACATATTTCAAAGTCCAAAATAGAACAATTATTTTTAGGGTTTATTATTTATTTTTAAAAACAATAATTAAATAGACTTTAGTCATTAATTCAAAATAGGATTCAAATATGTTTAAAACTCTATTTGACTTTCTAAATTTTTCCAAAACCTTTTCAGTAGGTTTTAATTGAAATTATAAAACACTTTGGAATTTTATTTAAAACACTTTAATAAGTTTTTAATGTTTATTTTAAAATGGAAAAAAAGCCTTTACTCGAATATAATTGGGTATAATAAATCCTTATTATTTTATTTAAATAATCCTTTACTCTTTTTATCAAATAAAAATATTTTATTTCATTTGTTTGGCCAAGATTTAATTTGGCCCTTTAAAATAGTCCTTATTTATATTTCTACCTTTGCTTTTGAAAACCATATCTTTTTACTAAAAGATCCAAAAATAGTGATTCCAACTATTATAACTTTATTTATTATTTGTTTATCTTTTTAAATCTCTTTAGGATTATTTGCTCACCATTTGGTATGGATTTCTAGATGGTTGCTTTATTAGCTTTGGAAATTCAATTTCCTTATCTTATTGAATTCATAAGATTTTATCTATGGCTCCAAATTGAATGGAATCAATTTATATGGTTTTATAATATTTCCCTTTGTCATTCTTGGTCATTTTGAAATGTTTGTTTGACCAATTTTATATGGATCAAATCCATAGTCTTAGATATAACTTTAAAATGATTTTCTTCCATTACGGTTTTATAATTTTGGTTTATTCTCCTAGTGTTTAAATTTCAAGATGCATTTTATGAGGAATGCATTCCACTTGATTTGAATTTAGTTAGATTCAAACATTAACCAAAGTTTGTTCAAGATGGGATTTTAAGTTTCCATTTAGAAACAGAAGTTTCTTTTCACCCTAATTTTCAACAATTATTTATTTTTCACATTACAGGATTTGGAAAATCTTGGGATGTGACAGATACTGTGGCAGTTGATCCTGCTAAAGTTTCAGTTGTAACTGAATGGGAATCTCCTAAGTCAGTTAAAGAGGTTCGTAGTTTCCTTGGCTTGGCAGGATACTACAGAAGGTTCATTGAGAATTTCTCCAAGATAGCTAAGCCAATGACAGAATTGCTAAAGAAAGACAAGAAATTTGCTTGGTCTGAAGGATGTGAACTCAGTTTCCAAGAACTGAAGAAGAGACTAGTGACAGCACCAGTCTTATGTTTGCCAGATTTGGAGAAATATTTCCAAGTATATTGTGATGCATCTCATCATGGATTAGGTGCAGTACTTATGCAAGAAGGGAAAGTTGCGGCTTATGCCTCGAGATAACTCAAAACTCATGAGGTAAATTATCCTACTCATGATTTAGAGTTAGCCTCGGTTGTCCATGCACTCAAAACATGGAGACACTATCTTTTGGGAAAGCGATGCGAAGTGTTCACAGATCACAAAAGTTTGAAGTATATCTTCACCCAGAAAGAAATTAACATGAGACAAAGAAGATGGTTAGAACTCATTAAGGACTATGATTTGAGTCTGCAATACCACCCCGGCAAAGCAAATGTTGTAGCGGATGCTCTAAGACGTAAAGTTTTTGTGAATGGCCTTACTAAGGGAGAATTACCAGATGATCTGTGTGCCCAATTCAGAGATCTCAGATTAGAGATTGTGCCTGAGGGACATCTCATGTCTTTGGATGTTCAACCCACTTTGTTGGACAAGATCAAAGAAGCCCACAAGACAGATAAGGAAATTGAAGAGATTAAGGAAAAGATTGGCAAGGGAAAAGCCAAAGGATTCCATGAAGATGAACAGGGTACTTTATGGTATGGAAAACGTATTTGTGTTCCACAAGACCCGGAGCTTCGGAAAATGATTTTACTAGAAGCCCACAACTCACCATATTCCATTCATCCGGGTAACACCAAAATGTACATGCATATGAAAGAAAGATTTTGGTGGAATAATCTCAAGAAGGACATCGCCGAACATATTGCTTTGTGTGATGTATGTAGTAGAGTGAAAGCAGAACACCAGAAACCAGCTGGATTGCTGCAACCACTACCTATTCCTGATTGGAAGTGGGACAAGATTGGTATGGATTTCATTACCGGATTGCCAAGGACCCAGTCAGGATATGATTCTATTTGGGTAGTAGTGGATCGCCTAACTAAAGTTGCTCATTTCATACCCGGGAAGACAACTTACACAAGTGCTAAGTTAGCCAAGATCTATATGAGTAGAATTGTATGTCTACATGGAGTACCCAAGAGTATTGTGTCTGATAGGGGAACTCAATTCACTTCTCATTTTTGGAGGCAACTACATGAGTCATTGGGAACGAGGTTGGAATTCAACACTGCTTTTCATCCTCAAAGTGATGGACAAACAGAAAGTACCAACCAGATTCTTGAAGATATGTTGAGGGCATGTGCCCTAGACTATGGAGCCAGTTGGGATGAAAGTCTGCCTTACGCAGAATTCTCTTACAATAACAACTATCAAGCCAGTATTGAGATGGCACCATTTGAGTTTCTCTATGGGAGAAAGTGTACCACCCCATTGCTATGAAATGGTGTGGGAGAAAGAAGTTTGTTCGGACCAGAACTAATCAAAGAGGCTGAAGAGAAAGTCAATCTAGTTAAGGATAGATTAAAGATAACACAGTCCCGACAGAAGAGCTACGCAAATCCTAAGCGTAGAGAAGTCACCTATGAAGTAGGTGATAGAGCTTATATTATAGTGTCACCACTTCGTGGAGTGAAGAGATTTGGAGTCAAAGGAAAATTGGCCCCAAGATATGTTGGACCGTTCAAGATTCTGAGTCGTAGAGGAGAAGTAGCTTATGAGATTTAATTGCCAGAATCATTGTCTGCCGTTCACAATGTGTTTCATGTGAGTCGGCTTAAGAAATGCCATCCAGAAATGGAGGAGACTTCTTTGAAGGATACCATACCTTTGGAGGAGGTTCAATTGGAAAGTGATATCACTTACGAAGAGAAACCTATCAAGATTCTTGAGACTGCATAAAGAGTTACACGGACTAAGACTATCAAATTCTGCAAGGTTCAATGGAACCATGATTCCGAAGAAGAAGCAACATGGGAAAGAGAAGATGATCTTCGGAAAGACCACCCTCACCTATTTTCTAGCCAATCCGAATCTCGAGGGCGAGATTCACCTTAAGGGGGTTAGATTTGTAACATACCTAAAATCATGTTTCAAAATTTGCATATCATCCATGCATGCATATCATTTAGGGACCAAATATCAAACTCATTTCAAGTTAACAGAAGCACTAAGTGCTATTATTTTATGTAGACAAAGCATTGATCCAATGCTACTCTCCAATGAGAGATTATTTGTTTTAACCAAGCTTTGCTTGCTCTCTTGTTGTTTTGGTTGAATGTTAGTGCCTGGACCAAAATTTACAAAACAGAAATGGTTTTAAAAACCATTTTCAAAACCTATTCAAATCAAGTGCTATAGCACTGTTTATTTTGTTTTATCAAAGGGACCAAGCTAGTACAGAGAGACGACATCGTTTTATGACCAAAAATATGAGTGTTACACTCTACAAAAATCCAGAAAAGATTTTAATTCAAAATGCATTGGAATTTATTTGAAAATGAATCCAGAAAATCAAAACAAAAATAGAAAAGGAATAAAGAAAATAAAAAGGGCCAGCGTTGCCAATCTGGCCCAACACTGTATCCAGCCCAACAAACATCCCACCCGGGGTTTCCCTATCCCTCTGTTTCTCACCCACGCGAGCATCCCCCTCTCGCTGACGCCCCGGACCCACCTCCACGTCACCCCTTCGTCCCCAAATCGCGCCCGCGACCAGCTCCGCCGCGGCCATTTCTTCCCGACGATCTCACGCTTGATTACGCGTTACTACAGGCATAACTCCCTCTCTCGCCCCGGCTACTTAAACGACTCCTCACTCCGCTCCATTCCCCTCACTCACCAACCATAGAGCGCCGCTAGGCTGTCCACAATCAAGCTCGCGCCGCCGCTGTCCCGAACCACTCCGGCGAGCCATCGCGGTGAGTTCTGAGCACGCCTTGCCTTTTGGTTCACGCGAGCAGCTTCTCAATCATCTTGCGCATCTTCTCATGCCTCTGTTTTGTTCTGAATCGCCCTAGGTCGTCGCCCTCGTCGACAACTAGAAACGGCCGAAGCTTGACTCAACTCCGACGAGCCATTCTGGTGAGCCCTGTGTTCCCCTCTGCCTCTGGTTCACGCAATCGTGTTTGCCAGTGCCTCATGCATCTGTTAACATTCTCCGTTTGAATCCTTGTGCCCCAGGACGTCGTCTTCGACTCCGATAGTGAGCACCCTACGCTCAGACAAACTGCGACGACCTCCTGCTGCCGTGTCCGAGCGCCCCGACCCTATCCGTCTACAAGTTGAGCATCTCCACGTTCTCGCGATCTCGGTGAGCATTAGCCCGACCCCCCTGCCTCTTTGGTTTCGCCGGAACATAGCTGGCAGACGCGCAGCCGCCGCGGCAACCATTCGCGCCGCCACTCTCAGGTCAAAGCAGCACACGCCGTTAAATCTGTATCGAAGGGTTTAGATTATATCTGGAGCGAACCGTTTCTTTAGATCTGGCGCGTTGGATCTAACTTGATCCGACGGCGCGGAAGCGTGATCCTGAGTGAAACGGTATTGTCCAATCAGGAAGCGCCGCGTGGCTAGGATTTAAATTTAAAAATCTGGATTTAGATCTATTAGATGTCAAACTTGTTTAATTCATAACTTTTGATTCCCATGTCCAAATTTGACAAATTTTATATCATTGGAATCAGGAGAGAAAAACCTTTCTGTTTATGAAATGTGTTTAATGTTTTGCCTCTGTTAAAATGGTTGTTTTTGCAGAAACATTTGTAGGCATAATTTGAGTATAGTAATTATTTGGAAAATGATTTGTTATTCAAATAAAGTTTATTTGGCTTGTTTTGTACTTGTTTATGATTCAGTACTGTGCACTTGTCTTGTTTGGTGTAGAAAATCATCACATGGCATATTGCATACATTCATGTATTTTTGATTGTATAATTTGTGTATGTGATTTTGTGCCATTATTTTATGTGTAGATTTTGGTGCAAATAGTGATTGTGATTGTGAGGATTGCTGCTACTCCCCAAACTACCAAGTCAAGTGGTGCTTCATGATTTATTCCTATGTTTTTCAACTGTGCATTAGAAATATTTTGCTAGACTTGCATGGATATTTTTGATCTATATGCTATGCGTGGGAAATCCTAGTTGTTGTAGAATTGCTAGAAATATTTCTAAGTCTTATCAATGCCATGCTTAGCCTAGCTAGTAGCAACCAAGGGTGGTTATATATTCATGCTATGAGAAAATATTTCTAAGTCTTTGGACTTGAGTTTTGTTTAATAAAACAACTCAGTGAATGAAACACCTGGGTGGAATGGAAGGAATGGTTTATGTTGAGTGGTTACACAAGGCCCATTTCTATTGTTTACCTTGTGTATCACACTTGTGGATGGCCACCCAGGAACAAAGAGATTTGAGATGTCAAATGTTGAGAAGCTTCAAGTGTAGCCACTTGGAACTATGGGCTCTGCCTGGATCATATAGGTTGCAATAACGTAGCCAAATGGACAGTTGGTGGTAGGGGATGATAGGTTGGAACGCGTCCATTCTGGTCTAAGGGAAGGCTTCTGAAAGATCTTGTCTTGGTGAAACCAAGTCTTGTGGGGAAAGTGCACCACCTCTGCAGAGTGTAAAATCTAAGTACTTAGCCATGTCCCTGGTAAAGGACAATTTGAGCATCAAGACATAGAAGCTATCAATAATCTCCTCATCCCAATTTCTAAGTTAAAACTTGTGGGTGAACAAGGGTGAAGGTACACCAATTTCTATTGGTGTTTCCTTGGGAAAGATTTTGTCAAAGGGAAACTTAGTGTTTTCATCTAATAGGCAAAACCTATTTTGAGCAAAGCAAGCCTAAGCTACACTTATCCAAAATGCATATAGTATCTAGTCTACCAATATTCTACTAAGGTATCACTTGCCAATACTATTCCAATGTATTGACCCACTGTGGCTATAACTTGTGATGTTGCAGGTTATTCTGATGATGATTAGGGGTTATGAGTCTACACTCAACATGCTTGCCTGTGGCACATGAAGAAGAAGACTTATTTATCTTATTATATATTTGAACTCTTGTATTAGGCCTGTGGCCATGGAGTTTGTAAAAGACTATGTTTATCTCTGGAATGATATGTAATAATGACCTTTGTTTCTGTGTACTTCATCTTAAACTGTGGATGCTAGCATTGATCCAGGGACTAGCATTGCAATCACTGGGATCCTTACCTTTGTAAAGGGAGGGATCTTACACCCTTAAACGACCCTGACCAAGATGGTATATCATCCACTTATAGATCAACATTTGAGATATACTTTCATTGAATTATGCTAACGGCCATTCCACTCAAACGCTTGAACATTATTGAAAATGCCCTATAACCTAAAATGTAAACCCTACAACCCTAATCCCTAAACCACTCAATGAACCTGACTAAGCTGGTATACATGAGCGAACCCAAGAAAGTTACAAATCCTGGTCAATCCTTTAACTCAAACATCTAAGTTGCTAATTATTAGTCAAATAATCATGCAATTAGGCTGCACGACTTGCCAGAAGCCCAGACAGCTGCCAGGGCAACGGGGATGCTGAGTCCGCCCCTGTAGGTAGATATCGTGCACTTATAGATCAATATTTGAGATATACTTTTACTAAATTATGCTAACGACATTCCTTTCCATGAATCTAAGCATAAATCTTGAACATTATTGAAAATACCATAAAACCTAAACCTTAAACCCCTAAACCCTGACCAAGCAGGCTACGTACCATGTACTTATAGATCAAAATTTGAGATACTTTCATTAAATTGCACTAACACCTTTCTATTTCATGAATATTGGCATATAGCTTGACATTATTGAAAATTCACTAAACCCTAACACCCTAAAACCTAAACCATAAGACATATACCTCTAAACCCTAAAAACCCTAAACCCTCAACCCTAAGCCCTATATCCCTAAACCCTAAAAACCCTAAACCCTCAACCCCTAACCCTAACCAAGCCGGTATCATGCACTTATAGATCAAAATTTGAGATACTTTCATTATTAAATTGTTGCTAAGTCATTCTATTCCACGAATATAAGCATAAAGCTCGAACTTTGATGTAAATTCCTGAAAACCTAAACCCTCAAACCCTAAATTCCCTAAACCCTAAACAACCACTAAAACCTAAACCCTCAACCCCTAAATACTAAAATTCTAAACCCTAAACCCGTCAACCCATAATTAAACCCTAACCAAGTAGGTATCATGCACTTATAGATCCAAATTTGAGATACTTTCATTAAATTGCAGTAAAGCCATTCTATTCCACAAATATAAGCATAAATATTGAACAAAATTCCTTAAACCCTAAACCCCTAAACGACCCTGACTAAGCAAGTATATCATCCACTTATAGATCAACATTTGAGATATACTTTCATTAAATTACGCTAATACCATTCCATTCCACGAATCTAAGCATAAAGCTTGAACATTATTATTGAAAATACCTTGAAATTTAAACGTTAAACCCTATAACCCCAAACCCTGACCAAGCAGTTATCATGCGCTTATAGATCAAAATTTGATATACTTTCATTAAATTGCGCTAACGCCAATCTAATTCACGACAGCTCAAACATTACTAAAAATTCCCTAAACCCTAACCCCCTAAAGCCTAAACCCTAAGCCATATACCCCTAAAAACCCAAAACCCTTAACCCTAAGCTCGAACATAACCCTAAATGCTAAACTACCCCTAAAAAACAAAAACCCTAAACCCTCAATACAAAAACCTAAACCCTTGACCTATAAACCCTAACCAACCATGTATCATGCACTTCTAGATGAAAATTTGAGATACTTTCATTATTAAATTGTTGCTAAGTCATTCTATTCCATGAATATATGCATAAATCTCAAACTTTGTTGAAAATTCCTGAATCCCTAAACCCTAAACCCCTAAATACCTAAAACCTAAACCATAATCCATAAAACCAGAAACACTAAACCCTAAAACCCAAAACCCTAACCAACCCTGACCAGACAGAGGGTATCATCATAAGCATAAAGCTTGAACATTATTGAAAATTCCCTAAACCTTAAACCCTAAACCCCTAAATGACCCTAACCAGGCAGGGGTATCATTCACTTGTAGATCAACATTTGATATATACTTTCATAAAATTACAACAATGCCATTCTATTCCATGAATATAAGCCTAAAGATTGAACATTATAGAAAATGCCCCAAAACCTAACCCCTAAACCCCTAAACTCTAGAACCGTAAACCCTAAAACCTTAACCCCTAAACACTGACCAAGCAGGTATCATGCAGATATAGATAAAAAATTTGAGATACTTTCATTAAATTGTTGCTAAGTCATTTTATTACATGAAAATTATTGAAATTTTTCTAAAACATAAAACCTAAACCCCTAAACCCTCAACCACCCGTAAACCCTGACCAAGGATTAATCATGCACATATATATAAAATTTTAGATACTTTAGTTTAAATTGGGTAACACCATTCTATCCGAGGAATATAAGCATACAACTCGGACATTATTGAAAATTTCCTAAACCATAAACCCTAAACTACCCTTAAAATCAAAACCCTAAACTACCCTTAAAATAAAAACCCTAAACCCCTTAATACTAAAACCCTAAACCCTCGAGCCATAAACCCTACAACTAAGCACGTATCATACACTTATAGATCAAAATTTGTGATACTTACATTAAATTGCGGTAACACTATTCTATCCACGAATATAAGCATAAATGTCGAACATTATTGAAAATACCTTAAACCCCTAAATGACCCTAACCAAGAAGGGCATTATATATCAATCAAATATGGAATCTCATTTTGTAAACATTGCTTGAAATTCCAAGATGCAAAAATCTACCAAATATGGACACATTATCATAAACTATGGCAGATATATGGCTGTGACCTTGGTCATCTAGTTTGAAAGCTTTCAAAATATAATGCTTATCAATTTCTACAAATGTGTGCAAACTCATTTAAATGCTGGTAAGCATGATGTCACTGGCGTGTGGGTCTAGAAAGGGCCAACACATGAGGAGCGGCTGCGTCGGTAGTAGCGTATGTCAGAAGCTTCAACCTCAAAATTTCTGAACAACGCCGAAACATCCCGCGTATCTATTCAAAAATCTCGACCTGTTTTTTTGAATGCAAAATTACTCTTATATCCCTGGCCTAGAAACAAAGGCCAGAGGAGCACTGCAATAATAGAGGGGTAAATGTGGTAAATTTGCGTCATCCCACCTATACCCCCCATTGCCTCGTCGCTGCCCACCTCCTCTGACCTCCACCTTCCTCCAACTGCTCCATCGCCATCCCTCTCTTCCACACCAGAGCTCATTCACCATTGGCGCTCTCTTCTACACTAGAGAATCTTCACCGTCAGCTCTCTTTTCCACAACGGATCTCCTTTCCCGTCGGCGCTCTCTTCCACTTAGGAACATCTTCATCGCCAACGCATCGGATTCACCTCGAAATTCCTAGCCGAAGCCCCCACCACCCTCTTATGTGTCCCACCCGCCCTGCCGCACAACTATAATTTCTCTTGAATGTTTGTTATTTTTTTGTACTCGTAAGATACTAAAGTGTTAGAATGTTGATCGATATCATGGATGCTATTGCCATTTCGTTTGTGACCACATCTGGTAGTTATTATCCACATCACATGCTTGTCGCTATTATTTCCTTTCTTACATTCTCACACTATCGATGTAATCCTGCAATACTAACTCGTAGATGCTATTCTTTTCGAGTGCTCGAATGGGTCATGGTAACAACTCATAAAGTATCCAACACTGAAAATATCACGCTAAGCAAGGCTGAAGTGCGAGGTTTCTATGTATTTCTTAGGCCAGTTTCTTGTCATGTTAATAAGTTATGTTACCCGTATGCATATTAAGTTAATAAGTCATTCTACCTAAAAACCTTCCATGACATTTTCATTCATGTTTTGTTGTGTTTCTATCTGCGAATGATTAATTTAGAAAATGTCATCTAGTCATTTTTAATGCTATCTTTTTGGTATTTTCAACTACTTTCATCCTTCCAAACCAGTTAGCTAGTTTGAATCATACATCTGGTCATTTTTAATGCTATATTTTTTGGTGTTTTTCAAGTGATTTCATACTTTCAAACTAGCTAACTCGGTTTTAAATTTTATGAATTAATGCAGAGAAAGGACAATCGAGTACAAGGACGAGAGTTGCAGCTGCTCAACTCAGATACTACTGGCACATTGACCAGGAGTTGCACCTGCTTGAGAAGGAGAAAGCGTCAGCCTAAACGAGCCACTGTAAGTTCATACTTACTTAAAGCTTATGGGTCACCCTTAAGATTTTTGGCTTGTGCACAAGGTCCACTAAGTATATAGATAGCTCTTAAGTTGCAATTTTTGGCTTATGGTGTAGTTTATTCATACATAGAGGATGCCTAGCATGTGCAGCGTTGGAAATTTATGGTGTCTAAAGAGTCTTTTTCACTGGTGACGGTGAGTCTACCAAGTTTTTGTGGATCCTGGGTCTAGTACAAGACCCATGCCTTTATTGTTTAAATTTCATTGTTGTCACGTAAACCTTTAAAATACACTTTAGAAGAAGTCGAACTTATTTAGCCAAAATGTACTTCTATATCTATGTAGATCCTAGTGCATAAAATGCAACTTTGTGCCTAACTTCTCTTCTTGCCTTTAAAGAACAATCTTAACTCTAGTTCAGTGATTAACTCGGGAATCACCTCAAGACATGTTCTTCCAACCAAATCGTTGGGTCATATTACGTTGAGTATATAATATGGTTATATGGAAGAACCTATGACTGAGGCATAGAAGATGCAACACATCTCTTTCATTCTGTTAACCATAGTTGTAATGCTGAGACTAACTCAATGCTTCATACAAGTAAGAACTTTATTCTTATCTTGTTCCCTTCTGAACTACTTCAGAATCTTATCTAGGATATTCTGAACATTTTCATAATCAAGTCCAGAAAGCATTCGACAATAATGTTTATTAAACTTGCCAATCTATCTCAATAGATCTCATTGTTTAATAACTTGTTTAACTTCATCCATATTTACTAACTTAAATAATATTAATACCAATCACATCATTCAAATATGACGTCCACATATTTTATAATGATGACACGCTCCCACTCAAATATGGCATCCATATATGAGATCCAGGGATTTCACTTAGCTTCCACTCAAAATATGTTTCTCACATAATAAGGTTTAGCCAAGCCAATAAGCTCCCACTCAAAAGAAAGTCCTCTGAATAATATTGGACATTCCAAAATTCTTTGATCATCATTAAATTGAGAATTCTAGCTGCAAGTTCCCAATATCCATATATTGCTGGTGCAAATTCAATAGACTCAAGCATCGCTACATTTATAGTCAACTCCTTGAATTTGTCCACAGAACCTTTGTGAAAAATTGAGCTTTATGTCTTCCATTAAGTTTCATTTCATTATTATGACCTTGCAGTCATTTAGAAATATCAAGTGAACATCTTTACTTAATACGATCAAGTAACACATTACCTTTTTAATCTTAAATGTAACTTAATATAGGATTTTTATTTACTCCTAGTAATTTCTCTCACTTAGGTCAATCACGCTTCTTTGTATTTTGTAGGTATGTCTTGTTCAAATAACATGACAAGTGAATCAATAATATAATTCTGCAAAGTTGCAAAATATATATTGTTGAGTCCTAATTTCTTTAGTAAAGGTATTCGCTGGATCTTTATGATCATTATCATCAGTTTATCCTCTATTTGTAGAGTTCGGTTTCACGAAACAAATTTCATTGCACCGCTCAACAATTAGGAGGTAAGGTCAAATACCTTGTTTTGATCTTTTACTTTCTTCCACCTATATCTTCATCAAGACACATAAAACCTTAGGAAAACAGCAGGTTTGCCCTTTGTGGAATATGTATTCATAGTTTCCTAGAAATACACTACAAAGACTTGTTTATTCGCCATGATTTCGAATTATCAAAATCTCTAGAAACTCGAACATGCCATAACTCTTATGGTGTTGTTTCCACGAATCTTTAGATGTTCCTTTGTGTTTCAAATGAGTGTTTTCTTATTTCTATCTTAAACTCTAAATGATAACTATAACCATGACAAGATATAATGTTAGACCATATGTATCTAATAAAAAAATGAGTATGAGTTTTAGACATATCAACCCCTTGAATTTGTCTAATTATCATAATATGTGAAACAATTTCACAAGTCCTTTTATGAAAAAACTTAACTTAAATACTTTAGTCATATCGATCAAGTCGAAAATACTTTGTATTCTTGTTAATTCAATAACCCTTTATTGTGAACTCATTTGAACAATTCAAATCATTTCAAACTTCTATTTCATTAAGTAAATACACATATTTACTTAAGTCCACAGTGAAATAATGATTTCCGCTTTTTTTTTGAAAATACGATACATCACTATGTATAAAATTCAACATTTCTTTGCATATCACCATTTTACTAGAATGCAGAGCTTTAGTCATTTCACGAAAGGAGGCATGGTTTTGCAAAGTCAAATAGATTAAATATCTAAGACCTCGATTTTCATATAAGCGAAAAACATGCAATAACCATCATGACTTAAATAATAGTGTTATTTCATTATCAACCTTTGGATATCTTTTATCATTATAATCCTTTATAAATGCTTAAACTATTATCATTAACATAGTGATGAGAATAACTCATTTATAATCATAATGTGACCATAAAGTATTATTCATAAGAACAGTACAACTGGCTTGTAACTAATTCATATGAATAATCGTCTCACCATAAGGTATTCTTCAAAAGAACAGTATAACTAGTATCTAATACTAGCACCCAATAAGATGTAAGCAAGTATCAACATCACATGTATATTGTGATATGATATGGTCCCTCTTGCGCCTTGATCTCCATCGAGCGCTCTGACATGATCTCCATCTTGTCACCGGTTTCACGCCAAGTCCATGGTTCCACCAGTAGGTCGTCCATCGGAACAATGACTATTACTACACAGCTTAGTAACATAAAAGTAAACTACTTTACCTTCGTAATGACCAAGACCACATCAAATCACATGCCCTCCTGCAAAATAAAGTTACACGCCTCTACTTTATCTTTTGCAAGTTTTACATGGTTGTTAGAGCTTTCGCAATAGAACCATTTCTAATCTATGAACTTTCCAATCACAACATGGTTTCGTATAGTTGTCTCTACTACACCCCTTTCGGGGCCCTCCGTTGTAAATGCTATATCAACTATTGAAAGAGAGATATACACCCGCTAGACACTTATACAGAACAAGCTGTATGTCGAGCGTGGAACTAGTCTTGGTGTCCGTGCCACTTCATCAAACAATACCGTGATATAAAACGCCCTAATGCCCAAGATATATCTATTAGTAATGTAGTAATAGCTGAAGGTTTCGGATACATAACTTTCTAGTCCAAAAGCGATTAAGTTACGAGGGGAATGTAGTTCAACTATTCATGCTCGTAGCCGACCTCAAGGTCACGAAGCTCCTCGTAGGTCACGTCTTGCTCCATCATCGTGCAGTAGTCCGGCTCACAACATCCAAGATGCCCCAAGTGTGGCCCCTCGTGGTTTCGTACACATACAATGTACGATGATGACATCTGGCTCCCTGATCCCACTGGGAGTGCGGAAGTAGATCTCCGTCTTGGAATCTCCGCAGCGCAATGGCACACGTGGTGAAGCCTTGTTTGCACAATCCATACATGGGGGACATGGTTACAAGGTAGAGAGAGTGGGGAGAGAAAGTCAATGAAAGAACTTCTCTTGTTGTGTTGTGTGTATCCTCCTCCAAGGGGGGTCCTTTATATAGGGGTGGAGGGGGAAGGCTTGCCTCTCCCCCAAGGCATCCTGGGCGGCGTCCAAGGGAGGGGGAAGCCCTAGGGAGCCCCAAACCCTAACCCTATCCATCGGCCAAGGGAGGGGCCGCCCTAGGCGCCCCAAACCCTAGGCACATGGGCCCTCCCTTTTGTGGTTTCCCACATGGGACCCTTTTTTCTGGGAAGTTTGGCCCATTAGTGGAATACGCTTTCAAATTAGATTTTAATTATATATTTAATATTGATTACATTAATTAATATGTAAATACATATTACAAAATCCTATTTGACCCGAAACACCTTTTGATCCCTTTTCGGTTTCCTCCGAACGACTTTAGAATTTCTCGGAACGATTAAGGTTCTCCCAACAGAACATTTTCGGTTTGCTCTCTATTTCTCCGAACAACTTCGGATCTCTATCCGCGGAACAATTCTGTCTTTCTATTTCTCTACTGTGGTTCCAACTTCCAGATGATCTCTAGCTCATCGTACCCTTAAGTGTATCTCCCCACGGCTCGGTAATGGCACATACATGATCTATATCAATGATCAACAGCGGAACCGAGATTCCCATATTGACCCCTGTACATTCCATGATGATGATGTCATTTGAACCGTAAATTTCGAGTCCAATTCCCTTTGTTTCTTCAATACGACTTGTACGAGCTCCGATCATTTGGTATCACATACCTTGTTCAATCTCGTTACCGACAAGTACTGTTTCACTTGTTATCGCGATATTATATCCTCGTGACCTAGTCACATGTTGCAACATTATGGATGTAATCTCACCAAGTCAGCCTTATGTATATTACCCCGTCATTGGGTGAACAAATCCCGATCTTGATTCATAGGCCTCAACTGTACCTCTGGAATACCCAACATACACCTTTATAATCACCATTTTACTAAGTGACGTTTGATGCAATCCAAGCAGCCTCGGGAGACAGTGATTAATATGATCTCACGGTCTAAGGAGAAGGAGACCTCGTTTCTAACTATTGCAATGATGAACCTTGTGACAGTCATAATGTTTGGGTAATGTCCATCACATCATCCACCAATGATATGACCTCGTTGTCAACTGGCACTATCACCCATGATCAGGAAACCTTGATCATCGGTTGACCAACAAACTAGTATGAATAGAGGCTACTAGGGACTTTTGTTTCATATCACACCTGTAGCATTGTTTCCACTTGATACAATTATAGCAAAATATGAAACTATTATGAACTTACTAGAATATGACAATAATAACCATTTATTATTTCCCTACGGGGCATATTCTTTTCAGGGATACCTCGGGGGTGGCACCGGATCATCATACGAGGACCAGGGGTGACTTGTTAGGAGCTTAGCGACCTTAAGATCGGGCGAGTACGACTAAATCATCCATGTTTCGCATGAGAGTTAAGCGCTTTTGATCTAGAAGGGTATGTTACCTAAAGCTTCTCTCTATTACGGCATTGCTGCTAGATAGATCTTGGGCAGTTCGGGCATTACTATAGTCAAGAAAAGTTTTGTTTTCTGCTACAAACCCCTTCAGTTGTATCAGAGCTGATATATGGGTAATATGCTTGTATGGATAGAACACATGCAGAATGTGGGCATTGATCCTCTAGTTGTTACCCGACCACGTGTAGTTGTTTATATCACGGCACTGTTTGATGAAGCGGTATGGACCAACCTTAAGCGACACTAGTTCCATTCTCAACATACGGCTTGTACCGTGGCTAGCGAGTGTCTATCTCTGCTATAGTAGTTGATATAGCATTTACAACAGAGGGCCCTGAGAGGGGTGTATAGAGACAACTGTTGGATCCATGTTGTGGTTGAAAGTTCATACATAGAAACGGTTCTATTGCAAAAGTCTAACAGCCACATAAAACTTGCAATAAATAAAGTAGAGGTGTCTAACTTTATGTTGCAGGAGGGCATGTGATGTGATATGGTTATAGTCATTATCAAGGTAGAGTAATTTAATTTCCTGTTACTAAGTTGTATAGTAGTAGCCATTGTATTGGTGGACGACCAACTGGTGATGCCGTGGACTTGGTGTCGAACCGGTGGCAATACAATGACCATGCCGGACCGCTTGATGGAGATCAAGAAGCTTGAAGGAGACCATATCATATAACATATAAATTGCATATGATGTTAATTTTTGTGTGAATCTTATTCTTTACTAGTATTAGATACATAACGGTAGCTTTAAATAATAAGATGATCCCTAATTAATACCAACCATAGTGTTCTTCCATTAGTGTGCACCACTAAGAAAGTAGATCGTTATGAAGAAGGCTGTGACGATCGCGTGCTAGACATATCGACGTTCGCATATGGTGGGTGCAAGCCATGTATGCACTTTGAATACAATAAGGTTGAGTTGGCGAGCCTAGCATGTACAAACATGGCCTCAGAACACGAGAAGATCGAAAGATTGAGCATGAGTCACATAAATGTTGTGATCGACACTGTTTTGTACACCCAGGCAACTATATCAAAGGTCGTGACGATCGGGGATGATGTATTGTAATGGGATCGTGTGATCACTAAATTTTCTTAGGGATGATTGGTTTTAGTGGGATCTCATTTGATAATATGATTACACGTATTAAATCATATTATGAACTTAGTCTGAGTCTTTGCAAATATCTTGTAGATCATGGCCATTCCCAAAGTTTAGGACATCTTTGGTCCATTCATGAACAAGGTGAAACTTAATCTAGATGGGTTAAACTTCATCGACTGGTACCAATGCTTCGGGGATGTCCCCATAGAAAAAATCGTCTCTATAGGTCCTGCGTGAACCAATAGAAAATTACCCCGACTACTCCGACGGTGAATAAGTACAACTCTTTGTGGTTGCTCTGATACCTTCATGACTATCAAGTACACCATAATTCATGCTGTGCAATATGTCCCAAAGATACACTTCCATGATTCGAAGATTATGTTCTCAGCTCAATACTAGTAGAGAAAACCTTATAGCAGCACTCCTTACCGCTGGTGAAGTGGGCCCAACCTCGTCGGCATTGAGGCTTCCAGGCCTGCATAAAATTACCACCGACGACACTCACTAGTGGGCCTCATGCCCCCGGATGGGCCTCCACTTACCGCTGGCGAAAAGGCCCGTGCTCACCGGGGCTACATCCTAATACCACCAGCAAAAACCACTGCGCTCATCGGGGATGCAGGGGGGACGGGTGGGCCACTGGGCCGTGTTTATTACCATCGGCGCTCTTGTTCTTTCCACCGGTGGAAAAATACTACCACCAGCGTGTAGGGTATAGTTCGCTGGAGGTAACCTGGGACTTATTACAAGCTCGAACAAGCCACCTACCAACACCTCCTCACTCACCACTAGCTCACTTTTCTTGGAAACTCAACCCCAAGCTTTGCTAGCTCATTCCCCCACTTCTCCCCACCCATTTTAGCTAATTCAACCAACCAAGTTTGATATATTTGAGGAGATGTCGCTCCCCTTGCATGCATTAGTAGATATACCTAGCAAGATCTAGATCTATCTCCCCACCACCTTTCCCACTTATCTCTATTGATAGATCTAGATCCGAGCTTAAGGTCCCGACAACACACAAACTCTCTTCGGTCGATGTTTGGTGTCTCTTCGGTGCTCTTGGACCTCGCGTTAACTAATAGGTATAATGTGGTGGAATGTGCAAGAGTTGGCGACAAGTCATCGGTGATGACACTTGTGATGGTGAAAAGTGGTTGCACGCATATGTGGACCTTTTTTGTGTTGTTTTGTCGGTGGAATGTGCATGTACAATGAGTTGCCAATGTTTTGCCAGAATGTGAATTAACTTCCATTCCGGCGAATTTCTGGCAGTCCGGCGAGACCATTTTTAGCAAAGGTCATGCCGAATTTTCCATGAAAGTTGAGACGACGGTTCTAATCTATTATCTTATCATGCAGGTGATGATGGTCATCGAGATGAAGGAAAGAGGCGTGGATATATATGTGCAATGCGCGACTGCTGACATGTATCGAAATAACCGCTTGGAAATAATATTTCCGTGTGAAAAATGCAAACTATCATCATTGCTTGACCCCTTGTCACGCACGGTGAATGAGAACCTGCTCAGGTATAGTTTCATGGAGGGCAACACTTAGTGGATGGATGATGAAGATGATGATGACGATGACCATAAGGAAGAGGATGACGTTCAACACGAAAATGAAGATGATGAGGAGGGAGAAGAACGAGATGTTGCACAAGACGACGACGATGATGAACAAGGTCGAGAAGAAGAAAAACATGCGGATGACGAGGACAGGAGTAGGAATACCCCACTAACCGCGGCTGTGCAAGACCCTCATGTTCAGGAAATTCTTCTCGGCAACGCATCGACTGACCCCAGATTCACCGGTAGACGGAAGTCTAAGATGGATCAACTAGAGGTAGACTCGAGAACTCCGTTGTACGAAGCAGGTCGCGGGCCAGAGGAGACCCGCTTGAGAGTAACTCTCGATCTTCTAGAGATGAAGGAAATATACGAATGGAATGACGCAAGCGCAGACGAACTCTTTTGATACTTGAAGAAGCATTTACCTAAAGATAACACGTTGGCATGTATCCTACAGGAGGCCAACAAAGTGGTGTGCCCTCTCGATTTACGCACGAAAAATACCACACCTGCATCAATGACTGCGTGATTTATCGGAACGAGCACAAGTACTTGACCACGTGCCCAAGGTGCGGCGAGCCTTGATACAAGAGAGGGACGAGAAAAGATCCTCAAAAAGTTGTGTGGTACTTCCTGCTCAGGCCCCGCCTCCAGCGGTACTTCACGGACACCAAGGAAGCGAAGCTCATGCGCTGGCACACGGAAAGGAAGGAGGCGGTGATGAAGGATCCAGTGTGGGTTCAAAACCCAGTGCTGACGCACCCTTCGGATGCAAGCCAGTGGAAAGCATTAGACGATGAGTACAAATATTTTGGGAAATAACCAAGGAACATCAGATGGGGTGCAAGCACCGACAGACTCAATCCGTTCAGCAACCAGAACAACAATCATAGCACCTGGCCCATGTTTGTATGGATGTACAACCTCCCCTCATGGCTATGCCTGAAGAAGAAGTACATACACATCAGCATGCTAATCCAAGGGCCGATGCAGCCAGGGAGCAATATCAACCTGTATCTTGAGCTATTGAAGGAGGAGCTAGCCATCTTGTGGGATGAAGGGGTAGAAACATGGGACGCTCACCTCCAACAACCTTTCTGTTTGAAAGCAGCGCTGATCACGACGGTGCAGGACTATCTCGGATACGGATATATCGCGTGCCAGGTGTGCCATAGACACAAGGCTTGTGTGAGGTGCATGGAAACGACGGCGTTTCATCAGATGGGTAAGGATCTCGGGTCTTCGAAAACCGTCTACATGAGGACTCGGATGTGGCTACCTGAGAATGACCCGTGGAGGAAGCGTGGAGATATGTTCAATGGCAAGGATGAGCTCGAAGTACCTCCGCCTAAGCGCAGCGGCAAGGAGATCGATGCTTTGTTGAGAAGCTGGAAACACTGGCATCTGCCAGGAAAGATAAAGAAGCATAAGCGGAAGCGAGGAGATAAGAAGAAGGAAAAGGAACACGGCTCGCTCATGGGGGTATGGAAAAGGAGGTCCGTGTTTTGGGACTTGCCGTACTCGAAGATCCTCGATATGCCTCATAGCCTTGATGTCATGCATATCACGAAGAACGTGTGCGAAATCTTGCTTGGCACTCTGCTCAACATGTCGGATAGGACCAAAGATGGGCCGAAAGCAAAACACGACCTAAAGGCCCTGAATATCAGAGAAGAGCTTCACCCCCGTCTTCTTCTAGGGTTGAGGAGGAGACAAATGATCGCAAGTGCAAAAGGTCGGGGAATCAGCCGGTCGACGAGGAGACGGAAGATCCTAAGGGAAAAAGGGAGAAGAAGAGTAAAACCTCGCGCCCCTCCTACTTCATTCTATATCCTAACAAGCTCAAACAGATGATCGGTTGCCTCCTCGGAACCAAGTATCCCTTAGGCTATGTGGGGCTGATACGTAGATGGCTGGACCTAACAAAAGGAATCTTCAGCGGGATGAAGTCTCATGACTATCACATCATGATGACGTAGATACTTCTAGTTGCAATTCGAGGGATCATGGAACCGCATGTTCGTGCAACGCTGACTAGCCTATATAACTTGTTCGACGTCATCACTCAGAAGTCGATAGCTGTCAAGAAACTTGGGAGGTTGTAGGAAGAGATCGTCACCATCATATCTGAGATGGAGATGTACTTCCTGCCCGCATTCTTCGACATCATGGTCCACCTTCTGCTACATATAGTGGACGATATCGAGGATCTCGGGCCTCCGTTCCTTCACAACATGATGGCGTTAGAAAGAATGAAGGGAATCATCAAAGGATACGTCAATAATAAGGCACATCCGAATGGAAGCATCGTCGAGGGCTTTCTCACCGAGGAGTGCATATCTTTCTGCACGAATTATCTAAACGAGGAAAACCCACGTCTGATTGGTTTGCCCATGAACAAGCACCTCAGCAGATTCGAGGGAGTAGGCCACCGCATCGGCAAGAAGTAAATGGATGTGGATCAGTCTGATAGGAGAGCCGACTTTGACAAGGCCCACTAGTAGTGCTATAGCACATGGACGATGCCACACCTTGGGTGTAAAAGCACAAAACCATGATCGAGAACAATGCTAATAGGATGATGACGGAAGAGGAGGTATTTATAGCGCACAACTCCTCTTTCATGTGCTGGTTCAAATACCAGATTGATGCCAATCCCCCGCTAATGAAAAGCGTCACGAACATAATAACAGTGGCCTGGCCTTACGAGCCCGTGCCAAACCTCATGACTTATCAAGCATACGACATCAGTGGTTACACATTCTACACAGAGGAGAGATACTGCGGTGACCCAGCATACCACTTCATGATGTATTATACTATAGTCGTTGACATAACACCAATGAAACACCATTCACTAGTATTAAATCCCTAAGAATGGCACAACAGAAACACAGTGAGTCCAATACATGGCTAAAAGTTACAACTCACTCTTTACACAAGATCCAGAGAACACTATAGGTTGAAGAGAGAGAAGGAACTTCTTACGGAGAAGAATCAAAGATAAACAATGCAAGAACTATTATACTATTAAGACTAGTATTTTAACTAAGGGATTGACATTGCTGTTATTGCAATACACTATAGAATTAGGTTCTTTGGCTAGATATTATATTCCTATCTAATCAGTAGATTTGTCTTCACTTGTGTTGATGTATCTGTTGACTTCATTGAAGAGATTTAGCTTTGGATGATAAGTCCCGGAGCATAACTTAATGTAGGTGTTGTTTATCCCGGCTTCAGAATCTAGCAAGTGTTAAGAAGATACGTTGAGTACGAGCATACTCAGCAAATTCACTAGAAAAGGAGTGTTTGATGCACTATAAATACAGCCACAGACCATAGGTCGTAGGCAATGCAAGTTTTCATAAACATTTCTTCAAAGGTTGCTTTTATTCTGAAAAACTATGTCCGTCAGCCTTCACGGGTTTACCAGAACTTTCATGGAGTTCCTTTCCCGCCGCGTTCGCAGCTCCTTCCCGGAACAGGGAGTAACAATTTACAGTTCTTACACTCTGCAAAGGTGCGTTACTTTACCCATGAGAGATCAACTCTTTGTTGCACAACCAGGCAGCTTATTCCCGTCCACAATTCCATGATGTGGGGCCTAGAAGATGATCCAAGCCAACACTGCCCCCTTCGCGACCTTGCATGCCTCCTTGGTGTACACCATGCCCACATATTGGATTACGACAATGGTTTGTACAAACAGTTAGATGCCAGAACTATCATGGGACGTTGAGGGTTCCCACCCATATGCTGCATATCCTCTATGAATTACCAATTAATATGCACGCTACAAGGATAACAGCCACGACCTGCACATCCGGCTTCATGTGAGAGGAAGAAGATACAGCTGACTTCTCCATCCCATTCCAAATCTCATGGTTAACGCGTAATATACGATGCAAGAATCACTGGCGACATTGGTTGTTAGTTCCTAGGTGATATAGTTCTGAACAGTGGTATTCCAACTGTCAGATTTACTAGATTAGCTGATCACCCTGGATCAGAAACCAATAGCTCACATTTTTATCGAAAATAGTGTTTTCTGACCTTTTTCAAATGCAGGTGATAACAACACTGGATTTGCAAAATACTTTACAAAAAATAACCAAAGGACATGAGCAAGTGTGAACTTGCCTTTTGTGATTGCAAGATTATGCACTCACGGTCTTCGAGTCAGTATAAGATCCAAAATCTGAAATCATCATCATTGGTCCGGTAAGGACTAATGTTTGAAGAAGCAATATGCTCTTATTCATAAGTAATTTGATGCATTTTATAAACGTGAATCTCGGGGATAACGTTGTTCTAGGGTTTGGATACTCGAAATGAGGTATTTGAAATGTGTTGTACTTTTGGATGAGTTTTATATTTGTGCTTCTTATTAAGGCTTGTGAGTGTGTGTGAAACAATCATATAATTACAATATCATAAAACAATAGGACATACAATTGTGAAATGCTACTCAAGATTGCTTATATATGAGTTTTTGTTTGAAGTGGCAAAACGAATAACTTTTGAAGAAAAGATTCCTTTTCTAAGGTTTAAGCAATCTTTGTGGTTAGTTAGTGGTGGTTGATGTTATTTGTGTTTAATTGAACAGTTTTGCTTGAGATGCTTTATAACTTAACTAGTTTAGACCAAAGTTAACTATAAAACATATAACAATGTTTATAGTGTTATATTTAGATTCTTGTAGACTATAGTTAACTTTAAAACAAAGATAGTTTGCAAGTATAATGCTTATAACCTTTGTACCTGGTGCACTTGGTAATGTTGCCTTAAGGTTAATTAAGAATGGTTATTCTTCTATTTAAGTAGTGGTCTCTTAATTTTTGAGTGGAACAAAATTTCTTGTTTCCTTATAAAGGTGTGATTATGACTTATTAGTAATATTCAAGACTAATACTTATTTATTAGATTTGATTGAATAATTTTTGTAATATTAAAATTTTTATTCATCCTTATATGAATTTTAAACTAAGTAAATATGTTTAAATTTGAGTTATTAAAATATTTTAATTTTTTATTTAAATCAAAAGTGGAATATTATTTTTTTAACATGTAGATCTTATTTTTGTGATCATTTTTGTATATTATATTTATTTTTATCATTTATAAATAATAAGATATGATTTGTATAAGATTTAATACTTTAAAAAATAATTAATAAATAATAAATATTTAAGTAAGTGATAATGCTTGATTAGGGTTTTAAATTATAGTTCTTATTTTTCTAAGATTTTTGATATACTAGTTATATTTTTAATATTTACCATTATTAAAATATGAATTATCAAAGTTTTATTACTTACAAAACCTTTATTAAATACTATTTATTTAAATAATCATCATAATAATATTTGATAATAATTTTAAGTTGTAGATTTTATTTTTCTACAATTTTTCATATATTATACATATTTTTCTGATTTATAAATAAAAAGTTATTAATTAACTTTAATCATTTATTTGATTTCTGAAATATTAATAATTGAGTTTATAACATTTTATTTATTTCTTAAACATGAATTAACTTTTACACTGCACCAACACCTAGCCCAAGTCACTGACCAGTGGGCCTATGTCCACCTCAGCTCTCAGATGAATAAATGCGTTTATTACCGACCCTAGTTCTACTTCTAGACAATGACATATGGGCCCTAGGCCATGTCATTAGCCACGCGAGATGAAGACTAGTCAAACACGATGACGTGGCCAGGGGTGATCTCACCCTGACGTCACCTCGTCGGTGGCGTGGCAGACGACGACAAGGAGGGCAGTAGCGTGCGAGTGAGCGGGTGTGCAGGGGCTTGTTCGAACCAGAACAACAAGGCGAGTAAGAGAGCGGTGGCGCCGCTGGTTTTTGGTCATCGGAGGGCTACCAGCGGCGGTGCTTGCAGGTGATTATGGTGACGTGGATTTAGGAAGCAAACAAGGCATCGACGCATGCGAGGAGAATCAGTGACTCACCAGGAACGCGATGGTGTGATTGTTTCGGCAAGGAGCGGTCGGAACGATGGTGAGGTCGACGAACAGCATCGGGAACCGAGGGTGCGATTGGATTGATTTACGCCTCCTCCGCTGGTGCAAGTTGGGGCAATCGAACGAGAAGAGCACGACGGCTTCCACCATGGTCTTATCTAGCTGAGACGAGCACGGAATCGCCGGCTCCGGCTCACCTCCGAGCTAGGGTTCTCGGTGAAGAAAAGGAAGACGATGTAGAGAGGGTTTTAGAGGGGGAAAATGGGGATGAGGATGAGCAGGGACATCGCGGTGGCCTCCTTATCCTCTCCTGGCGACGGCGGCATGGATCTTGGCGCAAGGACAACGGCGGACGGCCTCGGCCTCGCCACCGAGCTGCTTCTAGCTGGAGGAAGACGACGATGACGGTTTTGCAGAACACCCCCTTGCACTTCTTTCCTCTCAACCCGCGATCCTTCCCTGGCCCCACTCTTCAGTCACAGGAGAGAATGAGTCAATGGTTATTGGGCCTTGTAATGTATGAGGCGACATGTAAGCAAAGAGAAGTTGGGCCACAACCAGGATTTGTTTTTTATTTGTTTCCCTTTTTATATTTCCTAGTTTACTTTCAGATTTGAATTTCCTTTATTTGATTTTAATTCTCCTTAAAGAATTGATTTGCTGAGTGATTGCAGCATTAATAAAGTATAATAAGGCTCTTTTATGAGTTTATCATATAATGGTATTATTTCTTTATTTGTTTTCTATCATAACCCTATTTATATTATGTAGAAACCCTTATTATTAATTTTTATTTCTACATTAAACCATGGCTTTATTATATGATATTTTCTTATTTGTTTATAAAACTTAACTCTAGTTGGCTCATAGTTTGAATAGAAATGTTTATATGTATAATGATCCTATATCATTATTTGATGCATGAAATACAAAAGAAATTAATATGATTATTACTACTTCCATTAACTTATAAAATGTCAATGTATATAATCTAATATGATAAACATAGAAGTTTAGGGTTCTTAATTTACTTATAATTCTTTGTTGTTGTGAGAAAATATTTAATAACTAAGCATATTGTTTTCTGTTTGTGATCTATAATGATATCACCCTTTTAAAAATAGAAAATTATTAATTAAAATGTCTTATGGAAAAGATTTGATAAAAATATCTCTTAAATACATATGATTAAGATAGTTGGAATGTTAGAGATGTGCTTATGTGATTTTCTATAGGAAAATATTCTTATAAAGTGATATAGACATAAAATGAGGGATCAATAACATGAAATGGATACTATGTTTGATTTAAGATTTAGAGTTGGATGTTTTCCAAGAATATCTATTTTCCCATAATTCACCATCCTAAATTTCTAATTAAGGAATTCCTTTCCTAGATATACTACCTTTTACTATCTATCATCATGCACTACAAGGAATGTGCTATTCTATGACCTTCTAATAGTGACTGTGGACAAAATCGTCATAGACTTATGACAATTTCGCACCATATGGTCGTAAGCCATTCGGGAGGCTTAAAACCTTAGAAAATCATGACGATTTTACTCGAAAACGTCATAGTTTAATTAGCTCAAATAGTCATAACCCAATGATTGCACCTCACGATCTTATTTATAGCTCACTATGACGATTTAAAATCGTCATGTCATCCAAATTAGGAAAAATAGGTCAGCCACATCAGCAACTATGTCTATGTGTCATGTCTACGTGTCAATTTTTGACTATGTGTCATATCTATATATTAATATTTGGTTAGTTGGAACAACTTGAATCTACACGCGGGGCATCTAGATTATTCACGACACCATGCGGGGCATCTGGAACCATTCATGATCCGCATATGGAGCCATTCACGACCAACACTATGCCTTATGGATTATTTCCAAAAAATAAGCTGCCTAGGAATCGAACACCCGACGTCCATCTCACAATAGACCATCTGATGCTAACCACTAGACCATTCAATCCCGTGTACCGTACTACTACAACGAACCTTATAACTATTTTTTTAGGTCAACCTACCCTACGCTGGACTAGACTACGTGGACTACGCTATTAGCTTGGGTCTGATTTTACTATGTTGTTATCTTGGGCTGGTGTAACGTTCCCAACCCTTAATAAGGTAGATATCCCTGTGTTTACAATGCTAGTCCCTGGATCAATAGCTAGCATCCACAGTTAAGATGTAATATCAAGAAACATAGGTCATAATACAACTTTATAACCAGGAACAAAGTAATTTATTACATCTTACATAGCTCATTTGGCTATCTCATTACAATGCAGCAGAATATAGCAATAGCATGGGTTCCTTCATCTTCAAAGTGCCACAGGCAGACATGTTGGTTGTAGACTTGTAATCCTATTTCACTAATATTAAACAAGACCTGCAACATAACAAGTTACAGCCACAAGGGTCAATATATTTGAATTGTATTGGCAAGTGATACTATGGTAGTATAGTGGAGTCTATCATCTATATGCATTTGGCTAAGTGTAGCTTAGGCTTGCTTTGCTCAAAATAGATTTTCCTTATCATTTGAAAACACTAAGTTTTTGCTTGACAAAAATCACCCAAGGAACCACCAATAGAAATTGTGAACCTTAAACCCTTGTTCAACCACAAGTTTTTAAGTTAGAAATTGGGATGATGAGATTCTTGATAGCTTCCATGTCTTGATGCTCAAATTGTCCTTTGCCAGGGACATGGCTAAGTACTTAGATTTTCCACTCTGCAGAGGTGGTGCACTTTCCCCACAAGACTTGGTTTCCCAAGACAAGATCTTTCAGAAGCCTTCCCTTTGACCAAAATGGACGCGTTCCAACCTATCATCCCCTACCACCAACTGTCCATTTGGCTAAGTTATTGCAACCTATATGATCCAGGCAGAGCCCATAATGCCAAGTGGCTGCACTTGAAGCTTCACAACATTTGACATCTCAAATCTCTTTATTCCTGGGTGGCCATCCACAAGTGAGACACCAAGTTTTCCCTAGCATGCTGGACTTGGTGATACCCAAGTTTTCCCTAGCATACTGGACTTGCATGACCACTCAACATAAACCATTCCTTCCATTCCACCCAGGTGATTCATTCACTTAGTTGTTTTATTAAACAAAACACAAGTCCTCAGACTTAGAAATTTTTCCATAGCATGAATATATATTCCACCCTTGTTTCCTACTAGCTAAGCTAAGCATGATAGTAATAGGAATCTTAACTTAGGAAATTTCTACTAAGGTTTCATCTACTAGGATTTCCAATAGCATAGTTTATACTTAGCAAAAATTCCATGCAAGTCCTACTTAGAAATATCACTAATGCATAGTGAAAATAATGGGACAAAAGTATGAAGCATCACTTGCCTTTTTGGTAGAGAGTATAAGTTCACTTCTTGATCTTTGCAATGTTCAGACACTTCAAGTCACTACAATTCAATCAAGCAAACAATATTTCAAACTACCATTCAAGCAATTCATCACATAAAATCATAGTAACAAAACAATGCATGCAAGCATGCTAAAGATTGTTTTATTTGTAAAAGTGGTTTCTAATGGGTCATAAGAATTTGAAAACACCTAATGGTCATTTTTATAAGGTGGCAAAATCATTTGCTAAAGTTTTCACTTCATAAACCATTTTTAAATCAAGTCATTATTTTATGTGGTGAAGAAATGCTTTTAATAAGGCAAAACTCTATAGGTTTCACAAAATATGTTTCCCAACCATAAAATCTTGTGTTTAGGGTCAGAGAGTTTATTTCCAAAAACATTTCCCAAAGGTTTTCCTCCAAAATCATTTTTAACAATTAACCCATATCTTTATTTGACTAGAAATGGTTTAAATCAAAGATTTATTCTTTTGCTTCCCCAAATACAGTTTTGAAACCACAATTTCTTTCCTATGGTCAGTAGGTTCAAAACAAACCATTTTCCAAATATTTTATCCTCAAAATCATTTTAGAACAATTTCTATATTCTAAACATGCATACACAAGTTTCTGCAAAAACAAACATTTTACCAGAATATTTTTACTAAAAAAAGTGTATGGTTGGCTAGGGCTTGTCTTGCTGAATCTATTGATATAAAATTTGCAAAATTTGGACGTGTGGATTAAAAGTTATAGATTTTACAAAATCTTGCATCTAATAGATCAAATCTGTTTTAAACAAAACAACAGAGACACGTGGCTGCTTCTCATTCGCTCATACCATTTCGCTCGGATCAGCAACGTGGACCGTAGGATTTAAATCGAATCGTTCGGTGCAGAGGTGATACTTACCCCTTCGCTCTCGTTCTATCGCATCCATTAGATCAAAATCCAACGGCGCGCAGCACACTTGCCAACTAGTGGCGGCGCTGGCGGGGCAGGTGGCGGCGGCGTGTCTGGCTACTGCGGCGCGGTGAATACAGCAAGCAAAGGTGGAAGGGAAAGGGCTTATTGTGATCGCAGGGGTATGGCGAAGCTCAAGGTGGTCTTCGGGTAGCAGGGGGCGCTCGGGCGTCGTCGGAATTCTTCGCCGGAGGTGCTCCTGGCGTCGGGTACGGTCAGACGTCGACGGGGGCGAGGTTACAGCGCGTGCTAGGACAAGTGGAAGACATGGTCAGATGCGCACGGTCCTGGCGATGATGCGTGTGTGAAGGAGAAAGAGGGGGGGCGGTCAGGTCTTACCAGCAGTACTCGTCGGAGCAGTGACAGACGGCGCGTGGTGCTGTGGTCGTCGTTGTCGAGGCTCTGGAGCGCGCGGGGACGAGCCGGTGCTACGGAGAGGTTCGCCAGGGAGTGGGGAGCAAGTGAGTGTGGTCGAGGGGGCAAGGGGCGGTCAGGGGCTGCCGGAATCGGCCGAGGAAGTCGTCGGAGACAGAGGTGATGCCGCAAGAAATTGGCGCAGCCTGGGGGCAGAGAGGGGTAGGCGAGTGAGGGGAAATGGGGAGGAGGGGCAGGCGTTTAATCGTGCATGGTCGCGGCGAGGTTTAAGCAGGGCATTGACGCGTATTGATGCGAGTTAAGAACCAGCAGAAACGGCCGGCGAGGTTGGCGCGCGGGTGAAGAAGATGACTGAGAAGGGTGGGGTCGTCTGGCAGCGAGAGAGAGAGTGTGGGGGTGGGGTCCTTCTGTCAGTGGTCGAGGGGTGCGGGTTTGAGTGATAAAATATCCAGAGAGGGGTTTCCCGCGTGGGCTGTCGATGGGCTTTGTTGGGCCAGTTAGGTTGGGCTGAGTCTTTCACTTTTTTTTGTTCTATTTGTTTTTCTTTTACCTTTTCTTTAATTATGGTTTGATTTTATTTACTCAATTCAAGCATCCATTTGAATTCAAACTTTTGTCAAATTTTGTGTAGCTTTAAACACTGATTAGTAAAATATTCTAGAATCATTTAAGAATAATTTATTTATTCTTTTTAAGGCCTTTTAATTATTCAAAATAGGCTCTAGTTTTAATTAGATAAGATTTAATACTATTTTTAAATATCCATTTAAATTCTTAAACTTTCCAAATCCTTTCAGTAGGTTTTTATTCATTTAATAGGGTGTCAAAATAATTCATCTTGAATTATTTAGAAGGTATTTAATATGATTCATAAATCATTTGAGTTGGGTTTTTGTTTAATTCCAATTGAATTAAATATAGTTTTTAATCCATAAATTTTATTTGGAATATTTATTTAATCTTAATTAACTTGAATTAAACAACTTTTACTTAACTTTGGTAAATTCCAAAATACTATTTTCTCATGAATTATATAATAATTCTTATTAGAGATTTGTCTTTATTAAAATAGGGATAGAATGGTTATTGGCATTTTATTTTATTTTGGAAATTCTTTTATTTGATTTGATTTGGATTATATTCATTCCATTTTCTTAATGGATTAGGCCATGGTTTAATTTGGTCTTTAAATAATTCCTTATTTAATAATTCTTTCTTTATCTTATAAAATCCATATCCTTTATTTAGAGATCCAAACTTGGTGATTCCAATTTGTAAAATTTTATTTGATGTTTATTTATCTTTTCAAATATCTCTTAGGATTATTTGCTCACCATTTGGTATGGATTTTAGTTAAGGTCTTTATTAGCTTTGGGAATTCAATTCCTTATCTTATTAGATTCATAAGATTTTATTTATGGTTCCGAATTAAGTGAAACCAATTTCTATGGCTTTATAATATTTCTATTTGTCTTTCTTGATCATTTGTAAATGTTTGTTGACAAGATTTTATATGGATCAAATCCATAGGCTTGGAGATAACTTGGAAATGATCTTTATTCCATTAGGGTTTAGGGTTTGGTTTTATTTTCCAAGTGTTTAGATTTCCAGATGCATTTTATGATGAATGCATTTCTCTTCATTTGGATTTTGTTGGATTTAAACTTTAATTAAACTTTGTTTAAGATGGGATTTTAAGTTTCCATTTAGAAACAAAAGTTTTTTTCACCCTGATTTTCAACAATAATTTATTTTATTTTATTTATTTTCACATAACAAGATTTGGAAAATCTTGGGATGTGACAGCTGGGCTGGGCTGCACTGCGCGATAGATTAGGTTCGGACCCCTCGCCCGGTCCGGTTATAATAGTATTTTTTTATTCTTTTATTTTTCCTTTTTCCTGTTTTTTTAATTTTTTTATATCTTTTTCATAAGAAGTCTAAAATAATTGACTTTTGTCTCTATTTTTTATAAAATTTAGTATATCATCTTAGCGTGTTAATTAACAATATTTTTATGTTTTACAGAAGTGGATTTACTAATTCCACATTAGTCCATAGTAGGGACAATATCATAATTCAAAATGATTTTTTCAAAAAATTAGGAGCATTAGATAATGCACCTGTAGTTCAAACCGGACCCACTTCCTACCGATTCGGAAGGAATTTGTCTTTTTCATCACGGGTGGACGGAATGGTTTGAGATATCCCGGTTTGGATATTGTCTATGTGGTAGCATTTTGAATGAGCATTTTGGTGGTTTCTTCACAAAAAAACCCGATTTTGGCGCTCGGAAAATAGAAAATGGCTTTTACGTGCGACGAACTGGAAAACTTCCTCCTGCAACATTGTTCGCTATCTCATGATGCACATGCATACATAATATGGGTACATTATCACAAACTATGCCCTGATTCTAGTCATAACATTGGTCATTTGACCAGAAAGCCATGAAACCTCGAACATGATAGGTCATTTTGTGAAGGTTTTTTTGACACATACCTGATTTACTAAGTTTGGTATTTTTTCCTTACAACTATGTCACATAATATGACACCACGCGAAGGATTTACATTGTTCGGGCCGGTTTTTAATTTCTTATAACCGTTTGAAACTATGGTTAAAACGGCGGGAGTGAAGGTTCTTAGCTAGGGGCTAGGCCTCGCTAAACTTTCGATGGATCTCTAAAGAAACATCATATTGTGAGTCTAAAAATGATTTTTTCAAAAAATTAGAAGCATTAGAGAATGCACCTGTAGTTCAAACAGGACCCACTTCCTACCGATTCGGCAGGAATTTGTCTTTTTCATCACGGGTGGAGTTTGAGATATCTCGGTTGGGATAATGTCTATGTAAGGTGGTCTATTATTTTTGAAAAATGCGGTGGTAGAATTTTGGATGAGCATTTTGGTGGTTGCTTCACAAAAAACCCGATTTTGGCGCTCGGAAAATAGAAAATGGCTTTTACGTGCGACGAACTGGAAAACTTCCTCCTGCAATATTGTTAGCCATCCCATGATGCACAATATGGGCACATTATCACAAAATATGCCCTGATTCTAGCCATAACATTGGTCATTTGACCAGAAAGGCATGAAACCTCGAACATGATAGGTCATTTTGTGAAGGTTTTCTTTAACACATACCTGATTAACTAAGTTTGGTATTTTTCCTTGAAACTATGTCACATAATATGACACCACACGAATGATTTACATTGTTCAGGCCGTTTTTGAATTTCTTATGCCTGTTTCAAACTATGGTCAAAACGGCGGGAGTGAAGGTTCTTAGCTAGGGGCTAGGCCTCGCTAAACTTTCGATGGATCTCTGAAGAAACATCATATTGTGAGTCTAAAAATGATTTTTTCAAAAAATTAGGAGCATTAGATAATGCATCTGTAGTTCAAACCGCACTCACTTCCTACCGATTCGGCAAGAATTTGTCTTTTTCATCACGGTGGATGGAATGGTTTGAGATATCCCGGTTGGGATATTGTCTATGTAAGGTGTTCTATTATTTTTGAAAAATGCGGTGGTAGCATTTTGAATGAGCATTTTGGTGGTTGTTTCACAAAAAACCCGATTTTGGCGCTCGGAAAATAGAAAATGGCTTTTACGTGCGACGAACTGGAAAGCTTCGTCCTGCAACATTGTTCGCCATCCCATCATGCACATGCATGCATAATATGGGCACATTATCACAAACTATGCCCCGATTCTAGCCATAACATTGGTCATTTGACTAGAAAGCCATGAAACCTCGGACATGATAGGTCATTTCTGAGAAGGTTTTTTCGAGATGCAATCAATTTACCAAGTTTGATATTTTTTCCTCGAAACTTTGTCATATAACATGACGCCACGCGAAGGTTTTACATAGTTCGGACCGTTTTTGAAATTTTTATGCCCGTTTCAAACTATGGTCAAAACGGCGGACACGGAGGTTCTTAGCTAGGGACTAAGCCTCGCTAATCTTGCATTGGATCTATAATGAAATATCATATTGTGAGTCTAAAAATGATTTTTCCCAAAAATCATGAGCATCGGATCATGTACCTGTAGTTTAAACCGGACCCACTTCCTACCGATTCGGCAGGAATTTTTCTTTTTCGCCAGGGGTGGACGGAAAGGTTTGAGATACCCCGGTGTCACATCCCAAGATTTTCCAAATCTTGTTATGTGAAAAATAAATGAATAAAGTAAAACTTTGTTGATTTTCAGGGAGAGAAGAAACTTTTTGATTCCAATTGGAAACCTTCAAACCTATTTGATCAAACAAATCCTAAAGGGATTTGAAAAGATAAACAATTAATAAAGAAAAAAAAGTTTAAATATGTGAAATCACTATTTTTGGATCTTTTAGTAAAAAGATTTAGTTTTCAAATGAAAAGGTAGAAATATAAATAAGGATTATTTTATAGAGCCAAATTAAATCTTGGCCAAGCTTTTGAATTAAAATATTCCTATTTGATAAAAAGAGTAAAGGTTTATTTAAATAAAATAATGAGGATTTATTAATATCCCATTTTATTAAAGTAAGGACTTTTCCCATTTTAATTAAACACTAAAACTTGTTATTTTATTTTAAATGAGTTTTCCAAGTGTTTTATATTTTCAAATAAAACTTACTGAAATGATTTTGGGATTATGTAAGTTTCAAACGGAGTTTTAATAATCAAATCCTATTTGAATTAATAACTAAGGACTATTTTATTTAATTATTAAATAGATACTAAAAGAATAAAAATATTATTTTATTTTGGGACTTGGAATATTGTTGTTAAACAGAACTAAACTCAATACAAAGTGTGGTGGAAGTTTGATTGATTTGAATGTTTGAATTGTTTGATTGAATTTCAAAACAGAAAATCAAATGGAAAAAGGAAAAAGATTTAGTACAAAAAAAAGAAACAAAATGACCCAACCCAACAGGCCCAGCAAGACCCAGTCCAGCCTACCAACTCTCCCCAGCAAAACGGTTTCCTACACTCAGTCTCGCACCCGCAAAGTCGCAGACAGGTGGCCCCTCGCCCTCTCTCTCTTCCTCGCTGACAGGCATGCCCCACCGCCACCTCACCGTCGTCTTTAACCCCCAAACCACGCCCTCCCGTTGCTGCCGCGTTACTACCGGCGATCAATTCGCGTTATTGCCTGCTTTAACTCCCCCGGCGACCACGCGTGCATAAACGCCTCCCTCGCCTCTCTCATTTCCCCCAGAAATCTCCTCCTCTCTGCCTCTAGGCTGCCCCAATTCGAGCCCGCGCCCCCACTGCTCCGACGAGGTTTTCCACCGATTCCGGCCACACCTCGCCGCCCCTCTCCTTTATCTGCACGCGAGCTTGCTTCCCACCTCCTGGCGCATCTTCTTGTGCCACTCATTCGCCTGCGCTTGGTCCATAACGTCGGCAACAACGACAACCTGAGCGCCACCGCCTGCAAGCAACTCCGGCGACCTCCCCCTGGTAAGCCAGACCGCCCCGAGCCCTCTCGATCATGCTCACGTGAACCCCACACTCTCCCGCGTCTAACCGTACCTTCCGTTTTCTTTGGGGTGAACTGCAACCTCGCCTCGTTGACAAACAGGACCGCCTGAAGCCGACGCCATCTCTGACGAGCAATCCCCTCCGCTCCAGTGCGCCCCTCGCCAGACCAGCACCACCTTGAGCTTCACCTCGACCTTGCAAGCACGGTGAGCACCTCCACTTCTCTCCTTGCTTCTTGTAAACGCCGCGACGCCACCGTCTGACCACGTGCCGCCGCTAGCGCCACCAGTTCGTCGTCAAACACAATGAGCCCGTCGGATCCAAATCCTGTGGCTATGATTAGATTAGGTCGAAGGGGTAAGTTTGAATCAGAGCTGCGGGATTTCATTTAGATCTAACGCACCAGAGAGGTTGATCCAACCGAACCGGTATCAGCCAATAGCAAGCGGCCACGTGGCCCAGCCTTTGATTTAAAACAGAATTTGAAATCAGATTGTTATGCAAACTTGTAAAATTCATAACTTAAAATCTACACGTCCAAATTTTGCAACCTTTATATCAATGGATTAAGAAAAACAAGCCCTAGCCAACTATGCACTTTGTTTAGTAAAAAGCTTCTGGTAAAATGTTTGTTTTTGCAGAAACTTGTGTATGCTTGTTTAGGATATAAAATTTATTCCAAAATGATTTTGGTGTTGAAATCTTTGCAAAATGGTTTGTTGTGAACCTACTGACCCTAGGAACCAACTTATGGATTTAAAAATGTATTTTGTGAAGATTAGTATTGAATAATTGACTTAGCTCATTTCTAGCCAAAATAAAAATATTATTTTTGACATGGAAATGATTTTTGAGAAAAACCTTTGGAAAATGTTTTGATTCAAACCTACTGACCCTAAACACCAAGTTTTGAGAATTAACAACTTATTTGGTGAACTATATGAAATTATTGCCTTACCAAAAGCATTTTCACCACATGAAATAATGATTTGATTTAGAAATGGTTTATAGATAAAACCCTTTTGCAAATGGTTTTGCCACTTTAGAAAATGACCACTTTGAGCCTTACAATGTATAGAGCCTAGTATAAACCACCTTTGCAAATAAAACTATCTTTTGCATGCTTGCATGCTTGACTTTGTTTTTATTATTTTATGTGTGATGAATTGTTTGAATATTGGTTGGAATGTTAGTTGAATCTATGTTTGCTTGATTGATTTGTAGTGAAGTTAGAAGGGTGTGATATTAGCAAGATCAAGAAGTGAACCAACATTCCCTACCAAAAAGGCAAGTGACACTATCATCCAAGTCCTACTATTTTCATTACACTTAGTGGATTTTGAAACATGCATGGAAAGGTTTACTATATTTTATGATATGCTAAATCCTAATAGGATACCCTTATATATTACTTAGTGAAAACAATGTAGTTGTAATATGCTTAGCCCTACTATATATATTTTGAGAAGGGATAAATGTTGAGATTATGAGAAGTATTGAAAGACTTGTGTTTTATATAATAAAACAAGTACTCAATGAACCACCTGGGTGGACAAGGATAATCAAGTTTTGGACAAGGTGGCAACAAAAGGAACCATGTTTATATGGCAATCTCTTTTTGTATGTGCACCAAAAGAAAACCACCCAGGGACTTAGAGATTTAACATGTTTCTCGTACAGTGGCTTCCGTGTACAGCCACATGCTAAATGGGCACTGGCTTAGTCAACTACATAGTGGAAGACCCATGCATTGTCCTCTTCAGGTTAACTGGAATGAGGGAACTAGGAACCCTACATTGGTGCCTGAAGACCAGCTAGCATTGTGTATTGGGAGGACCCTATGGAAAGACTTCGTCACATTCTCAATCTGCCAGTACTCCATCTTGGTGAGTACTTATCCAGCGGCCACTGGTGGCAACAATATGAGAATGTGTCATGTGGGTAAAGTGTACAACTTCTGCAGAAGATCAAATTCTAAGTACTTAGCCGTGTCCCCGGTTATGGACAATACTGAGCAACTAAGGCCTGAAGCTATGGGAAATCTCGACATTCCAATTTCTAAAAGAAAAACTTGAAAGTGACAACAAGAGACTTGAAGCACTTGGTGGATTCCAAGGAGTTCAGAAAGATTTGACAAAAGATCAAAACTATTTTGAAAAGATAGGATAAAACTATATTGCTTTCTGCAAATGAGCCTAAACCCCACTTAGCCAAATATGCATGTATTGATAGGATCCACCCATATTCTATATAGTAGTGAAACTTGCCAATACAATTCAAATGTATTGACCCTTGTGGCTGTAACTTATTATGTTGCAGGTTTGTTTGATGTTAAGTGTGTTGATTAGGATTACAAGTCTACAACCAACATGTTTGCCTGTGGCACTTTGAAGATGAAGGACCCCATGCTTATAGATATTCTGCTGCAATGTAATGTAATAGCCAAATGAGATATGTAAGATGTAATAAAATTATGTTATTCCTGGTTATAAAGTTGTATTATGACCTTTGTTTCTTGATATTACATCTTAACTGTGGATGCTAGCTATTGATCCAGGGACTAGCATTGTAAACATAGGGATCTCTACCTTATTAAAGGTTGGGACCTCTACAGATGGTATCAGAGCATTGTGTTGGCTGTAGGATTTGTAACCCTAGGATTGGAAAAAAAAACCTTAGAAAAATAGGAGTTGTATTTGTTCCAAAACTTATTTACAAACAATCTTGTAAAATCTTTCCTCAACCATTTTGGTTTTGATTCTACATCTAATCTATTTGAAACTTGATGGACAAAGCCTACCCCATGGCCAAAGACTTCACCATGAGCTAAGGACTTCATCAACTCTAATGACTTCAACATCTTCAACTCTAATGACTTCAACATCTTCAGCATTTTCACCAAGGACTTCAATCTTGGATGTCACTAAGGAAAAGTGAAACAAGAAATCTTGCTTAAGATTTGGAGACTAAGGAAACACAACTTAGAAAGAGCCATCATCACCTTTGAAGATTTGTGACCAAGAGTTTTCCCAAGGAAACCATGATCTCATACAAGAAGGAATCAACCAAGAAGGATGGAAAGACCACAAGTAAACCATATAGATGGACCACCATATTTTGTTCTAGTCAAACCCACCAACTTATGTGGTGTAACAAAAAAAAATTGGTTGCCTAAGAATATGCTTGGAAACTTGTGTTTGAAAGGAGTGTTTGTTTGTGATTGCTTGCACATTGTTTGTGTGAATTGTGAAGTGTGTGATTAGAATTATTTCCTTAGAGATATTTTGCCTATTCTAATCTCAATTCAACCCAAACAGATGACTACCCCAAGAGACTCCGACATCAAGGTTGATGACACCAACAACAACCAAGAGGACAACATGATAGAACTTATAGCAACCCAAAACCAGTTGAACCAAATGACAGCTCAATTAATAGCCAACACCAGTGGGGAACATCCAACCCTGCAAAGGTTTTTGGAAACCCAAGCCCAAATGTTGCATAAGGTGACAGATCAAATGATCAACATGGAAGGCAACTCTTCCAAAGGAGTTTGTGACAACAAGGATGACAAAGATGTTATTCTAGAAGGAACCAAAGCTTGCAACATTTGTGGAGACAAGGATCACACTTCCAAGGAGCATGGAGATCAATGCCCCAACTGTGAAGAGAAACATCCAGTTGGCCAATGTCCCACCTCTCAAGCTACTTGTTACCTATGTGAAGGAAATAATCATGTCCCTATACAATGCCCCATCTATTCCATAGTTGAACAAGGGAAACAAGGTGGAGTGCAACAACCGATTGCAGACTATCAAGAGGGAGCTAAGTCTACCAAAAAGGATGAGGACAAAGGAAAATCTCCACTTGTACCACCATGCAATACAACCCAATTTAAAGGACCAAAGAAGAAGCATATGAATTATCCAAGGAGCAATACAAGGTCAAAGAAACCAGTATACATTCCTACCTATGAGATAACATATGAAGAACATGAACTAGAGGCACTCCTAGCTTTGAAGAAACCCAAGAAAAATAAGGACAAAAGCTATGTGCAATGTAATCATTGTAAATAAATGGGACACTATGCCAGTGAATGTCCAGAGAAGAATAAGTATAAGGAGATTGGCCAAGTATGGTGCAACAACTGCAAAGAGCTAGGCCATTATGTGGCAACCTGTCCACAAGAGATACGTGAAGAACTCAAACTTATCACATGTTACAACTGTGGTAACCAAGGACACTATGCAAGCAACTGTCCAGAAAAGATGAAGCACAAGATAAACAATCCTATGAAGGATCTCAGCCTTGTCACATGTTTCAAGTGTGGAAACAAAGGACACTATGCAGATGTTTGCCTAGAGAAGTTTCCCCAAGATCCCAAGCAAGCCAATATGTAATTTAGTTGGAAAAATTTTAAGGGTGGTAGTACCCTAGATGCTATGAACCAACTTGTAACCCTAGCCTTCCCAAATCTCGGGACGAGATTTATTTTAAGGGTGGTAGCCTGTCACATCCCAAGATTTTCCAAATCTTGTTATGTGAAAAATAAATGAATAAAATAAAACTTTGTTGATTTTCAGGGAGAGAAGAAACTTTTTGATTCCAATTGGAAACCTTCAAACCTATTTGATCAAACAAATCCTAAAGGGATTTGAAAAGATAAACAATTAATAAAGAAAAAAAGTTTAAATTTGTGAAATCACTATTTTTGGATCTTTTAGTAAAAAGATTTAGTTTTCAAATGAAAAGGTAGAAATATAAATAAGGATTATTTTATAGAGCCAAATTAATCTTGGCCAAGCTTTTGAATTAAAATATTCCTATTTGATAAAAAGAGTAAAGGTTTATTTAAATAAAATAATGAGGATTTATTAATATCCCATTTTATTAAAGTAAGGACTTTTCCCATTTTAATTAAACACTAAAACTTGTTATTTTATTTTAAACGAGTTTTCCAAGTGTTTTATATTTTCAAATAAAACTTACTGAAATGATTTTGGGATTATGTAAGTTTCAAATGGAGTTTTAATAATCAAATCCTATTTGAATTAATAACTAAGGACTATTTTATTTAATTATTAAATAGATACTAAAAGAATAAAAATATTATTTTATTTTGGGACTTGGAATATTGTTGTTAAACAGAACTAAACTCAATACAAAGTGTGGTGGAAGTTTGATTGATTTGAATGTTTGAATTGTTTGATTGAATTTCAAAACAGAAAATCAAATGGAAAAAGGAAAAAGATTCAGTACAAAAAAAAGAAACAAAATGACCCAACCCAACAGGCCCAGCAAGACCCAGTCCAGCCTACCAACTCTCCCCAGCGAAACGGTTTCCTACACTCAGTCTCGCACCCGCAAAGTCGCAGACAGGTGGCCCCTCTCCATCTCTCTCTTCCTCGCTGACAGGCATGCCCCACCGCCACCTCACCGTCGTCTTTAACCCCCAAACCACGCCCTCCCGTTGCTGCCGCGTTACTGCCGGTGATCAATTCGCGTTATTGCCTGCTTTAACTCCCCCGGCGACCACGCGTGCATAAATGCCTCCCTCCCCTCTCTCATTTCCCCCAGAAAGCTCCTCCTCTCTGCCTCTAGGCTGCCCCAATTCGAACCCGCGCCCCCACTGCTCCGACGAGGTTTTCCACCGATTCCGGCCACACCTCGCCGCCCCTCTCCTTTCTCTGCACGCGAGCTTGCTTCCCACCTCCTGGCGCATCTTCCTGTGCCACTCATTCGCCTGCGCTTGGTCCATAACATCGGCAACAACGACAACCTGAGCGCCACCGCCTGCAAGCAACTCCGGCGACCTCCCCCTGGTAAGCCAGACCGCCCCGAGCCCTCTCGATCATGCTCACGTGAACCCCACACTCTCCCGCGTCTAACCGTACCTTCCGTTTTCTTTGGGGTGAACTGCAACTTCGCCTCGTTGACAAACAGGACCGCCTGATGCCGACGCCATCTCCGACGAGCAATCCCCTCCGCTCCAGTGCGCCCCTCGCCAGACCAGCACCACCTTGAGCTTCACCTCGACCTTGCAAGCACGGTGAGCACCTCCACTTCTCTCCTTGCTTCCTGTAAACGCCGCGACGCCACCGTCTGACCACGCGCCGCCGCTAGCGCCGCCAGTTCGTGGTCAAACACAATGAGCCCGTCAGATCCAAATCCTGTGGCTATGATTAGATTAGGTCGAAGGGGTAAGTTTGAATCAGAGCCGCGGGATTTCATTTAGATCTAACGCACCAGAGATGTTGATCCAACTGAACTGGTATCAGCCAATAGCAAGCGGCCAGGTGGCCCAGCCTTTGATTTAAAACAGAATTTGAAATCAGATTGTTATGCAAACTTGTAAAATTCATAACTTAAAATCTACACGTCCAAATTTTGCAAACTTTATATCAATGGATTAAGAAAAACAAGCCCTAGCCAACTATGCACTTTGTTTAGTAAAAAGCTTCTGGTAAAATGTTTGTTTTTGCAGAAACTTGTGTATGCTTGTTTAGGATATAAAATTTATTCCAAAATGATTTTGGTGTTGAAATCTTTGCAAAATGGTTTGTTGTGAACCTACTGACCCTAGGAACCAACTTATGGATTTAAAAATGTATTTTGTCAAGATTAGTATTGAATAATTGAATTAGCTCATTTCTAGCCAAAATAAAAATATTATTTTTGACATGGAAATGATTTTTGAGAAAAACCTTTGGAAAATGTTTTGATTCAAACCTACTGACCCTAAACACCAAGTTTTGAGAATTAACAACTTATTTGGTGAACTATATGAAATTATTGCCTTACCAAAAGCATTTTCACCACATGAAATAATGATTTGATTTAGAAATGGTTTATAGATAAAACCCTTTTGCAAATGGTTTTGCCACTTTAGAAAATGACCACTTTGAGCCTTACAATGTATAGAGCCTAGTATAAACCACCTTTGCAAATAAAACTATCTTTTGCATGCTTGCATGCATGACTTTGTTTTTATTATTTTATGTGTGATGAATTATTTGAATATTGGTTGGAATGTTAGTTGAATCTATGTTTGCTTGATTGATTTGTAGTGAAGTTAGAAGGGTGTGATATTAGCAAGATCAAGAAGTGAACCAACATTCCCTACCAAAAAGGCAAGTGACACTATCATCCAAGTCCTACTATTTTCATTACACTTAGTGGATTTTGAAACATGCATGGAAAGGTTTACTATATTTTATGATATGCTAAATCCTAATAGGATACCCTTATATATTCCTTAGTGAAAACAATGTAGTTGTAATATGCTTAGCCCTACTATATATATTTTGAGAAGGGATAAATGTTGAGATTATGAGAAGTATTGAAAAGACTTGTGTTTTATATAATAAAACAAGTACTCAATGAACCACCTGGGTGGACAAGGATAATCAAGTTTTGGACAAGGTGGCAACAAAAGGAACCATGTTTATATGGCAATCTCTTTTTGTATGTGCACCAAAAGAAAACCACCCAGGGACTTAGAGATTTAACATGTTTCTCTTACAGTGGCTTCCGTGTACAGCCACATGCTAAATGGGCACTGGCTTAGTCAACTACATAGTGGAAGACCCATGCATTGGCCTCTTCAGGTTAACTGGAATGAGGGAACTAGGAACCCTACATTGGTGCCTGAAGACCAGCTAGCATTGTGTATTGGGAGGACCATATGGAAAGACTTCGTCACATTCTCAATCTGCCAGTACTCCATCTTGGTGAGTACTTATCCAGCGGCCACTGGTGGCAACAATATGAGAATGTGTCATGTGGGTAAAGTGTACAACTTCTGCAGAAGATCAAATTCTAAGTACTTAGCCGTGTCCCCGGTTATGGACAATACTGAGCAACTAAGGCCTGAAGCTATGGGAAATCTCGACATTCCAATTTCTAAAAGAAAAACTTGAAAGTGACAACAAGAGACTTGAAGCACTTGCTGAATTCCAAGGAGTTCAGAAAGATTTGACAAAAGATCAAAACTATTTTGAAAAGATAGGATAAAACTATATTGCTTTCTGCAAATGAGCCTAAACCCCACTTAGCCAAATATGCATGTATTGATAGGATCCACCCATATTCTATATAGTAGTGAAACTTGCCAATACAATTCAAATGTATTGACCCTTGTGGCTGTAACTTATTATGTTGCAGGTTTGTTTGATGTTAAGTGTGTTGATTAGGATTACAAGTCTACAACCAACATGTTTGCCTGTGGCACTTTGAAGATGAAAGACCCCATGCTTATAGATATTCTGCTGCAATGTAATGTAATAGCCAAATGAGATATGTAAGATGTAATAAAATTATGTTATTCCTGGTTATAAAGTTGTATTATGACCTTTTTTTCTTGATATTACATCTTAACTGTGGATGCTAGCTATTTATCCAGGGACTAGCATTGTAAACATAGGGATCTCTACCTTATTAAAGGTTGGGACCTCTACAGATGGTATCAGAGCATTGTGTTGCCTGTAGGATTTGTAACCCTAGGATTGGAAAAAAACCCTTAGAAAAATAGGAGTTGTATTTGTTCCAAAACTTATTTACAAACAATCTTGTAAAATCTTTCCTCGACCATTTTGGTTTTGATTCTACATCTAATCTATTTCAAACTTGATGGACAAAGCCTACCCCATGGCCAAAGACTTCACCATGAGCTAAGGACTTCATCAACTCTAATGACTTCAACATCTTCAACTCTAATGACTTCAACATCTTCAGCATTTTCACCAAGGACTTCAATCTTGGATGTCACTAAGGAAAAGTGAAACAAGAAATCTTGCTTAAGATTTGGATACTAAGGAAACACAACTTAGAAAGAGCCATCATCACCTTTGAAGATTTGTGACCAAGAGTTTTCCCAAGGAAAACATGATCTCATACAAGAAGGAATCAACCAAGAAGGATGGAAAGACCACAAGTAAACCATATAGATGGACCACCATATTTTGTTCTAGTCAAACCCACCAACTTATGTGGTGTAACAAAAAAAATTTTGGTTGCCTAAGAATATGCTTGGAAACTTGTGTTTGAAAGGAGTGTTTGTTTGTGATTGCTTGCACATTGTTTGTGTGAATTGTGAAGTGTGTGATTAGAATTATTTCCTTAGAGATATTTTGCCTATTCTAATCTCAATTCAACCCAAACAGATGACTACCCCAAGAGACTCCAACATCAAGGTTGATGACACCAACAACAACCAAGAGGACAACTTGATAGAACTTATAACAACCCAAAACCAGTTGAACCAAATGACAGCTCAATTAATAGCCAACACCAGTGGGGAACATCCAACCCTGCAAAGGTTTTTGGAAACCCAAGCCCAAATGTTGCATAAGGTGACAGATCAAATGATCAACATGGAAGGCAACTCTTCCAAAGGAGTTTGTGACAACAAGGATGACAAAGATGTTATTCTAGAAGGAACCAAAGCTTGCAAAATTTGTGGAGACAAGGATCACACTTCCAAGGAGCATGGAGATCAATGCCCCAACTGTGAAGAGAAACATCCAGTTGGCCAATGTCCCACCTCTCAAGCTACTTGTTACCTATGTGAAGGAAATAATCATGTCCCTATCCAATGCCCCATCTATTCCATAGTTGAACAAAGGAAACAAGGTGGAGTGCAACAACCGATTGCAGACTATCAAGAGGGAGCTAAGTCTACCAAAAAGGATGAGGACAAAGGAAAATCTCCACTTGTACCACCATGCAATACAACCCAATTTAAAGGACCAAAGAAGAAGCATATGAATTATCCAAGGAGCAATACAAGGTCAAAGAAACCAGTATACATTCCTACCTATGAGATAACATATGAAGAACATGAACTAGAGGCACTCCTAGCTTTGAAGAAACCCAAGAAAAATAAGGACAAAAGCTATGTGCAATGTAATCATTGTAAATAAATGGGACACTATGCCAGTGAATGTCCAGAGAAGAATAAGTATAAGGAGATTGGCCAAGTATGGTGCAACAACTGGAAAGAGCTAGGCCATTATGTGGCAACCTGTCCACAAGAGATACGTGAAGAAATCAAACTTATCACATGTTACAACTGTGGTAACCAAGGACATTATGCAAGCAACTGTCCAGAAAAGATGAAGCACAAGATAAACAATCCTATGAAGGATCTCAGCCTTGTCACATGTTTCAAGTGTGGAAACAAAGGACACTATGCAGATGTTTGCCTAGAGAAGTTTCCCCAAGATCCCAAGCAAGCCAATATGTAATTTAGTTGGAAAAATTTTAAGGGTGGTAGTACCCTAGATGCTATGAACCAACTTGTAACCCTAGCCTTCCCAAATCTCGGGACGAGATTTATTTTAAGGGTGGTAGCCTGTCACATCCCAAGATTTTCCAAATCTTGTTATGTGAAAAATAAATGAATAAAATAAAACTTTGTTGATTTTCAGGGAGAGAAGAAACTTTTTGATTCCAATTGGAAACCTTCAAACCTATTTGATCAAACAAATCCTAAAGGGATTTGAAAAGATAAACAATTAATAAAGAAAAAAAGTTTAAATTTGTGAAATCACTATTTTTGGATCTTTTAGTAAAAAGATTTAGTTTTCAAATGAAAAGGTAGAAATATAAATAAGGATTATTTTATAGAGCCAAATTAATCTTGGCCAAGCTTTTGAATTAAAATATTCCTATTTGATAAAAAGAGTAAAGGTTTATTTAAATAAAATAATGAGGATTTATTAATATCCCATTTTATTAAAGTAAGGACTTTTCCCATTTTAATTAAACACTAAAACTTGTTATTTTATTTTAAATGAGTTTTCCAAGTGTTTTATATTTTCAAATAAAACTTACTGAAATGATTTTGGGATTATGTAAGTTTCAAATGGAGTTTTAATAATCAAATCCTATTTGAATTAATAACTAAGGACTATTTTATTTAATTATTAAATAGATACTAAAAGAATAAAAATATTATTTTATTTTGGGACTTGGAATATTGTTGTTAAACAGAACTAAACTCAATACAAAGTGTGGTGGAAGTTTGATTGATTTGAATGTTTGAATTGTTTGATTGAATTTCAAAACAGAAAATCAAATGGAAAAGGAAAAGATTCAGTACAAAAAAAGAAACAAAATGACCCAACCCAATGGCCCAGCAAGACCAGTCCACCTACCAACTCTCCCAGTAAACGGTTTCCTACACTACTCTCGCACCCAAAGTCGCAGACAGTGGCCCTCTCCATCTCTCTCTTCCTCGCCGACAGTATGCATGCACCGCCACCTCCTCACCGTCTTTAACCCCAAACCACGCCCTCCTTCTGCCGCATTACTGCGGCGATCAATTCGTTATTGCTCTTTAACTCCCGCGACCACGTGCATAAACGCCTCCCTCCCTCTCTCATTTCCCCGAGCTCCTCCTCTGCCTCTAGGCTGCCCCAATTCGAGCCCTTTGCTCCGACGAGGGTTTCCCACCGATTCCTGCCACACTCTCCTTTCTCTCGCAGCGAGCTTGCTTCCCACCTCTGGCGCATCTTCCTGTGCGCTTTTCGGACCGCCCCGAGCCCTCTCGATCATGCTCACGTGAACCCCACCCTCTCCCGCGTCTAACCGTACCTTCCGTTTTCTTTGGGGTGAACTGCACTCGCCTCTCGTTGACAAACAGACCGCTGACCAAGCCGCGCCATCTCCGGGAGCAATCCCCCGCCCTCGCCCAGGCGCCCATCGCCACACCACCCCAGCTTCACCTTGACTCGACCTTGCAAGCACGGTGAGCACCTCCACTTCTCTCCTTGCTTCCTGTAAACGCCGCGACGCCACCGTCTGACCACGCGCCGCCGCTAGCGCCGCCAGTTCGTCGTCAAACACAATGAGCCCGTCGGATCCAAATCCTGTGGCTATGATTAGATTAGGTCGAAGGGGTAAGTTTGAATCAGAGCCGCGGGATTTCATTTAGATCTAACGCACCAGAGAGGTTGATCCAACCGAACCGGTATCAGCCAATAGCAAGCGGCCACGTGGCCCAGCCTTTGATTTAAAACAGAATTTGAAATCAGATTGTTATGCAAACTTGTAAAATTCATAACTTAAAATCTACACGTCCAAATTTTGCAACCTTTATATCAATGGATTAAGAAAAACAAGCCCTAGCCAACCATGCACTTTGTTTAGTAAAAAGCTTCTGGTAAAATGTTTGTTTTTGCAGAAACTTGTGTATGCTTGTTTAGGATATAAAATTTATTCCAAAATTATTTTGGGGTTGAAATCTTTGAAAAATGGTTTGTTGTGAACCTATTGACCCTAGGAACCAACTTATGGATTTAAAAATGTATTTTGTGAAGATTAGGATTGAATAATTGAATTAGCTCATTTCTAGACAAAATAAAAATATTGTTTTTGACATGGAAATGATTTTTGAGAAAAACCTTTGGAAAATGTTTTGATTCAAACCTACTGACCCTAAACACCAAGTTTTGAGAATTAACAACTTATTTGGTGAACTATATGAAATTATTGCCTTACCAAAAGCATTTTCACCACATGAAATAATGATTTGATTTAGAAATGGTTTATAGATAAAACCCTTTTGCAAATGGTTTTGCCACTTTAGAAAATGACCACTTTGAGCCTTACAATGTATAGAGCCTAGTATAAACCACCTTTGCAAATAAAACTATCTTTTGCATGCTTGCATGCATGACTTTGTTTTTATTATTTTATGTGTGATGAATTGTTTGAATATTGGTTGGAATGTTAGTTGAATCTATGTTTGCTTGATTGATTTGTAGTGAAGTTAGAAGGGTGTGATATTAGCAAGATCAAGAAGTGAACCAACATTCCCTACCAAAAAGGCAAGTGACACTATCATCCAAGTCCTACTATTTTCATTACACTTAGTGGATTTTGAAACATGCATGGAAAGGTTTACTATATTTTATGATATGCTAAATCCTAACAGGATACCCTTATATATTCCTTAGTGAAAACAATGTAGTTGTAATATGCTTAGCCCTGCTATATATATTTTGAGAAGGGATACATGTTGAGATTATGAGAAGTATTCAAAAGACTCGTGTTTTATATAATAAAACAAGTACTCAATGAACCACCTGGGTGGACAAGGATACTCAAGTTTTGGACAAGGTGGCAACAAGAGGAACCATGTTTATATGGCAATCTCTTTTTGTATGTGCACCAAAAGAAAACCACCCAGGGACTTACAGATTTAACATGTTTCTCGTACAGTGGCTTCCGTGTATAGCCACATGCTAAATGGGCACTGGCTTAGTCAACTACATAGTGGAAGACCCATGCATTGGCCTCTTCAGGTAAACTGGAATGAGGGAACTAGGAACCCTACATTGGTGCTTGAAGACCAGCTAGCATTGTGTATTGGGAGGACCCTATGGAACGACTTCGTCACATTCTCAATCTGCCAGTACTCCATCTTGGTGAGTACTTATCCAGCGGCCACTGGTGGCAACAAGATGAGAATGTGTCATGTGAGTAAAGTGTCAACTTCTGCAGAAGATCAAATTCTAAGTACTTAGCCGTGTCCCCGGTTATGGACAATACTGAGCAACTAAGGCCTGAAGCTATGGGAAATCTCGACATTCCAATTTCTAAAAGAAAAACTTGAAAGTGACAACAAGAGACTTGAAGCACTTGGTGGATTCCAAGGAGTTCAGAAAGATTTGACAAAATATCAAAACTATTTTGAAAAGATAGGATAAAACTATATTGCTTTCTGCAAATGAGCCTAAACCCCACTTAGCCAAATATGCATGTATTGATAGGATCCACCCATATTCTATATAGTTGTGAAACTTGCCAATACAATTCAAATGTATTGACCCTTGTGGCTGTAACAAATAAGTTTCAGGTTTGTTTGATGTTAAGTGTGTTGATTAGGATTACAAGTCTACAACCAACATGTTTGCCTATGGCACTTTGAAGATGAAGGACCCCATGCTTATAGATATTCTGCTGCAATGTAATGTAATAGCCAAATGAGCTATGTAAGATGTAATAAAATTATGTTATTCCTAGTTATAAAGTTGTATTATGACCTTTGTTTCTTGATATTACATCTTAACTGTGGATGCTAGCTATTGATCCAGGGACTAGCATTGTAAACACAGGGATCTCTACCTTATTAAAGGTTGGGACCTCTACACCGGGTTGGGACATTGTTCATGTAAGGTGGTCTGATATTTTTACAAAATATGGTGGTACCATTCTAAAACTGTTATTTGGTGGTTGCTTCACAAAACACCCCTTTTTTGCCCTCAGAAAATGTAAAATGGATTTTCTGTGTGTCAAAAAAGAAAAATTCCTCCTACAACATTGTTTTCCATCCCAAAATGCACACTCGTGCACAATACGAGCACATTATCACAAAACTATGTGATTATAGCCATAACATTGGCCATTTTCCATCAGAATAGAGCCAGCCAATCATAGGACATAGATAGACTACCCACGGATCAGCCCCACCACAGATCTCAGCCATCCATATGGTCTCATCCAATGTACAAAATTCCTCCCCTCAAATTTCAGACAAGGGCACCAAAAAATAAAAAGACCCAAACGCCCCCACCAAAATAGAAAAAGAAAGGGGTAGTTTGGACAAACCATCCCTGTCCCTCCCGTCCCCTAGGTCACCCTATCCCTCCCTCCTCAGATCCCATCCCAGCCTCACAGACTCCAAGTGTCGCCGCCGCCATCTACGCCCCCTTTCTCGATCTCGATCCAGAGCCAGTTCCTCACGCAGCCACCCTACCACAGTTCCTCGCGCAGCCACCCAGCCTCGTCGGAGAAACAGAGCCGTGTCCTTAAACCACCTTTGCCCTCATCTCTCCCCCTTGTGCACTGCCTAATAATAGCAGGATACTAGGTCGGGCGCACAGCTGCCGCCCGCGCGCCATGGGAGCTCGACGAGGCGTTCGGGTGCGACAATGACAAGGAGGATCTCGTGGTGCTTGGGAGTGGCGGAGAACATGCGGGAGATGCCATGGAGGCGGCAGTGCGCGTGCTGATGGTGGGCTTCAGCGAGGACGACCACCGGGAGGGGCTGCGCAGGACGCCCAAGCGCGTCGCCAAGGCCTTCCACGACGGCACCCGAGGTATATATCCACCAACCCACCTCATCCTCCCATCTCCTATGGATCTATTCGTGATTCCAAAATCATGGTTGCCTTCGTTCCATGGATGCTTGACCCCAACTCTATCAAGAGACCAGAGAGTAGTACAGCTCCAGCACATCCGACCTTTTAGAAAGAGCGATGCCTTCAGGAATTTGGTGGCAACATTTAGGCGAGGCTTTTACTTTCAACAGCTAAACTATGGCCTGCTGCTGGTAGTCACAATTTGGCACAAATACTGCATACTTGTGTTGTATACTCCATACTTGTAGATAACCTAAAGTTAACTACTGAGTGATAGTGTTGGACAAGGGAACCATGTAATGCCATTAGACTCAAGTTATCTATGGAGTGTGGTATTATTTTATGTTGTTTCTACTTGATAATGTGGTACTAAAACGGCATGGTAATGTCTCCTATTTTGCTGTGTACTACCTTTAGATGTCTTATAAAATCATCTAACAGTGACCGCTAGTGTGATTGTAGTCAAATGACAGTACAAGGTTGCTTCACTTATTTTGCATATTATGTTTCACTCTCCCTGAACATTATATGATAGTATCTCCAGTAGTGTTGATGTAAAGATCTAAGAGATAACATCATAGTGCTATTTTAGAGAATTAGGAGTATTAAGGTTTAGTATGAAATGTTATTCCTTTGCATAGTGCTAGTTAAGACATCATTGAATGGAGTTTCCTACATGAAAGTATCCTTCTTACTTTTGCTACAAATATATCATGTTCTTTTCTAACCTTACTGTGTATGTTCTTATGTGAACAGGCCACAAGAAATAGACAAGACTTCTTCCTATTTGAGCATACATGCCTGACAAGGAAATGATGTCTCTAGTGTGTGATTCCTGATTTTTACTTTATAGTCCTTTTCTTATAAGATGTGTATTGGTTGTGGAAACCAACTGGACAATGTATTTTGCTTCTTTATGATTGTATGTAGAGCTAGCTGATGTAGGCTACACTTTTTTGCTCCTGTTATAAATTCTTATACATTGACATGACCTTGTGTTTAACTTTTGTGTAGTGACCGGACGAGTCCCGCGGTTGATGGATTTTGTACCCTGGGCGGCTGTCCTACTGCTCGCCCCCGTGGCTTCTGGTTGGTGGTGGTGCACCACAAGTAGCCTATGATGGTTTAGCATCGGTTGTGATAACCCTCTAGCGAGTTCTGATTTCCATCTCCTCTATGTGCTCTATCTGTTGCGTCTCTCAAGCATCATGTGTGTTTGTAACATGTAAAATATATAGAAAATCCAGCCAAATTGCTTCAGAAATTATGCTAGAGGCTATTGAGCTCAAGTTAAAGTCAATGCAATTTCTGTTTGAGAACCATTGGTCAATTTGTTTCATGCTTCTGCTGGAGGTTCATAGCATTAGTTTGATATGCACATTGTTCCTCGGCTGGTATGTTTTCTTCTCGTTGAACATACTTGTATCTCCGTAGCTATGTTGTCTTATGCCATAATCGATGAATTATGTCCATTAGGTCGTTAAAGGCTTCTGTTTTGAGTTGATAGACTAAAGCATGTACCGAATGCTCGAATTTAATATCTTTCGTCCCTCTTTTGTGCATTATCAATGTCAATTACTATTTCCTAATATTTGTTTGTTTATTTCTAGGACAAATGCAACACCAACATTGCAAGAAAGGATGTCCTTCGGAGGAAGTTACATGGTGTCAGCTTCCTTGAGATACTTTTACTCGATGTAGACTTGTTACTGGGAGATACATTTATGTAATAATATGGTTTTGTGTGAACCTGTATCTGTCATGGTTCATTGTATCAACCTATGAACCTGTTTCATTGTACTTGTGAACTTGTCTTGTAATTCAAATGTAGTCATATATATTGTGTTATTTAGATTCTATATCAATGTGTGAAACCGTTTCATTGCATATTTATTGGAAAAACTACCTTATTTAATATAGTATTTGATCTATATAATTGGGCAACTGAACCTAAAGAGGCCATGGCCCAAATAGTATTGCACTATTAAAAAGCCACATCTCTATTTTACACTGGACCAAATAATACTTTTGTAATAAGGCCACGGCCAACAAAATTCTGGATAAAGAATGTTGAAAATAGAAAATTCATGGACGTACAAAGTACAAAGGCCCTCAATAATCGATACTAAAAATGCCATGGCCTAGAAGAATAAAGGCTGAATTAATGGGCTTGGCACATGTAAGCAAGCAGAATGGATCGGGCTGAATTCACACTACGACGATTTCATTTCTTCATAATTTTGCCACGTAGGATTGGCCACGAAGGATCTGAGATGATCTGGCTAGATGTCCTATGACGATATTTGATCGTCATAGACATTATGACGATCCAATATCGTCATAGACTATTATGACGATTTTACCAAAATCGTCGTTATAGTTTATTTGCGATGCCCAGCTTTCGACGATCTCAAAATCGTCATAAAATCGTCATAAACAGACTACTATGACGATTCTGTGACGAAAATGGAGGGTCATATATAGCCAGATTCCTTGTAGTGATGATTAACATGATGAGCTTTACTTCACAAGAATGTTCTTATTTACCTTTTATTCTTCTAAACTCATGGATGAATCCAATGAGTTTGATACTAAAGCATTTCATAGTTTTCTCATATCTTTGCTTGGTTATAGCCACTACTTTACTGTTGATAATCTTCAATCCAACAAGTATTCTTTCAAACTCCACTCATAATCTTCCTTTATCATCCATCTACCTTTCTTTTAAGCTTACTATCCTTTAAGATGGATAACATTACTTCCATAACTCTATGCTATACTAGCTTTAATTGAATCATACTGCCTTATATTTACTCTAGCAACTCCTACTCTAACCTCACATTACATTAATGTGACCTATAATAACTACTCTAGGATAACTTACCTATACTAGGGTTTCAATAATGTTCTACCCAACAATGTCACCTATACTTGCTATAAGTATTCAATATTGGTGAGCAAGGTATGATCATTTAAATCCTTTTATTATTTATAGCTTAAGTTCTTAGTTGGCTAAGCAAGACTTTATCAATACAACCTTACAATTGTATTGGAATTATCTTCTTAGTTGTTTCTTTAAAGACACTTCAATGTAAACTATGCTCTGGTCAAGAGTTGATAGATTGAGAATTGGTGAATCAATAGTTGATTTATCAACACTGATGAACAATAGATATTAAGTTATATTCCATAAAGATTGATATTGAAAGTAAGATATATGGTTAATGATCTTGACTTAGTATCTTTCCAACTCAAACTCATTAGAGAGTCAAAGTTAGGTATTACTATGATACTCATAGTAAGAATAGATAAGAATAAGATAGGTCAGGATTGGTCATTACATTTTAATTACATTAGTTGTAATCTTAACTTGGCACTTATAAGTTGTCGTGCTGAATATTATGGTATGATCCCTTAAGGATCAGATATTAATTATTTAAGCAATGTATTATGAGTAACATTTTATTATATCTGATATACCCTTTGATCAAATCATGTTTACCCAAATAAGATTTTAGCAAAGGTCATAACGAAACTTATCACAGTCAACTTGATGATCTACTTCAGTTCCATCAAGTTGAGAGAAGCTCCAATCACTTTGACAAGTTTTGTTTAAAAGCGTGAAAATTATTCGGATTTTCTATGCATGAATGCAATGCACACATCTGGGTTCAGCTATTTCTAAGCTCTAATGCTGGGATGTTACAGACTCTCCCCTTAAAATAAACTTTGTCCTCGACGTTCGCAAACTCTCACATTTTGGATTAAGAAATTGTCTTGTAGTGGTTACTACATTTCTCTACTCCATGATGACCTTAAATGTAATTATTTTTAGTATTCTATAACTTGATTAGATATCCTAATCCAATTATTTTTTATTTAATCATCAAATTTTATTACTATGTTAAACACAATCTAGATATTCTCATTAAAACAAGTTTTAAGTTTCTATTGACCCGTTTTTGTGGTTAGAAAACCATATTTATATTCTTGTCATGGTATAGTTGATACTGGTACTCCTTCCAAAATTGGATTTGAACTCAATTCGTCCATACCCATTGGAATTTCTTATTCTCAACACTTGTCCAATTGGGTGTTCTCTATTACTTCTTAAGGGTTACTTAAGAGTTGTTTCTTCTAGAATTAGTTGGTTAGGATTAAGCTTTTATCACCTTCAAGTTTTTATCTTATTAGGCTTTAGATAATCTTTAATTATTACCTAAGTACTTCTTAAACTTTCATTCATAATGTCTACTCTCCCCCTTAGGTTTTAATAATAGTCTTTAAATTGTCTATATAGTATTTGTTGACTTTATAACTAGAATGTTATTCTCTGTTCAGTTTATACTTTACCTAATTAGGGTCTGATGAAAGATTCTATGGTGTATCCACATAGTTGTGGATCTCCAAAGCAAATCTTTCAGCATTATATGCCGTACTTACTATTGGACATTTTCGTTGGGATAAGACTGATTTTGCGAAGCATCTCGAAAGGTGATCTCCTTTAAATTTTATACTACTTTGGGTCTTACTTAGCTAAGGCCAAATTGTATGATCTTTATGCAACTTTTGAGGAAATCGTATTAACTAAGTTAACCAAATTACCAGCTGCGGACAAAATACCAACTTTGGATTGGAATGCCGACTATGGATTAAGTACCAACGGCGGTTCATTCTATGTGGTAGGTATTACCTTACAGTTTTCGACCTACTACTGGCATTTTCTCTGAATTGTAAAAGCTTAAATACCATTTTGGTTTCAAGGCATCTTCTTTGTACTTATTCATGATACTTCTATGAACTTGGTACAACTATTTCATTAACTTCTTAGCATCTTACCTACTTTGAATGAGCTTAAAGTTTATTCTATCTTGTGGCTCCATACATCTTCTACACCAAACTTCTTTCTTGAATCTGGCTAAGAATAGTCTATGCTTTATCTATCCTCCAAATGGTGTTAATACTCCTTATATTTTGCTTCATCCTTTATGTAAGTCTTCGTCTTGATCTTTGGAACTCGTCACTCCCTTACACGAATTCCCGTTCCTATCTAGGTCTATAACATCAAGTCATAACTGGGTGTTACATCATGCATTTGCACACCTAATTAACTTCATGTATATATCTAGTCAACCAAGAAGATTCAAGAAGATCCAAAAGTCGATAACAACAAAACATATACCATGTATTATACATAGGTTTTAGATAATTTACAAATGTACTAGATGTTCCAACGGTTTGCTCCGCACCTATTTACACAACTATCTTACAAGAACTTCTTGTTCTTGTGAGTATATCCTCACTTATTTTGGCAAACCTTTCAAACTACAATACGCATTACCTTCTATGTACATTATTCAAGCACTCATCCCTTGGGAATGTCGTTCCTTTCTTACTTTCATCTTCCTCTAGTGCTTCCTGGAATTCCGTCCATGATGACGTGAAGTCCTACGACTACCTTCTGGAGCATAAGAGCATCCATGAGGTGCGTATTCTTTATTAGAAGTACCGAGATTGAGATTAGTCATTGAAAAATGAGTAGAGGTGGCATAGTCTTCTACAGTATATTCCTGGTTTTTCGGCAATGCTTCCTCATAGTAAGTTGGCTCCTTAGCTTTTTCTTTAATCCAGTCGTACATATTGGTATAGTAGCTATCGGAATACTCTTCTAAGTTGATTGGATTGGTATCACCCCCATATGGTCCATAAGTCTCTCTATGGTTATAGTTGGTCTCTTCTCCGATATCTGCATCACAAGGTATAGGATTTCCTATGGTTCCTATTTGGGATTCTACTCCCCATCCATACTTGTTTGGCTCAGGGTTATTTGGAATAACTCTATTCCATTCCTATTGTTCGAAGTTGTACTTGGTCCATAGATCTTCAGGTGGCTTGAAGTCATTTTGGTAGTAGGCATAGTTTTCTGAGTTTGGATCATCAAACTCAGTTTCCTCATAGACTTCCCCTGAAGGTATATATTTTGGATGCCTAGCTTCTTTATCTAACTTCTTCCTACGTTCCATTGCTCTATCAGGATCAGTAAAATCCTCAATGACCGTATCCAGTTCCTGAACTAAGACTTGGTGAGTGTTATGATAAGTGTTTAATAAAGACCGATAACGATCCATATACTCTACAGCTAGAGTAGGTTCTGCTTGAACTAGAGTAGAGTGATCTAACTCATGCTCTGGGTTTGAGGTTTCATGTGGTATAATGGTATGAGTACTACCTTCTAGAGCTTGGGATTTATGTTCTCGGATCATGGTTACGGCTGCTGCTACGACAATATGATATGTAGATGCCATGCACCTTACTTCTTCTGATGGCATTTCTCCCTTAAGTCCTAACTTCTTGGGTAACATGATCATGACACGGTATTTACCTAATACCTTCCCATCATAGTAACTGTAAATCTTGACAAAAAGTCTCGATTCACATTCCAAACTCAATAGAAGTTGTCGGAGATTATCTGTCCAATCCCCTCCATAGTCATTCAGTGTCATGTTCATCCCTTGAACATTCCGGGGTGGATATCGAGGTGCCATGTGGAACTGTGGATAAGAAATTATCATCAGTCACATAGAGTTAAAACTCTTGGGTAATGATCGGATTTGCAATCATACTAAAGAATTAGCGCACTAGCAACATGACAGGATTATACTCAAGTGAATATCCCTCATATTACTAGAGAACTCTTTATTATTGCTAGGATGTGTCCTACAGGTTCTACCCATTTACTAGGTTTCCAACCTAAGGTCAAAGCATATGCTCTGATACCAACTGCGGTGACCCGGCATACCACTGCATGATGTATTATACTATAGTCGTTGACATAACACCAATGAAACACCGTTCACTAGTATTAAATCCCTCAGAATGGCACAACAGAAACACAGAGGGTCCAATACATGGATAAAAGTTATAACTCAATCTTTACACAAGATCCAGAGAACACTATAGGTTGAGAAGAGAGAAAGAACTTCTTACGGAGAACAATCAAAGATAAACAACACAAGAACTATTATACTATTAAGACTAGTATTTTAACTAAAGGATTGGCATTGCTGTTATTGCAATACACTACAGAATTAGGTTCTTTGGCTAGAGATTATATTCCTATCTAATCAGTAGCTTTTTCTTCACTTGTGTTGATGTATATGTTGACTTCCTTGACTTCATTGAAGATCTTTAGATTTGGATGATAAGTCCTGGAGCATAACTTGATGTAGGTGTTGTTTATCCCGGCTTCAGAATCTAGCAAGGGTTAAGAAGATACGTTGAGTACAAGCGTATTCAGCAAATTCACTAGAAAAGGAGTGTTTGATGCACTATAAATACAGCCATAGACCATAGGTCGTAGGCAATGCAAGTTTTCATAAAAAATTCTTCAAAGGTTGCTTTTATTCTGAAAAACTATGTCCGTCAGCCTTCACAGGTTTACCAGAACTTTCATGGAGTTCCTTTCCGGTCGCGTTCGCAGCTCCTTCCCGGAACAGGGAGTAACAAGTTACAGTTCTTACACTCTGCAGAGGTACGTTACTTTACCCATGAGAGATCAACTCTTTGTTGCACAACCGGGCAGCTTATTCTCGTCCACAATTCCATGATGTGGGGCCCAGAATATGATGCAAGACAATCACTGCCCCCTTCATGACCTCGCATGCCTCCTTGGTGTATACCATGCCCACATATCGGATTACGGCAATGGTTTGTACAAATCGTTAGATACCAGAACTATCATGGGACGTTGAGGGTTCCCACCCATATGCTGCATATCATCTATGAATTACCAATTAATATGCATGCTACGAGGATAACAACCACGACCTGCACATCCGGCTTCATGCGAAAGGAAGAAGATACAGCTGACTTCTCCGTCTCATTCCAAATCTCATGGTTAACGCGTAATATACAGCACAAGAATCACTGGCGACATTGGTTGTTAGTTCCTAGGTGATATAGTTCCGAACAGTGGTATTCCAACTGTCAGATTTACTAGATTAGCTGATCACCCTGGATCAGTAACCAATAGCTCACATTATTATCAAAAATAGTGTTTTCTAACCTTTTTCAAATGCATGTGATGACAACACTGGATTTGCAAAATACTTTATAGAAAATAACCAAAGGACATGAGCAAGTGTGACCTTGCCTTTTGTGATTGCAAGATTATGCACTCACGGTCTTCGAGTCAGTATAAGATCCAAAATCTGAAATCATCATCATTGGTCTGGTAAGGACTAATGTTTAAAGAAGCAATATGGTTTTATGCATAAGTAATGTGAAGCATTTTATAAACGTGAATATCGGGGATAACGGTGTTCTAGGGTTTGGATACTCGAAATGAGGTATTTGAAATGTGTTGTACTTTTGGATGAGTTCTATATTCGTGCTTCTTATTAAGGCTTGTGAGTGTGCGTGAAACAATCATATAATTACAATATCATAAAACAATAGGACACACAATTGTGAAATGCTACTCAAGATTGCTTATATAAGAATTTTGGTTTGAAGTGGCAAAACGAATAAATTTTGAACAAAAGATTCCTTTTCTAAGGTTTAAGCAATCTTTGTGGTTAGTTAGTGGTGGTCGATGTTATTTGTGTTTGCTTGAATAGTTTGTCTTGAGATGCTTTATAAGTTAACTAGTTCAGACCAAAGTTAACTATAAAACATATAATAATGTTTATAGTGTTATATTTAGATTCTTGTAGACTAAAGTTAACTTTAAAACAAAGATAGTTCACAAGTATAATGCTTATAACCTTTGTACTTGCTGCACTTGGTAATGTTTCCTTAAGGTTTCTTAAGAAAGGTTATTCTTCTATTTAAGTAGTGTCTCTTAATTTTGTAGTGGAACAAGATTTCTTGTTTCCTTATAAAGGTATGATTATGACTTATTAGTAATATTCAAGACTAATACTTATTTATTAGACTTTATTGAATAATTTTTGTAATATTAACAAATTTTATTTATCCTTATATGAATTTTAAACTAAGTAAATAAGTTTAAATTTGAGTTAATAAAATATTTGAATTTTTTATTTAACTCAAAAGTGGAATATTATTTTTTTAACATGTAGATCTTATTTTTGTGATCATTTTGGTATATTATATTTATTTTTACGATTTATAAATAATAAGATATGATTTTTATAAGATTTAATACTTTTTAAAAAATACTTAGTAAATAATAAATATTTAAGTAAGTGAAATAATAATGCTTGATTAGGGTATTAAATTATAATTCTTATTTTTCAAAGATTTTTGATATACTATTTATATTTGTAATATTTACCATTATGAAAATATGAATTATTAAAGTTTTATTACTTATAAAACCTTTATTAAATACTATTTATTTAAATAATCATCATAATAATATTTGATAATAATTTTAAGTTGTAGATTTTATTTTTCTACAAATTTTCATATATTATACATATTTTTCTGAATTATAAATCAAAAGTTATTAATTAAACAAGATTTAATCATTTATTTGATTTTTGGAATATTAACAATTGAGTGCATAACATTTTATTTATTTCTTAAACATTAATTAACTTTTTACACCGCACCAACACCTAGCCCAAGTCACTGACCACTGGGCCTATGTCCACCTCAGCTCTCAAATGAATAAATGCGTTTATTACTGACCCTAGTTCTACTTCTATACAATGACATATGGGCCCTAGGCCATGTCATTAGCCACGCGAGACGAAGACTGGTCAAACACGTTGACGTGGCCAGGGGTGATCTCACCCTGACGTCACCTCGTCGGTGGCGTGGCGGGCATTTACGACAAGGAGGCGTGGCGTCGAGTGAGCGGGTGTGCAGGGGCTTGTTCGAACCAGAACAACAAGGCGAGTAAGAGAGCGGTGGCGCCGCTGGTTTTTGGTCATCGGAGGGCTACCAGTGACGAGCTTATGCGGCAGTGCTTGCGGATGATTATGGTGACGTGGATTTAGGAAGCAAACAAGGCATCGACGCATGCGAGGAGAATCAGTGACTCACCAGGAACGCGATGGTGTGATTGATTCGGCGAGGAGCGGTCGGAGACGATGGTGAGGTCGGCGAACAGCATCGGGAACCGAGGGTGCGATTGGATTGATTTACGCCTCCTCCGCTGGTGCAAGTTGGGGCAATCGAACGAGAAGAGCACGACGACTTCCACCGTGGTCTTATCTGGACGAGACGAGCACGGAATCGCCGGCTCCGGCTCACCTCCGAGCTAGGGTTCTCGGTGAAGAAAAGGAAAACGATGTAGAGAGGGTTTTAGAGGGGGGGAAACGGGGATGAGGATGAGCAGGGACATCGCGGTGGCCTCCTTATCCTCTCCTGGCGACGGCGGCGTGGATCTTGGCGCAAGGACGACGGCGGACGGCCTCGACCTCGCCACCGAGCTGCTTCCAGCTGGAGGAAGACGACGATGACGGTTTTGCAGAACACCCCCTGGCACTTCTTTCCTCTCAACCCGCGATCCTTCCCTGGCCCCACTCTTCAGTCACAGGAGAGAATGACCTGGGCTGGTTATTGGGCCTTTGTGGGCTGTACAGGGGCGACATGTAAGCAAAGAGAAGTTGGGCCACGGCCAGGATTTGTTTTCTATTTGTTTTCCCTTTTTCTATTTCATGGTTTACTTTCAGATTTGAATTTCCTTTATTTGATTTGAATTATCCTTAAAGAATTGATTTTCTGAGTGATTGCAGCATTAATAAAGTATAATAAGGCTCTTTTATGAGTTTGTCATATAATGGTATTATTTATTTATTTGTTTTCTATCATAAGCCTATTTATATGATGTAGAAACCCTTATTATTAATTTTTATTTCTACATTAAACCATGGCTTTATTATATGATATTTTCTTATTTGTTTATAAAACTTAACTCTAGTTGGCTCATAGTTTGAATAGAAATGTTTATATGTATAATGATCCTATATCATTATTTGGTGCATGAAATACAAAAGAAATTAATATGATTATTACTACTTCCATTAACTTATAAAATGTCAATGTATATAATCTAATATGATAAACATAGAAGTTTAGGGTTCTTAATTTACTTATAATTCTTTGTTGTTGTGAGAAAAGATTTAATAACTAAGCATATTGTTTTCTGTTTGTGATCTATAATGATATCACCCTTTTAAAAATAGAAAGTTATTAATTAAAATTTCTTATGGAAAAGATTTGATAAAAATATCTCTTAAATACATATGATTAAGATAGTTAGAATGTTAGAGATGTGATTATGTGATTTTCTATAGGAAAATATTCCTATAAATTGATATAGACATAAAATGATGGATCAATAACATGAAATGGATACTATGTTTGGTTTAAGATTTAGAGTTGGATGTTTTCCAAGAATGTCTATTTTCCCATAATTCACCATCCTGAATTTCTAATTAAGGAATTCCTTTCCTAGATATACTACCTTTTTCTATCTATCATCATGATTAACATGATGAGCTTTACTTCACAAGAATGTTCTTATTTACCTTTTCTAAACTCATGGATGAATCCAATGAGTTTGATACTAAAGCATTTCATAGTTTTCTCATATATTTGCTTGGTTATACCCACTACTCTACTGTTGATAATCTTCAATCCAACAAGTATTCTTTCAAACTCCACTCATAATCTTCCTTTATCATCCATTTACCTTTATTTTAAGCTTACTATCCTTTAAGATGGATAACATTACTTCCATAACTCTATGCTATACTAGCTTTAATTGAATCATACTGCCTTATATTTACTCTAGCAACTCCTACTCCAACCTCATATTACATTAATTTGACCTATAATAACTACTCTAGGATAACTTACCTATACTAGGGTTTCAATCATGTTCTACCCACCAATGTCACCTATACTTGCTATAAGTATTCAATATTGGTGAGCAAGGTATGATCATTTAAATCCTTTTATTATTTATAGCTTAAGTTCTTAGTTGTCTAAGCAAGAATTTATCAATACAACCATAAAATTGTATTAGAATTGTCTTCTTAGTTGTTTCTTTAAAGACACTTCAATGTAAACTATGTTCTGGTCAAGAGTTGATAGATTGAGAATTGGTGAATCAATAGTTGATTTCTCAACATTGATGAACAACAGATATTAAGTTAGATTCCATAAAGATTGCTATTGAAAGTAAGATATATGGTTAATGATCTTGACTTAGTCTCTTTCCAACTCAAACACATTAGAGAGTCAAATTTAGGTATTACTATGATACTCATAGTAAGAATAAATAAGAATAAGATAGGTCAGGATTGGTCATTACATTTTAATTACTTTAGTTGTAATCTTAACTTGGCACTTATAAGTTGTCGTGCTGAATATTATGGTATGATCCCTTAAGGATCAGATATTAATTATTTAAGCAACGTATTATGAGTAACATTTTATTATATCTGATCTACCCTTAGATCAAATCATGTTTACCCAAATAAGGTTTTAGCAAAGGTCATAATGAAACTTATCATAGTCAACTTGATGATCTACTTCAATTCCATCAAGTTGAGAGAAGCTCCAATCACTTTGACAAGTTTTGTTTAAAAGCGCGAAAATTATTCGGATTTTCTATGCATGAATACAATGCACACATCTGGGTTCAGCTATTTCTAAGCTCTAATGCTGGGATGTTACAGATACAAAAGAAGCGACTATCAAAACTCGGGTGTGACGATGGAATCTTACACGGGTGAAGAGAAGAAAAGATACTATGGTAGGATCGAGGAAATTTGGGAGCTTAACTACATCGGGGAGAAGCTACCGATGTTCCGTGTCAGATGGGCTACAGATGTCATGAAAGATGACGAGTATTTCACCACCATGCGTATGGTAAAAAAAATCCAAGACCAAGAAAACCACCGTGCTAAATGAGCCATGGGTACTGGCTAAGCACGTCGAGCAATGCTTCTTCATTATCGACCCATCAAGGCCTAGCCGTGTCGTCGTGAGGAGAGGCAAAAGGGCCCTCGTCGGAATGGATGGAGTTGCCGACGAGAAAGACTTTGACGGACTCGTCGAAGACCCGATGATGGAAGATACCGATGAAGACGATGCAACATACACAAAAAGAAGAAGAAATACCACGCTACCTAGGTCGTCAGCTACAACAACTCCTCCATACACAAGGAGTCACGACGATGAGATTGGGGGGGTCAAGTCAAAAAAGACCAAGCAGAAAGGCAAGAAGAATAAGTAGAGTGCGAAGAAGAAACAGTAAGATTGGTGTGGTCGAGAAATTAACACTCATCATTTTATGTGTATCTCTTATTAATGATTTTATGTATAAGTGTGTGTAGTATACTATTAAACTCCTATGGAGATGGCAACGGAATTGCAACTAACTTATCCATCGTTTTATGTGTGTGTGCCTTCAACAGAATTGCACTATCATTTTATCTGTGTTTGCCTCCGACGGAATTCTGCTATCTCATTTTATGTGTGTTTGCCTCCGACGGCGGCACTAGCTATATCATTTGATATATGTGTGTTTGCCTCCGACGGAATTGTGCTATCATTTTATGTGTGTTTGCCCTCCAACGGAAGTGCGTTATAATTTTATTTTTTGCCTAAAAAAACTTACCACCGACGAATTCAGGCCACACACCAGGGGTAGCACTCGCTGGCCCCACCTGCCAGTGACCCTAAAAGTACCACCGGCGTATTCGGGCAAATGCCGGGGTACTATGCATGTGGGTCGCACCCATGGGATAAGCTATTGTCCTTCCTAGATCCCGATGCTAGATCGATCCCCACCCGCCTCGAGCGCGCGCCCGTTGTCGTTGATGCGCACCTCAATCCGCCGCCGTCCACCATCAGCGAGGTGAGTCCCCCCGGCCCCCTCTTCCCTCCCTTCCTCTCTATCCCTCGCCCTCCACTACCTAACCTCTCCACCTTGCAGGAGCCCATCGACGGAGCCACGCCCGGAGGAGGAGGAGGCCCCCGTGGATAAGCCGCCGCCACCGCCATCCCATCTGTCGGCCGCCCGCAGGTACCCCCTTCCTCTCCCCCTCTCCCATTCTACCGGCTGTCGGCTCTCTCGCCATCTACATCCTCTGCTTGCTGAGAGAGGCTAAAGGCGAGTATTCTTGTTCCTCTCCTCTCTCAGTTTCTCCCGGATTGCCTCACTGATTACTGGATGTTAACCCTAATTAGGTTTCGTGTTCTGTTCTAGGGTTCTTATCCCTAATTAGGGTTCGTGTTGTGTTCTAGGGGTTACATACTTGCAGATTAACAAGGTTGTTCTAGGGGTTACATACTTGCAGATTAACAATGTTGTGTTGTTCTAGGGGTTCTTATCTAGGGTGATCAGCTAGCATGCATATTAGTGGTATTGGTACAATATAGTGAGATACAGAAGTTTGACAGGCCCAGATGAATGACTAATCACTAGGACAAAGGAGATATCAAGCCAAACTAAGAGAACCAAGTCCTGAAATTTTTTTACTAGATTAGTGACAATAGCTAGTGTGGAAACAGAAAAGGATAAAACTAAGAACCTTGAAATGGCAGTTCTTTGATGTTCATTAAATTTCCTAGACAACCAATCAATGATTTTAAGTTTGCACTAGCATTTGAAGCACGGAAATGCCCAAAGCTGAAGTCAACGGAGCATTATGTTCATGCTGATAAAGTAATATTAAATCTATGGCAAGGGACCAAACATAACCATAACCAGAAACATGTATCATCAAATAGAGAATACACAAGCATACCGTTGAGAGAACAGATGACTATTAGGTTCAATAGGAAATAAATTTTGCAAGGGGTAAAAGGGCGGATTTTTTCCTCAGCCAGCCAGGTACAACTGGCGTACCACACAGGTTGTTCATCATGCATGTCAGCCGGACTAGCAAACTTAGTGGCAAAATAGGCAACATAATTTTGCAGCTATGCCTAAATATTTTGCCTCAACTTAGCAATTCATGTTTGTTTCGTCACTGATTGTTTTTTCAACTGTACATATTCTGGTTTAATAGCTATGTGTAGATCAGGCCTACCTCCAGCTAATTAAGTAAATCAAATGCAGGTGTGTAAATTTTTCAACCATCGATTCTAATTCTGGGATTTTGGGTGCCACCAGTAGCAAGAGCAATTCTTAATTTAGAAGAGGATAGTAGCCGATCCAACTTAATTAATGCAACCTCGTATTTACATGCTAGTCTGAGAATACTAGTAGGAGTCTGAGAATGCTAGTAGGACAATGGGATGAATTATGTACTGGAAGATATGAATGTAATTGGTGTTTGTTTACAGATCTATAGATTCACATCAAGTACTCTGAAGTTTGACCATACTTAATTAATGCCAACTTTTTTGCTCTACAAATAATATTGCTTTGGGCCTACAAGATCCATGTCTTATCTGCCCCAACAATTGAGTTTCTCTGTTTTCCATGAAATGGGAAATTTCTTCGGAGGAAGTTCTTGCAGAACTGAGCTGTGGGTTTGGCCGCTTATAGAAGTCGCAAACCTACAATTGTCGTTGAGCTGTGTACATCAAACAACAATTAACTAATTTTCCTAATATCTTTTGTTCATTGTAATAGGTCTGTTTGGGATATTGTCATTCATTAGTTAACTAATTTTCCTAATCTGTTTTATTTTTGCAGAAGAACGTGGAGGAGGAGGCCCGTGCACCGTGATACATCGGAAACGTATCTATAATTTTTTATGTTCCATGCTTGTTTAGTATCTATTTTGCTTTGGTTTCTCTACACTTTGAGGTGTTTTTATATGTTTTCTGGACTAACCTATTACAAGATGCGACAGTGCCAATTGCCTGTTTTTTCTGTTTTTGGTTCCAGAAAAGGCAGAAAATCAATATTCTCGGAATTGTACGGGACAAAAGCCAAAGTTCATATTTTACCGTGGGGAACACGGAGCCAGAGTACGAGACAAAGGAGAGCCACTAGGGGGCCACACTCCCTGGCCGCGAGGCCAGACTGGGCCCACGCCTAGGGGAGGTGCTGCCACCCTGGGTGCCCCCTGCCTCGCCTCTTCGCCTATAAATACCCCCTGATACCAAAACCCTAAGTACCCGATCAATCTTTCACGAAACAGTCCGTAGCCTTCGCCACCATCGTCCCTAGATTGGGGGATCTAAAGCTCTTCCTCGGACCCTGTCGGAGGGGAGATCATCCCAGAGGCCTTCTTCTTCATCATACCAGCCTCCAGTATGAAGCGTGAGTAGTTCTACCGTGGACTACGGGTCCATGTAGTAGCTAGATGGTTGTATCTCCTCCTTTGTGCTACCATGTTTAGATCTTGTGATCTCCGTTCATGATCAAGATCATCTATTTGTAATCATGCATGTTGTGTTTGCGGGGATCCGATGGATGTTGAGATTACTATGTCAAATTGATTAATGGTTTTGTCTTATTGATTCTATCATGTCTGTTTTGTTTGTGATCTTGCATGCTCTCCGTTTCTAGTAGCTATCTTGGCCAAGTAGATGCTACTGACTCCAAGAGGGGGTATTTATGCTCGATAGTGGGTTCATACCTCTAATAATCTAAGGGAAGTGACAGAAATCTCTAAGGTTGTAGATGTGTTGTTGATACTAGGGAGAAAACAACAGTCTCTTGCTCATAGAACAAGTGGATTGTTTAGCTTACACACTTTGCTTAAAGTAGTTATCTGTTGCTTGCAACTTAATACTGGAGGGGGTTCGGACGATAACCCAAAGGTGGACTTCTAGTCATAGATGCAGTTGGATGGCGGTCTATGTATATTCTTGTAATGCCAAATCAAATCTCGTAGGATCATGAATGTCTAGTATTGCATTGTTATGCCTTGCTCAGTCTTGTCAATTGCCCTGCTGTAATTTCTTTACCCAGCATGCCATGTTTGTTTATCTTAAGGAGAACACCTCTAGTGAACTATGAACCCCGGTCCAATCTTCACCATTGATACACATTCCGCTGTTTACTTTCTTTCAACCACCATTACCTTCCACACCATACAGTTAATCCTTTGTTTTCAGCAAACTGGTGAGATTGACAACCTCACTGTTCGTTGGCGCAAAGTCTTGAGTTTGTGTTGTGTAGGTTTCCAATTGTTAGCAACACCTTTGAGTCGTTTCCTTCCTTCTACTGGTTTGATAACCTTGGTTTCTTACTGAGGGAAGAACTTGCCGTTGTGCTCATCATACCTTCCTCTTGGGGTCTCCCAACGAAGCTTAACAATCAGCTGAGCCATCGTCAAGCTTTTTCTGGCGCTGTTGCTAGGGAGGCTAAGGACGGCTTCACAAGGGGATTCCTTCATAACCTTTCTCTTTACTTTGTTTTTGTTTTGCTTAGTTTCTTTTGCTTGGTTTTGTTTGCCTTTTTATCAAAAACTCCAAAAAAATAGTTTAGTTTGGTTTGCTTTCTCTTATCAAAAACACAAAAAAATTAGTTCCTACTCTAGTTGTCACCTTGCTCTAGCTCACCATGTTGATTTCCAAGTTCATCCTGAAAGACCTTTCAATAGGTAGTGGCTCTATAATTTGGAAAGAAAATATTGAAGAATTCTTTAATCATGTTAGCAAACATGAGGATATTGAGGATAGGTCCTTAGCAAAACTTGCTCCTAATTATGAAATTGTTGCAGGTTCTTTAATTCACATGTTGGAGGCTAGGTTTGTTAACCTTAACCCCATGATGCAAATTTTGTTTCTTAAACTAAAAGAAGAAGAGGATGCTGAAAAAAGAGATTTTATCCTAGAAACTTTACTAAAAGATTTCAATGATGTTGCTAAGGAAGCCAAAAAGGTTTTTGAACATTTTAATATGCTAGGCTCATGTGTATATGTTATGGGTACTTTAGATAAAACCAAACCCAAGGAGGAAATTAAGATACCCATACCTTTTAAACTTGTAGGAATGCATGAAGCCTTAGAAAATAATTTTGATTGGATTGTTCATGAAAACCCATTTGATGAAAGTAGTGAACCTAAGAGAGATGAGAAAGGATCCTATAAAACTCATTTGGATGAGATACCTTTCCAAGTTGAAGAGATTTCGTGTATTGATCTTAATGCTTCTTCATTTGAAAATACTTGATTCTTGCTTCTTGTGCCTAACTTAAAGGCGTTAAAGCAAAGTACTTATTGGAAGATAACCCAGAAGTTTCCTTGAGTCTTGGAAGTTATTACCTATGTAATGACCTCTCCTTATCCTTTTTATTTGATTTTTGTGCAAATAATAACCTCTAATGAGAGGGAAGTAAGATTTGGGGAGTTGCTGTCCTGAAACAGATTTTTGTGATCCACCGTAAAAAATTCGTGTAAAATCTCTGTAAGTCGGATTGAGCTGTAATTTTCTAAATAAATCCCCTAGTATGTTAGATAACTTTCTATAGTTCAATACTTTTTTATTTGAGCAACAGAAGATCTTCGAAAATATCGGTTTCTACCTGCTGGTCTGTTTTGACAGATTTCTGCCATTATTTGCATTTGCTTCTTATTGATTCCTTTTTGGGTTATTTTTGGGAAATTGAGCTTTTTAAGGGAATTTCTATAGTACTTTGTGTCTTTAGTGAAAGTTTTGCTGTTCTAAAACTAAACCCCAAAGGTCTATTATCTTTCGAATACACTAATGTTGCTAATGAAGATTGTGTGAAGTTTTGTATGAAGGAAAATTTTCAAGTGTAGAGAAAGAATGTTGTAATGAGATGAAGAATGGACAAAAGATCAAGATTGAGGATGTCACCCCGTGTCACCCCAAGAAATATTCAAGAGGTACAATTGTCAAAGCTTGAGGATGCCCAAGGCATCCGCTTCTTCATTAATAAATATCTCAGGTCTTTCTAGACACTTCGTTTTTATTGTTTCATGAACAAGTTGTGTTGTTCTTGGAGCATCTTAGTTTTCATTTTAGTTTTCTTAGTTTGCTTGAATAAAGTGGTTTGACCCCCTTTTTCGCTGTGTTGTTTCAAATAAGTTGATTGGTGTTGGAGAGGAGTAGAAAGTTCTTGCTTGAATAGTACAAGAGGAGCTTGCTTTGACTGTGACTTAGAATTTATCATGTCATGCTAGATGTTGTTTTGACATTATGCTTAGTGATTATTGCTGTATCTTGACTTCTTCCAAACAATTGGGATTGCTTAATGTGCCTTGAAGGAATCATGCGTTGTTTTAGCATACAAAAGCATAGTATTGTGGTATTCTCCTTTGATGCTTTGTTTGGGTTGACTTGGAACATGCTCACACCATGTTATGACTATGAACAAGTCACCATAGCCTCTATGATCATTTAGTCCTTGACTTGTAGTACCACTTTATGCTTTGATTATTAATGTTTTGTCGCTCTGCATGATTATGGTCATTATTGCTCTCTTAGTTGGTCGCTCCCAGTCTTTTGCTAGCCTCCACTTGTATTAGTAATCTCTACTTATGCATCCAACTCCCAAGAAACCAAGTTATTCCAAATTGTCCACTATAAATTCCTATGCGTGGTGTATTACACCATGCCAAGTATATTCTTGTTTTCATCTACCTTCCAATTAAAAAGTCTTTTTGTTATGTGAAAACTTAGTGATTAAAGCTCTCACAAACTTGATGGCACATTTTATTTTTCTTTCCCCTAATAAAATTGAACCATTGTGTCATCTATGTTGTATATACTTGCACTTATACGTTGGAATTAGCAGAACCGTGTTGTAATGGGGAACGCTTTCAACATTGCACTTGTACATTGTACACAGTTGATATCATGCTCTTTTGTCTATGGATGTCGTCGGTGTGAAATAAAAGGGGAGCTTGTAAGTCCATGGAGTTATGTATGTGTGTTAGAAAAATGCCTGGGCCGCTAGCCTAAGCCATGCCTAATCATGGTGGAAACTTGCAGCATCACCATAGTGAGCAATCTATGAAGCTTTCTTCTTATATAAAAAAAAGAGACATATTGAAAAGAGGAAAGAGATAAAAAACACCATTTTCCCATGGTAAATAAGAAGATTGCTGAGATCTCATTGTCTGCTTGCCTTGTCATTTTGATTATGGGATAGCTCCTATATCATGTGAAAGGGGTACCCCGTTGGCAGTTCTTTATGATACACATGTACTTACTTTGACAAGAACTTACAGGTGATTAAAGTTGAGTAGATGAGGAGCGGCCCTCGTATTCAAGGGACATGAGATTTCCAACTTATACTTTGTCAAGCATATACTCCATAGTTTGTTCATTTTAACCTTAATCACTTCAAGATGCTTATGATAGGGGTAATGAGAGCTGAAAGCTAACAAGTACCATAATTTTTTGGAATCTCTTTTTGAGACTTGAAATCCCTGCTTCCCTCTTTTATGAAGGGCCTTTCTTCCACCATTATATTGATTCTCCACCTTTTATCCTTAGGCACCAGTTAAGAGAGCATAGTTGTCGTTCTTAGTTCTATGTGCATTGTCCCAAAACTTATTGATTGATTCATATTGTTGATATTGCTTATTCATGAACTAATTGTATCTAGTCACTCTTATGAACTTTGAAGGTGTCATATGCATTTATTTGATAATCCATGAGGGAGAAGCTGAATGCCACTATGCTATGTTTTCTATATGTGAAACAAACCAACATCTTTCAATGCATTGTTATTCATGATCTTTGTTTGTAACCTTTCATGTTGCATGCATAGTTACTTTGTCTTATTGTTAGAACTCCATCTTTCATGCTCATATTTAGAGTTCTTTGATCCCATCTTTCAATGCTTGCAAATGGTTTGATCTTGATTTTGATGGTGCATGTCACCTAAAAAATTATTCTTTTTATCACTTACCTACTCCAGGACGAGCATGAGTTAAGATTGGGGATGCTAGATACGTCGGAAACGTAACTATAATTTTTGATGTTCCATGCTTGTTTAGTATCTACTTTTCTTTGCATTGTCTACACTTTGAGGTGTTTTTACATGTTTTATGGACTAACCTATTAACAAGATGCCACAGTGGAAGTTGCCTGTTTTCTTCTGTTTTTGGTTCCAGAAAAGGCAGAAAATCAATATTCTCGGAATTGGAGGGGACAAAAGCCAAAGTCAATATTTTACCGTGGGGAACACAGAGCCAGAGTACGAGATGGAGGAGATCCACCAGGGGGCCACACTCCCTGGCCACAATAGACTGGGCCCACGCCTGGGGGAGGTGCTGCCACCCTGGGTGCCCCCCGCCTCGCCTCTTCGCCTATAAAGACCCTCGATACCAAAACCCTAAGTACCCGATCAATCTTCCACAAAACAGTCCGTAGCCGCCGCCACCATCGTCCCTAGATCAGGGGGATCTGAAGCTCTTCCCGGCACCCTGTCGGAGGAGAGATCATCCCGAAGGCCTTCTTCTTTATCATGCCAGCCTCCGGTATGAAGCTTGGGTAGTTCCACCTTGGAATAAGGGTCCATGTAGTAGCTAGATGGTTGTATCTCCTCCTTTGTGCTACCATGTTTAGATCTTGTGAGCTCTGTTCATGATCAAGATCATCTATTTGTAATCATGCATGTTGTGTTTGCGGGGATCCGATGGATATTGAGATTACTATGTCAGACTGATTAATGATTTTGTCTTATTGATTCTATCATGTATGTGTTGTTTGTGATCTTGTATTCTCTCAGTTTCTAGTAGCTATTTTGGCCAAGTATATGCTAGTGACTCTAAGAGGGAGTATTTATGCTCGATAGTGTGTTCATGCCTCTATTTAATATAAGGTAAGTGACACAAATCTCTAAGGTTGTAGATGTGTTGTTGCTACTAGGGATAAAACAACGGTCTCTTGTTCATGAAACAAGTGGATTGTTTACCTTACACACTTTTCTTAACGCAGTTATCTGTTGCTTGCAATTTAATACTGTAGGGGGTTCGGATGATAACCTGAAGGTGGATTACTAGTCATAGATGCAGTTGGATGGCGGTCTATGTATCTTTTTGTATTGTCCAATCAAATCTCATAGGATCATGAATGTATAGTATTGCATTGTTATGCCTTGCTTAGTCCTGTCAATTGTCCTGCTGTAATTTGTTTACCCAGCATGCCATGTTTGTTTATCTTAAGGAGAACACCTCTAGTGAACTATGGACCCCGGTCCAATTTTTACCATTGATGCATATTCCATTGTTACTGTTTACTTTCTGCAAACCACCATTACCTTCCACACCATAAAGTTAATCCTTTGTTTTCAGCAAACCAGTAAGACTGATACATCACTGTTCGTTGGGGCAAAGTCTTGAGTTTGTGTTGTGCAGGTTTCCAGTTGTTAGCAACACCTTTGAGGGAACAACTTGCCACTATTCTCATCATACCTTTCTCTTGGGGTCTCCCAACGAAGCTCAATAATCAGCTGAGCCATCGTCACACCGCCATGTCCACTTCGTCCGCGACCGCGCGCTACGTCAAGCTTACGCTCTAGGTGCTCGACACCCTCGGTGAGCACCTTTTTATTGGTGATGTTGTGAGATGGATTTTGGTGGCTTAAGCTACGACTGCCCCTTGTTTTGGTGCCAAGGTGGTTGAAATATGGTGGTTTAGCTACGGCTGCCCCTGTTTTTGTGCCAAATATGGTGGCTGTAGCTGTGTTGCTGCAGCTGTGAATGTTGTGCAGATACATTGAGTGCCAATGTTTCGCCAGAATGTCGATTAATTTCTGTTTCAAAAAATTTCTGGCACTCACGCATGACCATTTTTAGCAAAGGTCATGCCGAATTTTTGCCGTGAATTTGCGTATCTAAAATCCTTTCTTTTTGCTTGTGTAGTGCTCGGTATAGCCATGTCGTCTTCTAGAAACCGCAACGAAGAAGATAGGGGCCAGCGATATTTAGAGGAGCACTACAGGCTCATGTCCCAGGAGATATAGCTAGAGGAGGTAGGGACAAAGAAGACTATGAGACCATCAATGATGGCGGTAAGGAGATGGACGTCGATGATGGCCTTGATGGCGTTCATGAGAGGGCGACGAGACCACCGACAATGGCGCCGCCGGGGGTGGCTCGGAGACAACGACCGAGGCCAAGAGGGAACGGAAGAATTTGCGACCGAACACGGTTGATGCCACGAAGGAGACATTCACAACAGTGGACCCCAAGACCGGTATCCCTACGGAGCCGAAGCATCTCGCGAGGGGGTATGTCCTCCAACTGGGAGCTATCCTTAGGGACATCGTCAATGTCAACGAGACAAAACTCGGAACAAAGAAGAAGAAGCATCTATATGACCAACTCCTCTTATGGCTGCACGCATGTGAGATCCACATGACTTAATAGGATTTATAGGATACTCATACCAACAAGTTGCAACTTCTTTTCCGGAAGCTCATTCGAAAAGAACTCTAAGGTTAAGAGTGCCTGGCCTAGAGCAATTCTAGGATGGGTGACCGACGGGGAAGTGGGTAACCGGGTGCGCATGAGTGAGGACAAAGTACACAGAAAAGACTAGTGTTGGTTTGTGGGGCTAGTCTAGATATCCTATTAAGCTATCAGGAGTGACACCCCCCGGGCCTAGTGGACGGGGTGTTATAAGTGGTAATAGAGCCAATCCTCATGGTTAAACGGGTGTGTGCGGGTCAGTGGCGTACATGTGTAACATGGCGCGTGTGGCCTAGAGTGGATACGGCATGGCACATGTGCCGGCACTGGACGCACAGACGCGTGCCAAGAGGGATCGTTCCTGGGGTGTTCTTGATCGATGAGGGCATCGATCTTCTAAAGGGTGGATGTATGTGAGATCCAAGCACATGACTTAATAGGATTGATAGGATACTCATACCAACAAATTGCAACTTCTTTTTCGGAAGCTCATTCGAAAAGAACTCTAAAGGTTAAGCGTGCTTGGCCTAGAGCAATTCTAGGATGGGTGACCGACCGGGAAGTGGGTAACCGGGTGCGCATGAGTGAGGACAAAGTGTACAAAAAATACTAGTGTTGGTTTGTGGGGCTTGTCTAGATATCCTATTAAGCTATCAGGAGTGACACCCCCCGGGCCTAGTGGACGGGGTGTTACAACACGCGGTACCTATTCCCCGAGGGCTTCACGAGCCTAGATCCCAAGGAGAACATCGTGAACAAGTTCGCCCTTGGCAGGTTCACCAGGAACCTCAGCGGTTATAAAACCATGCTAAGCGGGATGATTGCTGACGACGAGCCATGGGAAGATATCAAGCACTACTTCCCATGGCTTATGGCCGAGGACTACACGCGCTTCCTGGAAAACGAGGACCTAGCCTACACCAAGGATCAGTCGGCCTGGGGAAATGAGCTAGGGGAGAAGAACATCGGTCGCCACCGTCTCGCTTGCCGTGGATACAACGGCGAGGAAGACAAGTGGCAGAAGGAGGACCAGACCTACGCAGAGAAGGGCATCGAGAACCCTTGGGACAAGTACAAGGACCCGCTCTTCAGGGCATTTGTGAGGTCCCGGTACTGTAAAGAGATGGACGGGAAACTTGTCACAAGCCCTACAATGGTGGAGGGTGTTATCTTGGTCACCGACCCGAAGGTGGTGCAAGTTGAGAATGCAGTGGTAAGCAATTTTACCATCTTACTAGTTTCATACTACTCACCACAACTCCATCTCTAAAATTCTTCATGCTACTTCTTGCAGTTCACGGAAGAAGCGAACGAGTCTGGCTCCTCGTCCTAGATGTCAACGGGCAAAGACCCGTGGGACAACCCTTTTATCAGGGGCTTGAACATCGTGAAGGAGCAGCAGCCGTTGAAGAGGACGGCAAGAGGCTGTGTCCCCGGCCCGGAGGAGGTCGTCAGCATGTCGATTATTCCTTGCACGTTCCCACCACAAAGGACTCGCTGCAGGCGAAGAAGGACCGGGAGCACGCAGCTCTATTGGAGAAGGTGGCCAACTTGGAAGCAACCTTTGACTAGCGCATCCAAGCCGTAGTCCATGCCGAGGTAGAAACCAGGGTCCAGGCAGAGGTGGCCAGCAATGTCGATGGCGTGGTGGCCAGCCAGTTCAATGAGATCATTCCTGGAATGGTGGCGTCGATCTCCACTTACTTCGCCAGCGGCCAAACGGGACCACTCCCGGTGATCAGCCTAGGCGGCAGCAACTCGGGCAACATGCGGCCTCCTGCTACACGGGCTCAAGACACGCCTATATTGGTGACTCCACCCGCCGGCGCCAATGAAAGTGCTAGGGAGGATTCGCAGGCCATGGGGGCAGCCAGCAGCCCCTCGGTCACTTGCATGCCCTGCCCCGGTCACTCAACACTCTCACTGTAATTAATTGAGTCTCTACGCAAGTTAATTACTTCATCGCCACCCCTCTTCTGACCTACACATGCATGTTTATTCACAAGATCAAAGTGTTCCTTGCACCATGCTCATGTATGTGGACAACAAGGTCAAGGATGTTGGGAGGGGACGCATCATGAACCCAACACACCGGACGTTCCACTGCAAGCGTATGGACGATAGCGTGCACCGGGTTGAGGTGGATCGGTCATTCCCGGGATGCACACACTTGGTTCCTCCTCATCAACCCCTGGGTGCTGAAGACGATCTGAAGGTCGGGCAACTGAAGAATCATGTCCTTCTATGGCCGAAAGCCCTACTTCGGCTGAGGACCGCCGAAGAAATGGTCACTCCAACATCTATGCCTGCGGCGGCAAGCCAAGAAAGGGTCACTCCAGCGTCTGTGCATGTGGCGACAAGCCAAGAAAGGGCCACTCCAACGCATGTGACTGCGGCGGCAAGCCAAAGGGTCACTACTCCACCTGCCGATGATCCTCCCGAGCCCGAGACACATGAGCATGACAAAGCGGTGGACATCGATAAGGCTCCCATCAATTCATTCATCACTGATTTGGAGGCTCCCATCGATGTTGTTCCTTTCGAGGCACCCACCCGTGATACCATGACGAAGAAGAAGCTCTTCTCTTCTCCAGAAAAGTCCAAATAGGAAGACTCTACCGCCTTCACCGCTCCGTCGCATGCTAAGGTTACCCCGAGGAAACTCCGTGATACGGCCATGGAGGTGATAAGACAAACCGGCACCCCTCCATGCCATTAGAAGGGTAGGAAGCGGAAGCCAAAGCATGGGAAAGATACTGCAGCAAACAAGAAAGTGGTTCTCGACAAGCTGCCAGCCAAGTGGAGGACGATGCATTATCTTGGTGAACTGATCATGCCGGACCACATTGTCAAGACGCTATCGCCAGACCTTAGTAGCCTGCATGAGACTGTTAGGTATCTAGAGAATCAGCTGCTCAAAGATAAAAATCCCTCCTACCCGCTCTTCACGGTAATGGTGTCCACTAACTGTGGCTTCGCCAATCCTCGGGCGAGTTGTTCTTCATCACGTATGAAGACATCTTCTAGCTCTTCCACATGTTATGGCTTGATTGAAACGTGGTCCGCCTGGTATCGCTAAAAATGGCACACGATATCATCATGGAGAAGACCCCGCACCTCGCTATCATGGACCCCTTCTACATGACCATAGGCACCGTTGACAAGGAACAAGCATTTGTCGTGAAGTATATCACAGATTTTTTGGTGGATAATAAGGACAAGTCTTGCTTTCTCCTTCCATACTTTCCCGAGGAAGTAGTCGGTCGCTAAACTTCCCGCTATTACATTCTTTCATGAATTCCCTTAATAGCCAAGGATGATGGTTTATTCCAACTATTTTTTGCAGAGAGAATGGGTGCGTCCTCATCTCCTTTCAATCGTATTATTCCCATGTCATCTATCTCGACTCTAGGAGAGATGTGCAAAAAGACTACACCCATGTCAAGTGTACTCTTGATAAAGCCTTCAACGGTTTCAGAGACGCGGTTGGCCCACTCAAGTATGAGAAAAGATCCAAAGGAATCTATGTGAACTCCCACGTAACAAATTTCCACTGCCTAAGGAAATCATCGACTAACAATGGGATGGAGCCCTGGTTCGCCATCCTACATATGAGGGAGTACGCAAAGGATGAGGAAAAACTCTTGAGGCCATCCGGTCTCGAGAAAAGGGGCAGAGACATTACGAAACGACCGATGCAAACATCAGAGCCGAGTTTCATGCCATCCAGCGGGAGATTGGCACGATACTCAAGAGGGATGTCTTGACTAGAGGTGCCACATTCAACTATAGCGGTATCCCGCTGACTAATGCAGAGATCGAGGACCGCTTAGCTACGGTCGCCGATGGGAGGACATTCACCATGCTAGGTGGCAGCCATCCCTTCCCGCCGAAACCGAAGAAAACCTTATCGAGTCACAAACTTGTCTCCTGCAAATGTTAGTCATAGAATTAAGATTAGTTTATTTTATGCTTTTATTTTTTGCATCCTATCTTTCCATGCAAATGTTAGTCATACAATTACTTAGCTATATTCGATGCTTTTTATTTTTTGCATACCTATATGTTATATCTCTATTATGAATATGTGCTAACAACACTAACATTTCTTTCTTGTGTGTGTGCGCACAAATGTCGTGATATGTCGTGTACGAGGGAATGGTTCCTGGAGTCTACGACGACTAGGAGGATTATAAGAGGCAGGTCCACTGTTTCTGCGGGAATAGTTACAAGGGCTATGCCACTTTGGAGGAGGCGGAAAGTCGCTACGCGAGGTTTCTAGCGTGGCGGATGACAGAGATGTGGAGAAGCCGGTTGACCTACTTCATTGTAATGATGCTCGCAACTACCGTCGCCTCTCTAGTCTATTTGCTAGTTGGAGTCCACTAGGTATCTATTGTGTGAACTGTTTGAATGTGTGAACTATTTGAATGTTTCATGCAACTCTGGAGACTTGTAATATTATGCTATATGGTCACTTTCTACACTTGTGTAAACTGTTTGAATTTATTGATGCATGGTTTGAACATTTGTGTATTCCCTGTATCTGTTGTGTGTATTCTATCATTATCATGTGTATTCTGTCAATATTATAGTGTATTATGTGTATTTCGATCTTCTTTTTTACTCCTGGTAATATTACCCCTGGCAAAATCATGGTGCTATCCTTGGCGAATTAGCATTCGCATGTGCTATGTTGTACTATCACCGGCAAAAGAGGGTTACCGCTAGTGGTACTAAACTACCACCAACGAATTGTGAAAGCTCCGGCGATGAGGACTTACCCCTGGCGTGTATAGATGCTCGCTGGCGGTAGAGGCATATTGCCACCGGCGAATTATGAAGGCGTCGGCGATACGGACTTACCGCCGGCGAGGTGGTGGCCGGAGAGCACCAACACGCTAGCGATGACCCTTTTGTGTTCGCCGGCGGTAGGGTTTTCTCTACTAGTGCAAGTCAGACTAATGAGGCATGAGTACATGGACGAGTTTACTTCTGCCAATAACATGGAAGAAAACTCTTGCTTGGAGACTCACTTGGACATCATGGAAGAGATACATGAACGCCTTGCGGATTCCATGGGCAACTGAGTGACTGGCGACTTTGCGATAAATGGGGTATTGCACTCGCTTCCTCCTAGTTACAAGGATGTCATCACTAACTATATAATGAACGGAATAACGTATACCTTTCATAATTTCGTGGGTTAGCTCAGGACCACCAAGGACGATCCCATTGCAGGGGATATTGTCAACGGAGAATATATATTTGATATACAAGTTATAAATATTTCTATGAAACACTTATGCAGTTTACTGAGTATTTGATGCTTACTCTCCTTTATGAAAACAGGTCCGTCTGCATGAGAGTTGATGGATGGGACGAGGTGCTGATGGCGTGATGACGGCAATGGTTGATGGCCGGCGACACTCCTTCCCTCGATGTTTATTGTTTGGATTAGATGATTTGAATAAAAGCTTTGTAATCAAGTGTGTGAACCTTATTTGTGAGTCTTGCTTATTGCAAGACGGTTATTCATATTAATGAGATACAAATCAGTTGTTCTTTTTCTATGAATGATTCATTCTATGTAACATTATGATTATAAGAAAAGTATTATGTTCTTCATCCGCATAATAGTACTTTAAGCATTTATAAAACATCTGGAAATTGCCAAAAGATATTCAAAATTTATAATGACATCATTTTGAATGACACTATGGTTTAAGTCATATTTGTTGTTTCATTCTGATGAAACAAGAAGTCCAGTGGATACTTGATCTCATCACTAAAACTCCACGTTCTGGTAAAACAAATTGTGGATTAAATTGTTGAATGTCATGCATGATGACTATAAATTCAACATCAGGTGGTATCATTATTTGGCAAGCTTAATTGTGGACTTAAGTGAATATATTTATTTTCTTAATGAAAAAAAAGTCTGAACTATTTGAATTCTTCAAAAACCCTTCAGAATAAAGGTGGATATTAAAATTAACAGGAACATCAAAGTTCCTACGATTTGATCATAGTGACTTCAAGTTAATAATTTTTGCATAAGGACTTGTGAAAACTTTTTTGCAAGTTATGATGATTATACAATTCAAATCGTGTTGATAAGTCTAAACATCATAGTCATAGTGTATGGGATACATATGGTCTGAAAATGATATTCTACTTAGTTAATGTTAGAAATTAGAGTTATAAATTGAATTAGTAAACACCCATTAAGGTATAAGGAACATCTAAAGATTCGTAGAAATAACACCATATGATATGTGGCATGTTCGAGTTTCTAGAGATTTCGATAATTCGAGAGCGTGATGAATAAGTAAGTCTTTGTAAGGTATTCTTAGGAAACTATTAATACAAATTCCAACTAAAACCAAATAAGGCAAAACTCGTATTATCTAGCATGGTACTTCATTGAGAAAATGTTTTCTTATGGAAGATGTGTAACACCCCAGTTTTAGTTAATCTTATATTAGGGTTTGTTTGTGCATCATGAGAATCATCTTGTAAAATGCTTGCAAAAAAGAATTAATGAAACCATAAACCCTAATTACCCTCTCTCTTGAAATCAATTCAAAAGGTTTTGAATTTTGAAAACTATCAAAATTATTGTAGCTTAAATTGAATAAAAGGGCCCCTCAATATTTTAAATATTTTCAAACCCTCTGGTATTTTTGAAATATATAAAATAGAAAAGGATTTGGAAATACCAAGAGAAAAGGATTTCAAAAAAAGGAAAAGGTTTTTCTAAAAAAACAATCCAGAGCAAAGCCCAGGCCAGCCCAGCTTCCTCTTCCCTCTACCTGCTGGCCAGCGTGCAAGTCAGTAGCCTTCCTCGCAAGCTTTGTCGCGGTCCAAGCCAGCCCACCCGTGGCCCAATACCAGTTCGCCCCGTTTATTTCCCATTGCCTTCCTCCCCGACAGAAAAGCAGCTCGTTGTCGACACTGTCGGCGTGCATCAAGATACGCGCCGCCGCCCCCGGTCGCCTATAAAGTCCTCCGCCGCCACAGGATGAACCCTAGCCACCATTTCTCCCCTCTCATCCTCTGTGCTTGCCATGGCCAAACCCTAGATCCGCCAGGTGTTCCTCTGCACGCCGTCTTCGGCCTCCCCTTGACCAGTTGTGGGTACCGTCATTACCCCCTTCCTCTCCTGATACGTCGAAAATGTATCTATAATTTTTGATGTCCCATGCTTGTTTAGTATCTACTTTGATTTGCTTTGTCCACACTTTGAGGTGTTTTTATATGTTTTCTAGTACTAACCTATTAACAAGTCGCCACAATGCAAGTTGCCTGTTTTCTTCTGTTTTTGGTTCTAGAAAAGCTAGTAAGGAAATATTCTTGGAATTGGACTATGGTTCCATGCCGGAGGGGAGATCATCCCGGAGGCCTTCTCTCCGGTATGATGCGTGAGTAGTTCCACCTTGGACTATGGGTCCATGTAGTAGCTAGATGGTTGTATCTCCTCCTTTGTGCTTCCATGTCTAGATCTTGTGAGCTCCGTTCATGATCAAGATCTCATCTATTTGTAATCATGCATGTTGTGTCTGTGAGGATCCGATGGATATTGATATTACTATGGCAGATTGATTAATGGTTTTATTTTATTGATTCTATCATCTTTGTGTTGTTTGTGATCTTGCATGCTCTCCGTTGTTAGTAGCTATCTTGTCCAAGTAGTTTCTAGTGACTCCAAGAGCGAGCATTTATGCTTGATAGTGGGTTCATGCCTCTATTTAATCTAAGGGAAGTGACATAAATCTCTAAGGTTGTAGATGTGTTGTTACTACTAGGGAGAAAACAACGGTCTCTTGTTCCTGGAACAAGTGGATTGTTTACCTTACACACTTTGCTTAAAGTAGTTGTCTATTGCTTGCAACTTAATACTGGAGGGGGTTCGGATGATAACCCAAAGGTGGACTTCTGGTCATAGATGCAGTTGGATGGAGGTCTATGTATCTTGTTGTATTGCCCAATCGGATCTCATAGAATCTTGATGTCCACTATTGCATTGTTATGCCTTGCTCAGTCCTGTCAATTGCCCTGCTGTAATTTGTTTACCTAGAATGTCGTGTTTGTTTATCTAAGGAGAAGACCTCTAGTGAACTATGGACCCCGGTCCAATCTTTACCATTGATACATCTTACACTTTTACTATTTACTTTCTGCAAACCACCATCATCTTCCACACCATACAATTAATCATTTGTTAAAGCAACCGGTGAGATTGACAACCTCACTGTTCGTTGGGGCAAAGTCTTGAGTTTGTGTTGTGTAGGTTTCCAAGTTGCTTGCAACACCTTTGAGACATTTCCTTCCTCCTACTGGTTCGATAACCTCGGTTTCTTACTGAGGGAAGACTTGATGCTGAGCTGCACCACACCTTGATCTTGGGGTTACCCAATGAAGCGCTCCCACGTTGATAAAGCGCCAACAAGTTTTCTGGCGCTGTTGCCGGGGAGGCTAAGGATGTCTTCACAAGGGGAGTCCTCCTCGACCTTTCTCTTTACTTTGTTTTTGCTTTTCTTAGTTTCTTTTGCTTGGTTTTGTTTCCCTCTTTTTATCAAAAACTCAAAAAAATAGTTTAGTTTGTTTTGCTTTCTCCTATCAAAAACACAAAATAATTAGTCCCTGCTCTAGTTGTTGTTGTTGTTGGCTTGCTCCACTTTTGCCATAATGAAGTCTGCTGAGAACACGAAGTTGTGTGACTTCACTAGCACAAACAAGAATGATTTCCTAAGCACTCCTATTGCTCCACCTGCTCCTGATGCTACCATTCATGAAATTAAGCCTGCTTTGTTGAATCTTGTGATGAGAGAGAAATTTTCTGGTGCTAGTTCTGATGATGCTGCTGCCCATCTCAACAACTTTGTTGAACTTTATGAGATGCAGAAGTATAAGGATGTAGATAGAGATATTATTAAGCTCAAGCTGTTTCCTTTCTCCTTGGGAGGAAAAGCTAAAGAATGGTTGCTATCCTTGCCTAGAAATAGTATTGATTCTTGGATTAAGTGCAAAGATGCCTTTATTGGAAAGTACTACCCTCCTACTAAGATTATATCTATGAGAAGTGATATTATGAAATTTAAACAACTTGATAGTGAATATGTTGCTCGGGCTTGGGAAAGAATGAAATATTTGGTTAAGAATTGTCCCACTCATGGACTTACTGCTTGGATGATTATCCAGACTTTTTATGCAGGTTTGAACTTCTCTTCAAGAAACCTGTTGGATTCAGCTGCTGGAGGTACCTTTATGACCATCACCTTTGGTGCTGCAACAAAACTCCTTGATAATATGACAGTTAATTATTCTGAATGGAACACTGAGAGACCTCCACATGGTAAGAAGGTAAATTCTGTTGAAGAAACCTCCTCTTTGATTGATAAGATAGATGTTATTATGGCTAAGCTTGTTAATGGGAAAGCTCCTTTAGATCCAAATAATGTTCCCTTAGCCACTTTGGTTGCTTAAGAAGAGCAAGTTGATGTGAACTTCATTAGAAACAATAATTTCAACAACAATGCCTATAGGAATAATTTTGGTAGTAACAACAATTATAGGCCTTATCCTCCAAATAATGGCAATACCTATGGAAACTCCTACAACAATGCTAGAAGTTCCCCTCTGAACTTGAAGTCATGCTCAGAGACTTTAATAGTAAACAAACCACTTTCAACAAGACTGTGGAGGAAAAGCTTTTGAATGTAGAGAAAAATATTTCCTCTTTGTCTGAAGCACAGTCCTCTTTGATTAATAAAATGGCCGCTAAACCTGAAACCATGGAAAGTACCTTTGCTGCTACTCATGCCATACAAGTTACTATTGATGAAAATTTTAGACTGTTAGACCAACTTCATGCTAAGTGGTAAAGGGAAGCTAAAATTGCTAGAAACAATAGTGTGTGCACCATCACCACCAATATGGATGTCACTAAACCACAAGAAGTCCCTATTCCTCCTCCAACAATGCCTAAGGTTAATGAGTCTACTACCAGTGATGCTAAGTTTGATTTTGATCTTGATGGTTGCAATATTTCTGAAGTGATTATGTTCCGGCAAAAGCTTACTAGAAGTCCTGATGCTAGTGATATGCACGTTGCTTTCACCAAACACATTACAGATGCTCTTGTTAAAATTAAGGAAGAGAAGTTAAAACACAAATCTTCTATTCCTAGGAAATTAGAAGATAGTTGGGAACCCATTATTAATATGCAGGTGAATGACTTTGATCTCAAAGCTTCATGTGACCTTAGTTCTGGTATCTCTATTATGCCTAGGAAGATATATGAAATGCTTGATTTGCCAACTTTGGAAGATTGTTATTTGGATGTCCCACTTAATGATAATGCTAAGAAGAAACTCATGGGGAGTGTTAATGATGTTCTCATTATGGTTAACAATGCTTATGTCCCTGTTGATTTCTATGTTTTGGATGTTGAATACAATGCTTCTTATCATATTACTTTGGGAAGACCTTTTCTTAGAACTGTTGGTGCCATCATTGATATAAAAGAAGGCACCATTAAATATCAATTTCCATTCAAGAAAGGTATTGAACACTTACCTATGAGGATAGAGAAGTTGCTTTTTGCTCCTCTTTTGAAAGCAAGGTTTGATGTTAATGCTTCTTCATTTGAAAATACTTAATTTCTTGCTTCTTGTGCCTAACTTAAAGGCGTTAAAGAAAAGTACTTGTTGGGATATAACCTAAGAGTTTTATTGAATCTTGGAAGTTATTACTTCAGTAATGACCTCTCCTTATCCTTTTTGTTTGATTTTTGTGCCAAAAATGACCTCTAAAGAGAGGGAAGTAAGATTTGGGGAAGTTGCTGTCTCGAAACAGATTTCTGTCCTCCACCAAAAAAATTCGTGAGGAGTCTATATAACTCGGATTGAGCTCAAACTTTACGAATAAATCCCCCAGTATGTTAGCTAACTTTCGTTAGTTCAACACTTTCTGATTTGAGCAACAAAAGGTCTTCGAAAAAATCAGTTTCTACCTGCTGGTCTGTTTTGATAGATTTCTGCCATTATTTGCATTTGCTTCTTATTTATTCCTTTTTGGTAAATTGAGATTTTTAAAGGAGTTGCTACAGTAGCTTGTGTTTTTAGCGAAAAAAATTTCTGTTCTAAAGCTAAATCCAAGGGTCTGTTATCTTTTGAATACACTAATGTTGCTAATGAAGATTGTGTGAAGTTTTGTATGAAGGAAAATTTTCAGGTGTAGAGAGAGAATGATGTAATGAGATGAAGAATGGACAAAATCTCAAGCTTGGAGATTCCACCCCGGTGTCACCCCAAGAAATATCCAAGAGGTACAAGCGTCAAAGCTTGGGGATGCCCAAGACATCCCCTTCTTCATCAATAAAAAGCTCAGGTCTTTCTAGATACTTTGTTTTTATTGTTTCATGCATTGTTGTGTTGGTCTTGGAGCATCTTAGTTTTCGTTTGCTTTGATTAGTTTGTTTTGTTTGCTTGAATAAAGTAGTTTGGACCCTCGTTCTCTCTGTGTTGTTTCAAATAAGTTGATTGGTGTTGGAAAGGAGTAGAAAGTTCTTGCTTGAATAGTGCAAGAGGAGCTTGCTTTGACTGTGACTTAAACTTTAGCATGTCATGCTAAGTATTGTTTTGACCTTATGCTTGGTGATTATTGCTGTAGCATGCCTTTTTTCAAACAATTGGGATTGCCTAGTGTGCCTTGAAATAAGCATGCCTTGTTTTAGCATGCAAAAGCATAGTATTGTTGTATTCTCCTTTGGTGCTTTGTTTGGGTTGACTTGGCACATGCTCACACCATGTTATGACTATGAACAGGTCACCATAGCCTCTATGATCATTTATTCCTTGACTTGTAGTACCACTTTATGGTTTGATTAGTAATGTTTTGTCGCTCTGCATGATTATGGCCATTATTTCTCTCTTAGTTGGTCGCTCCCAGTCTTTTGCTAGCCTCCACTTGTATGAGTAAGCTATACTCATACTTACAACTCCCAAGAAACCAATTTATTCCAAAGTATCCACTATAAATTCCTATGCATGGTGTGTTACACCATTCCAATTATATTCTTGTTTTCATCTATCTTCCAATTAAAAAGTATTTTGTTATGTGAAAACTCAGTGATTAAATCTCTCACAAACTTGATGGCACACTTTATTTTTCTTACCCCTAATAAACTTGAACCATTGTGTCATCTATGTTGTATATGCTTACACTTATACGTTGGAATTAGCAGAACCGTGTTGTCACGGGGAACGCTTTCAACATTGCACTTGTACTTTGTACACAGTTGATATCATGCTCTTTTGTCTATGGATGTCGCCGATGTGAAATAAAAGGGGAGCTTGTAACTCCATGGAGTTATGTATGTGTCTTAGAGAAACGCCTGGGACACTAGCCTAAGTCATGCCTAATCATGGTGGAAACTTGCAGCATCACCATAATGAGCAATATGTGAAGCATCCTCAATAAAAACATATGCAAATAGCAAATAAAAAGATCCCTGAGATGCTCATTGTCTGCTTGCCTTGTCATTTTGGTTATGGGATAGCTCCTGTACCATGTGCAAGGGATACCCCATTGGCAGTTCATTATGATACACATGTAGTTACTATGACAAGAACTTAGAGGTGACTAAAGTTGAGTAGCATGAGGAGCGGCCATCATATTCAAGGGACATGAGATTGTCAACTTATACTTTGCCAAGCATATACTCCATAGTTTGTTCACTTTAACCTTAATCACTTCAAGATGCTTATTATAGGGGAAATGAGGGCCTTTCATGTTACATGCATAGTTACTTAGTCTTACTGTTAGAACTCCATATTTCATGCTCATGTTTAGAGTTCTTTGATCCCAGCTTTCATTGCTTACAAATGGTTCGATCTTGGATTTGATGGTGGATGTCACCTCAAAAATTATTATTTTTATCACTTACCTACTCGAGGACAAGCAGGAGTTAAGCTTGGGGATGCTTGATACGTCGGAAACGTATCTATAATTTTTGATGTTCCATGCTTGTTTAGTATCTACTTTGCTTTGCTTTTTCCACACTTTGACGTGTTTTTATATGTTTTCTGGTACTAACCTATTAACTAGTTGCCATAGTGCCAGTTGCTTGTTTTCTATTGTTTTTGGTTCCAGAAAATCTAGTAAGGAAATATTCTCGAAATTGTACGGGACAAAAGACAAAGTCAATATTTCATCGAGGAGAACACGGATTCCAAAGGAGAGACGGAGGGGATACACAGGAGGCCCACACCCCCCAGGCGCGGGCCCACCCTAGGCCATGCCTAGGCAGGGTGTAGGCCCCCTGGTCGCCTCCCAGCCTCGCCTCTTCACCTATAATAAGCCCCCGATGCCTAAACCCTAAGTACCCGATCAATATTCCACAAAACCGTCTATAGCCGCCGCCACCATCGTCCCTAGATCGGGGGGATCTAAAGCTCTTCCCGGCACCCTGTCGATGGGGAGATCATCCCGGAGGCCTTCTTCTTCATCATGCCAGCCTCTGGTATGAAGCGTGAGTAGTTCCACCTTGGACTACAGGGTCCATGTAGTAGCTAGATGGTTGTATCTCCTCCTTTGTGCTTTCATGTCTAGATCTTGTGAGCTCCGTTCATGATCAAGATCTCATCTATTTGTAATCATGCATGTTGTGTTTGTGGGGATCTGGTGGATATTGAGATTACTATGGCAGATTGATTAATGGTTTTGTCTTATTGATTCTATCATGTCTGTGTTGTTTGTGATCTTGCATGCTCTACGTTGTTACTAGATATCTTGGCCAAGTAGTTGCTAGTGACTCCAAGAGGGGGTATTTATGCTCGATAGTTGGTTCATGCCTCTATTTAATCTAAGGGAAGAAGTGACAGAAATCTATAAGGTTGTAGATGTGTTGCTGCTACTAGGGACAAAACAACGGCCTCTTGTTCATGAAACAAGTGGATTGTTTACCTTACACACTTTTCTTAAAGCAGTTGTATGTTGCTTGCAACTTAATACTGGAAGGGGTTCAGATGATAACCCAAAGGTGGAATTCTAGTCATAGATGCAGTTGGATGGCAGTCTATGTATCTTGTTGTATTGCCCAATCGAATCTCATAGGATCATGATGTCTAGTATTGCATTGTTATGCTTTGCTCAGTCCTGTCAATTGTCCTGCTGTAATTTGTTTACCCAGCATGCCATGTTTGTTTATCTAGGGAGAACACCTCTAATTTACTATGGACCCCGGTCCAATCTTTACCATTGATACATCTTCCATTGATATTCTTTACTTTATACAAACCACCATCACCTTCCACACCATACAATTAATCCTTTGTTACAACAACAACCGGTTAGATTGACAACCTCACTGTTGGGGCAAAGTCTTGAGTTTGTGTTGTGCAGGTTTCCAAGTTGCTTGCAACACCTTTGAGACGTTTCCTTTCTTCTGTTGGTTCGATAACCTCGGTTTCTTACTGAGGGAAGACTTGTTGTTGTGATGCATCACACCTTGCTCTTGGGGTTTCCCAACGAAGCGCTCCCACGTTGACAAAGCGCCAACATCTCCTCGTTCATCCCAACCAAGCAGCAGAGCCGAAGGAGCCCCATATCCAGAGAATCGTGTCGCCATGTCCGACGCCGACCACCACCTCCACCATCGATTCCGGCCACAACTGACCTCACCCTGCCTCGACGACCTTCCCACGAGCTTCCTGGTGAGCTGGAGGTTCTCTGGAGCCTCTCCACCCTCTCCCTCCCTCTCTAGTTCGTGCTTGCGATAATCACAATTGTTCGCTGCCGCAGAGCCTCGTCGTTTTCACTGTTCCAACGACCCTTTTTGAGAGGCGCCGACACCAATAGGAAGCTCGCGTCACACTGCACCTAACGCCAGCACCCTCGCTCGCCTGTGCATGACCAAACACCGTCCCCATCGCTTATCTGAGAGCAAGCATGGCGATGACGTCACGCCTGCGCGTGGGGTCAAAGTAGTCAAACCTCGGGTGGGTCCCACTTTGCCCGCGTGGCTACTGATGTGGCACCAGGGCCCTCTTCCAGTCTCACTGGTTAGGGGTGCCTTCGGTACAAAAATTAGTTTCCTATTTTCTTTAAATCTAGAAATGGTTTAATAATTTCAGAAAAAAGGATAAATCTTATAAAACCAAAACTAATTATTTATAAGTTAGAAAAATATGAATAATATATCAAAATATTCAGAAAAATGAGATCTATCTCATAGCATCAACATCATGCATTGTTCAACAACTTCAACTAAAAAGTGTACTAGAAGAACATAATAACCCCTCATAGGTGTTTCTGGAGTTTCCTCGAAATTAGGGTTTACACCCCTTGTAACCCCAATTAAATTGTCGAGCATGTCTTAGGGTTACATTTTAGTACAATTAAACTTGTCATATCATCATCCTTGCTTAAGCACTGCATAAATGCCATGTGTTGATTGTTTCCCCTTTCTTTCCGGTGTTTGGTTCTTCCCGGTAGAATACGAGATCGAGTCCAAGATCGAAGCCAGAGATCAACACCGTTGAAGCTCGAGAACCAATACTTGACCAACTCTAATCAATTCAAGTACCAGATGTCCGCAGCCCTGCTTTCTGGTTATCAATAGGAAAAGGCAAGCATAGCCCCACCATGATACAATCCTATGTTTTTGAAAGCATTTCAATTCCTGCCATGATGCATACGATTCTACTATGGTATTTTATCAATAGATAGAGTATCCTATCTGTTGCATTACTCTCGTTGATCTTATATTACCTGATCCACTACTCCTAGCATAACTAGGTTTGGCTTGTGTGCACTGCTAGGTCTTATATTTATGTCCTACTTAGCCATGCATAGCTTCCAGTGCTAGTTCATCCAGATGATGTATCAAATGCAGATAATCTAGTATGCTAGGAGAACGTGATGAGATGAGATCATAGATGATATGAGATTAAACATGCTATGGCTTGTATGGGAGGCCACGGTGGGATGTGGTTTTTCTAGTCCCATGCTCGCCACCACTAGGAACCGAGTTCTTGCCTTTGGAACTGAGACGAGCGTACAAACACACAGGGCCTGGAAATCCTCACGAGCAACTAACTTGCCTAGTAGATTCCATGAGTCACATAGTTCGGGAGTTCCATTCGACGTGCATTATGGATCTTCTCGAAGGAGGTGAAGGAGGTGCATTCATAACAGGTAGGTAAGCATGGCCGGGGTTGTGTAGAGGTCCCAACCTTTATAAGGTAGAGATCCCTATGTTTACAATGCTAGTCCCTGGATCAATAGCTAGAATACACAGTTTAAGATGTAATATCAAGAAACAAAGGTCATAATACAACTTTATAACCAGGAATAAAATAATACATTACATCTTACATAGCTCATATGGATATCTCATTACAATGCAGCAGAAAAATCTATATAGCATGGAGTCCTTTATCTTCAAAGTGCCACAAGCAATCATGTTGGTTGTAGACTTGTAATCCTATTCCTCACACTTCACTAACATAAAACAAACCTGCAACATAATAAGTTACAGCCACAAGGGTCAATACATTTTAATTGTATTGACAAGTGATACTATGGTAGAATAATGGTATCTATCATCTATATGCATTTGGCTAAGTGTAGCTGAGGCTTGCTTTGCTCAAAATAAGTTTTCATTATTATTTAAAAACACTAAGTTTTTGTTTGTCAAATCACCCAAGGAACAACCAATAGAATTGGTTAACCTTAACCCTTGTTCAACCACAAGTTTTTAACTTAGAAATTGGGATGAGGAGATCCTTGATAGCTTCCATGTCTTGATTCTCAAATTGTCCATTGTCGGGGACACGGCAAAGTACTTAGATTTTACTCTCTCGAGAGGTGATGCACTTTCCCCACAAGACTCGACATGCATCGAGACAAGATCTTTCAGAAGCTTTCCCTTAGACCAAATGGACGCGTTCCATCCTATCACCCCTACCACCTTTTGTCCATCTAGCTATGTTATTGCAACCTATATGATCCAGGCAGAGCCCATATTGCCATGTGGCTGCACTAGAAGCTTCTCAACACTTTAACATCTCAAATCTATTTGCTCCTGGGTGGCTTTCCACAAGTGTCATACACAAGTTTTCACCAGTCCCTGGCCTTGTGTAACCACTCAACATATCCCATTCACACCATTCCACCCAGGTGATTCATTCACTTAGTAGTTTTATTAAGCAAAAACATAAGTCAAAAGACTTAGAAATATTTCATAGCATGAATAATCCACCCTTGTTTTCTACTAGATAGGTTAAGCATACTAGTAGCAAGAATCTTAAATTAGGGAAAATTCTACTAAGGAATCATCTACTAGGATTTCCCAAGGCATAGTTAACATATAGAAAATTCCATGCAAGTCCTACTTAAAATATCACTAATGCATAGTTAAAATAATAGGACAAAATGTATGAAGCACCACTTTCCTTTTTAGTAGAGAATACATATTTACTCCTTGATCTTGCAATTGTCACACTCTTCAAAGTTCACAACAATTCAATCAAGGCACAAATTAAAAACTAGCATTCAAACAATTCATCACATAAAATAATAAAAACAAAGCAATGCATGCAAGCATGCAAAAGGTTGTTTTATTGGAAAAGTGTTTTCTAATAAGCTATAAACATTTTAAAACACATATTGGTCATTTATAAAAGTGGCAAAACCATTTAAAATGAAGTTAGTGAAAATGGCCATTTTAAATCATTTTTGTTTTGCTAGAAATGATTTTAATCAAAGGAATAATTTCTATTGTTTGAAAAATATATTTTTAAACACAAATGTTAGTGTTTATGGTCAAAGTGTTTTAAACTGATCCATTTGCAAAAGGTTTCACTCAAAATTCATTTTTAAATCATAGCAAAAAAATTCACTAAAAATGTTTTTAATCAAAGTAATAATTTTCTAGGGTTAATAAACTATATTTTTAAATCCAAAAGTTAGTGTTTAGGTCAGAGAGTTCAAATCAAACCATTTGCAAAAGATTTTACTCAAAAATCATTTTTAGAATAATTTATATATCCAAAATATCCCTACAAATGTTTCTTCAGAAACACCTAATTTTCCATAACCAAAATACTAAACTAAGGGCACTGTTACAAATTTAACATTTTTCTGAATCCAGTGATATAAAATTTGCAAATTTTGGACGTGTAGAAAAAAAGTTATGAATTTTACAAAATCCAATCACTAATATATCTAATTTTTGTTTTAAATCCAGAGCCTGGCTACGTGTCACAATTTCATTGGACGATACCGCTTCGTCAGGATTGAGCGACGTGGGGCGTTGGATTAAGTTACATCGCACGGCTCTGATCACGCGTACCGCTTCAGTTAAATGATTCTTTCATAGCCACGAGATCTAGATCTAACGGTCTAGAGCGACTCGACCATGAGGGCGGCGCTAGCTAGCGGTGAGCGGTGGCACGGATCTGTCAGCGGCGCTTCGGCTATTCTAGGAAGCGAGGGATAGGATGAGGTGGCTCACCAGGTTCGCGGCGACGTACGGATGCTCAACGTGGTCGTCGCAGGGCAGGGGCACAAGGGGTTAGCCTGGATCGCTCGCCGGAGATGCTACTGACGACGGTGTGCTCGGGGCGTCGTCATTGGCGAACCTACGGACCATGCTAAGGCACAGCAAAGAGTGCGTTAGACGCGCGCGAGAGAGGCGAGCAAGATCATGTCAACCAGAGAGGAGGGGGTGGTCAGGGATTACCGGGGAAGGTCGCCGGAGTTGACACAGATAGCGGTGGCGCTCGGGCAAGGTCGTTGCCGAGCCTCTAGGGCGCGCGCGGGCAAGCTAGGGTTACTGGCAGGTACCCATGATTCTGGCGAGCAGGCTCGAGTGATTCAGGAGGCTAGGGGTGTCGGAGTTGGATGGAATTTGAGTCAGAGTTTGTCGGGGCAGTGAGGTGCTGGCGAGAAATTGAGGCAGCCCGGTGGCGGAAAGTGAATGGCGAGTGAGGGGAAACAGAGAGGGAAGAGGGGCGCTTATGAGGGCATGATCACGGACGGAAATTACTCGGCCATTTACGTGAATTAACGACACAGAATCAATGTTAGAAACGTCGAGGGGAATGGGGGAGAACGGCTCTGGCAGGTGAGGGAGATGATGATAAGGCAGCCAACGTGGCGTGGGGTCATTCCGTCAGTGAGATGAGGGGGTAAGGGCCATGGTGAGAATTGTTTCTACGGGAAAGAGAGGTGCTGCCAGGTGCGCTGCTCTGGGCTTGCTGTTGGGCTGGGCTAGGGTAGGTTAGCTGGGCTGCTCTGTTTACATTTTTTTCCTTCTATTTTCTTTTTCTTTTTCCTTTTCTATTTTTTGTTTTGATTTTATTCAAATGATTGAAACAGTCATTTGTTTTCAAATCTTTCCCAAATTTCCAGTATGTTTTTATACTGTTTTACAATGTATTTTTAAAGTCCATTTTAAAATATTTTCTTATATTCTCTAATGGTTTATTATTTATTGAAATGAGGTTTGTGTCTTTATTCAAACCATTGATTCAAGCTTCAATTTGAATTCAAATTTTACCAAACCTTTTAGTAGGTTTTAAATCATTTAGGAGTTTATTAGTTGGCCCACTTTGGAAAATATTCAAATATTTTCTCATGATTTATTATTTATTTTAATTAGGCCTTTTGTCTTTATTTACATAATTTGAATATGGTTCCAAACCATATAATTCTATTTAATTAATCCTTTATTCTTTTTAAGTTAATTAGATAACTTTTTAATCCATTTTGGCAATTTCCATTATTTTCCCATGATTTAATTAATCATTTATATTAGGGATTTTGTCTTCTTTTAAATCAAATATGGTTCAAGTCCATATAAGTTTTTATTCAAATAATCTTTTTCCTTTATTTTATTTGGATTATCTTTATTCCATTTTCTTATGGATTTAATTCAAGATTTAAATTGCCTTCTAAATAATTTTCTTGTGATTTATTATTTATTTAGTTTAGACAATTTGTCTTTATTTAAATAAAGTTGAATATGGTTTAATCCATTGAATAATATTTTATTCCTTTTTATTATTCAATAAACTTCCATTTGTTTATGGATTTGGCCAAGATTTTATTTGACTTTTAAATATTCCTTATTTATTTCTTTCTTTCTTTGTCTTATAAAATCCATATCTTTTTATTTATAGATCCAAAATTGGTGATTCCAATTTGTATAATTTTATTTAATATTTGTTTATCTTTTTAAATCCCTTTAGGATTAATTTGCTCACAATTTGGTATGGATTTTAGCTAGGAGCTTTATTAGCTTTGAAAATTATTTTCCTTTTAACTTATAAGTTCTTATCCATGGCTCCAAATTAAATGAAACCAATTTTTATGGTTTTATAATATTTTTATTTATCATTTTTGATCATTTATAAATGTTTGTTGCTGCATTTTTATATGGATAAAATCCATAGTCTTAGAGAGATCTTGGAAATGATATATTCCATTAGGGTTTAGGGTTTTGGTTTAACTTTTCCAAGTGTTTAAATTTCAAGATACATTCATTGATGAATGCATTTCACTTGATTGAAATTTTGTTGGATGCCCTTTTATTCAAATTTGTTCAAGAAGGGTTTTGATGTTTCCATTTTGAAGCAAAAAGTTTCTTTTCACCCTAAATTTCAATAATTGTTCCTTTTTTTTATGTATTTTTCACATTTAAAAATTTGGAAAATTTTGGGATGTGACAGGTTTCTTGGGTCGATGGAGCCCCTGGTGAACCAACCTCGCCTCACATCTCTTGCGACCGGCTTTGGGATTTGAGCCGTTAGGACGAAACCATCCTGAGGGCGTGACTCATGGTCTCGGCGAAAGCAAGGTAAAGGTCGTGTCTAATCACCCTTTGTCGGCCTTCCAAGGAAGAGGGCTAATCATGTGGCATTAAGAGAAGGTTAGTACGTGTGGGTAAATTTGTACACTCCTATAGGGTTAAATATTTTCGAAAAGCCATGTTCACTGTTATGAACGCTTGGTGACCAAATTCTAAGATCATAGATAACTATAACCTAATCGTAAAACTTGGCAGTTCAACGTGTGCTTAAGGATGCTTCCTCATGGGTACGAGGGAGTGATCCAAGTAGAGATTCGATGATGACCATTTGGTGGATATAAAAGATGATGATCAATACTTTGGAGATGTCGCTCTCTTATCCTCTTTAAAAATATTCTGAATACACAAGTTTCTTCTCTCTCTTGTTTTATAAACAAAGATGGCTTTATGCAAAACAACTCCACCAGCCATAAGTCTTGCGGAGTACACCTTGTACTCACCCTTGCTTTGTTGATACTTTTGGCAGAGTAATTGTTCCCATGAATTCGAGCTTCGTACTACATCGACACCAACGAGTAGCTTGGGGTTCCTGGCCGGTAGCCTGGAATCTATGGGTTGGGATGTCATCATTATGCTTCAGGCCTCTTAGGCCATTTGTTAAGTTTGTTATACTTAATAGCATAATTTGCCTTCCGTCGTTTGATGTTTGTGGTCAGTGACCTCTGCTTGTAATAATTTGGTTCTTTGCTCAGTTATGAGCTTGCTGTAATAAATTTTGTGACGTAGGGTCACTACTGTGTCAGACGACCCTACGACCTTTGCTCTTACTCATCTGAGAGATTCCTTTCCATCATGATCTCTATGTCTTATGGTGCCTACAATATGATGTTACCATAGTGTTCTATTCTAGGCTTCAAGGATTCCTTTCGCCTTGTGTGCCTCCTTTTTTTCATTTGCTTGGGTACTTCAGAAGTTGTTTCTTCTCTTGGAAGCTACCTTGTGAATACTACTTTGTGGTGTACGTTGTGTCACTCAAGTAGTAATTACTCCTTTCTTCGGGTTTTAACCCTTGGACTTGAACCGAAGATCCCTGATTGTGATGGATTCTGATGTTGTGAATCTTGTACATGAAGCTGAACTTTAACCCAAGATCCAATACTTTGACCCCTGTTGCTAATATTCACACATTACCTCAGGATGGATGGTATTACAATTATAGCCTTTAAGCTTATGGTTCTTGTAGCGACTGAGTTGTGACAACTAAGGACTTCCCCTACCACTAGTTATGGCAGATGTTCTTTAATGGAACCAAATAGATCACGACAAGAGTTCTCCTCGAGAGTCTCGCATCGATACTCGTGACTCTGCCACACCTTACCTTTTCTATGCATTGGTTTTTGGGAAATTGATAATCTATGCATCCACATATCAGGATTCTATTCTGAGTATGTTCCTTTTCCCTTGTTGTTTTCTGACCTTTGTCTACCAGTTGGTATCCAAGTAGTAAATGTTCATCATTGTATTCCGATGCAAGATACTCTTGTGGTCCATCATGACAAACCATTTCAGGATGTCAGGAGAAACAAACTCCAGTACATCGTCATATCTAGGACCAGTTCAAAGTGTTGTAGTCCGCAAATCAAGAGGCATTGATTAGCTTCTATCTCTTCCATCTTAAAGTGTCACACCCTTTTATACTAAGAGGGCGTGCTGAGTTTTATGACCCCTTAATGAAGTGATGCTCTTACACATATTTACCCAACCTTCCTCGAGCTTTCGTGCTCGTGAGTGATGCGCGTGCGTAATAATGTGGCTATGTGAGATTCTTAGCAACTGTTATTGTTTAGAACTCCAAGGAAATTTGTGTCATTTTTAGCGTGATTGGTTAACCCTATCACTAAGAAAAGTTTGACTGTGCTACCAAGTCCGCTATTCTAGTGCACTCTCTTCAGTCAAAGAGTTAGGCTTGTGCCAAAGCTCTAAGACTATGTCTTCTTTCCTTACCAAGCTAGTTTCCTCTCGAACTAAGTGACATATCGGTGGTTCGTGATATTCTGGATGTTTTCCTAGAGGTATCGTCATGTTGCCACATGACTGTGTTGTCAAGTTCTTGAGCAAGAAAGTTCTTTGAACTGCTCTTTTCTCCAAGGATTTCTATTGGATACCCTTGAACTAGTTGGTTGAGCTTAAACAAAAACTTGGAGAGTTGTAAGACAAATGTTCTATCCAACTTAGTTCCTTCTTAAAGGGATGTCTAGTTTGTTCGCGTTGAAGAAAGATAGTACCTCCTTTGTGGATATGTTATCTTCCCCCACCTTTGATTTGATTTGGGCTATCATCAAATTAAACTCAGTTCCAAGGACTATCTTGATGGTGTTTCTACTTGTGATGTTTCACTTGAGTACATCTTCATGTACTTTGGTCTGACCAGCATTTTTACCTTGCTCATGCAACATATGAGTCCATTATTTTGGAGTTCGATAAGTTTGTTATTGAGCCCATCGATGACATACTTATCTTCTCCATGATAGATTAGATTCATATGAAACAATTGGCAATAATGTTGGAAACTTTCAAGAACCCACTTCGGATCATCTCGAAGTATGTTTTCTGGATGTTAGAAGTAACCTTCTATGGTTCACGTGCAATTGTTGAAAGATGTCGCTGTGGATTTAAGAAGAGTTATATTTATTTCCTTAAGGATACATGTGTGTTTTATTGTTAGTAATTTATTTGTATGCAGTTTCTTTCGACAAGTTGCTAAATGCATGGGTCTAGCAATCTAGCTCATTCTTTGGAGCTAACCACTGTAGTCCCAATCTTGAGGATCTAGTAACTTTACCTTCACGGTAAATGTTGCAAACTTTCTATTCGGACATGTTGAGTCTGAAGTATCATTCACTTAACCAAAGTTGAATATCAAGCAGTGATGATGGTTGGTGTTCCTAAAGGTTTTGACATAAGTCTCTTTATAAATCTGGCAAGATTGATGTAATGGTCGACATACTTGGCTAGAAATACCCTTTGTCATATCATCTTCCATCAGCAATAACAACCACTCCTCATGAGGCTTCTTCTATGATTTACTATAAGAGTTGTACTCATGGTTTCCTTTGTCTCCGAAGTCTGATATTTACTTGATGTCTCGTGTCTCGAACATCAAGGAGAACATTTAAAGTAGTGATGATAATGTCTCTCGGTTGATACTCCAGACCCCTTTTATATTGGCAATCATTTTGTTATGCCAAGTAATAGAAGTCTGAGAATGAAGTTTCTTTTTCTCGTGTCATCAGGAATCTTCTTGCCTACTCATATATTGGTGTAAAGTGATATCATGATCTTTGGCAAATATTTAGATAAACCTGGATGAATAAAGAGTTTCCTTTGTTTTATCAAACATGTTTTGGGAGTGACTATGATTTTGGTAATCAATAGTTTCTCTTGATACATGTTCCTTGTGACTCTTAAGAGTCCTCTCTACAAAACAATCTTTCTATTCTAGCCTTCTATTGGATGAAAGAGTGACCCTTCTGTTTCAAAAGTATTTCAACAGCTTGGTTTTGATGATCCATATCTCTGAAACTAAAATCTCTACTTAAGTTGTTTAGTAGAGGTTCCAAACCAAAGTATGTGGTCATGTTCTTTCCATTGGAAGCTTTCCTCCTCAGAAGCTTCAAAACTCTTTTGAAGCTCCATGGTCTCATTCCTTATGAAGACCATCTATCTAAAAAATTGAAAACATTCTCCTTTTGTTTCATCTGTTACCTTGAAGTGTTTCATGTTTGTCATCTCAGAGTTGTTTATTGACATTCCATCCATGAGTTGATGATGAGATACTCGGTGTGTTATTAGGTGTGTTCCCTCTTATCCTTAGTACATCCATGTTTCTTTCTCTCTCTGTCTCTCTTCCTACCTTTGGAATCCCGGGTCGACATTCTCATAAGGGGGATAGAGCTTCAACACCCCAGATTTAGTTAATATTATATTAGGGTTTGTTTATGCATCATGAGCATCATCTTGTAAAATGCATGCAAAGAAAAATTAATGAAACCCTAAACCCTAATCACCCTCTCTCTTGAAATCAATTCAAAAGGTTTTGAATTTTGAAAACTACCAAAATTATTGGATATTAAATTGAATAAAAGGACCCCTCAATATTTTACATATTTGCAAACCCGCTGGTATTTTTGAAATATATAAAATAGAAAGGATTTGGAAATTCAAAGAGAAAGGGATTTCATAAAAAGGAAAATGTTCTGCTAAAAAAACAATACAGAGCATAGCGTAGGATGACCCAGCTTCCTCTTCCCTCTGCCTGTTGCCCAGCGCATAAGCCAGCAGCCTTCCTCGCAAGCTTTGTCGTGGCCCAATACCGGTTCACCCCGTATGTTTCTCGTCGCCTTCCTCCCTGACAAAGAAGCATCTCGTTGTCGAAACCGCCGGCGTGCATCAAGATACGCGCCGCCGCCCCGGTCGCCTATAAAGTCGCCTTCGCCGCCACAGGATTCCCTCTCCTCCTCTGTGCTTGCCACTGACAAACTCTAGATCCGCCAGGCGTTCCGCCGCCCGCCGTCTCAGGCCTGCCCTCGACTAGTTGTGGGTATCGTCATGACCCCCTTGCTCTCCTTGTTCATCCCAACCAAGCATCAGAGACGGAGAAGCCCCATATCGGGAGAATTGTACCGCCATGTTCGACGCCGACCACCGCCTCCGCCACCGATTCCGGCCACACCCGACCTTGCCCTGCCTCGACGACCTCCCCACGAGCATCCTAGTGAGCTGGCAGTTCTCTGGAGCCTCTCCACCCTCTCCCTCCCTCTCTGGTTCATGCTCACGATGATCACCACTGTGCGTTGCCGCATAGCCTCGTCATTTTCACTGTTCCGGTGACCCTTTTTGAGCGGCGCCGCCACCAATAGGAAGCTCGTGTCACGCTGCACCTAACGCCAGCACGCTCGCTCGCCCGTGCATGCCCAAACGCTGTCCCCATCGCCGATCTGAGAGCAACCATAGTGATGACGTCATGCCTGCATCACCAGGACGCCAGCGCGCGGGGTCAAAGCAGTCAAACCTCGGGCGGGTCCCACTTAGCCCGCATGGCTGCCGATGTGGCACCAGGGCCCTCTGTCAGTCTCACTGTCTAGGGGTGCCTTCTGCACAAAAATTAGTTTCCTATTTTCTTTAAATCTAGAATTGTTTAATAATTTCAGAAAAAGGATAAATCATATAAAATCAATAACTAATTATTTATAAGTCAGAAAATATGAATAATATATCAGAATGTTCAGAAAAATGAGATCTATCTCATAGCATCAACATCATGCATTGTTCAACAACTTCAACTAACAAGTGTACTAGAAGAACATAATAACCCCTCATAGGTGTTTCCGGAGTTTCCCCAAAACTAGGGTTTATACTCCTCGGAACCACGATTAAATTGGCAAGCATGTCTTAGGGTTACATTTCAGTACAATTCAACTTGTCATATCATCATCCTTTCTTGAGCACCGCATAAATGCCATGTGTTGATTGTTTCCCCTTTCTTTCCGGTGTTTGGTTCTTCCCGGTAGAATACGAGATCGAGTCTGAGATCGAAGCCAGAGATCAACACCGTTGAAGCTCGAATACCAATACTTGAACAACTCTAATCAAGTCAAGTACCAGATGTACGAAGCTCTGCTTTCTGGTTATCAACAGGAAAACGGATGCATAACGCCACCATGATATACAGTCCTATGTTTTTGAAAGCATTTCAATTCTTGCCATGATGCATACGATTCTACTATGGTATTTTAGCGATAGATAGAGTATCCTATCTATTGCATTACTCATGTTGAGTTTATATTACCTGATCCACTGCTCCTAGCATAACTAGGTTTGGCGTGTGTGCACTGCTAGGGCCTATATCTGTGTCCTGCTTAGCCATGCATAGCTGCCAGTGCTGGTTCATTGAGATGATGTATCAGATGCAGATAATCTTGTATGCCAGGAGAACATGATGAGATGAGATAAGAGGTGATATGAAATTAAACATGCTAAGGCTTGTATGGGAGGCCACGGTGGGATGTGGTTTTTCTAGTCGCATGCTCACCACCACTAGGAACCGAGTTCTTGCCTTTGGAACCGAGATGAGCGTACAACCACACAGGGCCTAGAAAACCTCACGAGCAACTAACTTTTCTAGTAGATTCCGTGGGTCACATAGTTCGGGCGTTCCATTCGACATCTGTTATGGATCTTCTCGAAAGCGGTGAAGGAGGTGCATTCATAATAGGTAGGTAAGCATGGCCGGGTTGCTTGGGGTCGATGGAGCCCCTGGTGAACCAACCTCGCCTCACATCTCTAGGGACTGGCTTTGGGATTTCTCCCGTTATGGCGGAACCATCCTTAGGGCATGACACATGGTCTCGGCGAACGCAAGGTAAAGGTCATGTCTAACCACCCTCTACCGGCCTTCCAAGGAATAGGGATAATCATGTGGCATTAAGATAAGGATAGTACGTGTAGGTAAAGTTGTACACCCCTGCAGGGTTAAATCTTTTCGAAAAGTCGTGTTCACGGTTATGAACGATTGGTGACCGAATTCTAAGATCGTAGATAACTATAACCTAATCATAAAACTTGGTAGTTCAGCATGGTCTTAAGGATGCTTCCTCATGGGTACGAGCGGGTGATCCAAGTAGAGATACGATGATGATGATGATGATTTGGTGGATATCAAAGATGATGATTAATACTTTGGAGATGTCGCTCTCTTATGCCCTTTAAAAACATTTTGAATAGACGAGATTCTTCTCTCTCTTGTTTTATAAACAAAGATAGCTTTATGCAAAACAACTCCACCATCCATAAGTCTTGCAGAGTACACCCTGTACTCACCCTTGCTATGTTGATACTTTTGGCAGAGTAATTGTTCCCTTGAAGACGAGTTTCGTACTACATCGACACCGATGAGTAGCTTGGGGTTCCCGGCCGGCGGCTTGGAATCTATGGGCTGGAACATCATCATTATGCTTCGGGCCTCTTAGGATATTTGTTAAGTTTGCTATACTTAATAGCATAATTTTACTTCCAGTGTTTGATGTTTGTGGTTAGTGACCTCTTCTTGTAATAATTTGGTTGTTTGCTCAGTTATGAGCTTGATGTAATAAATTTTGTGTCGTAGGGTCAGTTTTGTGTTACCAATTCTCCACTGGATATCCTCGAGCTCAAGGTTAAGCTTATTTCAGACGGAGGTCTAGGATTTGTTTAGCCCTGGTCCCGGGGATGTCACAAGATATTAGTGTAAAATAGTATAAGCATTAACAAGGTTTGACCTAACCTCTGGATTGTTGAGTAAGTGCAATAGAACATGTTCAAGGAAACGAACTCTATAAATATAGGGAAACCAATGATGAATGATCATAAATTTTCAACTAATATTTTATTAAATAAAGTAGGATTCACGAATACATTATGTCACTTGCAGAATTATATTATTGATTCACATGTTATGTTATTGGAATAAGACATACCTACAAACTATGAAGAAACAATGATGGACCTAAGTACAATAAAAGACTAAGGGTCATGAAATCCCATATTAAGTTTCATTTAAGATTGCAAGTAAAAGGTTACTTAATATTGTTAAGAAAATACGTTTACTTAATCCTTCCAATAAAATGTAGGGGTTCGTAGCATGGAAAACAAAAAATTTCTATCGCATACAAACAAACAAGCCAAGATCTATCTACTAGATTGTAGCAACGAGTCGATGGAATAACTTACCCTCGAAGATTCCAAAGTGTTTAACGAGAGCGGATTCTCGTGGGTGATGTAGTCGTACTCTTTCCGATCTCAAGATCGTGTGGATGATCCTTCCGGCGCTGCGTTTCGGCGCTTCATGGGTCACACGTTCGGTACTCGGCGAAGACCTTCCTCTCCCTTGTTCCAAAGAAATGGAGGTTGTAGCACTCTCCTCGTGATTCCTAAAGACAACGGTGGTACCTAAGTAGAGGGAGATCCATGAGGCTTTGCCTTAAGCCGGAGCGAGTATGGTGGATTATGAGAGAGGGCTATTAGTTGTCTAGAGATTATACACACCAATTAGAAGGCTCTAAACCGCAGGCTAAAGCAATTAGAAGCTCTAAACCAAACGGCTCTAAAACTGAGATTAGAGGTGGAAACTTGTGTGTCTCAAGGAGGAGACCTGCCCCTCCTTTTATAGGTGGAGGGGCCTTGGCGCGCCAGGGGAGGGAGGGAGTCCCTCCCCAACTCGGCCTAGGGCTGGGCGCCGGCCTGGAGGAGTCCAACTCCTCCTCCAAGTTGGTTCCAACTCCTCTTGCTTGTTTCCCACAGTTTCTTGTTTCCCACAGTTTCCTGTTTTAGCCGTTTGACTTTCAAACTGGCAATTTGACTTTCATGTTTTTGGAATAGCAAGAACACTTAGTACATGATGCAATCATTCAATGACACACTCATGTACCCTCCCCCAGTGCGGACAATCCGAACCTTCTAGAACATTCCCGATGAAAACAGGAATCATTCCCGAACTCAAACGGGACTTTCCTTATATGAATCTTATTCTCCGGACCATTCGGATCACCTCGTGATATCCCGGATCCCATCCGAGACTCCAACAACATTCGGTCTCTTGCTCATAATTCGATAACTAGTCAAAACAGTGGCGAATCTTTAAGTGTGTCTCCCTACGGTTCGTGAATTATGCAGACATGATCGAGACACTTCTCCGAACAATAACCAATAGAGGAATCTGGAAATTCATATGGCTCCCATATTTCTAGGATTACTTTGCGATCGAATGAACCACTTACATACGATACCAATTTCCCTTTGTCTCACGATAGTTTACTTATCCGAGGTTATGATCGTCGGTATCTCTGCATACCTAGTTCAACCTCGTTACGATAAGTACTCTTTTCTCGTTCCGTGATATGTGATCCCTTGTGACCAAGTCACATGCTTGCAAGCCAATTGGATGACATTCCACCGAGAGGGCCAGAGTATATCTATCCATCATGTGGATGGACAAATCCACTCTTGATCCATGTGTTTCAACCAATACTTTCCGAACACTTAATGCCACCTTTATAGCCACCCGATTACGGTGTGGTGTTTGATGTCATCAAAGCATCCATCCGGTAAAGGTGATATGCATGATCTCATGGTCGAAGGAATTAGGTTACTATGTATCAGAAAGCATATAGCAATTGAACTATTGAAATGACTTGATCTTTATGCTACGCTTATCAATAGGAGTATGTCCACCATATCATTCTCCTAACGATATGATCTTGTTGTTGATAACATCTCAATGTTCATGATATGGAAACCACAATCATTTAATCAACCAACAAGCTAGTGAAGTATAGAGGCTATACTAGGGACTTCAATTTAAGTTTACAATTCACACAAGTATTAATGTTTCCTTGTTAATACTATTATAGCATGAATATAAACATTTATCATAAACACAAAGATATAATAATAACTATATTTATTATTGCCTCTAGGGCATATCTCCAACATAAAACTCCAAAGTTTGAAAGGGAGAAATGAAACTTAAAGAAAGACATAAAATCTTGATTTGTCACAAAGAATGTTTTGACAAATTCAAAAGAATTGACTATGTTATGTAGCGGTGCTTAAAGTCTATTGGAATTACACCAACAATTAATCGAATTTGGAAATTGGTAAAGCTTGATTAAAAACTACACATCTTCAAATATTTTGAAGAAAGAGTTGTAATTGGTACAACAAGCAGGTTTTTGGTCATAAGATTTCTAGTGTCTTGTAATAGATAAATTCTCTTTTTGATAAAAGATCAAGGAATTTTGGATTATCCACGATTGTCGAGGGAACCCTGTATTTGCAATAAATTGAGTGGGAACTAAGAAGTATTTCAAGTCGAATATGTGAATGACGTATTTGAGTGGGAGCTAAGTGATATCCTAGTTTATCATATATGGATTATATATGTGAGTGGGAGCGTAACAACATTCTTATATGTAGCTGACACATTTTGAATGGCATGGTTGGTATTAGAAATGATTAAATCATTAGATGAAGTTGATCATCTATTGAACATAAAGGATCTATGAATATAGATCAACATGTTTGATAAACATTAAAATTAGAAATTCTTCAAAGATTTTGAAAGAAATTTAGAATGTCCTACTTGAGATTTTGAAGTAGTTGAGAATCGAAAAATAAGCAAAGAACAGACTCTTACTGTGGAACTAGTAAAAGCATTAAGATAAATCTCCGTATAAACAAACAATGGTAGAATACGGAAGAAGAGAGAAGTTCTGCATATCCTATGCCTAGATCATAGGTTCTGCCATATTCACCATATTGTATACTCGACATAATGTGACTCAAAGTCTTTTCGTTAGAGGAATATGTTCTTAAAATATAAGAACATGTTTTCGGAGTGATTTCTGAGTTAATCACTGAACTAGAGTTAAGTTTAAACACAAAGGAAGCATGGTTGAGTATCGAGAATACAATTAATGCACTATTGATCAAATCTACATAGATATGGAAGTATTAGAATATTTTAGAATTAGCAAGTATAAATTTTGGTTTAGAAATATCGACTTTGACCGAATGTGTTTCTAGGAATACATGACAATATTGAAAGTTCAATAGAATGATAAACCGTCATTGTATCCGCTAAAAACAAAGTCTCACTCTGTTATCCAAAACCAGTACTTCGACACATTATATCATAATGGTGTCAAATATAAATATAGGTGAGATTAATGATTTGCAAAGAAACATGTGTTCTGGTAATACATATTTAAGACCAGAAGTTTTTCCATAAGCGAGCATGATCAATAAACACATATATGATATGGTTTTATGATTAGTAACAATGCAACTAGATTATTTGTACTCTGGTGCAAGTGGGAGACTAAGAGAGATACGTCCTAGAGAAAAATAATAAAGGTGTTTATAATCATATTTCACTAGTTCATAATAGTTTTATATCATGCTATAACTGTATCAATCAGAAACATTGATATAGGTTTGATATATAAACAAACCAAAGGAACCTAGTAGCCTCTATTTAAACTAGTTCATTGGGTAGTTAGCGATCAATGTTTTCTGATCATGGTGCATTTCTGCCAACTAACAATGAAGTCATATCATTAGTGAATAATGTGATGGACATTGCCCAATATAAGAATTGAAACATCATCAAGTCAAAGATTCATCATTGCAATAGTTACAAACGAAATATCCTAATCCTTAGATCGTGAGATCATGTTTAATCATTGGCACCCGATGCTGCTTTGACTACATCAACCATCATGACCATAACTGGGAGACCATAAAGGTGTATGTTGGGTATTCCAAAGGTGTAGTTTGAGGCGCATGCATCGATATTGGTATTTGTTCTCCAGCGTGATGGGAAGATACACTAGGCCCACTCGGTGAATTACATCCATAAGCTGCGGGGCATATGACTAGGTCATAGGGATGCAATTTCATGGGAACGAGTAAAGCAACACTTATCGATAACGATATTGAACAAGGTACATGATACCTATGATCAAAACTCGGGAAAGTCAGGTATTGAAGTAACAAAGGGAATTGGAATCGACATTTATGGTTCAAACGACATTGAAATTATTGAATGCATAGGGGACATTATGGGCATCCCGGTCCCGCTATTTATCATTGATCCGAGAGTCATCTTGATCATGTATGTGATGTTCCCTAATCGTAGGGCAACACACTTAAGGGATTTAGGACACTTGGAGATTGTTCTGAAATTGATGGAATCACAAGTTGGAAGAGAAAGGAACACCAGAAGTTTTGTGTGAGAGAATAGGAACCGCTCTGGGAAATTCCTGAGGAATTTGGTGTGACTTGAAAGGTGTTTTGGGGATCAAATGGATTTAATGAATATGTATTTGATATTAATTATTATAATTAATAATAGAATAATATTTAAATTAAATTTTAATGGGGAAAATTTCCTGTTGGGCTAAGTTCCCGAAGGGAACAAGGCCCAAGAGGAAAGGCCAGAGGAGCAGCAACCGCCGCGTAGAGGGTGCATGGGTGGGGACCACCCTGGCCGCCTATGCCTCCATGGTCCACGCATGGGTGGCCCACCCAGCCCCGGTCGGACAGATGTCGCCTCTCCTCCCATGCACTAGCATATCCCCTCCTCCTCCCTTTAGTCCCACCCCGGGACTTGAGTAGATGGGGGGTGCCCCTTTTCTCCTATATAAGAAGGTCCATATGGGAGGGAAAAGGGACACACCAATCCAACCCAATATTCTCTAAGGAATTTTTCTTTGAGAATTCTCCCTCTTCAATTGCGAATGAGGCCCCAAAGTAAGGTTTGCACGAGCAGGAGAATGCTTCGCTACAGCAGACTGTTGTGCTGAAGTGATTCCAGCCAGAAGATCTAATTCCACAATCTCGGCAGGGATCATAGATCTAGGAGTCATCGTATTGCACCATACGTGTGTGATACCTTGGGGGTGTTACCACTTGTGGCACCGGATCATCGTACGAGGACTAGGGGTGACTTGCGAGGAGCTTCGAGACCATGAGGTCGGGCGAGTACAACTACATCATCCATGTTCCGCATCAGCCTTAAGAGCTTTCGGTCTACAAAGGTATGTTATCAAAATCTTCTCTCCATTACAACATTACTCCTAGATAGATATTGGGCAGTTCGGGCATTACGATAGTCAGGAATTTTTTTGTTTTCTACTATGAACCCCATCACCTTCATTGCCTCATAAATAATGGGCTCCTCGAGGAAGCCTTTTTGGAGCTTCATCTGGTTATGATCACCGGAGTGGGCCGACATATCTTGCTGATGGTCCTGAAGGGGCACAATTCGCTACTGGACATACTCCCTGTGACAATTGTCAGACTGCCCTCATGGAGAATCCGAATGCGCTCCGCAATTGCCTCCACTGCCTCGCTAGTGAAGGGCATGCTGCTCCATTTGCGGGTCTTCACCACTGATATTAGAGGAATTGTGAATAACGGGTTTGCCACGCGAGCATCCACCCAGACCCAGTGCAGGAGGAAGTCCTCCACATTCTTCGGCCAATTCACGGGAATGTGCTTAGACTTGACGCGGAGAGAGACACACCCGTAGAACTAATTCCTCACGGTGGTGCGCACGCTGTAGAAGTGGTGGAACAACTGCACCTAAGGATTGATTCCAATCAAGGCCTCGTAGAAGAAGGCGGAAATGGCGAGGGTACAAGTGCAACATGTGGATTTGATAATAATCTAGAAGGGCGATGAATAAGGATGAGAAGAGGGCACCAGCCCTGCGTAGAGGGTGTGCACGGAGAAGGGGGACATGGTGGTTGGAAGGTCACAGGGGTTTGTTGCACCATGTCGGACCATGGTGGGCCCTCACTTGCTGAATTCTACGGTCAAAAAGTGATCCACGAGGTACTTGACAAGGCCCCCCACGGTGCAGATCCACGAGTCACCAAGCGCAGGGGAGGGGCTTGCCGGCACCACCACCTCATCCTCGACCTTTCGGGAAATTTTTCCTTTCTTGGGCACCATCACTCGAGAGGGGAAAGTTAGGGAGAAGCGTGTGAGCACGGGGGGTGGATGGATAGCTAGCTCGAAGAGGAGAAGCGGCGCCATAGAAGAAGAGAAGGGAAAACCCCACTGATGTGGGATCTTCTTTTAAAGCACCTCGAGCAGTTGCCGAGGGTTTTTCATCATTGTGGCGGTTCCTAGATCCAACGGTATGCAGCACCTTTACCGTTTGGCTCTGCGATGTGATGAACCGTCGTGGTCGTGTGGGGCCCAGCAGCTCTTAGGTTCCCTATCCCTTCTCCTCCAAGACGCGTGCGGACCTGGCGCTCGGAGGTTACTGTTGGGCCAGTGGCAACCCGGGTACCATGGCACATCTGCTACCGGGCCCTGGCAACATGGTAGCTACAGTACCATGGAGAGGCCCCCTCATGAAGCCCGACGCTTCATGAGTAGCTACCTTCGTGAAGCTTCAAGGGGAAGACTCCCTCGCAAAGCAACACCTCCAGAAGCCCTTCACGAGGAAAGGGCACACTCGGAGAGGCCTCCCTCGCAAGGGATCCATTCCAAGCACACCAACACTACAACGCCTAAGTCCTTGATGAAGATGAAGATAAGGATGGCCACAGCTAGCACAACCATGCATGATTGCCCTCATTGTGCAAGCAAGGAATCTTCCCCTTCCGTATTAAAGGAGTGGCCAACAACCGTTGCAACCAAGAGGGAACCACCCCTCTATGGCATATGAAGAATGTGAAGTGCGCAGTGACTAGAACATCAACGATGTGATAAACGACACCCTGCTATGGAATGTGCCCATGGTCAAAAGTGTCTTTAGCACACCTACCCACTCTTTTGTCACCATGTGGCAAGCCTTCCCACCAAGATAATTTGGGAAGAGGACCAGAGCACCTATAAGAGGGTAGTGTGACACCATAGCGAAGTATCTAATCTTCTTATACCTCAGGAACCCTAGCTGCATATTCTAGCTAGGAACCCTAGATCTGATCGCCTGATCACAACCTTGTATTGTAAACCTCACCAAGTAGTATGAGCAATCCAGACATGCAGGAGTATGGTTTTACACCGCACAGTGGCATGAACCTGGGTAAACTCCCCATATCCCTCTATCGTGCCTGTTTCTTGTACCTCACCGAGGTTGTCAAGGGTTTTTGGAGATTATGTTCAGCCCCTAGTGTTCGATTAACCCTACTTCGTGAGGTATCCTAGTTCTTTTGAAGGTAAATATCCGATAGTAATGTACTAGTAATTCAGCTTTCAGCACATGGTTCCTAGGGAAACTAACGCCAAAGACACGGGTGATTAGATGAATGTTCTAGGTGTTCCCCGATGCCTTGGGATTGGATAAAGCCTTGCTGCCTAACAATACAGCCAAGACAATTCATTTCACTCCTCTCTCCAGTTTCTCCGTGATTTTCTTCTCTTTGCTTGTCTCTTCTCGCTCTTCATTTATTGGCATGGTGCGCAACCTCGTTTCTCTTCTCCATTTCCTTCTTTCACTTTCCTTCAAAAGGAAAATGGTTGAGAATTCTTGAACCTTCACGAAAATGACATACTCCATATTAGGAGTAGACAAAGAAACATGTGTTTTTACAACTTAAAAAACAGCTTGGCTGCTACACAATATTGGCCTACCATGTACGAAAATTCTTGGGTTTCAACCTGAACAACCAAGGGCATGGCCATATGGACATCATTGTTTATGTTAAAATTCCCACATTTGGTAGATCGGATCATCTTGGCATAGTAAAATAAGTTTCTAGTGGGAGTTTCCAAGCATTAAGAAAAATATTTTCTATTTCCTAGTGAAAAGGAATTTTTCACTAAAGCCTCACAATATTCAAATTATAAAAACCATCATAAAAGCGTTGGAAATCTCAAATTATAAATAGCATCACAATTAGTAAACAACCTCACAAATTTCTAGTTATATAGGGAAAGAATCATGAAAAGCCTCACAAGTTTCAAATTATAAAACACATGGCCGTGATGGCAGACTGGTGCTTCGGTGCTGTCGTGGTATTGCCGACGAGTACGCCATGGAGGGGTCCTCACAGTGCGTGTTTAGAGACATGGGGTAAGGCGGAAGGTTGTCGGGTACGAGGTAACACAGCTTACCCAGGTTCAGATCCCACGACGGTGGCAGAATCCTACTCCTGCTATAAATCACTATAATGGCAATACGCCAAGTTATAGGGATTTGTTTGTTGTACGAGGTATGATTTGTATCGTGCCCTAAAGGCTCCTCTAGGTCTGGCTTATATAGTCGCCAGATCCTAGGATTACAGGCAAAGTCCTAGCCGGACAGGTTACAGAGTCCTACATGGTACACAACTAGTCTAACGTGTCTTGCACTCCAAGGCTCCGGGTACGCTGGTGACTCATCCGTAGCCTTCCTCCATCCGGCATGGGCCTCCCTTCTGGATCCATCTAACTGGCCCACCAAGAAGGCCATAGGCCTTGCTACCGACTATGGTCCACCCGGGTTATCCGGATTAGAGACATGCAATGGTGATACTCATTTAGCATATCCCGAACATTAGCCCCCGAAGAACTATCTTGCGTTGTCTTGCCTCTTTATACTGAATGCTCCATCTAGATGGATGTTGGCAAATCGTCAAGCAATACCTTGTAGTCCTCCCAATAACCTTGCAATGCTCTTTGTCTTCAACATGTAAGTCAGAGAACTGTTGAATCTTCCATCGTACTCTTCTCGTAGCCGGACTAGATCCGTCCTTGCCGGAATCTTCAGATGGGATGGTTCATCTGCCTATGCCAGTAGAGTGACATATAACATAGTTCAGTGACGACTCGTAACACACCCATGCAGAGAACATAATCCTAGCCGATTTTCCCGCGCGAAGGATACGAAATGTTGGCGATGGCGGTGGGAACGTGGCAAAATTTCCACGCACGCGTTGTTCACGCAGCAACCATTCGATCGACCTGCACGAATCTTGATGCCGAGTACTATAACTTGTAACCGTGGTGATTTTTATCTTTTCAACCCATTCTTCCTTGCATCATCTTCTTCCTCTAGCCAACGCCTCCTCGAGCTCTCCGCGCGCATAGAGGAAAAAACCCTAACTTTCTTCCAATCCAGAGTCACTTCTTTCCCGCATCAATGGCAAGAAACAGCGCTACCCCATCCACGACGGTGTCAGGAAAAGCCATAGACAAGCCGGCGAGCTCCGTCCACGTGCCACCGGAGGGCATGGTAGTGCCGCACACCGCGGTGGTGGAATCCACCGGTGGTGACCATATTCTAGCGGGGCTGGAACTGCTAGAAGAAGAGGCTGATTCCCACAAGGGGAATGGCATGGCTCAGACATCGCCGAGAATGATCTCAAGGAGATGCTCGCCGAGGGTTATATCCCTACGATGGAGGGTCTAGTCTGGCGGGCGGCGCCGGCCGACGAGGTCGTCCCTTCTCCCCTTGTCGGAGAAAAGGTATACCTCAAAGCCCAACTAGTGCATGGCGTCTCCCTCTCAATCTCCGACTTCTTTATAGAAGTCCTTAGCCACTACCGGGTTCAACCTTAGAACCTTTCTCCGAACAGCATCCTCGTGCTTAGCAACTATGCGGAGCTTTGTGAGGGTTACCTAGGAATTAGGCCTAGGTTAGATTTGTTTGTCTACTTCTTCTCCGTCAAGAGGGAAGTCGGAGTGAGCAAAGATGAATTTAGAAATTGCGGAACCATTAGCTTCAAGATCCGGCCTGGCCGGTGGTTCCCTGACATCGTAGGCCACGAGTCCTGCAAGAACTCGTAGAGGACGTATTTCTACGGCCCAGATATCCCTCTAGATGGCTGAGAAAAAATGTACCCGGACTTTGTCGATGGAGCTACCGCTGAAGCCCCGACATGGAGATCCCAAGCCCTCCTCCCTTCCGACGATGAAGCCTCCCACGCTGTAAGGCAGATCGAGTGGTTCGTAGAGACGGGTATGACCGGGTTGTACCTAGCCGTGTGCTGGTTCATTAGGAGGATTCAGCCTCTGCAGCACCACATGAAGCTTATGCACGAATATTCCAAGGATAGGAAGGATAGACTCCGCATCTCTGAGGACAATTTTTTGAGTGACTCCATCAAGCTTTGCCTTAAGGACATAGTCAAGGTGAAGGAAAGGAAGCATGGCTTCACCATCACCTATGACATGTTCGAGGGCGACACGTGCGCAGAGGTACTTGTTTATTTTCCGTGTATGACATATACTCCAGTTCTTTCGTCTTGCCTTAACCATTGCATCTAAAACTTTGGGATTCACTTGAGAGCTGAAGTGTCTAGACGAAGGTAGCATGGCTATCCAAGTCTATGACCCCAAGATGAAGGAATTCACCGTTGTGTCCGACGATGATGTCTCGTTGGCGCGAAAACGGAAGAGCTCCACCTCTGACACTGCCGATGGAGGCAAGAAAAAGAAGACGGAGGGTGGAGCCTCCAAGAGATCCACCGCCTCCCAAGGGGCGGAGAAAAGAAGAATTATTGGTATCCCATTGACCAAAGCACCAACCATTGTGTAAGCTTCTTAACATCCAACATTGTCTCTTGCTCGTCTTGTTCCTCCACTTATACTTTTTTGCATGTTTCTGGAAGAAGGCCAGTATGAGTTTGAAGAAGACCTCCAAAACATCGGGGGCTTCTAAAAACATCAAGGAAATGTTTCACCAAGCATCTCCCTCCATTGCCCCTTAGACTCGGAGCGTCCAGCCTGCTACCGCACCGAAAAGCTCTCCAGCAAAGGTAACGTTTGAACCTTCCGCCATGCAAGTGGATCCAGCTCCTTCTTAGGGAATCCCCGATGTTGCCGTGGAACTTGTCATTGTCGGTGAGCTGGCGACACAAGAAAGCAAGTCCTCCAAAGTGGCTAAAGCTCCGTGATGCAGCCCGACCTATGGTCGTTACTACATCAAGGTCTCCAACTTACGCCAAGTCGTCATGGACTCCAAAGGTGAATATGTTCCTCTATGCGAGCCCCCTTCCTACCCTATTGAATGGTAAGCTACTTCATACTCTGTCACATATGCATGATAGGTTCACACCGAACAGTACAGAGGCAAGGGAGGAAGCCCGGAACATCAAGACCGACAAGACGGAGGCTTGGAAGAGGAGGCGGAAGAAGATAGATTGCCAGCTGCCAGGTCCAAGCGGTACTACCGGTTGTCGGAACCGGTACTACGGTCAGCGGTACTACCGCCCCTGCTACCGCTACATCGACGGCTCCAATCGACGCTCCAGTCCCAAGCGGTACTCACGGTCCCAGGCGGTACTACAGTTACGGCCGGTACTACGATTACGACCAGACTACTGTCCCGAGTCCCAGACTACCGGTCATGTCTGTGCATGCGCGCACCTGTTGGGCCACAGCCCATGTATTCCCCTTTACTTACCTATTCACCTAGTTTATCCCCAAACTACCCCTGTTTATGTGGTTGGCCTATAAATAGAGCCCCCACTCCTCATGTACCCCTTAGGCATAGATGATAGACTAAAGACAACCCCCATTGTGGAATCTCTAGTTTTGCCTCATCCCCTTTACCAAGGGGACCGACTATCGTCACCAACCTCGATTGGACTTTGCATCACGCATCCATCGTTGAATAAGGCCTTGGAGTTCGGTGTCTCGTCTCCAAGTTGTCAAGACCCTCCCCAAGGTGTTCTTCCCTCTCCGATGTGGATTTGAGGGAGCACGTTGACCGATCTTTCCTTGCAAGGATTCTATCGGACCGGTTTCTGCCATTTGGGAGCAATCGGCCTTGTATCGTGTGAGTTTTGCGTGTGTTCATCGTGTTCTTCACGAGGTGTGTGTTCGCTTCCGCTACCTTCTCCCTTTCCCCTCGCTTTCCCATCGATTTGACCACAAGATCCGTGAAGATCGGGCCACCCAAGAGGTTAACCCCCTTTATCATCTGGTATCAGCAGCTTTTGGTTGCCACGGATCCCTCATCGATTTGGTCTTTTCCCCATAAACTCGAAAATTCCACCAAAAACAGCCCCAATTTGTGTTTTGGATCAATCTGTGATTTGAGTGAGTTGTGGTAGGTTTTGATCTGTGGATTACTTGCTAAACTTGTTGATCTACCTTCCTATGCGTTCCCATAGCCTAATTCCTTGATTTAACCCTTTGATTTGGTAGGTTTTGAACTGTGGAAGAATTTCCGCCCAAATCGCCCCAAAATCACAAAAACGCGTCAAATATGGGCGTCCCAGGTCCAAGCGGTACTACTGGGCTCAAAACCAGGTACTACCGCACCTCCCCGGTACCTAAAAGGTACTACAGGTCCTCCGAAAACCCGGTACTACGGCTCCAAAAACCGGTACTACCGCCCGGTACTGAACAGAAAAAACAGATTCCCAGATTTCAGCCGCTCACCGTTTTGAGCATAACTTTTGCATTCGAACTCAGATTTTGGTGTTCTTTAGCTCGTTTCAAAGAGGTTAAGGAGCTCTACATCATCATCCACGTTTTAATGCTATATACTCCCTCCAAATTCCGTGAGCAAGGCGGAATCCAACAATAAAGGGTGAAGATCGTCGACGAAAGGTATAAACATTCTGCGACTTCTCCCCACTTGCATTCCTTTGTGAACCCCACTATCTTTGCGAGAAACAAACACCTATTGAGACTAGTTCCTCTTATGATTGCTTGGGCTATGCACATTTGATACCTTGTAGATTTCGAGCAGACTTGTGAGCGCAATCTCATATAGTTATCTTGTATAGTTGTTGGCACAAGGAAGAGGCAAGTGAAAAATAGAAAGAAAAAGAAAATAAAAAATATATATAAAGAAAAAAATAGAAAGAAATATACATGTGCCTCATAGAATAGGAAGCGCAAGATCAAATAACATCATATAGGTGGTACTTATTATGCATATCTTGTAGCCACCAATTTTGTGCAATCTAACTAGCGTCTCTCCTTGTACTTGTGTGACATGAGCTTATAGTCTTCGATAGGTAATCATTTGGTTCTTATCTCACTTTCTCCGTCGCACAAGTCCCAGTTATCCCACCGTGTGTGTTTCCTTGTACATATTTCCTATCTTGTGGATTGACAAGTTTGCTTTGTGATCATTATGGTTCTTTACTTTCCAATACAACATCTTGATTTCGGATTGGTTCTTGAAATGCCACTTTCCATACCTATCCACCATAGGCCTTGTGTGTGTGTGTGTTTTTGTTGGTATTTGGTTTTGGTGTTTCGCGTGAACTTCACTTTGCTTGGTATATTGCTCTCAAGTGTGGCCACTTGCTCGATACGATCTTCCAAGGTAAAGTAAGGTTTGACGTTGTATCCCTAACACCATCTACCACTTCCATATACACCGCTTGGTCTTGTGAATCATGTCTAGGGACTCCGGAATCGAGAATGATTTCCGTGAAGAATCTGTGATGAGCCACCATGCATATGTCTCCACAAGCATGGATAACATGATGGAGCACTACACCAACAATGGCTCCACATGCTTGGGTGACATGGAGTGCTACAACAACAACGACCCCCCAAGCATGGGCGACTTCAAGAGCGACAACGACAAGCTCCTCAAGTCGGACCGGCCAAGACGGAGCCTACACCTCGAGTGCGCCAAGGTCCACCATCAAATGGACAATTTCGAGAGCGACCTCCACAACTTCAAGAAGTACATGGACAACGACTTCGACAAAACCATGAGCAGGGTCGCCCAGATTAATGATGCTTTGCGCTCATTACAACAACTCACCAAGAAGAGTGCCAAGGACAAGGGTCATCGTCGCGAGCGTCATGTGGATGACAAAGTGCGCCGCCTACATCAACCATCGGCAAGGCACACCAATGACCTTCGTCGACACCATCACAAGGCACCTTCAACTTCTAGTGCCACCACCAAAATGGCACCAAGAGCAAGCCTTTTTCCATTCCATCAAGCTTCAACGACTACGCTTGCATTGGAAGACCTCATGAACGAGGAAAATGAAGACCTCTACTTCGCCAAGTTGGATAGCATGAGCCTACCTCCACCACTACTACAAGATGGCCACAAGATGGTCGGGCATGGGATTTTACCTTCGACCATGGAGGCGAGAAATGATGCCCATCTTATGGCATCCAACCTTGAAGGCGACAAGGTCACGAACGGTGAGCATGGGATTTTCCCTTCACCAAAGGAGGCGCAAGGAGTTGAGGAAACCGAGCATATCCCTATATGCTTGATTGATGATGTGGTACCAATCCCATGTGAGCCACTTAGCCCACTTGAGTGATAACAAGAGTGAGATGAGTGACTCCACCTTATGTGAGATTGAGTGCTTCCCCTTGGAGGGCATGAGTGATACACTGAGTGAGTTGAGTGGTAGTTGATAGGTCAAGTGAGGCCATTTAGATTTCTAACGACTTACCCTCTACCTCTAGTGTGTTCTCTTGTGTTGTGCTAGGTTCCATGGATGATGACGCGCCAAGCCATGAAGCAATGATGCCTCGAATGGAGAAGATGTACATGGTGCACGAAGATGATGCTACGCCATGGCTACATCAAGAAGACGAAGTCGTCCACAAGGAGGCCACTACTTCCACAACACACACTTCATATGAGAGGTATGAACAAGGTAACAATAAGGGTTTTGATTATTCCATGATCCCACTAGTGGACATGATGAATTGTGAGGATATGCATACTATGGATGATACTTGTGACATTAAATATGCTTCACTCTTATTCCCATGTGATGCTTTGCCTTTGCATAATATTGATCATGTGGAATTGTTTGATTGCGATATCATTGCCATAAACATGTCATGCTATGCATCTTGTGTGTATCCTCCAATTGCTTCGGACTTGCCTTGTCATGCTAGTCATTCAATTTCTCCCGTTGCTTGCAATAAGATGAATGCTTGCTATTTCACTTGTTTTGCTTGCAACAATATTGATCACATGCGTTATAATGAGATGGCCCCCATAGCTTTCTCAATTTTTGGAGATTTTTATGATTGCCATGATAAGCATGTTCCCCACTTGCATACTCACCATGCATCTATTTCATACTTGATTGACATTAATGGTGATGTGCACAAGAAGAGATACGTCATGATGGATGATGTGTATCTCTACCATGCACACACGTTCTTCCTTTTGTGTATGATGTGTGTAGGTACCCGCACTATAATGTAAACCTCGGTTGAGCACGAGTTGACAAAAAGAGCTCTTGAGAGCATCCCACAAGTGAGTTCAAGATCGAACCCAGCTCTAATACCTTTTGCATGCTTTGCATCTTTCATGTTGGCAAATTGCTCTTTCCTATGGTTTGATTGCAAGCATGTTGATGGTATTATCTCACCTTGTGACATTCATGTTTCTTTGCTATTGGATATTGATGATTTGTGTGTTGCAACAAAAATGTTGAACAATTTATCTTTTTGATGTTTTGTGTGCAACCATAATGCCATTAATAGCATGTATTGTCATGAGAGCTTTCAAGTATCTCGTCTTGTTGTTGCAACAAACATAAGGACCACTTGCTCTTCCATTTGGTTTGGTTGCAAACATGTTGTTTTTGCTTCCGCTTAGGATACTCATATTCCCATGATATTTGCTTTCGATGATTTGTGTTTGACATCCCACATGTCGAACAATTACTCTTTCCAATGGTTGGTTTGCACACATAATGATGTTGCTTTGGACATTCTTCCTTGCGTGTTTTTGCCAAATTCTCCTATTCTCGCATCAAGGACGTTGATAAAAATTCTAGTCAATTGCCTTGAGTGCCACACTAAAACATTGTATGGAGTTTTTGAGTTCCCACATTTGGATGATGTTCAAACGATTTCCATGCACTTTGACCTTGCATATGCATCCCATTTGCTATACATGCATTATGCTAATAGTGTTATGAAGAAGAATGGACATGCCACATTTGACATGCTCCTCTATCACGCACGAAAATATTTTGCTTGGTCTTTGTTGTGTGAAGGTACAAGTGCATACACGTCAACCTCTACCAACCATGTGTTGACAAGAAGAACCGAAGAGAGTTACCTATGGCTACCCTTCATCGAGCTATCTCTACAAGCTAAGGTGACTTCCTTCTACTTGAGGACTCATGCTATAATGTTCATGAATTGGCTACGCTTTGAGTGTTGCTTCGCTTTTGTCGTGAGCTTTGTAGGCTTCATGGAAGGTGAAGGAACATTGAAGTGTTGTCAAGTCAATCTTCCCGAGGATGACTATATGGTGAACCCCAGGATCAAGGATGTCCTTCGACCTATTCTACTTCGTGATGAACATGGAGAGTCTAGGATGACTCTTTTTTAAGGGGAGGAGATGATGCAGCCCGACCTATGGTAGTTACTACATCAAGGTCTCCAACTTACGCCAAGTCGTCATGGACTCCAAAGGTGAATTTGTTCCTCTATGTGAGCCTCCTTCCTACCCTATTGAATGGTATGCTACTTCATACTCCGTCACATATGCATGATAGGTTCACACCCACCAGTACGGAGGAAAGGGAGGAAGCCCGGAACATCAAGCCCGACAAGACGGAGGCTTGGAAGATGAGGCGGAAGAGACAGATCGGCAGCTGCCAGGTCCAAGCGGTACTACCGGTCATCGGAACCGGTACTACCGGTCAGCGGTACTACCGCCCCTGCTACCGCTCGCTACTGACGCTCCAGGACCGCAAGCGGTACTACCGGTCCCAGAGAGGTACTACCGGTTACGACCGGTACTACCGGTCCTGAGTCCGGTACTACCGGTCATGTCTGTGCCTGCACGCACCTGTTGGGCCACAGCCCATGTATTCCCCTTTACTTACCTATTCGCCTAGTTTATCCCCAAACTACCCCTGTTTATGTGGCTGGCCTATAAATAGAGCCCCCACCCCTCATGTACCCCTTAGGCATATATGATAGACTAAAGACAACCCCCATTGTGGAATCTCTAGTTTTGCCTCATCCCCTTTACCAAGGGGACCGACTATCATCACCAACCTCGATTGGACTTTGCATCACGCATCCATCGTTGAACAAGGCCTTGGAGTTCGGTGTCTCGTATCCAAGTTGTCAAGACCCTCCCCAAGGTGTTCTTCCCTCTCCGATGTGGATTTGAGGGAGCACGTTGACCGATCTTTCCATGCGAGGATTCTATCGGACTGGTGGCCGCCGTTCAGGAGCAATCGGCCTTGTATCGTGTGAGTTTTGCATGTGTTCATCGTGTTCTTTGCGAGGTGTGTGTTCGCTTCCGCTACCTTCTCCCTTTCCCCTCGCTTTCCTATCGATTTGACCACGTGATCCGTGAAGATCGGGCCACCCAAGAGGTTAACCCCCTTTATCACTCCGGCTAAGGATGCCACTAGTAAGGCAATGGTGGAAGGCGGAACTTCTGCCATAGGCGGAGCCGTTGCACCCAAGACGTCATTAGAGCTCCTAAAGATCATCTACCCGGTGCTTGCACCGAGTAGTTCATCTCTAGCTCCTGGGGCAGCGCCGACTTCTCCCACTGTGGTCTTGAGGAGCTGCTCAAGCAGGCAGACATTCTACGCGTAAACGTCCTTTCTTTTAGCAAGATATTTGCCGAGAGCGCCAGCAACCTCAAGATCATTACACTTGCAAGTTTTATATGCCTTTTGCATTTCATATGTATTATCCCACTATAGCCCCCAAGGATTTAAACGAAAAAACTGGGTCTTTGGGTCTAAATGCTCTAAGAGTGACTAAGCTAGAAACTTCGCACTGTAGCCCCCAAGTATGTAGTTTGAATGTTCCGACTAGATACTTTTAGAGTAGCATACGTAGTGTTTGTAACTTTTTAATATTGTAGCCCCCAAGCCTCTAGTTGAAACAGAATTAGTTCCGACTAGATGCTTAAAAGAAATACTAAGCATATTGTCGAGTTAAAAACTCGTACTGTAGCCCCCAAGCCTCTAGGCGGATACTTATCTGGCTAGATGCTCCAAGTAGACTAAGTAATTTTAATCTTTTTGCAGAATGAGAATGCTCGGAGGGGTGTCGCCAACGACTAGTTCCACAAGATGCGTGCTGATCTCGAAGCTGAAAAGGGTAAAACTATCTTCTTGAAGGATCAAATCACCAAGAGAAAGAGTCTGTTTTTATTTTCAATTTCGCACTCAATCTTGGTCTTGCGCCATTAACCTCAGACTACTCATTGTGCTATGTCATTTCTTCGACATGCAGAAGCTATTTCCAAGGCGAAGGATATTGTCGAGCAATCCAAGCACATACAACTGCTGGATAGCGAGAACAAAATCCTCAAGCAGGAGAGGGCTAAATCGTTGAAGATGCACGAGGATGCTATGAAGGCCGTGCAGGAGTCCACCAACACGGAGATCAATCGACTGAAGGAGGAAATTGCAATCCTCAACGAGCAGAACAAAGCTGCCATCAAGCAGAATACTCGCAACCTTGATGCTTACAAGGTCCTCCGACAAGAACGGGACTCCATGACGAAACACTCTAGCAAACTGAGGATAGCATCTTTGGTAAGCAATTTCCGTCTTGTACTTCTGTAAGCCAGGTACTCTGAACTTTTGTTGTGTTGAACTCATGTACTCAATTGCTTGCCCGGAAATGCATCTCTATTGGTTTGACCAAGAATCCTCCTCCGCCAAAGGAATGCATGGTTCTTGCCGACAACTTCATCAGCACCGCCATCACGCAAGAAAAATAAATTTCCAAGCCCTTGAACATCAACATCAAAGTGGTGGACTCCGTCATGAAGTACTCAGAGATCTTGCGTCAGGCCCCCGAGTGTATCGTAAGATGGAAAGCTTCATGTAACCGAGCTGGTGCAAGGATATCGCTGGCAATGGTCAAGGCCCACTATGAAGATGCCGACATTAACATGGTGACCTCCAGCATGCTTGACGTAGATGATGACGGCTAGAAGATCGATCACGGAGTTATCTGGTCATCGCTCGCCGGCTATGACACCAGGGTGGACAAGTTGGTGGATGCAAACACGTTTGCGCCTCTTGAGATTATTGACGCTGACCAGTCCAGCTCCTCCGAGTCCCTCAAGACTACCGACTTCATTGATGATCAATATGAATCTCCTGCTGCCGATGACGTTACCTCAAAGTCTCCTGCACCAGAGGAGTGAAAAACTTATGTAATATTTGTTTCCTCTGGATATGTTGTATGTATGCGGAAAAACTATGGGTTTAACCTTATGGCGGAAAGCAATAGCTATATGTTTCCTGCTACTTAAGTATTAATTCCAGCATGTATATATTTTTAAGCAAGTGCTGTCTTATCCATTACTCTTGTTTTTATGCTTGACTTTTCGTGAGTAGGAAGGATCGTAGTCAGAACTATGCGTTCAGGCGATGATGCCCAATGGCACCGTCAAGAACCTAAGCACAAAATCGCCGACTTCGAGTGCCGAAAGTCACTACTCTAGAATCCACATAGAGACAACAAAGAACGTGTAGACCGGAAAACTTAAGCTAACACCCGTAGGCAGAATTCTCACAAGTGCAAATGCAAAACTTGCACATAAAGGCTTTATACGATCCAAAAATGACACTAAAGGAGGTAAAAGACTTAAGCATATGAGTGAACCAAAGAGCTTTATTTCATTGATCATATAAGAGGTACACAGTAGATAAAAAATATGCTAAGTGTAAAAAGGACGTAGATGTTCTATGTTCCATGGTTGATCAAGCTCCGGGTAGTCATCATCTGGGTCACGTCGCTTACGCTTATGTTCCTCGTTTGGTCTATCCTCTAGTTCACGATTGTCAACGAGGTAGTAAGACCCATTGAGTAGCGCCTTTCTAATGATGAACGGTCCTTCCCATGGTAGGGATAATTTGTGTGACTTCTTCTGCTTAACTCGGAGCACCAGATCCCCCTCTTTAAATGAGTGATGCTGAATGCGGCGACTATGGTAGCTACGTAGCTTCTGTCGGTAGATGGCGGATCTTTGGCATGCCAATATGCGCTCTTCCTCGAGAAGGTCCACATCTAGGTGCATGGATTCTTCAGCATCATCTTCAACATAGGCGGCAACTCTTGGTGAATCATGAAGGATGTCGGAAGGCAGGATGGCTTCTGCTCCATATACCATGAAATAAGGAGTGTAGTCGGTGGATCTGTTGGGTGTAGTTCGTAAACTCCGCAGAACAGATGGTAATTCCTCTGCCTAGGCTCTAGATGCTCTATGTAGCGGTGCCTCTAGTCGTGGCTTGATTCCCTGCGGAATTAATCCATTGTCTCTCTCAACTTGCCCATTGGACTATGGATGTGCCACAGATTCCAAGTCAAGTCGGATGCCCTTCTCCCAACAATATGCTTCCACTTCTCTGAGTGACAAGTTGCTGCCATTGTCGGTGATAATGCTATGTGGGAGACCAAATCTCACCACTAGATCCCGGACAAATCTAATGGGTTTAGCTTCTATCCATTTGGTAAATTTATTAACTGCTACTAGCAGATGCGTAAACCCACAAGGTGCCATCTGTAATGGACCAACCATGTCTAGCCCCCAGACTGCAAACGGCCAAGTTATTGGTATTGTTCACAATTCTTGAGCTGGTACATGTGGTTGTCGGGCATAGTATTGGCATCCCATGCATGTCTCAACCATCTTGTCGGGTCCACCTTCGCGGTCATGCAGTAGAATCCTTGCTAGAAGGCTTTGGAGACCAACGATCGAGGAGCGGCGTGATGCCCGCAATCTCCGAGATGGATATCATGAAGGATTTCAATACCTTATTGCTAGGAAACACACTTTAGGTATACACTAGTGGTGCTTATTTTATAGAGCTGTCCATTGATTATGGTATAGCCCTTCTCTCAACGTACTATTTGCCAACTTTCGACTTTGTCGATGGGCAAAGTTCCGTGTACGATATATTCCATGAATGGTTTTGTCCAAGCCGGAGGGACCTTTGTTACTATATGAACAAAAGAGTCAACTCTATCCGGATTCTTGGCGTCCGCTCCCTTCAAGGATGGTGTCCATAGATGCTCCAGAAAAATGCCAGGCGGAATTGGTTTGCGCCCTGATCCAAGTTTTGACAGTAGATCAGCCGCCTCATTTTCCTCCCTCTTGACATACTTGACTTTGTAGGCCTCGAAGCACTTGGCTATCTCGTCTACTTCGTCTCGATATGCCACCATCATAGGGTTCTGCATGTTCTAGGTGCTAGCCCCCTGCTAGGCAACCAAGTCAGAATATCCACAGCAAACTATGTGCTTGATGCCAATATCCTTAGCTACGCGAACTCTGTCAATGAGTGCTTCATATTCCGCCATGTTATTTGTAGCCTCAAAGTGGATCTGCAGAATGCATTGTAGCTTTTCCCCTGTTGGTGATTGTAGTACACCAGCCCCCGAGCCGTTGAGTAGCTTTGATCCGTCAAAGTGCATCACCCAGTATTCTGGCTCTGTTACAGGGGTAGCATCTGGCATCTCCGTCCAATCTGCAATGAAATCCACCAAGACCTACGATTTGATAGCGTCGCATCTTTTGTAGGTGATCTCGAAGGTGGAAAGTTCAATGCCCCACTTCGCAACCCTTCCTGTAGCGTCATTGTTATTGATGATGTCGGACAGTGGAGCTTTGCTCACAACTGTGATAGGGTGCTCCTGGAAATAGTGCCTTAGCTTCCGAGAAGCAAGGAACTGTTGGGAATATGCCCTAGAAGCAATTATGTATGATGATATTTCCCATTGTATTCATAAATATATTAAGTTGTCCTAGTATAAACATATGATGTGTATCATTGAATATGTGATTCGGTTGTGAAACTATACATTCATGTTGTTTGTACTAAATATCCTTGGTCATTGAGGTTGTGCAGGACACACAACTTAGACCAATGTGAAAGTCGGCTTGATGACTCGGTTCCACTTGTCATGGGCATGGAGATGCCATTCCGACTTACACAGATTCGGCTAAAGAGTTTAGCGAGTCGGATTGGCCCATATAGAGGTACAATGAACAAGTTGTCATTTGTATATCTCAATCAATGTAATCCTTAGACCTGAGGTTGTTGCACAGTCTGAGTTGAGGATTACCGACTTAGGTTCTGTCAAACGCTGATCTGTAACTGTGCAGTTATAAAGGCAGAGTTCAGGTCGACTGAGAATCAAGCTGCGTGATGTGAATAACCAAGATGGGATTTTGCCCCTCCACTTGGAGAGATATTCTTTAGGCCCTCTCAAATGATATGATTCGGAAAGCAAGGCCATGCACGACTCGGTTAAGTGTTAAACGAGGCGATCGACTAAGAGTTATTCAGATGAATCACTTATCTTGGATCGAGAAGAGAGTCGGACTATTTAAGGGATGAAAATTATTCGCCTATAGTCTGACAAGGTATATCGTGAGGCAAAAGGGACTCGGACACAAGTCGCATTGGAAAGGCAAGTCGTCATGACTCTTTGGTACTTGGGAGTCGGCACGTTCTTCGAGGATCCGCTATCGACTAATCGATTGAGAGTCAGACTCCAATCGTGTCCAAGTTGCCATGAGCCTGCGGGGTCACACACTTAAGAGTGGGAGCAAGTTCGGATTGGATCTGAACCAGAAATCTGGTTGGGTTGGACATGAGCCGATTTGGACTGAGTTAGTGAGTCAGACTCACGGTGACTAATATTATATGCTCTTTAGTGAATGGGCCACGAGTGATTGGAGACCACGTTCACTCCCTATATATAGTGGGGCATAGAAACCTAGAAGGGTTAATCGGTTAGGTCATTCCATGAGTTGGAAACCCTAGCTCCATAGCAGTCCAGCCGTCGTATTGAACCTAGCAGTTCGCCGCCGGTGCTCCTCCTTGTACGTGTGGATACCGGCAGAGGTGATGTATGATCAACACCAGGACGATCGGATCAGATCATGAGGACTACACTGCATTCAACTGACGCGCTTCATCAGTAATCCACAACAGCGCATCTAGTGGTAATCCTTGTGGCCTTCTACCTCAGCTAGATATTGGGATCACCACGTTAGAGGAAAAGTTTTGTTTTATCTCTACGTGGCCCAACAGTGGTATTACAGCAATAGCTTCTGGTTTTAGGCTCGAAATCGCGCATATGTGATATGCGGTTGCCTATAAATTGGATCTATGTGCTGTTTTGGTGGTCGATCTATGAGATAGATTAGTTTTGTACGATGTTGATTGGATCAACTATACTCGAGGAATGGTAGATCTGATTTCCGTGATCATACTGCTAAGGTCGTGGAACGACATACCCCTACCGGTCGGTTTCCGCCATCGGGGTAGACTGTGACACGTAAATCTAGAAACGATGATCGAAGATCAAAGAGTTTGATCGAATCGGAACAATGGTCGGAATCCATGTCCGGATCGTAGATGAGATCTACGTTTTCGGAAAAGAGTTTGATTGAGTCGGGACCGCCGACTTCACCTGTCGTAGCGCCTTAGATGTTGTTGCGAGTTTCACAATGCCGGTAGATAGCGTATCTATGCATAACTTGTTTTTGCAGGAAGTTGTGAATGGTATGGTTCATGTGCATGTGATGTATATGTGTAATCCATACGTGATCTACGAATCACGGTTTTGTCAGCTGGCTGGAGCCTAGGTGCAGTCATTTTATTGTATAACAACCTGCGTGTCGGAATCTCCATGTAGTTTACTTTACTAAGCTAGTGTAGTTGTGTGGAGAACCCGGATGGCATGCAAGGCGATGTACATGTCGGCGATATGGATTAAGACGGAAAGTGACAAGAGTAGGCACAAGTCGGATTACAGGCTTTGTGGAGATGGAGATCGCCATGAAGAGAGCCATATCATTTCACATTATAATTGCTTTATTTTGTGTTACTGATATGTCTTTGTTTTACCTCTATTAGATAGTCGGTAAAATTTAATCCCTCAAAGAAGGTCTAGTTGGTTTTCCCGCCAGTGTTTGCACCATCACAAGTCGGACATTTTTGGCAGTGGGCTCATAAAACTGAGGTGCTGCCAATTCTTTCCGACTAGATGGGTTCGATTTGGACTCTTACTATGGAAACACTCGGTAAGCTAGAGGGGTCTATCACAATGGTTGTGGGACTCAGGGAAAAGTCAGACGGGAGCCGGGACATGTGATGCCACCCAACCAACAGGAGTCGTATGAGATATGATTGACAAGGAGTTGTCTACCTAGATTACTTGGCGGCTAGCGGTGATGCTAAAGCTCACTAGCCGACTTGCTTATTTAGGATACTGAATCACTAAGCAACAATCGGAGGGGTGTTCGTTCTAGTGGGAGCATAAAATATTAGTGTGCTTAATATTCTTGCTCTTTTATGAATACATATCTTAAGTGTTTTGCATATTTTCTGTTGTAGATCATAGCACCTAGTAGTAGTCACTCTTATATATCCGGTTTTTCTTTGAGAACCATTCTTGAGAAGGATAAACTAAATGACACTAATTTTACCAACTGGTATCGAAATATGAGAATTGTTCTCAAACAAGAAAAGAAGGACCATGTCCTAGACAACCCACTTCCAAATGAGCCGAATGAGAATGCGACTGTCGCTGCCACCAATGCCTACCGTCGGCCTAAGGATGAGTCCACGGATATTAGTTGTCTTATGCTTGCTCACATGGAACCGGACTTGCAAAAGCAGTTCGAGAATGTTGAGGCCTATGATATGATCGAAAGCCTCAAAAGTATGTTCCAAGCTCAGGCGAAGACTGAGAGGTATCAAGTCTCTCAGGCTTTGCTGAGTTGCAAGCTTAAGAATGGTGATCCACTAAGTCTGCATGTGATCAAAATGGTTGGTTACGTGCAGTCTCTGGAGAGGCTTAGATACCCCATTAGCGAAGAGTTCGCTATGGATATAATTTTGAACTCTCTTCCTAGTGCATATGGGCAGTTCATTTCGAACTACCACATGCATGGTATGGATAGAAGCTCACTGAATTACATGGGATGCTCAAGCAGATAGAGGCGGATCTCAAGAAGGGCGCCAGTCAAGTGTTGATTGTGCAGAATAAGGCTAAGTTCAAGAAGATTTCTTGGACTAAGAAGAAGGCTAAGTCGGGAGGAAAGCAGGCTCAGGACCCGGTCCCAAGCGTTTCCTCAGGTACTAATCCATCTCCTTCAGCCCGATCCACTTGCTTCTACTGCAAGGCGGATGGCCACTGGAAGTGGAATTGCAGCAAGTACTTGGCAGACAAAGCCAAGAGTGGAGGTATGACTTCCGACTCAAGTACACTTGTTTGCAATGTTATAGACATTTATCTTGCTGATGCACCTAATTGTTCTTGGGTATATGATACCGGATCAGTTATTCACATAGGCAACTCGTTGCAGGGACTAGTAAGAACTAGGAGTGTAGCAAGAGGCAAGGTTGATATTCGAGTCGGCAACAAAGCAAGAGTTTCTGTGTTGGAAGTCGGCACGATGCAGCTTCATTTACCTTCTGGATTCCTTACAGAACTGAATAATTGTTATTATGTTCCAGTGCTCAGTGGAAACATTATTTCTGCTTCATGTTTGATGAGGCAAGGCTATGAGTCGAATATCAAGAATAATGGTTGTTCTTTATATTTGAATGATATGTTTCACGGCTTTACACCAGTCCAGGATGGGTTATTTATTTTGAATCTTGATGGTGAGTCGGTTTATAACATAAATTTTAAAAGGTTGAAAACAAATGATCTGAATATGACTTACTTTTGGCACTGTCGGCTTGGTCATATAAGTTGGAAACGCATGAAGAAACTCCATGATGATGGAATCCTAACTTTGTTTGACTTGGAGTCGTTCGAGACATGCGAATCTTGCCTACTCGGCAAAATGACCAAGACACCTTTTGCAAAGAGTTGTGAAAGGGCGTCCGACTTGTTGGGACTAGTACATAGTGATGTATGTGGACCAATGAGCACAACAGCCAGAGGTGGTTATGAGTACTTCATTACCTTCACTGATGATTTGAGTAGGTATGGATATATCTACTTGATGAAACATAAGTCGAAAGCCTTTGAAAAGTTCAAAGAATTCCAGAATGAAGTACAGAATTAAATCGACAAGAAAATAAAGTTTCTTCGGTCAGACCGAGGAGGCGAGTACATGAGCCATGAGTTTGATGCCCATCTGAAAAGTTGTGGAATAGTTCCCCAACTTACTCCGCCAGGAACGCCACAAAGGAATGGTGTTTAGGAAAGGCGGAATCGAACCTTGTTGGACATGGTACGATCAATGATGAGTCGGACAGATCTATCTTTGTCATTTTGGGGTTATTGTCTAGAAACAACGGTATTCACACTAAACAGAGTACCATCAAAGTCGGTAGAGAAGACACCGCATGAGATGTGGACAGGCGAAAAGCCGAGTTTGTCTTTTCTTAAGATTTGGTTTTGTGAAGCATTTGTCAAGCGACTTCAGTCGGACAAGCTTATGGCCAAATCGGATAAGTGTATTTTTGTGGGGTATCCGAGGGAAACCTTGGGTTACTAGTTCTACAACCGAGAAGAGGGAAAAGTGTTTGTTTCTCGGAACAGTGTCTTCCTTGAGAAAGATTTTCTCAATCGGGGGGTCAGTGGGAGCATGATGCATCTCGAGGAAATTCCAGAGGAACCAGCTAGTAGTGAGTTGGCAAAAACTTTGGAGGTTGAGCCAGTCGTGGTAGCTGAGCCGGCAGCAACACCTGTACTATGAATATCGGCGAGATTACAAAGTGTTCGTGATGTATTACTGTTAGACAGTGACAAGACGACAAATTATTTGGAAGCGATTGTGGGATATAATTCCGAGCCATGGCTTGGAGCCATGAGATCCGAGTTAATGTCCATGGATGAAAATCAAGTTTAGAACTTGGTTGATCTCCCAGATGGTGCAATACCCATCGAATGCAAATGGGTCTTTAAGAAGAAAACTGATATGGATGGAATTGTTTCCATATATAAAGAATGTATTATCGCGAAGGGGTTCCGACAAGTTCAAGGAGTTGATTACGATGAGACCTTCTTGCCAATAGAGATGCTTAAATCAGTTCGGATCATGTTAGCTATAGCGGCCTATTTCTACTATGAGATATGGCAAATGGATGTCAAAACGGCTTTCCTTAACGGATATTTAACCGAGGACGTGTATATGATACAACCCAAGGGTTTTGTCGATCCGGCTAATGCTGACAAAGTGTGCAAACTTCAGAAATCCATTTATGGGTTGAAGCAAGCATCTCGGAATTGGAATATTCGCTTTGATGAGGTAGTCAAATCGTTTGACTTCATCAAGAGTGATCATGATTCTTGTTTATACAAGAAGTTTAGTGGGAGCAAAGTAAAATTTATAATCTTATATGTGGATGACATATTACTGATTGGAAATGATGTCCAGATGTTGCAAGAAACCAAGGAATCATTGGAAAAGAGTTTCTCAATGAAAGACTTGGGTGAGGCAATATACATCCTCAGAATCCGGATCTATAGAGATAGAACAAAACGGCTCATTGGATTGAGTCAGAGTACTTATTTGGACAAAGTGTTGAAGAATTTCAACATGGAATCGTCTAAGAAGGGGTTCTTACCGATGTCCCCTGGTGTAAAACTTAGCAAGACTTAGTGTCCTTCGACGACTGATGAGTGAAGTCGGATGAGTGCGATTTTGTATGCTTCTGCAGTCGGATCCATCATGTATGCCATGATTTGTACTAGGCCAGATGTTTCATATGATCTAAGTGTTGTGAGAAGATACCAGGCTGATCCTGGATAAATCCACTAGACAGCGGCTAAAAATATCCTAAAGTACTTGAGAAGGACTAAGAATATGTTCTTGGTTTATGGAGGTGAAGATGAACTCAGTGTAAAGGGTTACACGGATGCGAGTTATCTTACCGACTCTGATGATTCTCGTTCGCAATCCGGGTATATGTTTGTAATAAACGGAGGTGCTGTGAGCTGGAAGAGTTCCAAGAAAGAGACTGTGTCTGCATCTACAACAGAGGTTGGATATATTGCGACCTCGGATGCAGCAAAGGAAGCTGTTTGGATGAGGAATTTCCTCATGGATCTTGGTGTGGTTCAGGGCTCGTCCAATCCGTTAGACGTGTATTGTGACAACAATGGTGCTATTGCACATGCCAAGGAACCTAGCCAACACCAGAAGAACAAACACATACTCATGCGGTACCACCTAATTCGCCAGTTCGTGGATCAGGGTGATATCAAGTTATGCAAGGTACACACGGATGCAAATATTGCGGATCCGTTCACGAAGCCGAGTTGTCATTTGTATATCTCAATCAATGTAATCCTAAGACCTGAGGTTGTTGCACAGTCCGAGTTGAGGATCACCGACTTAGGTTCTGTCAAACGCTGATCCATAACTGGCAGTTATAAAGGCAGAGTTCGGGTCGACTGAGAATCAAGCTGCGTGATGTGAATAACCAAGATGGGATTTTTCCCTCCACTTGGATAGATATTCTCTGGGCCCTCTCGAATGATATGATTCGGAAAGCATGGCCATGCACGACTCGGTTAAGTGTTAAATTAGGCAATTGACTAAGAGTTAGTCGGATGAATCACTTATCTCAGATCGAGAAGAGAGTCAGACTATTTAATGGATGAAAATTATTCACCTATAGTTTGACAAGGTATATCGTGAGGCAAAAGGGACTCGAACGCAAGTCGCATTAGAAAGTCAAGTCGTCATGACTCTTTGGTACTTTGGAGTCAGCACGTTCTGCTAGGAGCCGCTAGCGACTGATAGATTGAGAGTTGGACTTCGATTGTTGTGGCATCCCGCAAAACCACTACTAGAAAATTGCGTTGAATTTGTGCATTGCATCGTCATCATCATGCATTGTTTGCCAAAACTATTTTCGTAACGCCCGATTTGTTTTCCAAACGCCCCGTCTTTTATTCAAACGCCAAACCCCGGGTGCTGCCGGATATTTTGTTTGTCTAAAAACTATTCGCAAAGTTCTTTTCAAATTAAATAAAAGCTTGAATTATTTTTAGTGGGGCAGTCGAACGGGCCGAACCGACCGAACGACCGCCCCAGAAATTAAATCGGTCCACCCCTTTTTCTAAACCTACCAACTATTCTACCCACCCCCCTTGGCCACATCACTCCACCCAACCCCCTTCTGCCACCTCACTCTCACCCTTTCCCCTAACCAATCTAACTCTGCCACTTGGCTCACCCCTCTCTCCCTTCCCCCCACTCTCTCTCCTGCCACTCACATCTATCAAGACACACGCCACAAAGACACAACATGCCCACTACCCCACTATCCTCCTCGACACTGGGCCCGCCCCACACTCCCTCCCTGGGCCCCACCCTCACCACCCCAACCCTACTTCCCCACCACCCGCTAACTGCCCCACTGTCAGAAGACGCTGGGGACGCGTCCCCAACCTCCCAACATCCTTCCCCTCCTCTCGCCTCTCCCGAGCCCGGCTACCGCCACCAGCTGGCCGCTGTGAGCCGTCCCGCCTCCGCCTCAATCCTCCCTCAGCTCCGCCCCTCCTCCCAGCCAGCCCGCCCCGCTCCTCCCGGCCGAAGCCCGCCACGGCCCTTCCCTCGTCTGCCCGCCATTGCTGCGCCCGGCCATGAAGCGCCGCCTCCTCCGCTGCCTTCTCCGAAGCTCGCCACGGCTGCCTCCTCCGCACTTTGTCCCGTGCTCGCCTCGCCGCTGCCTCTCGCGCCCCTTCTCCGCCTTCAACCGCGCTAGCCCCGGCCTCCCTCTGCCGTGCAGGCACCGCGCCGCCGCGGACACTCCCGTCGTCTCCGGCCCGCTCTCCCTTGCGTCGCGCGTCCCCATCACGTCGCCTCGCTCCGCTCGAATCCATCGTCGTCCTGCGCGTGAGGACGAGCCCCTATCGCCATCTCTCTTGCACACGAGTACCGCTGCTGCAAGGCTACCCGATGTAGTTCGATTGCTGAAGAATATGGGACTGATTGATACCTCTACGAAGATGTGTCGTGTCATCGCGGCGACAATCGGGAGGCGAGGATGTTCTCTGCAACGACTTGGCCAGCGGTGCCAAACCAAGTTCACCGCAAAGGACCGAAGACGGAACCCTAAGGAGATGACGCCGAAGCCTCAAGTTCTCCTTCACGAACGACAAGTCCTTCCTCTCGGACGCCAAGACCAAACCCGACCCGCCAAGTTCTTCAATCGGATCCGAGGACACCGAGACCCCGGTGCGACAAGTACTCTGCCCGGACACCAAGTTCTGCACCCCGGACGCCAGGTCCGACCCGACCCGCGAACCCTACAAGATCGTCGCGACGACAAGAACGACAGCGACCAGGAGAACCCGATGCGCCCTATGCCACGCCAAGTTCGTCTACCCGAACGCCAAGATCTACCCCGCTACCGAGAATGAATCCGCCAAGAACGGACCCGTCGAACCCTGAGACCAACCCCGGAACCCCAAGATCTGCCGACCCCTCGATGTGTGAACCTCTTATCCGAGAACCCTATTTTATAATATAATAACAACTTGTTGCATATTAATTGCCATTCTTGCATGCATACATTGTGTGGTTTGGGGGCCTTATGCCGATTCACCTAATAATTAAATATGGGGCCCATATGCGGGCAAATCTAGCAATATATTGGCCTCATTTAAATTTGTGTAGCGAACCCGGTGCTATCTTCTGTCATGTTAAGACAACATTTAAATTGCGGGGCATCTAAATAACATGAACCACCTAATTATTTGACGGGACCCCGATTCCGCTTAATATGACCTGATTGCATCGCACCTTTGCCATGCCATGCATCATATCATAAGCATGCCGATCTTTTGCCGTAGTATTAAATATTGCATCCGGTGTTTCTTCTAGTGTTTTGGTTCTTCGTGGATAAGGACGTTGAGTTGATGTGAGCTTCGCTCCGATCTTCGGATGAACCCTTCGGCAATGTTTTCAGGCGAGCATCTCCCCCTTTCTACCTATCTTACTTTTATAGTATTTATTCCCTCCTGTTGGTCTTTGCTATCTGTGTTGCGATGCTCTAGTTTTCGTTCCCGTGATATCCCTTGCAGCCATATATAGCCTTGGACACGTCCTATTACCTGTCGTTTGGTAGATAGTTGGACCCGCGTGTCGTAGTCGCTTGCTCAAGTGTTTTGCTTGTCGTCAAGTACCACAATTGTTGGAGGATTGCCGCATGTTGACGTTGGAGATGATCATGGTTTACTTATTGTTCACTTTAATTCCTGTTTAACAACTAAAATTGAATTAAGCAGAGGCATCGGTGGGTGATAGGTAATATTTGGTTTCGATCGCCCACTTGTGTCCCAGGACCCGAGTTCTTGACACTGTTCGAGATCGAGCGCTAACCACGGTGGGGAGATATGGGCCCCCATTGATTATTACCTGATTTCAAAGTATTGTACTGGGGCCACAAACTAGTTTGAGGTGTTTTACTATCCTGTACTTATGCCATGCTACTTATGTATTTACGATTGTGTGAGGAGCACGCTGTCTGTTTAGGAAGCGGGATGTTTTCATGGTATCGGCGTCCCGATTGGGGATCCGATGTCGCTGACCATTGACGCAAACCCTAAGTCCGTCTCGAGACCGCCGACTTCGCTATGGGTAGACTTAGTGGGTGGCCCCGATTTGCTTTGGGTCCAGGAACGTCGTGACTTAGGCCCCGCCGACATACCGATGGGTGTATGTTAACTGATCTGGCAAAAAGGGTCGAAGTGCCTGTGGATACTTTGGTGCACCCCTGCAGGGTTAAATCTTTTCGAGAAGCCGTGTCCGCGGTTATGGACGACTTGGAGCACAGTGCTTGATCATAGACAACTATAACTAAAGTTTATTGTTTTCAATCTGACTTGTATTCGATTTGACTAGTAATCAGCTTCACTGCAAAGGAATGGCTAAATAAAAGTACCAACAACTGCTGGGTTTTGGGTTATCTCGTGCTAATTGTATCTGACTAGTAAGTGTTGCCACTATAACGGAATGGTTAACTAAAAGTGCCCACTGCTTACTTTATCAGGACGATTATCTAAACCTGACTAGTAAAGTGCCGCAACTATAACTGAGTAAGTAAAACTGCCAACTGTGTGAGTTCCTCGGTTGACTTTCTCGTTTGGTATCGAGGGGGAAACGCCAGGATGGGGTTGTTTGTTGGTAGCATCAGGTTGGTGCCGAACAGGTCTTTCTCATCCCTCTCTGATAGCCGCCAGTTGTATCGAGTCTCTATAGGTTGTTTAGTGCATGCTGCCGCTGCCGCTCAGTCCACCATACCTATGTAGGCGAGGACCGCCGAATTCTAGCCTCGCTGCATCGGCCTCAAGATCGACGCCTCTCTTTTCCTTTGCCCTTTGTCGGCACCCTTTTGTTTAAGCAGGTTTTGAGATCGACGCCGTTAAGGGGTTACCTTCCGGCTGGGCAGGGTTACGGACGCCATTGGTTATTCTTCAGGGCTCTTAGCCCCATTTGCATCTTGTCCGTAGTCGGACGCTCCATTGTTTTCAAGGTGATTTGGATCTTTGTACCGTATATTTGTATTCTTGACTCTTTGAGTCACTGTTGTATATGTATCTGTTCTGTGGGTCCCATCGAGGACTGTTGTGTAATGTTATTACTTCGTTTTCCACCCGCACGAAAGTTCCTGGTGGGCACCTTCGAATCGTTTCTATGCGGGTTTGGCGAGTTTCGCTAAAACTTGCATAGAGTCGATTCTGAGGGTGTTACAATTGTGTCCAAGTTTCCATAAGCCTGCGGGGTCACACACTTAAGAGCAGGAGCAAGTTCGGATTGGATCTGAACCGGAAATCTGGGTGGGTTGGACTTGAGCCGGATTTGGACTGAGTCAGTGAGTCGGACTCACGATGACTGATATTATATGGGCTTTAGTGAATGGGCCACGAATGAGTGGAGCCCATGTTCATTACCTATATATAATGCGGAGCATAAACCCAGAAGGGTTGATCGGTTAGGTCATTCCATGAGTTGGAAACCCTAGGTCCACAGCAGTCCAGCCTTCGTATCAAACCTAGCAGTTCGTCGCCGGTACTCCTCCTTGTACGTGTGGATACCAGCAGAGGTTCTGTATGATCAGCACCAGGATGATCCGATCAGATCGTGAGAACTGTACCGCATTCAACTGACGCGCTTCATCAGTAATCCGCAATTGCGCGTCTAGTGGTAATCCTCGTGGCATTCTACCTCAGCTAGATCTTGGGATCACCACGTTAGACGAAAAAAATTATCTCTACGTGGCCCAACATGAACACTCCGTAAGCTAGCTTCTTGTAGTGTGGGTAACGCTGCTTGGACTCCTTTAAGACCTCGCTTACATAGTAAACTAGTCGTTGCACTCTGTACTCATGCGTTGGTTCTTTCTGCTCCACCACGACGACGATGATGATTACCCGGCTGGTGGCTGCCATGTAGATCAACATAGGCTCCATAGGCTTGGGCACTGCAAGCATATGCGCAGAGGAGAGTATCTCCTTTAGCTTCTTAAGAGCACCATATTCTTCGTCCGTCCATGTAAATTTGTCCGCCTTCTTCAGCAACTTGTACAGCAGCAGAGCCTTCTCTCCAAGTCGGCTGACAAACCGGCTTACTGCTGCAACGCAGCCTGTTAGCTGTTGGATGTCCTTCAGGCATGTCGGACGGTTTATGTTTAGGATCGCTTTGATTTTCTCCGGGTTGACCTCGATTCAACGGTGGGAAATGATGAAGCCCAACAATTTTCCGGCTGGAACCCCAAAGACGCACTTCTTTGGGTTAAGCATCATGTTGTATTTTCGGAGATTATCAAAGGTTTCTTTTAATTCAGAGATTAAGTCGTTTGACTTTTTAGAAATCACCGCTATATCGTCCACATAAGTGTAAACGTTCCGACCAATTTGATCATGTAGGCAACGCTGCATAGTCCGCTGGTACGTAGCACCTGCGTCTTTCAGCCCAAAGGGCATCATGACATAGCAAAACGTGACGTAAGGTGTGGTGAACGAAGTGGCCAATTGGTCTGAATTTCTCATTTTTATCTGGTGGTATCCTGAGTATGCATCAAGAAAACATAGAAGTTCCAATCCAGCTGTCGATTCAATGACTTCGTCAATGCGAGGCAAAGCAAACAGATATTTTGGACACACTTTGCTCAAGCCGGTGTAATCAACGCAAATTCTCAATTCTTTGGTTCCCTTTTTGGGGAAAAGTACAGGATTGGCCACCCATCGGGTGTGAAGGACTTCTCGGATAAAACTAGCCTTAAGTAAACTAGATACATACTTTCCTATGGCACGTCTCTTCTCATCTCTGAAGTGTTGTAGAGGTTGTTTCACCGGTCTGCATTTTGGATCAATATTCAAGCTGTGCTCGGCAAGTTCCCTAGGTACACCTTTCATGTTGACAGGTTGCCAAGCAAAGATGTCCCTATTCTTACGGAGGAACTCGACGAGCGCGCTTTCCTATTTAGGGTCCAGGTTCGTCCCAATGGCGGTGACCTTGGAGGCATCACCTACCAGAAGTTCCACCGACTTGGTCTCGATGGCGGTCTTAAAGGAAGGATCAGAGTTAGAAATTTGTTTCTTTGATGCCGGCATCTCCGAGGCATTGACCTTGCTCTGGATCTCCTTGAATTCTTCGTTGTAGAGGACAGCTTCTGCAGAGGCTGCTTCTCCAATCTCGCAGTCCCTTGCCTTTGTAAAGCTACCGGATACGGTGATGACACTGTTTGGTCCGGGTATCTTGATCTTGTTGTAGACGAATCATGGCTTGGCCATGAAGGCGTGGAAGATGCCATGTACGAATATGACGTGGTACAAGCTCTTGAAGGGGACCACTTCAAAGGTCATGCGTTCTTGGCGGTAATTGTTAACATCACCAAAAGCGACTGGAAGCGTGATGCACCCAAGGGACCGATCCTCCCGGCCAGGAGCTACGCCATGGAACACGGTGCTGGTCCGCCTTAGGTTGGTCTCCGTCAAGTTCATCTTGTGCAGTGTATCCAGGTACAATATAATGATGATGCTTCCACTGTCCACCATGCATTTGGTGAACTCATTGCCGTCAATCAAAGGGTTGATGACCATGGAGTATTGGTTCTCCTTTGGGATGAGGTCTGGGTGATCCTTCTTGTCCCAAGTAATTGAAACTTCCGACCAGCATAGGTACTGGGGAACTGGGGGTAGGGTGGCCATCAGTGTCCTCAGCAAGGTTTTCTGTGCCCGGACAGTTGGTATGCCAAGGAAAGCGTGGTATATGGGGGTCTTTTTCTCGAAGGGGTTCTTGCCTTTGCCATCGCCCTTGTCGGCGTGCTTGGGGTCAACATCCTCGTCCATGTCACTTGAATGCTTGGACTCCTCTTCTTTCTTCTTCCATTTTCCCTTGCCCCGCGGTTTGTTCTTCCGGCTTGGTTTGTAGCCGGAATCCGGGTCTTCCTTGAGGTCATTGACGAACTTGCAATGGCGATTGGTGTGAGTGGCTTTGCCGTTGGCATCGATCTGTACAAGGCATGGCATATCATAGTACTCCTCGTACGTTTGGGGAACGCGGGGCGTTGACGGGGTAGTTTCACTACCTCGTTGCTGCCCATGACCAGCCCTCTGTCCTCGGCCACGCTCTCCACCATCACCTCTTCCTACAAACATTATTGCGACCATGTCGGAGGTTGGCTTTTCTTTTGGGGGCTCTTCCGCTTGGTGCTACTGTTCCTCTTAGCTTGGGTTGGAATGTCTATTGCCAGCAAGGATCCGGGAGCATCATCGTCGGCAGCCGCGAACTCACTGGCCAACTGGATCATCTAGTTGAGATCGAGCCTGTGATTGTCCTACAGGCGCTTCAACTTATGTCGGAGTAGCGTAAATTTTTCCAATCCATCAATGTAGGCGGCCATGGCGGTCTGATCATGCACTCCTGTGCAGGAACTCTACGTATCCAGCCAGCGGGAGAGGTAGACTCGAGATGTCTTATCTTTCTCTTGCACGCACCGCTGTAGATCGCCAACAGTGCAGGGACGCTTATAAGTACCCTCGAAGTTTTTGGTGAATGCTTCTTGCATGTCCAACCAGTTGCGGATGGATTTTTCCGGCAAGTCATCAATCAATTGGTGGGTCGTGCCCGTCAACATCAGTGGGAGGTACTTGACGGCAACGTTGTGGCTTCCCCCTGCGATCTCCACCATGTTGCCATAATCCTGCAACCACGTAGCTGGTTTGGCGGTGCCGTCATAGGGCTTGATCGTCTTGTCAATCCGGAAACCCTTGGGGTAAGTTGCGGTCCGTATTACAGATCCAAAGCAACATGGTCCCAAGTACTATCCTTCCCGGGCCTCGTGAATCTTGTCCAGGCATGAACATGCATCGTATGGCTCTGGGCTTGTTCTTTTCTTATTGCCACAAGGGGATGGGCTGCGTGAACGACGTGGGCCTCCTCCGCCATGGTGGCTGATAGGTGGAGACGGAGGCGGAGGTGGCAGTGGGTTAGGCTTCTTGCTGTTACCCTCCTGCGACGCCTCGCGTCTGTCGTGGTTGCTTGTCAGACGAGGAGGGTCATGGCGTGACCTACTCTTGTGTCCTTGTTTGTTGTTGCGCTCTCCATCGTGACGGGGCTTCTCTTTGTTGTCACGAATGATGATGCCACCCTAAGGGCGTCTTGGCGGAGTCATGCTCGTACGATGGTGAGCCTTTGGGTCTTCGCGATGTCGACGAGATCGGGAAGGTGGAGATGGGCGATGAGGATGAGCCTTGCCTCCGTGGTCAGAGGACATAGGGATAGCATCTTTACTATTGAGTGCATCCCTCCGTCTTTGCTATGATGAACCCGTCTGGGACCCGACATCATGAGGAGATCTCTCCCTTAGCGGCTTAGGATTGCTAGACTTGCAATATGTTGGGTCAGACTCGATCCTCTGAGAGGTGGCATTTTCCTGTTGTTTGACCGCCTTTGCTACAAGGCCATAGACATGTTCCATAGCTGCGGGGATCTATCCTGCTCCAGGAGGGTCGTGGCGATGGCTAAGTTGAGAATAGGAGTGGGCATGACCTGCCTGCCCTCGCTGACAATGTAAGGCTTGGCTTGTGGCGGCTTCGGGGGAGCCCATCCTAGGTTGCGCCGTACACCAGGATCATTGATGACGCGAGCCAGAGCTTTCCTAGCCTTCTGCTACTTGAGCAGAGTCTTGTACTCGGCCTCCATGGCTCTAGCCTTCTCGATTGACTTTTGCGCCTTGGCCAGATCTTGATCTAGCTTTGAGACTTGCTCCACGATGGCCTGCGCTTCCTCCAGCAGTTGCTGGCGCTTCTCGTCAACCTGGACTATGTTCCGTATATGAGCCACAGTCATGGGCTCGACGAGCAAATTGCGTACATCACTCTATAAGCTGGAGTGATTTGGGCGGCCGCAGACATAGATGTCGGAGGTAGCGAATTTGCGGTGTTGAGGTTACCCAGACCGACCTTGAGTTCCTTCGGCTGCTACACTGGGTTAGGCGGAGGGGGCATGGCCTTTGAGCGATCATTGTCAGCAGCATCAGGTGGTCCCTTCCCCTTTTCCTGCGCTTTAGGTGGAGCTTATCCGGGTTTGTCTTCTTCCATCACACTCACAATGGCGACGAACACCTCTCGGGATGTGATGGCCTTGTCGGTCTCCTCCTCGCGTTTGATGCCCTCCTCCATCTCCTGCATAGCAGAGTCGAGTTCCTCCGGGTTGATATCCATCTCCTCCAAATGCACGCTGATGTCAGCGTAGAGTGCGTCCAAAATGGAGTCGGAGGGTGCGGGGGCTTCCTCAACGGCGGAAGATGTTGAGGCTGCAGGGACGTTGATTAGAGGCGGTGGTGGTGGCTGAGGTGGCGGGGTTCCGGGTATGGCTGCGAGCACTGCCTGAGCTTCTGCTTCAGCAGCCGCGTAGTTATTGACGGTGTCAACCATGCCCTTGAAAGTGAAGCATCCATAGGCCTGTTTCTGCCTTAGCGTATGCCGGATAAGTGTATCGCAGTCCAGCCCTTCCACAAAGTGATAAATAGCATCATCATTGGGGTAATTTCTAGATCGGCCCGTATACGGAGCCACCTAGCAAGATAATCGTGGGGGTTTTCACCCTCTCTCTGAACGCAATGCGCCAGATCAAAGATAGTCACCACTCCGACGAACTGTGATCTCTGCTTTCTAGACGCATGGGAGAAGCCGGCGGATTTGCAGCGATCTTTCACCATTATATCCTGCACAGCGGCGGTTTGGGTGGGCCTTGAATTTTTCCGATCTAAGCCAGGAAACTCCGAAGAGAGATTCGACTTCCAGGGGACTAGTGCCCAACTCGGTTACACCGATGAAGAGGTGGATTTCCCCGATTGGGACGATCGAGCAGCGGGTGGGATTCGTATTTGCCGGGACTCAGAACTCTTCGGGAGGGACGATCAGAACGTTGCCAGAGAAGATAACACGGCCGATGGCTACAGTTTCGTCGATTCCCGTGAAGATCTTTGACCTCGCCCATTGTAGAGCCTGAAGCGCCTCTAGCCCCACGGTGGGCACCAACTGTCGTGGTATTGCCGACGAGTACGCCATGGAGGGGTCCTCACAGTGCGTGTTTAGAGACGTGGGGTAAGGCGGAAGGTTGGCGGGTACGAGGTAACATAGCTTACCCAGGTTCAGATCCCACGACGGTGGCGGAATCCTACTTCTGCTATAAATCACTATAATAGCAATACACCGAGTTACAGGGATTGGTTCGCTGTGCGAGGTATGAGTTGCATCGTGCCCTAAAGGCTCCTCTAGGTTCGGCTTATATAGTCGCCAGATCCTAGGGTTATAGGCAAAGTCTTAGCCGGACAGGTTACAGAGTCCTACACGGTACACAGCTAGTCTAATGTGTCTTGCACTCCAAGGCTCCGGGTACGCTGCTGACTCCTCTGTAGCCTTCCTTTATCCGGCATGGGTCTCCCTTCTGGATCCATCTAACTGGGCGGACAAACAGACCATAGGCCTTGCTACCGACTATGGGACACCCAGGTTATCCGGATTACAGACATGCAATGGTGATACCCATTTAGCATATCCCCAACATTAGCCCCCCAGAGAACTCCGAGATCTTGTTAGTTAGTATGTTACATAAAATGATGCCACGATATGGTTTCCCATTTTATGATATTTTTTGAATTAGTCGTGCCAAACCCTGGCCCTAGACCCATCAAAACTAAGTAGACGTCTATAAATAAAAAATGGGTTTTCCATGTAGGAAAACCCCTAAACCCATTATCAAAACATCAAGATATACCAATATACATGTGTGTGCAAATGTTTTTCTCATTCCTACAATATGACCTAAAGAGAATGTTTTCATGTTAAGCAAGAACGAAGAATATGGTTGTGAATGCCACAAACCCATTTTCATACTTCTATAGAACCCAGAGGCATAAGAAAATTAACCTCAAATCTCTATAAGAGAAGAAGAAATGGAGGGGGAAAAGAGGAGCAAAAATAAATGGGAGGCATCGCGAGAGCAGCGAGATGTCAGGGAAAAGCTATGATGGTTTCCTCACACAACATAAAGGTACACTCCACGTGGGGTACTTGTAAATTTATGGGACTATATAAGCATGTAAAAAATTATGTTTTATCTCTCCTTCGCTACCTCTGATCGCCATCAATCCTCCTCTCTTCCGCGTGTACCAGCTGGCTGATCTCTCCCTCGTCCACGGTGTGGCGCTATTCACATGTGCCTTGTATGGCGGATCTATGTCTATCCTATGTCTGGCGTGTTCGTCAGATATGGTGTGCATAGTAAGGAATCATTTTGGATATTGGCGGCAATTTAAATAAGTAGTAGTAGCAAATCAAGCATTCGGTTCAAAGAAAAGGAAATCAAACTTTCGAACTTGTCTAGTATTGGAATTAATTTCACACCTTGCAAAAATATGTTCAATGGACCCACTAGGTAGTCAATGTATCCAAAATGAGTGAGATTTTGGAAAGATTCAACTTCTTGCTAAGAATATGCATGCTTAGAAATTTGACCGTGGTTTGAAAATAATTAAAGAGACCATGAGATTAGAGAATAAATCGAGGGCAATGTGAGAGCGGCGAAGAGGAGTTGAAGGCGTTGCAATGATAGATAAAATTTAAGATGTGTTACTAAGACGAGGTACAATTTAGTAAAATTCATGACCTAGTATATATGAACACAAAAAAAATGTGTTTCCTCTCTCATTCGTTGCCCCGCACCGGCCGACAGGTCTCGCCCTCGTCCACAACGGACCGTCGCACACGTGTGTCGACCTGCCTTGTGTCGTCGGCTCTGTGTCCATGTCTCTAACTGTCTGGCTTGTTCACTAGTTGTGTTGGCGTGTACAGGAAGGAGGCACTTTGACAGCAAATAAAGTAATAGCAATTTAAACTTTCAACATTTCCCATGTCTATATTTCCACTTTCTTCCCTCACCAAACGGCTCAGATGCTCGGTGGAAGGAGCTGCACACAACTCCCGTGCCTTGCTTAATAGCTCTCTTTTTTATTCAAAGAGCTCCCATAGGAATTCTAGAGGATTTTGATCATTAGGCATTTTTCCTATGGGCAGTGTGTGATTTGTAGGATTAGATCCTTGGTAAATTACCCACTCGATTCAATTGCACTATGTTTTGGAGGAAAATTTTCATCCACACAAGCCTTACAAATTTAAAATTATAAAAATCACCTTAAATTTTGTAAACAACCTCACAAATTTCAAACTATAAAAGCATCACAAATTTTTAAACATCCTCACAAGTTTGAAATTGTAAAAAGCAACACAAAAAGGCACCCATATTTCAAATTATAAAAAACATGATAAATTTGTAAATAGCCTCAAAAATTTCCAATTATAAAGCAACACCGATTTGTAAATAGCCTTAAAATTTTCAAATTATAAACAGCATTATAAAGAGCCTCACAAATTTCAAATTATAAAATGTATCCTATATTTGTAAACATCCTCACAAATTTCAACTTATAAAAATGATCACAAAAAGGCACAGGGAATTCAAATTATAAAATCATCATAAAAGTCTCACAAATTTAAAACTATAGAGGGAGAGCATCATGAAAGTCCTCACAGATTTCAAAATATAAAAAACATCATAGAAAATCCTAGGTTTTTTATGATTATGGTGCAAACTTGTAATTTTTTATGGCCTTGGTGGCAAACTGGTGCTCCGGCACCAAACTTGAACAAAGCTAGGGAGAGAGCGCGAAGATATCAAGCCCTTTGGATCATAGAGGATCTAACGGGGTGGTCACAATCGGTGCGAGGTAGGTCTCGACCAATCAGGGGCCACCAACACATAAAAAAACACCTTGTGCACCCAAAAAGGGTTTTCTGGCATAATTTTTTGGGAATTCTTTCCAAGATCGATCTTTAATGAAATAACAAATTGTGGACCTACAAATGATTTTAAAAAACACGAGCAAACTATGCGACACTTGTAGTGCAAACAGAGGTCATTATAAGCAAAATCAACAGGAATTCAAAAAATAAAAAATGAGTTTTCTATAAAAAAAAAGAAAACGAAAAACCTTCATCGATATTGTTTATCAACCAAGATACATGAGTGTGCCAAATATGGCCTTATTTTGACAAACTATGCTATGGTTAAGGCCATGGCCTAGCATGCGAGTCGAAAGCCAGGGGCGGATCCAGGATTTGACCATAGGGGAGGCAAGAAGATAGTGATGATAAAATAGGTATACAACAACACTATATCGATTCTTAAATATATGTAGTTTTGTTATCGGACAACATATTCTATAATTAAAGCTTTATTTTATTTGATCTAATATATGATTATGTCATTTGATCTAATATATGAACATGTGGGGTAAAGAAAAAATTCACCATGAAAAAGAGATAAACATGAAAATATATCAAGTCTTCTAGTGTATGGATATCAAACTATAACATTATATGTTTTGCAATGAAAAGGCAAGATACATTAGTTTGTCTGTAGGTCTATGCCCACAACTATCAAATAAATCAGTAACTCGATAGTTAGTTAATCGTTAAGTAGTTCATAAAAATGTTGGTGTATATAATCTGCAATTGATTACACAATTTTTTTCTATTAGATAGGGTAATCAACTAGCAATTCTATTAGACAACATGCAATATATATGAGATCACACATTAGCATGATTAATTAATGAACTAGGCATGATGTGTGGCGGTGGCATGCCGTAGTTAATAGTTCCTAGACGGACGGGAGTTGTGATTTGTGCCTTCGCGAACTGGTAAACACGGACATGACAACGCATGAATACAAAATCCCGATCTCGGCGGCGACGCTCAACCAACGAGACCCTTACCCTAGGTAGCAGCCACCACGGTGGAGGCGGAGAATAGATAAATAATTCCATTAGATCGTCGAGGGAAATCAAGTAGAGCAAAAATTCAGATGCGTCTCGTGGATCAGATGATTGATCTGTGCTCTTGCTAGTAGATATGTATTATCCCTTGATGGCTATAATATTTTAGGCTTGTCCCATAGAGCTTCACCAATTACCATGTTGCAGACATCGGTCTAAGCTAATAAACAGAGTATTACAGTTAGTAGTTTAGCATCAAAACTAGTGTTAGCCCCCGCTGCATATCCTTGAGGGGGGCAAAACCATAGGGGGGCCTGGCCACCCCTCGCCTCTCCCTGGATCCGCCTCTATCGAAAGCCATGCATATTCGTGCCCCGTTTCTCAATTCTAAGAATGTTTTTTCGATAAACTCTTGTACCATGTGTTTGTTACTGTTGCTATGGGGTAGGTTACATAAAATTCCGCTACGATATGGTTTTCCATTTTTCTGATATTTTTTAAATTAGTTGTGCCAAACCCTGGCCCTAGACCCATCACAACCAACAGAAATGTCTATAAATGAAAAATGTGTTTTCCATGCATGCAAAACCCTAAACCCATTATCAAAACAACAATATATACCGATATACACGTGTATGCAAATTTTTGGCTCATTCCAATAATATCACCTAGTGCTAATGATTTTTTCTATTAAGCAAGAACAAAGAATATGGTTGTGAATGACACAAACCCATTTTTTATACAAAGAGAACTCATGTGCAAAAATTCAGTACTCCATAGTAATTCTATTGAACAAGGGGCATAACAAAATTAACCCCAAATCTCTAGAAGAGAAGAATAAATGGAGGAAAAAAGTGGAGAAAAAAATGGGAGGCATCATGAGAGCAACGAAGAGGAGTTCAAGCCGGAACGATGTTAGGGCAAAGCTATAATGGGTCCATGATATGAGGTACATGGTACACTCCACTAGTGGAGTACTAGTAAATTTATGGAAATATATACGCATGCAAAATAAATTGTGTTTTCTCTCTCCTTCACTGTCTCTCATCATCATCAATCCTCCTCTCTCCCCGCGCACCAACCGGTTGATCTCTTACTCATCCACAGTATAACGTTAGGCCTCAGTCTAGCATGTTCATGATATGTGTTGGTGTGTATAGGAAGGAAGCATTTTGGAACTTGGAGGCAAATTAAAGTAGTAGTAGCAAATTAAACGTTCAAACTTGTACAGTTTCAAAATTAATTTTACACCGCAGTCAATGTTCAATAATGAGTGAGAGTTTGGAAAGATTCAACTTCTTGCTAAGACTTTGTAAGCCTAGAAATTTGACCGTGTTTTGAGAACAATCAAAAAGACTATGAGCTCGGAGAATAAAACAGGATCAGCGCGGGAGCTACGAAGAGGAGTGGAAGGCAGTGCGATGTTAAATCAAATTTATGATGTGCTCCTAAGACGAGGTACGGTTTAGTAAAATTTATGACTTATATATGCACACAAAATAAATTGGGTTTCCTATCTCCTTGCTGTCGACTGGTCTTTTCCTCGTCCACAACAGGCTGCTGCGCACGTGTATCGACCTGCCTCGTGTTGGTGGCTCGTGTCTATGTCTCTGGCCATCTGGCTTGTTCACCAGTTGCATTGGCGTGTATAGGAAGCAAATGAAGTAGTAGCAATTTAAACGTTCATCTTTTTTCCTTTTTGTATTTTCACTTTCTTGCCTCACCACAGCTTATCTGTTTGGTGGAAGGAGCGCACCTGTGGCACCCCAGATTTACGATCGGATAATACCCGTATGCCTGCAATTCACGTTCCCATTATCAGTGAGACATGAGCATAACCGACAAGTATCATTACAACATCCATAAATAACGAGTACAAGTACTTACAAATGTGTCATTATGGTGATACAACATTGAATAGCGCAAGTCTTCAAGCGCAGATCCCATGTCATACCTTAACCTACAGGCGACTGACTAGGAAGACGGCCTAGCTTCCATAGACGTCAGCAAACTCCATTATTCCTCTTTCTTCTGAAAAGTCTGGCCAAGTAAATAGCCAGGGACAATGTCGGTGAGTACTTGAAATGTACTCGCAAACCACCTTAAGATAACAATAATAACGGATATGCAATATGGCTATGGTAGGATGGCTCCATAAGAGGTTCTTTTGTAAATTAGTTTCTCTTGTAGATATAGCATATCTCTATATCTTTGTTGAAAAACTTTTGTAAAACATTTTGGAAACCTTTTTGAAAAGTTTTAAGAAAACACTAGGATTTGGTCACCCATTTGTTTTTCCTTCCGGTAATCTCCTGACCAAATTCCTTCCTCCTTTTCCCGACCATCTCATGGTCAAAACATTTCCAAGCCATTGCTTTTCCGAAGTCCTTTTTGAAATCAAAACCATCACCGCCATACAGCAGTCATCACAACCATCCATGACCGAGGACTCGGCTATTCGAATAGATTTACACTCTACAAAGGTTGTACACTGTACCCACACCATTCGATTACCCGTCCCTGATCTACACCGGTCGTGGGTCGAATAACCGGTCAAGACCTTCCGTATGCCCTCTCTGATACAAGTGCCTACCCTATGAGGTTAATCCCCTCAAAACCGGGACGCCCTATATAGTCACAAGCCAACCGGAGCGTGTTTTGCACCTTGTCGGGTGTGCGCTTTCACTGAGAGGCTCATAGTATCGTCTGGCCGCCATTTGACGGTATTTACCTTCTCTAGGCCGATGTTTCACATGGGCCTTTACAGGTGAAGGCCCAGCCTCCGGGGATTTGTTATCCCCCGTAGTAGTTCGATCGAGGCAACTAGATCGGGTTAGACAAACTTCTAGCCTGGACCCGTCCCATTCCAGAGTAATGTGGTTACACGGGTTAATTGCTCAAGCATTAGGAACTATACAGCCCGGCGTGTTTTCGTAAGCATTTTTCCTCCATCTTTCGTTCGACCATTTTGTAACCCAAAACCTTTCCCATTTTCAACATCACTTGGTAGGCCAAGCCTCGCCAAGGTTTTCTCATAAAAAAAATTTGTAAGCCTTTTTTCGAGGTCTTCCCATCCTACACTTTTGCTTAGGCTAAAACAGGGTCTCCGAGGGGTTATGGTGTTAAACACCATCTACCATACTAAGGGCAGGTAGGTATCATAAAAATGGTTAATGGTACTAAGGGGTAATGGTTTGGAGGAGCCAAACATTCCCCACATAACATAATATAGTAAAACCATGCAATTTGCATAAACGGGTCGATAAAACATGCATAGTTAAAATAATAGGACAAGGCATATGAGCAAGAAGGTGGCTTGACTATGACCAGTAAGACTTCCCGTGTATTCATTAGAATACCAGAATACCGATAATATCATTAATGGAATAACCCGATGCTTCCTTTTTCCTGACGGCCCACAATCGCAACTATCGTCGTTATCGAGCATATATGCACACAAACATCACAATAAATACAAGGCCTACAAGAACCAATACATACAAAAAGTAATTTACAAAGCAATTTTATAGATCAGTAAGGATTGAGGGTTTGGTTGGGGGTACAAAGGAAATGCTTTTGCATTTGTGAAATCGTTATTTAAGATTTGTAGTCAAAAACTACCTAGATAAGGGGTTTGAGAGAAAGGACAAGTTCTGCATGATAAAATTGTGCACAAATGATGTCGTCAGATAGGTATTAATAAAATGAAGCCAACAAAAGTGATTTCACTATTTTATCAATTACAAAAGATTTATAGTGATTTTTCTAGTGAGTAAAACTCTAGTTTTAGGAAATAATTCACCGGACAAGTTCTTGAGATCCAAAAATTATTTCCTTGGGTGATTAGGTAGTATTTAGTGAACTGATTCAAGAGGAGTTGGAATCAGTTAAAAAATTACCAGAATGCCCTTGAGAAATTCCCAAAGACAGTTCTGGAAGACATTCGTATTTTTCACCAAATTATATTTGTAAGGAATTTTGATGTGATTCCAAATAAAAATGTTAGGCATTTGAAATATCTTTCTATAGAAATTGGAATCACCCTTTTTTGATAAACAGAACTACTATTGTGAATTTATTGGTGAAATAACCAAGCACAGAAGTTATTAATTCACCAAAATTCAAGAAGAGCTCAATAATGTTGGACTCCTGTTGTTGGAAGGATATAGGTATGTATGTCTACTGAGGTTTGGAATTAGGTCAAAATCTAATTTGGTTTGACCTCAGGAATTTACTAAAGGCAGAATTTTCCTGATTTTGTTATTTACACCAGGGCAATCTAGGAAGCCAAAATATTTGGGGCCAGTGGGAAAGAAAGGTGTGGTTTGTACCTTCCCAAACATAAAGGTTTCAGGCCATTTGGGTAAATAAAACTCTCTGGATAAATATATTAGTGAAAAGTACCCATCTTGGTAGATAATTTATTATGGATAAACCAATTATTATTTCTGACAACTTCTTATGCTGAATGTTGAGGAAAACATGTGGCTACATATATAAATTTGGGTCTGGCCAGAATATGGTGTTTTTCATTTTATTTGGTATTTAAACCATCATGCATTTCTGCAGATCTGTAATTTAATTAATAAAAGAAAAGGGCAAGGGTGCAGCAGGTCGGATCTGAGATAGAGTTGGGCCGCACTGCAGAATTAGGCCCACCCAGGATGCTACCACGTGCGGGCGACATTGTTCAAAAAGGGCCAAGGGAGGCCTGCCTATCAGCGATACTGGGAGGCCGAAGAGGTATCGGGCTATTGTGGTCGTTGGATCTGGCAGAGATCGATGGCTGGGGCTTCATCTTCTTCCTCCGGTGGCGGCAGAGCAGAGGGAACCCTAGGGGAGGGATGGGGAGGACCAGGGGGCTTACCAGGGGCCTACTGGAGACTGGGGTGTGACGGCAGAGGAGCGGCGCGTCACGATGTGTTCGACGAGGGGCGGGAGAGGGGGTTTCTACGTGGGAGGGCGTCTCACGGGACGACGTCTGTAGGTGTCCTCGGTAGCTCGCCGGAGTGCGCTCAGGGTTGCCTGCATGTCGCCAGAGAGGCGTCGGGGAGGTCCTGGTGTGCGAATGGGGCCATGGGATGGACTCGAAGGAGGTTCCCGAAGCTTGAAGCAGGCCGGACTCGATGGAGAAGACATGCTCGGGTTCTCTTTGGTGTGGCCGTCTCTGGTGTCCCTGCAACAGAATAAGGGGCATGGCATGAGTGATAGAGGAGTTAGAGTACCATGAGGCCAAGGGAGAGAGGAGAGGGCGTCGAGAACTATGACCATTCTCATGGGAGCTTGCATGCCCGAGAGAGTGTTTTCTCTCTCTCCATGGTGAGGGAAGAGGAGGGAGAGCGAGTGGGTGTTCTGGGGAAGGAAGTGGAGAGAACAGGGGCAAATGGGGCGAGGGAACGGGGTTGGTGGCCTCTGGCCTTTAAGAGCCAAGGGGAGAAGGTCTATGGTAGACATGGCCTAGGGATGAGAAAGGGAGGGGGTTCTGCACGTGTATTGGTCAAGGGAGACGGTGGGGGAGGTGTGTGTGGGCCTAGGCACGACCAGATAGGACAGGGGAGGGCTGGGTGTAGATGAATTCAAAGTTTGTATTAACATTTGTCCTCTCTCTCTCACCTAAGCACAAGGGACAAGGGAGTAGGGAGTGCTACAGTAGCTTTGCTACAGTCCTGCGACCAGAAGGGAGTGGTGTTGTGCTGGGAAAACTTTCTTGGCTAAGCTTGGTGGTGGTTAGATGTGGTTTAGCCCAAGGTTCAATTGATTTGCCTAAATTGACCAAAGAGGAGATTGTGTAGGAAGTTAGAAATTTTTTAAAGAGGCATGTGTGGAAATGGTACTGGTAGATAGAGGAGGTCAAATCATCTCTTCAAGATTTATTTGGGATTTTTCTAATGATTATAAGCCCATTTAAAACCATTTCTTCAAATAGTGCAAAAGTAGTTTCTAGATGCTTATTTGATATTTTACATTGGGAAAGGTTAGTTTTTGATGTGACATGGTCCTAAATACCATATTACACACTGGAGAATTTATTGAGATGGAAAAATATTTTTAAGGAATTATTTCTTGTTTCTGCCATTTAAGAAAAGGGGCAAAAAGAAATAATAAAGAATCTCAACAAAATTTATTTTTGAGATGGGAAGATAGGGTATTATGTATAGAACTCAATTGTGCATTGAGTTTGAAAAGTGATGTGGAGAAAAACAAGCTTTCCTTTATAGACGAGGATTTTGGGAGTCTTGCAAGATAATGAATTTAAAAAAATTGATGATCCAAATAATTGGGAAAATTATTTGGGGATGGTTATACTCAAGGTAGTTGTTGTATAATTGATGTATACCTCAAGCCAACTTGGTTTTTGAAGAATTGTGGTGAAAAGGATGGAAACTAGATTTGGGAGAATCTAGGGTTTTTATAATTTCATGCCACCTAAACTTGCTGGGATTAGTGAGCTCAGAGCTCACCTTGATACAAGGGATATATGGATAGATATACCAATTTATGAAGATGATCATGGAAGCAAGGGTTGGGCTTGGTTGTATTTTTTGTGGTCTAGAAGTGATGGCAAACTTTGTTGAAATTAAGGCTGCCATAACGGAGTTGTCATGTTGCCTTCTAAACCATGGGGGTTTAAGAAGCACAAAGTTCCAATGGAAACAATAGAAGTGTGGATTGATAGGCCATGATTAGTAGATCATAATCATGCAAAGAGTTGGTCAAGGGGAGGTGGCATATAGATGTGAGCTTCTGCCAAAGTAGGCAAGATGATAAGATTTGCAGAAAAGATTATTATCTTGACTACAAAACCATCATAGATGGGTGGGATCAAGATTGGTTTATCCCAGGGACAAAGTGGGCTTGGGTAGTACTAATGATGTACTACAATATGGTTCAAGTACATTCTCAATAATTCACATAGGTTGGCGAAGGTAGAGCTCCCAAGATTGAATCTAGATACGAATTCCAGACTTAGCCATTTTGGCACATTTAGGGTTTTAGACTAAGATTACAAGAGGGAAGAAATTTGAGAGTGGCAATGGTTTATCCTTACCATCAAGGGGTTGATGTTGAGGTATAGATTTGGATAGAGGGGATCCATGCTTGGATTGGTCTTTGATGAGTTGGGAACTATCAAAAAGGGATTATCTCTGGATTGATCTGATTAGGAGATGAGATGGCCACTTTGGTGGTTTAGGATAGATCCAGATTTGGATGCTTGGTTTGAGATGCATGATCACAAACATAGATTGGATCCTAAGGGATGAGCTACTAGATTTGCTCACTCTAGTTCCTAAGCAAACAATGCAATCAGCAGATCAAGGCAATTCATCAGGCAGCTAATCAAGGCAATTCATCTATTCAAACTTATCAACTACTACTAAGGTTACCATCAATCCTAGCTTGAGGTAAGGATGGGTATTTTGAAGAGGTTGTGCTTTGAAGTGAGATAAGGACTTCTTGGTACTTGTACTAAGGTTGGAGTGAAGAGGTTTTAGGAAAGGTTTTGGAACAACCTAAGGATAAGAGTAGTTGAAGTTATGTCTTGAAAACATAAGGAGATTGTATATATGTCTCCATAGTTTTATTAATAGTACTATCAAAACCTTCTGTTGTGTTAAAATCATCTTGGCTAAGGTTTTGAAATGCCAGAACAATTGAGGATGTGAAAGATGAGCCAAGACATTTCCATTGTAAAATAGCCCTGGTCAAAAAGGGTTGAGATAGGAAGTATAGTAGCTAGTACACAATCAGTTGCATGAACACAAGCAAACAAGTAAGCAAGTATTGCAACACTTAAGAAGAAAAAGTTTTTGTTCCCCCTGATTTTTTCCTTCCTGACAGTAGATCAGGGTTGCTAAAATTGGGATGTTACAGGACCAACTCCCGTGCCTTGCTTATATCGCCTTTTTTTATTCAAAGGATTTCCATAGGAATTCTAGAGGATTTTGATAATAGAAATTTTTCCTATGGGCACCGTTTGATTCATAGGATTAGATCCTTGGGAAATTTCTCACGGGATTCAACTGCACTATGTTTTGGAGGAAAATTTTCATCCACACAAGCCTCAAAATTTAAAATTATAAAAAATGTCCTAAATTTTGTAGACATCCTCTCCAATTTCAAATTATAAACCATCGCAAACTTGTAAACAGCTTCACAAGTTTCAAATTTTAAAAAGCAACACAAAAAGGCACCCATATTTCAAATTATATAAAGCATCATAAATTTGTAAACAACCTCACAAATTTCCAATTATGAAAAGCAACATCGATTCATAAAAAGTCTTACAAATTTCAAATTATAAAAAGCGTCACAAAGGGGCTCACAAATTTCAAATTATAAAAATCAAACTATATTATTAGACTTTCTCACAAACTTCAACTTATAAAAATATCACAAAAAGCCTCACGGGATTCAAATTATAAAAATCATCATAAAAGCCTCACAAATTAAAAATTCTAGAGGGAGACCATCATGAATAGCCTCACAAATTTTAAATTATAAAAACATCACAAAAAAGCCTAGGTTTTTTTATGATCATGGTGGCAAATTTGTAATTTGATGGCCTTTGTGGCAAACTGGTGTCCGGTGCCAAACTTGAACAAAGCTAGGAAGAGCACGGGGATATCAAGCCTGGATCTAACGGTTGGTGGCCATGATCGGTGTGAGATAGGTCTCGACCAATCAAAGCCCGCCAACATGTATAAGAACACCTTGTGCACCCAAAAAAGTGTTTTCAGGCATAATTTTTTGGTAATTGTTGCAAGATCGACCTCTAATGAAATGACAAATTATGGACCTACAAATGATGCATATGAAGAATAACAATTGTCAATTCATTCTACAGTCTAAAAGCCATCCCGACAAAAGAAACTGATTGAAAACCAAGAAAGGCCTCATTTGTGAAGGCAGCAAGACATATATTATTTTTTACCTTCTCATATCATTTACGGACAACAATAAATATGACATAAAGGTATTTTTGACGTCTCTCGGTGTTTTGGTTGTACCTCTAGAGTCTCATGCCAAGGTAGAACCACATCTTCATGAAAAGATAGCTATATCTCTAGCTCTTTCATGCTAGTAGATATTACATGTGTGGTTGTACCTGGGGCGAAGCTTAAGAGATGGCTCATATCACCTCCTTGTGGTTGTACCTGGGTTATTCATTCACCCATTTGATTTCCGATAAATAAAAATATTATATATACAAATCATCATGCAACCTAGCTTCCCAAAGTTAATCAAAGCTAGCATCCATGGTAAGGTAATTGGTTGGTTACTAAGCATGCATGTTGCATCAATCGGTACGAGTGCTAAACATGCAACAAAATTATACAACTACGTACATACGAACACCAGCATTCCTGATCGCTCTGCTCTTTTCTTGCAAATCATATATATATATAAGGGTAGGGGCAAGCAAACATAACCATAGCAGCATAATTGCTAGACTCTATGGTTAATGCCGTTTTCAGCTGCTTTAGCTATTGACCCTCTTTATTCATCAAGCGTTGAGGTGGCTCAGCATCCATGGGGGCAGGCCTCCGATGCGAAGCTGCCCCTGCTGCCCTGGCACCGCAGCCACCGCCTCCCCGCCCATTGTAACCGGTGGGTAACTAGTGTATACACAAGATGAACTATGTTATTACATGTACGTGTACTGCGTACTAGCTAATGAATAGATGAACAAAATTACCAGATGTTTTGTGGAGCATGTGCCTGATGATCCCTCATCATGAAGGAGGAAGATGATGAGCTCGTCTGGGCTTGAGGTTGGTTTTGGTGGGCTTGTTGTGTTTGGGTCTGGTGGTCCCACTGCACTTGCTGCTGCTGCTGCCTGGCTGCCTTCTGCCTCTCCACCAGCTGCACCAAATTAAAGGATCAGATCAGCAACAAAAAGAGCGATAGAGTAATTACGAGTAGTGTTTGGCAGCATAATTACTTCCTTCTGTAGAGCCTTGTTCTCCTCCTGCAGTGACCTCTCCTGCAGCATAAGCAACAAAAGTATGAAATGAACAACATCTGGAACTAGATCAGAATGCATACATAAGAATATAAGATAGACAACATGATTGGATTGTTACCTTCTTCTGTAGCTCAGAAATGGACTCCATCATAAGGTGGCTCTGCAAATACAGGTAATGTTAGTTTGGGAAGAGATACTTTGGTACGTGTCTGAGACACACTGCCGTGACAAAAGTTAATGAGTCTACATCCATGCTTGTAGCCTTGAAACTTTACCAAATTGAAAATTATAGTACTACAGAAATTAACACTCCCAAAAGGCATGGTTAATTATCCAACAGCAATCAGTCTTCCAGTTAAGGATGAATTTCAGATAGGCTACCAAAGTGAGGAAATAGCAACCTTTCTCGATCTGATGTGCTTCAGTGAACTCTCCAGCTGCTGCTCCAGTTGTTGGAGCTCTTTGAGGTTTAGAGAGTCCAGATCCTCTCCCATGAGGTGTCTGCAGGTTATATGATCAAGTTGTTTAAAATCATCTTAAGCAGCGCATACTGTATAATCATTTGCTAGTTATAAATTATTTAGAATGCAGAACTCTATTGAATACTCATTATTACTTGTGACATTTTTGTATAGTCTCAATTTTCGCCTTCAGTTTCCTGTATTCGTGGCACCAATTTCCCTGTACAGGAAAATTATTTTCTGTCAAAAGGAAACTGGTAAAGGAATGGATGTTCCTTTGTGCGAAATAAGTAAATATATTACCGCTGCAGATAACTACCTCTGTCAACATACCTATACTATGTGCGTAGGTGGTAAAGGAAACCAAAAAGAGCAGGAAACTGTTTATGACATGTACACTTGCATTTAATGAAACATGAGAAAAGCAGAAAATACCATAAGATACACAAAACTAAAAAGGTTTCAATTGTTGAATTGCATGAATAAATTAAACATCTTTACAAATATTCAATATTAAGCAGGTCATCTACCACATGACTTCTAGGTTTTTAATCATTTCATAAAACTATTTTTTGGTTCAATGTGCAGGAACAAATATTATGTTAAGAAAAGAAAATTGGTAATTCGCATGGGAAACCATGGTACTAACAGAAAAAATACTTGACGGACTTGAAAGATCTGGATGGAGCAGAGGCATGAATATTGCAAGTGGGAGAATAAATACAAGGACCCTGGCTTCACTTTTTTGTGTGTATGTCTGGTATAACAAAATTGATTTGAGAAGTTCATCCAATACTCATAGCCTGTAAGAATTACATGTTTAGTGTAATTTACCCCTTTCCTTCCACAATCAGGACATGACCAAAAAATAACTTCCATTCCTCGGAAATAATATAGCTATTTGGCAGACAATTAAAAAATAACACACCATATCTATTATACAAAAACATTTTCTATAAGGATTTTTTAACTTAAGGTAACCTATCTTAATTGTTCATTCATTTAATCTAAGGCACTAATTGACATTTACCTGAAAATTAACATTATTTTCTGCAAAACAAAAAATCATCACATCTTTTTTGCTATTATAAATAAATTCTTAGAGCAATACCCTTCTTAAAAGAATGAATTAGCTAGTTACTTCTCAGAGTTTTGCTATTTTTGCTATGTGTACGTGGGCATCCAAAAAATCAAATGTTCCAATAATTTTGATAAATTATTTAGTAATGTATATTTGGAAAGTAATTTTAGTTATTTTATATAGTAGAATTTACAGTTTGGAATATTGATAGTGATGTATGATATTAGTGATGGGTCATCTACCAAATATATACCATTAATTTACTAAAACTCCTGCACATATATGTCGTATATTATACTGCTATGATCCTTGCTGCAAAGAGTATAGAGAATTTCTAGATCGTTAATGCAAAAGCAAGATCAAATAACCCTTGTGAGTCATCCTTGGATCACCCGAGACTTTGGTATAAGGAATATCCCATCTCTTTGCTCATTTCCATTCCTTATTTACCTTGACTACAAAACTTACTAGCAATGTAAAGGTTAGGTGATAAGTTTTCAGTACAATATTAAGCAAACCCTCTTGTAGTACTAGAGGGTTTTTTTCATGATTCCTAAAAAATCTTTTAGTTGGATGAATGTTTGCAAACAAATATTTAAAAAGTAACTTGCCCCTTTAATCAACATTTACAAGTAGAATTATACTTGAGGACCCTTTGAACTGGTGTCCTTAAAATAATCCCACGGCAACCACTTCACATTCTATTCAAAGGCTGAACGGAAGGTAAAAGGTTATGGGCATGCCAGAACTTTTTTGGCAATATCTTACCCAACTGAAACAGCCCACGATGAAGTTGGTAAATTTAAGCAGGTTTCTTAGTAAGACACAAATCCAAGAAAAAAAATTATAGCTGTCAAGCATGGTAGCTTCCAAGCTTAGTAATTTTAATTTATCTCTTCAAAGGGCATTACTTAGAAGAATCGGTACTTTTAAGGTTTGTCTAACATGGTAGCTTCCACGCTTGATGGTGAATAAATAAGTTTTATAGGATCCATTAGTTCGAGGAAATATTAACCTTCATACATGATCTACCAATCTGCAAAAGTTTCAAATTATAGCTCATCTATGGGATCGCATACCACCAAATCTCATTGCAAAAGAGAACGAAAAATAAGCCAGATCTTTTTTCGAAAAGATGCATAAGGCCTTCTTATTAATGTATTCAACAAAGGATGGATAAAGAGCATATATCAAAAAATCCAAAGCCACTACACAACACCTACAGACCCGACAATGGCTAGAAAACATGTCAACAAGGACTTGTGCCCGCAAAACAACAAAATCCCTCCATCAGCTAGGAACTAGGAAATATCATATACCCCAAGACACCTTCTAAGCGAAACGAGAGCGTCCATCCAGTTTAGCGGGCTCTTAACGGGCACCTCATGTGCACGCTAAAGGAACCGTCACCACCCTCGGACCACTGAGAAATCTTCATAGTTAAGATCTGTATAACCTTCGCCGATCCTGCCGACGACGCCACCATGACGCAAGACAGCGCCTCCGCCCTGCGCGAGACCATCCACACGCGCCGTCCATCGAGACCCCACTGAGCCACATGGCCGAGACGTGCCGCCAACGACACGGTAGAAGAAGCACCGCTCCACCAGCAGACCCCATCCAGGCATCTCTTCCAAAACGATACCCTCAAGAGGGTGAGCGACACCAAAATGTCGCCATAATCCGATCCAAGAGACCCATATCTTGGATTTCCCCTTAAACTTCTGTGTGGGGGGCAGAAGAATCACAGCACTAACTCGTCCCCGAATGCATCGGAGCCCGGTCTCACCGTCCATCATCAACGCCTCCAGATCCCCCGCGTGCAGCAGCAGGACCACCCGTGATCCGGTCGGAACCACCCCGCACGCTGACGCCCAGATGTGCCCAACCTGCTGACCACCAGTCGCCATGCGACCGGTATGCCCCCACGCGCACCACGTCCTCCATGAGGCAGCATCCCATGCCAGGAGACGAGATCTCCTCCCCCACCGCTGGCAACAAGCAGGCTTCCGGTCGTAGCCCTAGGGGTGGGGGCTGTAGGCGGCGGCTAGGGTTCCCCTCCCGTTGCCACGAGGGGCACGAGATCTGGTTGCGCATAAATAAGACAAATCTAGGCTGTATGTCTAACCAAGCACCATTAGATTTTTCACATGAGCACTATTACGCTATACGCAAATACCAGAAGAAATGCAGTTTGAAGTCAATAACATAAAATGCAAGCTTATCCTATATTTAATATGCAGCAGTTTGATTATTTATAATTAACTCCTCTGCTTGTAAAATACAACAACAAAAAGTTTCTGATGTGCATTTATGTGTGGAGGAATTATGATATGTTGAAATTCTTTGTGCAATCTATAAGGAACAACCTTCCTGATTAAAAATAAATGAAAACAGCAACACTAACTGCCATAATAGGGAAAGAATAATAGAACTATCACAGCCAATGATTCATACCTCACTTTCGGATTCAGCTGAAATTAAAGCCTTTTCAGCATAGGAGTAGCGCTCGTAACGTTCAAGAATTTTGTCCATGCTGCAAGAAAAAATCACACCATATCATTTACCACCTTCTCATAATTGTTTATGCATCAAATCTCCATCCATTGCATGAAATAATTACCACAGAGCTGGGCATCCTTCTATTTCGGAAAGGTGATTACTAGGATGCAGTAGGCCAGTATACAAGGTATACTTCCAAGAAAATACAATATGTGCATTTGTTCGCGACTAATAAAAGGCGTTATACCATGATCCAAGCAATCAAAATTTAGAAGTTCCTAGCGAACTCTTGGTCCGAAAGCACAGTTGGGACTTGGGACTGAGAGTGCTCATTTACTGTTCAAAGTGTAGCAATATAAATCTTGATACCTTTGGAAGCAGCATGCCTCCTTCGTAAGAGTACACATAAAAATCATATATCTCCATCATATGTGATGTATCTTGAAGAAAGCAATGATGTAGTATGTAAGCATGAGTCCATGATACAAGAAACACATATAGCACACATGTGATATCAAGGTTTTGAAATAATGACTCGAGCCATTCCAGAACATGCATGGTCTTTAGCAAAAAGGAACTATCAGCAACGAGTTGAATGGAAGGCTAGCAGAAACTGGGTTGTGTTGTTGAACTGAATAGATGTGGAGGACCTTATAGAGGCAGCTGGGCTAGATCTGGACCCCTTCGTAGGTTCACACGCACATAGAGTATGCAACAAAGAATCAAGCTCTTAATTTGTATGGTTGTACGTACGGACAACACAATCCCACCATGAGTATGTGCCACAAACAAATTAAGTAAACCTACATTAAACCTAAGTGTTTATCACACATGGAAATAACAAATCAGACATGGCATTTGTTTTCAAAGTATAATTTGCATATTGGTATATAGCTAGAGAGATGCCCAAATGTTGATGCAGCCTATTTATCTGAACCATAGAGTGAAGTGATGAGCCTAAAGCATGTCTCTCCTTTTTTTCAGTGAGAGAGACTCTTTGTTGTAAATGTAGCACGTACTCAAGCCCTATAGACCATCAGGTAAAAAAGAAGCCTGTCGCCGATGTCCATATATCTCGAAGTAGAAAGAAAGGGATGAGATAGAATGGATATATATGTGTAGATTGGGGGGAAAGCACTTGAGATTAATTAACGACAAAACCATCCCGTGCATTATAAGTAGGTGCAGACATGTGTACATACTGCTGTTGTGCGTACAAGTTAGAGTACAACACAAAACTGTTGTACAAAGAATGGAGAGACGCATTAGGTTGGGTGATGCCAAATTATAGACAGTCTTACGGCAAGATCAATCCATGATTAGCAGGTAGCTAGGCAGTACACCGTACATCTTTTATTGAATGGAACACGGCATGCCAATCGTTCCATTAATGGACACAAGAAAAGATCTACTACTCTATCTAGATACTGAGGTGGTCATTTTTTTTACCAAATAAAACTGAGCTAGACAAGATTGACCTAGCTAGGGGGGACATGAGTAGTAGCACCAAAGAGGGGAAGAGGGAGGAGGGAAGAAGCACCAAAAAATAGAAGAAGAAAAAAGGGAGGGTGAAGCTAGCTAGAGCCAGATCCATCTCCGTGTTAAGATAAATCCTTAAGCAGAACGTACGTTACGTAGTGATAGGTGTAGCATGCAGAAACAGCACTGGCCGCATGTTTAGGAAGGCAGAAAAAGATGCGAATAAACAATTAATTATTTAATTAATTAACCGAGCTCAATCGATTTATACATGCATGCCGCACTGCCAGCTAGCTTACTCCTCGGGAGCTGTGATTGTTAATTATTGCTAGTAGTAGAGTTTTTAATTTTTTGGAGAAGATGGAAAACACGCATGTGATTTCGGTTACTACAAGGAAATTAAATCGGTGGAAAACAGAAAGCAAATAAAAATACTCGTTGCAGTACAACAATATCGAGTCCTGAAGAAGTCAAGAAAGGATGGATAGAAACATCATCAGCTGTTTCTGAACTAATTGCGCGCGGTAGCATAATCTAATCTAGTCTCATATGCCACATGGTGTGGTAGCTATCTATAGGTGAATGTGTGAATTAAAGAAAAGAAAGTCGGTCGTGGATCCCCAAAAAAGGAAAGGATCAGTGTGAGTCATCGGAGAGGCAAGAGGAAAAGGCAAAAGCAGGGAGCACGAGAAAGGAAATCGGAGAAGACGAGCTAGGCCAGTGGGGGGAAGAAATCAAATCCTTTCCCGAAATAAGCAAGCAGCTGCAGCATAAAATGATCAGCTGTAGCACACAAGCTCCGAATAGATATGGAAAGAAGCAAGCGGCCACATGCGGTACGGACACACCAAACTGCCGAGAGCACATGGGGGACGGATCGGTGCCAGAAATGGTAAAACCGACATGAGGCTTTTCCGGCGCCATGGCGTCGAGCCCGGAAACGGCAAGAAAACGGACGATGCGAGAGGAAGGTATGATGCGTGCGTATCTATGACGATGCGGCAGCAGCATGGTACAGAAACGGAAATGGATCGAAGATAAGGGAGGAATTAATATACATACCTGGAGTCAGTGGCGTACTCGTAGAGCTTCCCTTTCGGGGAGAAGACGATGACGGCGACCTCGGCATCGCAGAGGACGGAGATCTCGTGCGCCTTCTTGAGCAGCCCGTTGCGGCGCTTCGAGAAGGTCACCTGCCGGTTTATCTTGTTCTCTATCCGCTTCAGCTGCACCTTGCCGCGACCCATCTTGGTTCGATTTCTCCCTCCGATCTAGCTGCCGACTGCCTAGACAGGAATTGGCTGGAGTGAAATCGGAGGCTAGGCCTAGGCTCGCCGCGGCGGCGAGGTGAGAGAAGGGATGCGGCTTTAAAGAGGGAAGATGGAGAAGAGAGGATGGATTGTAATTGGGGGTGTGGTTTGGGGGGGCAGGATGCTGTCGAGCCCTGATTGGCGGAGACCCTCACCGTGCCCCCACCCGCTCAGTCTCCCTCTCTGCTAATTGGCCCCGGTATCGTCTTAGCAACAAGATTAAAAAATCAAGGTTGGCAGTATATACTGCTGCTGTGCCCTGTGCTGGGTTTACTCCATCGCCATGTGTGATGTGTCTGCACCTCGTACGGTCGAACCCAACGCAGGCCACGCACTGCCTTTTCTTTCTAAATTGCTCCTGCTTCCAGGGTCGATTTTCGTAGCCTAGCAACTCCCCCTTTTTTTTGACGGTGCCTAGCCACACCACTCTGTAACTAGGCAGAGGGAGTATGTTATAAAAAATCCAACTTAAATCTTAGAAAAAAACTTAGTGCTTTCTTGATTTGTAGGATTTTATAGGATTCTCGTAGGATTGAGTTTCTATGGATTTTTTCTGACCAAAAACTTAGAGCATCTCTAACAGCAGCCTCATGGTCATCTTTCTATTCTCGGTTTGGGGTTTGAGCTCCTCGGCCGCTGCCTTCCTCTCCCTGATCGCCGCCTTCCTCTCCTTGGTCTCCTTGAGTTTCCTATATCTCTTTTTTAGTGCCTTCTTCTCCTCGGCGTACTCCTTGCTTCTCAAGAAGTTTGTTGAATGATTGTTGGATTTCATCATCCTCGGCTTTCTTCCCCTTCATTGCCATCTTGGCAAACTTTCTTCCATGGGGTTTCTTGGTCTTGGCTATGGAGTTGGGTGTTGGGCTTATATGCTCCTCCTCATCAACAATGAGGTCACCCATGAAGCTTTTCATCATTCTCTTCTTCGAGGCATCGTTCACATCACGGGTTTTCCACTTCGCATCATTCTCAAGCTCGTCCCAACAATGATGTAAAGTAAATGGTTTTCCTTTCCTTCTTTCCCTCCTTGGTCACTTTTCATTTTGTGCCATTTTTTCTACACAAGAGGAAATAGAGGAAAATGTTAGCCACATACAACACACAACAACACTCAAAAGAGGAAACAAAACACACAACAACACTCACCCGATCATCCTCGTTGGCACCACTTGGGTTTATGCGTTTCACATTTCCCAAACACGCCGACCACTTTTGACACTCGGTGGATATGGTATTCCATCGATTACAAATGGAAGCGGCGGTTATTTCATTGCCATGTCGGTCGTTGGCATCAAAAGACTCCTTCATTCTCTCCCAGTATGTGTCCTTGGGCTGCCCTGTGCCCACGGCCGGATCAAGACCCACCTTCTTCCAAGCCAAGATGATCACAAGGTATTATTTGTTGGTGTAGTTGGTCGTTCTTCTTGCCAATTGAGGTGAGTCAAGAAAACCCTCGTCGTTCTCATCGAGAGTTTGTTCATAAGCTTGTGATAGGGTATCTTGGGAAGCCACAAATTCTTGTTGATGAGATCCAACATTCATAATCTCCAAAACAGACTCATCATCCAAACTACAAAGTTGACAAAAATTCAGAAAAATTACTAGAAGTAACACACATATTGTGTCATGTATGAATGCTGACATATAGAGGACGGCGGATGGTAGAAATACCTTTGAACCATTTCGTCGAAAACGTCTTGGGTGGGCAGAGGGACAAACGGTGGCAGCAGATCCTCGGCCTCGGGAGCCGATGGATGGATGGGAGGTGGCGGTGGCGGCATCTGCGCAGACGCCGCAGAATTGTCCTTCCAGCGGTCGACCGAGATTTTCCGGTGCTTTGCCTTCTCGGCGTCGTGGCTGACGCCGTTTTGTGGCTGCGGTGGAAACTGCCTTCTTCCCCTTCCCTGCCGCTTTGCGGGCGACGTCGTCGACGGGATACGATTGATCAGTGGTTGGGCGGGGGAATTGGAAGTTACCTCAACAGCCAGGCGGTGGCATAGGGATCGTCGGGGTCGTGGTGGATGCAGAGGAGGAGGTAGGAGCCGCCCCATCTCCAGCCAGAAGGGTGGAAGGGGACGAGAGGTCATGGGCGGTTCCGCCCATGGTGTTCCAGTGGTTGGCGGCCCGCACGTGGAACGGTGGGAACGCGGGGCGTCACGTGCAGGAACTTTTCGAGCGGCAGTTGCAGCATGCTCCGTTGCAGGCTCGATTGGAGAAATGGGACAGTGTCGGCTCCCCCAAAAACTAGGGATGCGAACAGTGAGAGGACAGCTGTCCAAGGCTTTTTTTTTCCAATTTGTCCTATTTGATAGTTATTATGGGGTTTATCCTTAAAATGGAGTTGCAATTAGAGGCGCTCTTAGAAATATTAAAAATAACTACATACTGCGTAGTTTTAGCTCTAAATATGTGTGCCCTATTTTTAGATACTTTTCCTGAAATAGGTGAGCGTAGCGTACAAAATACGGATATAGGTAAAATTTAGAGTGCGGGCAGGAATTTTGATTAGGGGTACTTGCTTATAATAAAATAAGACAACACACTTCTCTTATAAATTTTAAAATGACTGAAAATTGGAGTGAAGTCTATTTGGATAGCCACCAAAGCTGGCCTTACCAACATTTCATGCCTACGATACTTGCTTACCGTTTGGATTGGCACCAATTTTGGCTTGCCCGGCAAAACTTGAGTATGCCCATCAGGCGCGGGCAAAAAGTTGTTCGTGGCAATATTGTGCCAACATTCATATCAACAATCACACATGCGTGTTAAAATTGCTTTAATTAAAATTCTCTCCGTTTTAGGGATTATAATTTTACTTTGCCTATCCAAAAAAAAGGAAGTCAGAGCATCTGCATCGAACCGACTCATTCAACCACGGCCTGTCAGAAATGGTCCAAACGGATAGATGAACTGTGAAAACCAGCACCGGAGGTCGACCCAAACGATCACGGGGCGTCCGGCCGACCCATTTGTGGCCCAAATTTAGGCTAAAAATGTGTCTTGCCTAGAGTAGGGAAAACAAAAAATTGCCTACGATATTGCGAAAGAAAACCCAAGATCCGATCTATGAGATGCTGGTAGAGAAAAAGATCAATTCTACTTACCTTCAAAGAACATGAGTGTTTAATGATCTAGAGATCATGGACAATGTAGTCATCTTTCGTCGGATCAATCCGATGCAGCACCACACGAGCCGCTAATGCATGTAAAATGTATATATAAACTTTGTAGTTTATTGATATATATTTCCACATATTTGCAACTTTTATGATGTTATATTCATGTTTTACATTGATTTAAGGGGATTGACCAATGGTTCCCTTTATTTGTTTTATAACTCTGCAGGACAGGAAAACCCCGTTTTACATATTTTTATCTTTCAGGAAGCTAAACGAAGTGAAATTGCCCGGAGATTTTTCGAGGAGTATTTTTTGCGAAGAGAAGCATATAGAGCACAAGAATCACCAGAGAGGAGGCCCGAGGCCCAAATGAGCCTAGGTGGCACGGGGCCCACCCTAGGTCGCGCCACCTAGTCTCGTTCTCTTCTCGAGCCTCCGCAGTCGTTCATATTCATCTCATCCTCGAAGTCTCGACCTAAAAACACCTATAAAAAGACACCCGCGACAATCTCAGAGGAGATGGCGCAGAAAGACAGAAACACCAAAACAGAGACAGAACCAACGAATATTGGAGGGGGAAATCCCGCCGGAGCCGCCACCGGTGGGATCTCTACCTTCTCTAACATCTCTGTCTGTTGGAGATATGCCCAAGAGGCAATAATAAAGTGGTTATCATCATATCTTCATACTTATGATAAATGTTTACATACCATGCTATAATTGTATTAATCGGAAACATTAATACTTGTGTGATTTGTAAACATAAAACAGTCCCTAGTAAAGCCTCTTGTTAAACTAGCTTTTTGGTTAATATATGATCATGGTTTCCTGATCATGAACATAGGGATGTTATTAACAACAGGGTCGTATCATTGGGAGAATGATATGATGGACATACTCCTATAGATAAGCGTAGCATAAAGATCAAGTCATTTTAATAGTTCAATTGCTATATGCTTTCTAATACATAGTAACCTAATTCCTTCGATCATGAGATCATGCATATCACCTTCACCGGAAGGATGCTTTGATGACATCAAACACCACACCGTAACTGGGTGGCTATAAAGGTGGCATTGAGTGTTCGGAAAGTGTCGGTTGAGACACATGGATCAAGAGTGGGATTTGTCCATCCATATGACGGATAGATATACTCTGGGCCCTCTCGGTGGAATGTCATCCAATTAGCTTGCAAGCATGTGACTGGCTCACAAGGGATCACATATCATAGGAACGAGAGAGTACTTATCCGTAACGAGGTTGAACTAGGTATGCAGAGATACCGACGATCATAACCTCGGATAAGTAAACTATCGTGAGACAAAGGGAAATTGGTATCGTATGTAAGTGGCTCATTCGATCGCAAAGTAATCGTAGAAATATGTGGGAGCCATATGAATTTCCAGATTCCTCTATTGGTTATTGATCGGAGAAGTGTCTCGATCATGTCCGCATAATTCACGAACCGTAGGGAGACACACTTAAGGATTCGACGTTGTTTGAGTAGTTATGGAATGATGAGTAAGAGACCGAATGTTGTTCGGAGTCTCGGATGGGATCCGGGATATCACGAGGAGATCCGGAATGGTCCGGAGAATAATATTCATATAAGGAAAGTCCTGTTTCGGGGTTGGAGAATGATTCCGGTGTTTTCATCGGGAATGTTCTAGAAGGTTTCGGAATGTCCGGCACTCCGGAGGGGAAGGGTACATGAATGTGTTATATCAAGTTGGTATGATTGCATTATGTACTTGGTGTCATCTCTGTACCAAATAGAGGGTTTATTCAAATCCTAGTTTGAAAAGTCAAATGGCTAGTTTGAAAGTCAAACGGCTAGTTTTGGGAAAGAGGAGAAGGAGGTTTGAAACCGGCTTTGGGGAGGAGTTCCTCCTCGCACCGCCGGCCCACCTTGGGTCCGAGTTGGGGAGGGACTCCCCTCCCCAGGCGCGTCTCCCTCCACCTATAAGAGGAGGGGCAGGGCTCCCCTCCTAGACACAAGTTGCCTCCCTCTAAACCTAAACCCTAGCCACAGCCTAGGGATTTCTCCCAAGCCGCCGAGTTAGAGCTTCTAATTGCCCTAGCCGCTGGTTTATACCCTTCTAATTGGTGTGTCTAAACCCTTGATCACCAAGGCTCTCTCATAGTCCACCATACTCGCTCCGGCTTAAGGCGAAGCCCTGCGAGATCTCCCCTCTACTTCCGGTACCAAGCCGTCATGCTGCCGGAATCGCGAGGAGAGTGCTACAACCTCATTTTCTTTGGAACAAGGGAGAGGAAGGTCTTCGTCGAAATCGAACGTGTGACCGATCATGAGCGCTGCTTTAACGCATGGCCGGAAGGATCGCCTCTACGATCTTGAGATCGGGAGTGTACGACTACATCATCCACGAGAATCTGCTCTCGTTAACCGCTTTGGAATCTTCGAGGGTAAGTTATTCCATCGACTCGTTGCTACAATCTAGTATATAGATCTTGGCTTGTTTGTTTGTATGCGATAGAAAATTTTTGTTTTCCATGCTACGAACCCCTACACTGTCTTCATCACCATGATGAAGGGGGAGTAGTCCACCTCTGTACTATACGTTTTTGGCAGTAGTTTGATCTATTTCTGTCTTGATCTATCATTTTTCTACTACCATATGAGTTGTCCAACATGATTATATGGTCATCTATGTAGTTCCTATATGGTGGATCTTTATTCTATGAGTTGATATTTCAGACTGGAATTCTATTATGTGTGAGATATATTTGTGGATTCATATTATGTACCCTGTTCTTAAGTACTTGTTTTGATCCAACATGTATGAGAGGGCATGTGTGGCGGGACGTGTGTATTGGTTGGAGTAACATGGTGGTGGTGATTGGATAGTGACAGTAAAATTCACGATCCACTATAGTTTTTACCTCTGTTTTCTTACCTCACTGGAGATTAAGTGAATGCATGTGTTATTATCATCTAGTGATAGCCCAGATGATTTGTTTGTTCAAGGTAGCACATTTGTTATTCAAAAATCATGTCAAAGTATCTAAGGCTATAATGTTTATTTTAGTTCTAGATTGCATGGAGTTTTCTCTTTCTAAAGGAGTATAAGTGAGATGTGTTGCATCATCTTTAAAATAGGATGTGATGCACATACAAATTCTTATCATACACATAATTAAGTTTCATCAATATTGTATTGCTTATGAATTGTTTTATGTCCATTACACTTTATGAGAGAGTAGACAAGTAAATTTATGAAACCTGGTCCAACTTTTATTATAAGAATCAACTTTCATTTAATTTCATTGTTTTATATTTGCTGCATCAATTAAATCTTGAAACACTAAAACACTTTTACTATTAGCAAACACAAACAAAACTCCAGAAAGACCTTTACCTTATTGTTTTTACTTTCTTATCTAGTTGTAGATTTCTTTTACATTTATTTATGTATAGTTGTTTTAGTTTTAACTAGTACAAAACCTTATGCTTGGCAACCACACGGTGGAGTTGGAGACACAAGGAAGATACTTTGTTTTGTAGATTGCTTGAAGAATAAAATAGGAGAAGTCTCTAAGCCAATTCCCCGAGATTTCAATATAAACCCTCGAGTCCCCTTCTGGGGAAAAGATGCTTGCTACAACACTCTACACTTGGAGACCAACGAGTTGGTATACATGGAGTTGTTACCATCAGTGGCACCTCCGAGATTCGCACAAACTTAGCTTGATGGCGTCTCCTCCTTCCTGATTAAGCAAGCGAGGAGGAGAGGTTGGTGAGACCCCGGCAGCACGATGGCATGTTGTACCATTCATGGTGGAGAACCGACAGAGCATCGCTAAGCCTTTGCAGGGAGGACGGAACGTATACGGGAAAGAGAGGGAGGGAGGCGACGCCAAGCTATTGTTGTAGTTGAGCCCCGACCTCGTTCTCTCTTTATATAGGCATGATGGTTGCCTTGCTTTTCCTCCCTCATAGTAGATGGGGAGGCGACGACCAAAGGGAAGGGGGGTTAGGGTTTCCCCTCCTTGGCCGCATGGATCTCTAAGGGGCGTGGGGCCATGTCCCATGTAGGTCAGGGTACCTCCTTCTCAGGTCCATGTGGACCAACCTCGCAGGTGGGCCCCACAGATAAACCGCCGAAACCTTTTAGAACATTCTCGGTACGATACCAAAAATGCCAAACTTTTCTAGAACCCTAAAATAACTTTACATATACTTTTTCTCTATGTCCGGACCATTCACAAGATCCTTGTGATATCTAGATCTCATCCAAGAATTTGAATCAAAATTCGATAACACCATCTATTGTATCATCAAACCCTAGTGACATCAAAACATTAAGTGTGTGATCCTACGGGTTCAAGAAATGTGGACATGAAGACTGCTCTCCGATTAATAACCAATAGTGGAACCATGGATGTCCATAATGGCACCCACACATTCCACGAAGTTTTTTCATCAGTTGAATGACGATGTCGAGGTTTTAATTAATCTGGTATCCAACTCCTTTTGTCTAGCAATGTATTACTTGCATGAGACTCGATCGTTGGTATCACTATACCAAGTTCTATCTCGTTACTAGTAAGTTCTCTTTACTCGTTCCGTAATATAATATCCACGTGACTAAACATTAGTCATACGCTTGCAAGCTACTTAGGATGTTATGTTACCGAGAGGGTCCGGAGATATCTTCCGGTCACGTGGAGTGACAAATCCCAGTCTTGATTCATGAAACCCCATAAGTATCATAAAAGTGAAGGGAATATGCCCGAGAGGCAATAATAAAGTGGTTATTATCGTATTCCTTATTTATTATAAATGTTTATTGTACATGCTATAATTGTATTAATACGGAAACGTTAATACATGTGTGTTTAATAAACAAACAGAAAGTTCCTAGTTATGCCTCTCTCATAAACTAGCTCGTTGATAACAAGATGATCAAGGTTTCCTGATCATGGACATTGGATGTTGTTAATAACGAGGTCACAGCATTAGTGTAATGGTGTGATGAACATTCATCCGAAGTATAGAATTACGATCAAAGTCATTGAGTTTATATTGCTATAACATCTTACGAAGTGATCCTAATCCTTAGACCATGAGATCATGTCAATCACTAACACCGGAAGAGTTTCTTGATAACATCGAACGTCACACCGTAACAGGGTGATTATAAAGATGGATTCAGAACTAATAAAGTGTTATGTTGAGGCCCATGGATCGAGAGTGGAATTTGTTCATCCCGATGACGGATAGATATGCTCTGGGCCCTCTCGGTGATATCACATTGATTAGCTTGCAAGCAAGTGATTTGATCACTAGAATGTTATATCACGGAACGAGAAAAGAGTGCATGTCGATCGAGATCAAACTAGGTATGGAGATACCGATGATCGAATCTCGGACATGTAATATATCGCGAAACAAAAGGATTAAGATACTAGCGTAAAAGGTTCGGCGATCACAAGAAAGTCATCGTTGAATGTGTGGGAGTCGATATGGGTCTCCAGATCCGCTTCGATTATTGATCGAGAGGGTCTCGATCATGTCCGAATTATTCACGAACCGTAGGGTGACACACTTAATAGACACCGACATCCAATTGGAGCAAAAGTTTCATGCGAAAAGAATAAACAAGCGCGAATTTATTTCACTAGATCCCAACAGGTTTTGTGAAATTGCATAAAGTGGTTATGCATGTGAAATAGAATTATAGCAAGGGGTTATTTGTGAATGTTTGTCATTAAAGTAATTGACAAAATTCTGAATAAAATAAAAGAGTTTTATTTAATGAGAGTTTGCATTAAATTTGGTGGAAATTTAATGGGAATTTGAGTGGGTTTTTGAGTGGAGAAAATTGAAGGGCCATTTTGTGAGTGGAGTGTCCACCCACATGAATGAGGGAGAGGTGGGGGCACCCTCCATGGCCGGCGGCCATGCCCCCTTGGGCTGCCCCCCTCCCCTATATAAGGAGCCCCTCCTCTCACTTCTCACTCACACCTCCTCGTGAAGGATCTCTCTCCCCCTCTAGAATTTATCCCCCATGGTCTCGGACTAGCGAGATACATGTTCCCGGTGGCTATTCGGCAAGAAAGAGTTGTGCTTCCGCTGCATCGCTGGAGCGAGGAGGCGGAGGTTGCTCGGTGCCTCGTACGTGTGTGCAAGCACGGATGCGCTGCTGTTTTGCGGCGCTAGGACTTCCTCTCGATCTTGAGATCGGCAAGAGATCGTCTACATCAACCACGAGTTTGGACTCGTTAAGCTTTGTCGGTCTTCAAGGGTATGTTCTCTACGGATATACATCCGCCCGTTGTTTGTATCTAGTAGATAGATCTTGGTACATAGTTGTTCCCATCGTAGGAAAATTTTTGTTTTCTATGTTGCGAACCCTACAGTGGTATCAGAGCCGGATCTATGCGTAGATACTTTTCACGGGTAGTACACATATGAGTATGTGGGCGATGATGATCATTTTATTGCTTCTTAGTTGTACTTTGGATATTGGTGGCATAGTGGGATGAAGCGGCCCGAACAAACTTTACATGTCCTCGCACATGAGACCTGTTCCACGCTTGACATGCAACTAGTTTTGCATAAGTGGCTAGCGGGTGTCTGTCTCTCCTACTATAGTCAATATCTAATTTGCAACGAGTTGTCAACAATTTGGTTATCCTCGTTGTGGTTCATGTTCGTAGGTAAGAACGGTTCTATCTCAAAAGCCCTAAGCCACGTAAAATTTGCAATGGATAAATTAGAGGCGTCTAGTTTAGATTGTTGCTGGGCTAGTGATATGATATGGTGATGTTGTAAGTAGAAGTATGAGATGATACTCTTACAACACACATAACGTGTAATCTCCATAGACCTTGGACTTACACATATAGGTATGATAGTGATCATACCACGGTGCACATGATAGAGATCATATGCGGGAACCATATCATTCCACTAATAAACATGTGATGTTTGATAGCATCTTATATTGCTTGTTTGGCGTTTTATTAGCATAATAAGATGATCCCTCTTTTAAATATCAAGATAAGAATGTGTTCTTCCTTTTGTATGCACCGACAATGTTTCGTCGCTTCAAGACATCACGTGATGATCGGGTGTACTTGAATCCACGAGCATATCTCGGGTGTAAGACAGTTACACACGCGAATACTAAGGTTCTTACTTGACGAGCCTAGCATGTACAGACATGGCCTCGGAACACGGACCGAAAGGTTAAGCATGAGTCATATGTTTTGATATGATGACCATATGGATGCTCGCCTTTGAAGCTATACCGACTCACGTGATGATCGGACTTGGTGTAGTGGATTTGGTTCATGTAATCACCAAAAAGACACGAGGATGTCGTTTTTGGTGGGAGTTCATTTCTAATTTGGATTAGTAGAACTCAATTTATCATAAATTAAATCAAAGTGAATTTGCATAATTTGTTGTAGTCATTGGCATTCGTTCACCACCTTATGCATAGTTGTAATTGAGATAATAGAACTATAGAATTCTGGATATATACTTTACTGACTGGTATCGTATTGTGTTGAGTGTCAATCTAAAGTTTAAAGTCCTATTGCAAACTTTCAGCAAAATTCTATTTACTCCGTGAAATTTAATAATTGGTATTAAATCGAGAGTAACAATTCCAGTGTTAGTATCTTAAGTATCATGTTTGCCTCCATGATTCTTGATTTAAACATCAAGTTTATATAGGAGCTGAAAGAATTGTTTCAGAAACCATCATGTGTGGCAGATATAACGATATCTGAAACAATGTTTTGGTTGCAATATGATAGAGTATAATATATGTTCTCATATTGGATGAGAATTTACGAAGGTTGGATATGCTAGACATCCTAATCATCCAAAAGGGTTTTGGAAAGTAATGTTATACTCACGATTCGCCTTTATAAGCTAAAGTAGCTTGATCATGAAAGACGTCATGATAAGGGTGAATAGAATATGTATGTAAAATGTTTACTACACTAAAAGATTACTAAAGAATGAATTTTGAAAGAATACCGATCATTTTGATGATGGTGATCTACTTCAAAGTGCAAGTCCAAAGGTATTATTATTTGAATATACACGCTTTGGACTATGTGTCATGTATATGGCGCCACTGTTGATGTTGATAGTTTCTTTTAAAAAGGAAAAGGAAATGCTGAAAGAGAATCTATAAAATATATTTGGCGAGAAAGAAAAGATTGAAAATATCCAATTTAGGTATATATATGATATACATGTTATGGTTGTATTCTTTGCTTGTTAAACAATGTGGTTCTTGGGTATTGGATACCGAATTGGTTGGTATGAAATTTCATACGAACGATGCAATTCATGAACCACAATGGCCTAAGTAACTAGCAAGAGAATATGTGATGATGTTCATCAAAAACAAACAAACCGTTGTTTGTATTTCTCGTTGACATCAAGGCTTGACTTCAAGATTTGTTTTAATAATTGTTATTTGAATCAGGTATTATGAGAAAAAAGGTTGTTTAAATAATTTAGTATTCCATATAAGATGGATGATTTACAAATCTAGTTGAAGAAATCACATCCATAAAACCTAATGCTAAAATGTCGCAAGACAAATGATTAAAAGATCACTTATGAAGTGACATCATTGTTTAAATTATATTGGAAAGAAAACATGAAGAATCTCCATATTCATGGATTTTTGGAGTCTTTGATTTGATCAAGTGACGCTTGTGAGACTTTCCGTGATAATTAAAACTTCGTTCAAAGGCCAAAGAAGAACGAACGACTAAATTATTGGAATTTATACATATCGATGTATGTAGTCCATTATGTGTAAATGGCGATGGTTTCAACTTCATATGCTTTCTCCGGAATTTTGAGTGAATGTTCACTTAATGAGAAAGAAGTATGAAATATTTGAAAATGTTTCAAAGACTTTCAAGATGAAGTGCAAAATCATTGTAACAAGAAAAATAAATGAATTATGATTTGATCATAAAGGGATTTATTTGAGTTACAAGTGTAACAAGAAAATAAATGAATTATGATTTTATCATAAAGGGATTTCTTTGAGTTGCAAGTTTAGCAAAACACCTAGATTTACATCTCCCGAAACACCATAGGAGTATGGAGTGTTTGAGATTTGTAATGAAACCTTATGAGACATGGTTGGATCAAAGGTGTTATTTATAAAACTGCCATTATGTTTTAAAAGATTAAAGCTTTAGAGACTAACGCTTTTACACTGAAAAGAGCTCCATCTAGATCTGTTGAAATGACACCATGGAAGTTATGGTTTGGGGTAAAACCCAAGTTATCATTTCTTAAATTTTGGTATGCTAAACATAAGTAAGATGTTTACAACCGAATTCGGATGAGCATGTCTTTGTAGGTTATTCCGAATAACAATTGGTTATTCCTCCATAACACCGAGGACAAAAGGGTTTGTCGCTTGAAATGTGAAGTTTCTTGAAAAAGGAATTTTTCGCAAAAGTTAAGTGGGAGGACAATAGAACTTTGATAAGGTTAACGAACCTTAGCTAAATGTCTTTGAGTTAACTTGGAAATCGCTCGAGGCTGCCATAATGCTCATAGCTTATGTGCCTCAAAGGTTGTGGTCACGGAGGTCTAAAGTTCCTATTGAACCAAGAAGGTCGGTTAAACAATCAAATGCTAAGATTTGAGAGTAAATCATTATTGTTTGACAATGATGAACCGAATACATACAAAGAAGCGATGATGGGCCTCCGTCAAATGGCTCAAGCCATAAAATCCGTGATAGTTCCATATACGAGAAATCAAGTTTTGAACTTGGAAGACCCTCCGGAAAGGTGTAAAACCTATCGGTGTATTTGGATCTATAAAGAAATGAACATGGATGTCTCACATCTATGAAATATTCGACATGTCGTAAAGTATTTTATGACAATGTTCAAAGAGTTGACTATGACAAGATTTGATCTTTCATAGCGATATTTAGTCTGAACGGATTAAAGTAGCAACCACTACATATAATTTGGTATCTGGTAGATGAATAAACAAAACAAAGTTCTTCTAATAGAATGGTTACCTAGGACGTGTAAATGACAAGGTCCACAGGGTTTGTTAAATTCAAAGGATGCTAAAAGGGCATGCAAACTTCAATGGTTTAAGTAAGCATCGGAGTTGGAATCTTCACCATGATGAAAATGAGTTTTCATCCGGAGACGATGAAGATGCTTGCATTTTCAAGAAATTAAGTGGGGCGCTGAGACATATTTCTAATACATTATGTGAAGGACATCTTGTTGATTAGAAATGATGTATCTTTTATTGACAAAGGTTAAGAATTTCATTTCGATGAAAGACTTAGGCAAAACCGAATATTTAGCATGAATGTCTATAGTGGATGGTATCGCAGCTAATATGTTTATGCCAAACGTACATATATGAGATATTGAAGGAGTTCGATATAGAACGACAAGAAACAGTTCTTGTTGCATGGAAAGGAATTGAATCAAGATTCAAGTGTATCGACACTTGATAAGTGAAACAAGATTCAAGTGCTTTGACACTTGATGAGTGCAATCACGAGAATGTTTTGATCAATCATACCATGATATGTACACATCCAGATATGTCCTATGCTCTAAGTGTTATGAGCATATACCAGAATGAATCATAAAATGATCACTGGACGATAGTGAGGATATTCTTATGATCTTTTGGAAGAACTAAGAATATATTTGTGTAGAGGTGACAAACAATTACAAATAGTTCATTGTAAAGCGTTACATTGGTACTAGTTTTGTCACAAGATATAAATTAAGTTTATCTCAATTTAAACTATGGGTGGCACAATGTAATGGAAAGGAGATTCCATGATGGATTTGGAAGAGTTCCAAAGTTAAGACATTGTGACGAATACTACAACAAAAGGCTAAGTATATGACTGCTATAGTAGCGACAAAGGAGAATTTGTGTCAAGTAGTTTGTTATCAAACTAAGGTGTGGTTATAGCGGGCTAACACTAAAGATATATTGTATGACAATAGTATCGATGTGTTTTAACCCCAAGGAACTAAAGGTCTCACCAAAAGACCAAATTTATACAATGCCATCTCAGTTGAGAATGAGTGATGCTTGGATACGCAAAGACATGCAAATACACACGGACACAGCGTCAGATCCGTAGATTATGTTAACCACTTGCAATTGCGTATTTGGAACACCACAAAGCCATAGGTGTTCAATACGCAAAGTTCTCAAACTAGATTATTGTCTCTAGTGCAAGTGGGAGACTGAAGGGAATATGCCCGAGAGGCAATAATAAAGTGGTTATTATCGTATTCCTTATTTATGATAAATGTTTATTGTACATGCTATAATTGTATTAATACGGAAACGTTAATACATGTGTGTTTAATAAACAAACAGAAAGTTCCTAGTTATGCCTCTCTCATAAACTAGCTCGTTGATTAACAAGATGATCAAGGTTTCCTGATCATGGACATTGGATGTTGTTAATAACGAGGTCACAACATTAGTGTAATGGTGTGATGAACATTCATCCGAAGTATAGCATTACGATCAAAGTCATTGAGTTTATATTGCTATAACATCTTACGAAGTGATCCTAATCCTTAGACCATGAGATCATGTCAATCACTAACACCGGAAGAGTTTCTTGATAACATCAAACGTCACACCGTAACAGGGTGATTATAAAGATGGATTCAGAACTAATAAAGTGTTATGTTGAGGCCCATGGATAGAGAGTGGAATTTGTTCATCCCGATGACGGATAGATATGCTCTGGGCCCTCTCGGTGATATCACATTGATTAGCTTGCAAGCAAGTGATTTGATCACTAGAATGTTATATCATGGGAACGAGAAAGGAGTGCATGTCGATGCGAGATCAAACTAGGTATGGAGATACCGATGATCGAATCTCGGACATGTAATATATCGCGAAACAAAGGATTAAGATACTAGCGTAAAAGGTTCCGACCATCACAAGAAAGTCATCGTTGAATGTGTGGGAGTCGATGGGTCTCCGGATCCTTCGATTATTGATCGAGAGGGTCTCGATCATGTCCGAATTATTCACGAACCGTAGGGTGACACACTTAAGAGACACCGACATCCAATTGGAGCAAAAGTTTCATGCCGAAAGAATAAACAAGCGCAGGAATTTATTTCACTAGATCCCGAAACAGGTTTTCGGGTGAAATTGCATAAAGTGGTTATGCATGTGAAATAGAATTCTAGCAAGGGGTTATTTGTGAATGTTTGTCATTAAAGTAATTGACAAAATTCTGAATAAAATAAAAGAGTTTTATTTAATGAGAGTTTGCATTAAATTTGGTGTAAATTTAATGGGAATTTGAGTGGGTTTTTGAGTGGAGAAAATTGAAGGGCCATTTTGTGAGTGGAGTGTCCACCCACATGAATGAGGGAGAGGTGGGGGCACCCTCCATGGCCGGCGGCCATGCCCCCTTGGGCTGCCCCCTCCCCTATATAAGGAGCCCCTCCTCTCACTTCCCACTCACACCTCTTCGTGAAGGATCTCTCTCCCCCTCTAGAATTTATCCCCCATGGTCTCGGACTAGCGAGATACATGTTCCCGGTGGCTATTCGGTAAGAAAGAGTTGTGCTTCCGCTGCATCGCTGGAGCGAGGAGGCGGAGTTTGCTCGGTGCCTCGTACGTGTGTGCGAGCACGGATGCGCTGCTGTTTTGCGGCGCTAGGACTTCCTCTCGATCTTGAGATCGGCAAGAGATCGTCTACATCAACCACGAGTTTGGACTCGTTAAGCTTTGTCGGTATTCAAGGGTATGTTCTCTACGGATATACATCCGCCCGTTGTTTGTATCTAGTAGATAGATCTTGGTACATAGTTGTTCCCATCGTAGGAAATTTTTTGTTTTCTATGCTGCGAACCCTACAAAAAGATACCTGAAAGACATCGTTATGATCACCCAATAAAAAAGTGACAGTTCATGCCCACAAAGCACTATGCAGGTACTAGGGAGTAATAAGATCTCATGGTCTAAAGAAATGGTACTTGACATTCCTGAAAACTAGAGCAGTTAAACTTAGTGAAACAATCAAAAGCTATGCTCAAATTTGGGTCTATCCATCACATCATTCTTTTAATGATATGTCCTCAGTTATCAAATAACACTACATATTCATGTTTAAAAAACCTTAACCATCACTTGATCAACAAACTAGTCAATTAGAGGCTCACTAAGGATAAGGTATTGTTTATATATCCACACATGTATTAAATTTTCAGGTTAATACAATTATAGTATGGAGCATAAACACTTACCACAAATATAAATAATAATAATAATAATAATAACTATACCTCTTGGACATATTTTCAATAGTTTATCATGTTTTTTATGTTTTATCATCATATAATTATGTTTTTATGAAATGATCTTTTTTAAAAAATAGGTCCTGCAGCTGGGTCGCCCAGCCCAAACAGACCGGTGCATAAAAAAAGTTCAAATTTTCTATCGGTGGACCGATCCGAACCGTCTAATTCGGTCTTCAAACCATTATGTTATATTGTATAATTATGTAAATTAAGTTTTCATGAAATGAAATTCTTAAGAAAAAGGCCGTGCGATAAACATCTCGACCCAAACCGACCGGAGAAAAAAAAATCTATTTTCCATCCACGGCCGACCAACGGATCGATTTAGATACATTCTGTGGGAAAAAGGTTGTAGGTCCGCTGGAGATGTTTTCCCCGTAATTTGCTGTGGATGAAACGGGATACTCCTGCAAGATCCTCCATCCAGTGTACCGAGATCTATACTCTACGGGCATAAATTGATGGAGTGGCATCGGAAATCCCACCCTCTCGCGATCGAATATATTCCATCTCTCTCATCACTGCTCGTAATTAAAAAAAACTAGCGCTGAGGCGTGCGGCATGCAGTCCGCGCTCGACACCTCCGCATGCGACCACTTTCCCCGTCTCTCTGCGCCACTGCGCGCTGTCAGCTTCACTTCCTCACAGTTCACACCTAGTACTAGCTAGAGACGCACGTAGTCGCCTGACGTATCCGCTGACGCTTCATTTTACACGCCACTGTCAACTGTAAATGTGCTTTTCTCCCCTCTTCCCATTTTCCTCTCTCGCACGCTTTCTTCCTGATCTTTCTTGCTCAAGAATGGTACTACTAGTATATGTTTTTTTTAGATAAAATATACATATATAAATATATATTACCATGCAGTACTAATAATGATGTAAAATTTTGATGACAGTTTTATATTCCGACTCTGCCGCCACCAGGTGGACAACATATTTCTATATATATGTACTCCGTACTTAATTATCTTCTCTTTCGGGATCAAGGTAGAACCACGATTTGATCGTGACACACATGTGGTGGGTTATCAGTATGCTTTAGTGGCTATGATAATCTCCATGATTTTGATCGCGTGACCTTCACTGCACTCCGGCCTTCTTTTAGAAATAAAAGGGTGCACGTACTGGTACACTGGCTGGTAGTACTACACATGTAGCGTACATAGGCTCACGTATATGGCTAGCATCAAGTTGAGATGCTACTATTAGGGGGGGTACCATCAGCTTGTAGTACTCGTACACGCAAACATATAGTATATGCCGTCCTATGTATGTACGTGCCAGATTTTTGGCGAAAACTAATTGGACAACTTTGACATAAGGCGACGGACGGACTGAGATCGATCGATGGACGCAAGGTTTGATCGAGACTCAAGAATATGTATAGTGCAGCCTAGCTAGCAGCTAAATATCTACTGTACTACTAGTGGAGTACAAGAATAACCCAACCTACCTAGCTATAGGCACATACATGAACTTTGGAAAGAAGAAGAAACACAATTATGTGGCCGATTGCAAGGGCAGAAACGGGATAGCTAGAGAGGCATGGAAAGCGAATCAGAGAGTGGGCCTGATGTATGGCATAGAAAGCGACCACGCTTGCTTCAATTTCCCTTTTGGGATGTTTCCCTTTTGGTTGATAACCATTAAGTTGGTGAAAATTCTGTTGATATTCTTAAGCAGTTTTAGATATCCTGCGTCCTAGTAAGTTTTTTTCTATCGCGTCTCTCTTATCCGCTGTACACTGCGCTATCTCCCTTCCAATCAAAAAGATCGCATGCCTCGACTAGAATGGAGGATGCGAAAATCACATGAATAGCAAAATTGCAGGAATTTCGATATCATGTCTTGTTGACTCCCACAGGAATTGAAAACACGTGAATGAGTAGTTATTTTGGACATCATCTAGGTTTTAATATGCATCATAGCTATGCAGAGGCCGGGTGTAATACTTAAAAATTTGAGTAATAAAACTCCCCTTGTCGAAAAATATAGGTCTTAATATTATTACTTTACTAGATTGAAAATTTCACAACAATCTCTTGATTTGGAATTAGGGACTCGTGTATGAATCTACTTTCTTTTACATTCCATTACTTCAATAGAGAAAAGAGAGGAGAAATAAAGAAATTTGTTAAATTGGACTTCTTCATAAGTGAAACGTATAAAAGGCCACGATAAATATTTGGGGCCTATATGAAATGCAGGATATAAAAATCGCTAGAATGGGAAAATTGCATGAATTCAAAGTGATCAACAAGGTACTTGAACATTCTTATACAAGAGTATGACATAATCAATCATTGAAAATAAAATATCAGTCACATATCAAAATTCCAAAAGCATTTTAATATGTATATGCTAGTAAAAATGATAAATACAGGTATCTATAATACATCTACTATGTGCTATTATTAAATCCACGAATTTGTTTTGTTGTGTGTAGCCCATTAATCAAAAAATCCTTAACAAAATTTTACATATACTTGGACAATATGCATGTAGGTGTAATTTCTTTTAAAAAAATTAAACATTTCCAAAGAAATGTCGAATTTGTGGAAATACTGAGCAGCACAAGCTCCGAACATTCATTCTCCTCACATATATTTATCTTTTTTCAGATGGTTAGTATATGTTTCAACCCCTTTTTTCCGGGGATGTTTCAACCCTCTTTGATCTATGAATGTAATAAGATAACGATTGAAACTTTGCGATAGAAGTTAGTTGTGTGCATCTATTGAGGAAGATGCCCGGGCCTTCGTTCCATGTTTTGAAAAAATATACTTCCTCCGTTCTAAAATAGATGTTTTAGATTTGTTAAAATTTGGATAAATCTAGACAATATTTAGCATATAGATTCATTCAAATTTTGAGAAACTTAAGATATTATTTTGAGACGGAGGGACTACTAAGTTTCTCGGCAAGGCGTAGGGAGAGTGTGGGCCATGATACTTTGCAGATGACTGTGATGTGTGAATGTGTGAGAATGATCGATGGTTTAACTGTGAGGTCGTCATAACAACCCACGTTCATAGCAGACAAAGCCTTTCTTATCCGGGACAGCGATACAGCGACGGAAGAATCAACAATGTTACTGTGCAGAGATCTATAATAACTGAGACAGGAGAGGGAGGCTCCGTCCGGTAAGCACGGATTTATTGGCCACACAAACACGTACCCCCATTATCATGACTGGTATAACTTTTTTTCCTGGAGTACAGTATTATTGACAAACAGACCAAAACGTTGAGATAGTTGAGATAGGGCAGATACGGGACCTGCTTAGGCCCGTAAAACATGATAGTTAGTATAAATTGTACTATAGACACAGATTGAAATGAGTCCACAAATTATACTATGCCCGTTAGCTAACGCTGATTCTGGTGCCCGCTTACCCGCCCCGCTTGCAGTCCTAATACTGTACCATCTCTCCCATCGGTAATCTAAACTTTTATTTTATGTGATGAAAGTCTTGAATGTTATATGTGTAATCTAAACTTTTATTTTTGAGATTTTTAGTGTAAAATGTTGACAAGTGTTTGCACTATAAATTTTAAATATAAATTAGAAGTAAGATTTTGGTGGGATCCCACTTGACACCTTACAAACAGAAAAGAGAGTCCCTCGATCGGAACAGATCCTCTAACTTACACAAGCAAAGTTACGAAGCTACAATCTTTTAACTTCCCTTCTTTTAAACTGTATGATTAAGACCAAACTGGTTTGAATTATTTTTTCTTATACAAGATCATGTTATGCATTTAGAGTAATTACATAGAAATAAAATAAGGGTAAAATAAAATTTAGTTTAAACTTTTTATATCTATAGTAATTACATGTAGCATTTAATTACACCACATAATGATTATTTAAGCTATAGTGCCCTCACTTTGCTTCTTGGTCTTCCCTGAATTTTCTCCTCAATGTTAGAGGATCCAGTTCCCCCTCGGTCATCCCCTTCGGGCGACCAGTGGGACTAATCTAGACGTTGCTCTTCCACTCAAGTCCTTTCCTTGTTGTCTCTGAAGACTGTTGCAGGGCAAAGCCTAACGGTTGCCGGTCAAGAGGGTGGCGGGGCTACTCGTGGTGGATGCAGCGGGGCATCGTTTTGAGGGACGATGGTCAGTTGTGATAGTAGCGGGGATACAAATAGATGGTGGATATCAACTATCAGGGATAGAGGTATTGCTTGAAGAGGCGTTGTGCGGCAGGAAGTTGGCAATTTCCAATGGCGATGCAACTATTCGGGCAGTGGATTTGAGTTACCCACTTATGAGGCATCTCATCTAACCTCGTTCATGGAATTCCTGCTTTCGTGTTAGCAGTGGCAAATCATGGTAGTGCGAGGCATTGTTATCGTGGATGTGAAGGCGTGTAGTTGATTTGTATTGTAGGTGGCTGCCATACCTTAATTTTACAATCGACTATCACTAGCGACGAAGGTCGAGGCTACCGAAAAGTCCCATTGACGATGATTGTGTGATATTATATGTACATGTGTGTTGTAACTTGTGTTTGTGTGGTGTATGCTTGTGTGGGCATGCTATCGGTATCGTGGAAATGTCCATGTCATGACCATGTGCATCAACATTGTACTCACTGGACCTGTGGCGACATCACATACGACTTTGTATTGGTGGTGATCTCTCGAGTATTGTGTCTTGACCTAGGATAGAAATCCTAGGTCTAACCAAAATTGGTTGTATATGACAATAGTAGTGTTAGAACCCATAATATAGACTTGGTCGGTTTCATTTCACAACGGCGACACTTGCTCAATGTTCCCTTTTGGCGCTACTTTTGAAGAACCATTATCGAAGTCCATGTGTTGTCAATTCAGCCATCAATCACTACTGCTATTTTTATTTTCTTCTTATATAGTAATTTGGGTGTGCGGGACATCCATGTCTTGAGCATGGTCTTAATCGTGTTTTTGTAGAGAGCAAGTGTAGTTTGTATCATGATAATATTAATCTATTGCCCTTTATAAAAAGTTGCATATTAGTCGACTTTTTTATCATTAGATCGGGGTATCCAAATCTCTCTCCTTCTCTATAAACCACTGATTTATGTGTATTCTTATTTCATCGCATTTTCCTAATTCTAGTTGTCATCATGACCGGATCAAGCATTCTTCTCAAACTTCCATCTTCGGTGAAACCATCACCCTATCGGCCTAAGCCCTACTCCCCATGTCTCTATTTAGGTGGCACATGAGTTTATCGAGGTTGAAGTTTGATCATCAATTTGACCAATGAAACATTAATAGTTTGTCACAAAAATTATGCCATTGAATTCATATATTCTAATGAAGTTTCTAGTGGTATAATTTTAAACCAAATGACACATATATCATTGGTCAAAATAGTGGTCAAATAAAATAAAAATAAAACTTAGGAACCACATGCATTTGGGGCAGAGGGAGAAACCTTCGGTCTCGTTTCCCGGCTGCTATCTCGCTTGGTCTCGTCTCTGATGGGGTTTGTTGCATAGAAAACAAAAAAAATAAAAATAAAACTTAGGAACCACATGCTTTACCTTTCGGTTCGTGTTCCAAGGCCATGTCTGTACATTCTAGACTCACCAAGTAAGAATCTTAGTATCCGTGTGTGTAAAACTGTCTTACACCCCTTGTATGCAAACGTAAAGTCTATCACACCCGATCATCACGTGGTGTCTTGAAACGACGAACTTTCTTAACAGTGCATACTAAAGGAAGAACACATTTTTATCTTGTTATTTTAAATGAAGGATCATCTTATAATGCTACTAAAGAGCCATACAAGCAAAATAAGATGCAAACAAACATCATATGCTAAAAGTGATATGATATGATTCTTGCACTTGATCACTAACTTGTGCATCGTGGTATGATCTTTATCATTCCTATATGTGTAAAGCCAAGGTCTATGAAACTTACATTTTGGCATATTATAATTTCCAATAGTATCAATCTATACTACAAATTATAATACTCCCTCCAACCCATATTAGTTGACTTCAATTTGGATGTATCTAGACAAGTTTTGGAGTCAACTAATATGGGTCGGAGGGAGTACTACCATATCATAGTACTTGCCCGGCAAAACCCAAAAATTAGACGCCTCTAATTTATCTTTTGCATGTTTTTACGTGGCTGAGGGATTTCCGAGATAGAACCGTTCATACCTAAGAACATGGAACCAAAATGATGATAATCAAATTATTGGCAACTCGTTGTAAATTAGATATTGACTATAGTAGGAGAGACAGACACCTACAAGCCACTTATGCAAAACTAGTTGCATGTCAAGCGTGGAACAAGTCTCATGTGCGAGGACATGTAAAGTTTGTTTGGGCCGCTTTATCCCACTATGCCACCAATATACAAAATACACATAAGAAGCAATAACGTGACCATCAGCACCCACATAACCATATGTGTAATACCCGTGCAAAGCATCTACGCATAAATCTGGCTCTGATACCACTGTTGGGTTCATAGCATAGAAAACAAAAAATTTCCTCCGACAGAACAACTAAACACCAAGATCTATCTATTTAGATACAAACAACGGGTGGATATACATCCAGAGATATCTTACCCTCAAAGACCGACAAAGCATTACGATATTGGTTCTCGTGGATGATGTAGTCGTTCACTTACCAATCTCAAGATCGTGATGAAGTCTAGCAGGTCTGGCACCAGCAAGTCCAGCACCGCAAAGTAGTGGTGAATCCGTTATTGCACACATGTTCGGTACCCCGACAATCTCCGAGTCCTCTCTCCAACAAAGAAGCGGAAGCAGCAAATCCTTGCTTCAAAAAAAGCCACCGAGAACATGTATCTCGCTAAGCTGAGACCATGGGAATATTCTAGAGGGGAGAGATCCTTCATGAGGAGGTGTGAGAGTGGAGGAGGTTCTCCTTATATAGGGGAGGGGGATGCCCAAGGGGCATGTCCGCCGGACATGGTGGGTGCCCTTACCTCTCCCTCATTCATGTGGGTGGAAGCTTCAGTCACATAAACACACCTCCACTCAAAGTTCCACTCATATCCATTAAATTTCCACCAAATTTAATGCAATATCTCATTTAATAAAACTCTTTTATTTATTTTATTCAGAATTTTGTTAATTACATTAATTAACAAACATTCACATAAAATCCCTTGCAACATTTCAATTTCACATGCAGAACCAATTTCAGCAATTTCACCCGAAACAATTGCGGTTTCCATTGAAATAATTCCATCGCTTTGATATTCTTTATCTAGCATATTTTTTTATCCAAGTGGTGTCGGTATCCCTTAAGTGTGTCATCCTATGGTTCATGAATAATACAGACATGATCGAGATCCCTCTCCGATCAATAATCAGCAGCGGGGCCTGGAGATCCACACTCACTCCCACACATTCAATGATAACTTCTTATGATCGTGTGAACCTTTAACATTATAACTAAATCCCTTTGTCTCGTGATATTTTACATGTTTGAGATTCGATCATCGGTATCCCCATACCTAGTTTGATCTCGTTACATACATGTACTCTTTTCTTGTTCACTTGATATAAATGATCCCCATCACTTGCTTGCAAGCTATATCAATGTGATATCACCGAGAGAGACTAGAGTAAATCTCTCCGTCATTTGGATGGACAAATACAACTCTTGATACGTGAGCCTCTGTATAACACTATCAGAGTATCCGAACCCACCTTTATAGTCACCTTGTTACGGTGTGACGTTTGATGTTATCAAGCTATTCTTCTTGTGTTAGTGATTGACATGATCCCATGGTCTAAGGATTAAAGTTACTTGTAATGATGTGATACGTTAGAAACGTATCTATAATTTTTGATGCTCCATGCTTGTTTAGTATCTACTTTGCTTTACTTGTCCACACTTTGAGGTGCATTTTACATGTTTTCTGGTACTAACATATTAACAAGTTGCAACAGTGCTAGATGCCTGTTTTCTGCTGTTTTGGGTTTCAGAAAAGTTAGTAAAGAAATATTCTCGGAATTGGACGGGACAAATGTCAAAGTCAATTACTTTCCGTGGGGAACAAGAAGTCCATAGGAGAGCCGGAGGGGCCGGCCAGGGGGGGCAGACCCACCCCAGGTGAGGGGGCAGGTGGGCCCGCGCCTGGCTAGGGTTTGGTGGCCCTGGCTGCCTCCCGGTCTCGCCCCTTCGCCTATAAAGCCCCGATCTGAAACCACAGTACCCAATCAAAAATCCACGAAACCGTCTGTAGCCGCCGCCACCATCGTCCCTAGATCAGGGGGATCTGAAGTTCTTCCCGGCACCCTGCCGGAGGGGAGATAATCCTGGAGGCCTTATCTCCGGTATGATTCGTGAGTAGTTCCACCTTGGACTATGGGTCCAGGTAGTAGCTCGATGGTTGTATATCCTCCTTTGTACTTTCATGTATAGATCTTGTGAGCTTCGTTCATGATCAAGATCTAATCTATTTGTAATCATGCATGTTGTGTTGCGGGGATCCGATGGATATTGAGATTATTATGTTGGTTTGATTAATGGTTTTATCTTTATGATTCTATCATGTCTGTGTTGTTTGTGACCTTGCATGATCTCCGTTGTTAGTAGCTATCTTGGCCAAGTAGTTGCTAGTGACTCCAAGAGGGGGTATTTATGCTTGATAGTGGGTTCATGCCTCTAGTTTCCAAGGGAAGTGACATAAATCTCTTCGGTTGTAGATGTGCTGTTGCTACTAGGGAGAAAACAATGGTCTCTTGTTCATGGAACATGTGGACTGTTTACCTTACACTTTGCTTAAAGAAGTTTTCTGTTGCTTGCAACTTAATACTGGAGGGGGTTCAGATGATAACCTGAAGGTGGACTTCTAGTCATATATGCATTTGGATGACGGTCTATGTATATTGTTGTATTGCCCAATCAACCTCATAGGATCTTTCTGGCTAGTAATTGCATTATTATGCCTTGCTCAGTTCCTATTAATTGCCCCGCTGTAATTTGTTTACCCTTCATGCCATGTTGTTTATCTAAGGAGAGCACCTCTAGTGAACTATGGACCCCGGTCCAATCTTTACCATTGATACGTCTTCCACTGTTACTTGTTTACTTGCTGCAAACCATTACCTTCCATATAATATGTTTAATCCTTTGTTACAGCAAACCGGTGAGCTTGACAACCTCACTCATTCGTTGGGGCAAAGTCTTGAATTTGTGTTGTACAGGTCTCCGCGTTTCTAGCAACACCTGTGTGATGTTTCCTTCCTCCTACTGGTTCGATAACCTCAGTTTCTTACTGAGGGAAACTTGCTGATGTGCTGCTTCATACCTTGCTCTTGGGGTTTCAACGAAGCGTCCCACGACAAGTGGTGGGCGCCATCAAGCTATTTTCTGGCGCCGTTGCCGGGGAGGCTAAGGACATCTTCACTAGGGGAGTCCTTCACTTCCTTTCTCTTTACTTTGTTTTTAGTTTGCTTTGTTTCTTTTGCTTGGTTTTGTTTGCCTCTTTTAAAAAAACCCACAAAAATTAGTCTAGCTTGGTTTGCTTGCCTTATTCAAAAACACAAAAAAATAGTTCCTGCTCTAGTTGCCACCTTGCTCCATCTCACCATGTTGCTCCCCCAGTTCTCTCTGAAAAATCTTGCAATAGGTAGTGGCTCCATAACTGGGAAAGATAATATTGAAGAATTCTTTAATTATGTTAGCAAGCATGAGGATATTGAGGATAAATCTATAGCTGAACTTGCTCCTAATTATGAGATTGCTGCAACTTATTTAGTTCATATGTTGGAGGCTAGGTTTGTTAGCCTTAACCCCTTCATACAATTCTTATTCCTAAAACTAAAAGAAGATAAGAATGTTTAAAAAAGGGAATTCATCCTTGAAACTTTATCAAAAGAATTCCATGATGTTGCTAGGGAAGCCAAAAAAGTTTTTGAACATTTCAATATGCTAGGTTCAAGTGTAGATGTTGTGGGTATTTCTGATAAAACTAAGCCTAGAAAGGAATTCAATATACCCATACCCTTTAGGCTTGTTGGAATGCATGAAGCCTTTGAAAAGAACTTTGATTGGATTGCCCCTGAAAATATTTTTGATGAAGGTAGTAGACCGAAGAGATATGAGAAAGGATCCTCCAAAACCCATTTGGATGAGATACCTTTCATAATTGAAGATTTTGCAAGTATGAATGTTAATGCTTCCTCATTTGAAAATATTTGATTCTTATTGCTTCTTGTGCCTAACTTAAAGGCGTTAAAGAAAAGTACTTTAAAATAACATGTGGGCCCCCATGTGTGGTTTTGGTAATTAATGACAATCTCTATGGACTAATGCTTGTATCAAGTTGTACTTGTAGGAATTGTCCATAGGCAATGCTTGAACCATATGTTGGCTTCAAGTTTTGGAGAAGAAGAAAGTGAAGAGGATCAAGTGGTGACCAAGGTGTTCAAAGAGTGATCCAAAGATTGGTCATGTGAGAGTTAAACCTATGGCAAGTATGTCTTGAAGAATAAGATGGATTAATATCTCTGATGCATCTTCAAGGCATCAACATAATGAAGAAAAGTAGAATTGATGTGCAAGCTAAAGATGTGCAATATCTAGAAGATCTCATGCTTAAAGCTTGCCAATCTCGGTGATCATGGATCGATGAATACCAAGGTCAAATTAAATGTTTCCCCATGTTGTATGGGGGAGTAACTTGCAAGTCTTCATCAAGAAAGTGCATACAAGAGCAATCAAGAAAGGTGTTCCATCTTGAGAAGGACAAGACCGTCTACATCATAATCAAGTGGAATATGTGCAAGGCAAAGGTATGTTCTTGATAGGTTTCCTTCTTACCGGTTTCATGGTGTTAGTTGGGGAGACCGGTTTTTAGGATAAATAACCGTACTATCAAGAGGGGCTCTCAAGTGAGTAACTCGATCATATATTTTCGAGAGAGCTCAAACCTTTGCATACTTAACATCATCCTTTCTTGGTTGTTATTTGGATCTTATCCATGTGAGGTTCTAGAGATTGTGGTAATATTCATAACAATCTCTAGTTCATCAAAAACGGATTTCTCTTTTATATCATATTGCATTTTTGATCTTTGAGGTTTTTCCGGTTTCTCACCAAGAGAGGTATCTCACATTATAATACATGAAATGTTCTCTCTTGGTGGTATCCAATATTTTCAATTTTTGTCGGGTAACTCTTGTTGTCCTATTTCCAACAAAATTGGTTTTGGGTCAATCGGAGTTTCCAAACTCTAGATATCGCCATTTGAAGTTTGCCTCTTATTTGATCCAGAACGGAGTCTCCGGTCTGCATGGACCGGAGTCTCCGATGTGGTCCGGAGTATCCCCTGGAGTCCCCGGAGGGGGCTCCAGAATTCAGCCTGGGACACTCTGATAGGTGGTCCGGAGGCTAGTCTGGAGGTTGGGCCGGAATCTCCGGTGTAGACCGGAGTCACCGGTCTGACTTTCCCCAACGGGCAGAAAACGGTCAGAAATCTGTGGGCCTATAAAAAGGGGCCCTTCTTCCCCAATGTCCTGGCTCGAGTTTTATAGGCTTTCTCCTCCATTCTTGATCCTCTTGAGTTTGCTCTCCCTTCAATCCCTCCCTTTATTCTTGCATATACTTTAGGGATTTGAAAGAGGAGATCTAGATCTACAATCCCACCAATCCATCTCTCCTCTAAGTGAGGGGAACATCTTGGGATTAGATCTTGGAGTCTTTTGTGGATTTACTTCTTTGTTCTTCCTCTCTTATTTCCCCACAAGCTTTTGTAGCTTTGGTGGAATTTGGGAGAGAAGGATTTGAGCACTACTTGTGTTCTTGCCATTGCATTTGGTGCATCGCTTTGAGTTCTCCCCGGAGGATTTGGTGAGTGAAAGTTGAGAAGCTTTTTACTCTTGGGTTCTTGGAACCCTAGACGGTTTGTTGGTGTTGCAGGTTGTGGCCTTGGTGGCATTTGTTGGGAGCTTCCAATTAAGTTGTGGAGAAGTGCCCCAACCTTGTGAGAGGTTCCGGTTGCCACCGACAAGTTCACCGATAGTGGAAGCGTGGATCGATCCCATTGGGGTGAGATTCACCGGAAAATAAGGGAGGCCTTTTGTGGCATTGGTGGTTTGATACCACCCCCTCTACAAATGAGACGTACTCCATGTTGGTAGGAACTCGGTAAAATATCATTGTCCCTGCGTGCCTCGGTTATCTCTATACCCGAGCTCTTTACTTATACACTTTACATTGTGATAGCCTTCGTGCTTGAAGTAATATATATCTTGCTATCACTTTTCTTCTTGTATTTCTTAGCATAAGTTGTTGGTGCACATAGGTGAACCTTAGTTGTTCTAGGTTGTGCTTAACAAATTAAACACTAGTTTTATTCTGCCCTTGTTGAGCCACTCTAGGAAAAGTTTTAATAGCCTATTCACCCCCCCTCTAGGCGACATCCGTATCCTTTCATACTTGTTGGAAGATAACCCAAGAGTTTCCTTGAGTCTTGCAAGTTATTACTTCTGTAATGACCTCTCCTCATCCTTTTTGTTTGCTTTTTGTGCCAAGAATGACCTCTAATGAGAGGGAAATAAGATTTGGGGATTTGCTGTCCTGAAACAGATTTTTGTCGTCCACCAAAAAAAATTGTGAGGAGGCTCTGTAACTCGGATTGAGCTCAAAATTTACGAAAAAATCCGCCAGTATGTTAGATAACTTTAGTTAGTTCAACACCTTTTGATTTGAGCAACATAAGATGTTCAAAAAAATTCGTTTCTACCTGCTGGTCTGTTTTGACAGATTTCTGCCATTATTTGGATTTGCTTCTTATTGATTCCTTTTTGAGTTCTCTTCAGGTAAATTGAGATTTTTGAAGGAGTTAATACAGTAGCTTGTGTTTTTAGTGAAAAGCCTTGCTGTTCCAAAGCTTTGCCAGTGGTCTAATATCTTTTGAATAAGCTAATGTTGCTAATGAAGATTGTGTGAAGTTTTGTATGAAGGAAAAATGTCAGGTATGGAGAGAGAATGATGCAATGAGATGAAGAATGAAAAAAGCTCAATCTTGGGGATTCCACCATGGTGTCACCCCAATAAATATCCAAGAGGTACAAGCTTCAAATCTTGGGGATGCCCAAGGCATCCCCTTCTTCATCAATAAAAAGCTCAGGTATGTCTAGACACTTCGTTTTTATTGTTTCATGCATAGTTGTGTTGTTCTTGGAGCGTCTTAGTTTTTGTTTGCTTAGCTTAGTTTGTTTAGTTTGCTTTAGTAGTTTGGACCCCCGTTCTTGCTGTGTTGTTTTGCAAATAAGTTTGCTTGGTGTTTGGAAAGGAGTAGTAAATTCTTGCTTGAAGTGCAAGAGGAGCTTGAATTGACTGTGACTTAGACTTTAGCATGACATGCTAGGTGTTGTTTCGGAATTATGCTTAGTGATTATTGCTGTAGAATTTCTTGTTCCAAACAATTGGGATTTCTTAGTGTTCCTTGAAGAAATTATGTGTTGTTTTAGCATGCAAAAGCATAGTATTATGGTATTCTCCTTTGATGTTTTGCTTGGGTTGACTTGGCACATGCTCACACCATGTTATTACTATGACAAGTCACCATTAGCCTCTATGATCATTTAGTCCTTGACTTGTAGTACTACTCTTTGCTTTGATTAGTTTGGTTTGTTGCATTGCATAATTATGGCCATTATTGCTCTCTTAGTTGGTTGCTCCTAGTATTTTGCTAGCCTCCACTTGTATGAGTAAGTTCTACTCATGCTTCCAACTCCCAAGAAACCAAGTTATTCCAAAGTGTCAACTATAAACTCCGATGCATGGTGTGTTACACCATTCCAAAGTATATTCTTGTTTTCATCTATCTTCCAATTAAAAACTATTTTGTTATGTGAAAACTTAGTGATTAAAGCCCTCATGAACTTGATGCCACACTTTATTCTTTGCCCCTAATAAAATTGAACCATTGTGACAACTTTGTTGTATATGTTTGCACTTATACGCTGGAAATAGCAGAACCGTGCTGTCACGGGAAACGTTTTCAACATTGCACTTGTACCTTGTTGTACTCAGTTGATATCATGTTCTTTTGTCTATGGATGTCACCGGTGTGAAATAAAGAGGGAACTTGTAAGTCCATGGAGTTTGTATCCTGTGTTAGAGAAATGCCTGGGCCGCTAGCCTAAGCCATGCCTAATCATGGTGGAAACTTGCAACATCACCATAGTGACATCTATGAAGCATTCTTCTTGTAAAAAAAGAGACATATTGAGAAAATAGGAAAGAGAGAAAAAAGCACCATATTCCCATGGTACATAAGAAGAATTGCTGAGATGCTCATTGTCTGCTTGCCTTGCCATTTTGGTTATGGGAAAGCTCATGTACCATGTGCAAGGGGTACCCCGTTGGCGATTCTCAATGATATGCAAATACTTACAGTGACAAGAACTTACCTGGACCCAAAGTTGAGTATGCATGAGGTGTGGCCCTCGTATTCAAGGGGCATGAGATTGCCAACTTATACTTCGTCAAGCATATACTCCAGCTTTTCCTCTTTAACCTTAACCACTTCAAGATGCTTATGATAGGGGTAATGAGGGCTGAAAGCTAACAAGTACCATAATTTTTGAAATCTCTTTTTTAAACTTGTAATCCATGCTTCCTTTACAAAAAGGCCTTTCTTCCACCATTATCGAGTCTCCACCTTCTACCTTTAGGCACCATTAACAGAGCATAGTTGTAATTCTATGTGCAGTGTTCCAAAGCTTATTAATTGATGCATACTGTGTTATTACTTGTTCTTGTGCTACTTGTTTCTAGTCACCATTGTGAAATTTGCAGGTGTCCAATGCATTATATTGCTACTCTATGAGGGACAAGCTGATTGCCACTATGCTATGTTTTCTGCATGTGAAACAAACAAACGTTTTTTAATGCATATTATTCATGATCTTTGTTTGCAGCTTGCCATGTTGCATACATAATTACTATGTCCTATTGTTAGAACTCCATCTTCCATGCACATGTTTAGAGTTCTTTGATCCTATCTTTGAATGTTTGCAAATGGTTGGATATTTATTGTGAGGGTGCATGTCACCTAAAAAATTATTATGTTTATCACTTACCTAGTCGAGGACGAGCAGGAGTTAAGCTTGGGGATGCTGATATGTTGGAAACGTATCTATATTTTTTGATGCTCCATGCTTGTTTAGTATCTACTTTGCTTTACTTGTCCACACTTTGAGGTGCTTTTTACATGTTTTCTGGTACTAACCTATTAACAAGTTGCAACAGTGCCAGATGCCTGTTTTCTGCTGTTTTTGGTTTTAGAAAAGTTAGTAAAGAAATATTCTCGGAATTGGACGGGACAAACGTCAAAGTCAATTGCTTTCCGCGGGGAACAAGAAGTCTAGAGGAGAGCCGGAGGGTCCGTCCAGGGGGGCCAGACCCACCCCAGGCGCGGGGCAGGTGGGCCCGCGCCTGGATAGGGTATGGTGGCCCTGGCCGCCTCCCGGTCTCGCCCCTTCTCCTATACGAATCCCCCGATGCAGAAACCCTAAGTACCCGATCAGAAATCCACAAAAACATCGGTAGCCGCCGCCACCATCGTCCCTAGATCGGTGGCGATCTAAAGTTCTTCCCGACACCCTGCCCGAGGGGAGATCATCCCGGAGGCCTTCTATCCGGTATGATTTGTGAGTAGTTCCACCTTGGACTATGGGTCCATGTAGTAGCTAGATGGTTGTATCTCCTCCTTTGTGCTTTCATGTATAGATCTTGTGAGCTCCGTTCATGATCAAGATCTAATCTATTTGTAATCATGCATGTTGTGTTTGCGGGGATCCGATGGATATTGAGATTATTATTTTGGTTTGATTTATGGTTTTATCTTTATGATTCTATCATGTCTGTGTTGTTTGTGATCTTGCATGCTCTCCGTTGTTAGTAGCTATCTTGGCCAAGTAGTTGCTAGTGACTCCAAGAGGAGGTATTTATGCTCGATAATGGTTTCATGCCTCTAGTTTCCAAGGGAAGTGACAGAAATATCTTCGGTTGTAGATGTGCTATTGCTACTAGGGAGAAAACAACAGTCTCTTGTTCATGGAACATGTGGATTGTTTACCTTACACACTTTGCTTAAAGCGGTTATGTCATTGCTTGCAACTTATCTTTGGAGGGTTCGGATGATAACCTGAAGGTGGACTTCTAGTCATAGGTGCAGTTGGATGACGGTCTATGTATATTGTTGTATTGACCAATCAACCTCATATGATCTTTCTGGCTAGTAATTGCACTGTTATGCCTTGCTCAGTTCCTGTCAATTGCCCCGCTGTAATTTGTTTACGTTTCATGCCATGTTGTTTATCTAAGGAGAGCACCTCTAGTGAACTATGGACCCCGGTCCAATATTTACCATTGATACGTCTTCCATTGTTACTTGTTTACTTGCTGCAAACCATTACCTTCCACACCATACGTTTAATCCTTTGTTACAGCAAACCGGTTAGCTTGACAACCTCACTGATTCGTTCGGGCAAAGTCTTGAGTTTGTGTTGTGCAGGTCTATGCGTTGCTAGCAACACCTGTGTGACATTTCCTTCCTCCTACTGGTTCGATAACCTCGGTTTCTTACTGAGGGAAACTTGCTGCTGTGCTGCTTCGTACCTTGCTCTTGGGGTTTCCAACAAAGCGTCCCACGACAAGTGGTGGATGCCATCATGATGTTATAGCAATTTAAACATACTTTGATCGTATTACTATACTTCGGATGAATATTCATCACATCATTCCACTAATGTTGTGACCTCGTTATTAACAACATCCAATGTCCATGATCAGGAAACCTTGATCATCTTGTTAATCAACGAGCTAGTTTATATGAGAGGCATAACTAGGAACACTTTATTTGTTTATTAAACATACATGTATTAATTTTTCTGATTAATACAATTATAGCATGCAAAATAAACATTTATCATAAATAAGGAATAATATAATAACCACTTTATTATTGCCTCTCGGGCATATTCCCTTCAGTTTGTTCAACTAGTATATACAACAATTGACATATGTAGTGGTTGCTACACTAATCTGTCCAAACTAAATATCGCTATGAAAGATCGAAACTCTTTGAACATTGTTGTAAACTCTTTACCTACATGTCGACTATTTCATAGATGTGAAATATCCATGTCTGTTTCTTTATAGATCCAAATACAACCGATAGGCTTCATGCCTTCAAGTGGGTCTTCCAAGTTTAGTAACTTGGTTTCTCATGTATGGAACTATCACGAATTTTATGGTTCAAGCCATTTGACGGAGTCAGGGCCCATCATCGCTTCTTTGCATGTAGTCGGTTCATCATTGTCAAACAATAATTATTAATCTCTAATCTTACTATTTGATTGTAGACTAGCGTTTCAGTAGGAACTTAAATATTCATGACCACAACCTTTGAGGCACGTGATCCATGAGCATTGTGGCTACCTCCGGGACACTTTCCAGCGCTGCACAACTCAACACTTATAGCTAAGGTTCAATAACCTTATCACAATTCTATTTTCCTCCCACTTAACCTTTTGTGATAAAATCCTTCTCAAAAACTTGACATTCTAAGAGACAAACACTTTTGTCTTTGGTGCTATTGAGGAATACCCAACAGTCATTCGGAATAACCTACAAAGACATGCTCATCCCACTTTGGTTGTAAACTTTTTTACTTATGCCTAGAATACCAAAATTTAGGAAAAGACAACTTGGGTTTTATCCCAAACCATAACTCATATGGTGTCATTTCAACGGATCATGATGGAGCTCTTTTCAGTATAAAAGCGGTAGTCACCACAGCTTAATCTTTAAAATATAATGGTTATTTAATAAATAACACCGTTGATCCTACCATGTCAAACAATGTTTGATCACATTTCACGAACACTCAATGCTCCTATGGTGTTTCGAAAAATGCAAGTCAATGGAACGATTCCTCAAATCTTAGGCATTTTGCTAAAATTGTAACTCAAATATCTTCCTATGATCCAATCATCAATTATATTTTTTGTTACAATGATTTTCCACTTCATCTTGAAATCATTTGAACATTTTAAAATGTTTCATACTTCTCTATTATTAAGTAAATATACACATGTATTTATTCAAAATTAGGAGAAAGAATATGAAGTTTAAATCCATCGCTCACGACTACACATAATGGATAATGTACATCAACATGCATTATGTCCAATAGGTTAGTCGTTGGTTCTTCTTTTGCCCATAAACAAGGTATTAATTATCTCCATTAAAGTTTCACAAGTGTCAATTGATCAAAACCAAAAGACTCCATAATGGATTTTTCTTCTTGTTTTCTTTTCAATATAATTTAAACGGTGATGTCACTCAAAAGTGATATTCCAATCATTCGTCTTGCGACTTTTAAGCATCAGTGTTTATGGACGTGATTTATCTAACTAGATTTGTAAAAGTCCATCCATATTTTATGGAATATGGTAATTATTTGAATAACCATTATTATCATAATACCATAAAAAATAACAATTATTAATACAAATATTGAAGGCAAGCTTTGATGTCAATGAGAAACACAATAACACTTTATTTGTTTTTGATAAACATCATCACATATTCTTTTGCTAGTTACTTAGGCCATTGCAGTTCATGAATTGTGTTGTTCTCTATGACACTTCATACCAGAAAATTCGGTATCCAATATCGGTATCCAATAATCAAGAACCACATTGTTTAACAAGCAAAGAATACACCCATAACGTATATATCATCTATATACCTAAGCTGGAATTTTAGATACTAACTTTAGAACTGTTACTCTTGATTCAATACTACTTATTGAAATTTAGGGAGTAAGTGAGGTTTTTGCTGAAAGTTTGCAATAGTACTTCAAACTTTATATTGACACTCATAAAACAATACTATACCAGTTCGTAAAGTAAAAAATTACAGAATCCTATAGTTATATTATCTCAATCATAGCTAAACACAGGGTAGTAAACGAATGATAGTGACTACAACGGACTATGAAATTCACTTTGATTCAATTTATGATAAATTGAGTTCAACTTTAATCATATAACTATGTGAACTCCCACTCAAAAACGACATCCCTCTAGTCATTTTTAGTGATTACACGAACCAAATTCACTATGCCATGACCGATCATCACAAGTGGTGGCGCAAGTCCAATGGCGAGCATCGTATGGCATCATATCATCCATATGACTCATGCTTTACCTTTTGGTTCATGTTCCAAGGCCATGTCAATACATGCTAGGCTCTCCAAGTAAGAACCTTAGTACTCACGTGTGTAAAACTGTCTTACACTAGTTATATGCGAACATAGAGTCTATCACACCCGATCATCATGTGGTGCTTCGAAACAACGAACTTTCTTAACAGTGCATACTAAGGAAGAACATATTATTATCTTGATATTTAGTGAGAGGGATCACCTTATAATTCTATAGGCAAGCTCTAAGCTAGACATAAGCATAAATAAGATGCAAACAAACATCATATGTAAAAGTGACATGATATGGTTCTTGCACTTTATCACTATAATGTGCATCATGGTATGATCTCTATCATTCCATTTGTGTCACGCCAAGGTCTATAACGCTCCCACTTATTTGTTATAATTTCTTAGAGTATCTTACCATACTAAAATTATAGAATTTACCATATCATAACACACGCCCCAAAAAAAATCTAGACACCTCTAATTTATCTTTTACAAGTTTTACATGGTTGTGGACTTTCTAGGAAATAACTGTTCTACCTGCAAACTTCAACCATAGTGGGGATAATCAAGTTACGAGCAAACCATTGTAAATTAGATATTAACTATAGTGGGCGAGACAGACACCCGCTAGCCATTTATGTAAAACTAGTTGCATGTCAAGCGTGGAACATGTCTCATGTGTGAGGACATGTAAAGTTTGTCCGGGCCGCTTTATCCCACTATGTCGCTAATATCCAAAGTACACAAAAGTTTACAATAACATGATTATAAATGTCCACATCTCCATGTGTTCTAAACATACAAAGTATCTACGCATATACATAGCTCTGATACCACTAAGGGGTTCGTTTCATAGAAAACAAAAAAATTCCTACGGTTGCAACCGCCAAGTTTGAATTTAGGCGATACTTTGTAATGATTTCAGAAGGACTCACCCTTGAAGACCGTAAGAGGGATAACATTCCTACAAACAGACGTGGTTGGTGTAGATTGTACATGACCGTACTCAAGGACGTGCAAACAATGAGATTCACAAAGGGCAGTGCCTCCATAATCAATCACACATACGGTGTGCCGATGACTCCCGTCCCTCGCTCCAGCCAGGAAGCGAAAGTAGAGGATTTCCGAGAACTCCAGGAGCACTACGACATGGTATAGGTGGTGGTAGAGAAGATCTTGAGCAGGGTTCTCCTAAGCACTGTGCTCATGGAAATGGAAGCGGCTAGCAAGGGGAGGAAGATGCCAACCAAATGGCATATGAGAGAGATGGAATGGTGTGTTGAGAGGGGGTCTCCACCTCCTGCTTTATAGGAGAGGGGGGCTGCGCCTAAGAGGGATGAACCATCCCCTAGTGGTTCCCCACATCTCCCATCTTGATGGTGGTGGAGTCTCCACTCACACAAATCAAAGGGTCACCATAATTCCATTAATTCCCATTCAAAAATCAAAGGTCTTTCAATTAAAGAAATTTAATTCACTTGGTTTAATGACACTCAATTTAATGAACACTTAATTTAGTGAGTACTTTATTTAATGAACACTTCATTTAATGAACACATTGAAATTTGATCCCCTTGCTTTGTATCGATACACCGAAACCATTCCGGCAGATTCGATTGAGCAAATTCATGAGATGTCCAGTATCTTCTCCCGTGTTCCCTATCCACTCAATTGCGTCGACTACCCTTAAGTGTGTTTCCCTATGGGTTTGAGAACTATATGGACATGATCGAGACTTTATCCTATCAATAATCATTAGTGGGACCTGGAGATCCATAATGACTCCCGTTAGTTCTATGAAAATCCAATGATCGCCTAAACCTTTTTCGCAGTAATCAAATTCCTTTTATCTCACGATATTTTACTTGCCTGAGATCCGATCATTTGGTATCATCCATACCTAGTTCAATCTCATTACCGACAAGTAATCTTTTCTCATTCCCATGATATAACATTCTAGTGATCAAATCACTTGCTTGCAAGCTATGTCAATGTGATATTACCGAGAGGGCCCTGAGTATATCTCTTCGTCATATAGATGGACAAATCCCACTCTTGATCCACGAGCCTCAACTAACACTTTCCAAGTACTCGATGACACCTTTATAATCACCCAGTTACGGTGTGAGTTTGATGGAATCAAAGTAATTTTCCGGTGGAAGTGATTGACGTGATCTCATGGTCTAAGGAGATTGAGTTACTTTGAATGAGATAGCAATATGAACTCGAGGACTTGATCGTATTGATAAATCTACTGCGGTTGACTATTCATCATATTATTCTTCAGTGATATGACCCTATTATTAATAACATCCAATGTTCATGATCAAGAAACCTTGATCATCTATTAATCAACAAGCTAGTATTAAGAGAGGCATTACTAGAAACCTTTTATTTTTTATTAAAACACATGTATTAACATTTCCGGTTAATACAATTATAGCATGAGAAATAAACATTTATCATAAACATGAAATAAGATAATAACCACTTTATTATTGCCTCTCGGGCATATTCCTTTCAGTCTCTGTAGGCCCTCGCATAGTTGTGTCATCGTGGATAGCCCACCACCATTGGCAACGTAAGAAATGGAAAGGAAAAGGAGTTTCAGTGTTTGCAAAGTTGGAGACAATTAACTAGACATCAGCATCATGAACAACTGATCCAATTCTCAATAGATTTTGGTAAGATTTGTAAATTTATTTCCTATATTATTATTTTTCAAACGGGGACAATTTTTTTGTTCTAGTCTATTGATTAATAACAAGAGAATTTCTAAGTTAATTAACGAAAGATTAGATGAAAATCATTACAATTAATCACATGCAAACTAATCCAAAATCATGCAACTCCCCGGTCGCCTAGGTGTTGGTAATATGCCCTAGAGGTGTATAAATGTTTATTTACTGTTTCTTTACTCATAATTATAGTTTATTGTTTAAGTTATAACTGTGTTGTGTACTGATGGAGAATCAAAGGAAAACTCAAAAAATATGTAAAGTTATAAATGCTAAGTGTTCCTGGTCTCATGGACAAGACTGGCTCATTGTTAAAGAAGATCATGTTTTCTAGATCATGGTATAATTAGAGTAACGAGGATAACATCTGACAATGAGGACATATTGTTGGATTAACAAGGATGTCAAACCGACCCAAGTCAAATGATCTACTAAAAGATAAACACCGATACTTCATTGTTGGTAATATCGTTATTTTTGTTATATTATTCTATCCTTAGACCATAAGGATATTAGTTGTCCTTCTTATAGGAAGGAATGTATTGATTGCTTTACAACCTCACCTTTCACTGTTTGATCATAACCATTGTCTTTCGCATGTTTTGGAAACTAGGACATGGCACACAGATAATCCGAGATGGGATTTGCACCTCTGTCCATGGAGAGATACGCTTGGGACCTTCTCGGTATGTGGTATCACCTAACAGTCTTGCCAGACACAGAGTGATGTGATTCACTAGATATCAAAATATATAAACTTGAGAAAATAAAGACAACCCAGTAACGAGGTAAACATGGTATTGTAATCAAAAGTTGCATTACGAGGCTACCTAATGTCTTACCTTGTGATTTTCATGTATAGTTATGAAAAAGGATAGTATGTGACATCAATTGGTTTGCTCGATTACTTCATGGTTATGTGGGAGTCAATATGGGTGTCCAGACCCTGGTATTGATTATTCTTCAGAAAGTGTTCATCGGTCATGTCCACGTAATACCCAAACCTGCGAGGTCACACACTTAAGGGATATTGTTCTATAGAGTATGTAAATCATATGTGTATGTGAGAGATGTTCGGGAATGGTTCTGGATCATCGGAATAATTCACATGAGAAAAACGGATGATATTCGAGTTGACGGAATAGTTATGGAAGAGAAAAGGTTAGCTGAGAAACCCTGGGGGGGGGGGTGGCGCATGAGCCCAGCATGTTCCACTAGTGTGTGGCGCGTTGGGGGAAGGCTGTCCGACCTAGGGTAGCGCATGGCATCCCCATGAGCTGCTGCATACTTTCCTATTTTGAGGGAACTCGTTTTAGGTATGTCCCAATTATATCCTTGATTGGATTTGATTTGATCACAACATTATGAAAATGTATCATATATTACGTTTTGGGAAAGGGGTGAAATGAAATTAATGCGTGATCATTGGCTTCCATCTGGAGGGGAGAGGGGCCACCCTTGCTTGCCGAAGCCTGGGGTGGAACTATAGGCGCCAACCCCTCATCCCCTCCCACTATGTAAAGGGAGGGTGGGGAAACCCTCCACACACCAATCCATTGGCATGTGCCCGACTCCCTCCCTATAGACATCTCTCTCCATACACGCCGAGAGACTTCTCCACTGCTCCGGCATTATCAACCACTGGACGGCAAAGCTATGTTGGAACATGATCACCTGACGCGTTGATAACTTCAGAGAGATCATAACTTTGATCCTACTTCGAGTGCATCACCAACATCATCATCGATGAATGAACCTCCAATGCAATGTTGGTGAGTACTAGATCTAACTCATATAGTGTGCTGGCATATATAGTTCGATATTGGTTGTTTGTTAGAGCATCTCCACCCGGGTTCCCAAGACGGCGTTCCCAAGGCGGGTTTTTTTGTTTGGGCGACGAATTTTTGATGGGTCATGTTCCCAGAACACCGATTTCGTCCAGATTCGGCCCAACTTTTGTCCGGACTTCCTAGGCCGATCCCGGGGTCCTAGGAATGCCCTGGGAATGCCAGGCGAGTGAAACTGTAGGTGGGACAACCCCGTCGGCATCTATAGGCCGAGCTTCCGCCCTTTTATTCTTCCCCTCCCGCCTTTCCTCCCCATTCCCCCCCAACTCCCACTAGTTTGCCGAGCTCCCGCCTGCCATGCCGCCCAAGGGTTTCTTCAAACCACGATCCAACCTCAGTTAACCAGAGAAGGAGAGGAAACTGGGAGCGCCGATGAAGAGGCCGGAAGGCTTGACCAACACCGAGTGGATTGTCCTTGTCTAGAAGAGGAAGTACGCATCGGACGAACGGAGGGAGAGGAAGGAGAGGGCAAAAGCGGGGAAGGAGCTCGTTGAGACCCAGAGCCTCGCCAAAGATGAGATGATGAGGGAAAAGCAGGTGGCGGCATCGCTGATGACTGCAAGTGCATAGATCGTTTGTAGCTAGTTTCAAAGTTAATATATTGATCCCACATGGAGCCTGTCGTGGGAATGGTCACGACAAATGCTGCAATCGGCAGCGAGTAGTAGAACGAAGGGCAAGGGCGGCCAGCCATCTGCGGTGCGAGATGATGGCGGATACACAGGGTTTTTGTCACATCCCAAAATTTTCCAAATTTTGAAATGTGAAAAAATTAAATAAACAAAATAAACTTTATTGAAATTTAGGGTGAGAAGAAACTTTTTGATCCAATTGGGAAACATCCAAAACCTATTTTGATCAAATAAAATCCTAAAGGGATTTAAAAAGATAAATAAACAATAAAGTCAAAATATTTGGAATCACTATTTTTGGAACTTTTAATAAAAATATTTGGTTTCCAAAAGAAAATGTGGAATTATAAATAAGGATTATTTTATAGAGCCAAATTAAATCTTGGCCAAGCTTTTGAAATAAAATATTCCTATTTGATAAAAAGAGTAAAGGTTTTCCATTTTAAATAAACACTAAAACTTATTAATTTATTTTAAATAAGTTTTCCAAGTGTTTTATATTTTTTAAATAAAACCTACTGAAATGATTTTGGTATTATTTAGATTTCAAATAGAGTTTTAAAATAAACTAAATCCTATTTGAATTAATAACTAAGGACTATTTTATTTAATTATTAAATAGATCCTAAATGAATAAAAGTATTATTTTATTTTGGACTTGGGATTGTATTGTTAAACAGAACTAAAAATTATTCAAAGTTTGGCAAAAATTTGAAATCATTTTAGTGTTTGAATAAAAACAAAACAGAAAATCAAATAGAAAAAGAAAAAGCAATCAGAATGGAAAAAATAGAAACAAGACCCAGCCCAGCAAACAAGCCCAACAGCCCAGTCGCAGCCCAATTCTTCCTCCCTCTCTGCGAATCGTTTTTCACTGAAAAATCAACCCGCAGAGTCACAGACAGGAAGGCCCCACTCTTATTTCCTCCACCCCGCTGACAGCACGGCCCCACACTCCTGTTCATCATCTCCACCACGACCTCGTCACCCTGGCGTTGCTGCCGCGTTATTGCCGGCGTCAATACGCTTAATTGCCTGCGTTAATCCTGCCTGCGACCACGCTCATTAAACCGCCCATTCCTCCTCGCCATTTCCCCCCAAACAGCTCCTCCTCTCTGCCGCCAGGCTGCCCCGAATTAGCTTTGCACCGCCGCTGCTCCGACGATGTCTCCGACCAATTCCGGCGCCGTCCAGCCTCGCCTCGCCTTCCCGAGCACGCGAGCTTGCTCCTCAGACCAGTGCGCACCAGCCAGTGCCTCCCGTTCGCCCGCGCTTGCCCCAAAGCGTCGGCAAGGACAAGCTCAACGCGCCGCCGCGTCTGCCACCTCTCCGGCGACCCCTCCCCGTAAGAACATATCGCCCCTTTCTCTCTGCTTGTAAGCCGCATGTTCAGAGTCTTCACGCGCACCTAACCGTGTCATCCTTTTTCTTTGGCATGGCCTATAACCTCACCTCCGACAACGACCAGAGAGACCCGACGGTGAACCCAACTCCGGCGAGCAATTTCCTTCGTTCCCATGCACCCCCTGCCTTCTCGTGAACGGGTTGAGCATCATCACGTCAAGGCGAACACGGTGAGAACCTCCTTAACCTCCCTCGCTTCCTATAGCCGCCGCAACGCTGCTAGCCGAGCGTCGCCGCCGTCTGCCGCCGCGCAGCGCCGCCAGTCCTTGGTCAAAGCAGCTGAGCCCATTGGATCCTTATCCTGCGGCTGTGATTAGATTTAACTGAAAGGGTATGAGCGCATCTGAGCCGAGCGATCTAACTTAAATCCTACGGTTCTCAGAGGCCGATCCGCACGAAACGGTACCGGCCAGTAGAATCACGCCGCGTGGCACTAGTTTGATTTAAAACAGAATTCTGAATCTGATTTGTATGCAAACTTGTAAAATTCATAACTTAAAATCTACACGTCCAAATTTTGCAAATTTTATATCAATGGAATCAGTAGAATAAGTACTTTGCAACCATGTATTTTGTTTAATGTTTTGCTTCTGGTAAATTGGTTGAATTTGCAGAAACTTGTGTAGGCTTATTTTTATAAAAATTGTTCTAGATAAAATTTTAATGTGAAATCTTTGCAAAATGGTTTGTTGTGAACCTACTGACCCTAGGAACCAACTATTGGACTTAAAAATGAATTTTGTGAAGTTTAGGAATAAATACTTGAATTAGCTCATTTCTAGTCAAATAAAAATATTGATTTTGATATGGAAATGATTTTTGAGTAAAACCTTTGGTAAATAATTTGATTCAAACCTTCTGACCCTAAACACCAAGCTTTGTGAATTAACAAATTATTTTATGAACAATACAAAATTATTGCTTTGATAAAAGCATTTTCAAACACATAAAATAATGAATTCGTTTAGAAATGGTTTATAGATAAAACCTTTTGCAAATGGTTTTACCACTTTAGTAAAATGACCACTTTGAACTTTATAATGTTTAGAGACTAGTAGAAACCACCTTTGCAAATAAAACTACCTTTTGCATGCTTGCATGCATGACCTTGTTTCTATTATTTTATGTGTGATAAATTGTTTGAATATTGGTTGGAATGCTAGTTGAATCTATGTTTGCTTGATTGATTTGTAGTGAAGTTAGAAGAGTGTGATATTAGCAAGATCAAGAAGTGAACCAACATTCTCTACCAAAAAGGCAAGTGACACTATCATCCAAGTCCTACTATTTTCATTACACTTAGTGGATTTTTGAAACATGCATGATAAGGTTTACTATATTTTATGCTATGCTAAATCCTAATAGGATACCCCTATATATTCCTTAGTGGAAACATTGTAGTTGTAGTATGCTTAGCCCAGCTATATATTTGGGATGGGATACATGTTATGAATATATGAAGTATTGAAAAGACTTATGTTTTATATAATAAAACAAGTACTCAATGAACCACCTGGGTGGACAAGGATACTCAAGGTTGGACAAGGTGGCAACAAAAGGGACCATGTTTATATTGCAATCTCTTTTGTTGTGCACTAGAAGAAAACCACCCAGGGACTTAGAGATTGAACATGTTTCTCGTACAGTGGCTTCCGTGTACAGCCACATGCTAAATGGGCTCTGGCTTAGTCAACTACATAGTGGAAGACCCATGCATTGGCATCTTCAGGTTAACTAGATTTATGCTAGGGAACTTGAAACCCTACATTGGTGCCTGGAAGAAAAGATAGCATTGTGTATTGGGAGGACTCCTATGGAAAGACATTGTCACATTCTTAATCTGCCAGTACTCCATCTTGGTGAGTACTTATCTAGCGGCCACTGGTGGCATCAAGATGAGATTGTGTCATGTGGGTAAAGTGTACAACTTCTGCAGAAGATCAAAATTCTAAGTACTTAGCCGTGTCCCCGGTTATGGACAATACTGAGAAACTAAGGACTGAAGCTATGGAAGATCTCGACATTCCAATTTCTCAAAGTTAAAACTTGAGGGTGACAACAAGGGATTAGAAGCACTTGGAGTTTTCCAAGAAATTCAAAAATATTTGACAAAGAGCAAAAACTATTTTGAAAGGATAGGATAAAACTATATTGCTTTCTACAAATGAGCCTAAACCCCACATAGCCAAAAATTCATGTAATGATAGGATCCACTTATATCTACTTAGTAGTGAAACTTGCCAATACAATTCAAATGTATTGACCCTTGTGGCTGCAACTTATTATGTTGCAGGTTTGTTTGATACTAGAGAAGTTTATTGATTAGGATTACAAGTCTACAACCAACATGACTCCCTGTGGCACTTCGAAGATGAAGGACCCCATGCTTATAGATATTCTGCTGCAATGTAATGTGATAGCCAAATGAGCTATGTAAGATGTAATGAATTATTTTATTCCTGATTATAAAGTTGTATTATGACCATTGTTTCTTGATATTACATCTTAACTGTGGATGCTAGCTATTGATCCAGGGACTAGCATTGTAAACACAGGGATCTCTACCTTATTAAAGGTTGGGAACCTTACAGATGGTATCAGAGCACTGTGTTGCCTGTAGGATTGTAAACCTAGGATTGGACAAAACCCCTTAGAAAAATAGGAGTTGTTTTGTTCCAAAAACTTATTTACAAACAATCTTGTAAACTCTTTCCTCAACCTTTTTGGTTTTGACTCTACATCTCTCTATTTCAACTTGATGGACAAAACCTACCCCATGGCCAAAGACTTCACCATGATCTAAGAATATCTTCAACTCTAATGACTTCAACATCTTCAACTCTAATGACTTCAACCTCTTCAACTCTAATGATTTCAACTCTAATGACTTCAACATTTTCACCAAGGACTTCAACCTTAGATATCACTGAGGACTACAAGTGAAAACCAAGAGGCACTAGATTGCCTACCAAAAGACCTTGATATCAAGTTAGAGTATGAATCATATTGACCTATGAGGTATGATTATACTAAGTTATTATTTTCAAGAAAACTTGTTGTTTCCTTCAACTCATGAGTTAAGCTCATAAGTTGTTAAGTGGATAGTTGCTTGTTGATTGTTTGATTGTTGAGTGTTTGATTGAACTTGGTTGGTTTTTGAGTTGTGTGTTAGAACTTCTTAAAACCTAGCCATCATACTTATCCCTATCAAACTAACAGATGCCTCCCCGTCGTGCCAACCCTAACCAAAACAACAACATCACCCCTGCGATGCAGCAGATGATGGCAGCTCAGACACATTTGATGCAACAGATGACCACATATATACAAAATCAGAACAACAACAACAACAACAACAACCAGAATAACCCTCCAGCACTTGACATGCTCACCAAGTTTCTGAAACTTAGGCCTGCAAGGTTCTCTGGAACAACTGACCCAATGGAAGATGATGATTGGTTACGTTCAGTGAACAAAGACTTAGTGACTGTTGGCTGCACTGATGAAGAAAAAGTAAGGTTTGCAGCATTTCTGCTTGAAGGACCAGTAGCAACATGGTGGGACAACTTTCAAATCACCACTCCCCTTGAAGATGTAACATAGTCTATTTTTGAAGATGGATTTAGAACAACTCACATCTCACCTGGAGTGATGTACTTGAAGAAAAAGGAGTTTCACAATCTGAAACAACGTCACCTCAGTGTGGCTGAGTATATTGTAGAATTCAACAATCTGGCACGCTATGCACCGGATGAAGTTGATACAGATGAATATTTAGTCACTGTTGTAGTGACCGGGTCGGCGAGCCGAGTGGCCAAAGTTGGACCGTCAAACGCAGTCAAACTAGCTGTTGGGGTAATCCAACGGTAACTTTTGGCGTAATCACCGCGTAGTAACGGCTTCCTGATTTGGCGGGTAACAACCGCTATATAAAGGGAATGGTAGGCGATCTGAAAACCACCCCCTCGTCATTTCCTCCGATTGCGCGCTCCTCCGTCTTCCTCCGCATCGCGATCCAGCCGATCCGAAATCCTCCGACCCCCACAATCCTTGTCGCCAATGGCTCCCTCTACTGAACCATGGGGCAGGTCCAAGTGTACGAGAGCGCTTCTGGCGTCCTTTGAGGAGCCCGGGATCCTGCGCGCCGGTAGGTGGCGCATCCCCGCGGCCGGAGAGGTAACTCCGGACCCACGCGAGGGAGAGTTCGTCTGCTTTACCAGCCACCTGGAATGGGGGCTGGGTTCCCCACATCTCTTTTCTTCCGGCGCTTCTGCGCCTTCTACGGGATCCAGCCGTCGGACCTGGGCCCGCACAACATCGAACAGCTCACCATTTTCATGGCGTTCTGCGAGTGCTACCTGGGCTACAGGCCCTACTTCCCCCTGTGGCAAGATCTGTTCCACGGGAGGATCAGTCGCGAAGAATCAGGCAGCCCAATGCTTGCGGCGGGCGGGTTGACGTTTCAATTGAAGTCGAAGGCCTCCTTTTTTGATCTGATGCTACCCGCCAAGGCGGTGAGCGAGTGGAAGAAGTCTTGGTTTTACGTCACCGAGGCGACTCCCGAGGGCGAGGTGGGGATCCCAAGATACTCCGTCGACCGGCCCGAACCGTGCCGACTCCAAGTCGGCAAGCTCCCAACAGACCAGCGGATGGTCGTGGATGAGATGCTTCAAACCATCCGCGGCCTGAAGAAGAAGGGTCTTCAGACCATCAACTTGTACAACTGCTGGCTCGGGCGGCGACTCGTTCCCCTGGCCCGACGTGACCACTATATGTACGAGTACACGGGCCGGGAGGACTCGACGAAATCCTGCCTCGCCGAGTGGAAACTCGAGGATTACATTCCGACATTTTAGAAGATCACCCAGGCGGTGTACCTAGACGCGAAGGCCGGGGTCGCCCCCTATACCGCGAAGCATCCAGACCCGACGGTAAGTCACTTTCTGTCATTCGTAGCCGCAGTTAATGCAGTCGCGGTTGTACTGATGCTGTCTTATGCTCATTGTAGTTATTTCAAGTGGTGGAAGGGTGGCTTCCGCCCGCAGACGACGAGAACTCGAGCTCGTCCGTCCGGGACGAGGGCGAGTCACCTCCTGCCAAAGGCGGCATCGAGAGCGACAGGAGCGACGACGACGAGTTCGAGGAGGAGGTCGCCCCGCTGGTTCACAAGACTCGCGGGCAGCGTTAGCGCGAACTCGAGGCGAGTAAAAGCCTCGAACGTCACGACGACGACGACGAACTCCCCGAAACCACCTCGCGTCGCCAGGCCACTCCGTCGAAGAAGAAGAAGAAGGAGGTGAAGGCCCCTCCGAAGAGGAAGACGAAGCCGGCGAGACAGCATCTCCGCCTCATTCGGCGAGCAGCTCCGACGCCACCAGCCTGGCCAAGGATGAAACGCCACAGACGATGGAAGCGGCGGATGTCACCGCCGTCCTGAGTGAGGCGCCTCTGGCCTCGATGCCTCCCCCATTCGCCCCAGTCTCTGGGTCGGGGGTCGCTCCGGTCGCGGCGGCTTCACCTCCCAGGGAGGCTCCCGCCGAAAATGTTTTGGAGGCACCTGTCGCGGCCTCGACAACAAAGAAGCCGTCCGTGTCTTGGGCGCATGATGTCCTGGAGATGGGTCTCAGTCGTAAACTGGGCCCCGAACTGGAGAAGCCGGCCGACATCCGCACGGGGCTGCGGTTCCTACCAGTCGCCAAGTGAGTTTCATTCACCCGCCTTTATTTTTCATTGTACTCGGACCACTTTACTCATATGATCAATTTGTAGGACTAGAGCTAACAAGATAGGCCACCCGACCGTGGCCAAGGTGCCGCCAGTCGTCACCGAGGAGGACCCCTCTCGGAAGAGGAAGGCGGACGAGGTCGTCGCCCCCGCGGATAGTGCCAAGAAGACCAAGGGAGACGAAGTCGTCACGGTGTCTGACGACATGACGATCGCTCCGAGTGAGCCCATGGCGGAGGCGGCCTTGACGATCAAGGAGGGTGCTCCCTCGCCTGGGGTGGCCGAGCCAGCCTCTTTTGGTGCCAGCGCATCCATCGCGACCTTCCCGCGCTTCATGGCCAGAGCGGCTACGGCGAGTGGTACCACGCCCTCGAGCCGCGCACCTGAGGTCTCCGAGACGGAGGTCGAGCAACGTCGCGGGCACACTTCGGCTCTTCTTGCATCCGTGGACGCGATACAGCTTCATGGCATGGTTGGCGCTGCCATCCAGGTATGTCCAGTCCCCGAGGATCGGGCCGCTGACTTGCAGCGGTCAGATTCTTTTAGTGTCTTTGTTTTTGTTTCTCGCGTCCAGTCCCCGAGTGCCTAGTCGCTGAATTTCAGCGGGTGGGCACTTAGTTTTTTGATCTCCAGTCCCTGAGTGCCTATTCTCTGAATTTCAGCGGGTGGACACTTAGGATTTTTGATCTCCAGTCCCCGAGTGCCTATTCGCTGAATTTCAACGAGTGGGCACTTAGGATTTTTGATCTCCAGTCCCTGAGTGCCTATGCACTGAATTTCAGTGGGTGGGAACTTAGGATTTCGTTTTTGTTAACTGTTTTTCTTTTGCACAGGGTTTGTAGCGTGAGTTAGCCGACCGGCTTGCTGCGAAGCGTCGCACGGAGAAAGAACTTGCCATCGTCCAAGAGGCGAACAAGGGACTCCAGGCGACTGCTGCGAAGGCAGAGGAGGTCCGCCAAGGCCTTGTCCCAGCGAGTGAATTGACGGCAGCTCAGTCTATGTTGAGCTCGGCTGAGAAGCGGATCGCCAACCTTGAGCGCGAGCTGAAGGAAGCGAAGGAAGAGGCGAGTTCAGCGGATGGGCGAGCCAAGGCTGCTGTTGTAGCCGCCGCTGAGGAGCGTAAGGTCTCTGACGCCCTTGTTGCTGGGCTTCAAGACGACTACACCTCTCTTCAGAGCTTCATCACGGATATCTCCCGTCCCTTGATTGGTGAGTGTGCCTGCCTCTGCCTGTAACATATGCTTTGTGTAATCTTTGATGTATTCACTGTCACCTTCTGTCCGCAGGTCGGATCATTGATAGCGCGGAAGAGGCGAATTCCTTCGACGCACGGCAATGTGTAGCCACGCTGGTCGACTCGGCCACGTTGTCGGCGACATGTATACGGGCGTATCTTCAGGAGATGTCGCCCACGGAAGTGATTCCCAGCGACCTCGTCGAGGTGTGGCGATACTTGGAGAAGGCGCCATCATTCGTCGAGTTTATGACGCGGTCAGCGTTCCGGCGCGGGGCGGCGACGACGCTGAGCCTTGGGCTCGCCCACTTCCCGGAAGATTTGGATCTTGATGACGTGACGAGTGGCTATCCGTCGTCGACTGGCTTGGTGCAGATCGCCGAGGTGTTGAAGCTGACGGACCACGCCGAGGTGTACTCCGAGCGCGTCTGGGCGATGGGCGACCTCCTTCCTTATCAGGAGACGGTCGTCGCACCCAACGACCCCGAGCCACAGCACCGGGACTTCAAGATCGAGCAGCCCTTCCGTGCGGCCATGGCGGGTGAGTTGACGACGTACCCGTCGAACCCGTATACTCCCTTCATTCGCAACCGCAAGGGTTGCGGCGAGTCGTCATCGAAGCCTGCGGAATAAGACATTGTGCCCTTGGGGCGTTAGTAGCAGCGCTGCCGTTGGGCATACTTTGTATTTTGTGACATTTGTGATATGCTATAATGAAATATCGTGGTATTTTGTAAATTATTGTGTGTTTGTGATTGAGGGTTGAACGAGTCCCCGAGCGCATCCGCCCTTTTTTATGGGGTTTACCTCGTTTATTATGTGCTTGTGATTTTGAATGTTTTGTTATTGATGTCGACTCGCCCGAGCTCGGAAAGCCAGTCGCAAGGCGACTCCCATGAGTGCTATGTACTTCACCATTTTCCCTTGCGCGAACAAGGTCAGGTAGCCGGGTCCCCGAGCGTGGTACTTGGTTGTTCTAGGCGCAACTCTAGGGTGGGTGAGGACTCGGCGCGTTAGAATAAGCGCATCACTCCTGCCTGGCCCCTTGGGTTAGTCGCATGGAGAGTCCTGGGCATGCTCTCATACTTGGCGTTTTCCCTAGCTGCTCGCGCTGAACTGGTCGTCAGTCCCCGAGCGTGGTACTTGGCCGTTCGAGTTGATATGTCGAGGATGCGGAGGATCATGGTCGCTGTGAGAAGCGAAGGCAGTTGTCTTGGCTCGTTGAGCCAGTCGAGCTAGGCGACTCCAATGGGGCTCCGGGTTGGCGTTTTTCGTGGACGTTACAAGACCTGGGGTAACCCAGTGCCCTTGTAGCGCACTACTTGGCCGTGCCGAACGCTGTACCAGAGGTTGACTTCTGCAGTTAGCTTGACGCTGTTATTACGAGTGCGAGTGGCACAAGACACGGAGAGTAGACGCAATTTGCGGTAACCAATATTTTTTATTTCATGGCAATTGGAAGATACATATGTGGGGTTCTAGGAGTAGAACTTCCGTAGGAGGTTTACATTCCATGGTCGCTTTACGTCGAGTTTTCCGTCCCCGCGGACGTGGATGAGGTAGTAGGCGTCGTTGCCGAGTAATCGCCCGATGGCAAATGGTCCCTCCCATGGGGGGGGGAGAGCTTGTGCATGCCCTTCTTGTCCTGGATGAGGCGCAGCACCAGGTCGCCTTCATGGAAGGTGCGAGTTTTCACCCGCCGGCTATGGTAGCGGCGGAGTCCTTGCTGGTAGATGGCAGTGCGAGAGCGAGCTAGGTCGCGTGCGTCGTCGAGTTGATCGACTCCGTCCTGACGTGCGATTTCGTTCGCCGCCTCCGTGTAGTGGACGACCCTTGGCGAATCGTGCTCGAGGTCGGTAGGCATAACCGCCTCGGCGCCGTACACCATGAAGAAGGGGGTGAACCCTGTCGACCTGTTGATTGAGGTGCGGATGCCCCAGATGACGGAGGGTAGCTCCTCGACCCAGCACCCGGCAGTGCGCTCGAGCGGTACTTGGAGCCGCGGCTTCAGGCCATGGAGGATGCTCTGGTTGGCCCGTTCCGCCTGGCCGTTGGACTCCGGGTGGGCGACTGACGCGAGGTCGAGCCGGATGTGGTGTTCCTCGCAAAACTCGGCCATGGCTCCTTTGGCGAAGTTGGTGCCGTTGTCCGTGATGATGCTGTTTGGGAACCCGTAGCGATATATGAGCTCGCGTAGGAATTTGGTGGCGGTCTTCCCATCGCATTTCCGGACTGGCTTGGCCTCCACCCACTTTGTGAATTTATCGACCGTGACCAGGAGGTGGGTGAAGCCGAATGGGGCCTTTTTGAAAGGGCCTACCATGTCCCTGCCCCACACGGCGAACGGCCAGGTGATGGGGATTGTCTTGAGCGTTGAGCTCGGCACGTGTGTCTGGTTGGCGTACTTCTGGCACCCGGCGCACCGTTGGACGATGTCTACGACATCGGCATGTGCGGTGGGCCAGTAGAAGCCGTGCCGCATAGCCTTGGCGACCAGGGACCGGGCACCGGCGTGGTGGCCGCAGTCGCCAGAGTGGATGTCGTGGAGGATCTTACGTCCTTCGGCGGGTTGGACGCAGCGTTGGAACACGCCTGTCACGCTGCGCTTATGGAGCTCGCCGTCGATGATGGTGAAGGATTTGCATCGACGTACAATCATCCGGGCGTCTGTCTCGTCTGCCGGCAAGGTGTCGGCCTCCAGGTAGGCGATGTATGGCTTGGTCCAGTCGTCTGGCTCGGCGATGAGTGCGACCAGGGCTGCCTCTGGCTGCAGCGGGACTCCGATGTCAATCTCCCTTGGGGGAGAGACTGATGGATTGGTGATCATGTCGAGGAAGACGCCGTCGGTTGGTGTGAGTCGAGCCGACCCGATGCGAGAGAGTGCGTCGGCCTCCTCGTTTTTCCGCCTGTCGATCCACTCGACGGAGTAGCCTGCGAAGTGTCCTCCCAGCTTGCCTACTTCTTGGCGTTATGCCGCCATGGTGGGAGAGACAACATCGCAAGTTCCAGCGACTTGCCCAGCGACGAGGTCGGAGTCTCTGTAGCAACATAGGCGGTTGACGTTCATCTCCTTGGCAGCTCGCATGCCGTGGAGTAGTGCCTCGTACTCAGCCATGTTGTTGGTGCAAGGGGTGAAGTCGAGGCAGAGGACGTAGCAGAGCTTGTCGCCCTTCGGTGAAGTCAGCACGATCCCTTCTCCCGCGCCGTCCGCGTTCTTGGAGCCGTCAAAGTGCAGGCTCCAGTAGTGGAGGTATGGCATCTTTTCTGGCTGCTGGGCCTCTTCCCAGTTGGTGATGAAGTCCACGAGAGCCTGCGACTTGATCGCTTTTCGTGGCTCATACTTGATGTTGTGGACACCGATTTCGACGACCTAATTGGCGACTCGCCCGGTCGCCTCACAGTTGCGGATGATGTCCTGCAACGGTGCTGAGGAGACGACCGTGATCGGGTGCTCCTGGAAGTAGTGCGGCAGGCGCCGCTGTGCTCTGAAGACCGCGTATACCAGTTTCTGGTATTGCGGGTATCGCTGGCGCGACTCGGTGAGGACCTCGCTGATGTAGTACACCGGTCGCTATACTGGGCGCTCCTTTCCTTCATCCAGCCGCTCGACGACCATGACGGCGCTGGCGACGCGCTCGGAAGCCGCGACGTAGAACAGCATGGGTTCTTTGTTGGCGGGGGCGGCGAGTAGTGGTGCTGCGAGTAGCACCTTCTTGAGGTCACGGAGTGCGTCGTCTGCCTCCTTGTCCCACTGGAAGGTGAGGTTCTTTCTCATCAGGCGGTATAGGGGCATCGCCTTCTCGCCCAATCGGGGGATGAAGTGGCTGAGAGCCGCGACTCGCCGGCTAGCTTTTGGACGTCGCGCAGGCACTCGGGTTTGCCGAGTCGAGCGATCGTGTCGATCTTTGTGGGGTTTGCCTCGATCCCGCGCTTGGGGACGACGTACCCCAGTAGTTGTCTTGCTGGTACACCGAAGGTGCACTTGCCTGGGTTGAGCTTTATCTTGTATTTCCGAAGGTTGGCGAATGTTTCCGCCAGGTCGGCGAGTAGATCGCCCTGGCGAGCGGACTTCACGACCACGTCGTCGATGTAGATGTGGATATTGCGGCCAATTTGGCTCGCAAGGCACTCCTGCATGCACCGCTGGTAGGTCGCCCCGGCGTTCTTGAGGACGAAGGTCATGGCGGTGTAACAAAAGGCTCCGAATGGCGTGATGAACGCCGTCTTTTACTCGTCCTCGATAGCCATCTTGATCTGGTTGTACCCAGAGTAGGCGTCGAGGAAACACAACGACTCCGAGCCCGCGGTGGAGTCGATTATTTGGTCGATCCGCGGGAGGACGAACTGCTCCTTCGGGCAGGCGCTGTTTAAGTTTGTGTAGTCGATACACATCCTCCAGTTCCCGTTCTTCTTCTCGACCAGGACTGGGTTTTCCAGCCACTTGGAGTATTTGATTGGCCAGATGAAGCCTGTAGCGAGTAGACGCTGCACCTCCTCGGCGATAGCTCGGCGGCGCTCTTCATTGAAGGGCCACATCGACTGCTTGACGGGTCGCACTTTGGGGTCGGTGTTTAGTTTGTGCTCAGCGAGTTCCCTAGGGACACCAGGCATGTCAGAGGGATTCCATGCGAAGATGTCCCTGTTCTCACGGAGGAACTCGATGAGCGCGCCTTCCTAGGCTAGGCTCATGCCCGTCCCGATCGTCATCGTCTAGCTGGAGTCGCCTGGGACCAGCTCAACGGTGCGGGTGTGCGTCGTTGCCTCGAAGGCTGAGGTGTTTGCGCCCTCCGAATTGGGCTTCTTGAGTATGGTGGGGTCGTCGTTGTTGACCCCGCTCGCGTACTTGGCGAGCTCGTCGGCGTGGTTAGCCTCTGCCGCGATGACGGCGTCGGCGAGTTTGACTCCTTTGGCCTCGCACTCGGCGGCCATGTCGGGGTCGCCGTTGATGGTGATGACGCCGCACGGCCCGGGGAGCTTCATCGCGTTGTACGCTTAGTGGGGCGCTGCCATGAACTTGGCGAACGCCTGGCGCCCCAGGACGCAGTGGTAGGGGCTGTCTAAGGGTACCAGCTCGAAGACGATCCGCTCGGTGCGGAAGTTTGCTGGTGTGCTGAAGGTGACTGGCAGCGTGACCTTGCCGATCGGGTACGCCTTCCGACCGGGGACGATGCCGTGGAACGTGGTGTAGGTCGTCTCGACCATCGACTGCGGGAGCCGCAGTCGCCTGAAGGTGTCCAGGTACATGATGTTGATGGAGCTGCCGCCGTCCATCAATGTCTTGGGGAGCCAGTAGTCTCCCACCTTGGGCTTGACCACCAGGGCGACTCGGCCCGGGTACTCGATGCGTGGCGCGTGGTCCTGGCGGTTCCAGGTGATGGGCTGCTCCGACCAGTTGAGGAACTGGGGAACGTCCACCTAGGCCACCGCGTTGACGGCGACGGCGCGGGCGATGACCTTCTTCTCGCTTTTCGTATTGAAGCCTGTGAAGGTGTGGAGCGAGCCAGCCACATTGCCGAATTTTCCGCCGTTTGGCGGGTTGTTGTCGGGGTCCTCCCGCGCTCGCCGTGCCTTCTCAATATCCCTGAGAGTGTGGCAGTCGGGGTCGTGTGCGTGGCGGGCTTCACTTCCCTACTGTGAAACGCACAAGGTTGGTTTAGGAGGGCCGCGGGGTCGAACCCGCCAGGACCACGCGCACGAGAAGGTGAGGACCTCGCTGATGTAGTACACCGGTCGCTATACTGGGCGCTCCTTTCCTTCATCCAGCCGCTCGACGACCATGACGGCGCTGGCGACGCGCTCGGAAGCCGCGACGTAGAACAGCATGGGTTCTTTGTTGGCGGGGCGCAGTAGTGGTGTGCTGCGGTAGCACCTTCTTGAGGTCACGGAGTGCGTCGTGCCTCCTTGTCCCACTTTGGAAGGTGAGGTTCTTTCTCATCGAGGCGGTATAGGGGCATCGCCTTCGCCCAATCGGGGATGAAGTGGCTGAGCCGCGACTTCGCCCGGCTAGCTTTTGACGTCGCGCGGGCACTCGGGTTTGGCGAGTCGGCGATCGTGTCGATCTTTGAGGTTTGCCTCGATCCGCGCTTGGGGCGTACCCGATGGTTGTCTTCTGGTACACGAAGGTGCACTTACTGGTTGAGCTTTATCTTGTATTTCGAAGGTTGGCGAATGTTTCCGCCAGTCGGCGAGTAGATCGCGGCGAAGCGGACTTCACCACCACGTCGTCGATGTAGATGTGGATATTGCGGCCAATTTGGCTCGCAAGGCACTCCTGCATGCACCGCTGGTAGGTCGCCCCGGCGTTCTTGAGGACGAAGGTCATGGCGGTGTAACAAAAGGCTCCGAATGGCGTGATGAACGCCGTCTTTACTCGTCCTCGATAGCCATCTTGATCTGGTTGTACCCGAGTAGGCGTCGAGGAAACACAACGACTCGAGCCGCGGTGGAGTCGATTATTTGGTCGATCCGAGGGAGACTGCTCCTTGAGCGGCTATTTAAGTTTGTGTAGTCGATACACATCCTCCGGGTTCCGTTCTTCTTCTCGACGGGACTGGGTTTTCCAGCCACTTGGAGTATTTGATTGGCGGATGAAGCACTGGCGAGTAGGCTGCACCTCCTCGGCGATAGCTCGGCGGCGCTCTTCATTGAAGGGCCACATCGACTGCTTGACGGGTCGCACTTTGGGGTCGGTGTTTAGTTTGTGCTCAGCGAGTTCCCTAGGGACACCAGGCATGTCAGAGGGATTCCATGCGAAGATGTCCCTGTTCTCACGGAGGAACTCGATGAGCGCGCCTTCCTAGGCTAGGCTCATGCCCGTCCCGATCGTCATCGTCTAGCTGGAGTCGCCTGGGACCAGCTCAACGGTGCGGGTGTGCGTCGTTGCCTCGAAGGCTGAGGTGTTTGCGCCCTCCGAATTGGGCTTCTTGAGTATGGTGGGGTCGTCGTTGTTGACCCGGCTTTCTGGCGAGCTCGTCGGCGTGGTTAGCCTCTGCCGCGATGACGGCGTCGGCGAGTTTGACTCCTTTGGCCTCGCACTCGGCGGCCATGTCGGGGTCGCCGTTGATGGTGATGACGCCGCACGGCCCGGGGAGCTTCATCGCGTTGTACGCTTAGTGGGGCGCTGCCATGAACTTGGCGAACGCCTGGCGCCCCAGGACGCAGTGGTAGGGGCTGTCTAAGGGTACCAGCTCGAAGACGATCCGCTCGGTGCGGAAGTTTGCTGGTGTGCTGAAGGTGACTGGCAGCGTGACCTTGCCGATCGGGTACGCCTTCCGACCGGGGACGATGCCGTGGAACGTGGTGTAGGTCGTCTCGACCATCGACTGCGGGAGCCGCGATCGCTGAAGGTGTCCGGTACATGATGTTGATGGAGCCTGCCGTCCATCAATGTCTTGAGCGATAGTCTCCCTTGGGCTTGACCACCGGGCGACTCGGCCCGGGTACTCGATGCGTGGCGCGTGGTCCTGGCGGTTCCAGGTGATGGGCTGCTCCGACCAGTTGAGGAACTGGGGAACGTCCACCTAGGCCACCGCGTTGACGGCGACGGCGCGGGCGATGACCTTCTTCTCGCTTTTCGTATTGAAGCCTGTGAAGGTGTGGAGCGAGCCAGCCACATTGCCGAATTTTCCGCCGTTTGGCGGGTTGTTGTCGGGGTCCTCCCGCGCTCGCCGTGCCTTCTCAATATCCCTGAGAGTGTGGCAGTCGGGGTCGTGTGCGTGGCGGGCTTCACTTCCCTACTGTGAAACGCACAAGGTTGGTTTAGGAGGGCCGCGGGGTCGAACCTTGGTTTCGCCTTGTAGTTGCCGCCGTCGCGGCGTTGCCCTCCATCGCGGCGGAAGCTCTTGGGCTCGCGTTGCGCGTGCCCGGCGTTGGCGACGAAGTCGACTCGCCCGTCACTGCGGCGCTTGCTAGTGAGGCGAGTGTTGCTGTAGCGTAGCTCGGACCATCGTCCGTTGTCGTTGCCGCTCGTGCGGTGTTGGCCTCCAGACTCGTCGTCGGTTTCCTGGTTTGGATCTTCTCCGCGTACCTTTTGGCGATATCGAGGAGGTCCTATGTTGTCGAGTGTGCGAGAATGTCGCTTGAGCTTGGCGACCAAGGGCTCGTAGCGGCACGAGGTCTTGAAGCAATGGATCGCGGTGTCCGGGTGGATGCCGACCGCGTTGTACCATAGTTCTTGCCACCGCTAGACCCAGTTGCGGGTCGACTCGCGGGGTCCCTGGACGCATCGCTCCAGGTCCTCGATGGTGGTGGCGCGAGTGTAGGAGCACTCGAAGTGCCTGACGAAGGCATCGCACATATCTTCCCAGGAGTCGATGCTATCCTGCGGAAGGGTGTTGATCCACTGCCTGCACGTTCCCTCCATCATCAAGGGGAGGTAACGGGCGGCTAGCAGGTCGGTGTGGCCAGCGATCCCCATTGCCATGAGGTATGTGTCCAGCCACACGGAGGGGTCATACAAAGGGTCGTACTTCTCTATTTACTTCGGCGCTTTGAAGTTCGCCGGGTACTTTTCGCCTCGGATCATCGGTCCGAAGAACCTGGGCCCGAGTCGGCTTAGCGACCCCATTGGCTCGCCATCGCGGCGATTGGTTAGGGTGTGTCGCAGGTCGTCGGGCTGGCGTGCGCGCCAGCTTTGGTTGTTGATGATGTGGGTGCGGGCGTCGACGGGCTGACCGTTGGCCGCGACGAAGTTGGTCGCTGGACTGGGGTCGTTGGTGGAGAGTGCTGCGTTCGCGGGTCGGTGTTGGAGCTGTAGTGTTTCGGGTGGCGGGCAATTGAGGGTGTTTGCCGCCAATGGGTGGCCGCTTGAGGCCGCTCTGCTGCCCGACGAACACGAGTACACTCGACCTTGCGAGTCGGCGCCTGCGTTTTGCTGCTCGACCGCCTGGCGAGCAGGGCCCTGATGTACTGGATCTGTAGGGCGCCGTCGCCGGTGGCCGTGATGTTGTCGGCCGCGGCTCGACCTGCCACGGGGTTATCCATCGGGGTGGAGAACAGTGGTAGGCCATTCGCGTCTCGCTCTCGTGAGGAGACCACTATCCTCAGCTGATCCTTGGGGGTGTGCGGTTGGGTGGAGGTGGGGCTCCCATCTCCGTCGACCCTGGTGGGGGCCGGGCACTTCCTCCTGGTGGCGCGTTTTCGCAGATCGTGCGTTCGGCCACGCGGGCCAGGTCATTTTCGTCGTCGAAGTTCAGGGCGCGCCCCTGGACGGTGGGGTTCAAGCGCGACCTGATTCACTGCTGGTGGTAACGTGACAGCTCCTGCGCTGTCACCTGCTCGAGGCGAAATTTTTCGCGCTCGGCTTGCTCCTTGCGGACTGCCTCCGCCAGCTTCAGGCGGAGTTCCTCGACCTCTGTCGCCGTGGCGTTAGGAGGGATTGGGGGGGGGGGAGAATGGATATTCCGGCGGATCGGTGCCAGTCGTCATGTAGGCCGCGGCGTGGCGACCGGTCCCGTCACGGAGATCGGCGGAATTTTCCGACCCGGAGTCGAAGTCGAAGATCCCAAGGATGGAAGGATCCTCGAAGTCTCCCATGTTGGAGACCTGGGTGATGGAGCCCGCGGGTGAAGCCGCGGTGATGGATCCGGCGAGTGACGCTGGGGTCGTCGAGTCGGCGTCGTCGTTGAGGGCCACGTCTTCCGCGGCCGCGGAGTTTTCGGCCACGTCGCTGTGGGCCGAGTTGTACTCGGAGGCGAGGCGATGGATCGTGCGGACCTGGCTCTCAGAGAGCCGGTCGCGTGGCGGCGACTCGCGGATGCGAGCCGAGTCCTCCGAGACGATGACGTCGATGAGGCCGACGAAGAGGCTGATCGTGACGACCGGCAAGATCATGCTGTGCGTGATGGGTCGTGCCGCCGGGACGTAGCTGCTCGGCAAGATCTGGAGCATCTCGCCGATCGCTATCATGCGGCTGGTGGCGACCGACTCGGTGATGGGCTGATTGGATCTCGCCGCAGAACACCGGCCAGGCCCTACGGTGGGCGCCACTGTCGTGGGAATGGTCACGGCAGATGCTGCAATCGGCAGCGAGTAGTAGAATGAAGGGCAAGGGCGGCCAGCCATCTGCGGTGCGAGATGAGGGGGGAGACACAGGGTTTTACCCAGGTTGCCCCGAGTAAAGACCTACTCCTGCTAGATTGTATTATGGTGGAGGTACAATGGGGCGAGCTCGACGGCTAGGCGGCGAGTCGCTTGGGTGTATGATGGAACGTGCCTCTACACGCCCTGTAGGGAGGTTTATATAGACTCACCTCCCCCTAGGGTTTACATATCTCAACCGAATCAGTTAAGGCTTCGGTACTCGTTTAACCTAATCCGACTGGGACTATCTACTCTCCTAGGCCTTCAGCTTCCAGTCGCTTGGACTCGCGCCAGGTCTCGATCCAGTCTCCGTCTCGCAGGCCCACTCGCCAGTTCCTGGGCCAGTCGGAAACGTCCTGCTCGGTATACCCCGGTAGGCATATCCCCATCAGAGCCCAAAGGTAAGTGTTCATGAATGAAGTCTCTGTCACACTTAAAGTTGTCACATGTCTTCGAGTGAATTGACTGAAAGTGTTGAAATAAGAATAAAATTTAGATTAAACTAAACGTATTTAAATAAAACTAAAATGTAACTTTAGAAATAAAAAGCATAAAAGTAAAGAACGATTTGATTGTTTGTTGTTTTCTACAGATGAAAAAGTAGGCGCGGGGAGATACAGTTCATGGTGAGAGTGACTATGCCAAGTGGATGAGCGATAAGTGTAACAATTATAATCTTATAAGTATGTGTGTAGGCGAGCAACCCATAAATATCCGGAACTCCTCTTGGTAGATTTCATCCCAACTTCAATAATCCTACTAGTCTGTTACCAAAACCATGGTTAGTCACTAGGTGATTAAGATTCATTAAGGTTGCTTAGCAATTAAGCTCCTTGGATTAGAATAATGCAATAGGCACAGTGTCTCCTCGTGCTCATCGAGTTCAACTAGTTTTCCATTGATATCCCCGTGTCACTCAAGGGTCGCCGGTCTGCTAGCAAATAAGGTCTTATCTATGTAGAACAAAGCATCATGTTTTCCGGGCCCTTAATTGGACAACAAACATTAGGCATCCCATAGATAGTCAAGCACACATAATATAGTAATTAAAATCAATCACAAAATAATGGAAAATATATAGGCACATCACATCTCACCAATCCCTTACATATCCCACGCCTAATGGAAATTACTCACACATGAGAGAAGAAAGCATCATCGATATAATTAAATAAAGGGAGTTCTTCTCGATATTACCTTGGAGATCCACAATAAGAATAGAAAATCATTCCAACACAATTCAAGATAGGAAGAAACAATCTCAAACCCTAATCTTGCAAGGTGAAGATATCTCTCTCTCTCTCTCTCTCAAGTACAAGTAATGGCTATGGGGGTGTGGTGGCTAGGAGGTCGAAGATCGTGGAGCGAGATGAAGAACGTCTTCCCCTTCTTCTCCAGATCTCTTCTCTCTCCCTTGTAGATGGAACAGTGGCTGTTGTGTTATGTTTCCGCGTCTGGCCCCTTCAAGAAAGTTGTTCCTTTTAACAAGACGAAGGCGGTAGCAACTATACGACGGGAACTATACAACCGGAGAAAATGTTCCCGCCGTATAGTTGGTCGTCAAAGCTACTGGTTGCCTTCCTCGATTGCTTCCAAAAAGAGACTTGCTTGTTTTCATCTGAATATTGTATTTTTGCTGTCAAAACCTTCTGGTGATGTTCAGAACCTGAAACACATATTGAAAACCAAGTTTTCTTTCCTACCAAAGTATTAGCGTTAGGTAAAGCTATAAAACCATCAAATCTAGATGAAAACCATCAATAAAACCCATTATAAATGTATCAAATCTCACATCTATAAACTCCCCCAAGCTTAGATGTTCCTCACCCTCGAGTGATAAGAAAATAAGGAAGGATAACAGAGATTCGAGACTGAAATAAAAGAACTTACAAGCTCGAATTGGTGTGAAATTCTTTTCTTCACAATTTCTGCAATCTTAAACATGATCATACAAGTATTTACAAGATTGCACTGAGTCCACTTCCTAACCACGTATTTCTTGCTAGCAAATAAATTGTATGCCCGAGCAAGTTTAAATAGTTTAGCTAGGAAAGTGAAACAAATTCTTTTGGTTTCCCTCTTTGTTGAGAGATGAAAGACTTTTTGCTCTTGTTTATTTAATCAATTAAGAGTACTCAAGTTGGCACTAGAACATTAAATTTAAGAACAACTCATCTACTCCCACGTCAAAATTTCAATACTCTCAAAGAACTTTTGTCCTTTCCTTGCTTTTCAAAAAATTCATCTCTTCCATAGAGAAATCATGCCACTGTTTTTAAAATGTTAACTGGGACTGTGTTGCGTACTCGTGACCGTGCCAATAGTTAACTGTTGAGCAATAATGAGCTATAGGAGTACTACAACTTCACTTGGAATGTGAAACCATGAGGAGACTAAAATTGTTACTCATCATAGCATTGCAGCTATAGACGCTTACATAACTCAGCCAAAATTAAGTGGTTTCACACATTTAGATCGTTTGTTGGCCAGCGGGGTTAATAGTTCTCCATGGAGCACGATAGTGTTGTAATGATACGCATAAAGAAATATCTTACTTTAATTATTAGAAAATCAGTGGCATACTTTCTACTACTTCAAAGCGTCCATTTTATCAAACAATTTCATTCAAAAGTGCTATCAAGTCCATCACATTAAGCTCAATGGGGCTGAGTAGTTTCTAAAATCAAATCCTTTGGGCTAAACATGGACTCAAGTCATCTTTCAGATGCTTTTTCTTGTTGTAAAAAATGTTGGAAATATTTTAACCAAGTACATTTCTCATTATTTCAAAGCTAAAAAGGAGACACTAGCAAAGAAATAGAATTTATAAGAAAACAAGCTAAGTGGGGAATGACTCAAGTGCAAGCGAGCAAATAGTTGTGTCAATTTAAAATTGGAGAAGAGGTGATGAAAGGAATGTGATACCTCCTCTTGCTTGCTTCGTTCTTGTACTTGAGTTGAACCCCGCAATATTTCTCTATTTCCAAGTTACCTGAAATTGAGCAATCTTCGAGAGAAACAAAGAACCAAATTTGTAATAAAAATTACAACTAATTTGTGTGTGTTTTTGATTTAGGAATGCAAACTGAAAGTAAACATGCAATTTTTGAAGAACTAAGATAAATCAAAAGAAGAAATAAAAATATGAATGCAAAGTTTGGAGTTTTTCAAACCTCCCCCAAGCTTAGGCTGTTGCCATACTTAGTTGTTGCCGTCATTCGGCGGCGGGTACGAGTATTGCTGGTAGTAGTTGGGAAAGTTGTTCATGAAGTGAATGATGTTATTAGTTAGGGAACTAACATCCTCATTTACTCCCTAAAGATTGTGGTCAATCTCCCCAACACGCTGGTTGAGTTGCAGAAATTCTTGATAGGGGACAATGTTGAACCCCTGCTATTGTTGCTGCTGATTGGGCCATGGGTCCCAGGGGTCCTTCCTATTGCTGCTGCTGTCCTTCCCAAGCAGGATTGTCCTGCTGCTCCTCCTGCTGCTCCTCCTGCTCATTCTCCTCTGGGTCAGGATGGAGCCCAGACATGATCTCCATCACTTGGTATTTGGTGAGGATCCAGCTGTCCTTCTCCAAAATCGAGAAAGCTTGTGGACAAGGCAATGACACCTACTCATCCTGTGAGGATCAAGATAACCAAACTGATATGCTCGGAGCCTCTTGTTAGCTTGGTAAAAACCGAGGAAGCCACAAGCAGTTATATATTTGACGTCCATAAGTATGGAGCCGTCAACAGGTATTGGAATTCCACAGTCTTGGACAAGGTGGGTTACCAATCCACCAATGCGAATATCACATTTCTTTTTGTTGCTCTGGTGGAGGAGGTGTTGGAGGAATAAAGCTACAGGATTGGAACTATGCGGTGCAGCGGGGAAGAGTGCCTTGGTGATCATGGCCATGCCTGCATTGGCCATGGAACTGGTATCTCCTCTTCCTAATAGAGTGTTGGTGAGAAACAAGGCGAAGCAGCGAATTGTCGGGTTTTGAATGGTGGACATCTTCTTCTAGTCTGCCACCGTTAATAGAAATAACCTCCCTAGTTTCTCCACTTGAGACTCTATACAAATTTGTATCAATTGATTCCCCTTCTTGAGGGAATCCAAAAGCTTCACAAAATTGTTGAAAAGAGATTTGATATAGGTGTTGGTTTATGGTGAAGCTTACCGTGCACACATTAACTTTCTCCTTGTAGTCATCATAGAAGGAGGCAAGGAACTCGAAGGTAAGCTCAGTGTAGGTGTAGTGGCTTGCGTAGGCGAGGAGCGATAACCCTGCATTTGCACACATGTGGTCGAAATCCTCCCCCAACCCTGCCGCGGTGAGAAAATCATCATCGGCCAAATGTGTGGGCATCAACCTCCTTGATGAAACTATGGCGTACTTGCTTTCGAGCTTAGCCCAGAGCCCTGAGCCCTCACCACGTTGGTGCTTTCTCTTGCGAAAAATGCTACCAAGATTGTTCATCTTGATGCACTGAAAAAATTTCAACATAAAACCTTAGGCATATCTCCCTTGGTTCCTTAGTTGTACACACTTTTCCCTAGCCGCTTAGCTTTTACTCACTTTTGCCTATCTCCTATTATGAAACTCTCGCACGGTGTGAAACTTGCTGTCCATCAGCCTTGCCGTTACATGCTGACAAGTGGTGCCACATTTAGTTTGGTCCCGTAGTGGACCCTCGCCGTTACGTGCTGACAAGTGGAACTATGGTCTATCAAGTCCCGTAGTGGAACCTTGCCGTTACATGCTGACAAATGGGGCCGCTTTAAGTTGGTTACCGTAGTAGACACCTCTCTCCACTTATCCAGATCAGCATGGGACCCACAACTTACCACATGATCTCCAGACGCACAACTTATCCACGTGAGCCAGCCTCGCGCCCGTGCCCGTGTCGTTGCCTCCCCTTTCTTCTTCTTCTCCGGCTATATAACCCTTCTCCAGCGACGGTGGCACTTTGTCGAGCTTCACTTCGGCCTCCCATTCGTTCTGTCCGCAGTATGGTGCCGTCATGTTGACCTATATGAAGGATGACAATGGCAACCGTGCGTAGAGAAGGTTAGATCTTGCACCAAAATGTCCCGATTAGATGGGTGCGCTTGCTGTGGAGAATGCGGCCAGCGAGCCGTTTTGATGATTTAATTGGTTTATCGAGTTAATGTCTCGGCTGCAATCAAGTGAAAGAGTGTTTATAATTAAAAATAGGGAGATGGATGTATAATAAATAAGAAAATGACACAACTCTTGAACACTTTAAAATTAAAAAAATTATACAACTCTTAATGTACAAGAGTGTTTGTAATTGACACAACTCTTGAAAACTTTTAAATTAAAAAAAATATACAACTCTTAATGTAAAAGAGTGTTTATAATTGACACAACTCTTGAACACTTTCAAATTAAAAAAATTATACAACTCTTAATGTAAAAGAGTGTTTATAATTTACACAACTCTTGAACACTTTCAAATCAAAAAAAGTACACAGCTCTAAATGTAAAAGAGTGTTTATAATTGACACAACTCTTGAACACTTTCAAATTAAAAAAATTATACAACTCTTAATGTAAAAGAGTGTTTATAATTGACACAACTCTTGGACATAACTCTTGAACACTTTCATATTAAAAAAATTTATACAACTCTTAATGTAAAAGAGTGTTTATAATTTACACAACTCTTGTACATAACTCTTGAACACTTTCAAATTAAAAAAAATTATACAAATCTTAATGTAAAAGAGTGTTTATAATTGACACCAATCTTGAACCCTTTCAAACAAAAAAAATATACAACTCTTAATGTAAAAGAGTGTTTATAATTGACACAACTCTTGAAAACTTTAAAATTGAAAAAATTAAAAACTCTTAATGTAAAAGAGTGTTTATAATTGACACAACTCTTGAACACTTTCAAATTGAAAAACTGATAAAACTCTTAATGTAAAAGAGTGTTTATAATTGACACAACTCTTGAACACTTTCAAATTAAAAAAATTATACAACTCTTAATGTAAAAGAGTGTTTATAATTGACACAACTCTTGAAAACTTTAAAATTGAAAAAATTAAAAACTCTTAATGTAAAAGAGTGTTTATAATTGACACAACTCTCGAACACTTTCAAATTATAGCGTCCTAAGAAAATCTTGAGTTTACCATTTTTAGAGCGTGAAAAGTGATCCCTCAACTTCTGTATATGAAAATATAAACATTTGAACACTATGAAATAACACTTAATACGTGATAATGATGTGCTAAGAAAATCTTGAGATATTATCATTTTCATAGAATTTCATGCATAAACTTGCATATGGCAAAAATTATACACCTTTGAACTCTTTGAAATCGCACTTAGGAGATGATAATATTGTGCTAATAAAATCCTGATCATTTATCATTTGCATGGACTGAAATATAATGCATAAACTTGCATATACGAAAATTATACGCCTTTGAAAACTTTCCCTTCAAATTATATTCAAAATCATTAATTATGGAGTTAAGGTATTACTGGAAAAATCATTATTTTGCATGGATAGAGGGTGCCCCCCGACAGATACAGGGGTTATCCTATCCGCTAGATCATAGAGGATCAACGGTTGGTGGGTAAGATCCGCGTGACAACTGTCTCGACCATTCAGAGCGTAGCAGCCAAGATGAGCATAAGTGTGAGAGTTTGTGACTAATAGAGAGGGGAAAAGTGAGTAGAACTTAAAAACCAAGGGCAAAGCTGACAAACGGGTTCAAATAGAAAACATAAAGAGATTTAAAAAATGGAAAATGATTCTTTTATACATTAAAGTTCATCTTGGCATACAACAAACTATTTGGAAGTCAAATATATATCAGTTTTACAATTATTGCCTCATTCAAACAAATTATATTTTGGGGAGGGATGTTTTGGGAAGAGGATTGAGTAGAAATCCAAAAACCTTCATAGATAGTAGGTGATTTGAGAAGTGGTGATTTAGGTTAAAACTTGATTTATATACATTTCTTATGGTGGCAGGTCACATAATAAGACTCCCTGTATAGATGCCACTATGTTTTGATCCTTTTGAATTTGTTTTGCATAAAATGACTCAATTAGCTAGCTAAAACCCATTCGTTGACTCTCTGTTGACCAGTCACCGGAGGGTAGAAGTGAGTATATTGCACACGACAATGTTAGTACTGGAGGGAAAAACTGAGTACAACCAAACTGCCAGTGTTACACTCGAGGGTATAACTGAGCACAACTAAGTGGTCAAGGTTAGACACGAGGGGCAAAATGTGACGCACGGTATGCGTGTCGCGGTGCACGGGGAGGTAGCGGACGCGTGTGGCCGTGCACGGTGCAATAGTGTACACGGTTACACGTTGCAAGGTATTGCAACGAAACGTCTCCTCCCTTCACCTTTATAGAGGCCTCCTCACTCTCACTCATCACTCGCTCACTCACTCACACAACCATCTCCACTTTGCCATCACCTTTTGCAAACCCCCAAGAAAACCCCAACCACGCCGGCGATGGAGAAGAACAGTGTGGTGGCCATTGTTGCCTCCAAGGCCGCTGGCGAGGAGGCCCCCATCCCTGTACAGGCCCCCGTCGAGGCATCGAAGGAAGCCGCCGTCCCCGTCCAAACTCCCGTCCCTACTTCCACCGTAGCCGCCGGCGAGGAAGCCCCCACTGATCTCTGGCAGATCCCTCACGACTAGGACCCCTATGAGAAGAACAATTACATCAGGTAGGACAACCCTAGGATACTAGCTTACCCGACCCATGGTCGGAGGTAACTAGGGTTTTCTCCCTTCCTTTGTTCTTCCCCCATTCCCATCGTTGGATGCTAGATCGTGTGTTATTAGGGCTTGACTATTCGTATTTTCAATCGTTGGATGCTAGGTACTTTTACAGTAGCTAATCCTCTTATATTAGATCTTGTATTTCGATGAATTCCCTTGTTATTACTAGCACTGATCTGTAGTTGGGATCAATATTCGATCTGGTTAGAGATTTGGGGATTGGGGAATAAATAGGGGATCTCAATCGATTAATTTATGCAAGTAATCAATCCAGATAATCAAGGTATCTCAATCATGTCCTTATTGCACTCTACTGTTTTTCCAACAGGTGGATAGAAGTGACGTTTGCAGCGACGACGAGTCCACGGACACCAAGACTTGTCAGGTGCTAAGGAAGCTGAAGTCCGGCCAGTTCGACAACTTCTTCGCCGGCGACATCTACAGGTGCCCCTTCGGCACCAGGAGGCCCCACGCCATCGACTTCAACTACCTCATGAGGAATGCCGAGGACGTGAAGACTGATGACCCACAAGTAAAGGGATCGCAACAGTCTTCGATGGTAGTATTACCCAATTTATTAATTCGAGGCCCGTTGCAGCGGGGCCTCAAGGGAAGTAGTGCCAATTAAGGTGCTCCTTTTAATAGAGCACCGGAGCAAATTATTAACACTCCGTGAACACATGTGATCCTCACATCACAGCCATTCCCTCAGTTTGTCCCAATTTCTATCACTTCGAGGCCTTTGGATCCGGACAATGATATGTGTACACAACTTGCAGATAAGATCACAAACAATACTATCATAATGATTCAATAATAAGTTCAGACCTGAGATCATGGCACTCGGGCCCTAGTGACAAGCATTAAGCACAACAAGTTGCAACAATGTCAAATAACACTAATAGAGATACTAGGCACCATGCCCTAACAATCTTATTCGATTACATGATAGAACTCATCCAATCCCTACCATCCCCATAGCCTACAGTGGGGGATTACTCACTCATGGATGAGGGAAACATGGATGGTTCATGGAGAGGCGTTGGTGATGATGATGGTGATGATCCTCTCCAAATTCCTCGTCCCGGCAGGGTGCTAGAACGGAGTTCCTGGTTCCGAATCGTGGTTTCTGGTGGTGGCGGCACAACGGAACTCTTTTTGGAAAAACGTCGAACCCCCCTCGGTTTTTAGGTCAAGAGGCATCTTATAGGCGAAGAGGGAGGCCGAGGGAGTGCCTGGGGCAGCCACACCCCTTCTAGGCACGGCCAGGGGCCCCTCAGGCCTCCCCTCTGTCTCGTACTCTGGCTCCATGAGTCTTCCGGTGAAATAGGATTTTTGGTAAATTTTCCGAGATTTTTCCTGATAGTTGTTTTTCTGCACAAAAACTAGACACCAAGGTAATTCTGCTTAAAATAGCATCAGTCTGTGTTAGTTGTATCCAAATAACACAAGTTTAGAGGAGAAACAATAGCACAATTGTTCAGGAAAGTAGATACATTTTGGACGTATCAACTCCCCCCAAGCTTAGCTTATTGCTTGTACTCAAGCAATTCAGTTAAAAATTGAGTGCGATAAAAGAACTTTCACGAACATATTTGCTTGATATGATGTATATATTCTCAGCACATGATTAGATACTTAGACCATTCATAATAAGAAGTATGCAACTAAGTCTACTCAATAGTCATTTCAAGCTATGAAGAGATTCCAAATCAATAATAATAAGTAGCATGGAACATAAACATAAGCAACATTGCAATGCTCATAATAAGGTATGATAGAGTGGTATATCGCTTGCCTTTGTTTGTAGAGCACAAAATAAATGCCAAAGCACCTCTAAAGTTCAAGTGAAGACTAGAAGTAAAGATATCAGAGATACAATCATCAAAGTAATGACATAATTAACCAAGTTTTGGAACAAACACAATAATGACAACTATGCTCTCAAGAAGGTGCTCATAGAATAAGTGGTGACTCAACAAGGAGGTGAAAAGGTTTTGAAAGGCTTACAAATGCTGAAAGTAAGGTACTCACTAGATTTGAGCTCTCATTGCCCCTATCATATGCATCTTTATATGATTAAGGTGAAAGTGAGGTCCAATATGAGTTATATGCTTGACAGACCATAAACTGGAAATATCATGTCCCTTGAGTACGAGGGCCTCTCCTCATGCTACTCAACTTTAGTTAACGATAATTTCTTGTCATCATAAATACATGTGTATCATAGAGAAACGCCAACGGGGTACCCCTTGCACATGATGCAAGAGCTATCCCACAATCAAAATGACAAGGCAAGCAGACAATAAGCATCTTAGCGATCTTGTTATTTGCTATTCATAGGTTTTTATTGACGATGCTTCATAGATTGCTCATTATGGTTATGCTGCAAGTTTCCACTATGATTATGCATGGCTTAGGCTAGCGGCCCAGGCGTTTATCTAACATATATATATATATAACTCCATGAACTTAAAAGCTCTCCTTTTATTTCACACTGACGACATCCGCAAACAAAAGAGCATGATATCAACTGGATATGCATCCATAAGTGTTGAAAGCGTTCCCCATGACAACACGGTTCTGCTAACTCCTAGCCTATAATTTGCAAGCATATAACTTTCATGTACAGGTCATAGTGGTTCAGGTTTATTAAGTGCAAGAAATAAGGTGTGCCATCAAGTTCATGAGAGCTTTACTAACTAACTTTCTCAAAACAGACAAACATTTTTCTGGAAGATAACGAGGCACAATGAATATGCATGGAATAGCAAATGATGCTAGTAGGTAGGTATGGTGGACACTGTTGGCAATAATGGTTTTGGCGAGTTGGATGCACAAGTAAAGCTCATACTCAGTGCAAGTGAAGGCTAGCAATAGAGAGGGAGCGACAAACAAGAGATCAATAACTATCATAATCATGGTTGCAACAAAACATGACTAATTATGACATGAAAATGATACAAGAACTCCGAGGCAAAATAAATCATCGAGGCTTATTGACTATTGTTTAGTCATATGCATGCGTGAGCATGTGCCAAGTCGATTCACATGAAACATTTAGAGGAGGATACCACAATATCATACCAAGTTATGAATAAAACAATGCAAGCAAACATTCATATGACATGCTACAAACTATTAGCATGCTGGAGTTAATCACAAGAAAGTAAGAACTACTAATCATCCACAAATAACATACACCTCACATGAACAGACTAAGCATGCTCACAATGATGAGTATATGTACAAAAATGAAAACAGATAGAGTTCGTTACCAGCCTCTTACCACACCTCAAATTGTTTTAATCTTCATTATTGCCCTTCACTTGTGTGGCTTGAATAATAACATGAAACCAAACTCTACTGAGGATGGCTGAACCCTGCAAAGAACTCACAAAACCAAAGAAGAACAACAAATATTTTTGGTGTTTTCGATTTTTAAAGCAAGCACACAAAGCAAAATCTTTTTGGATTTTTCTTTAAGCCAAACCAAAGATAAAAAAGCAAAGAAACAAACCAAGAGAAACAACGAAAATATTTTTGGTATTTTTGTGTTTTGAGAAAGCAGAAACAAAAACCAAGAGTTACATGTACTCATTTCTATACTCATGCATAGTTCAAAATTTTGTTTTTTGTCGAATCCACAACTTTGGAGAAAAGTACGAAAAGTCGTGGGATGGATGGCTTGACCTGCTGAAGATCATAATCTATAGAGTTCCCATAGAATCTAGGGACTACACAGACTACAAGCTCCTTGCGTTGTTCGACAGTGAAATCGCCTACCTGGAAGGCGGTACCGAAGTTGGACATGTCTGGACCATTTAGGTCATGGAAGGAGACAATACCATGATTCCATTGAACATAGTGGCCTAATTTTTGCGGTCACAGGTAAAGGCTGCAACTACTGCTAGGATCCCACATTGGAAGGTAATTCTAGTTCCATGATACATTGTGAGTGATTTACTGAAGTTGATCTTTAACTACCTTGTTTATATTTTACCTTTCATATGACTGAATGAGCACACCCTTTATGTCATAAAAAATATGTATGAACCATTGCTACTAATAAATTAGTACCAGTAATAAGTCTTTCAAAAATATAGTGTATGACGGCATTCCTGCACTAGTAAGTTCGGTCATTTTCAGAATATGAAAATTATTAACCAGCATCTCAAATGTGAGGGAAACACACTGAAGCCGGGTTTCTTGATTTGTTTGTACTTTCAGGCCCTCCTCAGATTGTAGGAATAACATAGGATTTTTGTAGGACACTAATCTTTTCCTTTGGATCGGCATAGGATTTTTGTAGGATTTGGATCCTTAGGTTTTATTCTATAAATGTTGTTTGATTCAATAGAGTATAATCCTTAGGAATTCCTTCAAAGGATTTGCACTCTATTTTGGAGGAAAATTTCCATCCACTCCAATCTCTTTGTACAATTCCTTCAGATTTCCAGTGCAATCAAACACTACACTTGATCCAAAATCCTTTAGGTATTTAATCTTATAGAATTCAAGTAGACATGACTCTATATCAATAAAAAGTGGTGATGCCAGCGTTTTTCTCATTCATGTGTTCATGTGATCCAAAGAATCCCTCATTTTTTCATATAACTGAATGATCGGTCCCTCTTTTAAAACTTACAACAACTAGGAAAGTAAGATATGGAAGAAATACAAATATTTGGAATAGCATAATAAGAAAAATAATTTCCTAATCAGGATTTTCCTATTCACACTATTAGATGAATAATGAAGAATGTTGGTGTTAGAATATGTTTGCCAGTAACACACTTTTTGTCTCCAATTCAGATGTTGCAGGAAAGAAGGAGCTGCCATTTGTAATCCCAGCACCTATTCTGAATGATCGGCCAAGCATGTGGTTTCTCGCTCGATCGGCTGACGGCGAACGTTTGATGATCATACTTACAACGTATGGCATAGGGGTTGCCCATGGCGAAGAGGCTCAAATCATTCCCCATGCTAAAAATGGGACTAACCTACGCCTATATCCATCCGCTCGTGTCTACGTTCTTGAACACAATCTTAGCTATACTGGACCTCCAGGGGTCATTGATGGCTGTGAAATATAGCCATCCATGTCCGCATTTAAACTAGATATTATTCATATATTTGATGAAATATCTCTCCAAACCCTGCCACTATTGCCTATTGATCAAAGGGGTATGCAATCCTTTCTTGCTATTTTTTCCTACGCAGATAATGACGTATGATGATGGAAATCACTACATAAATGCCAAATATACAAGATTTCCAACACGTCAAAGAAACCAGGAGCCGTGAAGTGGAGGCAGAAGCCTTAACGACCAACTATACGACGGTAAATTTATTTCGGCCGTATAGTTCTGACTGTATATTTGCCATCGACTTCATTAGGTCAAGCAGAACAACTTTCGTGAAGGAACCCCTATACAAAGAGGCTTCGGGCGACGGGAAACATCGCTTCTTTTCGACCTCAACTCTTCCTGCCACCAGCATCCGCCATGCCAGAGGAATAGATCTAGATCTAAACCTCTAAACCCTTCTCCACCACCATAGCCATCTTCCACCACTTGTAATAGTAGATCTCTTCTCCAATTGGCAACATTGTAAGACTATTTTCTATCAACCTTATGATCTCTATAACAATATTTATGATTGTTGATTTCATCTCTATGTGTGAGTAATTCTCCTTGGGATAAGGGCTTCGGCCTAGCCATGTAACTTTTTGTGCATGTTATTTATCATAGATGGGATCATGTATTAGTTTGTATGACATGATGATTGTAGTACCCTCTATTGCATCAATCTAAGGACTTGTCAGGTACCCAAGACCCCAAGGATTTATCCAGGTAAAGGGAGTGTGAGTAATGACTGATCTGCAGGATGGGAACCACAGTGACAGAAGGGGTAGTATGGCTGTATGTGATAAATTTACTTGGGATTAAAGGTGACATCACTATGCATATTATTAGTTCTCTTTCTTCTATGGATGAGACTAGTAGGCTAGTGCTATAAGCGGTTGTAGAGGCGATAGCAATTATGGATGCACTGTCAATATATAATTATCTTGCTCTAATGATTACATGCATACTTTATTATTATCATTTATTCCCATCAGATGTTTTTCACAGCTACTGGTGAAAACCAAAGACCCTAGGCCTTCTCTCTCCATCGTCAACAACAACAACAAAAAGATCGCAAACTCTTGGTCCAGTGAAAACACAAAAGGAATTCTAAAACTCTCGAAGGTCCGTTTAAGTAATCTCACTTTGCTTTCTGCTTCCCGAGGATTCGATAAACCTAGGTCTACTAGGGAAAAGAGTTATACTACATCCATAATCCGGATCAAGCGCCATTGCCAGGGAAGCAATAGCCACGCTGGTGAGGTTAGTAGGAACCTTTCTAAGTTTTAGTTCTTGTTTTTAATTTTGCTAGTTTGATTTCAGTATTTATTTGAAAAACCAAAAATAATTAGTTAGTCTTTTAATTCTTGTTTTATCATCATTAGTACTTGTTTAAGAAAATCCAAAAACATAGGAAGTATGGCTGAAAAGAAGCTAGGGGAGTTTGGAACTCCCAACAATGATTTTTTGCATACTCCTATTACTCGGCCAACAATTGCTGCTGAAGATTATGAAATTAAGCCCCACTATTTAAGTTTGGTTCAACAGAATCAATTTGGAGGCTCTGTTGTTAAAGATGCAGGTATGCATTTAAACACTTTCACTGAAATATGTGATATGGTGCGCATTAATGATGTTGACCCCGACGCAGTCAAGTTGCGCTTATTTCCTTTCTCTCTTAGAGGAAGAGCAAAAGAATGATTGCTATCTTTGCCTAGAAATACTATTGCATCATGGGTGGAATATACTTCTTTATTTATGACTAAATTTTTTCCACCTGCAAATACTATGCAACTCAGATCTAATATTACTGGTTTTAGACAGGAAGAGCGCGAGCCACTAGCGCTTGCATGGGAGAGAAGAATGCATGAGAAACTATCCCAGCCATGGGATAGAAGATTGGTTAATTATCCTTTTTATTTTATAATTCTCTTAACCCTGTGTATAAGTCTATGATAAATACTGCAGCTGGAGAAAAATTTACCGGTAAGAAAATTACCGAAGCAAAGTATCTGCTAGACAATATGCAAGACAACCATGCCCAATGGCATGTGGAAAGATCAAACACGAAGAAGGTGAACTCCGTCACACCTCAATAAAATGAAGAACTCAATGCTAAGTTGGATGAGCTCATATTAGCCATCAAAGGTAAGGAAACCCAAGTAAGAGCTAGTCCCGAACCAACTATTGAAGAAATAGACTTCATAGCTCGTAATGATTATAACCCTGCTTGGAAGAAGAATCATAATCCAAATTTTCAGAAACATTATTCTAGTCCTGCAGGTAACTCTAATAATAATATTGCATCAAGTAATAGTAGTCTCCAAGAAACTCTTAAATCTTTTATGGACTCACAAAATGAGCAAAAAAATATCCTAGTTAAAATTACGAAGAACCGTGATTCTATGATTGGTAAATTATCTAATCAAGTTGTTAGTTTGAGAAATGTTTTATAGGCCCTCCAAGAAAGAACAAGGATTGTTGAGGCACAACTATGTAAGATGACCGAGAGTCAAACTCTTATTCTAGCTAAATTTGCAGGTAAAGCTGAGACCAATTTAGTAGAAGACATTAAGATGATAAGAATCCAAAGGTAAGAGCCCAAATAACTTGACTATAGCTATGATTCTTCACCAAATTACATAGTTGAAGATCTTGTAAAAAGGATCAATATCAATATTTTGGTAAGTGAAGGAAATGAGGAAGCCATGTATCAACACTTTGTTAATTAGGTAGCAATAAATATATGTGAACTTGAGGAATAATATAAGAAAATTGCTAAAAAATTACCTGTTAAGCTTGATGATATTTGAGCCTACTATTAATATTAAAATTGGGAATAATGAAATAGCTGCACTTTGTGATTTAGGTGCAAGTGTTTCAACAATTCCAAAGATTTTTTTAATAAGTTAAACCTTGGCTCTTTTGAAATCACTGACTTAAAATTGCATCTAGCACATTCTACCTACAAACAAGCAGTAGGAATTAAAGAAAATACTTTAGTGTACATTAAAGGCTGTCCTGCTCTTATTGATTTTGTTATTGTTGACATGCCTGAGGATGCTACTACTCCTATCATATTAGGCTGTCCTTTCTTAAGAACTATTAGGCCATCCTATCTTAAGAACGTGAAGCTTCAATTTCCTTCACGGGATCCTTTTTTATTCATTTTCCCAGGAAAAAGAAAGCCATGCAAGATGAGAAGGAGGCCATCACTTTGAAGGCCAACTATTTTGGAGTGGGTGTTCCACTCATCTGGCCTAGGTGAGCAACATCAAGATCAAGCTATTGATCATAAAAGAGCGCTGCATGGGAGGAAACCGATGATAAATAAAGGCTTGAGTAAAGTTTTTAGGTTTTAGTTTAAGTTTTATGTTGAATAAAGAGTGCTAGAAAACTCTAGTGGGAAGGAGAGATTCAGTGGAACTAAACATTCCCTGTTTTATACATGCCAATGTTGGTCGACAATTTAGTCTGTCATTTTTTTTGTCAAAACATGGAGTTTCGCTAAGTTTTAGTCTAAAAAGTAATTCTTGAAGAATTTTTTCTTTGATGTATACTGATGCTTTAAAGACCAACTATAGGGCGGGAATAAAAATTCCCGCCGTATAGCTCCGGCCGTATAGATATTTGACCCATCGACAATTTTTCATCTCGGGATACAGATGGTTTGATGACCAACTACACGGCGGGAACAAAAGTTCCGGCCGTATAGTTATAGCCGCCAGGAAAGAAACCCTAAAAACCCTATTTTTTTGCCGTCAGACCAACTACACGGTGGGAATAAGTGTTTGGGCCATATAGTTGCGACTGTATAGTTGCGCCGACCACTTAAACGCACGGGAAGGTACCCAAAACATCAAAACATCAATCATTTTTCTCTCTTCTACCTCCAAACTCTCTCAAAACCTCAAGGGATCTTCACCTCTACTCAATTTCGTTCGATTTCCTCGCACACAAGTGATCTACGGTATGTTTCTCCTCCGATCCTCCAATTAATTTTCACAAATTCATCTATAATCTATTGTCATTATCAATCTAGGGTGAGACTTATTTTGAACTATTTTCCATGATTCTCTTTCTTAGATTATTATGTTGAGGAGATTCTTTAGTGTGCTATGATGAGGAATATGCTAAGACTATTATTGTTGGATCAAAAAGTTTTTATATTTGTCTTTCTTATTTATTTTTATAAGATGAACACGAGGAGCCAAACACGTGCTCTTATCGCCGCTAGTTCTTCTCGGGCTGCAGCTCAGGAACGCATGGGGATTCGATTAAAGAATGAGTCCGTGAATGTTTTGGCAGGATAAAAACTGAGAAGTGAAGGAAACCAAGTGGTCTTGCCCCGTCATATTGAACCAACTCGGTATTTCTGATGACTTTAATTTACTTTGCAATAGGGTTGTCCTGAAAAACTTTGTGTTTCATGATGCACCAACCTATTGCCGGTTAACCATTGAATTTCTTAGTTTTTTGAAAAGCACTGTTAAGACATGGCATGGACAGGATAGGATTTCTTTCCGACTCATGAACAACAATTATTCATTATCACTTGATGAATGGTGCAATTGTTTTGGTTTACCCAACAATGATCCTAATGCTATATGCGCATCTTTTACCAGCATAGAACCTTCCCCTGAACTCTGCTATAATAGAATTAGCTTTACTTCTAGAGTCAGCAAAGGAAAAATATTCAACATCCTGCTATTCACTATTTATTCTATGTTATTGCTAACACTTTGCAGGCGTGTAATGAGTTTACAAGACTCAATGAGGAGGACATTTTAGTCCTTGCAAAAGCTTCTTTGAACTATGACAACTTGTCACTCCACTTGGGCGTAATTCTTGTGTGCTACTTGGAGTACCAATCCTCCCAAAGCCAAGGACCAATCACTTGTGGAGGCGTCATCACCGTGCTTGCTAATGCCATGGGCATCGACCTAGATAAGTTACAACCGGTGTTAGGTGAGAGACATGTTGGTTTCTCTACTTTGAGGGATTATGTAATGCTCACTAGGAGAGGTGGTGTTTATTATCTGCATATTGGTGGAGTTTGGCGTCTCTACCCTGCTCCTTTGCCTAATGGTATTTTATCTATCGAGGAAGGACACGTGCTTTATGACTTGAAGTTTGAGCAACACCAACCCGAGGAAGAGATTCCGGAAGAGGATGAGGACCAAGAGGAGGATCAAGAAGTCCCTCATCAGGAGGAGCAGCCATCAAAATGGTTCGATACATATCAAGATTTCCAAGAGTTGGAGGAACTATGGAGGGGATGCATAATATCGCCCTCAACCTCTGAGAAACAACAAGTAACTTATCAACTCAATTTGCGGACTGGAGTTACAACTTCCCCCCCACCACAATGATTTGAAGGGCATGCAAAAGCCTAAGCTTGGGGAGGTTTTCTATCTATTTTTATTTTTAGATTTAATTTGCTTTACTTTATTTTCGAGGTTATGCTTTTAATTGAGTTTATAAGCACTCGTGTCAATTTCCCCAACACTTTATCTTTAGTTATTTTATTTTTTTTGAGATTTTCAAGCCGAGATTTGCCGCCTGTAATTTTCTATCCTTTAATCCCCCTTCTTAAAAATCACAAAAATATTTATCCGTTTATCTTTATTTTCTTTTTGCCTCGAGGTTCTCATGTATTTTCAGGAGAATGACTGACTTCGAGTTTCCAAGAAACAAATAAAAATGGAAGAGAAGTGGAACCAAACATGAGAGGTATGCCTTATGACTTCCCACTTTTGAAGTTTGAGAAACCCATGCTAGTTATTAGTAATGATAAGATGTTATATCGGTGGAGTGAGTCTCTATATTGTAGCAAAATTTTGTTTGCATGGGTATTTAATTAAGTATGTTTTGTTCTAGATCTTGTAGTTAACCAAGTCTTGCCTAAAAATTTGCTATACAGTTGAAATAAGAAAAAGTCTCACAATTGAAGGCTTGGGTGTTGTAGTGTTTAGTCTTGAAAGCTTATTCCTAGAGACACTCAACACCACAGAAAATAATAATTGACTTGATAGCTCTCTTTGGAAGGATTTGTTCAATTGAATTAATATTGAGCGGTTTTTGTGAGTATGCCAAAGTTTGACTTCTGAATCATAAGAATGATATAGCTATATGCGTGTCAAACTTCATGGTATGCCAACAACTCTGCTAGCCTACGAACAATCTTCATGGAGGAAACTCCTAGATTTCAGCTATGAGTTGATTAAACATATGTAGCAGTAATGCTATGATGGGTAAGATTCTTGGCACTCACGGGTAGCTGTAAACATGATGCAATCACTCCTCTGGCTGATATGAGTAATCAATATACAAAAGGAACAAAAACCTTAGTGATACCACGAGTGTACATCATAGCCCGATAAACTAATGATTTTTTTGTCATGCTCTCAATTACTTAAGAACTGAAATTCTTGAAGGACAATGAGAAGTGCTTGAAAAGTCTTGATTTATTGACGTGGGAGAATTGAGATACTTTAGTGTATATGATTTTAATGACAAACTCTCACACCCTCAATTTTATATGATTATACTTCATTGTTCAAAGACAAGCTTATGAGTTGATTATATGACATGGAATAAAGTTTACTCTTTTGAATCATCATGCTTACAATAATTTTGCTACGCTATAAGGATACATGAAACCCGTATGATATGCTTGCCATTACTCTATCTATGCTGAAGTTTTTCAGTTGAATAAATTGGAGGAAACATGAGACTACCAATCATGCGTAAGATCATCATCTCGTTATTTCAGTTTAAATGTCGAGTTCCCTTTTGATTTTGGTTTTCTTGCTCGGGGACAATCAAGTTTAAGCTTGGGGAGGTTGATGACTCTGAAATATAGCCATCCACGTCCGCATTTAAACTAGATATTATTCATATATTTGATGAAATATCTCTGTAAACCCTGCTGAAAAGGATATAGATGCCGCCTAGAGGGGGGTGAATAGGCGGTTTAAAACTTTTACGAGATGGTCTTAACAAAGGCGGAATAAAACTAGCGTTTTCTTTGTAAAGCACAAAACCTATATAAACTACGGTTCACCTATATGCACCAACAAACTTATGCTAAGCAAAATAAGCAACTATGTGATAGCTAGATATAAGAATTCAAGCACGAAGGCTATCACAAAGTAAAGTGAATAAGTAAATAGCTCGGGTATAGAGATAACCGAGGCACGCGGAGACGATGATTTATTACCGAGTTCCTCCCATAAAGAGGAGTACATCTCGTTGGAGGGGTGGGCGGTACTAAGACCACCATGCCACAAAAGGCCTCACCCTATTCTCCTGTGAACCTCGCCACAAGAGGCCTGGTTCACTTCTTCACTATCGGTGCACTTGTCGGTAGAGGTTGGGTCACTTCTCCACAACTCAATTGGAGGCTCCCAACAAACAAGGTCGGGGAAAGCTCCACAACTTAATTGGAGGCCCCAAGTAATCCACAAACCTACAAAACAACTAAACCGTGTAGGGTTCCAAGAACCCAAGAGTAAAAATCTTCTCACCTTTCACCCAATCGAATCCTCAACACGAACTCAAACCGATGCACCAAATGCAATGGCAAGAACACAAGAAAGGCTCAAGTCCTTCTCTCCCAAATTCCACCAAAGCTATAAAAGCTAGTGGGAGAATAATAGAGGAAGAACACAAGAGGAAATCCACAAAAGAAACCCCAAGATCTAGATCCCAATATGTTCCCCTCACATAGAGGAGAGATGGAATGGTGGAGTTGTAGATCTAGATCTCCCCTATCAAATCCCCCAAAAAGATTCAAGAAATATGCGAGGGATTAAGAGTATTTGCAAGCTCTTGAAGGTCAAAACAATGGAGTCGAGAGAGTATGCAAGACACCATCCTAAGGAGGAATAAGGGGTCTATTTATACCCCTCCCCAACGAAATATGACCGTTTGGGACCTTCCAGGCCGGATAATCCGCCTCTCCCCCAGATATTCCAGGTTCCCCGGGCAAAAAAAAGGCTAAGGACTTCGTGGCGCGTCCCTCAGTATAGGGGGAGGATAACCCGCCCCCATTACTGGGAGCCACACCTCAAATTCCTTAGCAATATTCAAAAAATTGTGCCGGATAATCCGCCCCATGGCCGGATAATCCGCCCCCTGAAAACTGGCAGGAACAGCAAAACTGAAACCATCATAACTTTTGCATTTAGACTCCGATTTTGATGATCTTGGGCTCATTTCGAAGATATTAACGAGATCTACAAGATAATGCAGGGAACCATCATAGTCCATCAAGGGAGGATAGAACCAAATGATGAAAGGTTTAACCTATCTATAAAAGACAAATAGGTAAAACCTCCAATATCGAAAACACAATAGAGAATGCATATGAAATCCGTTTTTGATGAACTTGAGCTTGTTATAGAGATTGACACAAGATCTAAATCCTCTCATGGATAAGAACCAAGGAAGAGGATGCCAAGTATGCACAGGTTTGAGATCTCACCGAGGGATATGATCAAGTTACTCACTCGAGAGCCCCTCTTGATAGTACGGTTATCTATCCTATAAACCGGTCTCCCCAACTAACACCACGAGACTGGTAAGAAAGAAATCCTATCAAGATCAAACATTTGCCTTGTGTATTCCACACCTCAAGATGGAGCACCTTTCTTGATTGCACTAGCTTTGTGAAGACTTGGAATTTGCTCCCCCATACTCCATTATGGAAGAGTCTCTCTTTTAGGCATATCTTCACATATCCATGATCACCATAAGGATGGAAAGATACACTTGAGATCATCTTATTATTCAAGACACACTTGCCATAGGATCAAATTCTACTTGACCAATCTCTAGATCATGCCTTGAAACCTTGATCAACACTTGATCTTCTTCACTTTCTAATTATTCCAACCTTGAAGCCACAATATGGTTCAAGCTTTGTTTATGGACAAATCCTACAAGTAAAACTCAATGCAAACATAAGTCCATAAGACATTGTCATTAATTACCAAAACCACACATGGGGGCACACATGTTCTTTCACCTCCCACTAATGCCTAATGATCAAAGGGGTATGCAATCCTTTCTTGCTATTTTTCCCTACACGGATAATGTCGTATGATGATGGGAATCAGTACATAAATGTCAAAGATACGATATTTCCAACACGTCAAATAAACCAGGAGCCGTGAAGTAGAGGGACAAGCCTTAACGACCACCTATACGGCAAGAAATTTATTCTGTTGTATAGTTGCCATCGACTTCATTAGGTCAAACAGAAAATCTTTTGCAAAGGGACCCCTATATAAAGATGCTCCAAGCGACAGGAAACAACACTTCTTTTCGACCTCAACTCTCCCTGCCACCAAAAGCCGCCACACCGGAGGAATAGATCTAGATCTAAACCTCTAAACCCTTCTCCACCACCATAGCCATCTTCCACCACTTATAATAGCAGATCTCTTCTCCAATTGGCGACATTGTAAGACTATTTGCTATCAACTTTATGATCTATTACAATGTTTATGATAGTTGATTTCATCTCTATGTGTGAGTAATTCTCCTTGGGATAAGGTCTTTGGCCTAGCCATGCAGATTTTTGTGCATGTTATTTATCATAGATGGGATCATGTATTAGTTTGTATGACATGATGATTGTAGTACCCTATCTTGCCACAATCTAAGGACTTGCTAGGTATCCAAGACCCCGAGAATTGATCCAGGTAAAGGGAGTGTGAGTAATGACTGGTCTTCAAGGTCGGAATCCTAGTGACAGAAGGGGTAGTACGGCTGTACATGAGAAATTTACTTAGGATTAACTGTGACATCACTATGCATATCATTAGTTCTCTTTCTTCTATGGATGAGACTAGTAGGCTATTGCTATAAGCGGTTGAGGAGGCGATAGCAATTATGGATGCACTGCCGACATACAATTATCTTGCTCTAATGATTACATGCATACTTTATTATTATATTTTATTCCTATCACATGTTTTGCATAGATACTGGTGAAAACCGAAGACCCTAGGCCCTCTCTCTCCATCGTCAACAACAACAAAAAGATCGCAAACTCTTGGTCTGGTGAAAACACAAAAGGAATTCTAAAACTCTCGAAGGACTTTTTAAGTAATCTCACTTTGCTTTCTGCTTCTCGAGGATTCGATAAACCTAGGTCTACTAGGGAAAAAGAGCTATACTACATACGTAATACGGATCGAAGGTATCAGTCATCATTTGGAGGAAGGTTAATAGTCTAGGCGACAACTCTTTGTTTCTCGGTCTTTATTATCCAATAATTGATAAGATGGGGAAGCAACGCGGATGTCAGGATCCTGATGGCACATTTCTCATTCATGAGGAAAAACTGTGTGTACACAACATATAGGATGTTTCACAGAATACAATTCCCTTAGAATAAACGATGGAACCTGTAGCCAACTGAATGTGAGCCTGTGGTAGTTATCAGCTTTACCAAATATGGTTGGAACAGTGTGCGACATACGAAAATTTGGTTTAGGCCTAATTTAGGTGTGGTAGGCTCGTTGTTCTGTCTCTAGACTGAGCTGTGCATCTTTTTCGTGTATCGCTGTGTCATCTTTTTTTTTATGGTTCAACAGTTGACTGTTAGTACACTGGTTTTATTGTCTAGTTTTAAATAGTTTATATGATCCCTACCATGCTTTTGTAATTATTATTTCCTTTCATGTTATAATCCATGTATCCATGCTTATCTCCTAGCGTCATTTTTGTACCATATTTATCAGTTCCTTTACTGTGCAGCTCTGTGTTTTTAGAGAAATATTCCTTCTTGACAGAAAAAGTAGGACACCACGGCCAGGAAACATGCCTTAACTGGGCCGTAATTGATCTATGCTCGGTATGCCAAAGCAGGTTGAGTCCAAAAAACAAATGATTATACATACCCCATATTTTCACTGATACATGGCAACCTTTTGACGCTACCATGAAATTACTTCTTCAATATGTATCCTCGCTCATCCTTCCATAGTCCACCACCCCTAAATCAAATCCACTACCCCTCACCACCAGACACACACCACTCCCTATACCAAGCGCCGCCATCACTTCCATGCAGACCCCCTTCGACGGCTCCAAAGCACTCCGACATGGCGATCCCGAGCTCTGCCCTGATCTTGGGCATTGCTTTCTGTCGATGAATGCCCGAATGTCGACGCGGGACTGTGAGTATGGCAGGTTTTCCCTCATGGATACCGTCGAAGGGCCCCGTCCTACGAGGTCGCCAGATGACCTAGCGAGAGCTCTAGAGGATATCCATGACATCCGGTCCCATGACTTGCTCGTTGAAGTGTGTGCGCCCCTGGATGATTTTATGGTTACATTCCGAAGGGAAACTGAATGTTGTCTTGTGTTCAAGGAATCCCCCATTCTCTGCCTAGGCGTGTGGGTTAGCTTCGCATGGTGGTACCCAGGTTTGGGCACCTCAGAGTGCTCCGAGTTACCCTTTTTGACAAATCAAACCTTCGAGGACCTGCCACGATGGGCTTGGGGCCGCGAGATAGTGAAGGAGATGCTAAACAGCCTCAACGGTGAGCCGGTGAAGATCTTTCCTTCGAGAGACAACATGTGTCAACCGGTTGTTGCATGGTTGAAGGAACCTTCACATGTGCCGAAGGTCCGCTTTGTTGACTTTCCAGTGCATGCATCGATAATGGCCGACGGCATGCTGCAGTCTCCATTTGAGAGGGCATGACCTATGTTCAAGCATCGCGTGCTCATCCATGTTCAACACGTGCTCCGTGACAATACTCACAATGGAAGATGTTATGCCCTTTTCCCTGGCATCTTCCCTATGTTGCTCGGAAGGGTGGACAACACAGGACCTACTCCTGTTCGTGATGGTGGCCGCAGCTTCTATGGCTCAATGGGTCGGTCTGGGGGTCTGATTCTGCATAAATTTAGGTAAGGCATTTGGTATTGCATTTGGAACTTAATCTTCTCCAGTGTATGTGAAATGAACAAGTCAAGCTCTGATGTGCTGACATTATACTGTGATGTGCTAGTGTATAAACTGGTTGTATTATTGTGTTCGAAACTATGAACTAAATGTGCGAATTCTTTGCCTTTTTTCATGATGATAGTGCCACATGTTGGCGCTAATTGCGGCATATATTAATTTGATCGTATTGAAGCATACAACCTCGAGTGATCAGTATAAGCTGGTGCTTACCCGAGCTATCTGAAATTGGGCAAGTCAAGGCCACTGTGTCTCTATCACGTACAGTTTAAATGGCATGATTACATGGTTTTGAGTACATCAAATTGATTGGGAAGATTCAAAGCCACCCAAACCATCTCGAAATATAACCTTTGCTGAAAAGATGATCTTGTGCTGTAACACTTGATATGACACGATTTTATTTCAATGAGTTAAACTCCCTCCAGTACTTTCCTTGTTCGACTCATGCGATGCCCAAGTTCTTTGCTAGCTAGGTCATATCAAGTCTTAAAATATCATTCAATTTTCTCCCTTTCCAACTTCATTCTTTTGGATGCGGCGTAGGTACAGCCAGGTCAGATGGACCATCGACCTTTAGTGCAATGTATTTTTTACTACTTAGCCTATGTAAATAAATTTTATAAACCAACTTCAGACAAAAAACTTCCCATAATATTGTTTCAAAAAAATCTTCCCTTAATTAGACTTTGCTGGTGAGCAGAGCCGCCAAACCCTAGTACATTTTACCAACTATACTGAATTTTCACTAAAGATCTAACGAAAAGATTGGACATTCGACCAAAGTCCGGCCCAAAATAATGCAAATTCAGTGAGGAGCTCATTAGAAAATAGTAACTTCGACCAAACTCTGGCCCAAAATCTCGCTAATTTATCCTTCTGGGTTTAGGTCATCCATGGGACGGTAACCCTCAACACATTGTTAACTTTTTAAGCATGAAACACACTGAAGGAGCCCATGATAATAAGCCCATTTGTTCACAATATTGGACCCCAATTTTTTGGTTTTTCCCAAAATCTACTTAATTTAGCATTTTTCATTCCATTCTGATAAAGTATAGTGCAAGTTTGGCCTACTCAAGTTTTATTTATACAGACCATGTAGAATTTTTATGGCAATTCGTCAGGATCGCTACCTTTTCCTTTTAAGTGATATCAACATTTCTAAACCTAATCTTTTAGGAGTAGCATAGTTGGTTCTGGCATAGTGGAAACACATGTAGTTTCCATTTGGAGTTTGATTCGAATCCTAGGTTTATCAATATATATATATAATATCTGTCGTACTTTTATATTTTCTAGCATACACGTTTTTTGCACAAAGAAGGCTGACATCTGGGACCTAGCAATGTTACCAAGCTCAAACCGGGGGAGGCGACCGAAAAATATGTCCAACATACACACGTGTCCTCTACAGAGGATCCTGACATGTTGGACCCTCCAGAGAGACCTAATACAAAGGAGGCATCGAGCAATATTGCCAAGTTCGAAATAGGGAGGCGCGAGCAAGAAAAAAGTCCAGCATGCACATATTTCTTCTAATGAGAGGCTGACATGGGGGACCCACCAGCCTGTATAAATGACTGATTGATAACTTCGATCCAAATTATGGATGTAGTAAAGTTCTTTTTCCCTTGTAGACCTAGGTTTATCGAATCCTCGGGAAGCAGAAAGCGTAGTAAGGTTACTTAAGCAGACCTTCGGAAGTTTTAGAATTCCTTTTGTGTTTTCACCGGACCAAGAGTTTGCGATCTTTTTGTTGTTGTTGATGATGGAGAGAGAGGGCCCGGGGCTTTCGGTTTCACCAGTAGCTGTGCAAAACATCTGATGGGAATAAAAGATAATAATAAAATATCCATGTAATTATTAGAGCAAGATAATTATATGTGGGTAGTGCATCCATAATTGCTATTGCCTCCTCAACTACTAATAACAATAACCTACTAGTCTCATCCATCGAAGAAACAGGACTAATGATATGCATAGTGATGTCACCATTAATCCCAAGTAAATCCCTCACATACAGCCGTACTATCCCTTCTGTCACTGGGGTTCCCAACTTGTAGATCAGCCAATACTCACACTCCCTATACTTGGATCAATCCTTGGGGTCTTGGGTACGTAAAAAGTCCTTATATTGAGGAAAGAGAGGGTACAATAATCATCATGTCATACAAACTAATACATGATCCCATCTATGATAAATAACATGCACAAAAAGCTATATGTCTAGGCCAAATCCCTTAGCCCAAAGAGAATTACTCACACATAGAGATGAAATCAACAATCATAATAAAATTGTAATGGAAATCATGAGATTGATAATAATTGTTGGGCCACGTAGAGATAAAACAAAACTTTTTCCTCTAACGTGGTGATCCCAAGATATAGTTGAGGTAGAAGGACACGAAGATTACCACTAGATGCGCAGTTGCGGATTACTGATGAAGCGTGTCAGTTGAATGCAGTGCAGTCCTCAAGATCTGATTTGATCCGATCACGATCATCCTGGTGTTGATCGTACAACACCTCTACTGGTATCCACATGTACAAGGGGGAGAACAGGTTCATAACGATGGCTGGACTATTGAGGAGCTAGGGTTTCCAACGCATGGAATGACCTAACCGATCAACCCTCCTGGGTTTCTACGCCCCACTATATATAGGGAGTGAACCTGGGATCCACTCACTTGTGGCCCATTCACTAAAGCACATATAATATTAGTCACCGTGAGTCCGACTCACTAACTCAGTCCAAATCTGGCTCGGGTCCAACCCAAACAGATTTCCGGTTCAGATCCAATCCGAACTTGCTCCCGCTCTTAAGTGTGTGACCCCGCAGGCTCATGGCTACTTGTACACGATTGGAGTCCGACTCTCAAATGATCAGTTGGTAGCGGCTCCTAGCAGAACGTGTCGACTCCCAAGTACCAAAGAGTCATGACAGCATGCCTTTCCAATACGACTTGCGTTCGAGTCCCTTTTGCTTCACGATATCCCTTGTCAGACTATAGGCGAATAACTGCTATCCCTTAAATAGTCCGACTCTCTTCTCGATCCGAGATAAGTGATTAGTTGATCGCCTCGGTTAACACTTAACTGAGTCGTGCATGGCCATACTTTCCGAATCATATCATCTGAGAGGGTCTAGATAATACCTCTCCAACTGGAGGGGCAAAATCCCATCTTGGCTATTCACATCACGCATCTTGATTCTCAGTCGACCCGAACTCTGCCTTTATAATTGCCCAGTTACAGATCTGTGTTTGACAGAACCTAAGTCGGTGATCCTCAACTCGGATTATGCAATAACCTCATGTCTAAGGATTACATTGATTGAGATCTAAAATTTTTTATGACAACTTGTTCGTTGTACCTCAATATGGGTCAATCCGACTTGCTAAACTCTTTAGCCGAATCTGTGTAAGTTAGAATAGCATCTCTATGCCCATGACAAGTGGAATCGAGTCATCAGCCGACTTTCACAGTGGTCTAAGTTGTGTGTCCAGTACAACCACGATGACCAAGGATATTTAGTACACACAACATGAATGTATAGTTCCACAACAGAATCACATATTCAATGATACACATCAGATGTTTATATAAGGACAACTTAATATCTTTATGAATATAATGGGAAATATCATACATGATTGCCTCTAGGGCATATTCCCAACAATAATTGTCTTACAATGTCTCCAATCAGAGATGAGATCTACTATTACAAGTGGTGGAATATGGCTATGGCGGTGGAGAACGGTTTGGAGACTAGATCTAGATCTATTCCTCCGGCATGGTGGCTTCTAGTGGAAAAGAGTCGAGGGAAGAGGTCCAGAGCTGCTTTCTCGTCTCCCGAGGCGTCTTTATATATGGTTCCCTTCACGAAAGTTGTTCCTTTTGACCTGGTGATGTCGGTGCCAACTATACGATCAGAATAATATTCCCGCCGTATAGTTGGTCGTTAGAGGCACTACCCCCTCTTCACGGCTCCAGGTTTCTTTGGTGTGTTGGAAATCTCGTATCTTTGACTTTAATGTTGTGATTACCATCATCAAACGTCACTATCTATGTTGGAAAAATAGAAAGAAAGGATTGCATACCCTATTGATCTTTAGGCATTAGTGGCAGGGTTTAGAGAGATATTTCATCAAATATATGAATAATATCCAGTTTAAACGTGAGTGTGGATGGCTATATTTCACATCCATCAACCTTCCCAAGCTTAAACTTGATCGTCCTCGAGCAAGGAAATCAAAATAAAAAGGAACTCAGCATTTAAACTAAGATAACGAGATGATGTTCTTACTCATGATTGGTAGTGTCATGTTTCCTCCACTTCATTAATCTTAAAAACTTCAGCATAGATAGAGTAATGGCAAGCATATCATACAGGTTTCATGAATCCTTATAGTGCAGCAAAATTATTGTTAGCATGGATGATTCAAATGAACAAACTTTATTCCATGAAATGTAATCAACTCGTAAACTTGCATTTGATCAATAAAGTATAATCATGTAAAATGAGAGTGTGAGAGTTTATCATGAAAAGCATATACACTAAAGTATCTCAATTCTCCCATGTCAATAAATAAAGACTTTTCAAGCACTAATTTTCTATTCATTCTCCTTCAAGAATTTTAGTTTTTAAGTAATTGAGAGCATGCTAAAAAATTCATTAGTTTATCGGGCTGTGATGGACAATTGTGGCATCAGTAAGGTTTTTGTTCCTTTTGCATAATGATTACTCATATCAGCCAGAGGAGTGATTACATCATGAACGCAGCTACCCGCGAGTGCCAAGAATTTTACCCATTATAGCATTGCTGCTACATATGTTTAATCAACACATAGCCGAAATCTAGGAGTTTCCTCCATGAAGATCGTTCATAGGCTAGAGAAGTTGTTGGCATCCCATGAAGTTTGACACGCATAAAGATATATCATTCTTATGATTCAAAAGTCAAACTTTGGCATGCTCACAAATACTGCTAAACATTAATTCAATTTAAAAATCCTTTTAAACAGAGCTATAAAGTCAACCATTATTTTATGTGGTGTTGAGTGTCTCTAGGAATAAGCTTTCAAGACCAAACACTACAACACCCAAACCTTCAATTGTAAGACTTTTTCTTATTTCAATTGTTTAGCACAAGAGATGGAATGTAACATCCCAAATTTCATCAAATGCAAAATCATATTATTGCATTCATAACATCATGGCATTTTGATCTTCCATAAAGATTTTCAAAGCTTAAAACCTAATAGAACCATTTTTATACCCCTTTTATTATATATGTATGGGTCATGGTTTCTATTTTATTTTATGACCTCAAAATGATTTTTGAATGAATGTATGTGTTTGACACACTTTTGAACACTAGGATCACCATACAAAAATTTGGTGAAGGTTTGAATTTATTTGGATTTGAAAAGGCCATTCAAATGTCATTTGGAAAATCAAATCAGAAAAAGAAAAAGGCAAAAAGAAAAAACTAATGCAGGCGCCACCCTTTCGGCCCAGCAAGCTTGGCAGCCCATCAAGCCCACTCGGGGAACCCTTTCTCCCCGCAAGATTGTCAGCGCACACCCCCACCTGCTGACCACTGGGCCCGTTGCCACCTCAGCGTCATCGTCCCCAAATCCCGCCCGTGACCAGGCCCTCCATCGTTTCTTCCCCGCAGTCACTGCCGCAATTGATTTCGATTAATTAGCGATGAATGAGCACGTGATTCTCTCTCCCGCTCTGGATACATAATCCCCACCCATATGTGACCATTTCCCCTCACACTACAAGCCCCAAGCGCCACTAGGCTCTCGCAATTTTAGCTTGCACCGCCGCAGTACCGAGCAACTCCGGCGAAGTATTCTGGTGAGCTTCATGCTCCCCTTTGCCTCTCGTTCATAGGAACTTGTTCGTCGGGTCCTTTTGCATCTAATCATGCCTTCTGTTTGTCCCAATCCTCCCTAGGTCACCGTCCCCGTTGTCGACTGCAAGCACCCGAGGCATTGTTCGTCTCCGGCGAGCCTAGGTAAATTCCGTGCACCCCTTGGCCTCTGTTTCATGCGACCGTGTTCGCCGTGACTTTGCGCAACTCCTAATGCCCTTCGTTTACATGTTTGCGTCCTAGGTCATCTACTTCGTCGCAGTTCATGAGCTCCCGACGCCAGCACCATCTCCGACGAGCTCCTGAGCCCGTGTTCATACGCCCCTGTCCAAGCCAAACACACGTTGAGCTTCACCACATTCACGCAACTCTGGTAAGCATCGGCAACACCCCCTTGCCCCCTAGAATCAACGCGTATCACCGGTAGTGCCGTCGCCGCCGCCAGGACTATGCGCGCCACCAGAATGCGGTCAGATAGATCTACACCTTTAGATCTGCATCCAACGGTTTAGATTAGATCACTTATCAAACAAGTACGGTTAGATCAGGAGCGTTAGATCTAACTTAAATCCAACATCACGGAAGCACAATCCAACGTGAACCGGTACGCGCCAATCAGACGCTGCCGTCTGTCACTGATTCTGTTTTAAAGTATGAATTTAGATCAATTAGTTATTCAAACTTGTAAATTCAATAACTTTTGATCTGTTTGTCCAAAAATTACATATTATATATAAATGGATATAGAAAAATAAACTATTTGAATCTATGGCCTTGGTTTGGCCATTTTCTTCTGTAAAATTAGGATTTTATACAGAAACATTTGTAGGCTTATTTTGGCTATATAAATTGTTATTTAGACTTTAGAAAGTTACTTTGTGTTCAGTACTATTTAGTTTGACTTGTTTAGTATGGAAAATCATTCCATTGCATTTGCATGCATTCATATATATATATTTTTGTTTGTATATTGAATGTGAATTTGGTGTTATGATTTTGGTGATTGTGGTGATTGTGATTGTGAGGATTGTTCCTATTCCCCAAACTACCAAGGTAGGTGATGCTTCATATTTTTGTCCTATTATTTTATCTATGCACTAGTGATATTTTGAGTAGGATTTGCATGGAGATTTTTCTAAGTATATGCTATGCCATGGAAAATCCTATATGTATTGTCCTAGTAGAAATATCCTAAGTTAGGAGACTTGTTATGTTAGCACGCTTAGCCTAGATAGTATAACACAAGGGTGGATTATTCATACTATGTTGTTATGCAAAATCTATGACTATGTTTTGATTAATAAAGCAACATATGAATGAATCACCTGGGTGGAATGGAAATATTGGTTTTTGTTGAGTGGTTACACAAGGCCCATGTCTATGGTGTACCTTGTGTATCACACTTGTGGATGGCCACCCGGGAACAAATGGATTTGAGATATTTATTGTTGAGAAGCTTCTAGTGCAATCACATGGCATATGTGCTCTGCCTTGACCAAATAGGTTGCAAGAACTTAGCCAGATGGACAGTTGGTGGTAGGGATGATAGGATGGAACGCGTCCATGGTGGTCTAAGGGAATGCTTTTGAAAAGTCTCGTCTCGATGCATGTCGAGTCTTGTGGGGAAAGTGCACCACCTCTCGAGAGGGTAAAACCTAAGTACTTAGCCGTGTCCCCGGTAACGGACATTTTGAGCCTCAAAGACATTGAAAGGATCAAGGATCTCCTCATCCCAATTTCTCTAAGTTAAAACTTGTGGATGAACCAGGGTAAATGTTCACCAATGTCTATTGGTGGTTCCTTGGGTGTTTATGTCAAACAAAAACTTAGAGTTTTCAACTAATAAGAAAACCTTATATTGAGCAAAGCCAGCATAAACTACACTTAGCCAAATTCATATAGTAATTAGATGTTACTATACTACTATGGTATCACTTACCAATACAATTCCAAATGTATTGAACCTCTGTGGCTGTAATTTATGATGTTGCAGGTTACTCTGATGGAGACTAGGGTTATGAGTCTACACTCAACATGTTTGCCTGTGGCTCATGAAGATGAAGACTTTATTTATTTCTGTTAAGTATTGTGAACTCTATGTATTAGCCTTGGGATAATGAGTTGTAAGGACTTTGTATCTCTGGATATTACGATGTAATAACGATCTTTGTATCTGTGTACTTCATCTTAAACTGTGGATGTTAGCAATTAGATCCAGGGGCTAGCAATGCAATCACAGGGGCCTTTACCTTAAATGGTGGGGTATTACATGGAACAAAACATACTCAACTAAATACCCATGCAAATAATATTTTACTACAATATAGAGAATCACTCCACCAATATAATATCTTAATATTTACTACTAACTAGCATGGGTTTCTCAAACTTCAAAAGTGGGGAGTCATAAGGCATACCTCTCATGTTTGGTTCCACTTCTCTCTTCCCTTTTGATTTGTTTCTTGGAAACTCGAAGTCGACCACTCTCTTGCAAATACATGAGAATCTCGAGGAGAAAAGAAAAGAAAGAGGGAAAATAAATATAAATGGAAAAATATTTTTGTTGTTTTGAGAGAGGGAATTAAAGAATAGAAAATTGGCGCAAAGCTCGGCTTGAAAATCTCGAAAATAAAATAACTAAGGATAAAGTGTTGGGGAAACCAACACGAGTGATTATAAACTCAAAATAAAAAAGATAACCTCGAAATAAAATAAAGCAAATGAACACCAAATAAAAATAAATAGAAAACTTTCCCAATCTTTGGCTTTTGCAACCCCTTCAACTCACTGAGGTGGCGGGAAAATGTTGTAATTCCAGTCCACAAATTGAGTTGATAAGTTACTTGTGGTTTCTCGGAGGTTCAGGGCGATATTATGCATACCCTCCATAGTCCCTCCAAGTTCTTGGAAGTCTTGATATGTAGTGAACCAGTTCGGAGTCTTCTCCCCTTGATAAGGAACTTCTTTCCCCTCTTCTTGGTCCTCATCCTCATCAGGAATCTCCTCCTCGGGTTGATGTTGTTCAACTTGCACATCATATAGAAAATGTCCCTCCTCGATAGTGAAGAGACCATTAGGTAAATGAGCGGGGTAGAGACGCCCAGCTCCTGCAATATGCAAGTAATAAACACCACCTCTCCTAGTGATCATTCCACAAGCTTTTAAAGTAGAGAGACCAACATGTCTATCACCTAGAACTGGTTGCAACTCACCTCGGTCTATTCCTAGGGCAATGGCAAGCACGGTGATGACGCCTCTACCTTTGAGGGGTCCTTGGCTTTGGGAAGACTGGTGCTCCCAATAACGCACAAGAATTGCGCCCAAGTTGAATGACAAGTTGTTGTTGAAAGCAACTTTTGCAAGGACCAAGATGTCCTCTTCATTGAGTCTTGTAAACTCATTACGTGCCTGCAAGGCGTTAGCAATAACATAGAACAAATAGCGAATAGCAGGATGCTAAATATTCTTCCCCTTGTTGATTCTAGAAGTGAAACCCATTCTATTATAATAGTGGTCTAGGAAGGATCCATGTCGGTATAAGATGCACGCAGGGCATTAACATTATTGTTTGGTAAACTAAGACAATTGCACCATTCATCAAGTGTTAGATTATAATTGTGGTTCATAAGTCAGAAAGAAATAGTGTCCTCTCCTTGCCATGTTTTAACGGTGCTTTGTAATGAACTTAAAAATTCAAGAGTTAACTGATGATAAGTACACACATAATGACATACAAAGTTTTGCAGGCCAACCCTGTTGCAAAGTTGTCAACACCCGGATTTTTAATCCCAGATGCCTGTTATGCCATACATCGCAATCCCAGTATTACCATTTTTACGAGACATAACAGATTGGATATCACAGTACATCATCCATTACAAACCATACATAAGGTCTTACAACAAATAAGGATCACATGATCTAGTCTTAATACAATCAAGCAGCGGAATAACGTAATAATAATGATAGCGTAGGCGAGGCTCCATCTTCATGGTCACAGGCAATGCTGACGATGGGAGATGATCCTAGTTGTCGTAACCTTCCTGTTGTCCGTCTTCCTGATACTCTTCTTTATAGTCTGGCCACGGGAATAGCCAGGGACAAAGCCATGAGTACTCTTTAAGTACTCGCAAACTAATACTAATTAGTGAAGTGGTTTTGAGTAGGATACTAAGCTCTAGGTTGTTTTGAAAAAAGCTAGATTTACCTCTACTAAGTTCAGATGCAAAGAAACCTAATTGAAAGTTGTATAACACCTAAGTGGGAACTTGAATTTCATGTCACAACTCTGTTGTGGTCAAGTCAAAGTCATAAATCGTTTCATAAGTCATTTTGGAAACATCTGACGATGGAACAGTATGGACACTCCAACTGTCCATAACCACAGACGCGACTATTCGAATAGTTTGACACTCTGCAGAGGTTGTACACTTTCACCACAACATTCGATACATCCGTCAGGAACAAATCCTGAATTCACCATACTCAGTATGCAGATAATCAATCCTAACCTTTCAATTACACGCCCTAGTATAGGCACCTCTCCTGTGAGTTTACCCTACCAACCATGACCAACTGTCATCTTGGGAATTCCACAGGTGGACAATCTTCACAAGGTAGCCTCGGCTCAAACCTTGGCCACAAGGGAACCCATACTAAGGTATATAAATTTCCAGTCAAGCCCTACCCAATTTTCGGGTATTGTGGTTGTACGGTAAAATTGGAATGGTATCACATCCAGACAATCATCAGTTTTATAAAGGGCTAAGGCTCATGCCATAACATTTTCATCCTCAAAATTATCTGGTGTTTAAGAACACATGGCAAAAAATTTCAATAGAATGACTCATCATTCTAAGGTTTTCATAACCATTTTCACCAAGTATTCCCATCTAAAGTGATCAAGTTTTATGCTTAGCACTAGCATCTACAAGTGGGGGTAAGTACTAATGAGGGGTGATAAGCAATTGGATCTTATCTAAGTTCAATCTCATGCCTCAGGATGACATCAAGATTATCTAACTTAGGTCAAGTTTTATGCTCTTTATGCTACCTTTAAATATATTTCTAAAAACTACAAGCCACTAAGTAAACTTTTGATAGAAAGCTTTGATAAAGAAATAAAATACTAAGCTTGCAAGTAAAACTAGAATTGGGTATAATCCAAATGATATAACCAAGCATGCTTAATGCATTGCATAGGCTATCTAACTTTCATAGTTGCAAGTGTTAGCTTGCCTTGTGTAGAGCAGTTGTTGAAGTTCTCCTTGGCTTCTTTCTCGTAGTATCCTCCTTCCTCCTCGTATCCTTGGTCGTTACTAGCGTCTATAAATAAATACGAGGTACACAATCACCACACAATTCTTAACTACTCCATTTAGCACACAAAGGGTCACACTAGATGATCTAGCATCATCACTATTATCACAAAGATTAAAACACTTGTCTTATTTATTTTATTTTAGAAAAGTAATTTCTACTCATTGAAAAACTACTTAAGATTTTATATTCTCCAACTAAAACATTGGATCATGTTGGCACATGTCATCACCACATATTTTAGTACTTGGGAATGTGATTTAAAGTGGTGTCAGAATTTAATAAAGTTTAACCTTTTTATTTTAATTAATTAAAGTGATTAGAAATGCCTATGAGCCATTCTTTTATTACTTGATCATTATTTTTGCAAGTAAACCTATATATTTTTATATATTCTGAAAGGTATGGTTAAATGTGATTTTTGAGAGTTGGAATCAACTCCAAATCTTTCATGGTTGAATTTTTAAAAATGTTTGAATGCAGAAAAGCTTCTACCTTGTTATTTTTACTATAGGTGATCTACAATTCCAAATAAATTGAATCAAACGGGCTTGGATTAAGCACTCTAGTACATTTATAAAAAAATTGGTTTCATGCATTTTGGTTCAGTGAATCGAGTTGGGTTGATTTTTGAATCTAGGTACATAACTGATTTTGAAACTAAATGAATAAACCTAAGTTTGAATTACTGGGTCGCGTGGGACGTTTAACTGGGCCGTCCCACTACACACAGCGCGATCGTGGGATGAATAAGTGAACGACCCCACTAGTCAGTGAGACAGGGGGTGGTGAAGAGGTACGGGACAATTAGGGTCGCATGATCTAACTCTAATCAAATGGCTGAGGTTCATCGTCCACGCCGGGCAACGCCGGCAAGACAGAACCCTAGCGCAACCAGTGGGGGTCGAAGGGGGCTCACTGGGGCTCCGGCGATGGTTAGAGATGGGGGCGAACGACGAATTCGACGACGGCGATCCTCCTGGTATTGGCAGCTCCTCCTGGGACGGCTCCAATCGACAGCTCCTCTCTTCCTCTGCAGTGACGAACTCCGGTGAAGTTCCGGCCACCTAGTGCTCGCCTTGCTCCGGTAGTGAGTGGGTGTGATCAGTGAGAGGTGGGGAGTGAGATGGTGTGCTCAAATCGAACGGGGGTGGCTTCCTTTTATAGTGCCTGAAGGGGACCGATGGGCGCAGGTGGAGCTCGTCGTGGTCGTCGGCACAACGTGCTAATGGCATGGGCGACGATAGGGGATAGTGCGTTTCCTCCTAGTGAAGCTCAATGGTTTGATGGTGCGGCATGGGGCAGTGAGGAACGGTCGGAACGTCGCGGCGCTCTAGGCGGGTCCGACGGCAAGTTTAATGGCGCACAACGTCCATGGTCCGCACGATGGCGAACGGGGTTGTCTGGCAGGTTGCTGGGGTGCTAGCAATCACGCACGCAAGCAGCGAGGGCGGCGCGCGGTCTGTGGGCTCGTGTCGCTGATGGCGCACTGGCGCGCTCTAGGCACGCACGCAGAGAAACTGGGCGTGACCTTGTCGGGTGGTCCAGGGGATGGCAGTGCTCGAGGCTTGGACGGGGGGTGGCGGTGGATGGTGGTTAGTGCTCCATACAAGGTTGGCGAGGATAGAGCTTCTCCTTGCTCGCTGGCGACATGGGGGTGGCAAGGGTGCTCTCGGCATGGTCACCATTGATGGCAATGCTTGCTCACAGTGGTGTTAAGGCTAGTTAGATTAGTTTTATCATCTACAGAGAGTCTAGGGTGAGCTAGAGAGGGGACAAGGTTGGCCAAACCTACTGCTACTAATAGTGTTTGATGTCTGTTTGTTTGCTGCTTACAAGGTTTTTTATGAAATGGCCGCAAGAAATTTAAATTTGCATTTTGGGTTCAAACTTGGTGGGTTTTCTAGGTACATACTAGGGAGTCTTGGGTTAGTTGGATTGGTCAAGGCAGTGGTTTGATTGGGTTTTGAAAATGTGTGATCTTCACATATGATAAAGATTCAATTTTGAACTGTGATTTTAATGAGGTTGCCAAATGTTTCTGCAAGTTTGAAAGGTGGGCTTTGATTCACTTTTACTTAGTCTAGCAAGGGGTGAAAAGAATTGGAAAAGTTTCTGTTTGAAATCTTGGACTAAAAACACTCAAGGTGACCTAGTGAGCAAGATTGGCAAAAATGACCATTTGCTTTATTTGTTTTGTTTTTGATTTCCTCTTTATTTGTTTGTGCTTGGAAATGTTTTAGATGATGTTATTTTCATATTTAAACCATTCCTTCCTATTTAGGTTAATCACACAAGTCATTCATGCATTCATTTGGTTTTTATTTAATCAAAGTTTTTGTTAACCCTAATTTTAGTGATTAGAAAATCATGATCAAGATTTTTGGGATGTTACAAAAGTAAATTGAAGTCATTAGAAATACCGAGTTGGTTCAATATAACGGGACAAGCCCACTTGGTTGCCTTTGATTCTTGGTTCTTGATATTTTTGAAGCGATCACGTTGGAGCTTATTCCTGAACCGTATCCCCATGCGGTCCTGGGCTGCAACAGTAGCCTGAGAAGAACTCGCGACGGCACGAGCACACATTTGGCTCCTTGTGTTCATCTTCTAAAAATAAATAAGAAACACAAAAATAAATCTTTTTGATCCAACAATAATAAGCATAGCATATTCCTCATCATAGAACACTAAATAATCTCCCCAAAATAATAATCCAGGCAAGAGAATCATGACAATTAGTTCAAAGTAAGTCTCACTCTAGATTGGTAATGACAATAGATCAGAGACGAATTTGCAAAATGTAATTGGAGGAACGGAGGAGAAACATATCGTAGATCACTTGTATGCTAGGAAATCGAACGAAATTGAGTAGAGGTGAAGATCCCTTGAGGTTTTGAGAGAGTTTAGAGGTAGAAGAGAGAAAAATGATTAAAGTTTTGGTGTTTTGGGTACCTTCCCGTGCGTTTAAGTAGTCGGACGCAACTATACGGTGCAACTATACGGCCGGAACATTTTGTTCCCGTCGTATAGTTGATCTAACGGCAAAATTTAGGGTTTCTACGGTTTATTACCTAGCGGTTGTATCTATACGGCCGGAACTATAAGGCTGGACCAAAATGGTCCCGTCGTATAATTGGTAGTTAAACCTTCTGTATCCGGAGAAAAAAATAGTCGATGGCTAAAATAACTATACGGCTGGAATTTTTATTTCCGTCGTATAGTTGGTCGTCAAAGGTACTGTAGTCGTCAAAAAATTTCTATTTCTTCAATAATTACTTTTTAGACTGAAACTTAGTGAAACACCATGAAAAATGACAGACTAAATTGTCGACCAACATTAGCATGTATAAAAAAAGGAATTTTAGTACCACGGAATCTCTACTTCTCAATGGAGTTTTCTAACACTCTTTATTCAACATAAAACTTAAACTAAAATTTAAAAAATTTACTCAAATCTTTATTTCACATGGGTTGCCTCCCATGAAGTGCTCTTTTATGGTCAAATGGATTGACCTTGATATTGATTAGTTAGGCCAGATGAGTGGAACACCCACTCCAAAATAGTTGGCCTTAGTGATGGCCTCCTTTTCATCTTGCTTGGCTTTATTTTTACTGAGAAAATGAATAACAAAAGGATTCTGCGAAGGCAACTGAAGCTTCACGTTCCCTTCATGCAGATTAATCAAAGCCTTAATAGTTCTTAAGAAAGGATGGACTAATATGATAGGAGCAGCAACATCCTCAGTCATGTCAACAATAACAAAATCAATAAGAGCAGGACGGCCTTTAATATACACTAAAGTATTTTCTTTAATTCCTACTACTTGTTTGTAGGTAGAATCTGCTCGATGTAACTTTAACTCGGTGATTTCAAAAGAGCCAAGATTTAACTTATTAAAAAGACTCTTTGGAATTGTTGAAACACTTGCACCTAAATCACAAAGTGCAACTATTTCATTACTCCGAATTTTAATCTTAATAGTAGGCTCAATTATATCATCAAGCTTAATAGGTAATTTTTTAGCTATTTTCTTATATTCTTTCTCAAGCTCACGTACCTTTATTGATACCTAATTAATGAAGTGTTGATACACGGCTTCCTCATTTCCTTCACTTATCGAAATCTTGATATTGATCCTTTTACAAGGTCTTCAATTGTGTAATTTGGTGAAGGAGGATTACTATAGTCAATATTTTATAACTCCTCCCTTTATATTCTTATTATCTTGAGGTCTTATACTGGATTGTGAAGATTCAAAGCCACCCAAACCATCTCGAAATATAACCTTTGCTCAAAAGATGATCTTGTGCTATAAGACTTGATATGACACGATTTTATGTCAATGAGTCAAACTCCCTCCAGTATTTTCCTTGTTCGAATCATGCGATGCCCAAGTTCTTTGCTAGCTAGGTCATATCAAGTCTTACAATATCGTTCAATTTTCTCCCTTTCCAACTTCATTCTTTTGGATGCGGCGTAGGTACAGCCAGGTCAGATGGACCATCGACCTTTAGTGCAATGTATTTTTTACTACTTAGCCTATGTAAATAAATTTTATAAACCAACTTCACACAAAAAACTTCCCATAATCTTGTTTCAAAAAAATCTTCCCTTAATTAGCCTTTGCTGGTGAGCAGAGCCGCCAAACCCCAGTACATTTTACCAACTATACTGAATTTTCACTAAGGATCTAACGAAAAGATTGGACATTCGACCAAAGTCCGGCCCAAAATAATGCAAATTCAGTGAGGAGCTCATTAGAAAATAGTACCTTCGACCCAACTCTGGCCCAAAATCTCGCTAATTTATCCTTCTGGGTTTAGGTCATCCATGGGACGGTAACCCTCAACACATTGTTAATTTTTTAAGCATGAAACACACTGAAGGAGCCCATGAGAATAAGCCCATTTGTTCACAATATTGGACCCCAATTTTTTGGTATTTCCCAAAATCTACTTAATTTAGCATTTTTCGTTCCATTCTGATAAAGTGCAAGTTTGGCCTACTCAAGTTTTATTTATACAGACCATGTAGCATTTTTATGGCAATTCTTCAGGATCGCTGCCTTTTCCTTTTAAGTGATATCAACATTTCTAAACCTAATCTTTTAGGAGTAGCATAGTTGGTTCTGGCATAGTGGAAACAAATGTAGTTGCCATTTGGAGTTTGATTTGAATCCTAGGTTTATCAATATATATATAATATCTGTCGTACTTGTATATTTTTCTAGCATACACGTTTTTTGCACAAAGAAGGCTGACATCTGGGACCTAGCAATGTTACCAAGCTCAAACCGGGGGAGGCGACTGAAAAATATGTCCAACATACACACATGTCTTCTACAGAGGAGCCTGACATGTTGGACCCTCCAGAGAGACCTAATACAAAGGAGACATCGAGCAATATTGCCAAGTTCGAAATAGGGAGGCACGAGAAAGAAAAAAGTCCAGCATGCACATATTTCTTCTAATGAGAGGATGACATGGGGGACCCACTAGCCTGTATAAATCACTGATTGATACCTTCGATCCAAATTATGGATGTAGTATAGTTCTTTTTCCCTTGTAGATCTAGGTTTATCGAATCCTCGGGAAGCAGAAAGCGTAGTAAGGTTACTTAAACAGACCTTCGGAAGTTTTAGAATTCCTTTTGTGTTTTCACCGGACCAAGAGTTTGCGATCCTTTTGTTGTTGTTGATGATGGAGAGAGAGGGCCTGGGGCTTTCGGTTTCACCAGTAGCGGTGCAAAACATCTAATGGGAATAAAAGATAATAATAAAATATGCATGTAATTATTAGAGCAAGATAATTATATGTGGGCAGTGCATCCATAATTGCTATTGCCTCCTCAACTACTAATAACAATAACCTACTAGTCTCATCCATCGAAGAAAGAGAACTAATGATATGCATAGTGATGTCACCATTAATCCCAAGTAAATCCCTCACATACAGCCGTTCTATCCCTTTTGTCACTAGGGTTCGCAACTTGTAGATTAGTCAATACTCACACTCCCTATACCTGGATCAATCCTTGGGGTCTTGGGTACCTGAAAAGTCCTTAGATTGAGGCAAGAGAGGGTTCAATAATCATCATATCATACAAACTAATACATGATCCCATCTATGATAAATGACATGCACAAAAAGCTATATGTCTAGGCCAAATCCCTTAGCCCAAAGAGAATTACTCACACATAGAGATGAAATCAACAATCATAAACATTGTAATGGAAATCATGAGATTGATAATAATTGTTGGGCCACGTAGAGATAAAACATAACTTTTTCCTGTAACATGGTGATCCCAAGATATAGTTGAGGTAGAAGGACACGAAGATTACCACTAGATGCGCAGTTGTGGATTACTGATGAAGCGTGTCAGTTGAATGCAGTGTAGTCCTCAAGATCTGATTTGATCCGATCACGATCATCCTGGTGTTGATCGTACAACACCTCTACTGGTATCCACATGTACAAGGGGGAGCACAGGCGGCGAAATGCTAGGTTCATAACGACGGCTGGACTACTGAGGAGCTAGGGTTTCCAACGCATGGAATGACCTAACCGATCAACCCTCCTGGCTTTCTACGCCCCACTATATATAGGGAGTGAACGTGGGATCCACTCACTTGTGGCCCATGCACTAAAGCACATATAATATTAGTCACCGTGAGTCTGACTCACTGACTCAGTCCAAATCTGGCTCGGGTCCAACCCAACCAGATTTCCGGTTCAGATCCAATCCGAACTTGCTCTCGCTCTTAAGTGTGTGACCCCGCAGGCTCATGGCTACTTGTACACGATTGGAGTCCGACTCTCAATTGATCAGTTGGTAGCGGCTCCTAGCAGAACGTGTCGACTCCCAAGTACCAAAGAGTCATGACAGCATGCCTTTCCAATACGACTTGCCTTCGAGTCCCTTTTGCCTCACGATATCCCTTGTCAGACTATAGGCGAATAACTGTCATCCCTTAAATAGTCCGACTCTCTTCTCAATCCGAGATAAGTGATTAGTTGATCGCCTCGGTAAACACTTAACTGAGTCACGCATGGCCATACTTTCCGAATCATATCATCTGAGAGGGCCCAGAGAATACCTCTCCAACTGGAGGGGCAAAATCCCATCTTGGCTATTCACATCACGCAGCTTGATTCTCAGTCGACCCGAACTCTGCCTTTATAATTGCCTAGTTATAGATCAGTGTTTGACAGAACCTAAGTCGGTGATCCTCAACTCGTATTATGCAATAACCTCAGGTCTAAGGATTACATTGATTGAGATCTAAAAATGACAACTTGTTCGTTGTACCTCAATATGGGTCAATCCGACTTGCTAAACTCTTTAGCCGAATCTGTGTAAGTTAGAATAGCATCTCTATGCCCATGACAAGTGGAACCGAGTCATCAGCCGACTTTCACAGTGGTCTAAGTTGTGTGTCCAGTACAACCACGATGACCAAGGATATTTAGTACAGACAACGTGAATGTATAGTTCCACAACAGAATCACATATTCAATGATACACATCAGATGTTTATACAAGGACAACTTAATATCTTTATGAATATAATGGGAAATATCATACATGATTGCCTCTAGGGCATATTCCCAACAATAATTGTCTTACAATGTCTCCAGTCAGAGATGAGATCTACTATTACAAGTGGTGGAATATGGCTATGGCGGTGGAGAACGGTTTGGAGACTAGATCTAGATCTATTCCTCCGGCATGGTGGCTTCTAGTGGAAAAGAGTCGAGGGAAGAGGTACAGAGCTGTTTTCTCGTCTCCCGAGGTGTCTTTATATATGGTTCCCTTCACGAAAGTTGTTCCTTTTGACCTGGTGATGTCGGTTCCAACTATACGATCAGAATAAAATTCCCGCCGTATAGTTGGTCGTTAGAGGCACTACCCCCCTCTTCACGGCTCAAGGTTTCTTTGGTGTGTTGGAAATCTCGTATCTCTGACTTTAATGTTGTGATTACCATCATCAAACGTCATTATCTGTGTTGGAAAAAATAGAAAGAAAGGATTGCATACCCCTTTGATCATTAGGCATTAGTGGCAGGGTTTAGAGAGATATTTCCTCAAATATATGAATAATATCCAGTTTAAATGTGAGTGTGGATGGCTATATTTCACATCCATCAGCCTCCCCAAGCTTAAACTTGATCTTCCTCGAGCAAGAAAAGCAAAATCAAAAAGGAACTCAGCATTTAAACTGAGATAACAAGATGATGATCTTACTCATGATTGGTAGTCTCATGTTTCCTCCACTTCATTAATCTTAAAAACTTCAGCGTAGATAGAGTAATGGCAAGCATATCATACAGGTTTCATGAATCCTTATAGTGCAGCAAAATTATTGTTAGAATGGATGATTCAAATGAATAAACTTTATTCCATGAAATGTAATCAACTCGTAAACTTGTATTTGATCAATAAAGTATAATCATGTAAAATGAGAGTGTGAGAGTTTATCATGAAAAGCATATACACTAAAGTATCTCAATTCTCCCATGTCAATAAATAAAGAATTTTCAAGCACTAATTTTATATTCATTCTCCTTCAAGAATTTTAGTTTTTAAGTAATTGAGATCATGCAAAAAAATTCATTAGTTTATCGGGCTATGATGGACACTTGTGGCATCACTAAGGTTTTTGTTCCTTTTGCATAATGATTACTCATATCAGCCAGAGGAGTGATTCATCATGAACGCAACTACCCGCGAGTGCCAAGAATTTTACCCATTATAGCATTGCTGCTACATATGTTTAATCAACTCATAGCCGAAATCTAGGAGTTTCCTCCATGAAGATCGTTCATAGGCTAGAGAAGTTGTTGGCATCCCATGAAGTTTGACACGCATAAAGATATATCATTCTTATGATTCAAAAGTCAAACTTTGGCATGCTCACAAATACTGCTAAACATTAATTCAATTGAAAAAAATCCTTTTAAACAGAGCTATCAAGTCAACCATTATTTTATGTGGTGTTGAGTGTCTCTAGGAATAAGCTTTCAAGACCAAACACTACAACACCCAAACCTTCAATTGTAAGACTTTTTCTTATTTCAATTGTTTAGCACATTTTTAGGCAAGACTTGGTTAAATACAAGAGCTGGAATGTAACATCCCAAATTTCATCAAATGCAAAATCATATTATTGCATTCATAACATCATGGAATTTTGATCTTGCATAAAGATTTTCAAAGTTTAAAACCTAATAGAACCATTTTTATACCCCTTTTATTATATATGTATGGGTCATGGTTTCTATTTTATTTTATGACCTCAAAATGATTTTTGAGTGAATCTATGTGTTTGACACACTTTTGAACACGAGGATCACCATACAAAAATTTGGTGAAGGTTTGAATTTATTTGGATTTGAAAAGGCCATTCAAATGTCATTTCGAAAATCAAATCAGAAAAAGAAAAAGGCAACAAGAAAAAAATAAAGCAGGCGCCACCCTTTCGGCCCAGCAAGCTTGGCAGCCCATCAAGCCAACTCGGGGCACCCTTTCTCCCCGCAAGCTTGTCAGCGCAAACCCCCACCCGCTGACCACTGGGTCCGTTGCCACCTCAGCGTCATCGTCCCCAAATCCCGCCCGTGACCAGGCCCTCCATCATTTCTTCCCCGCAGTCACTGCCGCAATTGATTTCGATTAATTAGCGATGAATGAGCGCGTGATTCCCTCTCCCGCTCTGGATACATAATCCCCACCCATATGTGACCATTTCCCCTCACACTACAATCCCCAAGCGCCACTAGGCTCTCGCAATTTTAGCTTGCACCGCCGCAGTACCGAGCAACTCCGGCAAAGTATTCTGGTGAGCTTCGTGCTCCCCTTTGCCTCTCGTTCATAGGAACTTGTTCGTCGGGTCCTTTTGCATCTAATCATGCCTTCTGTTTGTCCCAATCCTCCCTAGGTCACCGTCCCCGTTGACAACTGCAAGCACCCGAGGCATTGTTCGTCTCCGGCGAGCCTAGGTAAATTTCGAGCACCCCTTGGCCTCTGCTTCATGCGACCGTGTTCGCCGTGACTTTGCGCAACTCCTAATGCCCTTCGTTTGCATGTTTGCGTCCTAGGTCATCTACTTCGTCGCAGTTCATGAGCTCCCGACGCCAGCACCATCTCCGACGAGCTCCTGAGCCCGTGTTCATACGCCCCTGTCCAAGCCAAACACACATTGAGATTCACCACATTCACGCGACTCTGGTAAGCATCGGAAACTCCCCCTTTCCCTCCTAGAATCGACAAGTGTCACCGATAGTGCCGTCGCCGCCGCCAGGACCATGCGCGCCACCAGAATGTGGTCAGATAGATCTAGGCCTTTAGATCTGCATCCAGCGGTTTAGATTATATCACTTATCAAACAAGTATGGTTAGATCTGGAGCGTTAGATCTAACTTGAATCCAATGTCATGGAAGCGCAATCCAACGCGAACCGGTACGCGCCAATCAGACGCTGCCGTGTGTCAGTGATTCTGTTTTAAAGTCTGAATTTAGATCAATTAGTTATTCAAACTTGTAAATTCAATAACTTTTGATCTATTTGTCCAAAAATTACAAATTATATATCAATGGATTCAGAAAAATAAACTATTTGAATCCATGGCCTTGGTTTGGCCATTTGCTTCTGTAAAAGTAGGATTTTATACAGAAACATTTGTAGGCTTATTTTGGCTACATAAATTATTATTTAGACTTTAGAAAGTTACTTTGTGTTCAGTACTGTTTAGTTTGACAGTGGCGAAAATCATTCCATTGCATTTGCATGCATTCATATATATATTTTTGTTTGTATATTGAATGTGAATTTGGTGTTATGATTTTATGTGTAGATTTTGGTGATTGTGGTGATTGTGATTGTGAGGATTGTTCCTATTCCCCAAACTACCAAGGCAGGTGATGCTTCATATTTTTGTCCTATTATTTTATCTATGCACTAGTGATATTTTGAGTAGGATTTGCATGGAGATTTTTCTAAGTATATGCTATTCCATGGAAAATCCTATATGTATTGTCCTAGTAGAAATATCCTAAGTTAGGAGACTTGTTATGTTAGCACGCTTAGCCTAGATAGTAGAACACAAGGGTGGATTATCCATACTATGTTGTTATGCAAAATCTATGAATATGTTTTGATTAATAAAACAACATATGAATGAATCACCTAGGTGGAATGGAAATATTGGTTTGTGTTGAGTGGTTACACAAGCCCCATGTCTATGGTTTACCTTGTGTATCACACTTGTGGATGGCCACCCAGGAACAAATGGATTTGAGATATTTAGTATTGAGAAGCTTCTAGTGCAACCACATGGCATATGTGCTCTGCCTTGACCAAATAGGTTGCAAGAACTTAGCCAGATGGACAGTTGGTGGTAGGGATGATAGGATGGAACGCGTCCATGGTGGTCTAAGGGAATGCTTTTGAAAAGTCTCGTCTCGATGCATGTCGAGTCTTGTGGGGAAAGTGCACCACCTCTCGAGAGGGTAAAACCTAAGTACTTAGCCGTGTCCCCGGTAACGGACATTTTGAGCCTCAAAGACATTGAAAGGATCAAGGATCTCCTCATCCCAATTTCTCTAAGTTAAAACTTGTGGATGAACCAGGGTAAATGTTCACCAATGTCTATTGGTGGTTCCTTGGGTGTTTATGTCAAACAAAAACTTAGAGTTTTCAACTAATAAGAAAACCTTATATTGAGCAAAGCCAGCATAAACTACACTTAGCCAAATTCATATAGTAATTAGATGTTACTATACTACTATGGTATCACTTACCAATACAATTCCAAATGTATTGAACCTCTGTGGCTGTAATTTATGATGTTGCAGGTTACTCTGATGGAGACTAGGGTTATGAGTCTACACTCAACATGTTTGCCTGTGGCTCATGAAGATGAAGACTTTATTTATTTCTGTTAAGTATTGTGAACTCTATGTATTAGCCTTGGGATAATGAGTTGTAAGGACTTTGTATCTCTGGATATTACGATGTAATAACGATCTTTGTATCTGTGTACTTCATCTTAAACTGTGGATGCTAGCAATTAGATCTAGGGGCTAGCATTGCAATCACAGGGGCCTTTACCTTAAATGGTGGGGTATTACATGGAACAAAACATACTCAACTAAATACCCATGCAAATAATATTTTACTACAATATAGAGAATCACTCCACCAATATAATATCTTAATATTTACTACTAACTAGCATGGGTTTCTCAAACTTCAAAAGTGGGGAGTCATAAGGCATACCTCTCATGTTTGGTTCCACTTCTCTCTTCCCTTTTGATTTGTTTCTTGGAAACTCGAAGTCGACCACTCTCTTGCAAATACATGAGAATCTCGAGGAGAAAAGAAAAGAAAGAGGGAAAATAAATATAAATGGAAAAATATTTTTGTTGTTTTGAGAGAGGGAATTAAAGAATAGAAAATTGGCGCAAAGCTCGGCTTGAAAATCTCGAAAATAAAATAACTAAGGATAAAGTGTTGGGGAAACCAACACGAGTGCTTATAAACTCAAAATAAAAAAGATAACCTCGAAATAAAATAAAGCAAATGAACACCAAATAAAAATAAATAGAAAACTTTCCCAATCTTTGGCTTTTGCAAGCCCTTCAACTCACTGAGGTGGCGGGAAAATGTTGTAATTCCAGTCCACAAATTGAGTTGATAAGTTACTTGTGGTTTCTCGGAGGTTCAGGGCGATATTATGCATACCCTCCATAGTCCCTCCAAGTTCTTGGAAGTCTTGATATGTAGTGAACCAGTTCGGAGTCTTCTCCCCTTGATAAGGAACTTCTTTCCCCTCTTCTTGGTCCTCATCCTCATCAGGAATCTCCTCCTCGGGTTGATGTTGTTCAACCTGCACATCATATAGAAAATGTCCCTCCTCGATAGTGAAGAGACCATTAGGTAAATGAGCGGGGTAGAGACGCCCAGCTCCTGCAATATGCAAGTAATAAACACCACCTCTCCTAGTGATCATTCCACAAGCTTTTAAAGTAGAGAGACCAACACGTCTATCACCTAGAACTGGTTGCAACTCACCTCGGTCTATTCCTAGGGCAATGGCAAGCACGGTGATGACGCCTCTACCTTTGAGGGGTCCTTGGCTTTGGGAAGACTGGTGCTCCCAATAACGCACAAGAATTGCGCCCAAGTTGAATGACAAGTTGTTGTTGAAAGCAACTTTTGCAAGGACCAAGATGTCCTCTTCATTGAGTCTTGTAAACTCATTACGTGCCTGCAAGGCGTTAGCAATAACATAGAACAAATAGCGAATAGCAGGATGCTAAATATTCTTCCCCTTGTTGATTCTAGAAGTGAAACCCATTCTATTATAATAGTGGTCTAGGAAGGATCCATGTCGGCATAAGATGCACGCAGGGCATTAACATTATTGTTTGGTAAACTAAGACAATTTCACCATTCATCAAGTTTTAGTTTATAATTGTGGTTCATAAGTCAGAAAGAAATAGTGTCCTCTCCTTGCCATGTTTTAACGGTGCTTTGTAATGAACTTAAAAATTCAAGAGTTAACTGATGATAAGTACACACATAATGACATACAAAGTTTTGCAGGCCAACCCTGTTGCAAAGTTGTCAACACCCGGATTTTTAATCCCAGATGCCTGTTATGCCATACATCGCAATCCCAGTATTACCATTTTTACGAGACATAACAGATTGGATATCACAGTACATCATCCATTACAAACCATACATAAGGTCTTACAACAAATAAGGATCACATGATCTAGTCTTAATACAATCAAGCAGCGGAATAACGTAATAATAATGATAGCGTAGGCGAGGCTCCATCTTCATGGTCACAGGCAATGCTGACGATGGGAGATGATCCTAGTTGTCGTAACCTTCCTGCTGTCCGTCTTCCTGATACTCTTCTTTATAGTCTGGCCACGGGAATAGCCAGGGACAAAGCCATGAGTACTCTTTAAGTACTCGCAAACTAATACTAATAAGTGAAGTGGTTTTGAGTAGGATACTAAGCTCTAGGTTGTTTTGAAAAAATCCAGATTTACCTCTACTAAGTTCAGATGCAAAGAAACCTAATTGAAAGTTGTATAACACCTAAGTGGGAACTTGAATTTCATGTCACAACTCTGTTGTGGTCAAGTCAAAGTCATAAATCGTTTCATAAGTCATTTTGGAAACATCTGACGATGGAACAGTATGGACACTCCAACTGTCCATAACCACAGACGCGACTATTCGAATAGTTTGACACTCTGCAGAGATTGTACACTTTCACCACAACATTCGATACATCCGTCAGGAACAAATCCTGAATTCACCATACTCAGTATGCAGATAATCAATCCTAACCTTTCAATTACACGCCCTAGTATAGGCACCTCTCCTGTGAGTTTGCCCTACCAACCATGACCAACTGTCATCTTGGGAATTCCACAGGTGGACAATCTTCACAAGGTAGCCTCGGCTCAAACCTTGGCCACAAGGGAACCCATACTAAGGTATATAAATTTCCAGTCAAGCCCTACCCAATTTTCGGGTATTGTGGTTGTACGGTAAAATTGGAATGGTATCACATCCAGACAACCATCAGTTTTATAAAGGGCTAAGGCTCATGCCATAACATTTTCATCCTCAAAATCATCTGGTGTTTAAGAACACATGGCAAAAAATTTCAATAGAATGACTCATCGTTCTAAGGTTTTCATAACCATTTTCACGAAGTATTCCCATCTAAAGTGATCAAGTTTTATGCTTAGCACTAGCATCTACAAGTGGGGGTAAGTACTAATGAGGGGTGATAAGCAATTGGATCTTATCTAAGTTCAATCTCATGCCTCAGGATGACATCAAGATTATCTAACTTAGGTCAAGTTTTATGCTCTTTATGCTACCTTTAAATATATTTCTAAAAACTACAAGCCACTAAGTAAACTTTTGATAGAAAGCTTTGATAAAGAAATAAAATACTAAGCTTGCAAGTAAAACTAGAATTGGGTATAATACAAATGATATAACCAAGCATGCTTAATGCATTGCATAGGCTATCTAACTTTCATAGTTGCAAGTGTTAGCTTGCCTTGTGTAGAGCAGTTGTTGAAGTTCTCCTCGGCTTCTTTCTCGTAGTATCCTCCTTCCTCCTCGTAACCTTGGTCGTTACTAGCGTCTATAAATAAATACGAGGTACACAATCACCACACAATTCTTAACTACTCCATTTAGCACACAAAGGGTCACACTAGATGATCTAGCATCATCACTATTATCACAAAGATTAAAGCACTTGTAATATTTATTTTATTTTAGAAAAGTAATTTCTACTCATTGAAAAACTACTTAAGATTTAATATTCTCCAACTAAAACATTGGATCATGTTGGCACATGTCATCACCACATATTTTAGTACTTGGGAATGTGATTTAAAGTGATGTCAGAATTTAATAAAGTTTAACCTTTTTATTTTAATTAATTAAAGTGATTAGAAATGCCTATGAGCCATTATTTTATTACTTGATCATTATTTCTGCAAGTAAACCTATATATTTTTATATATTCTGAAAGGTATGGTTAAATGTGATTTTTGAGAGTTGGAATCAACTTCAAATCTTTCATGGTTGAATTTTTAAAAATGTTTGAATGCAGAAAAGCTTCTACCTTGTTATTTTTACTATAGGTGATCTACAATTCCAAATAAATTGAATCAAACGGGCTTGGATTAAGCACTCCAGTACATTTCTAACAAAATTGGTTTCATGCATTTTTGTTTAGTGAATCGAGCTGGGTTGATTTTTGAATCTAGGTACATAACTGATTTTGAAACTAAATGTATAAACCTAAGTTTGAATTACTGGGTCGCGCGGGAGGTTTAACTGGGCCGGCCCACTACGCACAGCGCGCTCGTGGGATGAATAAGTGAAAGACCCCACTAGTCAGTGAGACAGGGGGTGGTGAAGCGGTACGGGACAGTTAGGGTCGCACGATCTAACTCTAATCAAATGGCTAAGGTTCATCATCCACGTCGGGCAACGCCAACGAGACAGAACCCTAGCGCAACCAGTGGGGGTCGACGGGGGCTCACTGGGGCTCCGGCGATGGACAGAGATGGGGGCAAACGACGAATTCGACGACGGCGATACTCCTAGTACTGGCAGCTCCTCCCGGGACGGCTCCAATCGACGGCGCCTCTCCTCCTCTGCAGCGGCGAACTCCGGTGAAATTCCGGTCACCTGGTGCTCGCCTTGCTCCGGTAGTGAGTGGGTGTGATCAGTGAGAGATGGGGAGTGAGATGGTGTGCTCAAATCGAACGGGGGTGGCTTCCTTTTATAGTGCCTGAAGGGGACCGACGGGCGCAGGTGGAGCTCGTCGTGGTCGTCGGCACAGCGTGCTAATGGCATGGGAGACGATAGGGGACAGTGCGTTGCCTCCTGGTGAAGCTCAACGGTTTGATGGCACGGCGTGGGGCGGTGAGGAACGGTTGGAACATCGCGGGGCTCTAGGCGGGTCCGACGGCAAGTTTAATGGTGCACAGCGTCCATGGTCCGCACGGTGGCGAACGGGGTTGTCTGGCAGGTTGTTGGGGTGCTGGCAATCACGCACGCAAGCGGCGAGGGCGGCGTGCGGTTTGTGGGCTCGTGCCGCTGATGGCGCACTGGCACGCTCTAGGCACGCACGCAGAGAAACTGTGTGTGACCTTGTCAGGTGGTCCAGGGGCTGGCAGTGCTCGAGGCTTGGACGGGGGGTGGCGGTGGATGGTGGTTAGTGCTCCATACAAGGTTGGCGAGGCTAGAGCCCCTAGCTCACTGGCGACATGGGGGTGGAAAGGGTGCTCTTGGCATGGTCACCATTGATGGCTATGCTTGCTCACAGTGGTGCTAAGGCTAGTTAGATTAGTTTGATCATCTACTGAGAGTCTAGAGTGAGCTAGAGAGGGGACAAGGATGGCCAAACCTACTGCTACTAATAGTGTTTGATGTCTGTTTGTTTGCTGCTTACAAGGTGTTTTATGAAATGGCCGCGAGAAATTTAAATTTGCATTTTGGCTTCAAACTTGGTGGGTTTGCTAGGTACATACTAGGGAGTCTTGGGTTAGTTGGATTGGTCAAGGCACTGGTTTGGTTGGGTTTTGAAAATGTGTGATCTTCACATATGATAAAGATTCAATTTTGACCTGTGATTTGAATGAGGTTGCCAAATGTTTCTGCAAGTTTGAAAGGTGGGCTTCGATTCACTTTTACTTGGTATAGCAAGGGGTGAAAAGAATTAGAAAAGTTTCTGTTTGAAATCTTGGACTAAAAACACTCAAAGTGACCTAGTGAGCAATATTGGCAAAAATGACCATTTGCTTTATTTGTTTTGTTTTTTATTTTCTCTTGATTTGTTTCTGCTTGGAAATGTTTTAGATGATGTTATTTTCATCTTTAAACCATTCCTTCCTATTTAGGTTAATCACACAAGTCATTCATGCATTCATACCATCATCAAAAACACACTTACATTCATTTGGTTTTTATTTAATCAAAAAAATTGTTAACCCTAATTTTAGTGATTAGAATTTGATAATCATGATCAAGATTTTTTGGGATGTTATAGAAGTAAATTGAAGTCATTATAAATACCGAGTTGGTTCAATATGACGGGACAAGCCCACTTGGTTGCCTTTGATTCTTGGTTCTTGATAATTTTGAAGCGATCACGTTGGAGCTTATTCCTGAACTGTACCCCCATGCGGTCCTGGGCTGCAACAGTAGCCTGAGAAGAACTCGCGGCGGAATGAGCACACGTTTGGCTCCTAGTGTTCATCTTCTAAAAAAAATAAGAAAGACAAAAATAAATCTTTTTGATCCAACAATAATAAGCATAGCATATTCCTCATCATAGAACACTAAAGAATCTCCCCAAAATAATAATCCAGGCAAGAGAATCATGGCAATTAGTTCAAAGTAGGTCTCACTCTAGATTGATAATGACAATAGATCAAAGACGAATTTTCAAAATGTAATTGTAGGATCGGAGGAGAAACATATCGTAGATCACTTGTATGCAAGGAAATCGAACGAAATTGAGTAGAGGTGAAGATCCCTTGAGGTTTTGAGAGAGTTTGGAGGTAGAAGAGAGAAAAATGATTAAAGTTTTGGTGTTTTGGGTACCTTCCCGTGCGTTTAAGTGGTCGGACGCAACTATACGGTCGCAACTATACGGCCGGAACATTTTGTTCCCGCCGTATAGTTGACCTAATGGCAAAAATTAGGGTTTCTACGGTTTATTTCCTAGCGGTTGTATCTATACGGCCGGAACTATAAGGCTGGACCAAAATGGTCCCGCCGTATAATTGGTAGTTAAACCTTCTGTATCCGGTGAAAAAAATTGTCGATGGCTAAAATAACTATAAGGCTGGAATTTTTATTCCCGTCGTATAGTTGGTCGTCAAAGGTACCGTAGTCGTCAAAAAAATTCTATTTCTTCAAGAATTACTTTTTAGACTCAAACTTAGTGAAACACGATGAAAAATGACAGACTAAATTGTCGACCAACATTAGCATGTATAAAAAAAGGAATTTTAGTACAACTGAATCTCTACTTCTCAATGGAGTTTTCTAACACTCTTTATTCAACACAAAACTTAAACTAAAACTTTAAAAACTTTACTCAAACCTTTATTTCACATGGGTTGCCTCCCATGAAGCGCTCTTTTATGGTCAAATGGATTGACCTTGATATTGATTATTTAGTCCAGATGAGTGGAACACCCACTCCAAAATAGTTGGCCTTAGTGATGGCCTCCATTTCATCTTGCTTGACTTTATTTTTCCTGGGAAAATGAATAACAAAAGGATCCTGCGAAGGAAACTGAAGCTTCACGTTCCCTTCATGCAGATTAATCAAAGCCTTAATAGTTCTTAAGAAAGGATGGACTAATATGATAGGAGCAGCAATATCCTTAGGCATGTCAACAATAAAAAAATTAATAAGAGCAGAACGGCCTTTAATATACACTAAAGTATTTTCTTCAATTCCTACTACTTGTTTGTAGGTAGAATCTGCTCGACGTAACTTTAACTCGGTGATTTCAAAAGATCCAAGATTTAACTTATTAAAAAGACTCTTTGGAATTGTTGAAATGCTTTCACCTAAATCACAAATTGCAACTATTTCATTACTCCCAATTTTAATCTTAATAGTAGGCTCAATTATATCATCAAGCTTAATAGGTAATTTTTTAGCTATTTTCTTATATTCTTCCTCAAGCTCACGTACCTTTATTGATACCTAATTAATGAAGTGTTGATACACGGCTTCCTCATTTCCTTCACTTATCGAAATCTTGATATTGATCCTTTTACAAGATCTTGAATTGTGTAATTTGGTGAAGGAGGATTCCTATAGTAAAGTTCTTATAACTCCTCCCTTTAGATTCTTATTATCTTGAGGTCTTCTACTGGATTGGGCTCAGCTTTACCTGCAAATTTAGCTAGAATGAGAGTATGACTCTCGGTTATCTTACCTATCTGTGCCTCAACAATCCTTGTTCTTTCTTGGAGGGCCTGCAAATCATTCCTCAAACTTACATCTTGGTTAGATAGTTTACCAAGCATAGAATCATGGTTCTCCGTTATTTTAACAAGGATATTATTTTTCTCATTTCGTGAGTCCATAAAAGACTTAAGAATTTCTTGGAGAATACCATTACTTGATGCCATATTATTATTAGAGTTACCTGCAGGACTAGCATAGTGTTTATGAAAATTTGGATTATAATTCTTCTTCCAAGCAGGGTTATAATCATTACGAGCTATGGAGTTTATTTCTTCAATATTTGGTTTAGGAGTAGATCTTACCTGGGTTTCCTTACCTTTGGCGGCTAATATGATCTCATCCAACTTAGCATTGAGTTCTTCATTTTCTTGAGGTGTGACGGATTTCACCTTCTTCGTGTTTGATCTTTCCACATGCCATTGGGCATGGTTGCCTTGCATATTTTCTAGCAGCTGCTTTGCTTCGGTAATTTTTTTACCCATAAATGTTCCTCCAACTATAGTATCAAGCATAGAGTTAGACACAGGGTTAAGAGTATTATAAAATAAATGGAGAATTAACCAATATTCCATCCCATGGCTAGGACAATTTCTCATGCATTATTTCATTCTCTCCCATGCAAGTGCTAGTGGCTCACGTTCTTCCTGTCTAAAACCAGTAATATTAGATCTTAGTTGCATAGTCTTTACAGATGGAAAGAATTTACTCATAAATAAAGAAGTTTTTGGGCCACGTAGAGATAAAACAAAACTTTTTCCTCTAACGTGGTAATCCCAAGATCTAGCTGAGGTAGAAGGCCACGAGGTTTACCACTAGACGCGCAGTTGTGGACTACTGATGAAGCGCGTCAGTTGATGTAGTGCAGTCCTCACGATCCAATCGTCCTGGTGCTGATCGTACAACACCTCTGCTGGTATCCACACGTACAAGGAGGAGCACCGGCGACGAACTGCTAGGTTCGAAACAACGGCAGGACTGCTGTGGAGCTAGGGTTTCCAACACATGGAATGACCTAACCGATCAACGATTAACCTTTCTGGGTTACGATGCTCCACTATATATAGAGAGTGAATGTGGGCTCTGATCGCGCGGCCCATTCACTAAAGCCCATATAATATTAGTCCCTGTGAGTCCGACTCACCGACTCGGTCCAAATCAGGCTCGGGTCCAACCCAACCAGATTTCCAGTTTAGATCCAATCCAAACTTTCTCCCGCTCTTAAGTGTGTGACCCCGCAAGCTCATGGCTACTTGGACACGATTAGAGTTCGACTTTCAATCGATCAGTCAGTAGCGGCTCCTAGTAGAATGTGCCGACTCCCAAGTACCAAAGAGTCATGACGACTTGCCTTTCCAATGCGACTTACGTCCGAGTCCCTTTTGCCTCATGATATGCCTTGTCAGACTATAGGCGAATATTTGTCATCCCTTAAATAATCTGACTCTCTTCTCAATCCGAGATAAGTGATTCACCCGACTAACTCTTAGTCGATCGCCTCGGTTAACACTTAACCGAGTCGTGCATGGCCATGCTTTCCGAATCATATATCACGAGAGGGCCCAGAGAATATCTCTCTGAGTGGAGGGGCAAAATCCCATCTTGGTTATTCACATCATGCAGCTTGATTCTCAGTCGACCCGAACTCTGCCTTTATAACCGCGATTCACGGATCAGCGTTGAGTAACCTAAGTCGGTGATCCTCAACTCGGACTATGCAACAACCTCAGGTCTAAGGATTACATTTATTGAGATATACAAATGACAAATTGTTCGTTGTACCTCAATATGGGTCAATCCGACTCGCTAAACTCTTTAGCCGAATCTGTGTAAGTTAGAATAGCATCTCCATGCCCATGACAAGGGGAACCGAGTCATCAAGCCAAATTTCACATTGGTCTAAGTTGCGTGTCCAGCACAACCTCAATGAACAAGGATATTTAGTACAAACAACATGAATGTATAGTTCCACAACCGAATCACATATTCAATGATACACATCAGATGTTTATACAAGGACAACTTTATATCTGTATGAATACAATTGGAAATCTCATCATACATGATTGACTCTAGGGCATATTCCCAACAAAAGTACATTCCACCCATGATGCAATAGTATTTCTAGGCTTTCTCTTCCTCTAAGAGAGAAAGGAAATAAGCGCAACTTGACCGTGTCAGGGTCAACATCTTTAATGTGCATCATATCACATATTTAAATAAAAGTATTTATGTGCATACCTGCATCCTCAACGGCAGAGAAATTGATTTTCTTGAACCAAACTTAAATAGTGGGGCTTAATTTCATAATCTTCAGCAGTAATTGTTGGCTGAGTAACATGAGTATGCAAATAATCATTATTGGGAGTTGAAAACTCCCCAAGCTTCTTTTCTCCCATATTTCCTATGTTTTTTGATTTTCTTAAGTAAAACTTATAATAGTAAAAGAAAGAATTAAAAGACTAACTAATTTTTTTGGTTTTTTAAATAAAGACTAAAAGCAAACTAACAAAATGAGAAACAAGAATTAAAACTAGCAATGTTCCTACTAAGCTCACCAGGGTAGCTATTGCTTCCCGGGCAACGGCGTCAGAAAAAGGGTTGATACCTTCGATCCAGATTATGGATGTAGTATAGTTCTTTTTCCCTAGTATACCTAGGTTTATGGAATCCTCGGGAAGCATAAAGCTTAGTAAGGTTACTTAAACGAACTTTCGAGAGTTTTCGAATTCCTTTTGTGTTTTCACCAAACCAAGAGTTTGCGATCTTTTTGTTGATGAGGATGGAGAGAGAGAGAGGTCCTGGGGCTTTCAGTTTCACTAGTAGCTGTGTAAACCATCTGATGGGAATAAAATATAATAATAAAGTATGCATGTAATTGTTAGAGCAAGATAATTATATATGGGCAGTGCATCCATAATTGTTATTGCCTCCGCAACCGCTTATAACAATAACCTACTAGTCTCATCCATAGAAGAAAGAGAACTAATGATATGCATAATGATGTCACCGTTAATCCCAAGTAAATCCCTCACATGCAACCGTACAACGCCTTCTTTCACTTGGTTCCTAACCTGCAGATTAGTCAGTACTCACACTCCATATACCTGTTTCAATCCTTGGGGTCTTGCGTACCTGGCAAATCCTTAGATTGAGGCAAGAGAGGGTACAATAATCGTCATGTCATACAAAATAATGCATGTTCCAATCTATGATAAATAACATGCACAAAAAGCTACATGGATAGGACGAAGCCGTTAGCCCAAAGAGAATTACTCACACATAGAGATGAATTCAACAATCATAAAATTTGTAATGGAAATCATGAGATTGATAATAATAGTCTTACAATGTTGCCAATCGGAGATGAGATCTACTAATACAAGTGGTGGAATATGGCTATGGTGGTGGAGAAGGGTTTGGAGACTAGATATAGATATTTTCCTCCGGTGTGGTGGCTTCTGGTGGAAAAGAGTTGAGGGCAGAGGTCCAGAGCTATTTTTCTAGTCGCCTGAGGCATCTTTATGTAGGGGTCCCTTCATGGAAGTTGTTCCATTTGACCTGGCGATGTCGGTGCCAACTATATGGCCAAAATAAAATTCCCTCTGTATAGTTGGTCGTTAAAGGCAGTACCCCCCTCTCCAGGGCTCCATATTTCTTTGGTGTGTTGGAAATCTCGTATCCTTGACTTTAATGTTGTGATTCCCATCATCAAACGTCATTATATGCGCGGGGAAAATAGAAAGAAAGGATTGCATACCCCTTTGATCATTAGTTATTAGTGGTAGGGTTTAGAGAGATATTTCGTCAAATATATGAATAATATCCAGTTTAAATGTGAGTGTGGATGGCTATATTTCATATCCATCACTAATGCATCTAGAAACGTTGACAAGTTTGAAACAAGGAGGAGCAAGCGTGAAAAAAGTCCAACATGCACACGTTTATTCTAATGAGAGGCTGACACGAGGACCCACCAGCCTGTATAAATCACTGATGCATCAAGCAACGTTGCCAAGTTCGAAACACGGAGGCGTGAGCGATAAAAAAATCCAACATGCACACGTTCTTCTAATGAAATGCTGACATGTGGGACCCAGCTGCGTGACCAAACGGTAGATTCGTCGAGCAACGCTATCTAGTTAGGAACAATATAGCACTAGATAAGAAAAAAAATTCAATCATATACACATGATTCTTCTATTATGAGGCTGACATATGGGACCCACCAGCCTGAATAAACGGATGATGCAGCTAGCAACGCTACAAAGTTAACATGGAGGCGCGACTGAGGTCAAAAATTCCATTATGCACATGTTTCTTCTAATGAGAGGATGACACATGGGGCCCAGCTGCGTGATTAAACGGTAGATGCATCTGTCAGCACTATAAAGTTCGGGATAGGGTAGCGCAACAGAGGGGAAAAATCCATCATACCCACGTTTATTCTAATGAGAGGATGACATGTGGGCCCAGCTACGTGATTAAACAGTAGATGCATCTAGCAGCGCAATCAAATTCGAAATAGGGTAGCAGGAGACAAGTAAAAAAATCCATCATACACACGATTCTTCTAATAAGAGGATGGCATGTGGGACCCAGCAATGTGATTAACGGCAGATAGATCGAGCAATGTTATCTAGTTAACATCAGTGAGGTACGAGCCAAGGAAAAAAATCAATCATGCACACATTTCTTATAATGGAAGGATGACATGTGGGGCCTAGCTGCGTGATTAAACAGTAGATGCATCTAGTAGCACAATCAAGTTCGGAATAGGGTAGCAGGAGCAAAGGAAAAAATTCCATCATACACATGATTCTTGTAATGAGAGGCTGACATGTAGGACCCAGCAGCGTGATTAACGGCAGATAGATCGAGCAATGTTATCGAGTTCAAATCATGGAGGCATGAGACAAGGACAAAAATAAATCATGCACACGTTTTTTCTAGTGTGAGGATGACACGTGGGACCCAGCATTCTGATTAAATGTTAGATGCATCGAGCAACTCTATCAAGTTCGGAAGAGGGACGGAATCATACACACAATTCCTCTAATGAGAGGCAGACATGTGGGACCCAGAAACCTGACAAAATTGAAGAGGCATCGAACAACTTTATCAAGTTCAAATCAGGGAGGCGCAACCGAAAAGTTTGGTCCGCTGGAGTCACTGACATCCGGGGCCCACACTCAAGAAAAACTTTGGCGAGTCAACATCTCGTGAGGAAGCGGAAATCTTACTTGTTCCACGCGCCCGTCGAGCTTCATCCATGTTTTAGCAGTTTCATCATAGTAGAGGGGCGCGGAACCGGAAAAAAATTTCCATCGGCCACGGTCGAGCCGAGAATTTCGTCATGGAAGACGCGCCTTCTACGACGACCGACATGCCTAGTCATTGCGGAAGGAAACATTTCTTGTAGTGATCCAAGGGGAGGGAATGCCTCTGGGGATTTGGGAATTGTGTGCTCCCCTACCCCATGTGTCCCCTTGCGTAAACTGTAAATAAACCGCTAGTTTACAGTTTCTACAAAAAACTAGCGCTCTAGCGGAACCCGTAGAAGCTAGAAAATTTTAGACTTTCTTATAGTCCGCGGAGAAACCCGTGTTTCGAACCCCAAATTCCTAGTGCAGGAAGCCAACCCGCTCCCGCCCTGTATCGCACCCAAGCTTTGCACGCCAGGGACATTTTGCTTCCCCCATTCCCGTCTGCACCACTGCCGCCACCCCGACCTCTGTTCCTCGCTTTCCGCCACCGGTGCTCACCGAATCCAAAGCCATGTACCCCAGCGATCTCCTGACCGTCGTTGATGAGGCTGCGGAGCCTCAAGAGCCTAGCCTCACCGCCGGTGTTGGCGCAGGAGCTCCCTCGGATGGATCCGGCTTGAAGAGGAAGAGGTTGGGGAACACCGGCGCCTCGATGGTTGGTGTTGCGGCACGAGCGGTCCCTTCCAAACCACGCGGGACAAAGAATACAAAGAAGGCCATGCGCTGTGCGGACCTTCCTCCCTTTGCCACTCAGCAGCCGCCCACCGCTCCGTGGCAGGCTCTGTCGGCCGTCATCGCGCCTTCAGCAAGGTATGTCATCCACCCTCTCCTCTATACCCTTAAATGATTGATTTCATTCTCTAAAGCTCAAATCATGGCGATGGAGCTCTGCATAATGGCCGCCGCGACCATGGAGACATATATGGCTTGATGTTCTCTTCCTTCATCGTGGTGGACGCTTTCTTTTTGTTGATTCAGTATGATTGAACATTGCCCAATCTATGTTTGGGTTGCTATGATCTGTACAATTTGATATACACAACTTTGAAACATTGCATTGTGTCGTTTGACTATGATATCATTGATCAATTTGCTCAAATTGTGAACTAGCAACTGCTTTTATGAGTTGAAAACACGAGGCACAAAATGGAGCCCGTCTTTTACAGGCTCCATTTTGTGCATCGTGTTTTCAACCTGTAAAAGCAGTTTTTTGTGACCTATAAATGAATTTTTACAGGCTCCGTTAGAGCTTCTCTTATATAGGGGGAGGGGTGTGCCCCAGGAGGGAGGCGGCTGGCCAGGGGTGGATACGGCGGCCCTAGAGTGGGCTCTATGGCAAATCCTAGGCGCCCCAACCGCCCCTCTCTTATCCATTGGGGCGACGACCCCTTCATGGAACCTTCCTCCGGGAGGCGCCCATTTAGGTGGGCTTCCCCTAAAATATTAAATAAAATATATTTTTAATATTAATTCCATTAAGTAATATCAATACATATTATTTAATTCCTTGCGCTCTGAAACACCTGCCGATTGTCACAGAATATTTCCGATTCTCTCTTCTCTTTTCTACGGTGATCCCCAGGATTCCAAAATTATCTCTAATGCATCATCGAACCCTTAAGCATGTTGCCTATGGTTCGGGAACACTGCAGACATGATCGAGACGCTTCTCTGACCAATAATCATCATCGAGACCTAGATTCCCATAATGAACCCTGCGCATTTCACGAATATATGTCGTTGAACCATAAATGACGAGTCATATTCCCTTTAATTTGTTATTTTGATACTTTTCTTGTCCGAGATCTGAATGTCGGTATCATCATACTTAGTTCAATCTTGTCACCGACAAATGCTACTTAACTCGTTCTTGTGATATTTCATCCTCATGACCTAGTCATACGTTACGCATCTTCATGGATATAATCTTACCAAGTGGGTCCGGTGTATCTTCCCGTCACACGAGAGAACAAATCACGATCTTGATACATACGCCTCAACCTATCTCGTTGGCATCTTAATAATTTATTAAATCATTTTCTAAATGAATAAAATTCTGACTTGTGGGGCCAAGTGGTTAAATATTTTTCATATATTCCTAAACTTTGTAAAAATGATTAAAGTGTATTAAAATTAGGAAATTTTATAACTAATTCATTTTAAGTCTAAAAATATGAATAATATATCAAAATGTTAAGAAAAATGAGATCTATCCTATAGCATCAAAACCATGCATTGTTAAGCAACTCCAATGCCATGTTTATTTAGAAGAACGACGTAACCCCCCATAGGTGCATATGGGGTTTTCTAAAAATGCCATTTTAGGGTATTACGATCCCGCTTAAAATGTTGATCACACATCAGGGTTAACTTTAGCACCTTTTAATCTTGTCATTTCATCATACTTTCTTTAGCATTGCATTGATGATATATGTTGATTGTTCCCTTTATTTTTAGTGTTTTTCCTCTTCCTGGTAGAATTCAAGAACGAGTCTAAGATCAAGATAGAGATCAACACCATCGGTGATCGAAGATTAATAATTGTCCGTCGATGATCAAATCAAGTGAAAGATATAAGATCTATATTGGTTATCAACGAGCAAAGGAAAGCATAACCCCAACATATACAATCCTATGGTTTCGTTTCAAAGTATTTCAATTCTTGCCATGATGCATATGGCTCTATTGTGGTCTTTTATTGTCAACACCCGGATTTTTAATCCCAGATGCCTGTTATGCCATACATCGCAATCCCAGGATTACCATTTTTGCGAGACAAAACAGAATTGGATACCACAGTACATCATCCATTACAAACCGTACATAAGTTCTTACACAAATAGGGATCTCATGATCCAGTTCTTAACACAACTTCAAGCAGCGGAATACGTAATAATAACGGTAGCGTAGGCGAAGCTCCATCTTCGGGGTTCACAGGCAATGCTGACGATGGGAGATGATCCTAGTTGTCGTAACCTTCCTGGGTCCATCTTCCAGGTACTCCTCTTCATAGTCTGGCCACGGGAATAGCTAGGGACAAAGCCATGAGTACTCTTTAAGTACTCGCAAACTAATACTAACAAGTGAAAGGGGGTTTTTGTAATAGGACACTAAGCTCTAGGGTTGTTTTGCAAAAAGCCAGATTTATCTCTACTAAGTTCAGAAGTAAGCGAGCTAATTGAAGTTTATAACACCTAAGTGGGAAGTTGTATCTCATGCCACAACCCTGTTGTGGTCAAGTCAAAGTCTCAGTTTATTTCACAAGTCTTTTGAAAACATCTGACGGGGGAACAGTATGGCCACTAATCGTCCATAATCATGACGCGGTTATTCGAATAGTTTGGCACTCTGCAGAGATTGTACACTTTCACCACAACATTCGATACATCCATCAGGAACAAATGCTGAATTCACCATACTCAGTATGCGGATAATCAATCCTAACCTTTCAATTACACGCCCTAGTATAAGCACCTCTCCTGTGAGTTTGGCCTTCCAACCATAACGAACTGTCATCTTGGGTACTGCACAGGTGGACAATCTTCACGAGGCAGCCTCAGCTCAGACCTTGGCCGTGAGGGAACTAATACTAAGGTATATAAGTTTCCAGTCAAGCCCTACCCAATCTTCGGGTATTGTGGTTGTACGATAAAATTGGAATGGTATCGCATCCAGACAACCATCAGTTTTATAAAGGTCTAAGGCTCATGCCTCATAATTTTCATCACCAAAATCATCAAGTTTTCGGAAACACATGTCCAAAACATTTCAATAGAATGATCCATCATTCCAAGGTTTTCATAACCAATTTTCCACCAAGTATTCCCATCTAAAGTTGATCAAGTTTTATGCTTAGAACTAGCATCTCCAAATGGGGGTAAGCACTATTGAGGGGTGGTACACTAGTGGAGTTTAACTAAGTTTAATGTTATGCCTTAGGATGACATCAAGATTATCTAGCTTAGGACAAATGCAACCTTCAATTATATTTCTAAATCTACCATTTACTTAAGGAATCTCTAAGTACTAGCTTTGATAAAGAAATAAATTAATAAAGCTTGTAAGTAAAACTAGGATTGGTTTATCAAGTGGATATGATCACATATGCTTAAGGCATATAGTTGGCATGGTGACAAGCAAGTATTGGCTTGCATAGGTAAAGTGGTCTTGCTAGTGCTAGCTTGCACATTCAACTAGTAGTATCAGGCTTGCACAGTATCAGTATAAGCTTGCTAAATTGTAAGTGTTAGCTTGCATTGGTCCACTTGGTTAATAAAGCTTGCCTTGTGCAGAGCAGTGGTTGAAGTTCTCCTCGGCTTCTTCTTCGTAGTATCCTCCTTCCTCCTCGTATCCTTGGTCGGTACTAGCGTCTATAAATTACGAGATACACAATCACCAAACAATACTTAACTACTTGCAATCATCACACAAATGGGTCCTATAGATGATCTAACATCATCACTAACATTACAAGATTAAGGTTTGGTTTAATTCCTTTTATTTGTATAAAAGTAATTTCTACTCATTGAAAACTACTTAAGATTTAATATTCTCCAAACCAAAAGATGGGATCATGTTGACACATGTCATCACCACATATTTTAGTCCATGGGAATGTGATTTAAAGTGGTGTCACAATTTAATAAGGTTTTACCCTTTTATTTTAATTAATTAAAGTGGCTAGCAATGCCTATGGGGCATTATTTTATTACTTGAACATTCTTTCTGTAAGTAAACCTATATATTTTTATATATTCTGAAAGGTATGGTTAAATGTTATTTTTGAGAGTTGGAATCAACTCAAAAGCTATTATGGTTTTAATTTGAAAAATGTTTGAATGCAGAAAATCTTCTGCCTTATTATTTTTACCATGGATGGTCTATAGATCCAAATGACTTGAATCCAACGTTCTTGGATTCAGCATTCCCAGACCTTTCTAACAAAATTGGTTTCATTCAATTTGGTTCACTGAATCGACCTGGGTTGATTTTTGAAACTGGGTACAGAATTGGGTTTGAATCTAAATAGAAAAATCTAAATTCAAACGAGTGGGCTGTGCGGGAACTGTTAACGGGCCGGCTCAGTGACACTCCGCGGCGCGGGGCTCAGTTGACAGGGGGGTTCCACCGGTCAGTGGCTCTTTAAACGCGAAGCGGTACGGGGCAATATGGGGCGTTTGATCTGGTTCTAATCCAACGGTTGAGAGTCATCGTCGACGTTGAGCAACATCGGCGAGACAGAAACCTAGCGCGGCCAGTGGGGGTTGCTGGGGCCTCACCGGGGTTCGGGCGAGGGTCAGCGAGGCGGGTGAACGATGAAGTCGACGATGGCGAACTCAGGGGTGGTCGCGGCAGCTCCTGGGGTGGACGGAATCGACGGCGCCCTTCTTCTCCAGAGGCGGCCTGCTCCGGCGCAATTCTGGCGATGCGCTGCTCGCCTTGCTCCGGGACTAATGTGAGAGAGGAGTGGAATGGTGTGAAGAATTCGAGCGGGAGAGGCCTCTATTTATAGTCGCGACGGTGAGACCGAACGACATGGGCGGGCGACGGTGGCGACATGGCTACGGGCTGCTAGAGGCATGGCCGGCGGTGGCGATCGCTTGGTGGTCTCCTGGCGATACTCTATGGCTTTAATGCGCGTGTAGGGACGGTGCGGTTTGGTCTGGAACACGCGATGCTCTCGTGCCTTTTTGGTGATTACATGAACCAAATCCACTACACCAAGTCCGTTCATCACGTGAGTCGGTGTAGCTTCAAAGGCGAGCATCAAATGGGCATCATATCTACTATATGACTCATGCTTAATCTTTCGATCCGTGTTCTGAGGCCATGTCGGTACATGCTAGGCTCGCCAAGTTAGAACCTTAGTATTCGCGTGTGTAACTGTTTTACACCCGAAATATGGTCCTGGATCCAAAAACACCCGATCATCACGTGATGTCTTGGAGCGACGAAAACATAATCGGTGCATACTAAAGGAAGAACACATTCTTATCTTGATATTTTAAAAGAGGGATCATCTTATTATGCTAACAAAGCGCTAAACAAGCAATATAAGATGCTATCAAACATTACATGTTTATTAGTGAAATGATATGGTTCCCGCATATGATCTCTATCATGTGCACCGTGGTATGATCACTATCATAACTATATGTGTAAGTCCAAGGTCTATGGAGATTACACGTTATGTATGTTGTAAGAGTATCATCTCATACTTCTACTTACAACATCACCATATCATAACACTAGCCCAGCAACAATCTAAACTAGACGCCTCTAATTTATCCATTGAAAGTTTTACGTGGCTTAGGGCTTTCGAGATAGAACCATTCTTACCTACGAACATGAACCACAACGAGGATAACCAAATTGTTGACAACTCATTGCAAAATAGATATTGACTATAGTAGGAGAGACCCGCTAGCCACTTATGCAAACTAGTTGCATGTCAAGCGTGGAACAGGTCTCATGTGCGAGGACATGTAAAGTTTGTCCGGGCCGCTTCATCCCACTATGCCACCAATATCCAAAATTACAACTAAGGAGCAACAACATGATCATCATCGCCCACATACTCATATGTGTACTACCCGTGTAAAGTATCTACGCATAGATCCGGCTCTGATACCACTGTAGGGTTCGCAGCATAGAAAACAAAAAATTTCCTACGATGGGAACTATGTACCAAGATCTATCTACTAGATACAAACAACGGGCGGATGTATATCCATAGAGAACATACCCTTGAAGACCGACAAAGCTTAACGAGTTCAACTCGTGGTTGATGTAGACGATCTCTTGCCGATCTCAAGATCGAGAGGAAGTCCTAGCGCCGCAAAGCAGCAGCGCATCCATGCTCGCACACACGTACAAGACACCGGGCAACCTCCGCCTCCTCGCTCCAGCGATGCAGCGGAAGCACAACCCTTTCTTGCCTAATAGCCACCGGGAACATGCATCTCGCTAGTCCGAGATCATGGGGGATAAATTCTAGAGGGGGAGAGAGATCCTTCACGAGGAGGTGTGAGTGACAAGTGAGAGGAGGGGATCCTTTTATAGGAGGAGGGGGGCACCCAAGGGGGTGGTCGCCGGCCATGGGGGCTGCCCCCTCCCCTCCTTCATTCATGTGGGTGGACACTCCACTCACAAAATGGCCCTTCAATTTTCTCCACTCAAAAATCCACTCAAATTCCCATTAAATTTCCACCAAATTTAATGAAAACTCTCATTAAATAAAACTCTTTTATTTTATTCAGAATTTTGTCAATTACTATAATGACAAAAATTCACAAATAACCCCTTGCTAGAATTCCATTTCACATGCATAACCTCTTTATGCAATTTCACCCGAAAACCTGTTTGGGTATCTACTGAAATAAATTCCTGCGCTTGTTTATTCTTTCGGCATGAAACATTTGCTCCAACTGGATGCCAGTGTCCGTTAAGTGTGTCACCCTACGGTTCGCGAATAATGCGGATATGATCGAGACCCTTCTCCGATCAATAATCAGTAGCGGGACCTGGAGATCCATACTAACTCCCACACATTCAACGATGACTTTTCCTATGATCATTGGAACCTTTTACGCTTGTATCCTAATCCCTTTGTTCCATGATATATTACATGTCCGAGATTCGATCATCGGTATATCCATACCTAGTTTGATCTCGTTACTAACATGCACTCTTTTCTCGTTCCCGTGATATAACATTCTAGTGATCAAATCACTTGCTTGCAAGCTAACCAATGTGATATCACCGAGAGGGCCCAGAGCATATCTATCCGTCATCGGGATGAACAAATTCCACTCTTGATCCATGATTCTCAACATAACACTTTAGTAGCTTTGAAGCCATCTTTATAATCACCCAGTTACGGAGTGACGTTTGATGTCAACAAGAAACTCTTCCGATGTTAGTGATTGGCATGATCTCATGATCTAAGGATTAGGACTACTTCGTAGTTTGTTCATAGCAATATAAACTCAATGACTTTGATCGTAATGCTATACTTCGGATGAATGTTCATCACACCATTACACTAATGTTGTGATCTCGTTATTAACAACATCCAATGTCTATGATCAGGAAACCGTGATCATCTTGTTAATCAACGAACTAGTTTATGAGAGAGGCATAACTAGGAACTTTCTGTTTGTTTATTAAACACACATGTATTAACGTTTCCATATTAATACAATTATAGCATGCAAAATAAACATCTATCATATACTTGGAACACACATAATAAACATTTTATTATTGCCTCTCAGGGCATATTCCCTTCATGAATTGTTTGTTTGAAAATCAAAACAGAAAATCAAATAGAAAAAGAAAAAGCAATCTGTTTTAAAAAAAGTGAAACAAACTCAACCCAACCCAACAGGCCCAGCAGCCCAACTCGCAGCCCAACTTTCTTCCCCCTCAGCGAATCGTTTTTCACCCACGCGCGCACCCGCAGAGTCACAGACAGGTGGCCCCATCTCCCACTTCCTCCACCTCGCTGACAGACAGGCCCCACACCACTGTGCATCGTTTCCACCCGCGCCAGCCGTTTCCCCCTTTCTCAATGGCGTTCTGCCACGATTACTCCGCTTGAATACTCGTAAATGGCTGAGTAAATCCTCGCTGTGATCACGCGTAGATAAGCGCCCACGCCTCTTCTCTCTTTCCCCCCAAACAGCGCCTCCCCTCTGCCACCAGGCTGCAGGAATTTTGAGCTCAAGACTCTCTGTTCCTACGGTGTTCCTGGCCAATTCTAGCGTCGTCCAGCCGCGCCTCGACTCCCACATCACACGAGCTTGTTCTACACCTCCAGGCGCACCATCCCATAGCCCTAGCTCACTCCCGTGTGCCCCGTAGCATCGGCTTCGTCCTCACCTGAGCACCGCCGTCATCTGTCTCGTCTCCGACGAAGTTTCCTGGTAAGCCTCGACCGCGCCAAGCTCCCCTGTTGATGCTCACGTGAACCCCACGTTCGCCCGCGTCTAATCGTGCCCCTATCTTGCCTCAGGGTTATCTACAGCCTCGCCCTCGACGACCTCCAGAGACACCCGCCGCTCGCAGCAACTCCGGCGAGCAATCGTCGCCTCTCTGGTGCGCCCCTCGCCAAGCCGACCACACGTTGAGCTTCAGCACCTCCCTGCGAGAACAGTGAGCCACTTCCCCCTCTTCCCTTCTCCCCGCATCATCGGCAAGCTCGCCGTCCGAGTGTGCGCCGCCAGTCGCCGCCGCCAGCGCCGCCCATTCCTGGTCAACCACACAGCAACCGTTAGATCGCCATCCAGTGGCTAGGATATAACAACTTAACGAAGGGGTATCAGTTGATCTACACTGTGTGATCTAAATGAGATCCTACGGTCTGTAACAGTCGATCCAACCGAATCATTTTCAACCAATAGGAAACAGCCACGTGGACAAGGGTTAGATTAACACAGAAATTTGAATCTGATTGATATGCAAACTTGTAAAATTCATAACTTTAGTTCTACACGTCCAAATTTTGCAAATTTTATATCAATGGAATCAGTAGAACAAGTACTTTGCAACCAGGCACTTTGTTTAATATTTTGCTTCTGGAAAATTGGTTGAAATTGCAGAAACATGTGTAGGCTTAATATGAATATAAAAATTGTTCTAGTTATAATTTTAAATTGAAATCTTTGAAAAATGGTTTGTTCTGAACCTAGTGACTATAGGAACCAACTTATGGATTTAAAAATGTATTTTGTGAAGATAAGGAATAAATATTAGAGTTAGAGCATTTCTAGTCAAATAAAAATATTGTTTTTGGTTTAGAAATGAATTTTGAGTAAAAACTTTGGGAAATGTTTTGATTCAAACCTTCTAACCCTAAACACCAAGTTTTGAGAATTAAAACATATTTGGTGAACTCTTTAAAGAATATTGCTTTGCTAAAAGCATTTTCAACCACATAAAATATTGATTTGATTTAAAAATGGTTTATAGATGAAACCTTTTGCAAATGGTTTTACCACTTTAGTAAATAACCACTTTGAACTTTATAATGTTTAGAGCCTAGTAGAAACCACTTTTGCAAATAAAACTATCTATTGCATGCTTGCATGCATGACCTTGTTTCTATTATTTTCTGTGTGATAAATTGGTTGGAATGCTAGTTGAATCTATGTTTGCTTGATTGAATTGTAGTGGAATAAGAAGAGTGTGATATTTGCAAGATCAAGAAGTGAACCATCATTCTATACTAAAAAGTCAAGTGACACTATCATCCAAGTCCTATTATTTTCATTACACTTAGTGGATTTTTGAAACATGCATGATAAGGATTTCTATATTTTATGCTATGCTAAATCCTAATAGGATACCCCTATATATTCCTTAGTGGAAACATTGTAGTTGTAGTATGCTTAGACCTGCTATATATTGGGATGGGATACATGATATGATTAGATGAAGAGTTGAAAAGACATATGTTTTATATAATAAAACAAGTACTCAATGAACCACCTGGGTGGACAAGGATACTCAAGCTTTTGGACAAGGTGGCAACAAAAGGAACCATGTTTATATGGCTATCTCTTTTTGTATGTGCACTAAAAGAAAACCACCCAGGGACTTAGAGATTGAACATGTTTCTCGTACATTGGCTTCTGTGTACAGCCACATGCTAAATGGGCTCTGGATTAGTCAACTACATATTGGAAGACCCTTGCATTGGCATCTCCAGGTTAACTAGAATTGTGTATGGGAAATATATCCCTACCTTGGTGCCTGGTAGACAAGCTAGCATTGTGTATTGGGAGGACTTCTATGGAAAGACTTTGTCACATTCTCGATCTGCCAGTACTCCATTTTGGTGAGTACTTATCCAGCGGCCACTGGTGGCGTCAAGATGAGATTGTGTCATGTGGGTAAAGTGTACAACTTCTGCAGAAGATCAAATTCTAAGTACTTAGCCGTTCCCGATTCATGCATAACTCTGAGCAACTAAGGCCTGAAGCTATGGAAGATCTCGACATTCCAATTTCTCAAAATAAAACTTGATGGTGTCAACAAGGGATTAGAAGCACTTGGAGTTTTCCAAGGAGTTCAGAAAGATTTTGACAAAAGATCAAAACTATTTTGAAAAGATAGGGCAAAACTATATTGCTTTCTGCAAATGAGCCTAAACCCTACTTAGCCAAATATGCATGTAATGATAGGATCCACTTATTTCTACATAGTAGTGAAACTTGCCAATACAATTCAAATGTATTGACCCTTGTGGCTGCAACTTATTATGTTGCAGGTTTGATTGAAGTTAGTAAAGTGTGTTTAATAGGATTACAAGTCTACAACCACATGATTGCCTATGGCACTTTGAAGATGAAGGACTCCATGCTATATAGTTATTCTGCTGCATTGTAATGAGATAGCCAAATGAGCTATGTAAGATATAATGAATTATTTTATTCCTGGTTATAAAGTTGTATTATGACCTTTGTTTCTTGATATTACATCTTAACTATGGATGCTAGCTATTGATCCAGGGACTAGCATTGTAAACACAGGGATCTCTACCTTATTAAAGGTTGGGACCTCTATAGATGGTATCAGAGCACTGTGTTGCCTGTAGAATTGTAACCCTAGGATTTGACAAAACCCCTTAGAAAAGTAGGAGTTGAATTTGTTCCAAAAAAAACTTATTTACAAACAATCTTGTAAACTCTTTCCTCAACCATTTTGATTTTGATTCTACATTGATATCAAGTTAGAGTATGGATCATATTGACCTATGAGGTATGACTATACTAGGTTGTTTATTTCAAGAAAACTTTTTGTTTCCTTCAACTCATGAGTTAAGCACATAAGTTGTTAAGTGAATAGTTGCTTGTTGATTGTTTGATTATTTGATTGAACTTGGTAGTTTTGAGTTGTGTGTTAGGACTTCTTAAAAACCTATCCACCAATACTTATCCCTATCAAACCAACAGATGCCTCCCCGTCGTGCCAACCCCAACCAAAACAATAACAACATCACCCCTAAGATGCAGCAGATGTTGGCAGCTCAGACACAACTGATGCAAGAGATGACCATATTCATACAGAATCAGAATAACAACAACAACAACAACAATCAGAATAACCCTCCAGCACTTGACATGCTCACCAAGTTTCTGAAACTTAGGCCTGCAAGGTTCTCTGGAACAACTGACCCAATGGTAGTCGATGATTGGTTACGTTTGGTGAATAAGTACTTAGTGACTGTTGGCTGCACCGATGAAGAAAAAGTTAGGTTTGCAGCATATTTACTTGAAGGACCAGCAGCAACATGGTGGGACAACTTTCAGATCACCACTCCCCTTGAGGATGTAACTTGGGCTATTTTTGAGGATGGATTCAGAACAACTCACATCTCACCTAGAGTGACGTACTTGAAGAAAAAGGAATTTCACAATATGAAACAACGTCACCTCAGTGTGGCTGAGTATATTGAAGAATTCAACAATCTGGCACGATATGCACCAGATGAAGTTGATACAGATGCTAAGAGAAAAGAAAAATTTCTTGAAGGACTTAATGATGAGTTGAACTTGCAGCTACTTGTTGCCTATGTCCCAACTTATCAATCACTCTGTGACAAAGCCACCATTTTAGAAAACAAGATGAATCAAGTTGAGAACAGAAAGTGGAAGCATAAACTCAAGAATCACTCAGGATCATCAAAAAAGAAGCATTCATTCAAAAAGAACAATGAAGATTCTGAACCACATCAGTATCACCACAACAACAATGGAAGTGAAAATAATGGAAATGATACTGACAATGGAGACGACCTTGGTCATAACCAACATGACACTTTCAGGAAGAAAGACATTAGCCAGTTGCAGTGCTATAATTGCAGGGAACTTGGACACTATGCATCAGACTGTCCTGAGAAGAAAAAGAAAAAGGATGCTAGAAGAGCCAATGGAAATGACTCCAATGTGACCCAGAAAGGACATGTGAACCACATTGATATGGATGGAAACTTTGAAGAGATAGAAGAAGTGGATGTTAGAAACTAGTTAACTCAGAAGAGTCAAATAAGGATTCCTTGTCTAGATATCAAGTGTTGAACCCATAGTCTAGTGAACCATCAATGTAACCCTATGAGACTTTATTTTTAAGGGTGGTAGTACCCTAGTTGCCTTGAAGCCAACTTGTAACCCTAGCCTTCCCAAATCTCGGGACGAGATTTATTTTAAGGGTGGTAGCCTGTCACATCCCAAAATTTTCCAAATTTTGAAATGTGAAAAATAAATAAACAAAATAAATATTTGTTGAAATTTAGGGTGAGAAGAAACTTTTTGAATCCAATTAGAACATCCAAACCTATTTTGATCAAATAAAATCCTAAAGGGATTTAAAAAGATAAACAATTAATAAAGAAAGTTTCAATAATTGGAATCACTATTTTTGGATCTTTTAATAAAAAGATTTGGTTTTCAAAGCAAGGTAGAATTAATAAATAAAGATTATTTTATAGAGCCAAATTAAATCTTCGCCAAACTTTTGAAATATTTCTATTTGATAAAAAGAGTAAAGGATTTATTTAAATAAAATAATGAGGATTTATTAATATCCAATTTTATTAAAGTAAAGGCTTTTCCATTTTAAATAAACACTAAAACTTGTTAATTTATTTTAAATAAGATTTCCAAGTGTTTTATTTATTCAAATAAAACCTACTGAAATGATTTTGGTATTATTTTAGATTTCAAATAGAGTTTTAAAATAAATCAAATCCTATTTGAATTAATGACTAAGGTCTATTTATTTAATTATTAATGGATCCTAAAAAGAATAAAAATTATTTTATTTTTGACTTTGGATTGTGTAGTTAAACAGAATTAAAATCAATACAAAGTTTGGTGGTGGTTTCATTTGATTTGTTGTTTGAATTGTTTGTTTGAAAATCAAAACATAAAATCAAATAGAAAAAGAAAAAGCAATCTGTTTAAAAAAAGTGAAACAGACTCAACCCAACCCAACAGGCCCAGCAGCCCAACTCGTAGCCCAACTTTCTTCCCCCTCAGCGAATCGTTTTTCACCCACGCACGCACCCGCAGAGTCACAGACAAGTGGCCCCATCTCCCACTTCCTCCATCTCGCTGACAGACAGGCCCCACACCATTGTGCATTGTTTCCACCCGCGCCAGCCGTTTCCCCCTTTCCTCAACGACGTTCTGCCACGATTACTCCACTTGAATACTCATAAATGGCTGAGTAAATCCTCACTGTGATCACGCGTAGATATGCGCCCACGCCTATTCTCTCTTTCCCCCCAAACAGCGCCTCCTGTAACATCCCAAAAATATCAAACTTAGATCATCAAAACACTAATCATCAAGTTTAGGGTTAACAAAAACTTTTCTAAAATGAATTCATGAATGCATGTATATGTGTATGCATGGATTTTGAATTTCTTTAAAAACCACCTTGTTTGTGTGATCCATTGCTTGTAAAATGTTTCTTAGGTGAAAAGAACAACATCTAAAACATTTCCCACACTTTTCCTAAAGACAAGTAAATCAAAACAAATATATTAAGTGAATGGTCATTTTGGCCAATTTAACTCACATGCCTACTTTGGCTGTCTCAAACTTTCAAAACCTAACAGAAAATTTTCTGGATCTTTGCACCCCTTGAATGTACTCATAACAGAGTATCAAGGCCCACTTTGTGATCACCCAGAAACTTTCAAATGCATAGTTTAAATGACAATTCAAAATTGAATCTTCTTCATATGGGAAGATCCCACTTTTTCAAAACCCACTCAAACAAGCTCAACTTTCAAAACCCAAGCATCTGTAGACTCACCAGAACCAATCTAGCTAACTCACAAAAATTCATTTCAAAATTCAAAACTTGAGTTCATGCGGCCATTTCATCAAACAGGTTGCAGACACAAATCAAACAAAACCACAAACACTATAGTGTGCAGTGTTTTGAGCCTAACTTGTTCCCTAGTTAGCTCACACATAAACCAGTAGATCATCTAGAAAGTTTAGCCCAACACTAGCACCCATGTGAGCTTGCCATTGCCATTAATGGTGAACAGCCGAGCACCCCCATGTCACCCCAATGTGGACATCAAGCTAGGAGCAGCAGCAAGCCTAGCCAGCATGTCTGGGAGGCAGCCCACCGTCCATCGCCACTGCCTGTCCCAGCCGCGAGCATTGCCAAGCCCTGGACCACGCGCACAAGCCGCGCCCAGACCATGCCGAGCGTGCGCCAGATCACCACCCGCGACCAGCGTCCCCAGACCGCGCGCCGCCCTCATCGCACGCACACACGATGACCACCGACCCAAGACCCCGCCAGACACTCCCGTTTGCCGCCCCGTGCCATACAACCACCGCCCACCGTCGAAGACGCCGCCTCTGCCGCGCAGAGCGCCGCCCGTTCCAGACCAAACCACACCGCCCCATGCCTCGCGATCATGTCGTTGAGCATCGCCAGGAGACACAGCACCGTCCCCTACCCTTGCCCATGCCATTAGCTGCTTGTAACGTCGCCCCCGACGAGCTCACCTTGCGCCCCGACGGTCCCCTCGCTCGACTATAAATAGAGGCCACCCCCGCACGATTTCTTCACACCATCTCACTCCCCTCTCCCCACTGACCGTGCCACACCATCCTCAGAGCAAGGCGAGCACCACTTCGTCGGAATTTCACCGGAGCCCGCCGCCTCTGGAGAAGAAGGGAGCCAGCGATTGGAGCCGCCCCAGGAGAAGCCACCGGTACCAGGAGGATCGCCGTCATCGACTTCGCTGCTCGCTCACCACCGACCCCTGCATTCCGGTGAGCCCCAGACCCCATTGGTCGCTAGGTTTCGTTCTCGGAGTTGTCTCGGCCGACGATGACCCTCACCGCTGGATTAGAACTAGATCGAACGACCCACGTTGCCCCATACCGCCGCCCAGCCCGTGTCACTAACGTGGGGACACCCACTTACGCAGCCAGGGAGCACTGCGCTTAGTAGGTCGCCCGTTAGAATTTCCAACAGAGCCCAAAGAATTCAAATTAAACCTTTTCTTTTTAATTTCAAACACACTTCTGTACCCAACTTCAAAAATCAACCCAGGTCGATTCAGTGCACCAAATTGGATGAAACCAATTTTGTTGGAAAGGTCTGTGAATGCTTAATCCAAGCCCGTTGGATTCAAGTCATTTGGATCTGTAGATAACCCATAGCAAAAATAACAAGGCAGAAGCTTTTATGCATTCAAACATTTTTCAAATTTAAACCATAAAAAATTTTGAGTTTATTCCAACTCTCAAAAATCACATTTAACCATAAATTTCAGAATATATATAAATATATAGGTTTACTTGCAGAAATATTGTTCAAGGAATAAAATAATGCTACATAAGCATTTCTAGCCACTTTAATCAATTAAAATAAAAGGGTAAAACCTTATTAAATTGTGACACCACTTTAAATCACATTCCCGTGGACTACAATATGTGGTGATGACATGTGTCAACATGATCCCATGTTTAGTTTGGAGAATATTAAATCTTAAGTAGTTTTTCAATGAGTAGAAATTACTTTTCTAAAATAAAAGGACTTAAACCAATCCTTAACCTTGTAATGCTAGAGATGATGCTAGATCATCTATAGGACCCTTGTGTGTGATGATTGCAAGTAGTTAAGTATTGATTGGTGATTGTGTACCTCGTATTTATTCATAGACGCTAGTACCGACCAAGGATACTACGAGGAGGAAGAAGGATACTACGAAGAGGAAGCCGAGGAGAACTTCAACCACTGCTCTGCACAAGGCAAGCTTTACTAATCAAGTTGACCAATGCAAGCCAACACTTGCAAGATACCCTATTGTTGCCACAAACCCATGCTTGTTATATGAATATTATATGCCTTAAGCATATGTGATCATACCTACTTACTAAACCAATCCTAGTTTTATGGCCAGCTTCTTACTTTATTTCTTTATCAAAGCTTACTTAGAGTCCACTTAAGAGTTTGGTAGATATTAGATAGTTGTGCTCAAGTTTGCCCTAAGAGCATAAAATTTGGCCTAAGCTAGAAACCTTGATCTCAGCCTAAGATATAATGTTGGACTTAGTGAAACTCCACCGCTACCACCCTCATTATTACCATTCCCAATCAGAGATGCTAGTGCTAAGCATAAAACTTGATCAACTTTAGATGGGAGTACTTGGTGGAAAATGTTTATGAAAACCTTGGAATGATGGATCATTCTATTGAAATGTTTTGGACATGTGTTTCCAAACACTTGATGATTTTGGTGATGAAAATGTTGAGGCATGAGCCTTAGCCCTTTATAAAACTGATGGTTGTCTGGATGCGATACCATTCCAATTTTATCGTACAACCACGCTTGACTGGAAACTTATATACCTTAGTATTAGTTCCCTCATGGCCAAGGTCTAAGCTGAGGCTACCTTGTGAAGGTTGTCCACCTGTGCAGTACCCAAGATTACAGTGGTCATGGTTGGGAGGCCAAACTCACAGGAGAGGTGCTTATACTAGGGAGTGTAATTGAAAGGTTAGGATTGATTATCCGCATACCGAGTATGGTGAATTCAGGATTTGTTCCTGACGGATGTATCGAATGTTGTGGTGAAAGTGTACAATCTCTGCAGAGTGTCAAACTATTCGAATAGCCGCGTCCGCGGTTATGGACATTTGGAGTGGCCATACTGTTCCCCCGTCAGACCCTTTTCAAAATGACTTGTGAAATGAGTTGAGACTTTGACTTGACCATAACAGAGTTGTGACCTGAACTACAAGATCCCACTTAGGAGTTATAAAATTGTGACTAGCTTTGGAGCTTAGTAGAGATAAACCTGGCTTTTTGCAAAACAACCCTAGAGCCTAGTGTTCTATTATCCAAAAACCCCTTTACTTGTTAGTATTAGTTTGCGAGTACTTAAAGAGTACTCATGGCTTTGTCCCTGGATATTCCCATGGCCAGACTATGAAGAGGAGTACCTGGAGGATGGACCCGTGAAGGTTACGACAACTAGGATCATCTCCCATCGCCGCATTGCCTCGTGACCTCAAGATGGAGCTTCTCCACGCCATCGTTATTATTACGTATTCACCGCTTGATGTTGTATTAAGAACTGGATCATGAGATCCCTATTCGTGTAAGAACTTATGTATCGTTTTAATGGATGAAGTACTATGGTATCCAATTCTGTTATGTCTCGCAAAAATGGTAATCCTGGGATTGCGATGTATGGCATAACAGGCATCTAGGATTGAAAAATCCGGGTGTTGACACCTCCCCTCTGCCACCAGGCTGCAGGAATTTTGAGCTCAAGCCTCTCTGTTCCGACGGTGTTCCTGGCCAATTCCGGAGCCGTCCAGCCGTGCCTCGACTCCCACAGAACACGAGCTTGTTCTCCACCTCCAGGCACACCTGCCCATAGCCCCAGCTCACTCCCGCGTGCCCCGTAGCGTCGGCTTCGTCCTCACCTGAGCACCGCCGCCGTCTGTCTCGTCTCCGACGAAGTTTCCTGGTAACCCTCGACCGCCCCAAGCTCCCCTGTTGATGCTCACGTGAACCCCACGTTTGCCCGCGTCTAACTGTGCCCCTATCTTGCCTCAGGGTGATCTGCAGCCTCGCCCTCGACGACCTCCAGAGACACCCGCCGCTCGCAGCAACTCCGGCGAGCAATCGCCGCCTCTCTGGTGCGCCCCTCGCCAAGCCGACCACAAGTTGAGATTCAGCACCTCCCTGCGAGCATGGTGAGCCACTTCCCCCTCTTACCCGCTCCCTGCATCGTCGGCAAGCTTGTTGCCGTCTGAAGGCAGGCCGATCGCCGCCAAGACCGCCCATTCTCGACAACCACACAAAGAAGTTAGATCGCCATCCAGTGGCTAGGATATAACAACTTAACGAAGGGGTATCAGTTGATCTACATCGTGTGATATAAATGATATCCTACGGTCTGTAACAGTCGATCCAACCGAATCATTTTCAACCAATAGGAAACAGCCACGTGGACAAGGTTTAGATTAAAACAGAAATTTGAATCTGAATGATATGCAAACTTGTAAAATTCATAACTTTAGTTCTACACGTCCAAATTTTGCAAATTTTATATCAATGGAATCAGTAGAACAAGTAATTTGCAACGAGGCACTTTGTTTAATATTTTGCTTCTGGAAAATTGGTTGAAATTGTAGAAACATGTGTAGGCTTACTATGAATATAAAAAATGTTCTAGTTATAATTTTAAATTGAAATCTTTGCAAAATGATTTGTTGTGAACCTACTGACTATAGGAACCAACTTATGGATTTAAAAATGTATTTTGTGAAGATAAGGAATAAATATTAGAGTTAGAGCATTTCTAGTCAAATAAAAATATTGTTTTTGGTTTAGAAATGAATTTTGAGTAAAACCTTTGGGCAATGTTTTGATTCAAACCTTATGACCCTAAACACCAAGTTTTGAGAATTAAAACATATTTGGTGAACTCTTTAAAGAATATTGCTTTGCTAAAAGCATTTTCAACCACATAAAATATTGATTTGATTTAAAAATGGTTTATTGATGAAACCTTTTGCAAATGGTTTTACCACTTTAGTAAATGACCACTTTGAACTTTATAATGTTTAGAGCCTAGTAGAAACCACTTTTGCAAATAAAACTATCTTTTGCATGCATGCATGCATGACCTTGTTTCTATTATTTTCTGTGTGATAAATTGGTTGGAATGCTAGTTGAATCTATGTTTGCTTGATTGAATTGTAGTGGAATAAGAAGAGTGTGATATTTGCAAAATCAAGAAGTGAACCATCATTCTCTACTAAAAAGGCAAGTGACACTATCATCCAAGTCCTATTATTTTCATTACACTTAGTGGATTTTTGAAACATGCATGATAAGGATTTCTATATTTTATGCTATGCTAAATCCTAATAGGATACCCCTATATATTCCTTAGTGGAAACATTGTAGTTGTAGTATGCTTAGCCCTGCTATATATTGGGATGGGATACATGATATGATTAGATGAAGAGTTGAAAAGACATATGTTTTATATAATAAAACAAGTACTCAATGAACCACCTGGGTGGACAAGGATACTCAAGCTTTTGGACAAGGTCGCAACAAAAGGAACCATGTTTATATGTCTATCTCTTTTTGTATGTGCACTAAAATAAAACCACCCAGGGACTTAGAGATTGAACATGTTTCTCGTACATTGGCTTCTGTGTACAGCCACATGCTAAATGGGCTTTGGCTTAGTCAACTACATAGTGGAAGACCCTTGCATTGGCATCTTAAGGTTAACTAGAATTGTGTATGGGAAATATATCCCTACATTGGTGCCTGGTAGACAAGCTAGCATTGTGTATTGGGAGGACTTCTATGGAAAGACTTTGTCACATTCTCGATCTGCCAGTACTCCATTTTGGGGAGTACTTATCCAGCGGCCACTGGTGGCGTCAAGACGAGATTGTGTCATGTGGGTAAAGTGTACAACTTCTGTAGAAGATCAAATTATAAGTACTTAGCCGTGTCCCCGGTTACGGATAACTCTGAGCAACTAAGGCTTAAAGCTATGGAAGATCTCGACATTCCAATTTCTCAAAATAAAACTTGATGGTGTCAACAAGGGATTAGAAGCACTTGGAGTTTTCCAAGGAGTTCAGAAAGATTTTGACAAAAGATCAAAACTATTTTGAAAAGATAGGACAAAACTATATTGCTTTCTGCAAATGAGCCTAAAACCTACTTAGCCAAATATGCATGTAAGGATAGGATCCACTTATTTCTACATAGTAGTGAAACTTGCCAATACAATTCAAATGTATTGAACCTTGTGGCTGCAACTTATTATGTTGCAGGTTTGTTTGAAGTTAGTAAAGTGTGTTTAATAGGATTACAAGTCTACAACCAACATGATTGCCTATGGCACTTTGAAGATGAAGGACTCCATGCTATATAGTTATTCTGCTACATTGTAATGAGATATCCAAATGAGCTATGTAAGATGTAATGAATTATTTTATTCCTGGTTATAAAGTTGTATTATGACCTTTGTTTCTTGATATTAAATCTTAACTGTGGATGATAGCTATTGATCCAGGGACTAGCATTGTAAACACAGCGATCTCTACCTTATTAAAGGTTGGGACCTCTACAATTTGTGGCTGCCAAGTGTTTGATGAAATGGCCGCATGAATTCAAGTCTTGAATTTTGAAAAGATTTTTGGTGTGTGTGCTAGGTTGGTGCTGGTGAGTCTGCAGATTCTTGGGTTTTGAAAGTTGAGCTTGTTTGAGTGGTTTTTGAAAAAGTGGGAACTTCCCATATGATAAAGATTCAATTTTGAATTGTCATTTAAACTATGCATGTGAAAGTTTTTGGATGATCACAAGGTGGGCCTTGATACTTTGTTATGAGTACAATCAAGGGGTGCAAAGATCTAGAAAATTTTCGGTTAGGTTTTGAAAGTTTGAGACAGCCAAAGTAGGCATGGGAGTTAAATTGGTCAAAATGACCATTCACTCATTTAGCTTTGTTTTGATTTACTTGTCTTTGGGAAAAGTTTGGGAAATGTTTAGGTGATGTTTATATCACCTAAGAAACATTTTACAAGCAAGGAAACACACAAACAAGGTGGTCCAAAAGAATTCAAAATGAAATGCATACTCACATGCATGCTTCCATAATTTTATTTAGAAAAGTTTTTGTTAACCCTAATTTTGATGATTAGAGTTTGATGATCCAAGTTTAGTATTTTTGGGATGTTACAAACCTTCCACCCTTAAACAAAATCTCGTCCCGAGATTTGAAAAAGGACGAAAAAGATTACCTAGGATTTGAAGAGATCGGGAAACTCTGTCCTGATGTGATCTTCGCGCTCCCAGGTAGCTTCCTCTTCTGTGTGGTTGCTCCACTGAATCTTGAGAAACTTGATGCTTCGGGTTCGGGTAGTCCTGAAAGCGTCTTCCAAAATACGGATGGGTACTTCGGGATAGGTCAGGTCATCGTTGATCTCTATGGTCCGGTGGTCGATATTTTTGAACACTTCGGTCTTCTCGGGGACTTCGAGACACTTGCGAAGTAACGAGATATGGAACACATTGTGCACATATGACATATCTTTGGGTAGTTCCAATTGATACGACACTTCTCCTCGACGGTTCAAAATCTTGAAAGGTCCGATATATCCGGGGGCTAACTTTCCTTTGAGTTGGAAACATTGCATTCCCTTCAATGGCGACACTTTCAGATAAACAAAATCTCCTATGTTGAAGGCGAGGTCTCTACGTCTCTTGTCGGCGTAACTCTTCTGTCTGGACTGGGCGGTCTTGAGGTGCTCACGAATCTTGTGAACCTTCTCTTATGCTTCTCGTAGGATATCGGGTCCAACAATCTGACTCTCTCCTACTTCCGACCAGTTCAAAGGGGTGCGACACTTCCTTCCGTACATGAATTCAAATGGGGCCATTTGCAAACTGGCTTGATAACTGTTATTGTAGGAAAATTCTGCAAACGGCAGACAGTCTTCCCACTTGGATCCATATTCTAACACACATGCTCTCAGCATATCTTCGAGTATTTGATTTACTCGCTCCGTTTGTCCATCGGTCTGAGGGTGATATGCGGTGCTGAAATCTAGGCGGGTTCCTAAACCTTCTTGGACTTTCTTCCAGAATCTCGAGGTAAACTGAGTTCCTTGATCCGATACGATGTTCTTGGGGACTCCATGCAAACTAACTATTCTATCGATGTACAACTCCGCTAGCTTCGAACTCTGATATGTGGTTTTAACGGGCAAGAAATGGGCGACTTTCGACAATCTGTCCACTATGACCCAGATAGATTCATTTCCCCTACTAGAAGTAGGCAGTCCAGTGATAAAGTCCATTCCAACGGAATCCCATTTCCATTCCGGAATCTGCAAGGGTTGCAACAATCCAGCGGGTCTTTGATGTCCTGCCTTGACTCGCTGACAAATATCACACTTGGCGATATATCTTCTGATTTCTCTCTTCATCTTATGCCACCAAAATTTCTCTTTTAAATCTTGATACATCTTAGTTCCTCTGGGATGAATAGAATAAAGAGTATCATGAGCTTCCTTGAGAATAACTTCTTTTAACTCAGAATCTACTGGTACACAAAGGCGTTCTTTATACCACAGAACTCCTTCGTCTTTGGTGAATCCAGTTACTACATGATTACAAATAGATGATCTTGATCATGAACAGAGCTCACAAGATCTAAACATGGTATCACAAAGGAGGAGATACAATCATCTAGATACTACATGGACCCGTAGTCCAAAGTGGAACTACTCACGCTTCATACCAGAGGCTAGCATGATGAAGAAGAAGGCCTCCGGGATGATCTCCCCTCTGGAAGGGTGCCGAGAAGAGATTCAGATCCCCCCGATCTAGGGATGATGGTGGCGGCGGCTACAGAATGTTTCATGGAATATTGATCGGGTCCTTAGGGTTTTGGAATAATGTAAGGGATAAAGAGTTACTCTCATTAGAAGGTAGGTATGGGTAGATAATCCATTCTTCCTTTTTTTTGTTCATCACTCTCCTCTCTTTTTCATCTAATGAGTTTCCAGTTTCAGCAATTTCTTCTTCCATAAGCTCTTGCAAAGCATTAGTCTCTTCCGTTTGTGGAAAACACCTATTAAAATATTCTAGAATATATCCATTGTCTTCCTTGTAATTATCAAAGCAAAATTTAAGTATCTCATAAACCTCATATGCATAAGGTGCAACATTAGTATTTTCAAGAAAACTGGCAAGTTCGAATGTACCCTTGAAAGCAATAAATTCTTCAATTTATTCCACATCATAAAATTCATAATTTTATTTAACATAAGAATATATGGTAACATTATCACTATACTCACATTGAAAAGACGGGTGTTTATACCTCCTAAAGCAACAAGATTTATCAAAGAAATAAGTAACATTATAAGTAGAGCACATCTCTCTAGCAATAGTATTCAATTTATCAATTTGTTTCCATAAGTGTTTCCCTTTTTGTGACAAACTGTGTTCCTTATAATAATAATTTTGTTCTTCTGTGAACCCACATTGCCAATAAGAACTAATTTCAAAGAAACCATCCATTGATAGAAAGCATGACAAAGCAAGGCAATAAGAGACAAGCAACTAGAGTAGGAACTATTTTTTGTGTTTTTTTATAAGAGAAAGAAAATCAAACTAAACTAATTTTTTTTGGAGTTTTTGCTAAAAAGAGGCAAACAAAACCAAGCAAAAGAAACTAAGCAAAACAAAAACAAAGTAAAGAGAAAGGTTGTGAAGGACTCCCCTTGTGAAGACGTCCTTAGCCTCCCAGGCAATAGCACCAGAAAATCTTGATGGTGGCTCAGTTGATTGTTCAGCTTCGTTGGGAGTCCCCAAGAGGAAGGTGTGATGAGCACAGCAGCAATTTTTCCCTTAGTAAGAAACCAAGGTTATTGAACCAGTATGAGGAAGGAAATGACTCAAAGGTGTTGCTAGCAACTTGGGAACCTACACAACACAAACTCAAGACTTTGCCCCAACGAACAGTGAGGTTGTAAATCTCACCAGTTTGCTGAAAACAAAGGGTTAACTTAATGGTGTGGAAGGTAATAGTGGTTTGCAGAAAGTAAACAGTAACAGTGTAAGATGTATCAATGGTAAAGATTGGACCGGGGTCCATATTTCACTAGAGGCGGTCTCCTTCAGATAAACAAACATGGCATGATGGGTAAACAAATTATAGCAAGGCAATTGACAAGACTGAGCAAGACATAACAATGCAATACTAAACATTCATGATCCTATGAGATCTGATTAGGCAATACAACAAGATAAATAGACAACCACCCAACTGCTTCTATGACTAGTAATCCACCTTCAGGTTATCATTTGAACCCCCTCCAGTATTAAGTTGCAAGCAACGGATAACTTCTTTAAGCAAAGTGTGGAAGGTAAACAATCCACTTGTTCCATGAACAAGAGACCGTTGTTTTCTCCCTAGTAGAAACAACACATCTACAACCTTAGAGATTTTTGTCACTTCCCTTAGATTAAATAGAGGCATGAACCCACTATCGCACACAAATACTCCCTCTTGGAGTCACTAGCATCTACTTGTTGAAGATAGCTACTAGGAATGGAGAGCATGCAAGATCATAAAAAAAGACATGATAGAATCTATAATACAAAACCATTAATCAATATGACATAGTAATATCAATATCCATCAGATTCCCGCAAACACAACATGCATGATTACAAATAAATGATCTTGATCATGAACAGAGCTCACAAGATCTAAACATGGTATCACAAAGGAGGAGATACAACCATCTAGCTACTGCATGGACCCGTAGTCCAAGGTGGAACTACTCACACTTCATACCGAAGGCTGGCATGATGAAGAAGAAGGCCTCCGAGATGATCTCCCCTTCAGTAGGGTGCCGGGAAGAGCTTCATATCCCCTCGATCTAGGGATGATGGTGGCTGCGGCTATAGACTATTTTGTGAAATATTGATCGGGTCCTTAGGGTTTTGGTATTGGGGGGTCTTTATAGGCGAAGAGGTGAGGCAGGGTAGCGGTCAAGACTTCAAAAGTGCTAGGTTAGTTAGCGACACTGTGTGGCCCCCTGGTGGATCCCTTCGTCTCGTATACTGGGTCCATGTTCCCCACGGTAAAATATTGACTTTGACTTTTGTCCCGTCCAATTCCGAGAATATTGATTTTCTTCCTTTTCTAGAACCAAAAATAGAAGAAAACAGGAAACTGGCACTGTGGTATCTTTTTAATAGGTTAGTCAAGAAAAACATATAAAAACACCTCAAAGTGTAGACAAAGCAAAGCAAAGTAGATACTAAACAAGCATGGAACATCAAAAATTATAGATGCGTTTTCAACGTATCAAGCGTATAGCCACACAGGGCCCAGAAAACCCCTTGACACACTAACTTGCCTAATAGATTCCATGAGTCACCTAGTTCGGGAGTTCAATTTGGCATACGCATGGAAAACATTTTGTGGCGAGGTGTGATGAATGAAAATATGATGTGTATTTAAGCACATAGATTATTCACATTGTCACTTATTTCATGCTATATCTAGCTACAACTATGCCTATTATGCATGATTACTAGTTCTCATTCATTTTTATATGAGTGTTGCATAACTATTAGTTTTTATTAGGTTATTACTTTTTCTTGTCTTTGACTTATGTGTAGGTGTTGTGATGGATTATGGATAAATCAAGGTAAGAGGAGCTAAGATGGTGCAATATGGAGGAGCTATAGGCGTAGGGACTTAGCCATTTGAGGGGTGTATAAAGTGGATTTTTTCATCAAATCCAAATGAAGATCCAAGGCCATGGTATTGTATCCCTCGTCCATACGAATCCAACGAGCCGAAGAATACCCAATTCAGAGTTTGTATGAAGAAATAGCAGGAAAATACGAAAAGCATCTACACGCGTAATGACCAGCAGTACAGGCAGGTACAATCATACTGCCCATACCTACCGCGGGTCTGGATGCACGAAAAAGGATTTTCTGAACGAGTTTATTCATAGAATCCATCCCCGTTTATTCATAAACCTTCCTTAGGTCATAGGCAACATGCGAGGGTCTAGGAGAGACACCCTATACCTATATAAAGAGGTGAGGAGGCAAGGGAGAAGGAATCATCTCCATATACCTCCATGGTGGAGCCCTGCCGCCTTGCAAACTCCATAGTTTTCGCCTTCAAAAGATCTCCACCATCACCACTGCTCAAGAGGAGAAGGTACTCGGATCTTGAAATGCCTCAACACTGGTCTACATCACCGTCATCATCAACAACATTTCCAACATCGATCCCCTTCATCTACTTGGTTGTAATCCAAACCCTAGTGTGGATTTTCACTTGTTGTCGTGGGAATGGTCACGGCAGATGCTACAATCGGCAGCGAGTAGTAGAACGAAGGGCAAGGGCGGCCAGCCATCTGCGGTGCGAGATGAGGGCGGAGACACAAGATTTTACCCAGGTTCGGCCCCCCGGAGGGTAAAGACCTACTCCTGCTTGATTGTATTATGAAGGTAGTACAATGGGCGAGCTCGGCGGCTAGGAGGCGAGTCGCTTGGGTGTATGATGATACCTCCCTCTACACGCCCCATAGGGAGGTTTATATAGGCTCACCTTCCCTAGGGTTTACATATCTCAACTGAATCAGTTAAAGCTTCGGTACTCATTTAACCTAATCCGACTGGGCCTATGTACTCGCCTGGGCCTTCAGCTTCTAGTCGCTTGGATCCATGCCGGGCCTTGATCCAGTCGCCGTCCTGCAGGCCCACTCACCAGGTCTTGGGCCAGTCAGAAACGTCCTGCTGGGTATACCCCGGTAGGCGCATCCCCATCAGTAGTCCCCGAGGCCGCCGTCGATTAGGTGCAGGTGGCTACTGGCAGTCGGAGTATACGGCTTCAAAATAGACATCCAGTCGAATCGTCGGCGGGCTCCTGTATAAAGGAGAAAACTAATCATCCAGATCACAGCTTTGGCGAGTCGAGTCGGCGCGGTATTGTCGGGTTGGCGAGCCGAGTGGCGGAAGTTGGACCGTTAAACATGGTCAAACTAGCCGTTGGGGTAATCCAACGGTAACCTTTGGCGTAATCACCGCGTAGTAACGGCTCCCTGATTTGGCGGGTAACAACCGCTATATAAGGGGAATGGCAGGCGATCAGAGAACCACCTTCTCGCCATTTCCTCCGATTGCGCGCACTTTCGCCTCCCTTCACATCACGATCCAGCCGACCAGAAATCCTCTGACCCCCCACAAATCCTTCCGCCATGGCCCTTTCCACCGATCCTTGGGGTATGTCCAAGTTCACGAGGGCGCAACTGGCTTCCTTTGAGGAGGCCGGGATCCTGCGAGCCGGCTGCTGGCGCATCCCCACGGCCGGAGAGGTGACACCGAGCCCGCGAGAAAGGGAATTCATCTACTTCACCAGCCATCTAGAACGGGGTCTAGGATTCCCCACGTCCCTGTTCTTCTGGCGCTTCTGCGCCTACTACGGGATCCAACCATCGGATCTGGATCCCCACAGCATCGAGCAGCTCGCCATCTTCATGGCGTTCTGCGAATGCTACTTGGGCTGCCGGCCCTACTTCCCTCTGTGGCAAGATCTGTTTCATGGACGGATCAGCCGCGAGGAAGCGGGCGGCCCAATGCTCGCCGTGGGTGGCCTAACCTTCCAGCTGAAGTCAAAGGCCTCATTCTTCGACTTGATGCTGCCCGCCAAGGCCGCGAGCGACTGGAAGAAGTCGTGGTTCTATGTTGCCGAGGCGACCCCGGAGGGCGAGACGGCGATCCCGCGGTACTCCGCCAACCGGTCTGAGTCGCGCCGTCTTCACGTCGGCAAGCTCCCCAACGACCAGCGGATGGTCGTTGACGAAATGCTCCAAACCATCCATGGTTTGAAGAAGAAGGGCCTCCAGACGATCAACCTATACAACTGCTGCCTCGGGCGGCGTCTAGTTCCTCTGGCTCGACGCGACCACTACATGTACCAGTACACGGGTCGGGAGGACTCGACGAAGGCCTGCCTCGCCGAGTGGAAGCTCGAGGACTACATCCCAAAGATCAAGAAGATCACCAGCGGTGTACCGGACGCCTGAGCTGGGTCGCCCCCTACACCGCAAAGCGCCCAGCCCCAACGGTAATAACCTCGCTTCATTCACAGTCGCAGTTTTTGCAGTCGCGGTAATTCTAATTTCACCTTGCGTTCTTTGCAGCTGTTCCAAGTGGTGGAAGGATGGCTCCCGCTATCAGACGACGAGAATTCGAGCTCGTCCGTTCAGGACATGGGCGAGTTGCCTCCCGCCAAAGGCGATTCCGGGAGCGACGAGAACAATGACGACGACGAGTCCGAGGAGGAGGTCGCCCCGCTGGTTCGCAAGACCCGCGGGCAGCGACAGCGTGAGCTTGAGGCGAGTAAAAGCCTCGAGCGTCACGATGATGACGAAGAACTTCCGGAGACCACCTCGCGCCGCCAGGCTACTCCGTCGAAGAAGAAGAAAGAGAAGGAGGTAAAGGCCCCTCCAAAGAGGAAGACGAAGCCGACGAGGCCGGCCTCGCCGCCGCACTCGGCGAGCAGTTCTGACGCCCCCAGCCCGGCCAAGGACGAGGCGCCGCCGACGACAGCCGTGCTGGATACGGCCACCGTTGAGGTGCCACTGGCTTCGATGCCTCCGCCATTCTCCCCAGTCTCTAAGCTGGGGGATGCTCCGGCTATAGCGGCTTCGCCTCGCAGGGAGGCTCCTGCCGAAGATGTCCCAGAGGCTCCGGTTGCGGCCTCGACGACGAATAAGCCGTCCGTGTCTTGGGCACGCGACGTCCTGGAGATGGAGCTCAGCCGCCGACTGGGCCCTGAACTGGAGAAGCCGGCCGGCCTCCGCACGGGGCTACGCTTCATTCCAGTCGCCAAGTGAGTACACTCGCCTTCCTTTGTCTTCCATAGTAGCTTGAATTATCTTGCTTACATGATTGATGTACAGGACCAGAGTAAAGAGGATGGGACACTCGACCGTGGCTAAGGTGCCGTCCGTCGTCAGCGAGGAGGATCCTTCCCGTAAAAGGAAGGCGGACGAGGTCGTCGTCCCTACGGATGGCAGCAAAAAGGCCAAGGGCGATGACGTCGTCACGATTTCTGACGACACGGCGGTCGCGCCGACCGAGACCGTAACATAGGCGGCCACGTCCACGAAGGAGGGCGCTCCCTCGCCTGGAACGGCCGAGCCGACCTCCTTTGGGGCGGGTGCCTCCATCATGACGTTCCCACGCGTCATGGACAAAGCGGCCGCGGCGAGTGGAACTTCACCCTCGAGCCGTGCACCTGGGGTCGCCGATGCGGAAGTCGACCAGCGTCGTGGGTACACGCCAGCCCTCCTCGCGTCCGTGGACGCGATGCAACTTCATGGCATGCTTGGCGCAGCCATCCAGGTATGTCTAGTCCCCGAGGATCAGGTCGATGTTTTGCAGCGGTCTGATCCTTTTGGCATATAATTGTTATTTTGCGCGTCCAGTCCCCGAGTGCGCACTTGCTGAATTTCAGCGGGTGGGCACTTAGGAAATTTTTGATTGCCAGGCCCCGAGTGCGCACTCGCTGAATTTCAGCGGGTGGGCACTTAGGAAGTTTTTGATTGCCAGTCCCCGAGTGCGCACTCGCTGAATTTCAGCGGGTGGGCACTTAGGAAGTTTTTGATTGCCAGTCCCCGAGTGCGCACTCGCTGAATTTCAGCGGGTGGGCACTTAGGAAGTTTTTGATTGCCAGTCCCCGAGTGCGCACTCGCTGAATTTCAGCGGGTGGGCACTTAGGATGTTGCTTTAACTAACTGTTTGAACGATGTGCAGGGTCTGCAACGTGAATCAGCTGACCGATTGGCAGCGAAGCACCGCGCGGAGAAGGAACTGGCAGCCGTCCAAGAGGTGAATAGGGGGCTTCAGGCGGTTGTCGCAAAGGCGGAGGAAGCTCGCCAGGGACTTGTCCCCGCGGGTGAATTGGCAGCAGCACAATCGGCTTTGATCTCGGCTGAAAAGCGGATAGCCGATCTCGAGCGCGAGCTGCGGGAAGCGAAGGAAGAAGCGAGCTCGGCTGATGGACGAGCCAAGGCCTCCATTACAGCCGCCGAAGAAGATCGTAAAGTGTCGGACGCCCTTGTTGCTGGGCTTCAGGACGATCATACTGCGATTCAACGCTTCATCACGGATCTCGCCCGCCCGCTGATTGGTAAGTGCATTTTCCTCTGCCAGTAGCTTGTGCTTTTTGTGATGTCCAACGTACTCACTGTTGTCTTCTACTCGCAGGTCGCATCATTGATAGCGCGGAAGAGGCGAGCTCGTTCGACGCGCGGCAGTGTGTGGGCACGCTCGTCGACATTGTCGGCAACATGCATCCGAGCCTACCTCCAGGAGATATCACCCACGGAGGTGATTCCCAGCGACCTCGTCGAGGTGTGGAAGTACTTGGAGAAGGCGCCCTCGGTTGTTGAATTCATGACGCGGTCGGCGTTTCGACGCGGAGCAGCAACGACGCTTAGCCTTGGACTTGCACACTTCCTAGAGGACTTCGACCTCGACGATGTGATGAGCGGCTACCCTTCGTCGACTGGCGCGGTGGAGCTTTCCGAGGTGCTCAAGTTGACGGACCGCGCCGCGATGTACTCGGAGCGTGTCTGGGCAATGGGCGACCTCCTTCCGTACCAGGAGACGGTCATCGCGCCCAACGACCCCGAGCCGCCGCACCGGGATTTCAAGGTCGAGCAGCCTTTCCGCGCGGCGATGGCGGGTGAGCTGACGACGTACCCGTCAAACCCATACACGTCGTTCATTCGTAGTCGCCGGGGTGGTGGCGAGTCGTCGTCGAAGCCTGCAGAATTGGGTAGTTTGCCCTGAGGCGTTAGTAGCAGGTCTACCGTATGGGCATATTTTGTAATGTGAGACAATGCGACATGCTATTGAATGAGACATCGTGTCTGTGTTGGAGTTTGTCATGTGTTTTGTGATTGTGGTTTGAACGAGTCCCCGCGCGCGTCCGCCCTTTTGTGGGGTTTACCTCGTGTGTGATATGTTTGTTGTTTTTGAATGTTTTGTTATTGTGGTCTACTCGCCCGAACTCGAAGAGCCAGTCGCAGGGCGACTCCCTTGAACGCTCTATACTTCACCGTTTTCCCTTGCGCGAACGGGGTCGGGTGGCCGAGTCCCCGAGCGTGGTACTTGGTTGTTCTAGGCGCGACTCGAGGGTGGTTGAGGACTTGGCGCGTTAGTTTGGGCATCACCTGCTGGCCCGTTGGGTCGACCGCGTGCAGTCCCGGCATGCTCTCCTACTTGGCGTTTTCCCGAGCCGCTCGCGATGAACTGGTCGTCAGTCCCCGAGCGTGGTACTTGGCCGTTCGAGTCGCTATGTCGAGGATGTGGAGGAACATGGTCGCTGTAAGAAGCGAAGGCAGTTGTCTTGGCTCGTAGAGCCAGTCGGGCCAGGCGACTCCAATGGGGCTCCGGGTAGGCGTTTTTCATGGACGATGCAAGACCTGAGGTGACTCAGTGCTCTTGCACCACACTACTTAGTCGTGCCGATCGCTGTATCAAAGGTTGACTCATGCGGTTTAGCTGGATGCTATTATTACAAGTGCGAGTGGCACAAGACTTGGAGAGTAGGCGCAATTTGCAGTAACCGATTCTTTTTACTTCATAGCGACTGGAGAGTACATATGTGGGGTTCTAGGGGTAGAACTTCCGTAGGAGGTTTACATTCCATGGTCGCTTGACGTCGAGTTCGCCGTCCCCACGGATGTCGATGAGGTAGTAGGCGTCGTTGCCAAGTACTCGCCCGATGGCGAATGGTCCCACCCACGGAGGGGAGAGCTTGTGCATGCCCTTCTTGTCCTGGATGAGGCGCAACACCAGGTCGCCTTCTTGGAAGGTGCGAGTTTTCACCCGCCGGCTGTGGTAGCGGCGGAGTTCCTGCTGGTAGATGGCGGTGCGTGACCGAGCGAGGTCACGTTCCTCGTCGAGCTGATCGACTCCGTCTTGGCGGGCGAGTTCGTTTGCAGCCTCCGTGTAGTGGACGACCCGTGGCGAGTCGTGCTCGAGGTCGGTGGGCATGACTGCCTCGGCGCCGTATACCATGAAGAAGGGGGTGAATCATGTCGACCTGTTGACCGAGGTGCGAATCCCCCAGATAACAGAGGGCAGTTCCTCAACCCAGCACCCGGCGGTGCGCTCGAGTGGCACTTGGAGTCGCGGCTTCAGGCCGTGGAGGATGCTTTGGTTGGCTCGTTCCGCCTGGCCGTTGGATTCCGGGAGGGTGACCGGCGCGAGATCGAGCTGGATGTGGTGCTCTTTGCAGAATTCGGCCATGGCTCCTTTGGCGAAGTTGGTGCTGTTGTCCGTGATGATGCTGTTTGGGAACCCGTAGCGATATATGAGCTCGCGTAGGAATTTAGTGGCGGTCTTCCCGTCGCATTTCCGAACTGGCTTGGCCTCCACCCACTTTGTGAATTTGTCAACCGCGACCAGCAGGTGGGTGTAGCCGGAGGGAGCCTTCTTGAAGGGGCCTACCATGTCCATGCCCCACACAGCGAATGGCTAGGTGATGGGGATTGTTTTGAGCTCGACGCACGTCGTCTGGTTGGGCTTCCGCACCCGGCGCATCGCTGGACAATGTCGACAAGATCGGCGTGCAGTGGGCCAAGAAAGCCATGTCGCATAGCCTTGGCGACCAGAGAGCGTGGTGGCAGCGCGATCACCGGAGAGGATATCGTGGAGGATCTTGCGTCCTTCGGCGGGTTGGACGCAGCGTTGGAATACGCCGGTGCTGTTGCGCTTGTGGAGCTCGCGGTCGATGATGGTGTAGGACTTGCATCGTGAGGCGATCATCCGGAAGTCTGTCTCGCCCGGCAAGGTGCCGCCTGTGTAGGCAATGTAGGGCTTGGTCCAGTCGTCTGGCTCGGTGACGAGTGCGACCAGGGCTGCTTCTGGCTGTAACAGGACCCCGATGTCGATCTCCCTCGGGGGAGAGACTGATGGCTTGGTTATTGTGTCGAGGAAGACGCTAGCGGGTGGTGCGAGTCGAGCCGACCCAATGCGAGAGAGGGCGTCGGCCTCCTCGTTCTTCCGCCTGTCGATCCACTCGACGGAGTAGCCTGTGAAGTGTCCGCCCAGCTTGTCCACTGCTTGACGGTATGCCGCCATGGTGGGGGAGACGGTGTCGCAGGTGCCAGCGACTTGCCCCGCGACGAGGTCGGAGTCTCCGTAGCAGCGTAGGCGGTTGACATTCATCTCCTTGGCAGCTCGCATGCCGTGGAGTAAGGCCTCGTACTCGGCCATGTTGTTGGTGCAGGTTGTGAAGTCTAGGCAGAGGATGTAGCGGAGCTTGTCGCCCTTCGGTGAAGTTAGCACGATCCTCGCGCTGGCCGTCCGCTTCTTGGTGCCGGCGTGTGCTCCAAAGAATGGAGGTATGGCAGCTTCTCTGGCTGCTGGGCCTCTTCCCAGTCGGCGATGAAGTCCGCTAGGGCCTGCGACTTGATCGCTTTTCGTGGCTCGTATTTGATGTTGTGGACATCGATCTCGACGGCCCACTTGGCGACCCGCCCGGTCGCCTCGCGGTTGCGGATGATGTCTTGCAGTGGTGCTGAGGAGACGACCGTGATCGAGTGCTCCTGGAAGTAGTGCGACAGGCGCCGCTGAGCTCTGAAGACCGCGTATACCAGCTTTTGGTACTGGGGGTACCGCTGGCGCGACTCGGTAAGGACCTCTCTGATGTAGTACACCGGTCGCTGTACTGGGCGCTCCTTTCCTTCCTCCGGTCGCTCGACGACCATCACGGCGCTGACGACACGCTCGGAAGCCGCGACGTAAACCAGCATGAGTTCTTTGCCGGCGGGGGGGGGGGCGAGTAGCGGTGCGGCGAGTAGCACCTTCTTGAGGTCGCGGAGCGTGTCATCCGCCTCCTTGTCCCACTGGAAGTTGGGGTTCTTGCGCATCAGGAGGTATATGGGCATCGCCTTTTCGCCCAGGCGGGGGATGAAGCGACTGAGAGCCGCTACTCGCCCGGCCAGTTTCTGGACGTCGCGCAGGCACTCGGGTTTGCCGAGCCGGGCAATCGTGTCGATCTTCGTGGGGTTCGCCTCAATCCCTCTCTTGGAGACGTCGTACCGAAGGTGCATTTGCCTGCGTTAAGCTTTATCTTTTATTTTCGCAGGTTGGCGAATGTTTCCGCCAGGTTGGCGAGTAGGTCACCCTGGCGAGCGGACTTTAGGACCACGTCGTCGATGTAGACGTGGATGTTGCGGCCAATTTGGCTCGCGAGGCACTCTTGCATGCACCGCTGGTAGGTCGCCCCGACGTTCTTGAGACCGAAGGTCATGGCGGTGTAGCAGAAGGCTCCGAATGGCGTGATGAACGCCGTCTTCTCCTTATCCTCGACTGCCATTTTTATCTGATTATACCCGAAGTAGGCGTCGAGGAAACATAGCGATTCCGAGCCCGCGGTGGAATCGATTATTTGGTCGATCCGCGGGAGGACGAACTGCTCCTTTGGGCAGGCGCTGTTCAAGTTTGTGTAGTCGATACACATCCTCCAGGTCCCGTTCTTCTTCTCGACCAGGACTGGGTTTGCCGGCCACTTGGAGTATTTGATTGGCCGGATGAAGCCTGCAGCGAGTAGACGCTGCACCTCCTCGGCGATTGCTCGGCGACTCTCTTCATTGAAGGGCCGCAGCGACTGTTTGACGGGTCGCACTTTGGGGTCGGCGTTTAGCTTGTGCTCAGCGAGCTCCCTAGGGATACCAGGCATGTCAGAGGGCTTCCATGCGAAGATGTCCCTGTTCTCACGGAGGAACTCGATGAGCGCGCCTTCCTATGCTGGGCTCATGCCCGTCCGATCCACCGCCCGCCGAGTCGCTTCGACGAGCTCGACGGCAAGGGTGCGTCGTCGCCTCGAAGGTTGAGGTGTTTGCGCCCTCCGAGTTGGGATTCTTGAGTATGGTGGGGTCATAGTTGTTGACCCCGCTCGCGTACTTGGCAAGCTCATCGGCGTGGTTGGTCTCCGCCGCAATGACGGCGTCAGCGAGTTCGGCTCCTTTGGCCTCGCACTCGGCGGCCATGTCGGGGTCGCCGTTGATGGTGATGACGCCGCACGCCCGGAGCTTCATCGCGTTATCGCTGTAGTGGGCGCTGCCATGAACTTGGCGAACGCTGGCGCCCCAAGACGCAGTAGGGTCGAAGGCGCACGAGCTCGAAGACGATCCGCTCGGTGCGGAAGTTTGCTGGTGTGCCGAAGGTGACTGGCAGCGTGACCTTGCCGATCGGGTACGCCTTCCGACCGGGGACGATGCCATGGAACGTGGTGTGGGTTGTCTCGATCATCTACCGCAGGAGCCGCAGCCGCCTAAAGGTGTCCAGGTACAGGATGTTGATGGAGCTGCCGCCGTCCATCAATGTCTTGGGGAGCCAGTAGTCGCCGACCTTAGGCTTGACCACCAGGGCGACTCGACCGGGTACTGGCGTGGCGAGGGTCTTGGCGGCTCGGTGATGGGCTGCTCCGACCAGTTGAGGAACCGGGAACATCCACCGGCCACCGCGTTAACGGCGATGGCGGCGGCGACCTTCTTCTCGCTTCGTGTTGAAGCTCGTGAAGGTATGAGCGAGCCGCCACTTTGCCGAATTTTCCACCGCTTGGCGGGTCGTTGTCGGGTCCTCCGTGATCGCCGTGCCTTCTCGATCTCCCCGAGGGTGTGGCGCGGCGGTTGTGTGCGCGGGCTTCCTTCCTCGCTATGAAACGCACACGGTTGGTTAAGGAGGGCCGCGGGTCGAACCTTGGCTTGGCTTGTAGTTGCCGTCGCTGCGGCGTTGTCCTCCGTCATGGCGGAAGCTCTTGGCTCGCGTTATGCGTGCCGGTGTTGGCGACGAAGTCGACTCGCCCACATCGCAGCGCTTGCCGTGAGGCGAGTGTTGTCAGAGCGTAGGGTCGGACCGTCCGTCGCTGCCGTCAGGCGGCGTTGACCTCCGACTCATCGCCGCTTCCTGGTTTGGATCTTCCTCTGCATCGCTTGGCGATCTCGAGGAGGTCCGGATGTTGTCGAGTGTGCGAGAGTGTCGCTGAGCTTGGCGACCAGGGCTCGTAGCGGCACGAGGTCTTGAAAGCGATGGATCGCGGTGTCCGGTGGATGCCGACCGTTATACCGAGTTCTTGCCACCGTTGGACCCAGCTATGGTCGACTCGCGGGGTCCCCGGACGCATCTCCAGTCCTCGATGGTGGTGGCGCGGGTGTAGGAGCACTCGATGCCCGACGGCGTCGCGCATCTCCTCCCGTGAATCGACATCGCCCCGGGAGGGTGTTGATCCACTGCCTGCACGTCCCCTCCATCATCAGGGGGAGGTAACGGGCGGCTAGCAGGTCGGTGTGGCCTGCGATCCCCATCGCCATGAGGTATGTATCGAACCAAACGGCGGGGTTATACGAGGGGTCGTACTTTTCTATCTCCTTCGACGCCTTGAAGTTTGGCGGGTACTTCTCGCCTCGGATCATTGGTCCAAAGCACTTGGGGCCACGTGCGCGCCAGCTTTGGTTGTTGATGATGTGGGTGTGGGCGTCGATGGGTTGACCGTTGGCGGCGACGAAGTTGGTCGCTGGCCTGGGGTCGTTGGTGGAGAGTGCCGCGTTCGCGGGTCGGTGTTGGAGCTGCAGTGGCTCCGGTGGCGGGCAGTTGAGGGTGTTTGCCGCCATTGGGCGGCCGCTTGAGGCCGCTCTGCTTCCCGAAGAACGCGAGTATACTCGACCCTGCGAGTCGGCGCCCATGTTTTGCTGTTCGACGGCCTTTGCGAGCAGGGCCCTAACATACTGGATCTGTAGGGCGCCGTCGCCCGTGGCCGTGATGTTGTCGGCTACTGCTCGACCTGCCACGAGGTTGTCCATCGGGGTGGAGAATAGTGGGAGACCGTTTGCGTCTCGCTCCCGTGAGGAGACTACTATCCGCGGCTGGTCCCTGGGAGGTGTGCGGTTGGGTGGAGGTGGGGCGTCCATCGCCGTCGACCCTGGCGGGGGTCGGCCGCTTCCTCCTGGTGGCGCGTTCTCGCAGATCGCACGCTCGGCCACGCGGGCCGGGTCGTTTTCATCGTCGAAGTTCAGGGCGCGCCCCTGAACGGTGGGGTTTAGGCGCGACCTGATCCGCTGCTGGTGGTAGCGCGATAGTTCCTGCGCCGTCACCTGCTCGAGGCGAAATTTTCGCGCTCGGCTTGTTCCTTGCGCACCGCCTCCGCCAGTTTCAGGCGGAGTTCCTCGACCTCCGTTGCCGTGGCGTTAGGAGGGATTGGGGTGGAGAATGGGTCCTCCGGCGGTTCGGTGCCGGTCGCCATGTAGGTCGCGGCGTGGCGACCGGTTCCGTCGCGGAGGTCGGCGGAGTTTTCCGATCCGGAGTCGAATTCGAAGATCCCGAGGATGGAGGGGTCCTCGAAGTCTCCCACGTTGGAGACCTGGGTGATGGAGCCCGCGGGTGAAGCCGCGGTGATGGACCCGGCGAGTGACGCCGGGGTCGCCGAGTCGGCGTCGTCGTTGAGGGCCGCGTCTTCTGCGGCCGCTGAGTTTTCGGCCACGTCGCTGTGGGCCGAGTTGTACTCGGAGGCGAGGCGATGGATCGTGCGGATCTGGCTCTCGGAGAGCCGATCGCGTGGAGGCGACTCGCGGATGCGAGCCGAGTCCTCCGAGACGATGACGTCGGTGAGGCCGATGAAGAGGCTGATCATGCCGACCGCGGATCACGCCAGGTGACGGGTCGCGCCGCCGGGACGTAGCTGCTCGGCAAGATTTGGAGCATCTCGCCGATCGCTATCATGCGGCCGGTGGCGACCGTCTCGTTGATGGGCAGATTGGATCTCGTCGCAGAACACCGGCCAGACCGGCCAGGCCCCACGGTGGGCACCACTGTCGTGGGAATGGTCACGGCAGATGCTGCAATCGGAAGCGAGTAGTAGAACGAAGGGCAAGGGCGGCCAACCATCTACGGTGCGAGATGAGGGAGGAGACACGGGGTTTTACCCAGGTTCGGCCCCCTGGAGGGTAAAGACCTACTCCTACTAGATTGTATTATGAAGGTAGTACAATGGGCGAGCTCGGCGGCTAGGCGGCGAGTCGCTTGGGTGTATGATGATACCTCCCTCTACACGCCCCATAGGGAGGTTTATATAGGCTCACCTTCCCTAGGGTTTACATATCTCAACCGAATCAGTTAAAGCTTCGGTACTCGTTTAACCTAATCCGACTGGGCCTATCTGCTCGCCTGGGCCTTCAGCTTCCAGTCGCTTGGATCCACGCCGGGCCTTGATCCAGTCGCCGTCCTGCAGGCCCACTCGCCAGGTCTTGGGCCAGTCGGAAACGTCCTGCTGGGTATACCCCGGTAGGCGCATCCCCATCACTTGTATTCGATTGTACTCTCATGTCCCATCCATATTATTACCATGATGTTGATTGCCTTCATATGTGAGTAATTCCTTTGTTCTTGGGGAGATGGAGAAACCCTAGTATTGTTATGCAATGAAATAAAGATGATCTATAACTTTTGTCTTTGGTCTTTACTTGATCAATGATATTGTGTTAGATCCCTCTCTCTAGATGGTATGTGAAGTCCACCACATAACATTTGCCTTCTGGACTAAATAGAGGGAACTACCCTTTGGACGTGTATGTGAGTATGTCTGGTGCTACTTTGTGACTGCAAGCATTGTCTTATAACCTACATAGTCAAAGGGGGATAAAGAGATATTCACTAAGCTCATAACGATATCCATGGAGAAACCCTTAATTGTGGTGGTATGTAGAGGTGACTTGCTCGCTTGCATCGCAGTGGTTATTTAAAGATGACCTCATCACATGACTCGTAGAAGTGGCTTGCTCACGAGACTTGTTGGTGAACATCTAATTATGGAACTATCTCCACACATATCATGGCGAAAGATATAGGTTATCCTAATCATAAGTAATTGTACCATGCTACTGGTGTATCCTACACTCCCCGAGAACTCCTTAACCATTTTTGTCACTCTCACGATCACACTCGTTGTTCTTGTTTCTTTAAGTAATTTTCTTTGTTTTTTTACTTTAGCACTCATTTAAACACACACTTTATACACCATTACTTGGAATTAGAGATAAATTACATGTACTCTCTAATAAATAGTAACAAGGGGCATAAATACCTCTACCAATAGCTCTCTATGGGTTCGATACTCCTATTTCAAAACTAGCTACAATTGATCTGTGCACTTGCAGCTATCAAGGTGGATAGAATATGGGATGTGGCCGAGGTTGCTTTATGCGAAACCTCTGGTAAACCAACCTCGCCTCACATCCCTAGGGACCGGATTCGGGATTCGAACTATTACGATTGAACCATCCTTAGGGTGTGACTCATGATCTCGGAAAAAGCAAGGTAAAGTTAGTGTCTAACCATATTCTGTTGGCACCCCCGAAAGTGTGCCACTACTAGTGGCACTAAGAGTCGTTTGGTAAGCGTAGGAAAAGTTGTACACCAATATAGGGTTAAATATTTTCAAAAGTCGTGTCCATGGTTATGGTCGACTTGGTGACTAGATTCTAAGATAATAGAAAACATTAACCTAATCGTAAAATTTGGAGAGCAATTTGTGCTTAAGGATGCTTCCTCAAGAGATGAGGGGGTGATCCTAGTTGAGAGGTGATGATTATTTGGTGGATATCAAAAGATGATGATTCAAGTTAGAGATATCATTCTCTTATCCCTTGTTAAAATTATCTGTTTAGTTGAGCTTTTACTCCCTTTTGTTTTACAAAGAAATATAGCTTTATACAAAATATCTCCACCAGCCATAATTCTTGCAAAGTACGCCCTATAGTCAGCCTTGCTTCGTTGATTTTTCTGCAACATAGTAAGTGTTCTCTTGAATATGAGTTTGGTATGACATCGACACCGACGAGTAGCTTGGGGTTTCTGGACGGCAGCCTGAAATCTATGGATCAGGACGTCATCGTTATGCTTCAGGTCTCTTAGGTCTTTTTTAAGTTTAATATTTAATAGCATAATTTTATTTTCGTTGTTTGATGTTTGTGGTCAGTGACTCTGCTTGTAATATTTGCTTCTTTGCTCAGCTATGAGCTTGTTGTAATATTTTTTGAGTCATACGGTCACTGTTGTGTTACCAATTCTCTCGCTGTAAATTCTTAAGATCTAAGTTAGGCTTATGTTAGGCTAACATTTGGGATTTGTCTAACCCTTATCCGAGGGTGTCACAGATGTCTTCACAGTGTGGCTTTGTGGACAAATTAGTGATAATTATAGTGCCTCGACTTCATGGCAACTGTGGCATCTCCCATTAAGACAAGCCGGAGGTGGAGGATGGTTCTTCGATATCGCAGGGGAGAAGGCCATGAAGCGCATCTTGCGCCTAGGCTAGCCCAATACCCAAGGCGCATCCCCATGTCTCGTGCTTCCCTTTGCCTCCACAACAGCAGGAAACACCTCTAAGAAAACACATTCACCGGGGAGAGTGCCTCAGGGACAAGCTCGCTAATGACACCTGAGCACGAAGGTGCCAAGGGGCCTTCAACTTGCAACGCCACAGACCGAGGACCTAAACTTATAGGGAGTGGCTCTAGCGATGATGACAGCTTGCCGTAGGATCCATGGTGAGGGGAGCGAGAACATTGATCATCGATGAGAGAGGGCGCGCGTGTCGCCTTCATTGACAAGGGAGAACACATCACCAACATCCTCCCACGAATCGTAGGGTCTAACATGATGGAGGTCAGAGAAGCTGCGGCAAGCATGTCATAGAGGGGAGAAGCAGGGCCATGGAGGTTGCCATCACAACCATGAGGAGTGGGGAAGAAGCACCAGGAGCAACCGTGGGGATAGGAGACCCAACCCTATAGGCCAGGTGGATGGACGAGAAGATGGCGTCAAGGAGAGTCAAGATCTTGTTGGAGAGTTTGTAGAGGATAATAGAAGAGAGAGATCATGCCGGCGGCAACACTACGACCCTCGTCACCGTGGTCATGAGAGCCCTCCTAAAAGGTTCAATGCCATTTTTTTATTTATAGCATGTGAATAAGGATGGCTCCACTTGATATGTAGATATAATATGAAAATGTATGTCATGAGGTATCAAGTAACATTCATTTGGCATGGTAGAACTTGATATTTTTCTAGAAAGATTATGCTTGAGCATATTTTTTTATGGGTGCTTAGAGCATCTCCACACTTTCTCTCCAACCGGCCCCAAACAGGCTTCTCGAAATAGGCTTTCGTCCCATTTTATATATAAAGTGTCAACACCCGGATTTTTAATCCCAGATGCCTGTTATACCGTAGATCGCAATCCTAGGATTATCATTTTTGCGAGACATAATAGAATTGGTAGCACAGTACATCATCCATTACAAACCATAATAGTCTTACAAATAGTTGATTAATGATCAATTCTGATTACAAATCAAAGCAGCGGAATAATAGTAGCATAGTAGTGGCTCCATCTTCAGGATCACATGCAATGCTGACGATGGGAGATGATCCTAGTTATCGTAGGCATCCTGCTGCCATCCTCCTCGTACTCTCCTTCATAGTTTGGCCATGGAAATAGCTAGGGACAAAGCCATGAGTACTTTTAAGTACTCTTAAACTACCACTAAAGCAGTAAGACCATTCTAATAGGAATCCTAAGCTTTATGTTTATTTGCAATAAGCTAATTTTATTTCACAAGTACCTAGTAGTAAAGACCTAACTTTAGTTGTCTAGATTTCTTAAGTGGGAACCTAGTTTCATTGTCCACATCCTTGTGGGGTCAAGTCAAAGTCATACTTCAAGTCACAAGTCATTTTGAAAACATCTGACAACTGAACAGTACGGCCATCCAACTGTCCATAACCATGGACACGGCTATTCGAATAGTTTGACACTCTGCAAAGATAGTACACTTTCACCACAACATTCGATACATCCGTCAGGAGTAACCCTGAATCATCCTACTTGGTATGCAGATAATCAATCCTAACCTTTCAATTATACACCCTAGTATAGGCACCTCCCCTATGAGTTTGGCCTCTCAGCTATGACCATCTGTCATACTGGGAACTGCACAGGTGGACATTCACATTCACAAGGTAGCCTTGGTTCACCTCGTTCTGCGAGGTAACCCATACTAAGACACATAAACTTCCAATCAAGCCCTGCCTGAACTCGGGTATTGTGGTTGTACTGTAAAATTCGAATGGTGTCGCATCCGAACCCAACCATCAGTTTTTATCAAAGTCAGGTCACAAACTTCATTCAATACCATCTTAACTCATTGTGTCCATAACACATGTCAAAACATTTCAATAGAATGACTCATCATTCCAAGGTTTTCATAATCATTTGTTCCCATCTATAGTGATCAAGATTTGGTTTAGCACTAGCATCTATCAATGAGTGTCACTATTGAGGGGTGCTAAACAAGTGTAACTACCTACATCAAGTTCCAAGCTCTTGATTACATCAATCCTAATTTTCCACTAATCACCAATTAATTAACTACTTGAACAACTTTGCAAAAAGGATAAAAGATAAAGCTTGCAAGTAAAACTTGGGATTGGTATAAACAAGGTGGTAACAAAGGTGTATGCATAGGTCTATCTTGCATATTATAACTTGCATGGTTTAGCTTAGCTTTTCTTGGTTGGTAAGGTGGTCTAAGTTCTCTTCCTCGTCTTCGTAGAATTCTTCCTTCTCATAGCCTGGATTGACACTAGCGTCTATAAATAAATACGAGGTACACAATCACCAAATAATAATTAGCTACCTCTATTTAACACACAAGGATCCACACAATATGATCTAGCATCATCTCTATCATTACAAGAAAAAGGGTGACAAAATTTTATTTGTCTTATTTTATAGAAGTAATTTCTACTCATTGAAAACTACTTAAGATTTAATATTCTCCAATTCAAATATGGGATCATATTTACATATGTCATGACCACATATTCCAATACTTGGGAATGTGATTTAAAGTGGTTGTCCTAATTTACAAAGTTTAACAATGCTATTTAATAAAGTTTAAGTGACTAGAAATGACTATAAAGTCATTCTTTAATTTTTGGTCCAGGACTACTGTATACATAATTATATATTTTTAAATATTCAGATAGGTCATGGCCAATGTGATTTTTGAGAGTTGGAATCAACTCAAAATCATTTATGGTTGATTTTATAAAAATGTTTGAAGTGATAAAAGCTACTGTCTTGTTATTTTTACCAAGGGCTATCTATAGTTTCAAACTGTTTGAATCCAATGGGAGTGATTATATATTTTCATCTACTTTCAAACAAAATTGGTTTCATTCAATTTGGTTTAGTGAATCTTCCTAAATTGATTTTCAAAGTTACCTACATTGTAAGATTTTCAAATAAATGGAAAATCTAAGTTTGAATCTGTGGGCTACGCGCGGGAATGCTAATGGGCTGGCCCAACTACGCGACGCGCGCGCGGCGGGCTGTACCGGGGTTGTTCCCACTCGTCAGTGGCTAACCAAAAACGCGAAGCAGTATCTCATGATTTAGCCCGCACGATTAGAGCGCGATCGACGGCTGGGCGTTGTCGTCTCCATCGCACGGGGCGCCCGAGACAAAACCCTAGTGCTATGGAGGGGGTCGTCGGGGGCTTACTAGGGCTCCAGCTAGGTCCGGCGAGGTGGGCGAACGAACGAATCGACGATGGCGGTTCGACTGGTGGTCGCGGCAGCTCATGGGGAGGCTTTAGCATCGGCTCCTTTCCTCCTTTACAGCGGCGGACTCCGGTGAAATTCCGGCGAGGCGGTGCTCGTCTTGCTCCAGGGATGGGTCAGAGAGGTTGCTGGGTGAGAGAGGAGTGGAATGGTGTGCGTTTTGAGGCTGGAGGAGGGCTCTATTTATATTGCGGCGAAGGAGGCACGGTGGGATGGCTCGGGCTCGTCGGCGATGTAGTTACAGTGAGCTATCGACATGGCCAAGGGTGAAGGTCGACGCGGTGCTTTGGGACGGTCATCATGCACACAGTGGCACGATGAGGCGCGGTCTCCATTGTTCTAGAACATCTGTGCTCTATGGCGGTACCGTCGGCAATCAGCACGGCGTTTAGTGGTCACAGTGAGCGCGGGGTCAAACGATCATGTCTGGTCGGTCGCTGGAGTCATGGCAAACTTATTGGCGCAAGGAGGGAGCAAGGCGCGGCGTGTGCGAGCGGGATTTCTCGGCGCTTTGGCGCGGCGACCGCCATGGTCTGGTGCTAAATGGGAGCAACTGCGCTGGCATCTCCACGAGTGGTCGTTGGTCAAGGCGTGCGGGGGCAGCGGCGGTGAGGTCAGGGCTACCTCATAGACATCATGGGCGAGGGCGGTGCGGTCTGTGGTAGAGTGTCCGCGTCGGGTGGCAAAGGTGAGCTCGGGTATGGTCGGCACTAGTCCATTGGTCGAGTGAGAGGGGCTCCTTCGCACGGGCTGGTACTGGGCGAGTTAAGGGCACGTCGTGGGAGCTCGGTGAGGTCACAAGGATGATCAAAGGATTGATAAAAACAGTGTATAGTGTTGTACTGTGATCACCAGGTATTTGATCAAATGGCCGCAAGAACTCATCCTTCATATTTTCAAGTGATTTTTGGTGGGTGTTCTAGTAGTAATCTTGGTAGTCTCTAGGTGCAATGGTTTGGTCAGTGGTGAAGTTTTTTTTGTGGTTTTCTAAAAAAAGACTATCTTGATGCATAAGATAGATTCAATTTTGAATTGCCTCTCAGATGGGTTTGGATTTGATTCTATAAGGTTGGAAAACTCCATTGTGTTTAGTGTCACGAGGTATAGCAAGGGGAGAAAAGAAATGGAATTGTTTCTATTTGAGATCACTTGCTAGAGATGCTCAAAGTGAGCTAATGGCTAAATTTTTCAAAAATGACCATTAGGTCATATGCTTCATATTTAAATTTTCTTTTGTTTTGATCTAGTTTGGAAATGACCTAGATGATATGGTTTTAATCTTTAAACCATTTCTCATCATTTACAACAATTAAACATGGCATTTCAAACATTCACATACACACATGCATTAAGATAGGACTTAATTAATAAAAGCTTTTGTTAACCCTAATTTTGGTTAATTATAAAATGATCCTCATTAATATTTTTGAGATGTTACATAAAGCCACATCTGTCGAACTGATACAAGGTGATGGGGAGACCCCCCCTTATAAAGCATATCAAGGTAAACAAGAAAAACACGAAAGACCCCAACTTTCTACCGAAGACAACCACCCGAGAACGGGGAGAATCAGGAATCCACGATGATGGCCCCAGGAAGTGGCGTAGCTAACTAAACTATATACCCTAGGAAAACCACAAAGTGTCTTGGACGATGGCTTCTTGCCCACTGAAACACCTGCTTAATTACTCTATACATTCTATAACTTAAGCAAGTGATTCTGGGTAGATCCCGGGCAACTACCTGGCCTTGCCGGGCTGAAGCTCTTTCACTGGCCCCAGGAGGGTAACGACACATTAAGCCGCTGCCGCTGAGACAGATGGTCAAGGGTTTTCACCCGGAGCCTTATCCGAAGAAGGTAGCCGCATTAGTGCCCTAAGAGTGTAACAATACCCGCAGGCATCGCCTTTGATAGAGCTAAAGCACTGAGCTTTTGCTCGGGAAAACCTTCAAGACGCTTCCCGTCGCCCGTTCACGCCCACTATCCCCGAGTCTAGCCTCCGACACACGATTTGGGAGCTACCGAAGCCGAAACATCGAAGTCCCCTAATGTTCGCTCGCCACCCATATGACCAAAGATGGGAACCACCGCTGCCACCACGTCGCTTGCAGAAGAATCGCGTGTAGCCCACCTTCCGGGGTCGCCGCCTCGGCGTCCAGGAACTCCAGCCAAGAGACCAATCAATGCCACAGCGCACCTCCAATGAGGATGGCAGGGAAGATCAAGCACAGACCTGCCAGAAACGAGCCACCCGATAGCCTAGGGGAGGGGAACAACCCGCCATCACCTATGGTGATTGCCGTCCGGGCACATCACCAGTTCAGGACCGGCCAAGTCGACCAGGCCTAGAACGGGCCCTATAAGTTCCACCGCCACGCTGCTGCAGCTAGGCCATCAACATTGTCGCCCACCTGCACCTCTTGTTGCACTACCAGCGCTACCATCGTACAAGATGAGCCGCCATGTCCCGTTGTCGAAGTCTCCGTTGCACCACCACTGTAGCTTCCGCCCCAAGCTAGACGCTGGCCGCCAGACACACCACTAGAGGGAGGGGAACCACTGCCGAGTCGCTTGGGGGACGACCCGCAGATGTGCCGCCACCAGATGAACTTGTCACCATGCCATGCTACACCGCTGCCAGAGGCTACTGCCCGCGAGGAAGCCCCAATGCTGGGTAAAGGAGATCTTGCCGCTGCCTGCACCGCATGGTCTTTGCCGGGCGGCTCTCGCTAGCGGTGGAAAGGGAGTGAGGCGGGAAGGGGAGGTGGCGGTGGCGGGCTAGGATAGCGCCTCGGTCGCAGCCGCCCCAAACAGCCTCTATGGAAGTCAGTCAAAAAGTAGTCCGCATCGACGACCCTTTATGTGTGTCGACACCTCACATGTCCCCGACCCGTACCCACAACATGCGAACTGAGGACGCCGGTAACTGACGCCATGTCGGATCCGAAGGTCACCGGTGGAAATGCTCTTAGGGCATCTCCACTGGGCCGACCCATTTGGTCAATCCAAACGGTCCTTTTATGTCTGTTTGGGTCGGTCTGTGCCCACTTTTGGATTGGGGTCCGGCCTTTCCGACCGACCGCGCCTAGTGACGCGACCCATTTGTCCACGCTGACCAGGAATTTCGTGTGTTTGCATGTTTTGTCACAAAATAAAATTTGACAAGCAAATAAACTAGATTAGATAATCTAATTAAAATAGTCCTTACATATAAATATTTTAGCCTCACATGGTTCGATAGAAAACAACTAAACCGTCATTCAAATTACCAGAAAAAATAAGGAATTAAACATTGAGGTTTCCCACACGAGCCCATATGTGCTCAACCAAATCTAGTTGAAGTCGTTCATGGGTGTCTGTGACACAAATTTTCATGCACTCGCATGAAATCTTCCCATGATGCTAGACCTGGCTATGGCTCAACCAACTGACCTTAAAAGTCCCAACCTTCGTCCAAGATGTCGTCATCTCGCTCATCCTCGACGATCATGGTGTGCATGATTACACAACCAGTCATCACATCCTATATCCTCTCCGTGCTCCAAGGTCTAGCAGGGTATCGAATAATAGCCCACCTTGACTGCAGCACACTAAATGCTCGCTCCACATCCTTCCTAGCGGCCTCTTGCTCTTTCGCAAACCTCTTGCACTTCTCATCTGCAGGGTTGCGGATTTTCTTCACAAAGGTAGCCTAGGAGGGGTAGAGACCGTCAGCTAGATAGTAACCCATATCACATGGATTACCATTGATCTAATGAGAAACATGTGGGGCATTGCCTTCTGCCGGCCTAGCAAACATCGGAGACCGCTACAGCATATTGATGTCATTGTTTGATCGAGCTATACCAAAAAGGGAGTGCCATATCCAGAGATCCTGTGATGCAACAGCCTCTAGTATGACGGTACACCCCTCTGCATGCCCTTTGAACTACCCTTTCCAACCAAAGGGGCAGTTCTTCCACTTTTAATGCATGCAGTCGATGCTGCCAAGCATCCTAGGAAACCCCCTTCTCTCGTTGATGGACAAAAGGTGGGCAGTGTCTTTGTTGTTTGGCTCTATCAGGTAAACTTTGCCAAACACCATAATAATCGCGCTGCAAAACCGGTACATAGCCTCATGGCATGTGGAATCAGTCATGCACATGTAGTCGTCGAGGAGGTCACCGGACACTCCATATGCAACCTGCCGAATGACAGCAGAACATTTTTGGTAAGAGGAGAAGCCAATCTTACTGGTACAATCATACTTGGCCTCGAAGTAGTTATCGTACTCCGTCAACCCATTAAGAATATGCAAGAACAGGTCCCTCGACATCCGATAGCGGCGACGGGATGCCTTCTCTTTAAAGACTGGATCAGTTGGATGGAAATAGTCCTTAGAAAGGCGTATGTGGCATTCTTCTCGGTCGCGCTCCTAGTTGGCTTCACGCCGCTGTGACGAGCCAACTCTGCACGGCAGAAGGAGGTATTGGTTGCGCACCATCTGTGCAGCTGCCAGCAGAATCTCGGTCTCACCGTCAGACTCCTCCTCGGACGATGACTCCACAAAATTCTTGTAGAAGAACTCCATTGCCCTTCGAATGTTGCCCATATATAAAGTCTACAACGTCAATGGCGATGCCAACTCCCGCAGCGGGCTGAATAACCTAGAAAGGACCGGCGAACGTACCTCATGCAAATAATCGAGTAGGTTGTGTGCCACGCAGAGGATGACGCACGTCCAGTCCACTAGCGGAGGCCGGAGCGACGGGATTTTCTGCGGCGCGTCCAAACAACTCCGGCAACGTGTGTGGCCCGCGGTCCTGCTCGAAATCGTGGGAGCGTCGGCGGCGGCAAAGGTTGCGCCTCCTCTGGTCGCGAGATATGGATGACAAGGGTTTGGGGGAGGAGAATGTCCGTTGTGCCACTGACGAGAGGATCCGAGCGAACTAGTGAAAGGACGCAGGAGGACAAGCACGCTTTTTGGACCGACCCAACCAAGACCTAAGTTTGGTCTATGGATAAATTGAGCTGGACGTGTTTATCTGAATAGGTTAAACCGCTGGAACACCGCGCACCTTTTACACGTCCGTGCGGACAAGTTTAAAGACCTTCGGACGGAATGTGACAATCCGATGGAAATGCCCTTACGCAGCGATTTGTTTAGGCGCAGTTTGTAGGCAATGGATCCATGTGTGATCGATTGTGTTTGCTCCTCGTACGGTCGAACCCACCAAGCACAAAACCCGACGGGGAGACACACACCTCTCTCTCTCTCCACATCTCTCTTTCCTTTTCTATAGTCTGTCAGCTGGCACGAATACTGATGCTAGTCAGTGATGAATATAATCTCCAAAGGATGCTATTTTGTTCATTGCAGTAGCTGAAATGTGTACGCTGCAGTCTCAGCTCGACAGCGCCGCGCACGCACGTACGTGTGACGTGCATCTCCCATGGGTAACCGTGCACACTGCCACACTGGCCCCTTTCCATGCATGTGCAGCTTAATTATTGCCGTACGTTTTCTCTACAGCTAGCTACACCCCATAGTCAAACCGGCGTGGCTTTTCCCTGCCACGACAACAGAATCAATTTTGTTTCTTTATCGAAATTCGCTCTATATTATTAGGCTGGTCCTAATAGTAGTATTATAAGTAGTGTATAGTAAAATACGTATGATGTCATGCAAAGACTACTACTTTTCGGTTTATAAAGTAAAATACGTATTTTGAAAAAATAATTTAATCAATAATATATGAATCATATATCATAAAAATTTACCATTAAAATTATATTTAAATATAAATCTAATGGTATATTTTTTGTTAAATATAGTTTGTATTTTATTAATAAAATTTATGGTCAAACTTTTTTTTGAAATACATATTTATCTTATAAACCGAAATGAAGGTAGTAATTAATTGGATTGTAGAATTATATGGTCTTGATATATGTGATATTATGATTTTGAGTAGTAACTACTTCCTCCATTCCGGTTTATAAGTCAAATATATAGTTCGAGAAAATAGTTTGACTGTAATTTTGGTAAATAAATATAAACTATATTTAACAAAACTTATACTATTAGATTCATATTTAAAATACGCTTTCAATGGTACAACTTTTGTGACATATAATTAGTATATTGTTAACCAAATTTACGGTCAAATTATTTTCTAGACGTATGTATTAGTCCTATAATCCGGAATGGAGTAGCTAAATTATTATCTTCCTCTTTTTTTCATTAATTATCATATCATGTCATCAATTTGCTTACTTGACATTGCATGTGCATGTATGTTACTAGCTAAGTTACTTCCGCTATGACTAGCCTAAGACTAGTCACGCTGGAGAGTGGTATCATGTATATGATACAAGTATATGATATCATCTCCACAATGCATAGTATCATATAGTAGTATCATAGTCTTAGTGTATTAATTGGTTTGTAGAATCTCAATGTATAATTATGTATAAAATTTATTTGAGATCATTTTTCTAGTTTTACATGCTATGATACCATATCTATCTACATAATCTCTTTCATCATTAATTGAAGTGACATATAAGAATTTTGCATGTATGTAGTGCACGATACCACCTATAATACCCTTATTACGCTAGTCTAAGGTGTATCATATATGCCACATTGGCAAAATGATAATGCGACACAATAATTAATAAAGAGATAGGTGTTAGTACCATCTACTACCTCCGTTCCAGTTTATAAGGAAAATACGTATTTTAAGAAAATAGTTTGACATTAAATTTGATCAATAAAATATAACCTATATTTAACAAAAATTGTATCATTAGATTCATATTTAAAATACGCTTCTAGTGTTACAATTCTTTTGACATACTATTTATATATTTTTCACCAAATTTACAGCCAAACTATTCTCTGGAAGTACGTATTTGACTTATAAACCGGAATGGAGGTAGTACCATAGAACATGGCCTCCCTCGAGAGGACCATTGCGAGGCAGCGCGCTAGGATCGCCTGGCTCAATGAGGGCGACGCCAACACTGCCTTCTTTCACCGGCAATGCGCGTACCGCCAGCAGAAGAACCGGATACACGCCCTCCGCGTCGGCAACGTCACCATCTCCGACCCGCCCGGCATGGCCGAGGCCGTGTTTCTGCATTACGATGGGTTGATGGGCACCGCCGCCACCCGGGAGCACACGCTCAACCTTGACCACCTGGTTGCGCCCGGGGTGGACCTGCAGGATCTGGATGCACCTTTCCCCGAGGCGGAGATCTGGGACACGATTAGGTGCATGCCGGCCCACAAGGCGCCGGGCCCCGATGGGTTCACAGCAGAGTTCCTTCGGGCGTGCTGGGGGACGGTCAAGCAGGACGTGATAGACACCTTCCAGCAGTTGTTCGAGTTGAGAGGCCGAGGTTTCCACCGCCTCAACCAGGCGCTTCTCATGCTTCTGCCAAAGCGTGCCGACGCAGAGGCCCTTCAGGATTACCGGCCCATAAGCCTGATCCACCTCATCGCCAAGACGTTTGCCAAGCTGCTCTCGCTGCGCCTCGCCGCCAAGCTCGACCGCCTGGTGAGCAAGAACCAGAACGCCTTCATCCCCGGAAGGAGGCTCCACGACAATTTCGTCCTTGTCAAGCAATCTGCCAGATCGCTCCACCAGCTGCGCGCACCGCGTATCCTCCTCAAGCTCGACCTCGCGCGCGCATTTGACACTCTCTCGTGGGCCTTTCTCTTCGAGGTGCTCCGGCGCTACGGGTTCAGAAACAGGTTCATTGACTGGCTGACGATACTGCTATCTTCGGCCAACACTAGGGTGCTCATCAACGGCGACCCTGGGCTGCCGATCTGGCACCGTCGCGGGCTGCGGCAGGGAGACCCCCTCACGCCGCAGCTATTCGTGCTTGCGGTGGGCGCGCTTAGCCGCCTCATTCAGCACGCGGTGGACACCGGCATCCTGCAGCCCCTCCACCCTAGTCGCTAGATACCTACATGCTCCCTCTACGCCGACGATGTCATCCTCTTCTGCTGCCCCTCTGAAGCCGAGACCACCGCCATCAAGGAAATCCTGCAGCTGTTTGGCGAGGCGTCAGGCCTGCGGGTCAACTTCGCCAAGAGCTCCGCTTCTCTGCTCAACTGCGACCCCGACACGGCGTTGCCAGCCGTCGCGTGCCTTGGCTGCCCCGTGGTGGAGCTACCCCGGCGTACAGGCATCCCCACGACCATCCGTCGCCCCTCTGCCGCAACCGCAGCACCGTGGAGAAGGTCGCGGCACGCCTGCCCACTTGGAAGGCAAAACTCATGAACAAGGCCGGACGTCTCGCCTACCTGAAGGCCGTGCTCAGCGCCATTCCCCTCCACCAGCTCCTGGTGCTCGACCCGCCCAAGTCCATCATCAAGCAGCTCCAGAAGATCCAGCGTGGCTTCCTTTGGGAAGGGCGCAAGGAAGTCAACGGCGGGAGCTTCCACGTCAACTGGAGCCATGTCTGCCGGCCGCTCTCGATGGGCGGGCTCGGTGTCCGCGACTTAGAGAAGACGGGCATCTCGCTCAGGCTCAGATGGCTTTGGTACTCCCGCACCAACGACGGCCATGCCTGGACGGGGCTCAAGCTCCAGCCCTCCCCCGCCGAGCGCGCCATATTCTTCGCCTCCACCACCATGCTTGTGGGCAACGGGCAGACTTCCCTCTTCTGGGAGGACCGCTGGATTGATGGTCGTGCCATCAGCGAGATCGCGCCTCAGCTTTACGCTTACATTCCCAAGAGGTGCCGCAAAACTAGGACTGTCGCCGAGGGGCTCAATGCCAACGCCTGGGCCAGAGACATCCATGGCTTGGTCGGCATCCACGAGATAGGCCAATACCTATGCCTTTGGCAGCGGGTTGGCAGCACAATGCTCACTCAGGAGCCCGATCGCCTTTATCCGAGGTGGGCGAGGGCGGCTCTTACCGCCAAATCCTATTATGAAGCCATGTTCCACGGAGCCCTCCTATCCCAGTCTTTGAGGCTCATCTGGAACACACAGGCCCCAAGGCGTCGATTCTTCCACTGGCTCATGGCGCTGCTGGACGGCCGACTTGAGCGCTGGCTGCAACACCACCCCAGATGCCTGCTCTATGATCAGCTGCCCGAGTCCTTGCACCATTTGTTCATGGAGTGCCCCTTCTCGCGGCAGATCTAGCACGACACACTCTCGTGGCTTAGACTGCCCTGTGCGCCGCCCCGCGACGAGCACTCCCTACTCGATTGGCGGCTCGCGGTGCACCAGTCGCTGCCCAAGCCCATGCGCAAGGGGTTTGCTACGATTACCCTCCTCACGCCCTGGATGATCTGGAAGCATCGGAACAGCTGCGTCTTCGACCACGTCCAGCCTTCGCGGCAGCGCCTTTCCGCTAGCATTAGAGAGGAGGCCGAGCTTTGGGTTAGGGCCGGCGCCAAAGGGCTGCGTTTTGCTCCCGACGACTTGGGACGTTCATTGAGTTTTGTATTTACCCCCCCTCCCCCCCTATCTCGAGGTGGCTGTAACAAAAACCCGTTCTACCTATCCAATGCAATGAAACGCAACAGTCTGTTGCGTTTTCGCGAAAAAAAATTTAATGTCAAATAGATCTTTTATGTCAAATTGCATTAAGATTCTATAAATAATTAAATGCAATGAAACTATGATACAACTAGATGGTACTAATCACTATGGGGTAGTATCATACGCTAGTATCATATGCATGATACTAGTAATATAATACTTCCACTATGACCAGCCTTAATAATCATCAATAATAGTACAAAGAGGCCTAAAAGTAATAAAAATTACAAATAGATCGATGGACCACCTAGCGACGACTACAAGCACTAGAACGAGCCGATGGCGCGCCAGTGTCCTCGCCCCTTCATCATCGGAGCCAGACAAAGTTTATCATAGTAGAGCTTGTTGAAGTAGACATAAGGAAAGTCGTCGTGCTAAGACCCCAAAAAACCAGCGCACAAGAGCAACAACCATTGCCAATGATGACATCCGTAGATTAGAAGAGACTGACCTAAAATTTCACCAACTAGCATGAAAATCAACCAGATCCCAGGAGATCGACCGGACACACGACTCCATGCGACCCTTAGTCGGTACTAGACGCACCACCGGAGCGAGAATAGGATGGAAAGGACCTTATTCTGACTTCAATATGTAGGCATTGCCTCACCATCTCGAAAAAGACAAAAACATAGAGAAAACGAAGAACGAAAACCTTCCGCCGGTGTGAGCCGTGGTCCAACACACCTTCAAGACCCTAAGGACACCGGAGACGGAGCGAACCAGCAACCTCGCCGACGGAGGGATGGGAACCCTAGATTGGGTTTTCTTGAGAATTCGCCGCCTCTAGCCTTCTGCTTAGCACACGTACCAGTTCGGTCATGTCTAACTGAATCAATTCTGTTTGCTATAGTAGATCCTTTATAATGCAGAAACAGGAACAACACATCATTGCAATTGTATGCCGATTCTATTCTGTGCAATTTTAAATTCCTAATTGCATCTCACTTGAAAGAACATGTGGGCCCCCGTGTGTGGTTTTGGTAATTACTGACAATCTCTATGGATTAATGCTTGTATCAAGTTGTACTTGTAGGAATTGTCCATAGGCAATGCTTGAACCATATGTTGGCTTCAAGGTTTGGAGAATAAGAAAGTAAAGAGGATCAAGTGGTGATCAAGGTGTTCAAAGAGTGATCCACAGATTGGGCATGTGAGAGTTGAGCCTTTTGCAAGGGTGTCTTGAAGAAGAAGATAGAGTTCATCATATGTATCTTCAAGACATAATCCAAATGGTGTTAGAAGTAATGTTGTGCAAGCTAAAGATGTGTCATATCTAGAAGATATCATGATTGAAGCTTTCCATCCTCGGTGATCATGGATCGATGAAGACAACGTCAAATTAAAGGTTTCCCCATGTCGTATGGGGGAGCAACTTGCAAGTCTTCATCAAGCAAGTGCGTGCGAGAACAATCAAGAAAGGTGTTCCATCTTGAGAAGGAAAAGATCGTCTACATCAAGATCAAGTGGAATATGCGCAAGGCAAATGTATAATATTGATAGGGTTTCCTTCTTACCGGTATCGTGGTGTTAGTTGGGAGACCTGTTTATAGTGTAGATAACCCTACTATCAAGAGGGGCTCTCAAGTGAGTAACTCGATCATATCTTTCAGAGAGAGCTCAAACCTTTGCATACTTAGCATCATGCTTTCTTGGTTGTTATTTGGATCTTATCCATCTGAGGTTCTAGAGCTTGTGGTAATATTCATAACAAGCTCTAGTTCATAAAAAATGGATTTCCCTTTTATATCATATTGCGTTTTTGATCTTTGAGGTTTTTCGGTTTCTCACCAAGAGAGGTATCTCACATTATAATACATAAAATTTTCTCTCTTGGTTGTATCCAATATTTTCCAAAAAATTGGTTTCGGGTAGCTCTTGTTGTCCTCTTTCCATAAAAATGGTTTTGGGTCAATTGGAGTTTCCAAACTCTAGATATCGCCATTTGAATTTTGCCTCTTATTTGGTCCAGATAGGAGTCTCCGGTCTGCGTGGACCGGAGTCTCCGGTGTGGTCCGGAGTTTCCCCAGAAGTCCCCGGAGGGGGCTCCAGAATTCATCATGGGATAGTTTGATGGGTGGTCTAGAGGAAGGTCCAGAGACTGACCGGAGTCTCTGGTCCATGCCTTATACCGGAGTCTCCGGTGTGGCTGGACCGGAGTCTCCGGTCCACTTGGTTCCCAAAGGCGTTGGGACAGTATGATAGGTGGTCTGGAGGCTAGTCTGGAGGTTGGCCGGAATCTCTGGTGTAGACCGGAGTCTCCGGTCTGCACACCGGAGTCTCCGGTCTGACAGGTGCCAACAGGCTGAAAACGGTCAGAAATCTGTGGGCCTATAAAAAGGGCCCTTCTTCCCCAATGGACACCTCTCGAGTTTTACTAGATTTCTCCTCCATTCTTAACCCTCTTGAGCTTGCTCCCCTTCATTCCCCCCTTTGATTCTTGCATATACTTTAGGGATTTGAAAGAGGAGATTTAGATCTACAATTCCACCAATCAATCTCTCCTCTAAGTGAGGGGAACATTTTGGGATCTAGATCTAGGAGTCTTTTGTGGATTTCCTCCAATGTTATTCCTCTCTTATTCCCCCACAAGATTTTGTAGCTTTGGCGGAATTTGGGAGAGAAGTATTTGAGCACTTCTTGTGTTCTTACCATTGCATTTGGTTCATCGGTTTGAGTTCTCGGTGAGGATTCGATTGAGTGAAAGGTGAGAAGCTTTTTACTCTTGGGTTCTTGGAACCCTAGACGGTTTGGTGGTTTTCCAGGTTCTTGGATTACTGGGAGCCTCCAATTAAGTTGTGGAGCTTTCCCCAATCTTGTTTGTTGAGAGCCTCCAATTGAGTTGTGGAGAAGTGCCCCAACCTTGTGAGAGGTTCCAGATTGCCACTGTCAAGTTCACCGATAGTGGAAGTGTGGATCGATCCCGTTGGTGTGAGATTCACAGGAAAATAAGGGAGGCCTTTTGCGGCATTGGTGGTTTGATGACCCACAAGTATAGGGGGTGTATTGTAGTACTTTCGATAAATAGGAGTGTCAATCCCAACGAGGAGCAGAAGGTGTTGAACAGTGGTATGGAGTAGGAAATCCCTGTGAATACTTAGCAAACGGAATTTTAGTGGTTTTTTTACAAGGCAACAAAACAAGGAGCAAGTAACAAAGGTAACGAACAAATGGAGCAAGTGGCCCAATCCTTTCTTAGAAAAGGAGAAGTCGGTAGAAATACTTATAAGGACCAAACATTCTCGAGGACACATGGGAATTATGTCAAGTGCTTTGGCTTGAAATAGCTGAGTACTCTTCTCTCGTGTTGTAAGTGTTGTATGGGTGAACCTGTGCTAATGTACCGACCTTACTTGGACTAATACATACTTGTGATTAAACCCCCTGCAAACATCCGTAACTACAGGAAAGTAATTAATATATAAATCTAACCACAGCCTTAAACTCTGAGATCCTACACTCCCTTGTGCAAAGGTGTCCTAACGGGGGTTCAGGTTTCTGTCACTCCGGCAACCCCACGATTAGTAGACAAATACACAATGCATTCCCCTAGGCCCATAAGTTGTGAAGTATCATGTAGTTGACGTTCACATGACACCACTAGAAGAATAACACCACAACTTAAATACTAAACCATTGAATAATAACTCATCACAGATTCACTACTAACAACAAGAATTCTCCCATGTCCTCAAGAACACAATGAACTACTCACAAGACATCATATGGATCAATATCAAAGATTATATGATAATGGATAACAATCTAAACATAAACAATAATCCAATGGTTCCACTCACAAGCATGAACTACAATAGTAATCAACACCGGGAAAGTTCCCCTAAGAACTAAAGGAATATCCAACACAATTGTTACAGCGGGACAGAGTGGTGATGATGGTGCTGGTGGAGATGATGGTGTGGATGATGGTGATGATGATCCCGATGAAGCCTAGCTTAATGACGGTGTTGATGGCGACAGTCTCCCCTCTCCGAGAAGGAATTCCCCCGGAAAAATCTGTTTGCCGGAGAGATCTTTCTCTCTCGGTGTTTTCAGCCCCCAGAGGCGGCGGAAATCTATCTGTGGTCCGCCCTTAGGCTTAGGGTTCCGTAGGGAAGATATAGGCGAAGTGGCAGAGTCGGAGGCCGGGCAAGTGGGCCACACCTGCCTTAGGCACGCGGTCAGGTGGGCCCGCGCCTAGGGGGTGTGGGCCCCCTACAGCCCCTCTTCACTCCTCCTTCTGGCTTCCCTTGTCTTCTGGTAAAATAATATGTTTCCATATTTTTCTGGTATTTTTCTGATCTTCGTGAAATTGCACCGAAACGCCTTCTTTTCCATCAGAATCCAGACTCCGACAGTCTATCCTCCAAGAATCATCCAACATGCATAAACAGATGAAAATCCATAAGTAATACCTCATAATAAGACAAATATCAATGAATAGAGGTAAATTATGATATAGAATGGTGATGCAAATTGAGCGTATCAACTCCCCCCAAGATTAGACTTCACTTGTCCCCAAGCGAATACTGAGCTCAGTAAACATGTCCATAGGTTTATGGAGTGAAGTGTCGATAAAAGAATACGAAAAAGAAGCATCACACTTACCATTACACAACTTAGAGAAGAAAGCAACTCACCACTATATAACTTAGCTTGCAACCAAGTACAACAGTCACAATAGAGATGCATAAAGATAAATCATAATTGGAATTGGAAAACTTGTTCTTGGTCAGAGAACACCTCGCAAACAGTTTCACAAAAGCTTTTTGTAGAAGTTTCAAAACAGGAGCACTATTTGCTCAAAAAGGTTTTTCACAAGTGAAGGCTTTCAAAGTAATACTCAATATAAAGAACATGATTGAATAAATCACCATATGAATGCTTGAAACACAACAACTCAAATGCTTGCTAGAGATAGAGAGGAAGTAGGTTTACTGACTCAACTTGGAAGTGGGAGAAAGGTCCCTTTATAGAGGGAAGCAAGGATTACAAGTCATAAAGAGCTTCCAAAAGGTTATGGTACTTACTAGCTTGACGAAATCATAGGCATCTTGAGATTATTAAGGTTAAAGTGCACAAAGATGGAGTATATGCTTGACGAAATATAAGTTGGAAATCTCATGTCCCTTGAATATGAGGATCACTCCTCATGCTACTCAACTTTGGTCACAGGTAAGTTCTTGTCATTGTAAGTATTTTCATATCATTGAGAACCGCCAATGAGGTACCCCTTGCACATGGTACAGGAGCTTTCCCATAACCAAAATGACATGGCAAGCAGACAATGAGCATCTCAGCGATCTATTTTATTTACTATATGCATAGCTTTTTATTGAGGATGCTTCATAGATAGCTCACTATGGTGATGCTGCAAGTTTCGACCATGATTAGGCATGGCTTAGGCTAGCGGCCCAGGCGTTTCTCTAACACAGGATACAAACTCCATGGACTTACAAGTTCCCTCTTTATTTCACACCATTGACATCCATAGGCAAAACAACATGATATCAACTGTGTACAGAGTACAAGTGCAATGTTGAAAACGTTCCTCGTGATAGCATGGTTCTGCTAATTCCAACGTATAGGTGCAAGCATATACAACTTCGATGGCACAATGGTTCAAGTCTATTAGGGGCAAGAAATAAAGTTTGCCATCGAGTTTGTGAGAGCTTTATTAACTAGTTTTCACATAACAAAATACTTTTTAATTTGAAAGGTAGATGAAGCTTGAGAATTTGCTTGGAATATCAACAATGCTACTAGGGAGATATGGTGGACACAAATGGCACGGGTTTTGGTTCAAAGGGGTTTGGAAACATGAGAAGTATGCCTTCTCAAAACAGGTTTTTGGCTAGCAACGCTGGGTAGCAAGCAAGAGAGTTGAAAGAAACAAGCAAACATACAAATAACATGCAATCTTCCTTGAAGACACAAAAAGATCTTAAATAAATAATACTAAGCTTATGAGCCAACAAGAAAGAAAACAAATGATACAAAATACTTGTAAGCTTTTTCTCTTTCTCTTTTTCTTTCAAACCTCAAAAATTGTTGCTACTGACCAGAGCTCGGTTTTCCAAAACCAGTTTAGATCCACTTGATGCTCCCAAAGTTATGCCAATACTGATCAACAAGATCCATCATATAATAGAGATTGCAAACTAAAATAAGAAGTGCAAAAAGTAAAAGATGAGACTTCTCATTAATATTCCAATAAAGGCACTCACACCAAGGGATACAGAGATAATCAACTAAAGGAGAGATACTTACAAATGCAAACCAAACTATAATATAACCTCTCTACCACAGATATGAATCCACTAAAAAGGTAAAAGATAAAATATAATGGTTGTGATACCGCGACACTCCCCAAGCTTGGAACAAGCCAAGGGGATGCCAAACCTGATGATGAATTACTCCTTCGGTGGTGGTGGTGTTCTCTTGTCATCATAAAACTTCGAAGGCAAAGGTACCGCATCCAAAAAGGATGTCCTTGTCTCTGCAATCCCGAAAGTATAAGCACAACTTATGCAATCAAATCTAGCCTCATACTCACAGTTTTGATTCTGTATGTCATAGAGTTGTTCTTGCAATTGATTGGTGGTCTGACGGAATGAGAAGATCTCTTCTCGGAGCTCAGCAACTTCTCCCTCGTTCTTGGTGATGAGTTCTGAAATTATCTTGTAAATAACATACACTTCGTGTTCTGCCATCTTCTTGTACCTGAAAACTTCCTGTTCCAATGCTTCCATCCTGTCTTCCAAACTTCCTTCTCCTTTAGGGCCTTGAACTTCTTTCATCTGTACCTTCCCCTCTTTGAGGATCAACTCTTTGGGATGAATCCTCAACTCATACATGTACGGGTTGAGGATGTCCACAGAGGAATCCTCCGTGGGTGATCCAGAGGAAGACATTGAGGCTCCAAATCTGAGGATTTTCCTGACAGAAATAGATCAAAACGAAAACACGACGAGAACACGATGCAAGAACCTCGGGGAACCCGGAGGGTTATATATTACGAAGTTTCAAGACATAAGGAAGGTTCTGATATGGAAACGAGGGGGAGTCGGAGCTCGAGGGTGGCACACCCCCTCCAGGCGCGGGGCAAGGTGGGACCGCGCCTGGGGTGGGTTTGGCCACCCCGGCCTCCGGTTCCTCCTATGTTTTGTCTCGTAGTCTACCTTATGTATTAAAAACATCAAAAATATAAAAAGATTGGATTTTCACGAACCTTCTGTTTTCACCACTTTTACCTATTCAAGGACGAACTCTGCAGTTTCTGGTGTTTGGCTTCTGATAAATTCTTCTGGAGTCACCATTTGAATAACATCCACATCTTCATTATCAGAATCTCCAGAAATATAATGTTTTAGTCTTTGACCATTAACCACCTGTGTTGTGTCATCCTTCAGAGAAGAAATTTTGATGGCACCTGAACGGTACACTTCCTTGATAACAAAAGGTCCTTCCCATTTAGAGAGTAGTTTCCCTGCAAAAAATCTGAGACGAGACCTATTCAAAAGAACTTTTTCACCAACATGGAACTCCCTTTTGAGAATTCTTCTATCATGCAATCTTTTTAATTTTTCCTTAAAGAGCCTAGCATTTTCGTAAGCTTCAGCTCTCCACTCATATAGATTACTTAAGTCGAGCAGTCTTTTCTCACCAGCAAGTCTAAAATCTCTATTCAACTCTTTCACTGCCCAATAAGCTTTGTGTTCTAATTCTAAAGGCAAGTGACAAGCTTTCCCATAGACCATTTTGTATGGAGACATCCCCATAGGATTTTTATAAGAAGTTCTATAAGCACACAAAGCGTCATTCAACTTTTTAGCCCAATTTTTTCGAGATCTATTGACAGTCTTCTACAAGATAGATTTAATTTCCCTATTGGAAAGTTCTACTTGCCCACTAGTTTGGGGGTGATAAGCTAAAGCTATCATGCGGTTTACATCATACTTAGCAAGAGTTTTTCTAAAACCCCCATGAATAAAATGAGATCCTCCATCAGTCATGAGATATCTAGGCACACCGAATCTAGGAAAAATGACATCTTTAAGCATTTTCAAAGAGGTCTTACCATCGGCACTTTTTGTTGGTATGGCTTCTACCCACTTTGTAACATAGTCAACAGCAACAAGAATATGTGTATACCCTTTTGAAGGAGAAAAAGTCCCCATAAAGTTAAATCCCTAATAATCAAAAGGTTTAATAACAAGAGGATAATTCATAGGCATTTCATTGCGTCTAGAGATGTTACCTACTCTTTGGCATTCATCACATGATAAGACAAACCTCCTTGCATCTTTAAAAAGGGCAGGCCAATAAAATCCAGATTGTAAAACATTTTGTGCGGTCATATCCCCAGCATGATGTCCTCCATAAGCATTGCCATGATATTTTCTCAATATCTCTTGTTGTTCAAATTCTGGAACACATCTTCGCATAATACCATCTACTCCTTCTTTATATAAGTGTGGATCATCCCAAAAGTAATGCCTTAGATCATAAAAGAATTTCCTTCTTTACTGAGCTGTAAAGGTTGGAGGCAAATACTTGGAAACAATAAAGTTAGCATAATCAGCATACCAAGGATTCTCATGCAGACTTACCCTTATTGCAGCTGACTGCTTATTTGGAAAACTATCATTAACAGGCAAAGGGTCAAAAGAAATGTTTTCCAAACGAGATAAATTATCAGCAATAGGATTATCAGCACCTTTCTTATCCACAATATGCAGATCAAACTCTTGCAAAAGCAACACCCACCTTATAAGCCTAGGCTTAGCGTCCTTCTTTGTCATAAGGTACTTAATAGCAGCATCAATAATATAAGGTCTAAACTTATCACAAGCAAAGATTATAGCTAAGAAATCTTTTTCAGTAGTAGCATAATTCTTTTGAGCAGCATCTAGAGTCTTGCTAGCATAATGAATAACATTCATCTTCTTGTCAACATGCTGTCCAAGGACAGCACCCACAACAAAATCACTAGCATCACACATGATTTCAAAAGGTAACCTCCAATCAGGTGGTTGGACAATAGGAGCAGTTTTCAAAGCTTTCTACAAAGTTTCAAAAGCTTCCTTACAATCAGCATCAAAAACAAAAGGTACATCATTTTGAAGACGATTAGTAAGGGTCTTTGAAATTTTGGAGAAATCTTTAATAAACCTCCTATAGAAACCAGCATGGCCAAGGATACTATGAATACCTTTGATATCTCTAGGACAAGGCATCTTCTCAATTGCTTCAATTTTGGATATGTCAACTTCAATGCCTCTTTCAGAGATCTTGTGTCCAAGAATAATCCCTTCATTAACCATGAAATGGCATTTCTCCCACCTAAGAACAAGGTTGGTTTCTTCACATCTCTGCAAAACCTTATCAAGGTTGTGTAAACAGTTATCAAAAGAAGTTCCATAGACGGAAAAATCGTCCATGAAAACCTCCACAATTTCTTCACAAAAACCATGAAAGATAGCAGACATATATCTCTGAAAGGTAGCAGGAGCATTACATAAACCAAAAGGCATACGCCTATAAGCATAAGTACCATAAGGACAAGTGAAAGTAGTTTTCTCTTTGTCATGTGCCTTCACAGCAATTTGAGAAAACCCAGAATAACCATCAAGAAAGCAAAAGTGAGTCTTTTTGGACAACCTCTCAAGCATTTGATCAATAAAGGGCAAAGGATAATGATCTTTCTTAGTAACCTTACTAATCTTTCTAAAATCAATGCACATTCTATACCCAACCACTACTATTTGCGGTATAATCTCATTATCCTCATTAGGCACAACAGTTATCCCCCCTTTCTTGGGAACACAATGAACATGGCTAACCCATTGACTATCAACAATAGGATAAATAATACCAACATCAAGGAGTTTTAATACCTAATTTCTTACCACATCCTTCATCTTAGGATTTAGACGACGTTGGTGCTCAACAAATGGTTTTGCATCAGGCTCTATATTAATAGCATGCTGACATATAGTAGGAGAAATCCCCTTTAAATCATCAAGAGTATAGCCCATAGCTCCTCGGTGTTTCTTCAATATCTCCAATAACCTCTCTTCTTCCTTTCCTGAAAGTTTAGAACTAATAATAACAGGATAAACTTTCTTATCATCAAGATAAGCATATTTAAGATCATTAGGTAAAGGTTTTAATTCGAAAACGTGGTCCCCTTTAGGTGGTAGTGTGGTACCCAAATCTTCCACAGGTAGATTATGCTTAAGCTGTTCTGGCTGACGAAGGAAAACCTCGTCAATCTCATTTCTTTCCTTCATGAATACATCACTTTCATGATCTTCCATAAACTGCTGCAAGGCATTGTTAGGAGCAAGAGAAATAGCAGAAAGTTGTTCAACCCTGAAATCCTCATCAGGCAGTTCATTTTCATAAGGAGTTTTGGAAAATTTGGAAAAATTAAACTCATAAGACTATCCAGCAAACTTAGTAAAAACTTTTTCCTTCCTACAATCTATGATAGCCCCACAAGTATTCAGAAAGGGTCTACCAACGATAATAGGATAGGTTTTACTAGCTTCTTTACCAAGTTCTAGAAAATCAGCAGGATATTTAATCTTACCACAAAGGACCTCCACATCTCTTACAATGCCAATGGGGCAAACTTGCTCTCTATTAGCAAGGTGAATAACCACATCAATGTCCTCAAGCTCACAAGGACCAATCTCATGCATAATTTCCATGTAAAGCTCATAAGGAATAGCACTAGAACTAGCACCAATATCACATAAACCATAATAGCTATGACTACCAATTTTAATAGAAAGCAGAGGGACACTAGCTTTTCTAACCTTCTTAGGATGAGAAACAGTATTAGTAGTGTCTTCACAGAAGACAATATGCTCATCCTCTATATTTCTAGTGACAAGATCTTTCACAGTAGCTACCACAGGCTCAATATCAATAAGCTCATTGGACCCTACAATTTTCATTGCGCTTTTTCTAACCATATTAGCCATAATAGAATGCTCCCTTACCTTGGAGGGAAAAGGGATTTTCTCAACATAAGGTTCAGGAAAAATAGGATCAACAGTACAAACCTCTACGCTGGCAGGAACATGGGTAACAATGTCTTTATAAGGAGCATGGTACTTGTCCCAATCTTTCTTGGGAATTTCAATATAAGAGGCAAATGCATTAAAACATTTTTCAAGAACTTTAGTATCAAGACCAAACTCATTACTAATATCACGGAAGTCATCAGTTCCCATAAAAGATTTAATGCATTCGTAATCATAGTTTATACCTGACTTTCTTCCTTTGTCATTCTCCCAAGCCTCAGTGTTATCTTGAATACGGTCTAAGAGATCCCATTTAGCTTCTTCCTTCACACGTGTGAATGATCCATCATAAGAAGCATCTAATAAATCTTTATCATGAAGAGAAAGCCTAGCATAAAAATTATTGAGAATAATATTGTTAGGGAGTTCATGAATAGGACATTTAAGCATTAGTAACTTCAGTCTCCCCAAGCTTGAGCTATACTTTCTCCATCAAGAGGCCAAAAGTTATATATAAGATTTATATCCTTATGAATCTCACTGGGAGGATAAAATTTAGAGTAAAAGAGAAATGCCATCTCCTCCCATTCCATGGATTGTCCATTCTTCAACAGCTTATACCATTCTTCAACTCTCCCTTTCAAGGATATGGAGAGTAACTTCTTCTTCACCTGTTCAGTTGTGATACCTGCACACTTAAACAACCCGCACAATTCATGGATAAAAAGCAAGTGATCACCAGGATGGACAGTTCCATCCCCAAAATAATAATTATCCATAACACGATTAACAATACTTGTAGGTATCTTAAAAGGATCTATCTCAACAGGAGGTGGCTCATCTACTACCCTAACAGTGGTAGTAGTTTTCCCAAACAGAAAACAAAGTGGGTTATCCATATTGGAAACAAAGTAACAAGCAGTAACAAAAGCAATACTCACAGTTAAAGTTTCCCTTCCCAGTTCCACTCTTCAATAACGCTTCACTCCCCGGCAACGGCGCCAGAAAATAGTCTTGATGACCCACAAGTATAGGGGGTGTATCGTAGTACTTTCTATAAATAGGAGTGTCGATTCCAACGAGGAGCATAAGGTGCTCAACAGTAGTATGGAGCAGGAAAACCCTGTGAATACTTACCAAACGGATTTTTAGTGGTTTTCTGACAAGGCAACAAAACAAGGAGCAAGTAACGAAGGTAACGAACAAACGAAGCAAGTGGCCAAATCCTTTCTTAGCAAAGGACAAGCCGGTGGAAATACTTATAAGGACCAAACATTCTAGAGGACACATGGGAATTCTGTCAAGTGCTTTCGCTTCAAATAGCTGAGTACTCTTCTCTGGTGTTGTAAGTGTTGTGTGGGTGAACCTGTGCTAATATACCGACCTTAATTGGACTAATACATACTTGTGATTAAACCCCCTACAAACATCCATAACTATAGGAAAGTAATTAAGATATAAATCTAACCACAGCCTTAAACTCTGAGATCCTACACTCCCTTATGCAAAGGTGTCCTAACGGGGGTTCAGGTTTCTGTCACTCCGGCAACCCCATGATTAGTAGCCAAATACACAATGCATTCCCCTAGGCCCAAAAATGGTAAAGTATCATGTAGTCGACGTTTGACACAACTAGAAGAAGAGCACCACAACTTAAATACTAAACCATTGAATAATAACTCATCACCGATTCACTACTAACAACATGACTTCTCCCATGTCCTCAAGAACACAAGGATCTACTCACAATACATCATATGGATCAAGATGAAAGATGATATCATAATGGATAACAATCTAAACATAAACAATAATCCAATGGTTCCACCCACAAGCATCAACTACAATAGTAATCAACACCGGGAAAGTTTCCCCTAAGAACTAAAGCAATATCCAACACAATTGTTACAGCAGGACGGAGTGGTGATGATGGTGCTGGTGGAGATGATGGTGTGGATGATGGTGATGATGATCCTGATGAAGGCTCACTTGATGACGGTGTTGATGGCGACGGTCTCCCATCTCCGGGAAGTAATTCCCCCGATAGAAATCTGACTACCGGAGAGATCTTTCTCTCTCGGTGTTTTCCGCCCCTAGAGGCAACGGAAATCTATCTGTGGTCTGCCCTTAGGCTTAGGGTTCCGCAGGGAAGATATATGCGAAGGGGCGGAGTCAGAGGCCGGGCAGGTGGGCCACACCTGCCCTAGGCGTGGGGTCAGGTGGGACCAAGCCTAGGGGGGTGTGGGCCCCCTGCGGCCCCTCTTCGCTCCTCCTTCTGGCTTCCCTTGTCTTCTAGTAAAATAATATGTTTCCATATTTTTCTGGTATTTTTCTGATCTTTGCGAAATTGCACCGAAACGCCTTCTTTTCCATCAGAATCCAGACTCTGCCAGTCCATCCTCCAAGAATCATCCAACATGCATAAACAGATGAAAAGCCATAAGTAATACCTGATAATAAGACAAATATCAATGAATAGAGGTAAATTATGATATAGAATGGTGATGCAAATTGGGCGTATCATGGTTTGATACCACCCCCTCTCCAATCGAGACATACTCCATGTTGGGAGGAACTCAGTAAAATATCGTCGTCCCCTCGTGCCTTAGTTATCTCTATACCCGAGCTCTTAACTTATGCACTTTACATTGTGATAGCCTTCATGCTTGAAGTAATATATATCTTGCAATCACATTTTTGCTTGTATTGCTTAGCATAAGTTGTTGGTTCACATAGGTTAACCCTAGTTGTTCTAGGTTTTGTGCTTGATAAAGTAAATGCTAGTTTAATTCCGTCTTTGTTGAGCAACTCTTGGAAACGTTTTTAACCGCCTATTCACCCCCCTCTAGGCGGCATCAGTATCCTTTCATCACTAAAACAGACAAAAATCTTTACTAGAGGATTATGTCGATGTAGTTTTTCCATGAAACGTAATGTAAAGAAATTCTTATTGGAAATCATGTATGATTAAATCCAAAATCAGATAACTTTTACATGGAAAATTGTAACATGCAAACATTCCTATAAATATCATTTGAATCAAATAGACCCTACATTTGGCCATGTGAAATCCCACTGTAGGGTTTGCACCATAGAAAAAAAATTTCCTACGATGGGAACATCTAAGTACCAAGATCTATCTACTGGATACAATCAGCGGGTGGATATACATCCATAGAATACATACCCTCGAAGACTGAATAGCGTTAACGAGGTTGTACTCATGGATGATGTAGACGAATGCTTGCCGATCTCAAGATCGTGATGAAGTCCGTCTGGTCCAGCCGGTCCAGCACGATCAAGTCCAGCACCTCAAAGCAGTGGTGCATCCGTGATCGCACACACGTACGGGTACCCCGACAACCTCCGCGCCCTCGCTCCAGCGAAGCAGCGGAAGCAAAAAATCCTTCCAGAAAAAGCAACCAGGAACATGTATCTCGCTGATCCGAGACCATGGGGAAATTCTAAAAGGGGGAGAGAGATCCTTCGCGAGGAGGTGTGATTTGAGAGGAGGAGAGGGGGGCCTTTTATAGGGGAGAGGGGGGGCACCCAAGGGGCATGGCGCCCAGCCATGGGGGCTGCCCCACCTCTTCCACATTCATGTGGGTGGATCTCCCACTGAAAATGAAAAGCCTCCACTCCCATTAAAAAGCCTCCACTCAAAAATCCACTCACATGCATTAAATTTCCACCAAATTTAATGCAAGCTCTCATTTAAATAAAACTCTTTTATTTATTTATTCAGAATTTTGTTAATTACTTTAATTAACAAACATTCACATAAAACCCCTTACAATATTTAAATTTCACATGCAGAACCAGTTTCAGCAATTTCAACTGAAACAGTTTCGGTGTCTAGTGAAATAAATTCCTGCGCTTTCCTTTTTCTTTCTCTGGCATATCATTTGCTCCGAATGGTGTCGGTATCCCTTAAGTGTGTCACCCTACGGTTTGCGAATAATGCAGACATGATCGATACCCCTCTCCGATCAATAATCAGCAGTTGGACCTGGAGATCCGTACTGACTCCCACACATTCAATGATGACTTCTGTGATCGTGTGAACCTTTTACGCTAGTATCTTAATCCTTTTGTTTCACGATATATTACATGTACGAAATTCGATCATCGGTATCTCCATACCTAGTTTGATCTCATTACCAACATGCACTCTTTTCTCGTTCATGTGATATAACATTCTAGTGATCAAATCACTTGCTTGCAAGCTAATCAATGTGATATCACCGAGAGGGCCTAGAGCATATCTATCCGTCATCGGGATGAACAAATTCCACTCTCGATCCATGGGTCTCAACATAACACTTTAGTAGTTCTGAATCCATCTTTATAATCACCCAGTTACGGTGTGACGTTTGATATCATCGAGAAACTCTTCCGGTTTTAGTGATTGACATGATCTCATGGTCTAAGGATTAGGATCACTTCGTAAGTTGTTATAGAAATATAAACTCAATGACTTTGATCGTAATGCTATACTTCGGATGAATGTTCATCACATCATTACACTAATGTTGTGACCTCGTTATTAACAACATCCAATGTCCATGATCAGGAAACTTTGATCATCATGTTAATCAACGAGCTAGTTTATAAGAGAGGCATAACTAGGAACTTCCTTTTTGTTTATTAAACACACATGTATTAACGTTTCCGTATTAATACAATTATAGCATGCAAAATAAACATTTATCATATATAAGGAATACGATAATAACCACTTTATTATTGCCTCTCGGGCATATTCCCTTCAGTCTCCCACTTGCACTAGAGACAATAATCTAGTTTGAAAACTTTGTGTATTGAACACCTATGGATTTCTGGTGTTCCATATACGCAACTGCAAGTGGTTAACATAATCTACGGATCTGACGCTTTCAGGTCCGTATGTTATTGCATGTCTTTGCGTCTTCACGCATCACTCATTCTCCAATGAGATGGCATTGTATAAATTTGGTCTTTTGGTGAGACCTTTAGTTCCTTGGGTTTAAATCACGTCGATACTATTGTCGTACAATATATCGTCAGTGTTAGACCGTTGCGAACCACATCTTAGTTTGATAACAAACTACTTGACACAAATTCCCTCCTTTGCTGCTACTATAGCAGTCATATACTTAGCCTTTTGTTGTAGTATTCATCAAAATGTCTTAACTTTGGAACTCTTCCAAATCCATCATGGAAACTTTCTTTCTATTTCATTGTGCCACCCATAGTTTAAATTGAGATAAACTTAATTTTTAACTTGTGACAAAACTAGTATCAATGTAACGCTTTACAATGAACTATTTGTAATTGTTTGTCACTTCTACACAAATATATTCTTAGTTCTTCCAAAATATCATAAGAATATACTTACTATAGTCCAATGATCATTTTATGATTCATTCTGGTATATGCTCATAACACTTAGAGCATAGGACATATCTGGATGTGTACATATCATGGTATGATTGATTAAAACATTCTCGTGATTTCACTCATCAAGTGTCAAAGCACTTGAATCTTGTTTCACTTATCAAGTGTCGATACACTTGAATCTTGATTCAATTCCTTTTCCATGCGACAAGAACTGTTTCTTGTCGTTTCTATATTAAACTCCTTCAATATCTCATATATGTACGTTTGGCCCAACCATATTAGCGTCACCGTCTATCCACTATAGACATTCATGCTAAATATTCGGGTTTTGCCTAACTCTTTCATCAAAATGAAATCCTTAACCTTTGTCAATAAAAGATACATCATTTCTAATCAACAAGATGTCCTCCACATAATGTATTAGAAATATGTCTTAGCGCTCCCACTTACTTTCTTGCAAATTCAAGCATCTTCATCGTCTCCTAATGAAAAACTCCTTTTTCATCATGGTGAAGATTCCAACTCCCCGATGCTTACTTCAACCATTGAAGTTTGCATGCCCTTTTTAGCATCCTTTGAATTAACAAAACCCTTTGGATCGTGTCATGTACACGTCCTAGGTAACCATTTTATTAGAAAAACTTTGTTTTGTTTATTCATCTACCATATGACAAATTATATGTAGTGGTTGCTACTTTAATCCGTCTAGACTAAATATCGCTATCAAAGATCAAATCTTGTCATAGTCAACTCCTTGAACATTGTCATAAAAATACTTTACGACATGTCGACTATTTCATAGATGTGAAACATCCATGTCTGTTTCTTTATAGATCCAAATACGACCAATAGGTTTTTACACCTTTCCGGAGGGTCTTCCAAGTTCAAAACTTGATTTATCGTGTATGGACTTATCACGGATTTTATGGCTTCAAGCCATTTGACGGAGTCAGGGCCCATCATCGCTTCTTTGTATGTGGTTGATTCATCATTGTCAAACAATAATGATTTACTCTCAAATCTCAACATTTGATTGTTTATCCGACCGACTTGGTTCAATAAGAACTTAGTTCTCCGTGACCACAACCTTTGAGGCACATAAGCTATGAGCATTATGACAGCCTCCGGAACGATTTCCAGCTCTGCGCAACTCAGCACATTTAGCTAAGGTTCGTTAACCTTATCAAAGTTCTATTGTCCTCCCACTTAACTTTTGCGAAAATTTCCTTTTTCAAGAAACTTCACATTTCAAGCGACAAACCCTTTTGTCCTCGGTGTTATGGAGGAATAACCAATTGTTATTCAAAATAAACTACAAAGACATGCTCATCCGACTTCGGTTGTAAACATCTTACTTATGTTTAGCATACCAAAATTTAAGAAATGACAACTTGGGTTTTACCCCAAACCATAACTTCCATGGTGTCATTTCAACGGATCAAGATGGAGATCTTTTCAGTGTAAAAGCGGAAGTCTCTAAAGCTTTAATCTTTTAAAACATAATGGCAGTTTTATAAATAACACCTTTGATCCAACCATGTCAAACAAGGTTTCACTAAAATCTCAAACACTCCATACTCCTATGGTGTTTCGGGAGATGTAAATCTAGGTGTTTTGCTAAACTTGCAACTCAAATAAATCCCTTTATGATAAAATCATAATTCATTTATTTTCTTGTTACACTTGTAACTCAAATAAATCCTTTATGATAAAATCATAAACCATTTATTTTCTTGTTACAATGATTTTCACTTCATCTTGAAAGTATTTGAACATTTTCAAATATTTCACACTTCTTTCTCATTAAGTGAACATTCACTCAAATTTCCGGAGAAAGCATATGAAGTTGAAATCCATCGCTTACGACTATACATAATGGACTACATACATCGATATGTATAAATTCCAATAATTTAGTCGTTCGTTCTTCTTTGGCCTTTGAACGAAGTTTTAATTATCACGTGGAAAGTCTCACAAGCGTCACTTGATCAAATCAAAGACTCCAAAAATCCATGAATATGGAGATTCTTTATGTTTTCTTTCCATTATAATTTAAACAGCGATGTCACTTCGTAAGTGATCTTTCAATCATTTGTCTTGCGAAATTTTAGCATTAGGTTTTATGGATGTGATTTCTCCAACTAGATTTGTAAATCATCCATCTTATATGGAATACGGTAATTATTTGAACAACATTTGTTCTCATAATACCTGATTCAAATAACAATTATTAAAACAAATCTTGAAGTCAAGCTTCGATGTCAACGAGAAATACAAACAACTGTTTGTTTGTTTTCGATGAACATCATCACATATTCTCTTGCTAGTTACTTAGGCCATTGTGGTTCATGAATTGCGTCGTTCTGTATGAAATTTCATACCAACCAATTTGGTATCCAATACCCAAGAACCACATTGTTTAACAAGCAAAGAATACAACCATAACATGTATATCATCCATATACCTAAATTGGATATTTCCAATATTTTCTTTTCTGCCAAATATATTTTATAGATTCTCTTTCAGCATTTCCTTTTTCTTTTTAAAAGAATCTATCAACAAGTGGCACCATATACATGACACATAGTCCAAAGCATGTATATTCAAATAATAATACCTTTGGACTTGCACTTTGAAGTAGATCACCATCATCAAAATGATCGGTATTCTTTCAAAATCCATTTTTTAGTAATCTTTTAGTGTAGTAAACACTTTACATACATCTTCTATTCATCCTTATCATGACGACTTTCATGATCAAGCTACTGTAGCTTATAAAGGCGAATCGTGAGTATAACATTATTTTCCAAAACCCTTTTGGATGATTAGGATGTCTAGTATCTTCAACCTTCGTAAATTCTCATCCAACATGAGAACATATATTATACTCTATCATATTGCAACCAAAACATTGTTTCAGATATCGTTATATCTGTCACACATGATTTCTGAAACAATTCTTTCAGCTCCTAGATAAACTTGATATTAAAACAATCAAGAATCATAGAGGCAAACATGATACTTAAGATACTAACACTGGAATTGTTACTCTTGATTTAATACCAACTATTAAATTTCACGGAGTAAATAGAGTTTGCTGAAAGTTTGCAATAGGACTTTAAACTTTAGATTGACACTCAACATAATAGGATACCAGTTCATAAAGTATATATCCAGAATTCTATAGTTCTATTATCTCAATTACAACTATGCATAAGGTGGTGAACGAATGCCAATGACTACAACAAATTATGCAAATTTACTTTGATTTAATTTATGATAAATTGAGTTCTACTAATCCAAATTAGAAATGAACTCCCACTCAAAAACGACATCCCTCGTGTCTTTTTGGTGATTACATGAACCAAATCCACTACACCAAGTCCGATCATCATGTGAGTCGGTGTAGCTTCAGAGGCGAGCATCCATATGGTCATCATATCAAAACATATGACTCATGCTTAACCTTTCGGTCCATGTTCCGAGGCCATGTCTGTACATGCTAGGCTCACCAAGTAAGAACCTTAGTATTCGCGTGTGTAACTGTCTTACACCCGAGATATGCTCGTGGATTCAAGTACACCCGATCATCACGTGATGCCTTGAAGCGACGAAACATTGTCGGTGCATACTTAAGGAAGAACACATTTTTATCTTGATATCTATATGAGGGATCATCTTATTATGCTAATAAAATGCCAAACAAGCAATATAAGATGCTATCAAACATCACATGTTTATTAGTGAAATGATATGGTTCCCGCATATGATCTCTATCATGCGCATCGTGGTATGATCACTATCATACCTTTATGTGTAAATCCAAGGTCTATGGAGTTTATACGTTATGTATGTTGTAAGAGTATCATCTCATACTTCTACTTACAACATCACCATATCATAACACTAGCCCAACAAAAATCTAAACTAGACGCCTCTAATTTATCCATTGCAAATTTTACGTGGCTTAGGGCTTTCGAGATAGAACTGTTCTTACCTACGAACATGAACCACAACGAGGATAATCAAATTTTTGACAACTCGTTGCAAATTAGATATTGACTATAGTAGGAGAGACAGACACCAGCTAGCCACTTATGCAAAACTAGTTGCATGTCAAGCGTGGAACAGGTCTCATGTGCGAGGACATGTAAAGTTTGTCCGGGCCGCTTCATCCCACTATGCCACCAATATCCAAAGTAAAACTAAGAAGCAATAAAATGATCATCATCGCCCACATACTCATATGTGTACTACCTGTGCAAAGTATCTACGCATAGATCCGGCTCGATACCTTTAGGGTTCACGAGATAGAAAACAAAAATTTCCTCGATGGGAACATCTAAGTACCAAGATCTATCTACTAGATACAAGCAGCGGGTGGATATACATCCATAGAATACATACCCTCGAAGACCGAATAGCGTTAACGAGGTTGTACTCGTAGATGATGTGAGCGAGCGCTTGCCGATCTCAAGATCGTGATGAAGTCCCGTCCGGCCGGTCCAGCACGATCAAGTCCAGCACCTCAAAGCGTGGTGCACCCGTGATCGCACACACGGTACGGTACCCGACAACCTCCGCGCCCTCGCTCCAGCGAAGCAGCGGAAGCAAAAAATCCTTCCAGAAAAAGCCACCAGGAACATGTATCTCGCTGATCCGAGACCATGGGGAAATTCTAAAAGGGGGAGAGAGATCCTTCGCGAGGAGGTGTGATTTGAGAAGAGGAGAGGGGGGCCTTTTATAGGGGAGAGGGGGGAACCCAAGGGGCATGGCGCCCAGCCATGGGGGCTGCCCCCACCTCTTCCACATTCATGTGGGTGGAGCTCCCACTGAAAATGAAAAGCCTCCACTCCCATTAAAAAGCCTCCACTCAAAAATCCACTCACATGCATTAAATTTCCACCAAATTTAATGCAAGCTCTCATTTAAATAAAACTCTTTTATTTATTTATTCAGAATTTTGTTAATTACTTTAATTAACAAACATTCACATAAAATCCCATACAATATTTCAATTTCACATGCAGAACCAGTTTCAGCAATTTCAACCGAAACAGTTTCGGTGTCTAGTGAAATAAATTCCTGCGCTTTCCTTTTTCTTTCTCTGGCATATCATATGCTCCGAATGGTGTCGGTATCCCTTAAGTGTTTCACCCTATGGTTCGCGAATAATGCAGACATGATTGAGACCCCTCTCCGATCAATAATCAGCAGCGGGACCTGGAGATCCGTACTGACTCCCACACATTCAACGATGACTTCTGTGATCGTGTGAAACTTTTACGCTAGTATCTTAATCCTTTTGTTTCACGATATATTACATGTCCGAGATTCGATCATCAGTATCTCCATACCTAGTTTGATCTCATTACCGACATGCACTCTTTTATTGTTCCCGTGATATAACATTCTAGTGATCAAATCACTTGCTTGTAAGCTAATCAATGTGATATCACCGAGAGGGCCCAGAGCATATCTATCCGTCATCAGGATGAACAAATTCCACTCTCGATCCATGGGTCTCAACATAACACTTTAGTAGTTCTGAAGCCATCTTTATAATCACCTAGTTGGGGTGTGACGTTTGATGTCATCGAGAAACTCTTCCGGTGTTAGTGATTGACATGATCTCATGGTCTAAGGATTAGGATCACTTCATAAGTTGTTATAGCAATATAAACTCAATGAATTTTATCGTAATTGTCAACACCCAGATTTTTCAATCCTAGATGCCTGTTATGCCGGGAGGGAACTAATACTAAGGTATATAAGTTTCCAGTCAAGCCCTACCCAATAATCGGGTATTGTGGTTTTACGCTAAAATTGGAATGGTATCGCATCCAGACAACCATCAGTTTTATAAACGGCTAAGGCTCATGCCTCAACATTTTTATCACCAGAATCATCAAGGGTTTGGAGACACATGTCCAAAACATTTCAATAGAATGATCCATCATTCCAAGGTTTTCATAACCATTTTTCCACCAAGTATTCCCATCTAAAAGTAGATCAAGTTTTATGATTAGCACTAGCATCTACAGGTAGGGGTAGTACTAATGAGGTGTGGTAACTGGTGGAGTTTTACTAAGTCCAACCTTATATCTTAGACTGATATCAAGGTTTCTAGCTTAGGCCAAATTTTATGCTCTTTATGCAACCTTCAGCACAACTGTCTAGTATCTACCAAACTCTTAGGTAGACTCTAAGTAAGCTTTGATAAAGAAATAAAGTAAGAAGCTTGCCATAAAACTAGGATTGGTTTAACAAGTAGGTAGGGTCACAAGTATGGGTTTGTGGCATCCGTAGGGTATCTTGCAAGGGTTAGCTTGCATAGGTCAACTTGATTATTAAGGATTGCTAAAGTAGAGTGTCTTGCAAGTTTTAGCTTGCATCAATGTCAATATAAGCTTGCATAGTTACTAGCTTGTATTAGGCTTGCATTGGTATAGTATCAGCTTGCCTTGTGCAGAGCAGTGGTTGAAGTTCTCCTCGGCTTCCTCTTCGTAGTATCCTCCTTCCTCCTCGTAGTATCCTTGGTCGGTAGTAGCGTCTATGAATAAATACGAGGTACACAATCACCAAACAATACTTAACTACTTGCAATCATCACACACAAGGGTCCTATAGATGATCTAGCATCATCTCTATCATTACAAGGTTAAGGCTTGGTTTAAATCCTTTTTATTTTTAGAAAAGTAATTTCTTCTCATTGAAAAACTACTTAAGTTTTAATATTCTCCAAACTAAACATGGGATCATGTTGACACATGTCATCACCACATATTGTAGTCCATGGGAATGTGATTTAAAGTGGTGTCACAATTTAATAAGGTTTTACCCTTTTATTTTAATTAATTAAAGTGGCTAGAAATGCTTATGAAGCATTATTTTATTACTTGAACATTAGTTCTGCAAGTAAACCTATATATTTTTATATATTCTGAAAGGTATGGTTAATTGTGATTTTTGAGAGTTGCAATAAACTCAAAAGCTTTTATGGTTTAAATTTGAATAATGTTTGAATGCAGAAAAGCTTCTGCCTTGTTATTTTTACTATGGGTGATCTACAAATCCAAATGACTTGAATCCAACGGGCTTGGATTAAGCATTCACAGACCTTTCCAACAAAATTGGTTTCATCCAATTTGATGCAATGAATCGATCTGGGTTGATTTTTGAAGTTGGGTGCTGAAGTGTGTTTGAATTGAAATAGAAAAAGTTTTAATTTGAATTCTTTGGGCTGCTGGAAATTCTAATGGGCGGCTGCTAAGCGCGGTGCTCCCTGGCTGCTTAAGTGGGTGTCCCCACTGTCGGTGACACGGGCTAAGCGGTATGGGGCAACCGGATCGTTCGATCTAGTTCTAATCCAATGGTCTGGGTCATCGTCGACGCGAGACAGCTCCGCGAGAACGAAACCTAGCGCCGGTGAGGCTTGAGGGCTCACCGGGTGCAGGCGAGGTCGGGCGGGCGAGCAGCGAAGTCGACGACGGCGAACCTCCCTGCCGTGGCTTCTCTGAGCGGCTCAATCGCTGGCTCCTTTCTTCTCTAGCAGCGGCAGGCTCCAGTGAAATTCCGGCGAGGTGGTGCTCGCCTTGCTCTGAGGATGGTGTGGCACGGTCAGTGGGGAGAGGGGAGTGAGATGGTGTGAAGAAATCGTGCGGGGGTGGCCTCTATTTATATTCGAGCGAGGGGACCGTCGGGGCGCCAGTGAGCTTCGTCGGCGTTACAGTGACTAAAGGCATGGGCAAGGGTAGGGGACGGTGCTGTGTCTCTTGGCGATGCTCAACGACATGGTCGCGAGGCATGGGGCGGTGTGGTTTGGTCTGGAACGGCCGGTGCTCTGAGCAGCAGAGGCGGCGTCTTCGACGACGGGCGGTGGCTGTATGGCACGGGGCGGTAAACGGGGATGTCTGGCGGTCTCCTGGGTTGATGGCGATCATGTGTGCACGCGGTGAGTGCGGCGCGCGGTCTGTGGATGCTGGTCGAGGGTGGCGCTCTGGCGCACGCTCGGCATGGTCTGGGCCTGTCTTGTGCGCGTGGTCCAGGGCTTGGCAATGCTTGAGGCTGGGACAGGGAGTGGCGGTGGACGGTGGGCTGCCTCCCAGACAAGGTTGTCACGGCTAGTTCTTCCTCTAGCCTGCTGTCCACAATGGGGTGACATGGGGGTGCTCGGCTGTTCACCATTAATGACAATGGCAAGCTCACAGGGGTGCTAGTGTTGGGCTAATCTTTCTAGATGATCTACTGAGGTGTGTGTGAGCTAACTAGGGAACAAGTTAGGCTCAAAACACTGCACACTATAGTGTTTGATGTTTTGTTTGATTTGTGTCTGCAACCTGTTTGATGAAATGGCCGCATGAAATCAAGTTTTGAATTTTGAACGGTGAGTTTTCTATATTGGTTCTGGTGAGTCTGCAGATGCTTGGGTTTTGAAAGTTGAGCTTGTTTGAGTGGGTTTTGAAAAAGTGGGATCTTCCCATATGAAGAAGATTCAATTTTGAATTGTCATTTAAACTATGCATTTGAAAGTTTCTGGATGATCACAAAGTGGGCCTTGATACTTTGTTATGAGTACATTCAAGGGGTGCAAACATCCAAAAAAGTTTCTGTTAGGTTTTGAAAGTTTGAGACAGCCAAAGTAGGCATGGGATTTAAATTGGTCAAAATGACCATTCACTTAATATATTTGTTTTGATTTACTTGTCTTTAGGAAAAGTGTGGGAAATGTTTTACATGATGTTTATTTCACCTAAGAAACATTTTACAAGCAATGGATCACACAAACAAGGAGGTTTTTAAAGAAATTCAAAATCCATGCATACACATATACATGCATTCATGAATTCATTTAGAAAAGTTTGTTAACCCTAATCTTGATGATTAGTGTTTGTTGATCTAAGTTTGGTATTTTTGGGATGTTACAAACCTCCCCCCCTTAAACAAAATCTCGTCCCGAGATTTGAAAAAGGATGAAAAGATTACCTAGGATTTGAAGAGATCTGGAAACTCCGTCCTGATGTGATCTTCGCGTTCCCAGGTAGCTTCCTCTTCTATGTGGTTGCTCCACTGAATCTTGAGAAACTTGATGCTTCGGGTTCTGGTAGTTCGAAAGGCTTCTTCCAATATACGGATGGGTACTTCGGGATAGGTCAGGTCATCATTGATCTCTATGGTCCGGTGATCGATATTTTTGAACACTTCGGTCTTCTCGGGGACTTCGAGACATTTGCGAAGTAACGAGATATGGAACACATTGTGCACATCTGACATCTCTTCTGGTAGTTCCAGTTGATACGATACTTCTCCTCGACGGTTCAAAATTTTGAAAGGTCCGATATATCTGGGGCCTAACTTTCCTTTGAGTTGGAAACGCTGCATTCCCTTCAATGGCGACACTTTCAGATAAACAAAATCTCCGATGTTGATGGCGAGGTCTCGACGTCTCTTGTCGGCGTAACTCTTCTGTCGGGATTGGGCTGTCTTGAGGTGCTCACGAATCTTGTGAACCTTCTCTTCTGCTTCTCATAGGATGTCGGGTCCGAAAATCTGACTCTCTCCTACTTCCGACCAGTTCAAAGGGGTGCGACACTTTCTTCCGTACATGAATTCAAATGGGGCCATTTGCAAACTGGCTTGGTAACTATTGTTGTAGGAAAATTCTGCAAATGGCAGACAGTCTTCCCACTTGGATCCATATTCTAGCACACATGCTCTAAGCATATATTCGAGTATTTGGTTTACTCACTCCGTTTGTCCATTGGTCTGAGGGTGATACGCGGTACTGAAATCTAGGCGGGTTCCTAAACCTTCTTGGACTTTCTTCCAGAATCTCGAGGTAAACTGAGTTCCTCGATCCGATACTATGTTCTTGGGGACTCCGTGCAAACTAACGATTCTAGCGATGTACAACTCTGCTAGCTTCGAACACTGATAGGTAGTTTTGACGGGCAAGAAATGGGCGACTTTGGACAATCTGTCCACTATGACCCAAATAGAGTCATTTCCCCTACTAGAAGTAGGTAGTCCAGTGATAAAGTCCATTCCTACAGAATCCCATTTCCATTCCGGAATTTGCAAAGGTTGCAACAATCCAGCAGGTCTTTGATGTCATGCCTTGACTCGCTGACATATATCACACTTGGCGATATAGCTTCCGATTTCTCTCTTCATCTTATGCCACCAAAATTGCTCTTTCAAATCTTGATACATCTTAGTTACTCCGGGATGGATAGAATAAAGAGTATCATGAGCCTCCTTCAAGATAACTTCTTTTAACTCAGAATCTGATGGTACACAAAGGCGTCCTTTGTACCACAAAACTCCTTCTTCGTCCTCGGTGAATCCTGGTACTTTGCCTGTACCGATACGACGCTTGATTCCGTCGATACTAGCATTTCCTTTATGCGCCTCTTTAATCTGACTGATCAAAGTGGGCTGAAGTTCTATGCTAGCCAAAAATCCTTCACTTACTAATTCCATTCGAAAATCTTCCATCTCTTTGTGCAAACTTGGTTGCTCCTTCAAAATCATGGAGTTCAAGCAGCACGGCAATCTGCTAAGGGCATCGGCTACCACGTTTGCTTTACCAGGGTGATAGTGAATGTCCAGGTCGCAATCCTTGATTAGCTCAATCCATCTTCTCTGCCTCATATTCAGCTCCTTCTGAGTGAATATATACTTTAGGCTCTTGTGATCCGAATAAATCTCACAACAGTTTCCCATTAGGTAATGTCTCCATGTCTTTAGGGCTAGAACTACGGCTGCGAGTTCGAGGTCATGGGTTGGGTAATTTTGTTCATGTTGCTTCAATTGTCGTGATAGATAAGATATAACTTTGCCTTCTTGCATTAGCACACATCCGAGACCAAATGCGTCACAATACACATCGAAGGGCTTCGTGATATCCGGCATGATTAAGATTGGGGCTGAAATCAATCTCCTCTTGAGTTCTTGAAAAATCGCTTCACATTTGTCGGTCCATTCAAACTTCTTGTCCTTCTTCAGCAATTGGGTCACGGGTCGGGCGATACTCGAGAATCCTTCTACGAATTTGCGGTAATATCCCGCCAATCCGAGAAAAGCACGAACTTGGGTTTGAGTGGTTGGGGCTTGCCAATCTTCTACATCTTTCACTTTGGCAGGGTCAACGGCAATTCCTCCGGCTGATACAATGTGACCGAGGAATCCTACTTCCTGTAACCAGAATTCACATTTGCTAAATTTTGCATACAGCTGATGCTCTTTAAGGGTTCCAAGAATGGTCCTTAGGTGTAGCTCATGTTCTTCTTCTGATTTGGAATAAATCAGAATGTCATCGATGAAAACAACGACAAACTTATCCAGGAAGTCCATAAAAATCTTATTCATGAGGTTCATGAAATAAGCGGGGGCATTGGTTAATACAAAAGACATGACTGTATACTCGTACAATCCATATCTGGTGGTAAAGGCAGTCTTTGTAATATCTTCTGCATGAATCTTGAGTTGATGATAGCCAGTCCTAAGATCATTCTTAGAAAACACCTGGGCACTGGTCAACTGATCAAACAAATCTTCTATCTTAGGCAAGGGGTACTTGTTCTTGATGGTGACATCATTCAACTTTCGATAATCCGTACACAAACGGTTACCTCCATCCTTCTTGTCCACAAACAAGACAGGTGATCTCCATGGGGACGCACTTGGTTGAATCAATCTGATTTCTAACATGGAATCCAGTTGCTTCTTCAGCTCTTCTAGTTCTGACGGGTTCATATTATAGGGTCTCTGGGCTATGGGTCCTGTTCCGGGGATTAGTTCGATGATAAACTCGATATCCCGATCTGGGGGCATACCGGGCAAAACATCTGGAAATACATCGGGGTATTCGCAGACTATCTGAAGTTGGTCAATGGTAGGTTGGGCTATACTCTTGTTACACTTGAATTGGCGAGGTAAGGTTTCAGATATATGCTCGACTGAGATTTCGGTGGTACTGGTCATGGTAATGGCTTTCTTGGCACAGTCAATCAATCCTTTATGTTTGGACATCCAATCCATTCCTAGTACTACTTCCAAACCTTTAGTTCCGAGTACTATTAGATTAGCATAAAAATCTATGCCATGGATTCGGATAGGGACGGCTTTGCAAATTTGCCTAGCCTTGGTGGTTGATCCGGGAACTTGTACAATCATCACATGCTTCAGTTTGGTTGGTTGAATTTTACTAGTGCAGGCAAATACTTCGGTGACAAATGAATGCGATGCACCAGAATCAAAAAACACTCTTGCAAGTACTGAATTAAAATAAAACATACCCAACACGACGTCTGGCGCTTCCTGAGCTTCTTCAGCATGCATGAGAAAAAGACGGCCATTGCGGTTGAGTGAATTCCCTGGGGCAGATCTTCTCCCTGGCTGGACACGACGCTGCTGATGATCTGGGACATTGGCATTGGGGGCTGTAGCATTCTTCTTGTTGGGGCACTCGTTGGAATAGTGGACTTTATTTCCACAGTCATAACAGGTCACTTGTGACTTGTCCTTGGCTACGACAGGCACAACATTGCTTCAAGTCCTCGGGGCAGTGTTGGGGGTGGCGGTAGCATTGTTGGTGTTGAACTTGGGTGGGGCACGGGTGAAATTGCTAGAGTTGTCGGGGTTGTTGTGATTTCCTCTGGTTCTAGGGTTTCCACGGTTGGGATAGGTTGGACGGGTCATAGGGGGTCTGTTGGTTCTTGGGGCAAATCCTGGAGATGGGTTGGGGCGATACTTTGGGGTCTGATGGGTTCCTGGTTGATGCATCATGCGACGCTTGCGGTTCTCATTGGCCTGGTTGATCTTTCCTTCCATCTGGATAGCAGAATCGACAAGGGCTTCAATATCCACAAAGGGGATACTGACTAACACTGTCTGCATCTCGTCATGCAACCATTCAGGAATCTTTCTTTCTTCTTGGCTTCGGTGTCTATCTCGTCCGGGTCATACCTAGCTAATGACAAAAATTTGTCACGGTATTCCACTACAGTCATCCTTCCTTGCTTCAACTCTCTGAACTCGTCTCTCATTCTCTTGATCAAACCTGGTGGCACATGGGTTCTTCTAAACTTGACCTTGAATTCCTCCCAGGTCATCATCTGGCCACCGGTCATTGCACGAACACTGTTCCACCATGCCCTGGCATCTCCGGCTAGATAATGGGTGGTGAACAAGACTTTCTCGTTGGCTTCGACTCCTGCTACTTCTAAGTTGTTTTCCATGGTTTGCAGCCAATCATCGGCGTCTAGGGGTTCTTCCGACTTGGTGAAAACGGGTGGGTTGGTATTCTAGAAATTCTTGAGCTTAGTTATGTGGTTGTCCTGATTTCCATGGCCTTGGTTGTTGTGGTCTAGATGGGCTATCTGTTGCAGAGTGGCTAGGTTGGCTTGACGTTCCGCTCTTCCAGCTTCGCGGTCAGAAGTCAACATTTGCAGGATCTGCAACATCGGGTCCGGGGCTAAACCACTTCCTCCACGTGGCATCTGGAGATTGATATAGATCATGAGAAAAGAGGGAAATTTCTAAGGTTTTGGGTTTTTGAAAAGTTTTTTTTTTTTGAGTTTGACTCAGGTTTTTCCAGCCACTTGCTTTTTCATTCATTCACTCATAGCAGACAGTACAACACACACCACAACAAAGAAAAACAGATGGTTTTAAGAACCATTCTGGAATCTACGATACAGTGGGACCGACTACTACTCACTACGCTAGTGCTCAGTGCTACTACTCCTCGAGTGCATGGCTTCATCATCTTCAGCATCATCGATGAAGGCGAAATCATCCTCATCGGTGAAGAAGTCCATGGCCTGATCCTCCAGAAAATCATCGTCATCGCTGAGATAGGAGTAAGGGTCTCCACGAAGATCCTCTCCGACATTCTCCCTTTCCTCTAACTGCATGTCTCTCTCGTGGATGGTCTCTTCCAGAGATGAGATGTGATGGCGAAGACGGGCAATAATGCGCTCCTTCTTGTCGAGCTGACGGCGGCGAGACTTGCGATCCTTTGCTAGCATGGCGATGGTTTGGTCCTTCGTCTTGATGATGGCATACTTGTGGTTGCAATAGTCACGAAAGTTGTCCAACTCCTGCTGACGATCATACATCATGAAGCTAAGGTGGTCCAATTGAGTCTTCAGCTCGGGGTGGTATGGGGCTTCCAGTGGTTGTCCATTTGCATCATGCCTTGGGAAAAACTCAAAGCGAGTACCCTTGATCTGATTGATGCTCTGCCCACACAGACGGGAAAGAGCTTCCTGCATTGCTCTGGCAAGTCCATCAAGCCAGTTGTTTTCCCTCAAGGTAAACTGAATTCCCTCCGAAGTGGGAGGTTCAATCTTTCCTCGGAGACTTGCAACAATTAGCCACTGCAGATCTTCTCCTCCTTGATCATTGAGCTGAGCTCCGAAGAACTCGGGATGCGGACGCTCCAGAAGTTCCGAAAGCTGATCCAGATCCCTCTCAAAGATAAGGTCCCCTCCATTCCCAAGTTGGTAAAACTTGCTGTACTTCACGTGCATCTATAAAAATAGAGGATGAGTATATTAGCAGAGTGATCAAGTGTGTCAAAATTTTAGGTATTTTGCAAGACTTTTTGAGGAACATGAATTTTTATGAAAGAATTAAAGAGGTAAGAATGAGAATAAGTTTTCGTAAATATTTTTGTTCTCTGGTTTTGAAACTAAGTTTTTGGGTCAACGTCCAATCTAACTAGGGTCTCCTATGGTCAGGATGACTCTGATACCAACTTGTCAACACCCGGATTTTTCAATCCTAGATGCCTGTTATGCCATACATCGCAATCCCAGGATTACCATTTTTGCAAGACATAACAGAATTGGATACCATAGTACTTCATCCATTACAAACGATACATAAGTTCTTACGCAAATAGGGATCTCATGATCCAGTTCTTAATACAACATTAGGCAGCGGAATACGTAGTAACAACGGTAGCGTAGGCGAAGCTCCATCTTCGGGGTCACAGGCAATGCTAACGATGGGAGATGATCATAGTTGTCGTAACCTTCCTGGGGTCCATCCTCCAGGTACTCCTCTTCATAGTCTGGCCATGGGAATAGCCAGGGACAAAGCCATGAGTACTCTTTAAGTACTCGCAAACTAATACTAACAGGTAAGGGGTTTTTGGATAATAGGACACTAGGCTCTAGGGTTGTTTTGCAAAAAGCCAGGTTTATCTTTACTAGGTTCCAAAGCTAGTCACAATTTTATAACTCCTAAGTGGGATCTTGTAATCCAGGTAACAACTCTGTTGTGGTCAAGTCAAAGTCGCAACTCATTTCACAAGTCATTTTGAAAAGTCTGACGGGGGAACAGTATGGCCACTCCAACTGTCCATAACCGCGGACGCGGCTATTCGAATAGTTTGACACTCTGCAGAGATTGTACACTTTCACCACAACATTCGATACATCCGTCAGGAACAAATCCTGAATTCACCATACTCAGTATGCGGATAATCAATCCTAAGCTTTCAATTACACGCCCTAGTATAAGCACCTCTCCTGTCAGTTTGGCCTCCCAACCATGACCATTGTCATCTTGGGTACTGCACAGGTGGACAATCTTCACAAGGTAGCCTCAGCTCAGACCTTGGCCGGGAGGGAACTAATACTAAGGTATATAAGTTTCTAGTCAAGCCCTACCCAATATTCGGGTATTGTGGTTGTACGCTAAAATTGGAATGGTATCGCATCCAGACAACCATCAGTTTTATAAAGGGCTAAGGCTCATGCCTCAACATTTTTATCACCAGAATCATCAAGTGTTTGGAAACACATGTCCAAAACATTTCAATAGAATGATCCATCATTCCAAGGTTTCCATAACCATTTTTCCACCAAGTATTCCCATCTAAAAGTTAATCAAGTTTTATGCTTAGCACTAGCATCTACAGGTAGGGGTAGTACTAATGAGGGGTGGTAACTAGTGGAGTTCTACTAAGTCCAACCTTATATCTTAGACTGATATCAAGGTTTCTAGCTTAGGCCAAATTTTATGCTCTTTATGCAACCTTCAGTACAACTGTCTAGTATCTACCAAACTCTTAGGTAGACTCTAAGTAAGCTTTGATAAAGAAATAAAGTAAGAAGCTTGCCATAAAACTAGGATTGGTTTAACAAGTAGGTAGGGTCACAAGTATGGGTTTGTGGCATCCGTAGGGTATATTGCAAGGGTTAGCTTGCATAGGTCAACTTGATTAGTAAGGCTTGCTAAAGTAGAGTGTCTTGCAAGTTTTAGCTTGCATCAATGTCAATATAAGCTTGCATAGTTACTAGCTTGCATTAGGCTTGCATTGGTATAGTATCAGCTTGCCTTGTGCAGAGCAGTGGTTGAAGTTCTCCTCGGCTTCCTCTTCGTAGTATCCTCCTTCCTCCTCGTAGTATCCTTGGTCGGTAGTAGCGTCTATGAATAAATACGAGGTACACAATCACCAAACAATACTTAACTACTTGCAATCATCACACACAAGGGTCCTATAGATGATCTAGCATCATCTCTAACATTACAAGGTTAAGTCTTGGTTTAAATCCTTTTTATTTTTAGAAAAGTAATTTCTACTCATTGAAAAACTACTTAAGATTTAATATTCTCCAAACTAAACATGGGATCATGTTGACACATGTCATCACCACATATTGTAGTCCATGGGAATGTGATTTAAAGTGGTGTCACAATTTAATAAGGTTTTACCCTTTATTTTAATTAATTAAAGTGGCTAGAAATGCTTATGAAGCATTCTTTTATTACTTGAACATTATTTCTGCAAGTAAACCTATATATTTCTATATATTCTGAAAGGTATGGTTAATTGTGATTTTTGAGAGTTGGAATCAACTCAAAAGCTTTTATGGTTTAAATTTGAAAAATGTTTGAATGCAGAAAAGCTTCTGCCTTGTTATTTTTACTATGGGTGATCTAAAGATCCAAATGACTTGAATCCAATGGGCTTGGATTAAGAATTCACAGACCTTTCCAACAAAATTGGTTTCATCCAATTTTATGCAATGAATCGATCTGGGTTGATTTTTGAAGTTGGGTGTTGAAGTGTGTTTGAATTGAAATAGAAAAAGTTTTAATTTGAATTGCTGGGCTGCGCGGGAAATTCTAACGGGCCGGCCTGCTAAGCGCAGTGCTCCCACGGGCTGCTTAAGTGGGTGTCCCCACTCGTCAGTGACACGGGGCTGGGCGAAGCGGTATGGGGCAACGTGGATCGTTCGATCTAGTTCTAATCCAACGGCTGGGGGTCATCGTCGACGCGAGACAGCTCCGGCGAGAACGAAACCTAGCGCGGCCAGTGAGGGGTGCTGGGGGCTCACCGGGGTACGGGCGAGGGTCGGTGAGGCGGGCGAACGACGAAGTCGACGACGGCGAACCTCCTGGTACCGGTGGCTTCTCCTGGGGCGGCTCCAATCGCTGGCTCCTTTCTTCTCCGGCAGCGGCAGGCTCCAGTAAAATTTCGGCGAGGTGGTGCTCGCCTTGCTCTGAGGATGGTGTGGCACGGTCAGTGGGGAGAGGGGAGTGAGATGGTGTGAAGAAATCGTGCGGGGGTGGCCTCTATTTATAGTCGAGCGAGGGGACCGTCGGGGAGCACAGTGAGCTCGTCGGGGGCGACGTTACTGGCGGCTAAAGGCATGGGCAAGGATAGGGGATGGTGCTGTGTCTCTTGGCGATGCTCAACGAAATGGTCGCGAGGCATGGGGCGGTGTGGTTTGGTCTGGAACGGCCGGTTCTCTGAGCGGCAGAGGCGGCGTCTTCGACGGCGGGCGGTGGCTGTATGGCACGGGGCGGTAAACGGGGATGTCTGGCGGTCTCCTGGGTTGATGGCGAGCGTGTGTGCACGCGGTGAGGGCGGCGCGCGGTCTGTGGATGCTGGTCGAGGGTGGCGCTCTGGCGCACGCTCGGCATGGTCTGGGCGTGTCTTGTGCGCATGGTCCAGGGCTTGGCAACGCTTGAGGCTGGGACAGGGAGTGGCGGTGGACGGTGGGCTACCTCCCAGACAAGGTTGACACGGCTAGTTCTTCCTCTAGCCCGCTGTCCACAATGGGGTGACATGGGGGTGCTCGGCTGTTCACCATTAATGACAATGGCAAGCTCACAGGGGTGCTAGTGTTGGGCTAATCTTTCTAGATGATCTACTGAGGTGTGTGTGAGCTAACTAGGGAACAAGTTAGGCTCAAAACACTGCACACTATAGTGTTTGATGTTTTGTTTGATTTGTGTCTGCAACCTGTTTGATGAAATGGCCGCATGAAATCAAGTTTTGAATTTTGAAATAAATTTTGGTGAGTTTGCTAGATTGGTTCTGGTGAGTCTGCAGATGCTTCGGTTTTGAAATTTGAGCTTGTTTGAGTGGGTTTTGAAAAGGTGGGATCTTCCCATATGAAGAAGATTCAATTTTGAATTGTCATTTAAACTATGCATTTGAAAGTTACTGTATGATCACAAAGTGGGCCTTGATACTTTGTTATGAGTACATTCAAGGGGTGCAAAGATCCAGAAAAGTTTCTGTTAGGTTTTGAAAGTTTGAGACAGCCAAAGTAGGCATGGGAGTTAAATTGGTCAAAATGACCATTCACTTAATATATTTGTTTTGATTTACTTGTGTTTAGGAAAAGTGTGGGAAATGTTTTAGATGATGTTTATTTCACCTAAGAAACATTTTACAAGCAATGGATCACACAAAAAAGGTGGTTTTTAAAGAAATTCAAAATCCATGCATACACATATACATGCATTCATGAATTCATTTAGAAAAGTTTTTGTTAACCCTAATCTTGATGATTAGTGTTTGTTGATCTAAGTTTGGTATTTTTGGGATGTTACAGTAATGCTATACTTCGGATGAATGTTCATCACATCATTACACTAATGTTGTGACCTCGTTATTAACAACATCCAATGTCCATGATCTGGAAACTTTGATCATCATGTTAATCAACGAGCTAGTTTATAAGAGAGGCATAACTAGGAACTTCCTTTTTGTTTATTAAACACACATGTATTAACGTTTCCGTATTAATACAATTATAGCATGAAAAATAAACATTTATCATAAATAAGGAATACGATAATAACCACTTTATTATTGCCTCTCGGGCATATTCCCTTCACCCACCACCCTTCAGCAATTTACTATAACGTCTTGACTATTAGGTCATTTTTATACTAAGCCAATCATTTTATTCTAGGGTTTTCAAACATATGTCTATGATTATTGGTTCCCTACAAATTTTCTATTTGCATGTTGTATTTTTGTTCTAACTCAAAGTAAGTTTTGATGGGTGACCATGAATTAATTTGCATTGAAAACAACATGTCATATTACTATCTTATGATGAAAGGAGTATATTAATATTAAGAATATATCAACTACATGTTAACAAGAGCTAGTTAAGACATCCAGAATGCAAACAAAAAAATTATTACAGAGAGAAGAAAGACTAATCATGAAACAACCAAAGAAAACAACATCAACAACCACCAGGCAACCGGAGGGTAACATGAGAGGTGATTCAACATGACGCCTCCATGAAGGGAACGACACAAGGCAATATATCTTCGGTTTTCAGCCCCTAAGAGAAGTGTGAGAAAACTCCATGCAATGCATCCAACACCCCACCGCCATGGCCATATTCAACTAAAGAAGCTCAGATCTAGAGTTTTCACTCCTACAACGCAGAGACTCGGCAATCAAAGAGATATTAGTAGAAAAAGGCCTAGTGGCGGCATTCGAAAAAGGGGGTTCATGGCGTTTAAGCTGCATGCTGCTAACCTCACGCCACTGGTAGGTCATACTGGTGGCGTCTCCATCAAACGCCACCAGTAGGATTTCTAGTGGCAGCGTTTACTATAAGTGCCACCATTACATATCCTAATAGTGGCGTTTTCTGTAAGCGCCACCATTACTTATCTATTTGTGTCATTCATTGTATTTTGAATGCCACAAGTTAGTTTTCAAAAATTATTATTTTTGGATGCATCCAATTGAATATTCACAGCACATGAAGATATATTCATAGAAATGACGCAATGTAACATCACAAAATGCATATTAACATAAGCAGGAAAATAACGATTTTGTTCACCATGAATTATTAACAAGCGGTTCAAAACATCACAAGTTGCATATACACTAACAAACCATCACAAGGAACTAGCTAGTCATTACGAAAGATGATGTCAATAACGTACATTATCTGGATGTTACAGCGTGAAGTGGTCCTGGTAGTGAGGGGAATGGCTTGGCCAACTTGTAGATAATCATGATGAGCTTCAATAAAGTTCTTCCACTTTGGGATGTTAAAGATGATGCGGCCATCACTCACTGTTTTGTACAAAATGGCGCTTACGGCACCTCTTGCTCCAACGCGTATTTCAGCCAAGCCTTCTTCAGAAATTTGAAGAGAAAAAACCATTCTTGACGGTAGTTTCTAATTAAGATGCGGAAGTTAGAAATATGATACTATCATACAATACAAATACAATAGGAACTAAATAATGAATGATAAGTGAAAATATACCATATCATGTAGGTGAATATGCGGCCTGTTCAAGGGAGTGACAAGTGCTAGGCCGATGTACGAATTTTTTGAATGAATGTTATCGACGAGATAACACTCTTCACTATGGGTAAGCTTGCATCTTAAAGCGACAATTGTATAATCTAATGGTCCTGCTTGCTCCTCATCGCTCTCATCTTCGTCTTGCTCCTCATCACCCTCATCCTCGTCATTGCCCTCATCCTCCTCGTCGTTCATATATGAACAGTGATTCTTGGACCAGGAGCTCCCATTGCAAAAAACAGGTACACATCAGAGGGGATTCGGCTTTTGAAAATGAACCTTCTCCATAAAGAACCTACAAGGCGAGTCATTGATTGCTCTTAGCGTATGTCAACAACATTGTAGGGTTTGCAACATAGAAAACAAAAAAATTCCTATGATGGGAACTATGTACCAAGATCTATCTACTAGATACAAACAACGGGCGAATGTATATCCATAGAGAACATACCCTTGAAGACCGACAAAGCTTAACGAGTTCAACTCGTGGTTGATGTAGACGATCTCTCGCCGATCTCAAGATCGAGAGCAAGTCCTAGCGCCGCAAAGCAGCAGCGCATCCGTGCTCGCACACACGTACAAGACACCGGGCAACCTCTGCCTCCTCGCTCCAGCGATGCAGCGGAAGCACAACCCTTTCTTGTCGAATAGCCACCGGGAACATGTATCTCGCTAGTCCGAGACCATGGGGGATAAATTCTAGAGGGGGAGAGAGATCCTTCACGAGGAGGTGTGAGTGAGAAGTGAGGAGGGGGGCTCCTTTTATAGGAGGAGGGGGGGAACCCCAAGGGGGTGGCCGGCGCATGGGGCTGCCCCTTGCCCTCCCCTCTTCATGTGGGTGGACACTCCACTCACAAAATTCCTGTAAATTCCCTCCACTCAAAATCCCACTAAAAATGCCATTAAATTTCCACCAAATTTAATGCAAACTCTCATTAAATAAAACACTTTTATTTTATTCAGAATTTTGTCAATTACTTTAATGACAAACATTCACAAATAACCCCTTGCTAGAATTCCATTTCACATGCATAACCTCTTTATGAAATTTCACCCGAAAACCTGTTTCGGTATCTAGTGAAATAAATCCCTGCGCTTGTTTATTCTTTCGGCATGAAACATTTGCTCCAAACGATGCCAGTGTCCCTTAAGTGTGTCACCCTACGGTTCGCGAATAATGCGGACATGATCGAGACCCTTCTCCGATCAATAATCAGTAGCGGGACCTGGAGATCCATACTGACTCCCACACATTCAACGATGACTTTTCCTGTGATCGTCGGAACCTTTTACGCTTGTATCTTAATCCCTTTGTTTCACGATATATTACATGTCCGAGATTCGATCATCGGTATCTCCATACCTAGTTTGATCTCGTTACTGACATGCACTCTTTTCTCGTTCCCGTGATATAACATTCTAGTGATCAAATCACTTGTTTGCAAGCTAACCAATGTGATATCACCGAGAGGGCCCAGAGCATATCTATCCGTCATCGGGATGAACAAATTCCACTCTTGATCCATGATTCTCAACATAACACTTTAGTAGCTCTGAAGCCATCTTTATAATCACCCAGTTACGGAGTGATGTTTGATGTCAACAAGAAACTCTTCCGGTGTTAGTGATTGGCATGATCTCATGGTCTAAGGATTAGGACTACTTCGTAGTTTGTTTATAGCAATATAAACTCAATGACTTTGATCGTAATGCTATACTTCGGATGAATGTTCATCACACCATTACACTAATGTTGTGATCTCGTTATTAACAACATCCATTGTCTATGATCAGGAAACCGTGATCATCTTGTTAATCAACGAACTAGTTTATGAGAGAGGCATAACTAGGAACTTTCTGTTTGTTTATTAAACACACATGTATTAATGTTTCCGTATTAATACAATTATAGCATGCAAAATAAACATCTATCATATACTTGGAATATACATAATAAACATTTTATTATAGCATCTAACATTTTATTATGGATCTCCAGGTCCCGCTACTGATTATTGATCAGAGAAGGGTCTGATCATGTACGCATTATTCGCGAACCGTAGGGTGACACACTTAAGGGACACTGGCATCCAGTTGGAGCAAATGTTTCATGCCGAAAGAATAAACAAGCGCAGGAATTTATTTCACTAGATACCGAAACAGGTTTTCGGGTGAAATTGCATAGAGGTTATGCATGTGAAATGGAATTGTAGCAAGGGGTTATTTTGTGTATGTTTGTCATTAAATTAATTGACAAAATTCTGAATAAAATAAAAGAGTTTTATTTAATGAGAGTTTGCATTAAATTTGGTGGAAATTTAATGGCATTTTTGAGTGGGATTTTGAGTGGAGGGAATTTAAAGGAATTTAGTGAGTGGAGTGTCCACCCACATGAAGGGAGGCAAGCAGGGCAGCCCCAGCCCCAGCCACCCCTTGGGGTTCCCCTCCTCCTATAAAAGGAGCCCCTCCTCCTCACTCACTCACACCTCCTCGTGAAGGATCTCTCTCCTCTCTCAATTTATCCCCATGGTCTCGGACTAGCAAGATACATGTTCTCGGTGGCTATTCGGCGAAAGGAAAGGTTATGCTGGCATTGCATCGAGCGAGCGGAGGTTTCCCGGTGTATTGTACGTGTGTGCGAGCATGGATGCGCTGCTTATTTGCGGCGCTAGGACTTCCTCTCGATCTTGAGATCGGCAAGAGATCGTCTACATCAACCACGAGTTGAACTCGTTAAGCTTTGTCGGTCTTCAAGGGTATGTTCTCTACGGATATACATCCGCCCGTTGTTTGTATCTAGTAGATAGATCTTGGTACATAGCTCCCATCGTTGGAAATTTTTTGTTTTCTATGCTGCGAACCCTACAGTGGTATCAGAGCCGGATCTATGCGTAGATACTTTACACGGGTAGTACACATATGAGTATGTGGGCGATGATGATCATGTTGTTGCTCCTTAGTTGTAATTTTGGATATTGGTGGCATAGTGGGATGAAGCGGCCTAGACAAACTTTACATGTCCTTGCACATGAGACCTGTTCCACGCTTGACATGCAACTAGTTTGCATAATTGGCTAGCGGGTGTCTGTCTCTCCTACTATAGTCAATATCTATTTTGCAACGAGTTGTCAACAATTTGGTTATCCTCGTTGTGGTTCATGTTCGTAGGTAAGAACGGTTCTATCTCGAAAGCCCTAAGCCATGTAAAACTTGCAATGAATAAATTAGAGGCGTCTAGTTTAGATTGTTGCTGGGCTAGTGTTATGATATGGTGATGTTGTAAGTAGAAGTATGAGATGATACTCTTACAACATACATAACGTGTAATCTCCATAGACCTTGGACTTACACATATAGGTATGATAGTGATCATACCACGATGCACATGATAGAGATCATATGCGGGAACCATATCATTTCACTAATAAACATGTGATGTTTGATAGCATCTTATATTGCTTGTTTAGCACTTTGTTAGCATAATAAGATGATCCCTCTTTTAAAATATCAAGATAAGAATGTGTTCTTCCTTTAGTATGCACCGATTATGTTTTCGTCGCTCCAAGACATCACGTGATGATCGGGTGTTTTTGGATCCACGACCATATTTCGGGTGTAAAACAGTTACACACGCGAATACTAACGTTCTAACTTGGCGAGCCTATCATGTACAGACATGGCCTCGGAACACGGACCGAAAGGTTAAGCATGAGTCATATAGTAGATATGATGCCCATTTGATGCTCGCCTTTGAAGCTACACCGACTCACGTGATGATCGGACTTGGTGTAGTGGATTTGGTTCATGTAATCACCAAAAAGGCACGAGGGATGTCGTTTTTGAGTGGGAGTTCATTCGTAATATGGATTAGTTGAACTCAATCTATCATACACTTAGTCTAAACTTTACAAATTATGTTGTAGATGGCACCACCTGCTTTTAATTTCAATGTGTTCATGGAGAAAGAAACTAGCAATGAACGGTAGCAACTTTACAGAATGGGCCATGAATTTGAGGATTCTCCTCTCTGCTGCACAAAAGAAATATGTGCTAGAAGCGCCGTTAGGCCCCCCACCTTTTGAGGATGCCCCTGACGAGGAGAAGAATGTCTATCAGACTCGTCAGGAGGACCACAACTTAGTTCATTGCAGCATATTGTATGGGATAGAGCCGGAACTTCGAAAGCGTTCGAAAACGGCAATGCTTTTGATACAATGTGTGAGTTGAAAATGATTTTCGACACACATGCTGCTGTAGAGAGCTACAACGCTTCAGAAAAGTTCTTTAGCTGCATAATGGAAGAGCACAGCTCCGTTAGTGAGCATGTACTCAAGATGTCGGTTTACGCTGATAAGCTTGTGTCCTTGGGAATATCGATTCCCATTGACTTAGGCATCCATCGTGTTCTGCTGTCTCTACCACCTAGCTATATGAGCTTCGTGATGAACTATAATATGCAAGGCATGAAGAAGTCTCTCCCCGAGCTTCTGTCAATGCTTAAAACTGCAGAAGTGGAGATCAAAAAGGAACATCAAGTGTTGATGATCAATAGGAACACTGGTTTCAAGAAAGACAAGAAGGGAAAACGGAAGGAAGTAAGGCAAGCTTAGCCTGTTGCGTGCCTAAAAAGAAACCCGAGTTGGACCTAAGTCGATACCGAGTGCTACTATTGTAAGGGGATGCCCTTTGGGCATAAGCGCCCAAGTATTTGGCAGACAAGAAGGCCGGCAAGGCAAACAAAGGTATATATGATATACATGTTATTGATGTGTACTTTACTAGTGCTCGTAGTATCACTTGGGTATTTGATACCGGTTCAGTTGCTAATATTTGTAACTCGAATCAAGGGCTGCGGAACAAGCGACCGCTAGCAAGGAATGAGGTCAAGATGCGTGTCGGCAATGGATCAAGCGTTGATGTGATCGCCGTCGGAACGCTGACTCTCCACTTGCCGTCGGGATTATTTATAAACTTGAATAATTGTTATCTGGTGCCTGCACTGAGCATGAACATTGTATCTGGATCGTGTTTGATGCGAAGTGGTTATTCATTTAAATCCGAGAACAATGGTTGTTCCATTTATATGAATGAAATCTTTTATGGTCATGCACCAATTATGAATGGTTTATTTCTTTTGGATCTTGATAATAATGTTACACATATTCATAATGTTGATGCTAAAAGGGTTAAACTAAATGATGATATATCCGCATATATGTGGCACTGCCGTCTAGGTCAAATTGGTGTTAAACGCATGAAGAAGCTCCATTCGGATGGACTTTTGGAATCACTTGATTATGAATCATTTGATACATGTGAGCCATGCCTTATGGGCAAGATGACTAGAACGCCGTTTTCTGGTTCAATGGAACGGGCGACAGATTTATTGGAAATCATACATTCTGGTGTATGCGGTCCAATGAGTGTGTCAGCGCGAGGTGGATATCGTTATTTTGTTACTTTCGCGGATGATTTAAGTAGATACGGTTATATCTACTTGATGAAACACAAGTCTGAAACCTTTGAAAAGTTCAAGGAATTTCAGAATGAAGTGGAAAATCATCGTAATAGAAAGATCAAATTTCTACGGTCCGACCGTGGAGGTGAGTATCTAAGTTACGAGTTTAGCACTCACATGAAAGAGTGTGGAATTGTTTCACAACTCACACCTGCCGGAACACCACAGAGAAATGGTGTGTCGGAACGTCGTAATCGTACTTTATTAGATATGGTTCGATCTATGATGTCTCTGGCGGACTTGCCGTTGTCATTTTGGGGCTATGCACTAGAAACTGCTGCATTCACTTTAAATCGGGCACCATCTAAATCCATTGAAAAGACACCGTATGAATTGTGGTTTGGAAACAAACCTAAGATGTCATTTCTTAAATTTTGGGGATGCGATGTTTATGTGAAGAAACTTCAACCAGATAAACTCGAAACCAAAGCGGAAAAATGCGTCTTCATAGGATACCCTAAGGAAACTATTGGGTATTCCTTCTATCACAGTTCCGAGGGCAAGGTTTTTGTTGCCAAGAATGGATCCTTTCTAGAGAAAGAGTTTCTCGCGAAAGGTGTGAGTAGTCGGAAGGTAGAACTCGAAGAGGTTATTGAACCTTCTCTTCAAAGTATGGCGAGTAGCGCAGCGCCGGAAGTTGTTCCGGAGTTGGCTTCACCTGTTGAAGAGGGAACTAATGATAATGATCATGAAACTCCGAAAGAGAGTACTACTGAACCTCGCAGGTCTAGCAGGACGCGTGCAGATCCCGAGCTGTATGGAAATCCAGTCATGAATTTCATGGTTGATGAAAATGATGACCCTGCTACGTATGAAGAAGCGATGATGAGCCCGGATTCCAACAAATGGTTAGAAGCCATGAAATCCGAGATGGAATCCATGTATGAAAATCAAGTTTGGAACTTGGTGGACTTACCTCACGACCGAAAGGCCGTGGAGAACAAATGGATTTTCACAATGAAAACTGATGCTGATGGTAATATAACTGTCTATAACTCGACTTGTCGCAAAGGGGTTTCGACAAATTCAAGGAGTTGACTACGATGAGACATTCTCTCCCGTAGCGATGCTAAATTCAGTTAGGATTATGTTAGCAATTACTGCATATTTCTATTATGGGATATGGCAGGTGGATGTCAAAACCGTGTTTCTCAATGGTAATATTGAAGAAGAGTTGTATATGATACAACCAAAGGGTTTTGTCGATCCTAAGGATGCTAACAAGGTGTGCAAGCTTCAGCGATCCATCTATGGATTGAAGCAAGCATCACGAAGTTGGAATCTCCGCTTTGATGAGGTGATCAAAGAGTTTGGATTTGTCCAAACTTATGGATAAGCTTGTATTTACAAGAAAGTGAGTGGGAGCAATGTGGCATTTCTGATATTATATGTGGATGACATATTATTGATTGAAATGATATAGATCTTTAAACAGTGTTAAAAGTTATCTAAACAAAGAAATTTTCAATGAAGGACCTAGGTGAAGCGTCATACATATTAGGCATAAAGATCTATAGAGATAGATCTAGGCGCCTAATAGGGCTATCGCAAAGTACATACCTTGATAAGATTTTAAAGAAGTTTAAAATGGAAGATAGTAAGAAGGGGTTCTTACCTATGACACAAGGCACGACATTGAGTAAGACTCAAAGTCCGGCTTCGGCGGAAGAAAGAGAGATAATGGACAAGGTCCCCTATGCTTCAGCCATAGGCTCTATAATGTACACCATGCTATGTACAAGACCGGATGTGGCACATGCTATTAGTTTGACTAGTAGGTACCAATCGGATCCAGGTTCAGAACACTGGAAAGCGGTCAAGGATATCCTTAAGTACTTGCGAAGAACTAAGGATATGTTTCTTGTATACGGATGTGAAGAAGAGCTCGTCGCTAAGTGTTATGTCGACGCTAGCTTTGACACCGATCCGGATGACTCTAAGTCTCAATCCAGATACATATTTCTCATCAATGGCGGAGCGGTTAGTTGGAGGAGTTCCAAACAACCTATGGTGGCGGGATCAACAACGGAGGCCGAATATGTTGCTGCTTCAGAAGCGGCTCAGGAAGCAGTGATGAAGGAGTTCATATCCGAACTAGGTGTGGTTGCAAACGCGTTGGACCCAATGGTGATCTATTGTGACAACAATGGTGCCATTGCCAATGCCAAAGATGCAAGGCCTCACAAGCATTCCAAGCATATTAAGCGCCGGTTTCACTCCATCCGCGAGCATGTCAAGGATGGAGATATAAAGATTTGTAAAGTACATACGGATCTCAATGTAGCAGATCCGTTTACTAAAACTCTCCCTAGAGCAAAACATGATCTACCCCAGAACTCCATAGGTGTTAGATACATCACTATGTAACTAGATTATTGTCTCTAGTGCAAGTGGGAGATTGAAGGGAATATGCCCTTAGAGGCAATAATAAAATGTTTATTATATGTATTCCAAGTATATGATAGATGTTTATTTTGCATGCTATAATTGTATAAATACGGAAACGTTAATACATGTGTGTTTAATAAACAAACAGAAAGTTCCTAGTTATGCCTCTCTCATAAACTAGTTCGTTGGTTAACAAGATGATCACGGTCTCCTGATCATAGACATTGGATGTTGTTAATAACGAGATCACAACATTAGTGTAATGGTGTGATGAACATTCATCCGAAGTATAGCATTACGATCAAAGTCATTGAGTTTATATTGCTATAAACAAACTACGAAGTAGTCCTAATCCTTAGACCATGAGATCATGCCAATCGCTAACACCGGAAGAGTTTCTTGTTGACATCAAACGTCACTCCGTAACTGGGTGATTATAAAGATGGCTTCAAAGCTACTAAAGTGTTATGTTGAGAATCATGGATCAAGAGTGGAATTTGTTCATCCCGATGACGGATAGATATGCTCTGGGCCCTCTCGGTGATATCACATTGGTTAGCTTGCAAGCAAGTGATTTGATCACTAGAATGTTATATCACGGGAACAAGAAAAGAGTGCATGTCAGTAACGAGATCAAACTAGGTATGGAGATACCGATGATCGAATCTCGGACATGTAATATATCGTGAAACAAAGGGATTAAGATACAAGCGTAAAAGGTTCCGACGATCACAGGAAAAGTCATCGTTGAATGTGTGGGAGTCAGTATGGATCTCCAGGTCCCGCTACTGATTATTGATCGGAGAAGGGTCTCGATCATGTCCGCATTATTCGCGAGCCATAGGGTGACACACTTAAGGGACACTGGCATCTAGTTGGAGCAAATGTTTCATGCCGAAAGAATAAATAAGCGCAGGAATTTATTTCACTAGATACCGAAACAGGTTTCCGGGTGAAATTGCATAAAGAGGTTATGCATGTGAAATGGAATTCTAGCAAGGGGTTATTTGTGAATGTTTTTCATTAAAGTAATTGACAAAATTCTGAATAAAATAAAAGAGTTTTATTTAATGATAGTTTGCATTAACTTTGGTGGAAATTTAATGGCACTTTTGAGTGGGATTTTGAGTGGAGGGAATTTAAAGGAATTTTGTGAGTGGAGTGTCCACCCACATGAAGAGAGGAGGGCAAGGGGGCAGCCCCCAAGCGTCGGCCACCCCCTGGGGTCCCCCCCTCCTCCTATAAAAGGATCCCCCCTCCTCACTTCTCACTCACACCTCCTCGTGAAGGATCTCTCTCCCCCTCTAGAATTTATCCCCCATGGTCTCGGACTAGCGAGATACATGTTCCCGGTGGCTATTAGGCAAGAAAGGGTTGTGCTTCCGCTGGAGCGAGGAGGCGGAGGTTGCCCGGTGTCTTGTACGTGTGTGCGAGCACGGATGCGCTGCTGCTTTGCGGCGCTAGGACTTCCTCTCGATCTTGAGATCGGCAAGAGATCGTCTACATCAACCACGAGTTGAACTCGTTAAGCTTTGTCGGTCTTCAAGGGTATGTTCTCTACGGATATACATCCGCCCGTTGTTTGTATCTAGTAGATAGATCTTGGTACATAGTTCCCATCGTAGGAAAAATTTTGTTTTCTATGCGGCGAACCCTACAGAAAGTTGGTTTCTAATAGGCTATAAACATTTTAAAACACCTATTGGTCATTTATAAAAGTGGTAAAACCATTTAAATTCAAGTTAGTGAAAATGGCCATTTAAATCATTTTGGTTTTGCTAGAAATGATTTAAATCAAAGTAATAATTTCTAGGATTAGCCAAAATGTTTTTAAACACCAATATTAATGTTTATGGTCAAAGTGTTTTAAAACAAATCTATTTACAAAAGGTTTCACCCAAAACCATTTTTAAATCAAAGCAACATTTTATTTTTCTAGAAATGCATTTAATCAAAGTAATAACCTTCTAAGGTTAATAAAATATATTTTCAAAACCCAAAACTTGGTGTTTAGGGTCAGGGAGTTTAATTCAACTCATTTGCAAAATGTTTTACTCAAAAACAATTTTTAAAACATAATCAATAATTTTATTCTACTAGAAATGTTTTTATTCAAGGAAATAATTCCTTAGTGTCACAAAATACACTTTTAAATCCAAAAGTTGGTTTTTATGGTCAGTAGGTTTGAAACAAACCATTTACAAAAGATTTTACCCTAAAATCATTTTTAGAATAAATTTTATACTCAAATTAGGCCTAGAAATGTTTCTGCAAAAACAACCAATTTTATAGAAGCATAATACTAAAGTAGGGGCATGGTTGCAAAGGATTCTTTTTCCTGATTACATTGATATGTAATGTTTGGCCAAGTAGAACAAAAGTTATGGGTTTTTAAATTAACAGCTGGGTCACGTGTCTGTATTCTATTGGACAATACCGGTTCAGTAGGATCGATCAATGTGGGCTATTGTATTAAAGGGGATTACACGGCTCAGATCTATCATACCGTTTCACTTAAGTCAATCTATCCTAACCATGCGATCAAGATCTAATGGCTGTAGTGCCCTGACCAAAGTCTGGTGGCACAATCCAGCGACGAGCAGCGGCGCGGCTCTGCTTGCGGCGGTTCTAGAGGAGCAAGAAGCAAGGGAGGAGGAGATATGGCTCACCAGATTCACTGAGGCATGAGGAAGCTCAAGGTACTCGTCGCTGGGCAGGGGGCGCACGGTGGCGACGGGGATTGCTCGCCGGAGAAGCTTCTGGCGACGGGTGCGTCTGCTCGTCGACGGAGGCGACGATGTAGGGCGTGCTAGGACAAACCGAAGGCGCCGTTATATGCGTAAGAGGGTCGCGAGCATGGGAGCATCAAAGAGAGGGAAAGGCTCGATCGAGATTTACCTGGAGAGCTCGTCAGAGAAGTGGCAGACGGTGGCGACGTTCTGTCGTCGAGGTTGCCGACGTTAGGAGGCACGCGCGGTCAAGTGGAGGTTACTGGTAGATGCATACGGGTATGGGGAGTAGGCTTGTAGGTGCCAGGGAGAAAGGGGAGGTAGGTATTGGCCGGAATCGTGGCTGGAGTGCCATCGGGGACAGTGAAGTGCAGTGAGAAATTGGTGTAGCCTAGGGATAGAGAGGGTGCGGCGAATGAGGGGAAAGGTAGAGGGGAGAGGGGCGCTTAAATGGGCGTGATCACTGGCAGTTTAATCGCGTCATTGATGTGAATTTCATCCCACGAAATCAAAGCAGAAACAGGCGAGAGAGGGGGAAGGAATTGGTCGCGGGGTGAGGAAGACGATGACGCGGCAGTCAGGTCCGTTGTCAGCGAGTGGGGAGGGGGTACGGTGGGGTCTGGTCGTCAGTGCCTGTGTGGGTCATTTCGCGAGTGAAAAACGATTTGGGGAAGAGAGTGAGAGTGGGCTGTGCTGGGCCTGTTGGGCTAGGGTTAGATAGGCTAGGTCTTTTCTTATTTTTTTCTTTCTGATTCTTTTTTTTCTTTTTCTGTTTTCATTTTATGTTTTGATTTTATCCAAATGATTTCAACCCTCTTTTTAATTCAAAACTTTTCCAAACTTTCAATATATTTTAATACTATTTATAAATGTATTTTTTAAAGACCATTTTGGAATAATTATTTTATTCATTTATGGTTTATTAATTATTTAAAATAGGCACTTTCCTTTATTTAAATAAGATTTTAATTATATTTTCAAACTCTTATTTGAATTCTAATTTTCACCAAAACTTCTTCAGTAAGTTTTATTTATTCATTAGTGCAAATATTTCACGTTGAATTATATAAAATATTTTAATATGATTTAATGTTCATTTAAATTGGGCATTTGTCTTTATTCAAATGGAATAGAATTGGTTAATGCCATATTATTTTATTTGAATATTATCCCTTTATTTTATTTGGATTTGAATTATCTTTGTTCCATTTGCTTATGGATTTAATTCTAGGTTTAAATTGTCTTTTAAATAATTTTACTATTATTTAGTTTAGGCAATTTATCTTTATTTAAATAAAATTGAATATTGTTTAATCCTTATGATTATTAAATAATATTTTACTCCTTTCTATTATTCAATAAATTCCATTTGTTTATGGATTTGGCCAAGATTTAATTTGGCTTTTAAATATTCCTTATTTATTTCTTTCTTTCTTTATCTTATAAAATCCATATCTTTTTATTTATAGATCCAAAATTGGTGATTCCAATTTGTATAATTTTATTTAATATTTGTTTATCCTTTTAAATATCGTTAGGATTATTTTGCTCACAATTTGGTATGGATTTTAGATAGGAACTTTATTAGCTTTGGAAATTATTTCCTTTTATCTTATTATATTCATAAGTTTTTAACCATGGCTCCAAATTGACTGAAATCAATTTATATGTTTTTATAATATTTTTATTTACCATTTTTTGTTCAGTTATAAATGTTCGTTGCTAAATTTTTATATGGATCAAATCCATAGTCTTAGAGAGATCTTGGAAATGATTTTCTTCCATTAGGGTTTTAGGGTTTTGGTTTAACTTTTCCAAGTGTTTAAATTTCAAGATACATTCATTGATGAATGCATTTCACTTGGTTGAAATTTGTTGGATTCCATTTTATTCAAAGTTGATCAAGTAGGGTTTTGATGTTTCTATTTAGAAGCAAAAAGTTTCTTTTCACCCTAAATTTCAACAATTAATTCTTTTGTTTATTTATTTTTCATATTTAAAATTTTGGAAAATTTTGGGATGTGACATGTTGTAATCGGTTTGTACCTCTCTATGTAGGTTGGCCTAAACCCTAGATTAGTTTGGCCTATATATACACTGTAATCCCCCACATATTAATACAATTTATTATTCTCTCCAAATATCATGGTATCAGATGCCTACGTTTTCCGCACCCTGGCATGGCTCTGCTGCCCACCCCTCCTCCTCTGCCGCTTGTACCCCTATTCTACATGGAAGAATTCCATGACGCTGGTGCCCCTACTTCCTCCTGTTCTCTACCCAAAACCCTAGTTCCTATTACCACCGCCGATCCCACAAACCCCCACCCCCAACCACCACCAGCCACCAAGTCGTTCGCCGACACCATCACCGACATCTCTCCCTTCATACCTTTCACCCTAGATCTCTTCGACCACAACTACTATCACTGGAGCAACCTCTTCTAAGTTCATCTGGGATGATGCAATCGTCTCGCCCATGCCACCATGGACCGCGTTCCCCGCCACGACGATCCACGATTTGTCAAAGACAATCTCGCGATCATCTAGTGGATCTAAACGTGCGTCTACAACGAGATCTTAAACCTCGTCTTACGCAATGCTTCATTAGCCGCCTCCCTATGGTATTCCCTTCGTTAGCTCTTCCAGGACAACGTCGATGCCTGTGTGAACAACCTCAACATCGGGATTCGTAATCTTGTCCAAGGTGCCTCTCCTGTCGGCGTCTACTATCAGCGCCTCTCCTCCATTACTGACGACCTTCGCGAGCTTGGTGACCCCATTGAAGAACGGCAGCTCATCAACATCCTTCTTGTCGGGCTCAGCGAGGACTTTGAAAAACAGGCCTCCTTCATCCCTATGATGTGGCCTCGTCCCACCCTTGCCGAGTGCAGATCATTCCCGCTAGAGCAGGGAATCGCGCCCACAAGTCTTCATCACTGCTCCATGGGCTTCACCGACTGCCCCTGTGACGTGACTCAGTTGTAGAGAATCGTTGGGAGACGCCAAGAGGAAGGTGTGATCAGCACATCAACAAGTTTTTGCCTTAGTTATGAAATCAAGGTTATCGAACCAGTAGGAGCAAGAAAACAACTCCAAGGTGTTGCTAGCAACTTGGAATCCTGCACAACACAAACTCAAGACTTTGCCCCAACTTACAGTGAGGTTGTCAATATCACTGGTTTGCAGAAAACAAAGGATTAAACGTATAGTGTGGAAGGTAATAGTTGCTGGTAAAAAGTAAACAGTAACAGTAGATGATGTAAGGATGGTAAAGATTGGACCGGGGTCCACAGTTCACTAGAGGTGTTCTCCTTAAGATAAATAACATGTTGGGTGAACAAATTATAGCGGGGCAATTGACAGGATTGAGCAAGGCATAACAATGCAAATACTAGACATCATGATTCCTATGAGATTTGATTGGGCATTACAACAATATACATAGACCACTATCCAACTGCATCTATAACTAATAATCCACCTTCAGATTATCATTCGAACCCCTTCCAGTATTAAGTTGCAAGCAACGGATAATTGCATTAAGCAATGTGTGTAAAATAAACAATACAATCGTTCCATGATCAAAAGATTGTTGTTTTCTCCCTAGTGTCAATAGCACATCTACAACCTTAGATATTCCTGTCACTTCCCCAGATTACTAGAGGCATGAACCCACTATCTAGCATAAATACTCCCTCTTGGAGTCACTAGCATCTAATTGGCCAAGATAGCTACTAGCAACAGAGAGCATGCACGATCACAAACAACATAGACATGATAGAATCAATAATCAATATGACATGATAGAATCAATAATCAATCTGACATAGTATCTAAATATCCATCGGATCCCCGCAAACACAACATGTATGATTACAAATAGATGATCTTGACCATGAACGAAGCTCACAAGATCTAAACATGATAGCACAAAGGAGGAGAAACAACCATCTAGTTACTGTATGGACCCATAGTCCAAGGGTGAACTACTCACGCATCATACCGGAGGCTGGCATGGTGATGAAGAAGGCCTGCGAGATGATCTATCCCCTCCGGCAGGGTGCCAGGAAGAGTTTCAGATCCCCCTGATGTAGGGATGATGGTGGCAGCGGCTATGGACTGTTTCGTGGAGATCTGATCGGGTAGGGTTTATGTCTCGGAGAGACGTATATGTAGGCGAAAGGGCAAGGTCGGTTGAGCCTCGAGGAGCCCACACCATGGGCTGGCGCGGCTAAGGGTGGGCCCGCGCCACCCTATGGTGTGGCCGTCTCGTAGCCCTACTTCGTCTCCCCTTCGTTCTCTGTGTCGTGTCTGGTAAAATAATGACTTCGGCTTTTGTTCCATCCAATTCCGAGAATATTTCTTGACTAGCTTTTCTGAAACCAAAAACAGTAGAAAATTATAGATAGGTTAGTTTTGGAAAATGTATAAAAATACCTCAAAGTGTAGACAAAACATAAGAAAGTTGATACTAAACAAGCATGGAGTATCAAAAATTATAGATACGTTTACAACGTATCACCATGCCATGGCACAACTCTCTCAGCCGATTCCTTCCGCGGTAGGCTCACCAGCTCCAAATCCTTCCGCGGCAGCACCTCCAGGATGGCGCCCCATCCCCAACTACCATGGGAAAATCCAACATATCGGCCACCACAGCAGCGATCTACTCCGACTGCGCCCCCTGCACCACCACCGATGGTGGCCCCTACTGCACCAACTTGGCGCCCCAGCATGATCCCTAGATCGGTATGGTTTAGGCATGGTATATGTCGTGGACTGCTCCTTCACCATACGGCACTCCGCCTCCCTACACCGTGGCTTGGAACCCCGGCCTCCGTCCGTCCACCGGTTCACCAAGCCTCCTTGTCCCCCTGCACAAGTGTACAACGCTCAAGCTTCACACCCCCGACTATGCGGAACCACCCTACATGTATGACCATGTTTCTTCCCTACCCCTCGACATCAACCATGCCCGGGCCATCATCATCAACCTCAACACGAAGCTAGGACCAGGCCGCATTCGTAGCTGCCATGAACAACTTTACCCTCAACAACAATGAAGGTATGGATTGGATTTTTTATTTTGGTGTATCTTAGCACATGTCTTCGAATATGAAATTTCTATCAGCTTTTTCTTCCTCACCCTTTTCCTCCATCACCATCGGTGATGGATCCTCTATTCCAATCTCTGGAACTGGTGATTCATATATCTCACATCCACATGTTCAATTTCTTTTATGACAAATTATGCTAGCTCCTTCTTTAATCAAAAATCTCATATCCGTTCGCCAATTTACAATTGATAATTATCTCTCTCTCGAATTTGACCCCTTTGGTTTATCTGTGAAGGATCTACAACGGGGATGCTTCTTGCCCGGTACAATAGCTCCAGCCATCTCTATCCACTCCATGGCGTGCCCACTTCCACACTTCAAGCCATGATCGCCTCTGTTGGACTTTGGCATTGTCGATTAGGGCATCCAAATAAGATCACACTGTCATCTTTACTCCAGGAATTTTGTATCCCTAGCATTAGTTCTCCCCATGATTTCTCCGTTTGTACTGCCTGTCAATGTGGCAAACATGCTCGATTACCATTTAGTACTTCCTCTACTCGTAATTCGTTTCCTTTTGAATTATTACATTTTGACTTATGGACATCTCTCGTGCCTAGTGTTTATGGTTTTAAATACTATCTAGTTATTCTTGATGATTACTCACACTATATCTGGACTTTTCCTCTTCATGCAAAGTCTGGCACCCATACTATTTTTCACAATTTTCAAACTTACGTTTATACTCATTTTAGTCTCCCCATCCGTTTCATACAATGTGACAAGGGACGTGAATTTGATAACACTAAAAATCATGATTTCTTTCTCTCCCATGGTATTCTACTTCGGTTCTCTTGTCGCTACACCTCCCAACAAAATGGTAAAGCTGAACGCTCCCTTTCGGTCCATCAATGATATTCTATGCACCTTACTTATCTAGGCCTCCCTTCCTTCCTTATTTTGGGTAGAATCTCTAAATGTTGCCACCTTCCTAATTAACATCCGTCCAACTACAAATTGTCCCCTTTATACACCATACCAATCTCTCTTTCTCCATCCTCCTGAATACTCTATGTTACTTATGTTTTCCCAATACCACCTCCACCACCCCTCACAAACTTGCACCTCACTCCCTCCCATGCATTCACATCGGTCTCTCTAGCGATCACAAAGGTTATAGGTGCTTCGATCCATCCTCGGTCATGTTCTAACCTCTTGTCATGTCATCTTTGATGAAACTACTTTTCCTTATACTATTGCTAATACTGCCAAACAAACCATTACACCAAGCCCTACACCAGCATCGCGCTCCATCGCCCATCCGATCATCGTTGTTGCGCACTTTTCCGCGGTAGAGAACTTGCTGGTTTTTTCTACCGCGGTAGCGGCCTCTTGTCAACACCCATATTTTTAATCCCAGATGCCTGTTATGTCGTACATCGCAATCCCAGGATTACCAGTTTTGTGAGACATAACAGATTGGTACCATAATTCATCATCTATTACAAACCATAAAGGTCTTACAAATAGTTAATCTCATGATCAAGTCTGATTATAATCAAAGCAATAGAATAATAATAGTAGCGTGTTAGTGGCTCCATCTTTAGAGTCATAGGCAATGCTGACAATGGGAGATGATCCTAGTTATCGTAAGCGTCCTGCTGTCCATCCTCCTCGTAGTCTCCTTCATAGTCTGGCCATGGGAATAGCCAGGGACAAATCCATGAGTACTTTGAGGTACTCGCAAACTTGTACTAAATCAATAAGGCCATTCTATAGGATTCTTAAGCTCTAGGTTTGTTTGCCAGAAGCCAATTTTATTTCAACTAGTATCTAGAAGTAAAACCTAACTTTAGTTGTCTAAGTTACGCAGGTGGAAACCTATCTTTATCTCCACAACTTGGGGGGTCAAGTCAAAGTCATCTTTCAATTCACGGGTCATTTTGGAAAACATCTGACAACGGAACAGTATGTCATCCAACTGTCCATAACCGCGGACGTAGCTATTCGAATAGTTTGACACTCTATAGAGGTGGTACACTTTCACCACAACATTCAATACATCTGTCAGGAACAATCCTGAATCATCATACTTGGTATGAGGATAATCAATCATAACCTTTCAATTACACACCCTAGTATAGGCACCTCCCCCATGAGTTTGGCCTCCCAACCACGACCATTGTCGTCTTGGGTACTGCATAGGTGGACAGTCACATTCACAAGGTAGCCTCATATCACCTTGTTCCGCGAGGGAACCCATACTAAGACACATAAACTTCCAGTCAAGCCCTACCCAAATTCGGGTATTGTGGTTGTTCGGTAAACATTGTAATGGTATCGCATCCGAACCCAACCATCAGTTTTTATAAAAGTCAAGTCACATACTTCATTCACCATCATCTTCAAGTCATTGTGTCCATAACACATGTCAAAACATTTCATTAGAACTCATCATCCAAGGTTTTAATAATCATTTGTTCCCATCTAGTGATCAAGTTTATTTTAGCACTAGCATCTATCAAGGTGGGGGTGTCACTATTTCAGGGGTACTAAGATGGAGTATCTACCTTCATCAAGCTCCAAGATCTTGATGACACTTTCCTAATCTTCCACTAATCATCCAATTAATTAACTACGGAACAACTTTGCAAAAGGTAAAGCTTGTAAGTAAAACTGGGATTGGTTATAGTAAAAAGGGGTATCACAAAGGCTTGCATGCGGGACTTGCATGGTTTAGCTTAGCTTGCCTTGGTTGGTAAGGTGGTCAAAGTTCTCGTCCTCGTCTTCGTAGAATTCCTCCTCGTTGTAGCCCGGATTGATACCAGCGTCTATAAATAAATACGAGGTACACAATCACCAAACAATACTTAACTACTTCTATTTATCACACAAGGGTCACACTAGATGATCTAGCATCATATCTATCATTACAAGAAAAGGTAATAAGATTTTATTTATCTTATTTTTGGAAAAGTAATTTCTACTCATTGAAAAGTTACTGAAGATTTATTATTCTCCAATTCCAAATATGGGATCATATTGACAAATGTCATCACCACATATTCTAATACTTGAGAATGTGATTTGAAATGGTTGGCCTTATTTAAAAAGCTTAACCCTATTATTTAATGATATTTAAGTGGCTAAAAATGACTAGAAAGTCATTCTTTTGGTTTTGATCCAGGACTACTGTATGTAAGTATGTAGATTTTTACATATTCAGAAAGGTCTGGTCAAATGTGATTTTTAAGAGTTGGAATTAACTCAAAATCACTTATGGTTGATTTTAGAAAAAATTTTGAAGTTGCAAAAGCTACTGGTTTGTTCTTTTTACCAAGGGTGAGCCATAGTTTCAAACTGTTTGAATCCAACAGGAGTGATTAGAGATTTTCATCTACTTTCAAACAAAATTATATTCATTCAATTTGGTGCAGTGAATCTTTCAGAATTAATTTTTAAAGTTCACTACAGATTGGAAAATTCAAATAAAAGATAAAACTAAGTTTAAATCGGGTCAGGCGCTGAACGCTAATGGCTGGCCCAATCAAGACGCACGCTGCAAGCCGGGCTGCTCCGGGGCTGGTCCTACCTGTCAGTGACTAAACAAACGCGAAGAGGTATGAGTTAATCTGGGACTTACAATTAGAGCGCGATCAATGGTTGAGAGTCATCGTCTCCGTCTCAGGGCATGCGCGAGTCTAAACCCTAGCGCTACGACGGGGGTCGTCAGGGCCTTACCAGGGCTCCAGCTAGATATGTCGATGGGGGCGAACGAACGAGTCGACGATGGCGGTTCGAACGGTGGTCGCGGCAGCTCCTAGGGTGGCTCCTAGCTTCGGCTCCTTCCTTCCTCTGCAACAGCGAACTCCGGTAAAATTCTGGCGCGGTGGTGCTCTCCTTGCTCCAAGGTTGCGATACCTCGGAAACGTATCTATAATTTTTTATGTTCCATGCTTGTTTAATATAAACTTGGTTATGTTTTATCTACACTTTGAGGTATTTTTATACACTTTCTGAAACTAACCTATTAACAAGATGCCACAGTGCCAGTTGCCTATTTTCTGCTATTTTTGGTTTCAGAAAGCTAAAAATGAATATTCTTGGAATTGGACGGGACCAAAAGCCAGAGTTCATATTTTTCCCTGAGCGATACAGAAAATCGAAGACGAGACGGAGGAGGAAACCAGGGTGGCCACACCCTAGGTGGGCGCAAGCCCACCCTAGGCCATGCCCATAGGGGGTGTGGGCCCCCTGGACCTCCACCGACCTTGCCTCCTACGCCTATAAGAAGCCCCCCAGGGAGAAAACCCTAAGGAATCAATCATACTTCCAGGAAAACCTCCGTAGTGCCATGGCCACCAAAAGGGAGATTCGGGGGACAGAAAGTCTCTGTTCCGTCACCCTGCTTGGACAGGGAAGTGCCCTTGGAGCCATCTCCATCGTTCTCCATCGCCATCTTCATCACCATTGCTGATTCCCATGATGAGGAGGGAGTAGTTCTTCCTCGAGGATAAGGGCTCTACCGGTTGTTGGGGATATGCTATATGGTATGTCTCCTATCTGGATAACCCGGGTGGCCCATAGTTGGTAGCATGGCCCATGGCCTGCTGGGCGGCCCAGTTAGATGGATCTAGAAGGGAGGCCCATGTCGGACAAAGGAAGGCTACGGTGGAGTCACCAGTGTACCCGGAGCCTTGGAGTAGAAGACACACAAGACTAGTAATAGACGGTGTAGGACTCTGTAACCTGTCCGGCTAGGACTTTTCCCTGTAACCCTAGGACCTGGCGACTATATAAGTTGGGCCTATGGGAGCCTTTAGGGCACAACTTCAGACAACCTCGCACAGTGAACCTATCTCTGTAACTCGGCGTATTGCCATTATAGTGATTTATAGCAGGAGTAGGATTCTGCCACCATTGTGGGATATGAACCTAGGTAAGCTGTGTTACCTCATATCCGTCAACCGTCCGCCTTCCCCATGTCTCTAAACACGCACTGTGAGTACCCTTCCATGGCGTACTCGTCAGCAATACCACGACAGTTGGCGCCCACCATGGGGAAAGAGGCGCTTCAGGATCTTCAGCGGGCGAGGACAAAAATCTTCGTGGGAATCGGCAAAACTGTAGCCATCGGTCGCGTTCTCTTCTCCAGCAACGTTCCGATCGTCCCTCCCGACGAGTTCTAGATTCCGGCGAAGACGAACCATACGAGGTGTTCGATCGTTCCTACCGGAGACATCCACCTCTTCATTGGCGAAACTGACTCGGGCACTAGTTCCCTGGGAGTCGGAGGAGCATCAAGACCTGCACGGACCGCCTATGGGCAGGATACTTCTGCGGAAGGATCGATGTTAGATCTCTCTTCGGAGTTTGCCGGCAAAGATTGGAAAAATTCAAGGCCCACCAAAATCGCCCCTGTGCAGGATATAACGATGGAAGATCGCTGCAATTCCGCCGGCTTCGCCCATGCGCCTGGACAGCAGAGATACAAGTTTGCGAAAATCCCCGCGGCTACCTGGCCAGGTGGCGCCGTATACGAGCCGATCTGGCCCACTACCCCAATGATGATGCCATGTATCACTTTGTGGAAGGACTGGACCATGGCACGTTTCTCCGGCATTCTCTAAGATGGCAGTAGGCGTCGGGACGCCTTACCTTCGAAGGCATGGTGAACACCGTCAACAACTATGTGGAGGCCAAAGAGGCAGCTCAGACAGCGCTTGCGCTCATTGACGGAGCCCCTCCTATTCAGCCACCGCCACCACCGCCTCCGGCCTCCATGGCCGCAGTCGCGCCGTGTGGCATCCCGCAAAACCACTGCTAGAAAATCGCGTTGAATTTGTGCATTGCATCGTCATCATCATGTGTTGTTTGTCTAAAACTATTTTTGCAAAGCCCGTTTTGTTTTCTAAAACGCCCCATCTTTATTCAAAACCAAAACCCGGGTCTCCGGAATATTTTATTTTGTCCGCTATCGGTTTGCAAAAGCCTTGTTTGAACTCAATAAAAATATTTATTTATTTTAGTGGGGCAGTCGAACGGGCCGGATGACCCGAACGACCACCCCAGAAATTATAATCGGCCCAACCCCAAACCCTTTTCTACCAACCTATCTACCCAGTCCCCCCTTCCACATCACCCTGGCCAACCCCGTCGCGCCACCTCACCAACCCTCACCCCCTCCTCCTATCCCCATGTGCCACCTCAACCCTCTCTCCTCTCTCTCCCTCATCCTGCCACCCACCCCAGCTCCCCCACACAGGCCACACACCGCCACGCACGCACACGCCTCACGCAACCACGCCTGCCTCCCACCCCCTGGGCCCACCCACGCTGGCAGACGCCAGCAAGACGCGACCGCGCCCACCGCTCCCCACCTGCCCCGCCTGCTTCTTCTTCCTCCTCCTCCTCCCATGGCGCCTCCTCCTCGCCCGAGCCGTCTCCGCGCGCCTCCGCTGCCCGTTCTCCCCGCTCCTGCCCGCGCCCGCCCCTCTCTCATCGAGCTCGCCTGCCTCCAACCACCTGCCGCCCTCGCCACTCGCCTGCGTCAGCGAGCGCCGCCGCCGTCCTCTCCTCCCATCCTGGCCACCGCCTCAGGCGCGCCAAGGCGTCCTGCCACACACCGACCTGCTGCCGCTCAGCCCCCATGGCCGAAGCTTGCGAGCCCGCTGCAAGCACCTTCGCCTGCAGCCCCGCCTCGTCCCTGACTCCTCGCCAGCCGCTGCGCCACCCGCCGCCCTTCCTCGAGCCCAACCCGCCGCCGCTCGCTTCCTCGCGACCTCGGCCTCGTCTCGGGCGCCGCGCCAGCTCACCACCGTCGGCCCGCTCGCCTCGACTCACAAGCAAACCTGTCGGGCCGCGCGTCCTCGGTCTGCCGCTCCACCCGAGCCCACCGCCTCCGCACTCGGCCCGAGCTCGCCGACCGCCCTCGCCTTCACAGCAGCAGCCGCCCGCTGACCCACCTGCCCGCGGGACCCACCCCGTCGGCGCCGATGCCATCCACCTCCACCCGTGCAGGATCCCGGTGTAGTACCAAGTTGGTGCCACGTGTTGGGTGGAACGACAAGATCGACACCGGCTATTGAACCCCGAAACCCCCAAGTTCACCCTCGCCAGGATCTTCATCGGAACCCGGTGATCTCCTACAGGGACCTGAGAACGAACCCGAAGGCCACCGACGGCGAACCCTGAGGCCCTCAACGCGACGATGCCTGCTTCTAAGATCTCCGGCATGGATCGAAAAGTTCCCCGAAGACCGATCCCGATGTACCGGAGACCGGACCCTCGACACGCCAAGATCTACCCTGGGACGCCAAGACCCGAACCGGGAGGACGCAAAGATCGCCACGAGTCCGACAAGCACTTCACCCCGAAGCCAAGACCGACCCGACTTGAGGACCCGACAAGACCTGCGCAACGAAAAGATCGACAACGACCAGGGCAAGTCCGATGCGCCCCGGCGCCGAACCAAGTCTTGCTTCCCGGATGCCGAGGTCACCGACACAGAACAACAAGATCTACTTCACGGGCACCGTGCGACAAGACCTACCTTCATTATCCGAGAGCGCTTCGGGCGAGACCGATCCGTCGAACCCTGAACCCCGAGACCGGACCCCGGACCCTGTCGAACCCCGAACCCCGGAACCAAGATCTGCCGAACCCAAATGTGTGAATTCCCTTCCCGAAAACCCTATTTTATAAAATAACAACTTGTCGCATATTAAATGTTCATGCATGCATTTTTGCCATGTGGTTTGGGGGCCTTTTGCCGATTCACCTAATAATTAAATATGGGGCCCATATGCAGGCAAAGATAGTCTCGTATTGGCCTCATTTAAATTTGTGTAGCGAACCCGGTACTATCTTCTGCCTGTTAAACAACATTTAAATTGCGGGGGTTTTAAACAACTTGAACCATCTAATTAAATGTCGGGACCCCGGATCCGCTTAATATGACCTAATTGCACCGCATCTTTGCCATGTCATGCATCATATCATAAGCATGCCGATCTTTTGTCGTAGCATTAAATATCGCATCCGGTGTTTCTTCTAGAGTTTTGCTTCTTCGCGGATAAGGCCGTTGAGTTGATGTGAGCTTCGCCCCGATCTTCGGTTGAACCTTCGGCAATGTTTTCAGGCGAGCATCTCCCCCTTTCTACCTATCTTACTTTTATAGTATTTATTTCCCTCCTGTTGATCTTTGCTATCTGTGTTGAGATGATCTAGTTTTCGTACCCGTGATATCCCTTGCAGCCATATATAGCCTTGGACACATCGTATTACCTGTTGTTTGGTAGATAGTTGGACCCGCGCGTCGTAGTCGCTTGTTCAGGTGTTGTTGCGTGTCGTCAAGTACCACAGTTGTTGGAGAAGTGCCGCATGTCCAATGTCGGAGATGATCATGGTTTTACTTATCGTTCACTTTAATTCCTGTTTAACAACTAAAATTGAATTAAGCAGAGGCATCGGTGGGTGATAGGTAATATTTGGTTTCCGACCGCCCACTTGTGTCCCGTAGGACCCGAGTTCTTGACACCTGTTCCGAGATCGAGCGCGCTAACCACAGGTGGGGAGATATGGGCCCCCCATTGATTATTACCTGATTTCAAAGTATTGTACTGGGGGCCACAAACTAGTTTGAGGTTTTATTTACTATCCTGTACTTATGCCATGCTACTGCTTTATTTACGATTGTGCGAGGAGCACACTATACTGTTTAGGATCGGGACACGTTTTCGCGGTGTCGACAGTCCCCGTTTGGGGATTTGCTGTCGTTCACAGCCGTCTACCCAAACCCTAAGTCCGTCTCGGAGACCGGCCGACTTCGTTGCGGGTGTACTTAGTGGGGTGGCCCCCCGTGCTTGCTTTGGGTCTGGGAACGTCGTGACTTAGGCCCCGCCGACATACCAATGGGTGTATGTTAACTGATATGGCAAAAAGGGTCGAAGTGCCTGTGGATACTTTGGTGCACCCCTGCAGGGTTAAATCTTTTCGAGAAGCCGTGTGCGCGGTTATGGATGACTTGGAGCACAGTGCTTGATCATAGACAACTATAACTAAAGTTACTGTTATAATTTGACTTGTATCCGATTTGACTAGTAATCAGCTTCACTACAACGGAATGGCTAAGTAAAAGTACCAACAACTGCTGGGTTTTGGGGTTGTCTCATGCTAATTGTATCTGACTAGTAAGTGTTGCCACTATAACGGAATGATTAACTAAAAATGCCCACTGCTTACTTTATCAGGACGATTATCTAAACCTGACTTGTAATTGCTGCAACGATAACTGAATAAGTAAAACTGCCAACTGTGTGAGTTCCTCGGTTGCCTTCCTCGTTTGGTCTCGAGGGGGAAACGCCAGGATGGGTTTGTTTGATGATAGTATCAGGTTGAATCCGAATAGGTCTTTCTCACCCCTCTATGATAGCCTCCAGTCGTATCGAGTCTCTATAGGTTGTTTAGTGCATGCTGCCGCTGCCGCTCAGTCCACCATACCTATGTAGGCGAGGACCGCCGAATTCTAGCCTCGCTGCATCGGCCTCGATCGACGCCTCTTTTTCCTTTGCCCTTTGTCGGCACCCCTTTTGTTTAAGCAGGTTTTGAGATCGACGCCGTTAGCAGGGTTACCCTTCCGGCTTGGCCTGGGCAGGGTTATGGACGCCATCGGTTATTCTTCAGGGCTCTTAGCCCCATTTGCATCTTGTCCGTAGTCGAACGCTCCATCGTTTTCGAGATGATTCGAATATTTGTACCGTATTTTTGTATTCTTGACTCATGGAGTCGTGTTGTATATATATCTGTTCTGTGGGTCCCATCGAGGACTGTTGTGTAATGATATTACTTCGTTTTCCACCCGCACGAGAGTGCCTGGTGGGCACCTTCGAATCGTTTCTATGCGGGTTCGGCGAGTTTCGCTAAAACTTGCATAGGGCCGATTCTGAGGGTGTTACAGAGTGGTATCAGAGCTCAGCAGTTGCGAGACCCCACAAGTCCAGCCTGTAGGATGACCTAGCTAACGGCCGAAGTAGAGTGTCAAAACTATTTTGTAAAATCGGTTGGATAGTTCTGATTAGGTCTGATTTTACTCCTTACCCCTCTGCTGTCCTCCCCTTACCTCTACGCGTTTTGAATCTGCTCTCGTCCCTTTTCTTCGAGTCCAGGAATTCTCGTGGTTGGGTTCCGTCGTACCTTCAGGGTTTCGCTTCCTCCTTTGATAACGGTGTCCTACCATCCGGTGTTCATGCTGCCTGAGTGATCCTTGTCTGTGGTACCATTCTTTGTTCTTTGTTTGTGCCTTCCGGTGTTCTGACGCGACGACACCATCTACGCCAGCTCCGATGCAGAGTCTGCATCACTCCTTTGTTTCCGAACCTCGCTTGTCGAGATCTTCAGTCTGAATCCTGAGAGTTGGTTGCATAATCTGTCTATTCGTGTACATAGTAATGCTTTGAGTGCGGGATGGAGTCGCGACCATACCACTACTCTTATCATTTGCTTTGTATATTGAATGGGGGATCGATGCAATTTACTCCTTCCATGAAAGTTAGAGGTGGCCTTACCTTTAACTTCGTCCGTTGTTTATCCGGAGTGTTCTCTTGACGAACAGGAACAACGACCTCTTGTTAGTGGTGTCGCGAGGATCTACACGAAGCGAGAAGACGCAGATCGCCGACCTTCCTTCCGGTACCATGAGGCGGATCTCGAGGGCGAGATCCATTGTTAGTGGTGTCGAATTGTGGCATCCCGCAAAACCACTGCTAGAAAATCGCGTTGAATTTGTGCATTGCATCGTCATCATCATGTGTTGTTTGTCTAAAACTATTTTTGCAAAGCCCGTTTTGTTTTCTAAAACGCCCCATCTTTATTCAAAACCAAAACCCGGGTCTCCGGAATATTTTATTTTGTCCGCTATCGGTTTGCAAAAGCCTTGTTTGAACTCAATAAAAATATTTATTTATTTTAGTGGGCGAACGGCCGGATGACCCGAACGACCACCCCAGAAATTATAATCGGCCCAACCCCAAACCCTTTTCTACCAACCTATCTACCCAGTCCCCCCTTCCACATCACCCTGGCCAACCCCCTCGCGCCACCCCCCCCACCCCCACCCCCCCCCCCCCTCCCCCTCTGCCCCCTCAACCTCCTCTCTCTCCCTCATCCTGCCACCCACCCCAGCTCCCCCACACAGGCCACACACCGCCACGCACGCACACGCCTCACGCAACCACGCCTGCCTCCCACCCCCTGGGCCCACCCACGCGGCAGCACCGCGCCAGCCCGCACGCGACCCGCGCCCCACCGCTCCCCACCTGCCCCGCCTGCTTCTTCTTCCTCCTCCTCCTCCTCGCCTCCTCGCCTGAAGCTGCCTCCCGCGCGCCTCCGCTGCCGCTGCTTCTCCCGCTCTGGCCCGCCTCGCCCCTCTCTCTCGTCGAGCTCCGCCCGCCTCCAACCACCCTGCTGCCCCTCGCCTCACCCGCCGGCGTCGAGCGCCGCCCTTCCTCTCCGCCAAGCCGCCACCGCTCGAAGGCTGCCTGGCCCCACACACCGACCTCGCTGCTCCAGCTCGCTTCACTGCGGCCGAGCTCGCCGAGCCCGCACCATGCCCCTCGTCGCCTGCAGCCCCTGCCCCATGCGACTCCCTCCTCCCAGCCACCGGAGCTCCGCCGTCCGCCGCCCTTCCTCGAGCCCAACCCGCCGCCGCCTGCCTCGCTTCCCCCTCGCGACCTCGGGCCCGTCTCCCCCTGGCGCCGCCGCCCAGCTCACCACCGTCGGCCCCACTCCCTCTGGCTCCGCGACCTCAAGAAACCTCGGGCCAGCCCGCGTCCTCGGTCTGCCGCTCCGCCCGAGCTTCGCCACCGCCTCCGCACTTCGCCCGAGCTCGCCGCCGACCCCTCGCCTACCTCGCTAGCAGCCATGCCCGCCTGGACCCACCTGCCCGTGGGACCCACCCCGTCGGCGCCGATGCCATCCGCCTCCACCCGTGCAGGATCCCGGTGTAGTACCAAGTTGGTGCCAAGTGTTGGGTGTGGAAACGACAAGATCGACACCGGCTATTGAACCCCGAAACCCCCAAGTTCACCCTCGCCAGGATCTTCATCGGAACCCGGTGATCTCCTACAGGGACCTAAGAACGAACCCGAAGGCCACCGACGGCGAACCCTGAGGCCCTCAACGCGACGATGCCTGCTTCTAAGATCTCCGGCATGGATCGAAAAGTTCCCCGAAGACCGATCCCGATGTACCGGAGACCAGACCCTCGACACGCCAAGATCTACCCTGGGACGCCAAGACCCGAACCGGGAGGACGCAAAGATCGCCACGAGTCCGACAAGCACTTCACCCCGAAGCCAAGACCGACCCGACTTGAGGACCCGACAAGACCTGCGCAACGACAAGATCGACAACGACCAGGGCAAGTCCGATGCGCCCCGGCGCCGAACCAAGTCCTGCTTCCCGGATGCCGAGGTCACCGACACAGAACAACAAGATCTACTTCACGGGCACCGTGTGACAAGACCTACCTTCGTTATCCGAGAGCGCTTCGGGCGAGACCGATCCGTCGAACCCTGAACCCCGAGACCGGACCCCGGACCCTGTCGAACCCCGAACCCCGGAACCAAGATCTGCCGAACCCAAATGTGTGAATTCCCTTCCCGAAAACCCTATTTTATAAAATAACAACTTGTCGCATATTAAATGTTCATGCATGCATTTTTGCCATGTGGTTTGGGGGCCTTTTGCCGATTCACCTAATAATTAAATATGGGGCCCATATGCGGGCAAAGCTAGTCTCATATTGGCCTCATTTAAATTTGTGTAGCGAACCCGGTACTATCTTCTGCCTTTTAACAACATTTAAATTGCGGGGTTTTTAAACAACTTGAACCATCTAATTAAATTTCGGGACCCCGGATCCGCTTAATATGACCTAATTGCACCGCATCTTTGCCATGTCATGCATCATATCATAAGCATGCCGATCTTTTGTCGTAGCATTAAATATCGCATCCGGTGTTTCTTCTAGAGTTTTGCTTCTTCGCGGATAAGGCCGTTGAGTTGATGTGAGCTTCGCCCCGATCTTGGTTGAACCTTGACAATGTTTTCAAAGAGCATCTCCTTTCTACCTATCTTACTTTTATAGTATTTATTTCCCTCCTGTTGATCTTTGCTATCTGTGTTGAGATGATCTAGTTTTCGTACCCGTGATATCCCTTGCAGCCATATATAGCCTTGGACACATCGTATTACCTGTTGTTTGGTAGATAGTTGGACCCGCGTCGTGATCGCTTGTTCGGTGTTGTTGCGTGTCGTCAAGTACCACAGTTGTTGGAGAAGTGCCGCATGTCCAATGTCGGAGATGATCATGGTTTTACTTATCGTTCACTTTAATTCCTGTTTAACAACTAAAATTGAATTAAGCAGAGGCATCGGTGGGTGATAGGTAATATTTGGTTTCCGACCGCCCACTTGTGTCCCGTAGGACCCGAGTTCTTGACACCTGTTCCGAGATCGAGAGCGCTAACCACAGGTGGGGAGATATGGGCCCCCCATTGATTATTACCTGATTTCAAAGTATTGTACTGGGGGCCACAAACTAGTTTGAGGTTTTATTTACTATCATGTACTTATGCCATGCTACTGCTTTATTTACGATTGTGCGAGGAGCACACTGTAATTTTTAGGATCGGGACACGTTTTCGCGGTGTCGAAAGTCCCCGTTTGGGGATTTGCTGTCGTTCACAGCCGTCTACCCAAACCCTAAGTCCGTCTCGGAGACCGGCCGACTTTGTTGCGGGTGTACTTAGTGGGGTGGCCCCCCGTGCTTGCTTTGGGTCTGGGAACGTCGTGACTTAGGCCCCGCCGACATACCGATGGGTGTATGTTAACTGATCTGGCAAAAAGGGTCGAAGTGCTTGTGGATACTTTGGTGCACCCCTGCAGGGTTAAATCTTTTCGAGAAGCCGTGTCCGCGGTTATGGACGACTTGGAGCACAGTGCTTGATCATAGACAACTATAACTAAAGTTACTGTTATAATTTGACTTGTATCCGATTTGACTAGTAATCAGCTTCACTACAACGGAATGGCTAAGTAAAAGTACCAACAACTGCTGGGTTTTGGGGTTGTCTCATGCTAATTGTATCTGACTAGTAAGTGTTGCCACTATAACGGAATGATTAACTAAAAATGCCCACTGCTTACTTTATCAGGACGATTATCTAAACCTGACTAGTAATTGCTGTAACGATAACTGAATAAGTAAAACTGCCAACTGTGTGAGTTCCTCGGTTGCCTTCCTCGTTTGGTCTCGAGGGGGAAACGCCAGGATGGGTTTGTTTGATGATAGTATCAGGTTGAATCCGAATAGGTCTTTCTCACCCCTCTCTGATAGCCGCCAGTCGTATCGAGTCTCTAGAGGTTGTTTAGTGCATCTTTGCCGCCTCGATCCACCATACCTATGTAGGCGAGGACCGCGAATTCTAGACTTCATGTCTTGGCCTCGATCGACGCTCCTCTTTTCCTTTGCCCTTTGTCGGCACCCCTTTTGTTTAAGCAGGTTTTGAGATCGACGCGTTAGCGGTTACCCTTCCGGCTTGGCCTGGGCAGGGTTATGGACGCCATCGGTTATTCTTCAGGGCTCTTAGCCCCATTTGCATCTTGTCCGTAGTCGAACGCTCCATCGTTTTCGAGATGATTCGAATCTTTGTACCGTATTTTTGTATTCTTGACTCATGGAGTCGTGTTGTATATATATCTGTTCTGTGGGTCCCATCGAGGACTGTTGTGTAATGATATTACTTCGTTTTCCACCCGCACGAGAGTGCCTGGTGGGCACCTTCGAATCGTTTCTATGCGGGTTCGGCGAGTTTCGCTAAAACTTGCATAGGGCCGATTCTGAGGGTGTTACACGCCGCCACCTCCAATCATCGTCGCTGCTATTGCACCTCCACCTCCCGTCATCGAGGAAGTCCTGGCACCCTCTGACTCTGTGATTGACGCGCTATACACCGACTTCAGTGCAGATTCAGAGGAGATAGATTTCAGTCCAGAGGAACTAGACTCCACCATGCAGGAGATGGAGGAGGAGTACACGCGCGATGAGCAAGCCAACAACGCCGTCACGTCTCGAGAGGTGTTCGTCACCATTGGGACGGCGATGGATGAAGATCAACCCGGACGAGCTCCGCCTAAAGCTCTGGAAAAAGGGAAGGGACCACCTGTTGCTGATGACATTGATCGCGCAAAGGTCATGCCCCCTCCGCCTAATCCAGTGCAACAGCCGCAGTAACTCGGCATCGGCCCGAGCAACAACAACACCGCAAACCTGCCGCCTCCGACATCTACGTCTACTGCTGCCCAAGTTAATCCAGCTGATAGAGTGATGTACGGCAACCTCCTCGTCGAGCCACTGACCGTAACTCATATCCGGAACATGACCCAGCTTGACGAGAAGCGCCAGCAGCTGCTGGAGGAAGCGCAGGACATCGCGGAGCAAGGCGCTAAGCTAGATCGAGATCTGGTCAACGCGCAGAAATCCATAGAGAAAGCTAGAGCAATGGATGCCGAGTACAAGACTCTGCTGCAACAGCAGAAGGCCAAGAAAGCTTTGGATCGCGTCATCAACGATCCTGGTGTACGGCGAAACCTAGGTTGGGCTCCCCCAAAGCCGGCACAGGCCAAGCCATACATTGATAGTGAAGGCAGACAGGTTATGCCCACTCCACTACTCAACCTCGCCGTCGCCAATACCCTTCTGGAGCAGGATAGATCGCCCGAGGTAGTGGACCAGGTCTATGACCTAGTGGCCAAGGCGGTGAAGCAGCAGGAAAAGGCCACCTCTCAGATTCTAGAGTCTAACCCAGCATTTTGCCAGTCTAGCCAACATAATCCACCAAGGGACATATCTCCTCTTGATGTCGGGTCTCAGACAGGTTCATCAGAACGAAGACAGAGGGATGTGCGACACTGGAAGGATGCCATCCCCATATCCTCCAACCACGGAGAAAAGGCCCGACCTCGTCGCCCATCGCCACCGCCCCGCTCCCCCCAACATCGCGAAGACCCCAAGGCTCACCATCATACGGATATACACCCGCCAAGGCAGAGCGGCATCGTCATCCATGACAACGCGGAGCAGACCCATCATGATGGAGAGCGCAACCAAGGACACAAGAGCAGGTCGCGCCATGACCCTCCCCATCCGGCAAGCAATCGCGACAAGCGTGAGGCATTGCAGGAGGGCAATAGCAAGAAGGCTAACCCACCGCCACCTCCGCCTCCGTCGCCACCTAGCAGTCACCATGGCAGAGGGGGTCCGCGGCGTTCACGCAGCCCATCCCCTATTGATAAGAAGAAAAGAAACCCGGAGCCATACGATGCACGTTCGCGGATCGATAAGATCCACGAGGCCCGGGAAGTACCATATCTGGGACCACGTTGCTTTGGACCTGTGATATGGTCCGCAACTGACCCCAAAGGTTTCCGGATTGACAAGACCATCAAGCCCTATGACGGCACCGCTAAGCTAGCTACATGGTTGCAGGATTACGGCAACACGGTAGAGATTGTCGGGGGTAACCCCAACGTTGCCATCAAGTACCTCCCATTGATGTTGGCGGGCATAGCCCGTCAATGGATTGACGACTTGCCGGAGAAATCCATCTGCAATTGGTTGGACATGCAAGAGGCGTTCACCAAAAACTTCGAGAGTACGTACAAACATCCCTGCACTGTTGGCGATCTACAGCGGTGCATGCAAGAGAAATACGAGACATCTCGCGCCTACCTCTCCCGCTGGCTGGATATGAAGAATTCCTGCGCGGGAGTGCACGCTCAGACCGCCATGGCCGCTTTCATCAATGGGTTGGAAAGGGGCATGTTGCTCCAACATAAGCTGAAGCGCTTGCAGGACAATCACCAGCTTGACCAAAACCAGATGATTCAGTTGGCTAGTAAGTTCGCAGCTGCCGACGACGATGCTCGCGGCTCTCTGCCGGCTACGGCCATTCCAACTCAAGCTCGGAGGAACAGCAGCACAAAGCGGAAAACCACTCCCAAAGAAAATTAAACTCCCGACATGGTAGCCGTGACCTTCGCAGGACGAGGTGATGGCGGACAACGTGGCCGAGGACGGGGAGCTGGTCGTGGGCAGCAACGAGGAAGTGAAACTACCTCGGCACCGCTCCGTGTTCCCCAAACCTACAAAGAGTACCGCGATATGCCGTACCTCGTACACCTCGATGTCAATGGCAAGGCCACCCATACCAATCGACACTGCAAGTTCATCAACGATCTCAAGGAAGACCCGGAGTCTGGCTACAAGCAAAGTCGGAAGAACAAACCGTGAGGCAAGGGCAAGGGGAAGAAGAAGGAGGAGGAGTCCAAGGATTCAAGTGACATGGCCAAGTATGTTGACCCTAAGCACACCGCCAAGATAGACGGCAAGGGCAAGAACCCCTTCGTGAAGAAGGCGCTAGTCTACCACACTTTCCTTGGCACCTCCACCATCCGACAACAGAAGACCTCTACGAGGATACTGATGGCTACTCTACCCCCAGTTCCCCAGTACATGTGCTGGTTGGAGGTTCCAATTACTTGGGACAGGAAGGATCACCTAGACGCCATCCCTACGTAGAATTAATACGCCATGGTCATCAAACCTTTGATTGACGGCGTGGAGTTCACCAAGTGTATGGTGGATAGTGGAAGCAGCATCAACATCATGTACCTGGATACACTGTAGAAGATGAACTTGACGGAGACAAACCTAAGGCGGACCAACACCATCTTCCACGGTGTATTTCCTGGTCGGGAGGCTCGGTCCCTTGGGTGCATCACACTTCAGGTTGCCTTTGGCGATGTTAATAATTACCGCCAAGAGCGCATGACCTTTGAGGTGGTCCCCTTCAAGAGCATGTACCACATCATATTTGGCCGTGACATATTCCACACCTTCATGGTGAAGCCATGCTTCGTCTACAACAAACTCAAGATACACGGACCAAACGGTGTCATCACCGTATCCGGAAGCTTTACCAAGGCAAGGGACTGCGAGATTAATGAAGCAGCCTTCGCGGAAGCTGTCCGCTACAGCGAAGAATTCAAAGAGATCCAGAGCAAGTTCGATGACTTAGAGATGCCCGTGTCGAAGAAACAGATCTCCGACTCCGCTCCAGCATTCAAGGCCGCCATCGAGACCAAGCCGGTGGAACTTGTGGTAGGCGATGCCTCCAATACCACTGCCATTGAGACGAACCTGGATCCCAAATAGGAAAGCGCGCTCATCGAGTTCCTCCGTGAGAATAGGGACATCTTTGCCTAGCAACCTGCCGACATGAAAGGTGTACCTAGGGAACTTGCCGAGCACAGCTTAAACATTGACCCAAAATGCAAACCAGTGAAGCAACCTCTACGACGCTTTGGAGATGAGAAGAGACGCGCCATAGGCAAAGAGATAGCTAGGTTACTTAAGTCTAGTTTTATCCAAGAAGTCCTTCACACCCAATGGGTGGCGAATCCTGTACTTGTCCCCAAAAAGGGAACCAAAGAAATAATAATGTGCGTTCATTACACCGGCTTGAACAAGGCTTGCCCCAAAGATCTGTTTGCTTTGCCTCGCATTGACCAATTCATTGACTCGACGGCTAGCTCGGAGCTTTTGTGTTTTCTCGATGCATACTCAGGATACCACCAGATCAAGATGAGGAAGTCGGACCAATTGGCCACTTCGTTCACTACCCCATACAGCACGTTTTGCTATGTTACGATGCCCTTTGGGCTGAAAAATGCAGGTGCTACATACCAGCGGACAATGCAACGTTGCCTTCACGACCAAATTGGTCGGAACGTTCACGCCTATGTGGATGATATCGCGGTGATGTCTAAAAAGTCAAATGACTTAATCTCCGACTTAAAAGAAACCTTTGATAATCTCCATAAATACAACATGATGCTTAACCCTAAGAAGTGCGTCTTCGGGGTTCCAACCGGAAAATTGTTGGGCTTCATCATTTCCTAGCGTGGAATCGAGGTTAACCCGGAGAAAATCAAGGCCATCTTAAACATAAACCGTCTAACATGCCTAAAGGACATTCAACGACTAACAGGTTGTGTTGCAGCAGTTAGTCGGTTCGTCAGCCAACTTGGAGAGAAGGCTCTGCCGCTGTACAAGTTGCTGAAAAAGGCGGACAAATTTACGTGGACGGACGAAGTAGATGCAGCATTGAAGCATCTCAAGGATATTCTTTCCTCAGCGCCCATCCTTGCAGCACCCGAGCCTGGAGAGCCCATGTTAATTTACATGGCGACAACCAACCGGGTAATCAGCATCGTCGTCGTGGTAGAGCGGAAGGAACCAAGCTATGAGCACGGAGTTCAACAACCAGTTTACTATGTGAGCGAGGTCTTGACGGAGTCCAAGAAGCGTTACTCGCACTACCATAAGATAGCTTATGGAGTATTCCTTTCTTCTCGGAAGCTGATGCATTACTTTCAGGAGCACCCAATCACAATGCTGAGCAAGACTCCACTGTCCGACATTATCAACAACAGCGATGCTACAGGAAGGGTCACGAAGTGGGGCATTGAGCTTGCCGCCTTCGAGATCACCTACAAGTGACGCGACGCTATCAAGTCACAAGCCTTGGCGGATTTTATCGCAGATTGGACGAAGATGCCGGATGCTACTCCGTTGCCGGAACCAGAGTATTGGGTGATGCACTTTGAAGGATCAAAGCTGCTCAATGGCTCGGGGGCTAGTGTATTGCTACAGTCACCAATAGGGGACAAGCTACACTATGTTCTGAAGTCCACTTCGAGGCTACGAACAACATGGAGGAGTATGAAGCACTCATTCACAGATTACGCGTAGCCAAGGATATTGGCATCAAGCGCATAGTTGTCTGTGGAGATTCCGACTTGGTTGCCCAGGTGGTCGCACTGAATCTGCGAACCCTATGATGGCGGCATATGGAGACGAAGTGGACGAGATAGACAAGAGCTTCTTGGGCTACGAAGTCAAGTATGTGCTAAAGGGTTTCGCGGCATAGTAAATCAAAATTTTCTACGGATGCGAACAGAGGGAAAGCCAAGATCTAATCTAGGAGATGCAAACAACGAGAGATATTGGATTAGATCTCTTCATACCCTTGAATATTCAAGATGAACGCGTTTCGAACGTGGGTGATGTAGTCGTACTCGCTTCTCCTCCTCGCGATCCGATCCGATCTAGCACCACAAATGGCGGTGCCTCCGTGAGATGCACACGTGCAGCACCTCGACGTCTCCTCCTTACTTGTTCCAGCAAGTATGGTGGAGAGATGGGTTGGATCTACAACGTGACGGCGCGGTGCAATTGGTGGAGAATTTCTGCAGCAGGGCTTCGCCACAAGCGATGGGAGGGAGAGAGGAGGCAGGCGGCTAGGGTTGAGGGGAAGGTGTAGGGGTTGCGCCCCAGCCTCTATATATAGAGGGGTGGGCGCAGCCAGCCCTCCCCAAGCCAAGGCGGCCCCAAGGAGGAAGAGTGGGGGCAAGGAAACCCCTTCTAGAAGCTCTATCTAGAGTTTAAACCTCTTGGTCGGCTGGGCCCTATGGGGCCTTGTGCCCTGGCCCAATGCGCCAGGGCACTCCCTCATAGGCCCATGCCCTCCCGGAAGGTGAGGCCACGTTGGTCCCTTCCGAAGGTTCTAGAAGCTTCCGCACAATACCGATTAACCCTAACAATTCAACTCCAAAACTGCACTGCCTTATATGAATCTTATTCTCCGGACCACTCCGGAACCTCTCGTGATGTTCCGGATCCCATCCGAGACTCCTAAAAAAAACTCATAAACCAATTATCCAATCTATCCTAGCGTCAAGACACGTTAAGTGTGTGACCCTGCGGGTTCAAGAATATGCATGATCTTCTATCAATAATTAACAACAGCGGTCCGAAACCCATATTGACTCCCACACATTCATCGATGATCATATCGGATGAACCACGATGTGATTCAATCAATCCCATATATATATTCCCTTCGTCTCGCGATATTTTACTTGCCGAGATTTGATCGCTTGCATCGTCATACCTAGTTCAATCTCGTTCACGAAGTACTTTACTGCTCCGTAATCCGATATCACTTTGTGATTAACTCCTTAACCACATGCTTGCAAGCGGTGTTGATATCGACACGAGTGGGCCCGAAGTATATCTCTCCGACTTGGGAGGGACAAATCCCATCTCGATACATACAACCCAACAGATACTTTCCGATCACCTGAGAGACACCTTTATGATCACCCTCTCATAGGATGACGTTTGATGACCTCAAAGCTTTCTTCCGATACCAGGGAGTTGTATTATCTCATGGTCTAAGGAATACAATATTTGACATAAGAAAAGCTTCGCAAATACGAACATGATGACACGATCTAATTGCTTCGCTTAGTTTGGGTCTGTCCATCATATCATTCTCCCAATGATATGATCTCATTATCAATTGACAACTCATGTCTATGGTTAGGAAACCTTAACCATCATTGATCAATGAGCTAGTCCATAGAGGCGTACTAGGGACACGGTGTTGTTCACAAACCACACAAGTATTAAAGTTTCCGCTTAATACAATTCTAGCATGGAATATAAACATTATCATGAACAAGAATTATAATAATAACATATTTATTATTGCCTCTAGGGCATAATTCCAACAGTCTCCCACTTGCACTAGAGTCAATAATCTAGTTTACATTTGGCAACAATCTCACACCCATGGCACTGAGGTGCTGATCATGTTTTGCACGCGGAAGAGGTTTAGTCAACGGATCTGCGACATTCAGATCTGTATGTACTTTGCTAATCTTCAGATATCCATCTGCTATATAATCTCGGATTATATGAAACTTGCGGTTGATATGCTTGGTCTTTGGATGATATCTTGGTTCTTTAGCGAGTGCTATGGCGCTAATGTTGTCACACAATATCTCCAGTGGGTCCAATGCACTTGGAACCACGCCAAGCTCAGTGATGAAGTTTCTGATCCAAACTCCTTCACTTGACGCTTCTGCAGCAGCCATGTATTCCGCTTCTACTATAGATCCCGCGATCACGCTTTGCTTGCAGCTTCTCCATCTCACAGCTCCTCCATTCAAAATATAAACGTATCCTATCTGAGATTTAGAATCATCCTTGTCGGTGTCGTAACTAGCGTCGACGTAACCTTTTACGACGAGTTGTTCATCACCCCCATAGACTAAGAACATTTCTTTAGTCCTATTCACGTACTTTAGGATGTTCTTCATGGCTGTCCAGTGTTCCACTCCTGGATCACTTTGATATTTGCTCGTCAAACTAAGAGCATTGGACACATCCGGTCTAGTACATAGCATGGCATACATGATGGAACCTATGGCCGAGGCATAAGGCACTTTGCTCATAGCTTCCCTATCATTTACCGTAGCTGGACACTGAGCCTTGCTCAATATCTTACCTGATAACATAGGCACTGAAACTTTCTTTGCCTTATCCATTCTGAACCTTTTCAGAACTTTGTCTAGGTATGTACTCTGGCTTAAAGCTATCAGGCATCTTTGTCTATCTCTATAGATTTGATGCCCAATATATAAGCAGCTTCACCTAGGTCTTTCATTGAAAAACACTTGTTCAAATAACTCTTCACATCATTAAGCATGTTGATGTCATTTCCAATAATCAATATGTCATCCACATATAGTACCAGAAACGTCACCGAGCTCCCACTCACTTTCTTGTAGATACAAGCTTCGTAGCAATTTGGAACAAATCCAAAGCTCTTGATCACTTGATAAAAACGAAGGTTCCAACTCCGAGATGCTTGCTTCAGTCCATAAATGGAACGCTGAAGTTTGCATACTTTATCAGCATCCTTAGGATCGACAAAACCTTCGGGTTGCATCATATACAACTCTTCATCAATGTTGCCATTGAGGAACGCAATCTTGACACCCATTTGCCATATTTCATAATCATGAAATGCAGCAACTGCTAATAAAATCCGAATGGACTTAAACATCGCTACGGGAGAGAAAGTCTCATCATAGTCAACACCTTGAACTTGTCGAAAACCTTTCGCGACAAGCCGTGCTTTATAGAAGGTAACATTACCATCCGCGTCTATTTTCTTCTTGAAGATCCATTTGCACTCAACGGCCTTTCGGTCGCTAGGAGGGTCCACCAAAGTCCATACTTGGTTTTCGCTCATGGATCCCAATTCGGATTTCATGGCTTCTAGCCATTTCTCAGAGTCTGGGCTCATCATCGCCACTCATAGTTCAGAGGTTCACCGTCTTCTATAACAAGACAACAAGACATGGTTGCCATACCACTCAGAGGGGCACGCGACCTTGTCGACCGCGACGTTCAAGAGCAAGATCCCAAGCTTCATGATCCTTGTCATTAGCTTCCTCTATTGTTGGTGCAGGCGGCACTGGAACAATTTCAGGTGCTGCGCTACTCTCCAATTCAAGAGAAGGTTCAATAACCTCGTCTAGCTCTACTTTCCTCCCACTCACTTCTTTCGAGAGAAACTCCTTCTCAAGAAAGGAACCGTTCTTTGTGACAAACACTTTGCCTTCGGTTCTGTGATAGAAGGTATACCCAATAGTTTCCTTAGGGTATCCTATGAAGACGCATTTCTCCGCTTTGGGTTCGAGCTTGTCCGGCATCAACTTTTTGACGTAAGCTTCGCATCCCCAAACTTTAAGAAACGATAACTTAGGTTTAGTACCAAACCACAGTTCATACGGTGTCGTCTCAACGGATTTAGATGGAGCCCTATTTAAAGTGAATGCAGCGGTTTCTAATGCATAAACCCAAAATGATAATGGCAAATCAGAAAGAGACATCATTGATCGGACCATATCTAATAGGGTTCGATTCCGGCGTTCAGACACACCATTGCGCTGTGGTGTTCCGGGCGGCGTGAGTTGTGAAATGATTCCACTTCCTTTAAGATGCGTGAGAAAATCATAACTCAAATATTCACCTCTACGATCGGATCATAGAAACTTAATCTTTCTGTTACGATGGTTCTCCACTTCATTCTGAAATTCTTTGAACTTTTCAAACGTTCCAGATTTATGTTTCATTAAATAGATATACCCATATCTACTTAAGTCATCAGTAAAAGTGAGAAAATAGCGATATCCACCGCGCGTCGAAACACTCATCGGTCCGCATACATCGGTATGTATGATTTCCAACAAGTCCGTTGCTCGCTCCATCATACCGGAGAACGGGGTTTTGATCATCTTGCCCATGAGGCATGGTTCGCATGTGTCAAATGATTCAAAATCAAGAGACTCCAAAAGTCCATCAGAATGGAGTTTCTTCATGCGCTTTACACCAATATGACCTGACGCAAAGTGCCACAAATAAGTAGTATTATCACTATCTACTTTGCATCTCTTAGCCTCAATTTTATGGATGTGTGTTTCATCCCTTCGAGATTTAGAAGAAATAAACCATTCACAATAGGTGCATGACCATAAAAGATGTTACTCATATAAATAGAACAACCATTATTCTCCGATTTAAATGAATAACCGTCTTGCAATAAACAAGATCCAGAATAATGTTCATGCTCAACGATGCACATAATAACATTTATTAAGGTTTAAAACTAATCCGAAGGTAAAACTAAGGAGAGCGTGCCGATGGCCATCACATCAACTCTTGATCCGTTGCTAACGCACATCGTCACCTCATCCCTCAAAGCCGCTCTATTCCGTAGCTCTGTTTGAGTTACAAATATTAGCAACTGAACCGGTATCAAATACCCAGGCACTACAACGAGGGCTAGTAAGGAAAACATCAATAACATGTATATCAAATATACCTTTGATGGTTCCAGCCTTCTTGTCCGCTAAGTACTTCGGACAGTTGCGCTTCTAGTGACCCTTGTCCTTGCAATAGAAGCACTCGAGGTCGGTTTAGGACCAGACTTGAGCTTCTTCTCAGCAGGGGCAACGCGCTTGCCGCCGCCTTTCTTGAAGGGCTTCCTTGCACCCTTACCTTTCTTGAAGGTGAGGGGCTTGTTGACCATCAACACATGATTATTCTTTTTGATTTTCACCTCCGCTACTTTCATCTTAGCAAAGAGCTCAGTGATCATATCAGTGGACCCAATCTGATTGTGATCAACTACAAAACTTTTGTAGCTAGGAGTGTCAATCTTGAGCTCCTCTGGAATCTTGCAGTCCAGTTGCTCAAGGCGTTGAGTGTAGCCCGTCATCTCAATGGCGTGCTCACTAACGGAACTCCCTTCCTCCATCTTGTAGTTAAAGAATTTCTTAGAGATCTCATGTCTCTCAGAACGGGCTTGAGTCTGAAACATGTTTTTCAGCTCCTCGAGAATCTCAAAGGGCCCGGCGAACTCCTCAAAACGATTTTGAAGATCCGATTCCATAGCATACAACATGGCTATCTTAATCAAATCATAATCATCCTTGCGCGACTGATAAACAGCTTTTTCATCAGCCGGCGCATCTATATCAGGGGCGTCACCTAGCGCTTTCTCAAGGACATAGTCCTTTTGTCCGCCAACGAGAATGATTCTCAGAATGCGGAACCATTTGGTTAAGTTAGACCCATTGTTTCTAAGCTTTCTATCTCAGAAAAAACGTTGAAGTTGAAGTTGGACTTGGCCATGTGATCTACAGTATTTGAAAGTACAATTTAGACTATGTTCATGATAAATAGTTCAACTTAATCAAATTACTAGATGAACTCCCACTAAATTCAACATCCCTCAAGTTGTTTAGTGAACACGATCCAAATTCACCACACCTAATCCGATCATCACGAGAAGAGATGTGGTTTTAATGGTGGACAACTAAGTGTCGATCATATCATTCATATGACTCATGCTTAATCTTTTGGTTCTTGTGTTCCGAGGCCATGTCTGTACATGCTAGGCTCGTCAAGTAAAACCCAAGTATTTCCGCGTGTGCAAAACTGGCTTGCACCCGTTGTATGTGAGCGTAGAGTCTATAGCACCCGACCATCACGTGATGCTTGGACACGACGAATTTTCGCAACGGTGCATACTTGGGGAGAACACAGATTTATCTTGATCTTTAAGTGAAGAATCATCTTATAATGCTATCGTCGCGATCTAAGCATAATAAGATAAATAAAAGGATAAACATCACATGCATATAACTTTATGTGACATGGTATAGCCAATCTTCGCGCAATGATCTCCATCTTGTGCGTGCCGGCATGATCTCCATCACTCCACCATGATTGCCTCCACCACGAATAGCAACTACAACTATTGCTAACTACTTAGCGATAAAGTGAAACTATCACATGGCGTATAAGAAGTTGACACACAGGTCATACACAATTATAAAGACAACCATATGGCTCCTGCCGGTTGTGTACTCATCGACATGCAAGTCGTGAAACATTACAAAACATGATCATCGCATACATTATACACATCACATCTTGGGCCATACCATATCACGAAAACACTCCTGCAAAAACAAGTTAGACGCCTCTACTTTGTTGTTGCATGTTTACGTGGCTTATGGGAGTAGATGCTAAGAACGATTCTTACCTACGGAAAGCCACAACGTTGATATTATGGTTGCCAAACTCGGTGTTAATCCCATGACAACTATAGTGAGATAACCGACATCCACCACCGCATGTATGGAACAAGCCACACGTCAAGTGCGGAGCGGTCTCGCGACGCGTCAGCGTAAGGTTGGCCTGGACCGCTTCAATCTCACTATCCCGCGTCATAAGAAGAACACAAACAAGAGGCTTGCAACAGAAAACATCAACGCCCGCAACAACCATGTTGCGTTCTACTCGTGAAACACATCTACGCATAGATCTAGCTCTGATACCACTGAAGGGTTTCGCGGCATAGTAAATCAAAATTTTCTATGGATGCGAACAGAGGGAAAGCCAAGATCTAATCTAGGAGATGCAAAAAACGAGAGAGAATGGATTATATCTTCATACCCTTGAAGATTCGCTGCGGAGCGTTAAATCGAGCGTGGGTGATGTAGTCGTACTCGCTTCTCCTCCTCGCGATCCGATTCGATCCGATCTAGCACCACAAGTGGCGGTGCCTCCTTGAGATGCACACGTGCAGCACCTCGACGTCTCCTCCTTCCTTGGTCCAGCAAGTATGGTGGAGAGATGGGTTGGATCTACAACGCGACGGTGCGGTGCAATTGGTGGAGAATTTCTGCAGCAGGGCTTTGCCTACAAACAGTCGGGAGGGAGAGAGGAGGGCAGCAGGGCGGCTAGGGTTGGAGGGGAAGGTGTAGGGGGTTGGTGCGCCCCCAGCCCTCTATATATAGAGGGGTGGGCGCAGCCCTATCCCCTTCCCCAAGCCAAGGCCGGCGGCCCCAAGGAGGAAGAGTGGGGGGCAAGGAAACCCCCCCTTCTAGAAGCTCTATCTAGAGTTTAAACCTATCTTGGACGGTTGGGCCCTATGGGGCCTTGTGCCCCTGGCCCAATGCAGCCAGGGCACTCCCTCATAGGCCCATGCCCCCTCCCGGAAGGTGAGGCCACGTTGGTCCCCTTCCGGAAGGTTCTAGAAGCTTCTGGTACAATACCGATTAACCCGGAACAATTCTGAACTCCAAAAACTGCACTGCCTTATATGAATCTTATTCTCCGGACCACTCCGTAACCTCTCGTGATGTTCCGGATCCCATCCGAGACTCCAAAAAAACTCATAAACCAATTATCCAATCTATCCTAGCGTCGAGACACGTTAAGTGTGTGACCCTGCGGGTTCGAGAATATGCAGACATGATCTTCTATCAATAATCAACAGCGGGGTCTGGAAACCCATATTGAATCCCACACATTCATCGATGATCATATCGGATGAACCACGATGCCAGGATTCAATCAATCCCATATATATATTCCCTTCGTCTCGCGATATTTTACTTGTCCGAGATTTGATCGCTTCATGCCGTCATACCTAGTTCAATCTCGTTCACAGCAAGTACTTTACTCGTTCCGCAATCCGATATCACTTTGTGATTAACTCCTTAACCACATGCTTGCAAGCGGTGTTGATATCGATTACCGAGTGGGCCCGTAGTATATCTCTCCTACTTGGGAGGGACGAATCCCATCTCGATACATACAACCCAATGATACTTTCCGATCACACGAGACACCTTTATGATCACCCTCTCATAGGATGACGTTTGATGACCTCAAAGATTTCTTCCGATACCAGGGAGTTGTATTATCTCATGGTCTAAGGAATACAATATTTGACATAAGAAAAGCTTCGCAAAGACGAACACGATGACACGATCTAATTGCTTCGCTTAGTTTGGGTATGTCCATCATATCATTATCCCAATGATATGATCTCATTATCAATTCACAACTCATGTCTATGGTTAGGAAACCTTAACCATCATTGATCAATGAGCTAGTCCATAGAGGCGTACTAGGGACACGGTGTTGTTCACAAACCACACAAGTATTAAAGTTTCCGCTCAATACAATTCTAGCATGGAATATAAACATTATCATGAACAAGAATTATAATAATAACATCTTTATTACTGCCTCTAGGGCATAATTCCAACATGTGCCTAGGGAGCAAAACGAGGCGGCTGATCTGCTATCTAAGCTTGGATCTGGGCGCAAATGAATTCCGCCAGGAGTTTTCCTAGAGCATCTACGGACACCATCCGTTAAGGGAGCCAACATCGACAACCCGGATAGAGTTGACTCTTTTGTCCACATGATGGAAAAGGTCCCTCTGGCTTGGACAAGACCGTTCATGGAATATCTCGAACACGGAACTTTGCCCGACGACAAAGTCGAAAGACGGCAAATAGTACGTCGAGCGAAGGGCTATACCATAATCAATGGACAGCTCTACAAAAGGAGCACTATTGGTGTATACCTAAAGTGTGTTTCCCAGCTAGAAGGTATGTAAATCCTACGCAAAATCCATCTTGGAGATTGCGGGCATCACGCCGCTCCTCGATCATTGGTCGCGAAAGCCTTCTGGCAAGGATTCTACTGGCTAACCGCGAAGGCGGACGCTGACAAGCTGGTTGAGACATGCATGGGATGCCAGTATTATGCCCGACAACCACATGTTCCTGCTGGAGAATTGCGAACAATACCAATAACTTGGCCGTTTGTAGTCTGGGGGCTAGACATGGTGGGACTGTTATAGACGGCACCATGTGGGTTTACGCATCTCCTAGTAGCAGTTGATAAATTCACTAAATGAGATAGAAGCTAAACCCATTAGAAAGCTTGATGGGGCAACTGCCCTCAAGTTTGTCCGGGATCTAGTGGTGAGATTTGGTCTCCCACATAGCATTATCATCGACAACGGTAGAAACTTGTCACTCGAAGAAGTGGAGGCATATTGTTGGGAGAAGGGCATCCGACTTGACCTTGCATCTGTGGCACATCCACAATCCAATGGTCAGGTTGAGCGAGCCAATGGATTAATTCTACAGGGAATCAAGCCACGTCTTGAGGCACCGCTACATAGAGCAGATGGAGCCTGGGCAGAAGAATTGCCATCTGTGCTGTGGAGTTTACGAACTACACCCAACAGATCCACCGGATACACCCCTTACTTCATGGTATATGGAGCAGTAGCTATCCTACCTTCCGACATACTTCACGATGCACCAAGGGCTTCCGCCTATGACGAAGATGACGCTGAAGAATCCAAACGCCTAGATGTGGACCTTCTCGAGGAGGAGTGCGTTTTGGCATGCCAAAGATCCGCCATCTACCAGCAGAATATACGTAGCTACCATAGTCGCCGCGTTCGGAATCGCTCGTTTAAAGAGGGGGATTTGGTGCTCCGACTTAAGCAGAAGAAGTCACACAATTTATCCCCGCCATGGGAAGGACCGTTCATCATAAGCAAGGCGCTACTCAATGGGTCTTACTACCTTGTTGACAATCGTGAACTGAAGGATAGACCCAACGAGGATCATAAGCGTAAGCTACGTGACCCGGATGATGACTACCCGGAGCTTGATCGGCCATGGAACATAGCACAACTACGTCCTTTCTACACTTAGCATTTTTTATCTAATTGTGTACCTCTTATATGATCAATGAAATAAAGCTCTCTGGTTCACTCATATTTCTGAGTCTTTTACCTCCTTTAGTGTTCATTTTTGGATCATATAAAACCTTTATGCACAAGCTTTGCGATTGCACTTGTGAAAATTCCGCCTACGGGCTTTAGCTTAAGTTTTTTGGTCTACACGTTATTTGTCGTTTTTATGTGGATTCTGGAGTAGCGACTTTTGGCACTTATTGTCGGCGATTTTGTGCTTAGGTTATTGACGGTGTCATTGGGCATCATCACCTAAGAGCCTGGTTCCGACAACGAGTCTTCTGACTCACGAAAAGTCAAGCATAAGAACCAAAGTAATGGATAAGCCAGCACTTGCTTAAAAAATATATACATGCTGGAACTAGTTCTTAAGTAGCAAGACATACATCATTGTTTTCCGCCTTAAGTTAATACATAGTTTTTTCCGCATACGCATCACAGAGGAAACAAATATTACAAAAAAAATTTCATTCCTTTGGCGCAGGCGACTTGGAAGCAGCTTCATCGGCAGCAGGAGAGTCACCCTCGAAGTCGGTGGTGTGAAGGGACTCGGAGGAGCTTTGGTTGCCGCCATCGATGGTATTCATCGTCATGAAGACGTTGACGTCGATTAACTCGGCAACTTTGGTGTCGTAACCCACAAGTGACGACAAGATGGATTCATGATTAATCTCTTTGCCATCGTCATCGACGTCGGGAATGCCAGAGGTTACCGTGTCGATGTCGGCATCCTCGTAGTGTGCCTTTACCATGGACAACGCCATCCTTGCACTGGCCCATGCACATGAAGCTTTCCAGCTTGTGATATGCTCAGGGGCTCGGCGCAGGATCTCCGAGAACTTTGCCACAGAGTCTGATGCCTTGAAATTGATCTGGAGGGGCTTGACAATCTCTTTGGCTTGCGCGATGGCGATGTTGATGAAGTTGCCGGCAAGAACCATGCATTCCTTTGCCGAAGGAGGCGACCAGGTTAAACCCATAGGAACTGCGAGTTTCCGACAAAGGAGCACATGAGTTCAAAAATTCAGAGTATCTAGACTACAGAAATCCAAGACGCAGAATCACTTACTAAAGATGCTAGCCTCATCTTGCCAGAGGGTATCCGCCAAGGAGTCCCGTTCTTGTTGGAGGAGCTTGTACGCCTCATGATGGCGTTGATTCTGCTCGTCGGCAGCTTTCTTCTGATCTCTTAAGATCGAGATATCCTTCTTCAAGCGTTTGATCTCCTCGGTGGCGGAGTCCTGCAGGGATTTCATTGATTCTTCATGCATCTTCAGCATGTCCTTCCTATCCTGCTTAAGGATCTTATTCTCGCAATCTAGCTCTTGAATGTGCTTGGATTTCTCGACAATGTCCTTATCCTTGGCAATGGTTTCTGCAAGTTAGAGAAAGCAAAGTACACAGTGAGTACTCGGAGAATACACAAGTTTAAGTCGGAATACGAAAAAGAAAGGAAAAACAGACGCTTGCTCTTGTTGATTTGTTCCTTCAAGAGGGCAGTTTTGTTGGAATTATGCCGTAGAGGCAATAATAAAGGTGTTATTATTATAATTCTTGTTCATGATAAAGTTTTTATTCCATGCTAGAATTGTATTAAGCGGAAACTTTAATACTTGTGTGGTTTGTGAACAACACCGTGTCCCTAGTACGCCTCTATGGACTAGCCCATTGATCAATGATGGTTAAGGTTTCCTAACCATAGACATGAGTTGTCAATTGATAATGAGATCATATCATTGGGAGAATGATATGATGGACAGACCCAAACTAAGCGAAGCAATTAGATCGTGTCATCGTGTTCGTCTTTGCGAAGCTTTTCTTATGTCAAATATTGTATTCCTTAGACCATGAGATAATACAAGTCCCTATTATCGGAAGAAATCTTTGAGGTCATCAAACATCATCCTATGAGAGGGTGATCATAAATGTGTCTCTCAGGTGATCGGAAAGTATCTGTTGGGTTGTATGTATCGAGATGGGATTTGTCCCTCCCAAGTCGGAGAGATATACTTGCCCCCACTCGGTAATCGATATCAACACCGCTTGCAAGCATGTGGTTAAGGAGTTAATCACAAAGTGATATTGGATTACGGAACTAGGTAAAGTACTTGCTTGAACGATGGTACTGGCGATCGAATCTCGGCAAGTAAAATATCGCGAGACAAAGGGAATATATATATATGGGATTGATTGAATCTGGCATCGTGGTTCATCCGATATGATCATCGATGAATGTGTAGGAGTCAATATGGGGTTTCTTAGGAGACAATATGGGTTTTCACCCGCTTTTGATTATTGATAGAAGATCATGCGCATATTCTCGAATCGAACCCGCAGGTCACACACTTAACGCGTGTCTTGGCTATGATAGATTGGATAATTGGTTTATGAGTTTTTGGTCTCGGATGGGATCGGGACATCACGATGTTCCGGTGGTCGAGAATAAGATTCATATAAGGCAAAGGCATTTTCTGGTACTTGTCATTGGCCATGCCCCTCCGAGCATTCTCGTTCTATGGAAAAAAGAAAATTTAAACGTTGTTTCATCTTCTCGGAGCATCTAGCCAGAAAAATTTCCACCTAGACGCTCGGGGGCTACAGCGAGAGTTTTTAACTTACCAATATGCTTAGTCTTTCTTTAAGCATCTAGTCGGAGCTAATTCAGTTTTTGATTAGAAGCTTGGGGGCTACAGTATAAAGTTGTTAACTCGGATGTATGCTTAGCTTCTCTTTAAGCATCTAGTTGAAACTAATTAAGTTACAACTAGAAGCTTGGGGGCTACAGTATCAAAATTTATAAACACTGAGTATGCTACTCTTAAAGCATCTAGTTGGAAGAGTTCATTCCACCTATATGCTTGGGGGCTACAGTGAGAAGTTTTCTAGCTTAGACACTCTTAGAGCATCTAGACGCAAAGACCTATGGTTTTTCGTCTACATCCTCGGGGTCTACAGTGGGATATAAATATGAAATGCAAAAGGCAAATAAAACTTACAAGTGCAATGATCTTGAGGTTGGTAGCACTCTCAGCCAGCAGCTTGCCGAAGGATACACTGTTTCCTTGCAAGATCTCTGCTTGCCGGAGAAGCTCCTCTAGACCGCACGTCAAAGATGTCGGCGTCGCACCAGGAACCAGAGCAGTGCTATCCAGTGTAAGTACCAGATAGACTATCTTCGGATACTCTATGGTTTTATTGGGCGCGGGGGCGCCGCCTTCGGCAGAAGTACCAGCTTCCACCACCGCCTAACCGCAACCGATGGCATCCTTAGCCGGAGCTTCAGCCATTTGGTGTGCGGCACTCTCTTGTGTCACCTGCTCGCCGACAACATCAAGCTCGGTAGAGGCACCTGAGTCCACTTCCATGGCGGAAGGGCCAACCGCTTCCTTGGTTTGAGAGCTTGTCGGAGAAGACGAGGGCTTGACGGTGGGAGTGAGAGGGTGATGGCGGGAGATGCGTCGCGATTCAGCATGTCCTTGATGGTTCTAGAAGCCCCCGATGTTTTGGAGGTCTTATTCAAGCTGGTCGTGGTTTTCTTTCTGAAACGTGCAAAAAGCATAAGTACAGGAATAAGACAGATAAATGGGCAATGTCGGAGAGAAAGAAGCTTACACAAGAGGGGGTGCTTTGGCAAAGGGGATCCTAGTAGTCTTTCGTTTCTCCGCCTCCAGGGTGGTGGTAGTCTTTTTGGAGGCTCCACCCTCCGTCCTCTTCTTCTTGCCTCCGTCGGCAACGTCAGAGGTGGTGCTCTTCCGCTTTTGCGCCAACGGAGCATTGTCGTCAGACACGATAGTGACTTCCTTCATCTTTGGATCATAGATTTGAGGAGCCATGTTGTCCTCGTCTATGTCACTAAGCTGTTAAGGTGAAGAACCTCCATGTTAGATGAGATGGTAATGGCTAGACGGAAGAACTGGAGTATATGTCATACACGGAAAATAAACAGTTACCTTTGGGCACTTGCTCTCTACGAACATGTCGTAGGTGATGGTGAAGCCACGCTTCTTGTCCTTCACCTTGACGATGTCCTTGAGGCGGATCTTGATGGATTCGCTCGAGAAATTGTCCACGGAGATGTGGAGGCTATCCCTTCTATCGTTGGTATACTCGTGCATCAGCTTTGAGCGGTGCTGCAGAGGATGGATTCGCTTGATGAACCAGCACATGGCTAGGTCCAAGCCGGTCAAAACCGTCTCTACGAACCACTCTATCCACCTTATAGCGCGGGAAGCATCGAGGTCGGAGGGAAAGGAGGCCTGGGATCTCCATGTCGAAGTTTCAGCGGCTGCTCCATCGACGAAGTCCGAGATGCGTTTATCGGCCGGAGGATTTCAGGCGAGAAGTAAGTATGCTGCCAGTTCTTGCAGGACTCGTGGCCGACAATGTCGGGGAAGCACCGGCCAGGTCGGATCTTGAAGCTAATAGTGCCAAAATTTCTAAGTGCGTCCTTGCTGGCTCCGGCTTCGCGCTTGACGGTGAAGAAATATATAAAGAGGTCTAGCCTAGGCTTAATTCCTAAGTAACCCTCACAAAGCACCGCGTAATTTCTAAGCGCTAGGATACTATTGGGAGAGAGGTTTTGGGGCTGGACCCGGTAATGGTTCAAGACGGCAAGGAAGAAGTTAGAGATGGGCAGGGAGACGTCGCGTACCATCTGTGCTTTGAGGTACAACTTTTCTCAGTCTTGGGGAGAAGGAGTGACCTCGCCGGCCGGCGCCGCCCGCCAGGCGAGCCCCTGCATCGCGAGGAGGTAGCCCTCGACGATCAACTCTTTGATGTCACGGTCCGTGATGTCCGAACCACGCCAGTCGCCTTTGTGGGAGTCGTTTTCCTCCTCCAGCAGCTCCAGCACCGCTGGATTGTGGTCGCCGCCGGTGGTCTCGACCACCGCAGACATGGGGATGACCAGGCCCTCTGGGGGCACGACGACGGAGCTCGTCGGCTTCGCCGCGGCTTCGCCTGACGCCGCCATCGAGGGAGATGAACTGCTGCTGGCCATTGCGAGTGTTTCGAAGTGACTAGCGAGATTGGGAGTTAGGGTTTTTCGTGCAAGGCGCGGAGAGCTCGAGGAGATGCTTGCCTGAGGAAGAAGAAGATGCAGGGGATAATGAGGTGAAAAAGTAAATTTTCCACCACGGTTACTATTTATGATACTCAGCATCAAGATTCGTGCAGCTTGATCGAACGGTTGCCGCGTAGACGACGTGTGCGGAGGCGTGCGCGGAAATTTCGCCCCGTACCAACCGTCGCCGCCAACGGTTCGTATCGCTCGCGCGGGAAAAGTGGACATGACTGAGTTCTCTGCATGTGTGAATTACGAGGCGTTGCTGACCTATGTCTACATCGCCCTAGCTGACATAGGTAGATGAACCATCACATCAGAAGATTCCGGCATGGACGGATCCAGTCCGGCTATGGAAGAGTACGATGGAAGATTCAGCAATTCTCCAACTTACAAAGTTGAAGACGGAGAAAACCTTGCAGGGTTCTTTGGGAGGACTACAACATGTTGCTTGACGATTTGCTGACATCCATCTAGATGGAGCATTCCACGTGAAGAGGCAAGACGGCGCAAGATCTCGGAGTTCTCCGGGGGCTACTGTTGGGGATATGCTATATGGGTATCCTCATAGCATGTCTCCTATCCGGATAACCCGGGTGGCCCACAGTTGGTAGCATGGCCCATGGCCTGCTAGGCGGCCCAGTTAGATGGATCCAGAAGGGAGGCCCATGCTGGATAAAGGAAGGCTACGGTGGAGTCACCAGCGTACCCGGAGCCTTGGAGTACAAGACACACAGGACTAGTAATAGACGGTGTAGGACTTTTCCCTGTAACCCTAGGACCTGGCGACTATATAAGTCGGGCCTATGGGAGCCTTTAGGGCACAACTTCAGACAATCTCGCAAAGAGAACCTATCTCTGTAACTTGGCGTATTGCCATTATAGTGATTTATAGAAGGAGTAGGATTCCGCCACCATTGTGGGATCTGAACCTGGGTAAGCTGTGTTACCTCGTATCCGTCAACCGTCCACCTTCCCCGACGTCTCTAAACACGCACTGTGAGGACACCTCCATGGCGTACTCGTCGGCAATACCACGACACCGGTAGCTATGTGTTGATCTCTCTCTATGCATGATCTTGTGGTAATGGGCTTTGTAATCAAGTAGATCTACCTTGCTACTCAAGTGCTTCATTAGATCTCTGCTCTCCCCATGTGTGTGAAAGTGACAGCGTGAATGCCATGGTGGCACTTAGGCTAGAGTATATATAAATACTCTTTGTGCTTTAATAGATCTATGCTTTTCCCCACGTCTGTGAAAGTGATAGCGTGCATACCATGTGTGGCACTTTGGCTAGATTGAATATTTGTTATGAGTTATATTTGGAGTTGGATATCTCTATGAAATTGTGGTGTTTGTTTGAACCATCTAGCGCTCAAGGTGACAGTGTGGGGTTATCTAGATTGGGGAAGGCGGACTTTGAGGAGTGTTGTTATATCCCTATCGATGATTAGAGTGTCCAACCGGAGAGTACTTAAGAGTAGTATCATGAAGAGAGGATATTTATATGAGAGAGTGTTCACTAGTGAAAGTATGATCCCTAGGACTTGTTTCTAAACATTGAAACACCGTTTGCTACCAGATCTGTTGCATGTTTGCTTGCTTACTTATTTTTGCCTTTAGTCTTTATCTCACCGTCAAGATATTTTCTGGCACCTTTACCACTTGTATTTCACTATCTCTTCACCGAACTAGTGCACCTATACACCTGACAAGTGTATTGGGTGTGTTGGGGACACAAGAGACTTCTTGTATCTTGATTGCAGGATTGCTTCAGAGGGAATACCTTTGACCACTTCCTCCCTGTGTTCGATAAACCTTGGGTGATCCACTTAAGGGAAACTTGATGCTTTTCTATAAACCTCTGCACTTGGAGTCCCAACAACTGTCTACAAAAATAGAAGTGCGTAGACATCAAGCTATTTTCTGGCGCCGTTGCCGGGGAGGTAAGGTAAAGGTGCTCACATCCTCCGTTGTGAATGCTCGAAGGTATTTCGTTTACATTCTACAATTTTGTCTTTTTGTTTCTTGTTTTCACTAGTTAGGCTTAATGGAAAACAACAAAAAAATTAGAGAGCTTTATAGTATCTATCTTGAGTTAGGACATGAAGTGTTTGAAGAGAAAATTAAAAAACCTATGGAACTTTTTTGCATGCTAATAGCAATGTTATTAGTATGAATTCTTTGGACACCATTGTTGCTAATGCTATGGAAAATTCTAAGTTTGGGGAAGCTAGTTGTGATGAAAATGATCTTTTTAGTCCCCTAGCTTTGGAAGATAGCTATTCTATTACTTATGATGATACCAAACCTCCAATATATGATGACTACAATGATGAATATGATATTTTCAGTCCACCTACTATTGAGGAGAAAGTTAATTGTGATTACAATCTGCCTCCTATATTTGATGATTATGGTGATGAGAATAATAGTGATAGCTATTTTGTTGAATTTGCTCCCACTACAATTAATAAGAATGGCTATGCTTATGTGGAGAGTAATAATTATTTTATGCATGTGGCTCATGATAAGAATGTTTTATGTGATAGTTATATTGTTAAGTTTATTCATGATGCTACTGAAAGTTATTATGAGAGAGGGAAACATGGTCTTATGTATCTCAAAAATATTAAGTTTCCCCTCTTTATGTTGAAAGTCTTGAAGTTGCACTTGTTTTGCTTTCCTATGCTTGCTGCTTTGTGCTTTCATAACTTGTTTATTTACAAGATTCCTATGCATAGGAAGTGGGTTAGACTTAAATGTGTTTTGAATTTGCTTCTTGATGCTCTCTTTTAAATCAATTAATATTCCATATGTAAGCATCTTTGAAACTATCTTGACTAAATTAAAGGCGTTAAAGAAAAGTACTTGTTGAGAGATAACCCAAGAGTTTTCTTGAGTCCTTGTAAGTTATTACCTCTCCTTATCCTTTTTGTATGCTTTTTGTGCCAAGAATGACCTCTAATGAGAGGGAAGTAAGATTTAGGGAGTTGTTGTCTCGAAATAGATTTATGTCCTCCACCATAAAAATTCGTGAGGAATCTCTGTAAGTCGGATTGAGCTGAAAATTTACGAATAAATCCCCTAATATGTTAGATAACTTTAGTTAGTTCAACACTTTTTGATTTGAGCAACAGAAGGTGTTAGAAAAAATCGGTTTCTACCTTGTGGTCTGTTTTGACAGATTTCTGCCATTATTTGCATTTGCTTCTTATTGATTCTTTTTTGAGTTATATTTTGGGGAATTGAGAGTTTAGAAGGAGTTGCTACAGTATCATGTATTTTTACTGAAAATTCTTGTTGTTCCAAAGCTTTACGTAAGGGTCTATTTTATTTTTAATACACTAATGTTGCTAATGAAGATTGTGTGAAGTTCTGTATGAAGGAAAATTTTAGGTGTAGAGAAAGAATGATGTAATGAGATGAAGAATGGACAAAATCTCAAGCTTGGGGATGCCACCCCGTGTAATTTGAATAAGCTAATGTTGCTAATGAAGATTGTGTGAAGTTTTGTATGAAGGAAAAATTTCAGGTGTAGAGAGAGAATGATGTAATGAGATGAAGAATGGACAACGGCTCAAGCTTGGGGATGCCACCCCGGTGTCACCCCAATAAATATCCAAGAGGTTCAAGCGTCAAAGCTTGGGGATGCCCAAGGCATCCCCTTCTTCATCAATAAAAATCTCAGGTCTTTCTAGACACTTCGTTTTTATTGATTCATGCATTACTATGTTGTTCTTGGAGTGTATTGTTTTTGTTTTTAGTTTTATTTTGCTTAGTTTGCTTGAGTAAGTTGCTTGGATTATAGCACACTTCTTTTTGAGAGGGACACACTCTGTTTTCATTGCCTAGAACACTCTAGTTTTCACTCTTATTGTTCTGTGAGTGTTCACTTTTCCTAGCACTGTGTTTAGCCTTAGTTTTCTTCTGCTTTTTGCTTAGAACTTTTTAGTTCTTGTTTGTGGATTTGTGAGACAAGATCACTGGTCTTTGTTGATTATTATCTTTGTGAGTTTTTTCAAAGTTGGTGTTGGAAAAGACTAGAAAGTTTCATGCTTATAGTGGTACAAAAGGGAGCTTGCTTTGACTATGGCTTACGCTTTATCATGTCATGCTAGATGTTGTTTTGACCTTATGCTTAGTGATTATTTTTGTATCATGACTTGTTCCAAACAATTGAGATTGCTTAATGTTCCTTGAAGGAATCATGCGTTGTTTTAGCATACAAAAGCATAGTATTGTGGTATTCTCCTTTGATGCTTTGTTTCGGTTGACTTGGAACATGCTTACACCATGTTATGACTATAACAAGTCACCATAGCCTCTATGATCATTTATTCCTTGACTTGTGGTACCACTTTATGCTTTGATTAGTAATGTTTTGTTGCTCTGCATGATTATGGCCATTATTGCTCTCTTAGTTGGTTGCTCCCAGTCTTTTGCTAGCCTCCACTTGTATGAGTAAGTTCTACTCATGCTTCCAACTCCAAAGAAACCAAGTTATTCCAAAGTATCCTCTATAAATTCCTATGCATGGTGTGTTACACCATTCCAAGTATATTCTTGTTTTCAGCTATATTCCAATTAAAAAGTATTTTGTTATGTGAAAACTTAGTGATTAAAGCTCTCACGAACTTGATGGCACACTTTATATTCTTTGCCCCTAATAAACTTGAACCATTGTGTCATCTATGTTGTATATGCTTGCACTTATATGTTGGAATTAGCAGTACCGTGCTGTCACGGGGAAAGTTTTCAACATTGCACTTGTACTTTGTACTCAATTGATATCATGCTCTTTTATCTATGGATGTCACCGGTGTGAAATAAAGAGGGAACTTGTAAGTCCATGGAGTTTGTATTTTGTGTTAGAGAAACGCCTGGGCCGCTAGCCTAAGCCATGCCTAATCATGGTGGAAACTTGCAGCATCACCATAGTGTGCTATCTATGAAGCATCCTCAATAAAAAGCTATGCACATAGTAAATAAAAAGATCGCTGAGATGCTCATTGTCTGCTTGCCTTGTCATTTTGGTTATGGGATAGCTCTTGTACCATGTGCAAGGGGTACCCCGTTGGTGGTTCTCTATGATACGCATGTACTTACAATGACAAGAACTTACAAGTGACTGAAGTTGAGTAGCATGAGGTGTGACCCTCGTATTCAAGGGACTTGAGATTGCCAACTTATACTTTGTCAAGCATATACTCCATAGTTTGTTCACTTAACCTTAACCACTTCAAGATGCTTATGATAGGGGCAATAAGGGCTGAAAGATAACAAGTACCATAATTTTTGGAAGCTCTTTTTGAAAATTGAAATCCCTGCTTCCCTTTATGAAGGGCCTTTGTTCCACCATTATTTGAGTCTCCACCTTCTACCTTTAGGCACCATTAAGAGTGCATAGTTGTCATTATGTGTGCAGTGTCCCAAAACTTATTGATTAATGCATATTGTGATATTACTTGTTCTTGTGCTATTTGTTTCTAGTCACCCTTGTGAACTTTGAAGGTGTCCTATGCATATATTTGCTACTCTATGAGGGACAAGCTGATTGCCATTATGCCATGTTTTTTGTATGTGAAACAAACAAAGGTTTTTCAATGCATGTTATTCATGATCTTTGTTTGTAGCCTTTCATGTTGCATTGATAGTTACTTGTCTTACTGTTAGAACTCCATCTTTCATGCACATGTTTAGAGTTCTTTGATCCCAGCTTTCAATGCTTGCAAATGGTTTGATCTTGATTTTGATGGTGCAAGTCACCTCAAAAATTATTATTTTTATCACTTACCTACTCGAGGACGAGCAGGAGTTAAGCTTGGGGATGCTTGATAAGTCAGAAACGTATCTATAATTTTTGATGTTCTAGGCTTGTTTAGTATCAACTTGGTTATGTTTTGTCTACACTTTGAGGTATTTTATACACTTTCTGGAACTAACCTATTGACAAGATGCCGTAGTGCCAGTTGCCTTTCTGCTGTTTTTGGTTTCAGAAAGCTAAAAATGAATATTCTCGGAATTGGACGGGACAAAAGCCAAAGTTCATATTTTTCCCTAAGAAATACAGAAAGTCGAAGACAAAACGGAGGAGGAAACCAGGGTGGCCACACCCTAGGTGGGCGCGATCCCACCCTAGGCCGCGCCCACAGGGGTGTGGGCCCCTGGACCTCCACCGACCTTGCCTCCTGCGCCTATAAGAAGCCCCCGGGGAGAAAACCCTAAGGAAGCAATCATACTTTCAGAAAAACCTCCATAGTGCTGCCGCCACCGAAAGGGCGATTCGGGGGATAGAAAGTCTCTGTTCCGGCACCCTGCCGGGACGGGGAAGTGCCCCTGGAGCCATCTCCATCGATCTCCATCGCCATCTTCATCACCGTTGCTGATTCCCATGATGAGGAGAGAGTAGTTCTTCCTCGAGGCTAAGGGCTCTACCGGTAGCAAAGTGTTCATCTCTCTCTCTATGCATGATCTTGTGGTCATGAGCTTTGTAATCAAGTAGATCTACCTTGATACTCAAGTGCTTCATTAGATCTTTGCTCTCCCCATGTGTGTGAAAGTGACAGCGTGCATGCCATGGTGGCACTTAGGCTAGAGTCTACATAGATACTCTTTGTGCTTTAATAGATCTATGCTTTTCCCCACGTGTATGAAAGTGACAGCATGCATACCGTGTGTGGCACTTTGGCTAGATTGAATATTTGTTATGAGTTATATTTGGAGTTGGATGTCTCTATGAAATTGTGTTGTTTGATGGAACCATCAAGCGCTCAAGGTGACAGTGTGGGGTTATCTAGATTGGGGAAGGCGGACTTTGAGGAGTGTTGTTATAGCCCTACCGATGATTAGAGTGTCCAACCGGAGAGTAGTTAAGAGTAGTATCATGAAGAGAGGATATTTATATGAGAGAGTGTTCACTAGTGAAAGTATGATCCCTAGGCCTTGTTTCTAAACATTGAAACACCGTTTGCTACCAGATCTGCCGCATGTTTGCTTGCTTCCTTCTTTTTGCCTTTAGTCTTTAACTCACCGTTAAGATATTTTCTGGCACCGTTACCACTTGTATTTCACTATCATCGATATTGGGTGCACCTGACAAGTGTATTGGGTGTGTTGGGGACACAAGAGACTTCTTGTATCTTGATTGCAGGATTGCTTGAGAGGGAATACCTTTGACCACTTCCTCCCTGAGTTTGATAAACCTTGGGTGATCCACTTAAGGGAAACTTGTTGTTGTTCTACAAACCTCTGCACTTGGAGGCCCAATAACTGTCTACAAGAATAGAAGTGCATAGACATCAGGTTGGGTCAGTGAGGTTCCTGGGTGAGAAAGGAGTAGAATGGTGTGCATTTTAGGCTCGGGGCGGTCTCTATTTATACTGCAGCGAAGGGGGCACGACGGCATGGCTCGGGCTCGCCGGCGACGATGTTACAGTGAGCTACATGCATGGCCACGGGCATAGGTCGATGCGGTGCTTCAGGGCGAACATCATACGCACAGTGGCATGGTGAGGCGCGGTATAAATCATTGGGGAACCTCCGTGCTCTGTGACTATACCGGTGGCATTCATCATGGTGTACGGTGGTCATGGCGATCGCGCGGTCAAACGATCATGTCTGGGAGCTTGCTGGAGTCATGGCAGACGTAGTGGCACAAGGTGAGGGTCAGACGCGGTGTGTGCACGCAGGATTGCTCGGCGCTCTGGCGCGGCGAACGACATTCTTCAGTGTTAAATGGGCATGGCTTTACTGGTGTCTCCTCGAGCTGTCTTTGGTCGGGGCGTGCACAGGCATAGGCGGTGAGGTTAGGGCTACCTCCTAGACATCGTGGGAGAGGGATGCGCGGTCTGTGGCATTGTGTCCATGTCGGGGTGACATGGGTGAGCTCAGGTACCACTTTGCACGGGTCAAACGGCGAGTGAGATCATCTCAAATGCGCAGGCTTGTACTGGGTGAGTTAAGTGCACATCGTATGAGCTCGGTGAGGTCACAATGGTGAGCAAAGGATTGATCAAAACAGTAGATAGTTGGTAGAGTTGTAGTGTGATCACCAAGTGTTCGATCAAATGGCCGCATGAACTGAATCATCACCTTTTCCAGTGATTTTTGGTGGGTGTTCTGGTACTAATCTTGGTAGTCTCTGGGTGCAATGGTTTGCTAAGTGGTGAAGGTTTGAGGGGTTTTCCAAAAATGGCTATCTTGATACATGAGATAGATTCAAATTTGAATTGCCTCTCAAATGGATTTTAAAATGTTTCTGCAAGGTTGGAAAGCTCCACTAGGTTTAGTGTCACTAGGTCTAACAAGGTGAGAAAATAAATGGGAAAGATTCTGTTTGAGATTAGTTGCTAGAGATGCTCAAAGTGCGCTAGTGGTTAACTTGGGCAAAAATGACCATTAGGTCTTAGGCTTTATATTTTAAATTTTCTTTTATTTTGATCTGGTTTGTTAGTGACCTAGATGATATGGTTTTGATCTTTAAACCATTTCTCATCATTTACAACAATCAAAAATGGCACTGCAAACATTCATATACACAAGCATTAAGATTTAAATTTGATTAATAAAATATTTTATTAACCCTAATCTTGATTAATTAGGGAATGATCCTCATTAATATTTTTCGGGTGTTACACCTCTCCTGTCGCGGCAGCGTTTACGCCTGTTTTTCCTACCGCGGCAGCAGACTTTCCGTCTGTTTCTCCTATCATGGCGGCGGTCTCTCCTGCCACGGCCGAACTTTCTCCTTCTTCCTCGGCCTCCAGAGCTAACCCCGTTCAAACTTCTGGCGTGACCTATCCATCACCTACACCACCCACAATTCTACCCAATGTCGTTCCCACTTCTATTCCTGAAAATGATCATCATGTGCACTAGGGGAAAATGCGTTTTTCATATCCTATGGCATCTCATAAATCTTTCAGTCACTCCAAATATTTCACCCATTCCAACTTCTTACAAACGAGTTCTTCTAGATCCTCTTTGGCACTCAGCTATGCGTGAATAATTCGATGCTCTCCTCCACAACAACACATGGACTCTTGTTCCCAAACCATCCGGTGCTAACGTAGTTTCTAGAAAATGGGTCTTTCGTCACAAATATAACTACGATGATACTCTCGCTCGTTATAAAGCTTGTTGGGTGTGCCGAGGATTTTCCCAACATGTGATTGATTTCGATGAGACATTTTCTCATGTTGTGAAACCCAACACCATTCGCATTGGCCTTAGCCTTGTTGTTTCTTCTTCCTGGCCTATTCACCAACTTGATGTCAAAAATTCTTTCCTTCATGGAACCCTCACTGAAACTATCTATTGTAAACAACCTTTAGGCTTTGAAAACTCTTCTTCCCCTGATTTTGTATGTCTCCTCCACAAATCTCTATACAGTCTCAAACAAGCTCCTCGTGCTTGGTTTCATCGTTTTTCCACTTTTATTCAAACTATTGATTTTATTCCATCAAATTTTGTTTCCTCTCTTTTTATTTTTCACACCACTTAACACACGGCCTACCTTCTTATATACGTTGATGACATTATTCTCATAGCCTCCTTCGATTCCTTTTTACAGGATATCATCTTGTCTCTTAAAAATGAATGCTTTATGATAGATCTAGGACCTCTCCATCATTTTTTTGGTGTTACCGCCTCTCGCACTTCCACCACATTATTTCTCTCTCAGCGTCGGTACATTCTTGATTTACTCTCTTGCGCTGTGATGAACGATTTCCAGCCTTATCATACCCCCGCTAATGTTGGCACCAAGCAATCTGCTGACGGTGATCCTGTCTCTGAGCCTACCTTTTATCATAGTCTCATTGGTTCTCTTCAATATGCTACATTAACACATCCAGAAATCTCGTTCTCCGTTCAACAAGCCTGTTTATACATGCATGATCCTCATGTTCCCCATCTTTCTCATGTCAAATGCATTCTTCGTTATCTTAAAGGAACTCTTGACCATGGTCTTCTTCTCAATTCTTCCTCTCCCATAAGTCTGATAGTCTATTCTGATGCAGACTAGGTAGGTTGCCTAGACTCGACGATCCACATCCAGCTTTTGTGTTTATTTGGGGGATAATCTTGTTTCTTGGTCATCTAAAAGGCTGGTCACAGTCTCCAGGTCTTCTGCTGAGGCCAAGTACATAGTTGTTGCACATTATGTCGTCAAAGCTGTATGGATCTGTCAGCTTCTATCTGAGCTACATTGACCACTTGCACGCGCCACCATTGTCTATTGTGACAACATCTCCGCAGTCTACATGGCTAGCAACCCTGTTCAACAGCGTCAACTAAGCATATTTAGATCGATATTCGTTTTGTCTATGGGAAGGTGGCTCTCGGCGAGGTTCGAGTTCTTCATGTACCAACAAGTGCACAGTTTGCTGACATCTTCACCAAGGGCCTTCCTAATGCACCCTTCTGCGACATTCGCTCTAGTCTCAACGTCGTCGAGCCTGACATTGCCACTGCGAGGGGTATTAGAGATATTTTTGTGTTGTAATGGGGTTTGTACCTCTCTATGTCGGTTGGCCTAAACCCTAGATTGGTTTGGCTTATATATACTGTAATCCCCCACATATGAATACAAGTTATTATTCTCTATAAATATCAATGAGGTTGAGGATTTACTTATTTATTGGTTTTGTTGTAACGCGTAGGCATTCAACTAATGTAGAAAATACATTAAGGACGTGTTTGGTAGGTCCGATGGACACAGATATTCCCAATTCACTCCACGTTTAGTTTTTTGGTAGGTCGGGTCAGCCGTGTTGGCCTATGCCCACCTCATACGAAAAGAGGCTCTCAGCCCTGCCCACCCGTGAAGCTAGAATCGGGCTTCGCAGCTTAGCACTGTCGAGTCTGTCCCACGCCTGTGAGTTAGCCTATGAGGGGTCACAGCCCCGATCCCGAAGTCTGTGCCATTTGCTTGCTCCATCGCACTCTCCCCGCCCCCGGCTCTCCTCTGCCCCGTCTTCGGCTCCCATCTGCCTCGCTACCCCGCTCTCTCCCCGTCCCGTCTCTCCTCTGTGTAGGACGTGGAGGTCTTCCTCGACCCAGGGCTCGACATGGATGGTGAGGAGCTTGACGCGGGGCTCGTCCAAGACGTAGAGCTTGCCTGACCGACGCGGCAGGCGGCGTTGGAGTTACGGCGCGGAGGCAGGAACGGTGGTGCTCCGGCTAGCCTGAGGCGGCAACGCGTGGCAGAGGCTCCTCTCGCTGGCACGGAGCTCGACACAGGGCTCGTCCATGACGCAGAGCTTGCCTGACCGATGCGGCCGGCGGCGTTGGAGCTATGGCGTAGAGGCATGGACGTGCTTGCGGCGGTGCTCCGGCCAGCCCAAGGCGGCAACGCGTGGTAGAGGTGCGTGGCGGCGGCTCCTCTCGCCGGCGGCAGCGCCGGAGCCGGAGCTAGACCTCCTAGGCACCTGATTGCTTTTTGATTTTTTTTATTCAGGAACCTAATTGCTTTTTGTTTTTGTATGGCATGGCTCGGTTCATACACAACACCAAACAAAATATGCACTGAGCTTAGCTCTGCTCACACAACCTATCAAACACAACACAATAAACTACGCTTGTATGTGCTCAATATAGCTGAACTAAGCTTTTATCAGGTAAGATAACACACCCGGACTATCAAACACAATGCTTCCGTATACGGTAAACCGCTCTGATGCCAGGATTGGGAAACCAATCTCCGCCACTTTTTCCTTAAAGAAGTTTAGGATACACGACCTTAGTTGGCATGCCCAATACTTTACGACTCTGTCCTATCTTATTCATCGAGTTGCACGTGTTTATCTAGTTCATGTAAAACGTAAACCGACGGAGATTGATCGACTGTATAACCCGATATGATACCAGAGGTAAGATATTGATGTGTTTTTATGCTTTAAAAAACTGTCAAAAAGAGACTACCTTGGGACAAATGTACCTCAATCCGATCCCCAAGTAGGTGCAGCCCTTTTTTTTTCTTTTGACAAGTAGGTCAGGTACTCAGGCGCATCCTATATTATGGGTCATGGATGGACCGCAAGGTATGATAGATTCAGGATCGTCGTGGCTCGTGGGCCATATGTACACAGTATGTGTTTTTAACATGCTGTGCAAAATTTGGGGTCGCAAATTTGGGGTCATGCGGAGGTACAGTGGGCCACGTACGACGGTACGAGACGTAAATTAAAGGCAGCTAGAATAGAACGGGGAAGGAAAGCCACGGCGTCCGGTTCTGTTCCCATTTTAGGCTGTTATATAAGCGATTTTTTTAATAATACACTTTTTAAAATTAATTCGAGAAGTATTGCACAAATTTAAGATTTATCTAGCACATCGTTATCCTGAGCCAAGCCGACTACATTTCATTCGGTCTAGGCCAAGCCTACTGCCTAGTCGGCGGACCACCAGCATGCATTTGATCAGGGCCAAGTCGATTGCTTCTCCGCAGGTCACCAACGTGCATTTGGTCACGGTCAAGCCGATTGCTTAGGCCGAGTGGAAAAGTAATCGGAGGCAATCGGCTTGCCTGAGACAGATTGCACTAATAGGCACGGAAGGTAGAAACAGGAGGAGGGCCGGCCAGCGCGCATGGGGCCCACGGCCACAGGCACTCGGCCTGATCCTCGCCGAATGGGACTGATTGGGTTTGGTCCTCGGCAAATCGAGCACTCGGCTTAGCCTAGATCAACGATGTGCTAGATATCGAAATTCATGCAATACTTCTCAAATTTATTAAAAAAATATATTATTAAAAAATTCGTGTTATAAAAAACATATTACTACTCTTAACTAAACAGAATATAGTGCACCTCACTAGAGTACCTGTTATCAACTTAGCGTAGCCGTTGATGTTTTGTTCTTATTACATTTCTTAGCCACACATAATTTTTTTAGCTTTATGAATCGATTGTATTTAATTTTTTTAGTGTATAGGTTCGTAGAGGCGTGTATAGATATATTTATCTTACAAGGCTAAAATATCGTATATTTTTTAATGGAGGGAGTATGCATTATCGATCATACGAGTCTCTGGCTATCTGTTATCCAAATATGTGATCGAAACATATGCAACACGTTGTCGATCCAGCTGTGGCGTCGCAAGATTTAAATGACAGGGACAGGAGAGGGTTACGTGATCATCGCTCGATGGTTACGCTAGCTCTAGTAGGTATGCATCTCTTTCGTCCTTTCTTAACTAAATCAATCATCATCTTTTATTCGTTTCTCCTATTTTCGAAAAGGAGAGGACGGAGAATGCTACCTCTCGGCCTTTCTCGCAGTTGACAGTTCTTGATGAGAAAATTGATGCCAAATTCGTGCTAAATTTAGTTTTCCATTTTTTATTCATTCTTTCCTACGTCGAGCATGCTTGGACAAAATTATAATTTTCATGCCGCAAATAAGTATAGGTAGTCAATGTCCTCTTTTACTATGTCTTTGGTATGAGACTATAACAATATATGGTCTTTTTTGGTCGAAGAAACCTTTTCTTTGATCTGTTGTACTCCCTCTGTTTCATATTAATTGTCGCTAGATTAGATTTCTCTAGACATCAAATTCAACATGACACTTAATATGGATCGGAGAGAGTAATATATACATGAAAAAAATAACAAGTGTGACCCTATTTTATCTTTAGTCAATGGAAGACCATTCTTTCAGCCAATACACCCGAGGCTATACACAACTAGCCAAAAGTTATAATGGTGTTTCAACTACTGGAGTTGTCAAAATAAGGAATTTTGCATTAACTTTTGTCTCTAGACTACTGCCAAAGTCTAAATTCCCTGTCATCTATATATTTTCCATTCTTCATTCCTCAATTGACAAAACCGTTACGGTCTCGTCCGTAGTGAAATCCATGGTAATGATGAAGTATGGACGTCTTCACACACGTCTGTCAACCTGGTTAGCAGAGTTTTTTTTTTCTACAGATGAACCATACAAAGCAAGGGATTTAGAAAAAAAAGCATCAACTTTGAATTTCTCTCGAAAACTCAGCCAACATGAGAAGGTAGACGTATATTTAAAATGAAATTTTATTGAGAAAGCATACATTGAGAAAACGAAAAAGTGAAGGGACGGAAAGTATCACTAAAAAAGTAGAGATCCAGAAAAAAAATGAAAATATGAGGTTTTTAAAATGGAGAAATAATATAGAAAAAGGAATATTTTAAATATAGTTGACCCAAGTTTTTAAAAATAGTAGTTATGAATGTTATGCCTTTTCAAACCTAGGATCTTCCCATTTGTTATATAATATATTTCATTTTCTTGTTGTATTTTTATGATGGCTATGTTGCGACATGATGTGAAATTGTCACCTAGTGATAGCAAAAACAACTTTCAACAAGGACGATCAATTCTTGACGGTGTAAAATTTGAGGGACACGAAATATCCAATGTAGAGTGCAGAAAACAAACTTCATTAGACTTTGAATACAGTCAAGAACAATTTGTTTTCCTAAAAGAAAACATAAAACAGTTATCTCTTGATCGACAATGCACGTGTCAAGAAATAGGCACAAATGTGCCTTCGGCCGGGTGAAAATGGAAAAGATAGGATTCAACGAGACAATGCACAAACCATAGGTGGATTCCCCACCATCTATTCCTTTTCATCTCGCTTTCGTCTTTTCTCATGCCAATTTTTTTTTTACCGGGCAACACCTATATTATCTCTTCTCACTTTGCAGAAGGCGTATATTTATCGATCGAGCAGACGGAATTTCACAATATTCTACGTAATCCTGGCGCACAGTGTTTGCATGACCGATGTTCTTGTGCAGTTGTAAGATATGGTTTGACAACCCTAATCAATGGATAGGGATATTTGACAGTACCAAACTCAATAGTATGATTCTTCTGCAACAGTCCCGTACCACCGGATCGACGGATGAAAGATATTTGAGCGTACCACTCATCACAATTTATCCTCGCCGGCTAGGTAGGACTTTTGACTTGTCTACCATGCGAGGTTTTGTTAACCTGACCATGGTACCCAGCCAAGCAAACGGAGCACCTTTGAGGCACGGTTGGATTATGGATGGATGGTAAAAGCATATGTACAGGTTAACTATCAGGATGCATGATAACCACTATCAGCAAACTGATGCTGACAGCTTTTGAAATCATGCCTGCCGCCTGCCTGCCTTGTGGATCCATCGACAGCCTTGCCCTAGCCAAAAAAGCTGCACCGAGCATTGTTTGTATATATTCTGCCCAGCCACTTGATATGATGTCTACAGGCTGTACACCATGCGTGTGTAAAGTGGTAACTGCAGTTCAGATTCAGCTTTGGTTACCCATGGCGAATTTGGTAACGGAAGCACACAACACCAGAAGTTAATTATTGTATTTTATTAGTATCCTCATTTGGCGGGAGCATTATAAATATTGTTTATCATTTCTAAGTTGACTCTAAAAACACCTTAACATAAATACTCAGGCTGTAAGCACCAAGGTGTAAAAAGATCTTTATCATTTTTTTAAAATAGGGATGATCACCCCGGCATCTGCATTCAAAAGATGCACACAATCTTTTTATTAGATTATTCACAACATCTTGACATCAAGATAAAGATCAGACTAAAACCAATAAAACTAGCGACAACTCACTACTCTCGTAACCATGATGAAGGGGTGTCCATGAACAGAATCAACACCCTGACATCACACCAAGGCGCATCGTCTAAAAATCGAAGGCTTTGACAAGTCGCTCAATGGCAAGCAAGTGGTATAACCGGTTCGGCAGACTCTCAGTGCTTACCAGCATACACACTACATAAGTCCTCGCCGCCACTGTTTTTCGCATACTCATCTTCAAAAAAATTAATGCAATGGCCTTGCGGGGCATGCCGCCAACGCCACCATGACGCTGAATAGCTCCACCAACCTACACACGTCCAACACGCACGCGTAGTCTGTAGGGGTTCGTAGCATTGAAAACAAAAAAATTCTACCGCATGAACACAAACAAGTCAAGATCTATCTACTAAATTGTAGCAACAGGTCGATAAAAGCACTCACTCTCAAAGATTACAAAGCGGTTAACGAGAGCAGATTCTCATGGGTGATGTATTCGTACACTTGCCGGTCTCAAGATCGCGTAGACGATCCTTCTGACGTTAAAGCGGCGCTTCCGATCGGTCACGTTAATTTTCGATGAAGACCTTCATCTCCCTTGTTCCAGCAGACAGCGGGAGGTTGTAGTTCTCCCCTCACGATTCCGGCAACACGACGACATGGTGTCGGAAGTAGAGGGAAGATCCCGCAGGGCTTCGCCTAAGCCGGTGCGAGTTATGGTGGAATTAGGGTTTCCCGATGATCTAGGGTTTAGAAGACTAGGAGGAGGAGGAGGTGTCGGCGGCGGCGCGGCGACGCAGGGCAGCGGCATAGGGTGCCAGCTGACGGTGGGTGGCGGGTTGGCGTGAGGAGGCTAGGGCTTGGTCTTTAGGCCCTATTTATGAGAGGGGGGCAGCCTTGGGAGGGGTGAGTTTGAATCCAAACCCAAACCCAAACCCAAGTTGGATTGAGAGAAGGACTCCTTCCTTCTTCCACTAGGAAACCATTGTTCCAGTTTGACTTTTCAAACTTCTCATTTGACTTTTAATTTAGAGCTTTAATTCTCTCTTGCAAATGCCCAAACCAAGCGAACTAGGATATGATCCAATCATTCCACTTACCCATAACACATTCATGGTACATTCCCCTTCCGGTCCAGTGAACCTTCTAGAACCTTCTAGAACCTCTCTGATGAAAACATCGAAATCATTCCCGAACTCTGGAATCGGACTTTTCTTATATGAATCTTATCCTCCGGACCATTACGAATCTCCTCGTGATATCCCGGATCCCATCCGAGACTCCGAACAACATTCGGTATCCCTACTAACATTCCATATCTACTAAACAACATCGAATTCTTAAGTGTGTCTCCCTACGGTTCGTGAATTATGCAGACATGACCGAGACACTTCTCCGATCAATAACCAATAGAGGAATCTGGAAATTCATATGGATCCCACATATTTCTACGATTACTTTGCGATCGAATGAACGACTTACATACGATACCAATTTCCCTTTGTCTCACGATAGTTTACTTATCCGAGGTTTTGATCGTCGGTATCTCTGCATACCTAGTTCAACCTCGTTACCGATAAGTACTCTTTTCTCGTTCCTGTGATATGTGATCCCTTGTGAGCCAGTCACATGCTTGCAAGATAATTGGATGACATTCCACCGAGAGGGCTCAGAGTATATCTATCCGTCATATGGATGGACAAATCCCACTCTTGATCCATGTGCCTCAACCCATACTTTCCGAACACTCAGTGCCACCTTTATAGCCATCCAGTTATGGTGTGGTGTTTGATGTCATCAAAGCATCCTTCCGGTGATGTTGATTAGCATGATCTCATGGTCGAAGGAATTAGGTTACTATGTATCAGAAAGCTTATAGCAAATGAACTATTGAAATGACTTGATCTTTATGCTACTCTTATCTATAGGAGTATGTCCATCATACCATTCTCCTAATGACATGATCTTGTTGTTAATAACATCTCAATGTTCATGATCGAAAAACCATGATCATCTATTAACCAACAAGATAGTATTATAAAGAGGCTTTACTAGAGACTCTAATTTAGTTTACAAATTACACAAGTATTAATGTTTCCGGTTAATACTGTTATAACATGAATGTAAACATTTATCATAAACACAAAGATATAATAATAACCACTTTTATTATTGCCTCTAGGGCATATCTCCAACATAGTCGACATCGAGATCCCTCGGCACCATGCCGCTGAGTCCCGCCATCCGACACCACTTGAAACCACCGGGAGATCCGTCGTACGTAGAACCTACCGAACCAGACATGACTGAGCGTAGCACCTGATAGTTAGTCATGAATTGACATCTTTACTAAAGTCTCCATGCAAAACAAAGCCGCTCCACCTCTTTCCACCTCCATCTAGAGCCTGCTCCAAAAAATTCCCTCAAGAGGAATCACGACACCGAAAGCGTCGACATTACTCGATATGGGAGACCTAGTCCTAGGGTTTTCCCTGGAGCAGTCCAAGCGATAAAGGTCATGGTTGTATAGGTGAGGCCCTCATCAACAAGATAACGACGCATAAATGCTGTCATCGCCCGCCATGACCGGAGTGAGACCTTGGTTTTCACCGGCAACCATGCCTCCCGAGCTCGATCGCATCCGTGACTAGATGTGGGATCCCTAGATCCGCCACAACTAGCCACCAACTGGCCGACAGCCTCCGGCGAGAAGGAAGTCACCACCGCCATGTTCAGGGTCGCTACCCTAGAGTCCTTGTACTGTAAGAATAGCCACACGTCGAGGAACGCATCTGCAAAACACCACCAAATCAGCAGCAGGAGCGGCGAGGAGAAACTCCGCCGCGACCACCCAGCCGAACGGCAGCAGTCCGCCGCCACACCCAGGTCGCTATCGCTCCGTCGCGCCGCTGCTGGAGTTACTGGAGCATGCGCCGCCGAAGAAAGTCCGTTGCCGCTGCGTCATACGGGCTTTGCCCAGCGACTTCTCAGCGTCGAAGGAAACGCGAGGGAGAGACCGAGGGACACTGACGGCGGGCGCCCTTGTGCGTTCCGGTGTGACCGCACGGGAGCGATCCTTTTTTTAAATCAGGAGAGTTGCGCGTCTTTTTCCAAAGAGTGCTGTAAAATGATCTTTATCTATCGGCTATGAACGTTGATTGAAAATAACTACCTACCTCAAATGAAAATTGACCACTCCGCTTTGTTTAGGAGTAGGAGGAACAGTTGATAGACAAGCCTAGCTATACATGTATGAAAAGGTAGCGTTCATGCTAGGTAACCATAACAGGTCGGTTCGTTACCTCACACAGGTAAATGCTCTCTCAGTTGGAAAATGAGCAGACGTGTATTTTTAGCAACACACAAGTTGGGTTACACGTCCGAAAGTTTCACCCAATCTTTCCATCTTCCACCGTGAATCTTGATTCTCTTACCACCTCAGCCAGCACCAGCATAGAGCCGACATTGTGAAAGACGCGCTTGCTAGCTCCACTAGTGAAGGCGCAGCAAGAGCAGGACGGAGTATATATGGAGAACGAGCATTAGTTACAAGTGGCTCAGTGGTTCAGTCGCTCTGGCACGCTGACATCAAAGATTCAGCAGCAAGAAGACACACGGCGTCACGTGCTTTTGCTTCAGCGGTAAGACGAAAGATCTACTAGTACTCCCTCCTTTTAAAATATAAATTGTTTTAAGGATTGTAAAGAAAATGTATTTAGGTTTTTTTAGTGTCTAAATTTCGCTCTAAATATGGAACCTGCATATTAGACATATTTATTTCACAAAGCTAAAACATCTTATATTTTAAAACGGAGGGAGTACAAGAGAAAATAATACTGTAGTATGATCAAGGAGAAAATATTGTGACAACGTGATATATTAGGCTATGGAATAATTCGAGCCGACCAGATGTATTATCACGAGGCCATGTTGTACTAATACATGTGATGCCGTATATATGTTCAATATTCAGGCTGTGTCGTTTTATGGCTACCGGTGCAGGTTTTAGAAAACACATAGTATCGAGGAAAAGGGAAAGATGGGAGCAGCTGATCTGGGGATCCATGCACGTGCGGTCCTAGACTGTAACCAGTAACGATACCAAGAGTGTAACCATTGTCAGATAAATTCATCAACGTCTCACCATGCCGCCGGTCAAAGGGCAATTTGCAAGCAGGTGAGTGATCTAAAGTCCCATTTCAAAGTTCAAACTAGGGTGTGTGCACCTACTGAGACCGGGTCATCAAAAACTAGCTAATTATAATTTTCATGACCTATAATCAATTGTCCATCTATTTGTCGGCCGGGTTTCCTCCTCGAAACAGGCTTTTGATCGGGTTCCAATTTGGAGACACTAGAATTCTAATTAGCTACATATTTGAGACCGACAATCAAGTAAACAAACCTTCATTTCAGTTCTTGAAATCAATTAGAATTGGAGTATCAGTTAAGTGTGGTACATTCTTTTAAGTCCCTTCATGGAGAACCTCGGGCTTGAACTTATGTAGATTCCATGGTTTCTCGTAATGGAAATCAAAGTAAGTCTCTGCAATGTGCTATTAGTAGATGCACACACCCTAGTTTTTTTAATGGACAATTGATTATAGAACCCTAGTTTTTTAATCAACTAAAACATCGAGTTCCTTTAGTGTGCACAAACCATGGAATCTAAAACATTTCTCGTAATGGAAATCAACATTTTTGGGAAAAACCCCACTAAAGGAACTCGATGTTTTAGTTGATTTTTGAAACATGCACTATCACTAACACCTGGTTCCATAAATCAGAGAAATGTTCCTGTCACGCAGGTTCAGAAAGAGAATAAGTAGAACATAAAATCGAATTTGTACAACAAGGTCGTTGTAGTATAGTGGTAAGTATTCCCGCCTGTCACGCGTGTGACCCGGGTTCGATCCCCGGCAACGGCGTTTTTTTGTTAGATCTTAACAACATTTGTTTAGGAGAATTCTGAGCATGCACGGTCTGTTTCGCTCGGCTCCTTGGCCCAACAAGCGAGCTGCTGAGGATTTGGGCTCCTACACCCGGAGTAATGTTTTTCTTTATGGCATTGCAGAAAATATGGAGTATGACTACACTTAATGTTTAAAATTTGATATTGCAATTAAGTTTGTATAGTTGCTAACTTTTTGGCATTGCCAATACTACTTACCAACTCTAGTTAATTATTTTAGCCAATGTTGGCTAGCCAATATTGTCGCAGAGTAATCTTAGAAAAGAAACGCAGCCTACATCGTAAGCCAATGTACCACGTCCGATCGTCCCCTCCTCGTAAAGTAGATGAAACATAAATGATGGATAAATCATTGGACGCGGCAATTTCTCTCTGGCCTGCATATGCTCCCTTTCTTTCAAATATGTAAACATATTTTGAAATGTCAAAATATTGAAAAAAAATACTGGCGCGTATATCTCTACATTATGCGTAAAGTTTCATGAAAAAACAAAATTTTGAGCATGCATGGGTAAAACATGAGATCAAGTGTGATTTTTTTAAGGATAAGACCATCGATATCCGCCATCCGATTAAATAGAAGAAAACCATAAAAAACCATACAATCTATAAAATGCACAACGGTTTATAAGAAAAAACAAGTCCAAAAACCATATAAACTATACAATGCACAGTTTATGAGGAAAACCATGGAAAACCACACATGTGAGGGGAGATTTATTGTCCACACGACGCAACCACCAAACGCAACAAACACACTCCTCTAGCTCCGGGCCGCCGCCCCGACCTACATCGCTCGGCAACAAAGCTACACACGAGCCGCAATGTCGCACAGTCGTTCGCAGACCTCCGACATCACACCAAATTCGAGGCCGCCGCCCCAACGTAGCAGCCAGATCGACCTGCGCATTGCCTGAAGACGAACCAGCCGGGTTAATGAACTCGTTGTCCATACAGATCTCCTAGCCATGGCCAAGCCCCATATGACCGTCGCTGCAGAGGATGCCGAGGTTGCCGCCTCGACGAACCACCACCTTCCGGGGCCGCCGCCTCGGCTCCTGCTACCCTCTACCACAGAGCCACCTGCCAAACCGCCATGAACCCGTCACCGCGAGGGACAAGAGCTCCAAGGCGACGCCTCCAACAAGGTAGTGGCGCGTCCGACACCGTTTCCCGCTCACGATGGAGCTCAGGTTTTCACCCGAAGATCTTGGAACCACACACGTCGGTTAGAGTCGAAGCTCTGCAATGACGTAAACAAGAAAGGGAACGACGCCCGCAAACCGCCGTCGTCGTCGACACCGATCAGAATCAGTGCAAAGATTTCGTCTGAAGCTCAACCTTCCCGTGAAGCTTAAAGAGTTGCAAGATGGTAGCGTGACTCCATTGCCGACCACCTAGCTCCACTGCATGCCACAGCTGTCGCGACACCTCCTGCCATGGCAATTGCCATGCCGGTTACGATCGCCGTAGCCGCCGCCCTGGCATCCTCGCTCCTGGAGCCAACCAATCTTAAGGAGGAGCATGTTGCCCCTGTACCCCAAAATCGGCAACTCCCAGCCTCGCCTACATCCCTGCCTTCATGGGGCTTCCGCGCGCACCATCATCGGCCTCCTACGGCTGGCCCGCAGCTCCTTGTAGCACCATGGTGGCGCCGTCTCCCGTCGCCCTAGCCTTCACGCCCCGGTGACGCACCCACGCCGCACCCCAACATCACGTCTGCAGCAGTCGACCACGGCGCCTTCCTTAGCAGCTGGCCGCACAACCTCCTCGGTCGTGACCACCTTTGCCTCCATCCTTGACGCCCGACCGCAGCACCGTCTCGTCCTCTCGCCGCCATTCACCGGAAGCTCGAGGAGAGCCACGAGATGAGAAAAGATGCCCCGCCGCCACCTTCCTAGGAGCGTGCGTGGCTTCGCCGGCACCCCTCCGGTGATGGCGATGCGGGGAAGGGAGTGAGGGGGGTCACCTATCGGTGGCGCCTACGGTTTCCCCCGTTGTGGCATCCTGCAAAACCACTACTAGAAAATCGCGTTGTTTTTGTGCATTGCATCATCATGACCGCATGATCATGTCATCATGCCACATTGCATTTGAGCATCGTCATCGTCTTGCATTTGCTTGCATCAAACCATTTGCGGAAAAACCTAATTTGTTTTCTAAACGCCTCGTCTTTATTCAAACGCAAACCCCGGGTCTCCGGATTATTTTGTTTGTCTGCTATCGGTTTGCAAACGGTGCGATTAAAATAAATAAACTGTTTAATTATTTTTAGCGGGGGCAGTCGAACGGGCCGATTCGACCCGAACGACCACCCCCAGTCCAAACAATCGGTCCATCCCAAACCCCTTTTACACCCAGTCCTATTCTACCCACCCAGCCTCCATCTCACCCTACCCAATGGCATGTAGCCACCTCACCCTCTCCCTCCCCCCTAACCAACCCCATGCCGCCACTTGGCCTCTCTCCCTCTCTCCCCACTCACCCAGCACACATCACCACCCCACTCCCCACTCAAACCGCACCCTCTCTCCTCCCTGTCCCTGGTTGGCCCCACACCTGCCCTCACACTCTCACACACACACCTACCCGCCAGCCCCCCACTCTCCCTGCCCGTGGGCCCCGTCCCCCCTGGCCCACACACGCACACACGCACGCAGCCACCACCCCGTGGGTCCCGCGCCCCACCTCCCTCCTCCCGCACGCCTCCCATGCCTGCTCTCCTCCTCTCCCTCTCGCACCAACCGACGCCTTCCCTCTCCTCCTCCGCCTCTCCCTTCGTCAGTCGTCCCACTGCTGGCGCGACTGCGGCCGCCTCCTCCACGCCCTGCAGCCTCGTCGGCAGCCTCCGCCGATTCGAGCCTCTCCGCCCGCCTGCTCCCCGGGCCCCGGCCAGCGCCGGCCGCCCCATCGCGTCCCTCGGCCCGCCTGCCTTCCTCCTCCTGCATCCGCCTCGCCGCCACCTGCGCCGGCTTGCCCGCTCACTTGCCCCTGCAGCTTCCTCTTCTCGCCATGGCAGTCCTGCCAAGGCCGGCTTCCTCACGACCCTCCGGCCGACCCTCCGACGCCCGCCTCTGCTTCCCCGTCCTCGCCATGCTCTCGCGCCCTCTTCGTGCTCGGGCTCGCCGCCTCCGCTCTGCCTCCGCCCCGCCGCCCGACCTGGCCGGGCGCCGCCGCTTTCTCCGGTGGCCGTCCTCGAGCCCGGCAGTCGCCGTCGGCCCTGCCTCCCTTGTCGTGGGACCCTCCCCCTGTTGACCGCGCCCTGCCACCTGCAAGCACTACAGCAGAGCACGTCTCCACCTGTGGCGGGTCCTTCCCCTTGGCGCCTCGCCCCGCCACCGCCCTCGCCCGCCATCGGCCAGCTCACCGTCTGGTGTGTGCCTCTGTAGTGTGTCGCACCTGCCTTTCGTCGATGTGTACCCAGGAAGTCGTGCTACTGTTTTCTGCTACAAGTGAGTCTGCCGTCATGACCATGTTTTGGTGTTTTCGGTGTATCGGTGCACTAATGATGTATGTGGTGGGGTGAGGCGAAGATGGCCTTGGTGTGCTGCCCCGAACCACGATCTCCGCCGTCAATTCCAAGCACAACATCAACCCTCGAAACCCCAAGGTCGCCAAGATCTTCGATGCGGAGACCCCCGTACCGGCACCGACAAGATCTTCTCGAAGCGGGAACAACAAGAACTTCACGGACCTAAGGCCCTGATCCCGACGTCCGAAGACCGAACCCCGTCAAGACCCCGAACCCTCTCGGATCCGAGGATCGAAGATGGCCGGAACACCAAGATCGCCTTTCGGACCCTTGAAGACCGATCACGGCGTCCTCTGTCCTCTCGGACTACAAGACCGACGCCACGAGAAGTAACCGCCACGATGCCACGTTCGGCTAACGACTAGACCGACACGAGTCGAGACCCGGAAACTGTGCAAGCTCGACACCGAACCCAAATGGCGCCCTATTCCAAGATCTTCGTCATGGACCGGCAAGATCTCCATCGCGGGCTTCAAGTTCCCCCTCGAATACGCCAAGTACTCCCTCGAGGACGCCGAGTACTTCACCCCGGACACCGAGACCCTGAACGACAAGCTCTCCCTTCCGGACGCCGAGTCCGCCGAGAACCCGGATGCGCCAAGATCTACTCTGCATCCGAGAACGATCCCGCCGAGACCGTTTCCGTCGAACCCGGAACCCTGAGACCGACCCCGAACCCCGGAACCCCAAGTTCGTCGAGCCCCCCCTTATGTGTGAACCCCTTTCCGAAAACCCTATTTTATAACATAATACAATTGCTGCATATTAAATCATTCATCTCGCATGCATATCATGTGGTTTGGGGGCCTTAGGCCGAATCACCTTATAATTAAATATGGGGCCCATATGCGGGCAAACCTAGTCTTATATTGGCCTCATTTAAATTTGTGCATCGAACCGTTGTCATATCTTGCCTTGTTAAACAACATTTAAATTGCAGGGTAGCTAAACAACATGAACCGCCTTATTAATTGTCGGGACCCCGGTTCCGCTTAATATGACCTAATTGCATCGCACCTTGCCATGCCATGCATCATACATGCATCATGCCGATCTTTTGCCGTTGTATTAAATATAGCATCCGGTGTTTCTTCTAGTGTTTTGCTTATTCACGGATAAGGCCGTTGAGTTGATGCGAGTGTCGACCCGATCTTCGGTTGAACCTTCGACATGTTTTCAGGCGAGCATCTCCCCCTTTCTACCTATCTTACTTTTATAGTTTTTATTCCCTGCTGTTGATCTATGGCTATCTGTGTTGTGATGCTTTAGTTTCCGTACCTGTGATATACCGTGCAGCCCTATATTGCCTTGGACATATCCTATTAGCTGTTGTTTGGTAGATAGTTGGACTTGCGCGTCGTAGTCGCTTGCTCAAGTGTTGTTGCGTGTCGTCCAGTGCCACAGTTGTTGATGTATTGCCGCATGTTGTTGTTGGAGATGATCATGGTTTTACTTATCGCTCACTTTATTTCCTGTTTAACAAATAAAATTGAAGTAAGCAGAGGCATCGGTGGGTGATAGATAATATTTGGTTTCCGAACGCCCACTTGTGTCCCGTAGGACCCCGAGTACTTGATACCTGTTCCTTGATTTATCGCGCTATCCACATCCGGGAGGATTATGGGACCCCCCTGAGCCAGAGCTTGATTCATTCTTATTTCTTGGGGCCACAAACTAGTTTGAGGTTTTATTTACTATCCTGTACTTATGCCATGCTACTGCTTTATTTACGATTGTGCGAGGAGCACACTGCATCGCTTAGGTAAGCGGAATGTTCAGCCATGTATCGACAAGCCCAGCCACACTTTCGGGTTCCCAAATACATACCATTGTCGCAAACCTTGAGTCCGTCTGAGTCACCGCTTGTTATGGTCTACTCAATGGGTGGCCTCAAATATTTCTGAATCCTGTGATTGCTTTGTCGTGAAGGCCTCGTTGGGTTTTGATTTGGTTTTTCCGAGGTTGATCGAGTGTGTGTTGCTATTTGTGCACCCCGGCCGGGTTAAAACTTTCTGAAAGCCGTGTCCGCGGTTATGGACGACTTGGAGCACAGTATCTCGACCATAGACAAGCATAACTAAAGTAGTGCTATAAATTTGACCTTATAATGACTAGTAATCAGCTTCACTATAATGGAATGGCTAAATAATACTGCCCACAACTGCTTGTTTGGATTGTCGCTTGCGACCATTGTACCTGACTAGTAAGTATTGCAACTACAACGGAATGGCTAAATAAAAGTACCAACAACTGCTGGGTTTTGGGTTATCTCATGCTAATTGTATCTGATTAGTAAGTGTTGTAACTATAACGGAATGGTTAACTAAAAATTGCCCACTGCTTACTTTATCAGGATGATTATCTAAACCTGACTCGTAATTGCTGCAACGATAACTGAATAAGTAAAACTGCCAACTGTGTGAGTTCCTCGGTGGACTTCCTCGTTTGGTATCGAGGGGGAAATACCAGGATGGGTTTGTTTGATGGTAGCATCAGGTTGGTTCCGAATAGGTCTTTATTATCCCTCGCTGATAGCCGACAGTTGTATCGAGTCTCTATAGGTTGTTTAGTGCATGCTGCCGCTGCCGCCTTAGTCCACCATACCTATGTAGGCGAGGACCGCCGAATTCTAGTCTCGCTGTAATCGGCCTCAAGATCGACGCCTCCTCTTTTTCCTTTGCCCCTTGTCGGCACCCCTTTTGTTTAAGCAGGTTGGAGATCGACGTCGTTAGCAGGGTTACCCTTCCGGCTTGGCCTGGGCAGGGTTATGGACGCCATTGGTTATTCTTCAAGGCTCTTAGCCCCATTTGCATCTTGTCCGTAGTCGGACGCTGACTCGTCTTCAAGGTGATTTGGATCTTTGTATTGTATATCTGTATTTTTGACTCATGGAGTCGTGTTGTTATATATATCTGTTCTGTGGGTCCCATCGAGGACTGTTGTGTAATGTTATTACTTCGTTTTCCACCCGCACGAAAGTGCCTGGTGGGCACCTTTGAATCGTTTCTATGCGGGTTTGGCGGGTTTCGCTCAAACTTGCATAGGGCCGATTCTGAGGGTGTTATAGAGTGGTATCAGAGCTCAGCAGTTGCGATACCCCACAAGTCCAGCCTGTAGGATAACGGCCGAAGTAGGATGTCAAACTATTTTTGAAAATCGGTTGGATAGTTCTGATTAGGTCTGATTTTACTCCTTACCCCTTTGCTATTCTCCTCTTACCTCGACGTGTTTTAAACCTGCTCTCTTATCTTTTCTTCGAGTCCAGGAATTCTCGTGGTGGGGTTTTCCGTCGTACCTTCAGGGTTTCGCTTCCTCCTTTGATAACGGTGTTGCTACATCTGGTCTTCATGCTATCCGAGGAGCCCTTCGTCTGTGGTACCATCCTTTGTTCCTTGTTTGTGCCTTCCGGTGTTTTCCGACGCGACGACATCATCTACGCCAGATCCGATACAGAGTCTGCATCACTCCTGTGTTTCCGAACCTCGTTTGTCGAGATCTTCAGTCTAATTCCGAGAGTTGATTGCATAATCCTCCTATTCGTGTGCAGGGTAATGGTTTGGGTGCGCGATGGACTGATCACCATCCGACTACTCTTATCATTCGCTCTTGTACATCGAATCAGTGGATCCAGCAATTTTACTCCGTCCACGGAAGCTAGAGGTGGCTTTATTTGTGGATACCTCTACCTTCGACCTTTTGTTCCCGGAGTGTTCTCTCGACGATCACGGACAACGACCTCTTGTTAGTGGTGTCGCGAGGATCTACACGATGCGAGAAGATGCAGATCGCCGACCTTCTTCCCGGTACCATGAGGCGGATATCGAGGGCGAGATCCATTGTTAGTGGTGTCGAATTGTGGCATCCCGCAAAACCACTACTAGAAAATCGCGTTGTTTTTGTGCATTGCATCATCATGACCGCATGCTCATGTCATCATGCCACATTGCATTTGAGCATCGTCATCGTCTTGCATTTGCTTGCATCAAACCATTTGCGGAAAAACCTAATTTGTTTTCTAAACGCCCCGTCTTTATTCAAACGCAAACCCCGGGTCTCCGGATTATTTTGTTTGTCTGCTATCGGTTTGCAAACGGTGCGATTAAAATAAATAAACTGTTTAATTATTTTTAGCGGGGGCAGTCGAACGGGCCGATTCGACCCGAACGACCACCCCCAGTCCAAACAATCGGTCCATCCCAAACCCCTTTTACACCCAGTCCTATTCTACCCACCCAGCCTCCACCTCACCCTACCCAATGGCATGTAGCCACCTCACCCTCTCCCTCCCCCCTAACCAACCCCATGCCGCCACTTGGCCTCTCTCCTTCTCTCCCCACTCACCCAGCACACATCACCACCCCACTCCCCACTCAAACCGCACCCTCTCTCCTCCCTGTCCCTGGTTGGCCCCACACCTGCCCTCACACTCTCACACACACCTACCCGCCAGCCCCCACTCTCGCCTCAGGCCCTGGCCCCTGCCCACACACGCACACGCACGCAGCCACCACCTCGTGGGTCCTGCCCACCTCCTCCTCCTCCCTGACGCCCCAGCCCCTGCCTCCTCCTCTCCTCTCGCTCTCGCACCAACCGACGCCGCTTCCTCCCTTCCGCTCCGCTCCACCGCCTTCCCTTCGTCCCCGTCCCGGCCGGGCGCACCGCTGCCCGCCTCCTCCACGCCCCTGTGTCCTCGTCCTGCCGGGCCTCCGCCCTCGACTCGAGCCTCTCCGGCCTTGCTGGGCCTTTGCCCCGGCGCGCCTCGGCGCCCCATCGCGTCCCGCCTCCGGCCTTCCTCCTCCTGCATCCGCCTCGCTGCGCCTGCCCGCCTGGCTCTCCCGCCGCTGCCTCGCAGCCTCACCCAGCGCCGCCTTCCTCGCCGACCCTCTCCGGCCGACCCCTCCGTCGACGCCCCGCCTCTTCTTCCCCCGTCCTCGCCATGCTCTCCGCCTCCTCTCTCAGGCTCGGGCTCGCCCTCCCCACCTCGCCGCCTCGCCGCGCCCAGCCGCCGCCCGACCCGCCACGCCGCCTTCTCCTCTCCGTGGCTGCCTCGAGCCAGCCGCTGCCGGCCCTGCCTCCTTGTCGTGGGACCCTCCTCTGCTGACGCTCCTCGCCACCTGCAAGCACTACAGCAGCACGTCTCCACCGTGGCGGGTCCTTCCTGGCGCCTCGCCCCGCCTCCGCCCCGCCTCGCCTCGCCAGCTCACCGTCTGGTGTGTGCCTCAGAGTGTGTCGCACCGCCTTTCGTCGATGTGTACCCAGGAAGTCGTACTGTTTTACCTACAAGTGAGTCTGCCACATGACCATGTTTTGGTGTTTCAGACGGTGCACTGATGATGTATGTGGTGGGGTGAGGCGAAGATGGCCTTGGTGTGCTGCCCCGAACCACGATCTCCGCCGTCGATTCCAAGCACAACATCAACCCTCGAAACCCCAAGGTCGCCAAGATCTTCGATGCGGAGACCCCCGTACCGGCACCGACAAGATCTTCTTGAAGCGGGAACAACAAGAACTTCACGGACCTAAGGCCCCGATCCCGACGTCCGAAGACCGAACCCCGTCAAGACCCCGAACCCTCTCGGATCCGAGGATCGAAGATGGCCGGAACACCAAGATCGCCTTTCGGACCCTTGAAGACCGATCACAGCGTCCTCCGCCCTCTCGGACTACAAGACCGACGCCACGAGAAGTAACCGCCACGATGCCACGTTCGGCTAACGACTAGACCGACACGAGTCGAGACCCGGAAACTGTGCAAGCTCGACACCGAACCCAAACGGCGCCCTATTCCAAGATCTTCGTCATGGACCGCCAAGATCTCCATCGCGGGCTTCAAGTTCCCCCTCGAATACGCCAAGTACTCCCTCGAGGACGCCGAGTACTTCACCCCGGACACCGAGACCCTGAACGACAAGCTCTCCCTTCTGGACGCCGAGTCCGCCGAGAACCCGGATGCGCCAAGATCTACTCTGCATCCGAGAACGATCCCGCCGAGACCGTTTCCGTCGAACCGGAACCACCCGAGACCGACCGAACCGGAACCCCAAGTTCGTCGAGCCCCCCCTTATGTGTGAACCCCTTTCCGAAAACCCTATTTTATAATATAATACAATTGGTGCATATTAAATCATTCATCTCGCATGCATATCATGTGGTTTGGGGGCCTTAGGCCGAATCACCTTATAATTAAATATGGGGCCCATATGCGGGCAAACCTAGTCTTATATTGGCCTCATTTAAATTTGTGCATCGAACCGTTGTCATATCTTGCCTTGTTAAACAACATTTAAATTGCAGGGTAGCTAAACAACATGAACCGCCTTATTAATTGTCGGGACCCCGGTTCCGCTTAATATGACCTAATTGCATCGCACCTTGCCATGCCATGCATCATACATGCATCATGCCGATCTTCTGCCGTTGTATTAAATATAGCATCCGGTGTTTCTTCTAGTGTTTTGCTTCTTCGCGGATAAGGCCGTTGAGTTGATGCGAGTGTCGACTCGATCTTCGGTTGAACCTTCGACATGTTTTCAGGCGAGCATCTCCCCCTTTCTACCTATCTTACTTTTATAGTTTTTATTCCCTCCTGTTGATCTATGGCTATCTGTGTTGCGATGCTTTAGTTTCCGTACCTGTGATATACCGTGCAGCCCTATATTGCCTTGGACACATCCTATTACCTGTTGTTTGGTAGATAGTTGGACTTGCGCGTCGTAGTCGCTTGCTCAAGTGCTGTTGCGTGTCGTCCAGTTCCACAGTTGTTGATGTATTGCTGCATGTTGTTGTTGGAGATGATCATGGTTTTACTTATCGCTCACTTTATTTCCTGTTTAACAACTAAAATTGAAGTAAGCAGAGGCATCGGTGGGTGATAGATAATATTTGGTTTCCGAACGCCCACTTGTGTCCCGTAGGACCCCGAGTACTTGATACCTGTTCCTTGATTTATCGCGCTATCCACATCCGGGAGGATTATGGGACCCCCCTGAGCCAGACCTTGATTCATTCTTATTTCTTGGGGCCACAAACTAGTTTGAGGTTTTATTTACTATCCTGTACTTATGCCATGCTACTGCTTTATTTACCATTGTGCGAGGAGCACACTGTACTGTTTAGGTAAGCGGAATGTTTTCGCGGTTTCGACAAGCCCATCCACACTTTCGGGTTCCCAGTCGTTTACAGCCATTGTCGCAAACCTTGAGTCCGTCTCGGTCGGTGGCTTCGTATGGTCTACTCAATGGGGTGGCCCCCTGAAATATTTCTGAATCCTGTGATTGCTTTGTCATGAAGGCCTCGTTGGGTTTTGATTTGGTTTTTCCGAGGTTGATCGAGTGTGTGTTGCTATTTGTGCACCCCGGCCGGGTTAAAACTTTCTGAAAGCCGTGTCCGCGGTTATGGACGACTTGGAGCACAGTATCTCGACCATAGACAAGCATAACTAAAGTAGTGCTATAAATTTGACCTTATAATGACTAGTAATCAGCTTCACTATAATGGAATGGCTAAATAATACTGCGCACAACTGCTTGTTTGGATTGTCGCTTGCGACCATTGTACCTGACTAGTAAGTATTACAACTACAACAGAATGGCTAAATAAAAGTACCAACAACTGCTGGGTTTTGGGTTATCTCATGCTAATTGTATCTGATTAGTAAGTGTTGTAACTATAACGGAATGGTTAACTAAAAATTTCCCACTGCTTACTTTATCAGTATGATTATCTAAACCTGACTAGTAATTGCTGCAACGATAACTGAATAAGTAAAACTGCCAACTGTGTGAGTTCCTCGGTGGACTTCCTCGTTTGGTCTCGAGGGGGAAATACCAGGATGGGTTTGTTTGATGGTAGCATCAGGTTGGTTCCGAATAGGTCTTTCTTATCCCTCTCTGATAGCCGACAGTTGTATCGAGTCTCTATAGGTTGTTTAGTGCATGCTGCCGCTGCCGCCTTAGTCCACCATACCTATGTAGGCGAGGACCGCCGAATTCTAGTCTCATGCTGTCTTGGCCTCGATCGACGCCTCTTTTTCCTTTGCCCCTTGTTGGCACCCCTTTTGTTTAAGCAGGTTTGAGATCGACGTCGTTAGCAGGGTTACCCTTCCGGCTTGGCCTGGGCAGGGTTATGGACGCCATTGGTTATTCTTCAAGGCTCTTAGCCCCATTTGCATCTTGTCCGTAGTCGGACGCTGACTCGTCTTCAAGGTGATTTGGATCTTTGTATTGTATATCTGTATTTTTGACTCATGGAGTCGTGTTGTTATATATATATCTGTTCTGTGGGTCCCATCGAGGACTGTTGTGTAATGTTATTACTTCGTTTTCCACCCGCACGAAAGTGCCTGGTGGGCACCTTTGAATCGTTTCTATGCGGGTTTGGCGGGTTTCGCTCAAACTTGCATAGGGCCGATTCTGAGGGTGTTACACCCGTGTTGCCAGAGGATGGCGACACGGGGTGTGCGGCGGGGGGGGGGGGTATTGCGCAACAAGACTTTATTAAGTGTGTTTTTCCATACCATATAATTGGCCTTTTACTTTTTTTATTATGGAGAACTTCCTTTTTTTACATATAACTACCACATTGGGCTTTCTAGGCCACTATTGAGACCATCTGAGTGCACGAGCTATGCAAGACCGCATGTTATTGGGCAACCTAAGCATGTGTAAAAAGTGAAACCAGTTAAACCGTTTAAATCCGCCAAAAATACCTAATGTGATCTAGTTCAAAGAGCTAGTTTGTATGAGAGGCATAACTAGGAACACTTATTTGTTTATTAAACACACATGTGTTAACGTTTCCAATTAATACAATTATAGCATGAGAAATAAATATTTATCATAAACAAGGAATAAGATAATCACCACATCATTATTGCCTCTCGAGCATATTCCCTTCAATCTGCCACTTGCACTAGAGTCAATAGTCTAGTTCGAAAAACTTGCGCATTCAACACATATGGCTTTCTGGTGTTGTATATACGCGTTTGCTAGTGGTAAATATAATCTCTTGATCTAACACTTTTAGGTTCGTGTGTATTTGCATGTCTTTTCATCTTTACGCATCACTCATTCTTTAATGAGATGGCATTGTATAAATTTAGTTCTTTGGTGAGACCTTTAGTTCCTTAGGGTTAAATCTTGTCGATACAGTTGTCGTACATTATATCTTCATAGTGTTAGCCCGCCGTGAACCACACCTAGTTTGATAACAAACTATTTGATACAAATGCAGAATTTTGCTGCTATAATAGCAGTCATATACTTAGCCTTTTATTGTAGTATCCGTCACAATTTTTTAACTTTGGAACTCATCCAAATCCATCATGGAATCACCTTTTCTTTATATTGTGCCACCCATAGTTTAAATTGAAATAAACTTAATTTGTATCTTGTGACAAAACTAGTATCAGTGTAACACTTTAGAGTGAACTATCTGTCTACTTATCACTTCTACATAAATAACATATTCTTAGTTCTTCCAAAGATCATAAGAATATCCTAACTATCGTCCAATGATCATATTATGAGTTACCCTGGTATATGCTCATAACATTTAGAGCATAAGACATATATGGATGTGTACATATCACGGTATATATGATTGATCAAAATATTTATGTGGTTTCACTCACCAAGTGTCAAAACGCCCACATCCCGTTTTACTTCACCAAGTGTCAGTATACTTGAATATTGATTCAACCTTTTCCATGTGATAAGAACCTTTCTTGTTGTTTCCATATTAAACTCTTACAATATCTCCATCTATGTACTTCTGGCACAACTATATTAGCGCCTTAATCTATCCATATAGACATTGATGCAGGTGTTGCCTAAGTATTTCATCAAAATCAAATTTTAATGAAATTCTTAACACGTGTCAATAAAAAATACATCATTTCCAATCAACAATATGTATTTCACATAATGTCTTAGAAATATGTCTCAGCACTCCCACTTAATTTCTTGCAAATGCAAGCATATTTATCGTCTTCGATGAAATTAAACTCTTTTAACAGTTTCATCACGGTGAAGATTCCAACTCCTCTATGCTTACTTCAACCATTGAAGATTGTATTGCCCTTTTAGCATCCTTTGAAATAAAACAACCCTTTGGAGCGTGTCATGTACACGTCCTAGGTAACCATTCTGTTATAAGAACTTTGTTTCATTTTTTCAACTAATTAAAGATATACCCAAGATGCAATAATAAAGTGGTTATTATCATATATTTATGTTTGTGATAAATGTTTACATCCCATGCTATAATTGTATTAATCGAAAACATTAATACTTGTGTGATTTGTAAACATGTAAGAGCCCCTAGTAAAGCCTCTTGTTAAACTAGCTTGTTGATTAATAGATGATCATGGTTTTCTGATCATGAACATTGGATGTTATTAATAACAAGGTCATATCATTAGAAGAATGATGTGATGGACACACTCATATAGTTAAGCGAAGCATAATATCAAGTCATTTATATAGTTCACTTGCTATAAGCATTTAGATACATAGTAACCTAAATCCTTCGACCATGAGATCATGTTAATCACCATCACCAAATGGATGCTTTGATGACATCAAACACCACTTCGTAACTGGGTGGTTATAAAGGTAGCATTGAGTATTCTGAAAGTATGTGTTGAGGCACATGGATCAAGAGTGGGATTTGTCCATCCATATGGCAGATAGATATACTCTAGGTCCTCTCGGTGGAATGTCATCATATTGGCTTGCAAGCATGTGATTAGCTCACAAGGGATCACATATCACATGAACGAGTAAAGAGTACTTATCGGTAACGAGGTTGAACTAGGTATGCAGAGATACCAACGATCAAACCTCGGATAAGTAAAGTATCGCGAGACAAAGGGAAAAATTGGTATCATATGTAAATGGTTAATTCGATCATGAAGTAGTCGTAGAAATATGTGGGAGCCATATGAATTTCCAGATTCCTCTTCAAAGGATACGGATGTCGCCTAGAGGGGGGGTGAATAGGCGATTAAAACTTTTCCTAGAGTGGCTCAACAAAGGTGGAATAAAACTAGTGTTTACTTTGTTAAGCACAACCTAGAACAACTAAGGTTCACCTATGTGCACCAACAACTTATGCTAAGCAATACAAGCAACAAAGTGATAGCAAGATATATATTACTTCAAGCACGAAGGCTATCACAATGTAAAGTGCATAAGTAAAGAGCTCGGGTATAGAGATAACCGAGGCACGCGGGGACACCGATATTTTACCGAGTTCCTCCCAACATGGAGTACGTCTCGTTTGGAGAGGGGGTGGTATCAAACCACCAACGCCACAAAAGGCCTCCCTTATTCTCCGGTGAATCTCACCCCAACGGGATCGATCCACGCTTCCACTATCGGTGCACTTGTCGGTGGCAACCGGAACCTCTCACAAGGTTGGGGCACTTCTCCACAACTTAATTGGAGGCTCCCAACAAACGCCACAAAAGGCCTCAACAAATGCCACCAAGGCCACAAAACCTTCTAGGGTTCCAAGAACCCAAGAGGGACAAGCTCCAAAGAGTCACACGAACCAAATCCTCCGAGGAGAACACAAACCGATGCACCAAATTCAAATGGCAAGAACACCACAAAGGTGTTCAAATCCTTCTCTCCTAAATTCCACCAAATCTACAAAAGCTTACGGGGGAATAAGAGAGGAAGAACAATGGAGGAAATCCACAAAAGACTCCAAGATCTAGATCCCAATATGTTCCCCTCACTTAGAGGAGAGATTGATTTGTGGGATTGTAGATCTA